>CM041776.1:504829264-506096113 GCA_023374045.1 Limonium bicolor
GTGGAAGAGTTTGGTATTGATTGAGCATTTAAGGAGAATTTTCTGCAGTGGACCGACCCAGGGGACCGACCCAGTCTGGGTCGGTCAAACTGTAAAATGTTAGCCGAGAGAGTTTTTGGAACGGACCGACCCAGAGGGTCCTGGGTCGGTCGGGCTGAGCTTGGGTCGGTCAAGGGAAATTCAGAGAACCAAAAAGTTTCTGGAATGGACCGACCCAGGGGGTTGGGCCGGTCGGTGGGTCGGTCGGCCCTTATATATATAAAAAAATTAATTTAAATTTTTAGAATGTTAAGTGGTATTAGTGGTATGCCATTAAGAGGGTAATGATGATTACAAAGATTAGAATAAAACAACTTAAGAAGTTAAGCTAAGTAAAACGAATTAAGTGTTTAAGGTTAAGTTTATAAGTACTTAAGTGGTATTAGATGGGGAACATTAATGACTAAGTAAGTTAAGTAACATGGAAGTAATTAACAACCTAAATTGGATGAATGTTTTAGGACTTGAGAATTGGATTCGGAAGGAGATTAGACAAATGACCGTCAACGGTGAACGGTATGGTTTTCTTGTAGCCTGCTTGCTAACGAGGTGTCCCTCGGCTTGTGTGCTATCTGTTTATTTGCTTCGACTAAAACAAGATAAAGCATGCAACCGGACTATTTATCTGCTTGTGTGTTTGCATTGTACTATCACACTTGACTTTGAGATTACTTACTAACAATGCTTGGTAACATTGAATGAGATAAGAGAATCCACTCCCAAATTTGTTGGTTGGTTAATACCCGAGAAAGGTTTAACTAACAGTTCGTCTTTAAGACTTTCTACTAACTGGAACTTGGGGGGAGTGAGGAATCCAAGACTGACTCTGGTCATGCATGTTAAGGAAAAGGAGATCGGTATCTGAATCAGATCCGACTTCCGCTTGAGGACTTGTCTTCGGACTTGTTGCCTAAGGTCAAATGTCGACTCAGCTACCTTGGATTTTAGTCCAAGGTAGGAGGCAGATTAAGATGGTGCAATGGGATCACCTAAATCCCAAATTTAAGATAAGTTGTTTATTCAACCAATATGGAGTTAATAGCTCATTGGCTAGGGTTACTTTTGACCCGACAAAAATAAACATTAAGATAAGATATAAAAATTTCTAATTAAAGAACGGTATATATACTGAGATTGAGGTAAGATAAGAATGGACTGAGATTAAGAGGAATCATAACTTGAGGAGTTAAAAGATTAACTTTCTTACTAAGGGAACGCCTTTAAGTCGTTCACTGTGTGTGAACTATGTTTGTTCATATGTGGCTTGTTGTTTATTGCACTTCTTAATTATGTTGTGTATCTAATCAACTCCATGCTATCGACAATTAGTCGTCGTAGCCCCGTTAGCTTGGGGGCTATAAGAGAATCGTACCAGCAAAGGTGCTGACCCCCTCGGGGGCGATTGTTTACATTTTGTAGGTAAACGCCAATGAAGACTCATCTTGAGAGTGGGGGTGGTTAGACTTAGGACGGGTTTAATTTTTAGTACGGGATGCGAATGTGCACCCGCCTATTAATATTAAAACTTGTGGAGAATATGTTGGTGCTTGAGATACTTGTAAACTTGGTTGGTGTATGTTTTGGATTAATGGTTGTAAATATTTAAGTTCGGTATGTTCTGTTAGTTCAGACCGTGGCAAGGTCCTGGTGTTGGTTAAATTCCGCTGCGACGTTTGTTTATGTTTAATTAAGATGCGACAACCACGATTGGATTAAGATGGGGTGTTAAAATTTTGGTCTTGGGAACCGTGGCCCGCCGATGTGATGAAGCCAATCTCAGCGACGCTTGACCGCACCAGAAAGTCAAACTGAACGTGGGTCGTCGATGCAACACAGTCAATCATAGCGATGGTCATCCAGGTGACTGAGTCAAACTGGAGAAGGCCCGATAATGCAACAAAGTCAGCCACATCAACATTCATCATTGTTCACACCCTGGAACTCCTCTTCGTATTGGAGTGAGTTCAGTCCATTATTACTTGATTACATTACAGGTTACAGGGAGATACTGAGCGATGGAAACTGTGATTTTCGAGCTATTTCTGATTTTTTCTACAATGATGAAAGTCAATGGAAAGCGGTTAGACGTGCATGTCTGGATGACCTAAAGTGTAGATCAGACTGGTGGTTGGTGCGAGCTGAAAGGGACTGGTATGACAGATAGTACGCACGGCTGAATTGGTTTGGAGACACGTTTGCACCCATTAGGCATTGGATTGAATTTCTAGATCTTGGCCTTATCTTGTGCACTATGTACAACATTGTTCTTATCAGTTTTGCACCAAGCGACCATCATCTGGCGGGAGGCTTGTTCGGACTACCGCTACGCGATGATCAGCAGTTGAATTGCCCAGTAGCAGAGGCCTGTATTGCTTTGGTCAACAAATAATGTCATTTCATCCGAGTACAGACAGTCGATGCTTGCCCTGTCCCACGTCTGAATCCTATGTGGTGAAAATGGTGTGATCCCGAGGTTGCGCATTATCTGGATGCATACAGAGCGCATAGCGAGCACTGGTATCGATTGTTTCCTTTGGCCGAACGAGGAAGAGGCATTGATATAGGAGATGATTAGTGAGTCATGTTGTGTGTTTTGGAATTTTTTGTAAATATAGTTCTACATATTATAATTAATGACATGGCATTAAAAATTAACAACATTGTCTATCATTTCCACCAATTTCACGTCCCTTTTCGGTTTTGAACATCATCAAATTCCCATCTTGTACAGATTGTCTACCATTTCCATCAATACCATCAAACTTTTTAGTTTTAGAAGTCGAATTAGGTCAAATTTTGGTTCCGTCCATGACCACAGACCTAATGTCCAAACCCTCGACCCTAGTTAACCTAAATAGTTAGAAAAGTCAAAAGGATAAGAAAATGAGATTTTGAAAAGTCCAGGACCATGAACATGGCGTCTGTGGGCCCGGACATGATTTGGAAAACCCTTAATTTGAAAATTTTGAAATCCCGCCACCATCTGAGGCTGTCCGTGGCCACGGACGGGCTGTCCGAGGTCCCGGACACGCCGTCCGAGGTCACGGAGTAGCCATGGATAGTGGCTTTCGTGCGTTTCCCGATGGTGTTTTCAGCTCAAATTTTAAGGGTAGATAACCTGAAATATTCTTAACACGTTAGGGATCGAAAGTTTTCAATTTGAAGTTGAATTTGACACGAAACTTAATGCACAAGTTATTAGACACGAACCAAGAAAAACATTAATTCGGGAGCCGAAAAAAGTTCGGTTCTACTCTAAATTTCAACCGAGAACAATTAAAGTCAAAGGGAGTTAGAAAAATAAGATGTCAACCTTTTTTTACCTTCGGAACTGATGAGGTTCTTCACGTCGGGAATGTTTCGGTGCTCCGTCGGAATCAGTTTTGGGTTGAATTCGACCCGAGCTCCTTTTCTCCAATTATCCACCAATATCTTTAAACTTTTTAGTTTTAAACATCAACAAATTCCCATCCTGTACAGATTGTGTATATTACGGAAGGCTGGTTACCTTGTTGTGCCTTCTCCCCTTCGTGCGGAAACATTATACCTTCTTATCACAAATCACAATATCAACGACGCGAGCAATATAAAGATTATAAGGTGCTTGGTAGGGACAATGGAGTTGGATATGGACAAACAGTTGGATTTCGAGCTGGAAGATGATTTTACTCCGCCTAAACCGACTACAAACAAAAGGTTTCAAGATATGCCCTTTCGCAAACCCATTCATTTAGTAAACAAAGGTCTCTTCTTCTCTAGTTAACCTATAGTAGATGACTGACTAACACAAAAACTACCCTCCAAGTGTTATTAAATTTTCCTTTGAAACTAATTTTTGAGCTATCTCTACCGGCAAACCAATCTCAGTCACTATAAACAATTGATCGCACTGTAAGGAGAGAAACCTAATCATTTTCTTATAAACATAGTTCTCTTCTTTTCTAGTCAGGCTTCTGACTAGCACAAGAACAATTTCCGAACATGATTGTTGGCAAAAGTTCACTTATAGCATAACACTGTAAACCTGATCTTTTGCTTACTATACATGAATGAAATCGAAATTATGTATCGCAAGTTCATCCACAATCATACAACAATTAACGCGTCGGTTTATATTGTCTAACTATACATAGAAAGGAAAATTCACGAGATATCCCTGTTTTCTTTCGTAATTCACAATATACCCCTGTGATTTTAGTAATTCAACTTTAAACATGCTTAAATGTTGTCCAAAATTGATGAAACTTTACATGGACGATGCTAAAGTGTTATATTTTGGTCCAATATCAAATTTGAAGTTTTTTAAGCTCACATGTGACCTGTGGGACCCAATGAACAGTCACATATTCATTGGGTCCCACAGGTCACATGTGACTTTAAAAAGTTTCAAATTTGATATTGGACCAAAATATAACACTTTAGCATCGTACATGTAAAGTTTCATCAATTTTGGACAACATTTAAGCATGTTTAAAGTTGAATTACGAAAATCACAGGGGTATATTGTGAATTACGAAAGAAAACAGGGGTATATCGTGAATTTTCCCTACATAGAATTTCAAAGTAGTCATACTAATCAAACTTGGGGACGTCCTCTCATCGCATCAGCCTTGTAGCGTGAAATGTTTGCTCTACGCTCAGGCTCAGCCCTGCCTCGTATCACAGCGGGGTCTTCAAAGTCTGAATCATCCACATATTTGACTATAACCTTAATCCTTTCCATTATTTCTTCAAGGTCCAAATAGTTCTGGATCATTAAACGTAAATCTGCATCACTTTCCATGTTGGCAACCGAGTAGTTGTATACATCTTGGTCCATCCTAAGGTAGACGATCGAATAGACGTGCATCTGAAGGTTATCAAAATGTGATCGCACAACATGGTTTAATGATGATGTAAGATGGTTAACACTTCTTGGATATTGAATATTTGTATCGATCACAACTCAACCCGAAGCTCGTTGAAACCGTCCCCCATACTGCGTAACTGTGGTGTAATGGTTCACATGAATTGTAATAGGAATTGAAATCCTAATGACATAAAAAAAAAATTGAAGTATTTGAAAAGCAAATAAACAAATATTATACACACAATCACCACAAAGGTTAATCATCCATACAAAAAAAAACAATGTTCAAACTACAATCAGAAAAAAAATAGTCTAAATACCCATACCCCCCCCCATCCCCACCATCACCATAACCCCCCCTCCCATCACCACGTCTCCCCCTCCCATTAGGGGTGCCCAAAAAACTCGTTACCGTCGGTACCGTACCAAAACCTGTTTATACCGTATCGTCTAACCGGTTAATCGTACCGTCTTTGGCGGTACGGTTAACCGTACCATTATTATTAGACATATGCAGTTTAGGTAACGGTATGTAACTTTTATACCGTTGTTAACCACAGTTAACCGGTTATATATAACTATATATTTATATATACATATAGACTTTAATATTGGTTTTTGATATTTTAATATTATTTAGTATGTGCTAGTCTTTTGTATATCCTTTAACTTATATTTTGATAACTTGAACAAAGATAAAAAGGACACTCCTTACCTATGACGTAATATATTATGTGCATTGAAGGGAAAGGTAAGCATTATAGAAAGTGTATATTGTAATTATGTTTTATTAAATCTTTTGAGATGTATTTTCCTATCACTTAGTTGTTGAAGCAACTTGTAAATTATGTTGTTCGAATCTACGTGAATTGATTTTGTCTTATATTCTTGGATTGTTTCGTGTCATTGCAATTATAAATGTGCAGGTTATATATATTATATATTTATTAGATGATTCAGCATTGTATAATGGTGGATTTAATATTTGTGTTATATGTTACATATATAAACTAATGCTTGCACATGATATGAAATGCTTGGTGCTTTCTAGTTTTTTTATTGTTTTTATTTGCTCACTTTTATCTAGTTTGTTATCATTACACAAGGTTATTTACATAAAAAAAAATCTACACCCGGTTTCAGTTAACCTGGATTACCGTACCGCTCTAAATGGTTAACCTGCATGCGGTTAACCGATATAATTGGAATGGTAACGGTATCGAATTTTTAAAAACCGTATTACTCGGTTAACCGGTATACGGTTAACCGCATATGCGGTTAACCTTACCGTGAACACCTGTAACACCCCAGCCAAAGCCAATCGTGGTTATCGCAAAACTGAACACTTAATCGAATTCGTCGCAGCGGGAATAACAAACACCTGGACCTTGCCACGGTCTAATCGTTAGAATATACCGGCCTTATCTATTACAACACTTATCCAAAATAAACAACCGATCCAAACATCACCATCCAAAATACCACCAACCAACCGAGTACAAGTAACTAAGTCATAATCACAACCTTACATCAGTTTAAATATAAACAGACGGGTGCACAAGCGCAACCCGTACTCAAAATAAACAACCCATCCTAAGACTAACCGCTCCTACTCTCGTGGTGCGTCCTCATGGGCCTCTTACCTGCAAGTGTAAAAACAGCCCCCAAAGGGGGTCAGCACGAATGCTGGTACTCCCTCTCATGGCCCCCAAGCTAACGGGGCTACGACGACTAATTGTCGATAGCATGGAAATTGATTACATACACAAGCATGATATGAAGTGCAATAAACAACAATCCACAGATGAACATGCTTAGTTCACAAACAATGAACGACACAAGCGTTCCCTTATCAAGTGGGTTAGTAACCCCCTCCTTAGTCCTGATTTCCTTAACCATAGTTCCTTACCTTACCTTAATCTTAACCTCAACTTATTCTCAGTATACAAACCGTTCCTGGAAGGGAATGGTTGTAGCTTAATTTCAAACCTAGGATTTAGGTGATCCCACCGCACCATCTTAATGCCACCTACCCTGGACGGGAGTCCAGCGTAGCTGAGCCGGCAACCGGCCCTAGGCTACAAGTCCGAAGACAAGTCCTTAAGCGGAGGGCGGATCTGATTCAGATACCGACCCCCTTTCCTTAGCATGCATGACCGGAGTCAGTCCCGGGTTTCCTCACTCAAGTTCCAGTTAGAAGAAATCTTAAACACCATGTGTTAGTTAAGCCTTAACGGGCATTAACCAACAACCACCAAAACTTAACTCTTATTCTTAACTCAGTAAGTACTAAACTTGGTTAGTAACAGTCTCAAGTCTCGTGGGTTAGTGCAAAGAAAACACATACACAACGAGAACAAATATAACCGGTTGCATGGTTTATCTTGTCTTAGTCATAGCAAGTAAGCAGATAGCACACAAGCCGAGGGACACCTCGTTAGCAAGCAGGTCACAAGAAAGATTGTACCGTTCACCGTCGATCGTTGTTCGTTAACCTTCTCCGGGGTCCCAATTCACAAACCTAAAACATTGATTCATTTTTAGGCCATTAGTTATTTGCACCTTACTTAACTCACTTAGTCCCTAAAGATTCCCATTGGATATCCTCTTAAGTCCTTACCACTTAACCTTATAAACTTAACTTTAAACATTAAGGTTCTTACTTAACTTAACTTAATCCCTTAGATTCTTAGGGTCCTAATCATTACTACCCTACCAATGGTATACCTTAATACCAATTATCATCCTTAGAATTAAAATTTTTTTTTAAGTGCTAAGGGTCGTCCGACCCACCGTCCGACCCACCAACTGGGTCGGACCCTTCTAGTAACTTTCGGGTTTGAAAAACTCCACATGTCCGACCCATGTCCGACCCAACCAACTGGGTCGGACCATTCCAGAAATTTTCCGTCTTCTAAAACCTCATCTGTCCGACCCATGTCCGACCCAACCAACTGGGTCGGACCATTCCAGAAATTTTCTCATCCTTTAAAACACACCCGTCCGACCCATGTTCGACCCAAATCCTCTGGGTCGGACCGTTCCAAAACCATTCACTGGCGTCTAACAGAGGCCGTCCGACCCAAGTTTGGGTCGGACCCCTGGGTCGGACGCCACCAGAACATGCCCAAACATTGTCAAATCTTCACTAAACTTTTCCTCAAGCCTTCCATTGTGTTCTAACATCATTTAGACCCTTAAACCCACCTTAAATGAAATACCCCTAAATTAATTTAAATTAATTTAGGGGATTTCTTTTATTAAACCTTTAATAATACTATTAAGTATTAATTATTATATGGAATTATGAATATTAAATTATTATATGGAATTATGAAATTTATTTAGGGGTTTTCTCCTATTTAACCCTAATTATTATATAGCATTATGAATTTAATAATAAGATTTATAAGTCCATAAATCTTGAGAAAATTTCTAAACACTCCAAATATATTATAAAGATTTTAGGAAGTGTTGGAACATTGTTTTGAAACATAAAAGTCATATAAAATTCTAGAAACCTTAAAGCTTATTAAGCCTTGCTAGAGTTGACTTTTTGAGAATGGTCAAACCAGGCCATGAAACCTATACCAATAAATAGGTTATGAAAAACCATGAAGATCGATAAAAAGAACGTCAAAAACGGATCATCCTAGCCAAAGTTATGCTAGATTGAAGTTTTGAATCAAAAATTTAAGAGATGCCACGTCCCCTCTGTAATGGGTCGCCCACACAGTCGATTTCTTCCCTGATTTTCGTAACCGTTTGCCCTTACTTTGCCCTAACTTTACACGACTATAACTTTTACATCTCTCAATATTTTTCCATGCCGTCTTCACCATTCTCTTCTCCTACAATTCCTCTTTCCAACCATTACTCATACAAACCCTAAATCCTTCTGAGTTAACCGGAAAATCGAGCCAAACTAGCCACCTTGCGAAACTGTTTCCAGAATTCCATATTCCTCTTTGATTTCAGGTAACTTGCGTCAATCATAACTTCTTCGTTAATCAACCAAAATTCGATTTCTTTAGCTCGTTGTAAAGATCTCTAATCCCTCTACAACTTTCGTGTTTATTCCCAAGTCCAATTCGTAACCAGTTGGGAGATATAGAGGTCTAATGTTTCGGTTTCAACAGCACATAAAATAATACCGAAACGGAGAGGTAAACTCGTGTTTTGCGACTTCGATTTCTTTCTGTGTGATGCGAGTTAGGATTAGTGCTTGCCATCATTGTGTAGATCTATGTTTCTTCTTTCTAACGAGCCCAAGAACATGGCCTAACTCGATCTAGAACGTATTTTATAGATCTCCAAAGTTGCCACCACGAACTGCTCAAAGTTCATGTTTTTCCAGATTTCCGATTTCAAAATCACCCAAATTCGCACACTCCGGTGAGTCTCCGATCAAATTTCTCCGTTGCTGCTGTTCGTAGTTGTATTTCCGATCTAACCCATGTGTTAATTTAGTCAATTTCGTATTAGATTAGGAGAATTTGTAAGAATTGAAACCGATTTGTACTCTGTTTCGAAAATAAACCCTAACATTCGATTCGAATTCGAATCTTGATGAACTCTGCATTATAATTGGGGAAATTGGTATCATTAGAACCGTAATTGAATTTCGAAACCATAGAAACAAGAATCACTCAATTTGGTTCTGTAGATTGTGAGATAATGTCGATTTAGTACTCGAGTCGATTTGGGGGATGGATGAAGAACTCGAGTTTCAGCAGCCGTCCGATCGTAGTTATAAGAAACGGACGGCCGAGATTAGATCTGGGGAGTTTAAGTTGGTTATGAGTTTTAATATTTCCAGAATTAAACCCTAACTTGTTGAATTAATTTAAATACCTTCCCGAATGTATTTTGACTTGAAATTTTAACCATAGATTCCTTATTAAATCTAGTTTATTTTGATGTAAATTAATATGGTTTTGGAGTTTTTAAACATAAGTTATGATTTTTTTTCAAGTTACGGGTTTTCTGGAATTATTTGGCCAAATTAAAAAGATATTTTTATGAAATAAAAATTTTATAATATGTCTAAAATGTTATAGTTACTGTATATTAAGTTTGGGAATTTTTGGGCAAAGGTAAAAGGTTTTAAAAATTGTGTTTATGAGTTTTTCATAAGAATAACTTATAATATATGGTTTTTAATGTAACCAAAAATTAAAGTATGGTTTGTTAATTAACTTTTAAGCTGGGGAAAATAAGGGAAACTAAATTAACATTTTATAACAGTAAGTTTATAAATGTTTAGGTATTAGTTTTTAATAGGAGTGAAATTATTTACATATATGTATACATACATATTTAAGTGGAAACTTATATAAATCAAGGAATATAGTTATTTTTACGTTTTATTTATTATATTATATGGGAGTTAATATTCTTAAATAAAACCAAGGATATATATATATCTATATATATATATCTATATATATATATATATACACATATATGTAAAAGAAATAAAATAGTGACTTAGGTTAAATCAAGGAGCTAAATTAATCTACATTTATATTAATTATATAATATGGTAGTTAATATACTTAACTGAAACTAAGGGAAATACTTTATTTTATTAACCATATTTGGATGTAGGGTGTGTGTAAAAGTTAATATAAATAATTAAATACAATAAAACTACATAAATAATGTTTTTGTATAAATCCTAGTATATATAAATATATACACAGTAAACATAATAAAATTAAATACCTTATAGGAAATATAATACGAAGGAATTAATAAGTTAAACTAAACCTCTACATAATACAAATAGAAGAATATTATATGAGGTGGTATTAAATTATAGTAATGTATTAGGCTTAAAGAGTTACCTTTAAATTTCTAAGATTCATATAAACAGTGTTAAAATACATGTATATATTTAGTCAATGACCACAATGTAAATCTATAATTGGGTTAAGAAATTAATAAGTTAAAATTTAGGAGTATTTGTAATTAGATTACATAAAGTGTTACACAAATAGATCTTATTATATAATTAATAATAAAATGAATGAAATACTTTTACATTTAAATGTTCTTATTATATAAACAATAATAAAATAAATGAGTTATTTTTACATCCAAATGTGAAGAGGATTATTAAGTCTAGATTTAATCATTTCTTGACATTTATAGTATTGAGTAATAACTTAATATTTTAAGATGAAATCATTAAAAGGATTAGATATAAAACTATATTAAAATGTGATTAGGAATTTAATCTAAATAATGATCCTTAAGTTTCTTGGAATTAGATAAGACTATAAAATACATTATAACATTAATTACCAATATTCAGAATGAGAGTTTATAAATAGGTGATGTCTTTAATGGTCAGGACTTATAAAAGGTTTGTAAATAGTAATTAGATAATTAGAACCTTTGAGCCTTTAGTTAGATGAAGCTAAGTTAAATAGGATATTATACTGATTTACCTTTTGACACTGGGAATATTAATATGTCACTTGGATATAAGATATGAGGATTTTTCAGAATACACGATCCTATTAAATAATTTACAAATTCACTTATGAATTGAGGATTTAATTCTTAGGTAAATTTTACCTTACGTCAGGGATATAATGTTTATCCTAAAATACAATAAAGGAAATTAATTCATGAAGTTATTCCTTTGAAACCTTCAGTTTTGTAATAATCCAAAATGTAATTAAGATATAAGTTTATTAAAATTTGGTACAAAAGGATTATACATAGTCTATGGAGGGGATGTGTGTAAAAATAAAACATTTAGGAAATTAAATGTAAGTAAGGATACATAAAAGGTGATACTAAACACCTTATTGCATAGGTAATAATAAAACATATAATATCCCTTGTGGATACTAGATGTGTAAGAGTTATTAAATTTAATAAAATTTCCTAAGGAATGTTTTGGGATAAATCCTAATATATGTATATAAGTATATTAGAAATATTAAGAGATCATGTTAACATTTCCCGTGGGAAACTTAATTAGAAGTATATATATATACTGGTGCTAAGCTTCAGGTCTTTAATCAATGTTGTAGTAATTAGCCAATGATAACTTAAAAGTTTATTTAACTAGTCCCATGGCTAGGAGTAAGTAAGTAAATAAAATTAGACATATCTTTTAGACAAGAAATTCAATGGCGTAGTTGGTCAAGATAAACCTGGAACTGGGTCGGGGTTGCACGTTCGAAACCCCGCATAATCCTTTTAGGGAATTTAGTTTAAATAGCAAAACCGCAACCGGTCTTGGACTAACCTACTAAGCCCAAGTCTGTGAAGCCCAAGTCTGTGAACTTCAAAAGCCATTTAAACAGTCCAAGAGAGTTTGGGCCGCTCTCAGGTTAAAACTTCAAATCATTCCGGATTAAATGAAATGGGCCTAACAAAAGAGTTAATTACCTGAACCTGGCCCAGATACTACGTGAGGATAATTGTAAACTTTAAACTATTATCCATTAAGAGTAAAAGGTGTTTAGCTTTGTGAGCTACTTAACTGATCGATACTTGGAACACATTAATTATAGGTGATTAGTGGAAGTTCACACTTTCTGTTTGGCTACTGCTCTGCACTTACCAGGTACGATTTCTCGTACTCAGCTTGTTGTGTTTTGGACTTTATGGAATGTTTTGTACGACTTCTCGTACTCCGATTTTTTTGATGATTGACTTGTGGGATGTTTTGGAAAACGCTAACTGACTTTAAGAGGAATTTCTAAAAAGGAATTGGTTGTGTGACTAACTCAGCTTGTGTGACTAACTGAGCCTTGAGTATGAAACTTACATGGGTATTGGTTCCTTCTATTGGTGTGTCCCGTTAGACATTGACTGCTTAGGGTTACGCTTTGCACTCTGTAGGACTGAGTGTTTTGGTATTGCTCTAGGTAGTTGGTGATCTAGTGGGTATTTGGAAAAGGTCAATCTTGGAAATCTTTCCTTCGACGTGCGCGCGTCTTTAATGGTAACAGCAGGGGGCTGTATATCCCTCGCCATAGGGCATTGATATTTGACAGTGAGGGGCTGTATATCCCCTGTCCTTAGTGGACGTGATAGACAGTGAGGGGTTGTATATCCCCTGTCCTTAGTGGATGTGATAAACAGTGAGGGGCAGTATATCCCCTGTCCTAAAAGGACGTGATTGGCGGTGGGGGCCATCTCTCCCAGTTGAAACTATTCCACTCTTGAGTTCTTGGTTCTTCGATCTGTTTTATCATTCCTAGTCCTTTGTGACTATCTGAGTTTTTCTACTCCTAATGGGAATTGGTTCTAACATCAACAATGGATGCTTACTAACTATGTGGTGTGACTACTTAAGTGGACGACTTGGTTTAGAAGTTCTTTATCTTTGTCTTGTTTTCCTCTCTCTTTAATTTGATTGTTTTGAAGTGCTTTATCTCTGTTTTACTTTTGAGAGTTTGTTTTCATGTTACTGTTTATTTTGAAGTGTTATGTTTTATAAGTTTGTTTTTTTTTGGAGAATTGTACCAGTTCCATTCCAGGGAACTGACTCACCCCTCTCGGGGTGGGCTGCTTGGTTTCATCTTGCAGGTACAAATTGGTTTACAGGTGGCCACGACGAGCATGAGTGATTGGGATGGGATTAGGTTTATGGAGAGTGAATGTGTTTTAGTATTGTTATGTTTATGTTAAGTTTTCTCGAAGTTCAGACCGTAGCTTAGTTAATTGTAATGGTTGTAATTGGTGAGGTTGGTACCGGGTGTTTGGAGCCCGATGGTCTGTAGCACCTTTAGTTTATTTTTCCGCTGTTGTTTTATTGTTATAGGGGTGTTACATTAAACCACCTTCCAAACTCATTAAAACAACCTTCAAAGATCATTTCAATCCTTTACTCAATTCTTACAACAACTACTAACACTTAACACTTATCTCTTTCCTACATTTCAACATCCCTTTCACCTAGAACTTCTACTAGCCAAAAGTTCCCTCCTTAAGAACTTGACCACACCATATACACCACTTGCACCCCTATTACATTTTCCAAAGCTTCCTTAAATTCTAAACTCTAGTTTCTACCCAAACCACCTAAAAGTTTTATGTTCTTTTACATCTAACTTACCCAAGTTTCCTAGCTTCTTTTATCAACACTTACCTAAGTCCTAAATACTCAAGTACATTCTTTTGATTCCTAAATCCTTCATAGTGATGCCTAAGTCATTATAAGTCATTTAAACACCTTAATCTCACCCTTTTTCATCAAGACAACCTCTAGAACTTCCTAGTACTTCTTTAGTCATGAAATCTCCTTAGAACATCTCAAACACTTAGGTTCTCCTCTAAATTTTGCCATGGGTTCTCTAGTATATAGTTACATCCTAACACTTGGTTTTTCACCATCAAACAACCAATATCACTCAACTTCTCATCTCAACACCTTAACACACAATTCACACCAAAACTACACCACATCATTACATAGTGTATAAACTTAAATGCTTGGCACTTAGGCCCTTAAATGACAATAATCTTAACCACTGAATTTCCACATATATTTGCTTTTAACCTGCGAATACACACAACAAGGCTCCCATTGAAATAAAATGCTTCTTGTAATTCATCTCAACATTGTTTGACTATCTCTTTTCTCATTGGCTCCTTAGTCACAAGTTCACAAACATAATCATTGTTTCTCCTAGGTCATATATAGCCCTTTTCTAATGTAAACTCTACACTAAACTCATCACATATCTAAATCTCATTCCCTTAAACAATAAAACACCTTAAGGTAAGTAATTTACCTTATTCTTTCACAAGCTCACAAACTTTCCTCCTTAGGTTTTTCCTTGCTCAATCTCGGTCACCACTTAAACTCTCCTTGCCAATGTTCTAACCAATATCCAATGACTCCAATGAGTACTAGATGATACATTAACCCTAAGGTACAAACCCTAGGTTAAAAATGTGCTTTAAGGTATTAAGGTGATTGTTTTACCTTGGTTTCTCAAGACAAGCTTGGATATGAAGCAAGAAGGACCTCCTCTATCCTTTGGAGAGTAGAAAACAAGCTAGAACAAGGTATTAAAATGAAGCCTCGTGAGCATGTATTTTCCGTTATGAAGAGAAGTGATGGAAACCTAGATTTTCTTACACTTTCTTTACCTTAAGAGAATGGAGAAGCCAATGGAGTCTCCAAACTTGAGTTTCCTCCTCTAATGGTGGTTTGGCTTGGCACCAAATCAAAGCTCTTGAAGTTTTGAAAAGATAGAAAGAGAGAGCTTGAGCTAACTAAGAGGAATATGTAATTTGTTTTGGTTTTGGAGCTAAAATGAGCAAGTAGTGATCAAAGCTAGATGGAGCTAGCATGGAGGTTGAGTTTTACGTGAGAGAGAAGAAAGAGAGCAAAGAAAACCGGTGGAGAAGATGAAGAATGAAGAGATGAGGAGAGAGGTAAGTAAAGTGAGATATTTGTTTTCTTAAAGTAAATAGTAACTCCTTACTTTTCCCTCTTCTTTTCTAATATCATTTGGCTACTCATGGTGAGTCACAACCTTAGAAAACCGGCCCCCTTTATTAATTAGGCTGGTCATGGTCTTGTTTGACCAATTAATTAGACTTAATTGCTTAAAGACTAAACTAGGCACTATTTGGTTACTATTCACTAACCAAGGCACATATTTGTGAAATTTTTTATTTCCCATTGATTTAGACCTCCTAATGTGATACTAATTAGTACACATGTTAATTAAAGAGTAATGATGGACATTTAGCCACTCAAAACCCATTTACAAGACAATTTTTCAAAAATGTGCTTTAAGACTCCTTAAAGCACATTTTGTGTTTTAACTTTTTCAAGCTTGGTTTTCTTTGGTAATTGATTTAAAATGACCATTAGGATATTACTAAGGTCTTAGAACAATATTTGGGTACTCACCCAAGTCTCTCCAAGCTTAGAGCACGTTTTTGCTTAAACTGCTTTTTTGGTGTTTCCTTATGTTTTCTTTGATTAGAAATGTTTCTTAATGTTTCTAAGGCATTATTTAGCCTCCTTATAACTTAGTTTATCATTTAAACACCATATCTAAGTTTGGGGTATTTCAACACCCCTACCTCCCATCACGACGTCCCCCATCCTCCCCACGGCTACGCGCAACATCCATGTGCCTATGGTGCATACCCTCCCCTCTAGACATAAGGCCTCTAGTGCGATGGCCCGCAATGTACCACTTCATTCCAGTATGAGCTTGGTTCTCATTTGTATAACGAGTAGGCGATGCAGAGGTGGTATTGATATTAAGCCGGTAGAGGTCGAAGGCATCTCCAACCTATCAGCGATCCAGGGGGCCACACCGTCAGGCCAACTCTGATTGTTCTCTAGTGCATGGCTCAAGATAATCAGAGCGCAATCATCCCAGTACTGTAGTAAAGTAGCAATTTCATGTTAGTAATTAAAAACAATTTGAAACAACAACACCATTCAATTAAAATAATATATACCTAGAGCTGATCCTCCCGCCACATACTGGGCCACCTTCCGTACCAAGGGGATGCACCTGAGGGTGGGAACGATGCTGGAACCAGTGAATGTAGTCGCACCATGTCCCATGGCATGCGTGCCCACGCCAGAGGAAACCGCCACGTGGTAGGACCGACCGTGTTGTTCCACACCAATGTCCCGTACTCGTATGTGGCCCAGTAGGTCTTCCCGTGTCGGGGTCGATAGTGGGTGGCCGGTCTGATAGGCTCATGAGGGATGGACTGGATGAATCCAAACTGGCGCAGACACTGATTGGGCATATACGGCTCCGTAGTGTCCAAGAACTACAAGGTGCCGTAATACCGGGAGCCCCCCTCCCCCGATACGGTCTTACCATCAAAGCCGAAAGGCATCCAATCAACCTAAGTTTCGTTTGAGGAAAAAAACAATCAAGAAATTTAAATTGTAAGCAATGTTTGACGATATGTCATAAAACAACTTCTTACGACTACAACTGCTAACTAACACGTACCTCAGTGAACACGTATCTCAGTGGAGGACATCGTGTCTAACCGCCCCCTCACATAACACAACCTATCATCATCTATCACATTCCTCAAGTGACGGGGCCACTTCACCGCCACAAGGAGTTGTCATCCCAATCTTCAAGCTACTGTGGCCTGAACATGGGGAAGTACTCGTATATCCAGCACTGGAGTAGTCATGTATAACCATTACACAACACCCCTATACAATTACTTTAAAATAAAAAAAAGATGCTTGTTGCGAAGTTCTTACCTGAAAAAACATCAAGCAACAAGCCAACTGACGTGTCTTTGCCCAAGAAGCGATGCCGAGCTGTCGGTACATGTACGCCAGCGTGGCAGCCCCCCATGCATAGATGTGCACCCTAGTCGGGTTGCGGAGATACCAGAAGGAACTGGGCATGACACAATCCCCGCCCTTGTCGATCATCAGCGTGTTGCCCACCAAATACCACAGATAGGTGTAGACACCAAAAATTCTCACGTCGTGAAGCAAGGTCCAAAATAATAACTAAATAAGAGGGGTCGTCGTCTTTCTTTTTCAGAACGTATTAACGTGCATGCCAAAACAAAACCATCGTTTTACGATAAAATTCTTAAATCAATTTTCAAATCATTTCACAAAAACACATTTTTTAAAAATGAATTTCCAACAATTATCCGGTTTCAATCTCGTCCCTTTTGTCTATTTGCTTATTTTACCATTTATCCTATTTATCTTCGCTTATACATTTTTCTATTTTGTTTTATATTGTCTTATTGTATGCTATTTTATTACTTGTTTATTTTATCTTACTTTATTGTTATTTTACTTGTATTTTATTTAATAGCATTTGTTGTTATTTTGTTTTTTGTATTTTATTATTTTAATGGTGTTTCTGTCATTTTATGTACATTTCCATGTTATATTCCATGCTAGCGTATTTCGTTTTGTCACAAATTTGATTAAAACGCCGTCTCATATTATTTTATTTTGTTACCTCTTTTTTTCTATCTTATTTACATGCTACTCGTACATACGTAATTCAACTTCCATTTTATTGCGTTTGTTCGTATTTTAACCACCATTTTACTAGTACTATTTCATTATTTCATGTATTTATCGTTATGAGATTTCATATTTTTATTATTATGTTTTGTATTTTATTATTTACATTTACATTCTATGATTTCATGACTCATATGAAAAAAACAATTCATTTACATTCTATTCTTTCATCTTACTGTACATTTACATTGTAAACACTAGCGTTTTTAAGGGCTATTCAGTTCAAAGTATAACATTAGCGGGTCATTTGGTTGTTGGAATGTAAATTCCAAGAATTTAGTTCCTAGAATAGAATTCTTGGAATTAAACATTACCTTGTTTGGTTGTCAATTTTAAAATTCTTGGAATTAGCTATGTTTTTGTTTGGTTGAAAATTATATTCCTGGAATCCACCTAATTATAAAACACAATGACCATATTACCCTCCTGTTTTTTTGTTTGGTTAGAAAATATAATTCTTGGAGTAAAACTTAGAATAGATAATAACTAAGTTTATTAATCATAAATTATATGAATCATATAGAAATACTAACGCTAAGTTATTATGTGCACACAAGTTGTAATGTTATAAAACAAATGAGATCTGTATAACAAACAAAAGTTGTTCATGTATAATTTTTATGTGAAAATTTTTATTTATTGATTAAATTATGATATTCTTAATATGAAAATGAAACATAATATGGTTTGTCAACAAAGAACACATGTATATGAAAGGTTGTGAAAAACAGTACGGGAGTTTAATATGGACTACTGAGAGTATGTGATACGGAAGTATCAATACGGATAAAACGGGGAACCAGTACGGATGAAATATTTTATATTTAAATAAAAAAAATTTATAATAAATAATTACAAGCAATAAAAACTTTCCACTTTGTACATAATATTTTTATTTGTTATTAATACCTTCAAATTGTATATGTATATATTATAAAGTTATCACATTCTTAACCATAAGAATTTTGTAGAAGTTTTGTTAAGTGATATAATATAAGTTACATAAGTGAATTTTAAGAAAACTAAGTAGAAAAAAGAACAAAAAATAGTTGGATAGAAAAGTTATTGGTATAGTTGTAATTTTACCCTCACAAATATTCAATTTATAGTTAATGGTGGCGGTGCTTATATCATAATTTGTTTTTATAGTAAAACCTTATATAAGGTCGACATTATGTTCTGTAAAATATTTAATAGAAAAAAATATTCATGTTTTTACTCTGTCAAATCGTTGTCTTTAATAGTTTATACTATATTCTTTAAAAATACGGTAACTACAAGATGGGGTGTTCAATGAGGCGGATTTTATACGACTGTGTGAATATGTTTCATTGCAGAAACGAGCGAACGCCGTATAAACGGTCGTACCGTACCATTTTTTACGACCATGGCACAAAATTGAAAAAAAAATTGAACTGAATTAAGTAGTTAAAGGATAGAGAATTTTAGTTCCAATCAAAATGGTGCCAACTATGTAAATAAATAGTCTAAAAAGAAATTAACTTATAATTTAGCAATATGGACACGGCTGTCATCAGAACAAATTTGGAATAGCAATTCCCATCTATTTAGAGGGAATCAAATTCTCAATGAGTGCCCTCTTTTTTGGAATTTGGATAATTCTCAGAATTAAAATTCCATTAACCAAATATTGGCACATCTCAAATTTCAGGAATTCTTATTCTATCCCTCCGTACCAAAGACCCGTAGTATTATTTTTCACATTTATATACTGAGTTATTGGCGTTTTTAAGGGTTATTCAGTTCGAAGTTGAGCATTAGTATTATTTTTCACATTTATATACTGAGTTCTGTTATATCTTAACTGGTTAGTGTATGGGTGAATAGAATTAACAAGGGTGGATCCAAACCCGGATCTGGATTCGCGGCCCATTCTCCTCTCGACCCATATTTGAACAGTGCCCATATCCATATCCAGATCAGGAAAACCCTAGTTTGCCATATATTTTTTTTTTATAACAAATTGATGCATTTCATTAAAGGGGTAAAGATCAGATAAAGGCACTATGAATAGCACCCATGACCTGAGAAAAGTTTGGGTGATGGAATCTTACTTCCATCTCCAACTTTAGCAAAATACAAAGAGTAGACCATCCCCTATAATTACAAATCTTAGCCTAGCTAATCATATAAACATAAACATTAGAAAACCTAAAATAGTTGCTATTAATATTACACTCATAACACTTGCTGCTAACAAGGAACTTGTAGATTCCAATGCGCTTGATATCCCAATCCATAGTCTTCCTGATTAACCCAACCGTTAGATTATAACAATTGCTAAGGCTACCCGCCAACAGGATAAGCTCCAAAGCATTTTGATTTGTTATAAAACTAACAAATGCACAATTAATGTGCTTGAGATGAAACTTTTGGACATCAAACTCAAATACTTCTGCGCATGAGAAGCTTCATCCAAAAGATAACTTATTCCCCACACCCTCATCATAGCGCATCTCTTTCCTCGGTAGATCATTCACATGGGTATTACTATCGCCACAATTTATCTTCCAGCTTAAGGCTCCATTGAGCAAGAGAACTAACCCTCTGTGATATGAACTTCCCCCAATAACAGAAGGATTAGGCCAGCCAGCTCGACTGTCATAATCCTCCCAACCAGCCTGGTTTAAACTAGATTTGAGACTTGTAACTTTTGGAAACTCAAGAGCATCTACCAAAATAGAGTAGAGTAGTAATCCAAAAACCCAAAAAAAGTAGATACTCCACAAAATAACCAAAACTACCCATGTGAACCTGCACCACTCCACATTTTGATCTTGGAACTTGGGAAAAATACCGAAACTGAAATCTTCATCAATCCAACTTGACCAACAAAAACCCATCAATGAGCAAACACAAGACCAGATTCACAAAAGGACAATCAAAGGAACACCACTAACTCTTACAACCGTGTGATGCTCACGAGCATCTCATTCATGATGTTTCTCTCTAAATCCTATTTTTTTGACATAAAGTCATTGCCCCATCTTTCAAGCCTCGGCACTTACCATCTATTAAGTGTTATGTTCGAGGGGTACATGGGTGATCCTTCGGGATCATCCGCCCTTTTAAAAAACAAAATGATTTTTTGTTTTAAAATCATTAGGAGAGACAGCTTTGAACAATTCAATCCACCTTTTCTGTCAAAACCTTAAACCTTTCAAAACATCAATCCTTTTAGAACCCGAAATCCTTCTAGAACCTCGAACCCGAAGAACCCGGGATCTTTACCGTAACTACAAATAACTTCACACTCAAATTATCATTCAAACTCCAAATCGCTTCAAACTCAAATCATTTCCCAAATTCCAACTTCTTTCAAACTTCTAAAGTCTCATAGGCCCGAGTGCCTCACAAACTCAAGCATCTCAATTTCCCACCATCTAGATTTCAAATGTCTCATAGACCCGAGTGTCTCACAGACTTCAATATCTCATTCCTTCCACATCCGGATATCCCAAATGTCTCACAGACCCAAGCATCTCACAAACTAACACCTCAAACCTAAGCTTCTTGAAACTCCAAACTCCTTTAAATCTCAGACCCCTCAAAACCCTTCAAAACCTCAAAATTCCTAAAACCCATAAACCGTAACTACGTGAGGTCTGATCTCAACAGGGATGTTGAGTACGTAGGCAGCCCATCTAGGATGCGACCCCATTCCAATAAAAAAACCCTTTTTCCCACTCTAAGGTGTTCTTCATACCTCTCAAAACACTCAAACCTTCTTCGGCTCCCACAAACTTCAAACCATCAGACTCAAAGTCTTGTCCATTCGTTCAACCTCACACTTTTCCCAAATCTTCATTCTTTATACTCATCCAAATTCACCAATTCTTCCTCTTGGCGCTAGCTTAGCAGAAAAGCTCGCCTCATCCACTCTCTTTCTCTCTTCCCGTCCTAATCTTATCTTTGGCTCTTAAATGAATCTCTCTATAAAGGTTTTGAAAGAAGACAATCCCGGTAATTGGAGACTGAGGTTTCCTCGGGGACCAATCTGAAGTCGTGGTCGTTGCCACTTCCAAGGGGTGTAACCCAGCGTGAACCTACACAGAATATCTAAAATGACCAGATAAGTCCTATCCATAGGCAACAATCTCATAGTCAATTAATGGTTGTTAGAACCCTTTCCCTTTCCTTCCTGGTTCATTTAGGTCAAACTAGGTGGAGACTCTAGTCAATTCCGCCCTTAGGGCATAAGTCCGTGTGGAGTCAATTGAGAGCGGGTGTCGTGTTCACTGATGCTCCCCATTAAGCTTTCTGGGAAGGATGGATGATAAAGTAGGTATTTAAGGGATACCAGATAATGGGTTTTCATCCCCCATAGAATGGCATATTTCTAGGAGCTTGGTTTTCCAGTCAGACTATATTTAGATAGACCCCCTCATACCCAAAATCACCCTTCACAGTAGGCCTTCATCTCCTACAGCTCATCACAGTAAGGACCCCCACAAGTGTCGCAGAGGGCTCTGTAAGGTACCTGGTTCTTCTCCAGCAACCTACAATCCAGTAACTCCTGCTTGTTCGCCACGCGGAAGAGCTTTACAAGGCGGGGAACAAGGATGTGGATCGGTGGGGCCGCATCACCTACCCGAGTGTCGGCCTCCTCCAAAATGTCGGAAATCACCATGCCAGTGGTGGGGATCTCCAAAATGTGGTAGATGTCGTGAAGAGTAATCATCATCTCTTTGAATGGTATGTGGAAGGAGTTCATGTCAGGCTATCATTTCTCCACGAACGCTGAAAGGAGCGCAAGGTCAAAGCAACCATGCGCTATATCGGACAGATGCCCAAGTCCGCTAGCCTCAACCGCCTCTCGAGAGTCCTTGTGCCTTAACATAGGCGGAGTCCACAGATCCAACAACTTCACCTTAGACTTGAAGCTAGGGCAACCCTCCTCCTGTTGAATATTTAAAATTGTCATAACTATATGACATTTCTTAAACAAACTAAAAAATAATAAAATCAATTATAAAATGGGAAACATACCACTCCCCGCCACACGTCGAGCGCGATGTGACCACCGAAGCTGGGGATCAAATCCTTAAATTGGGGGCCTTCTGGCACGGGAGTCCACCCTAGCAACCAAACCTCTGGCGCTGGCATCTGTGCCATACCCGCTGCCACATCCTCTAAAGGGGACCTGTGTCGAGAGGGTCGAGAGGGCATACCTTCATCCTCATCTAGGTCATGTGTGCCAGCCATCCTGCTCTGTCCGAGTGCAGGCCAAGCAGGACTATCGACCAACTGCTGCTCTGGTCCCTCCTCCTCCTTCTCCTCCCCCTTCACCATCGTGCGCCTTCTCTCCTCCAGCTCGTGCACACGCTCGTCGGCCTTATGCCTCGTGGCCAAAAGATTAGTGTACACCTCATCTCTGCAGCAGCCGGGTCAGGAGGGGCCATATGGCCCTGCGATGAACTCTCACCAAGCTCAGATGAGCCCCTTGTTAAGTCAAGATCCTTTAGTTTTGATGATAGCAAACCCGAGTTGTTTATCTAATATGTTTGTTAAGCTTTGAGATTCGGATAAACAGGTAAATGAGTGGCTTAGCACACAAGGTTGCAACCGCACTCCGTTCATGACATGTGCCCAACCAGTCAAGCACCTGTTATGAGAGCTCTGATAGAACTTCTAGTACACACAAGAAGTCAAGTACTACACAAACATATCTCTCATGCATCAGACGCAGTAGAAAGATAAAAGGACATCAAGTATGCCGACAAACTCATGCAGACTTTCACATCCACACAAGCAACCAGCTCATGACAAAAGCATAGCTCATTAATGTGCAAGATAACAAGATAAATTAAGGGCTATTAATAAGCATTTATTACATAGCCATAATGAAGTCTAAAGAGAGCATTTATGAACATTAATGAACCAGACAAGATCAAGCAAGTGGAGAGTGCTAATGATGACCGACCACTTAAGTATTTGCCGCTAACGTGTCCAGTCACAAGGCAACACGTGTCTTGACGGCTCCAGATCAAGCTGAAGATCAGCCTACATTCGAGCGTGGCTATTATGCTAGGAGATGAAGAAGTAATCGACTCCTAGAGTCTAGGAGATCATAGGTTGTTAGTTATATCTTAACTAACATGTATAAATACGTGCATTATGTCCTATGTAAAATAACTTGGTCGAATACGAAAAGAGAGATAACTAGATCAAGTGTGAGTCAGACTAAGTGTGTGTATGTACTAGGGAGTTGGTGAGTTGGATAGGACTGGATCAAAGAGTTAATACTTTGTGTATTTGATAGACTGACCAGTCGGGGAATGGTTGAGGAACTGTAGACCGACTGTTAGGAGAGGGTAGAGGACTTGGGGATAAAGTCCTAAACTGTCCCGGAGTCTGTGGGTAGGGCGAGGGAGAACGAGTGAATTTCTGTGTGTAAATTCTCAATCGAAATAGAGTTTCCAGTTTGAGTTATCTAGTGTTTTTCCTCATCTATCAAATAGTTCACATAGGACGACGATATATCCACAATCGGTCGGGGACGCATCAGGAGCACCAATCAGTTTCACCCCTAGGCCTACCCCCACTAAACATACCCAGGAACTCACCCTTGCCTTTTCCCGCCATCAGCTATTTACCGTAAAAGTTAGTTAAACTACGTTTAAAGTTAGTCAAGACCGGTCGAGGTTAATCAATACCGGTCATGCGAATACTTATTTTCGTAGTCCAATGTCAGTAACATTCAAAAATTCATAAACATAGAGGAACTAATTAAACCATGCAGAATAGGTCAAAAAACATGCGGATAGACCTATAGAACGTCTAAAACGGGTAATTAAGTCACAAAAACAGTCATCGCACCAGTAGTAATCTGCATCCGCGCCGTCGTCGCCCCGTTGGCGCCCACGCCATCGTCGCGTCGTCTGCGCCTGCGCGCGCCTGCGTACGTTTGCGCCCGTGCGCATGAAGAAGGGCCAGCGCCCGCGCGCCTGGGAAGGGGGTCGCACCCACGCGCCTGGGAAAGGAGCCGCGCTCGCGCCGCCAGCGTATGCTCTTCCGATACTGATTTTCTGTCTAATTTTGCTCCTTTTTTGTCCTATTATGAGTCTAGTTCTACAAAAAAAATGTAAATTATGATAAAAAAAGAACCTGATTCAGCAAAAATATGGAAACTTGCGCCGGCTCCAGCTACCGTTCTCGCTCCCGCCTACTTCTAGAGAGATACGAGAGAATTCTAGAGTGATACTAGAGAGAATTCTAGAGTGATAGAGAGTTTTGTGAATTTGAAATGAAGTGAAGAGATAGTAGGGGGTGAGGGTGTATATATAGAAAAAATTAAGAGAAGGGAAAAATTATAAAGTTTTTTTTATTCCGATTGTACGAAGTGAAAACACAACTGAGCGTACAAGTTCAGTAAAATAAAGGCCAAGTACACGACGGTCTGCAAGATTTCTCCAGCATACTGGAAATCAAGTATTTGACCGGAAGGTGGAGCTTGTGTCTTTGTTGTTGTTGGGGTAACACATGGATACTTATCCTAGTGGGTGTTTGACTACAAGATATGTTTGTATGGAGGTATGAGGATGTGTTTGTGGTTTGCTACTGACAGATCATAAGATCAATCAACCATGCCAACCATGTAAGCACCTGAATGATGATAGATTTCATTTCATTTTAGTATTTTACCCACGGTGCATAGCATCCTTTACTAGCTGTTTTGAAAGGTATTTCAGCACAGAAGGCTTAAAAGTCGAGAAACCAGAGAGTCAATTCTCTGAAGTAATTACAAACGAAGATTTGGGGAATATGAATTACATTGCCATGAATAGGATACATGTTAATCACCCTGTTGACGGGAAGATGAAGGACAGCAGATCGCTTGCCAAAATTCATCAGATGATCAAGACAATATGCACAAAAATTCTTCATGAAATCAGACACAAAGAGGAGAGCAGAAGCGTTAAAATATAATAACAAATAGAAAAAAAAAAAAAAAAGATTAACAGCCGCTGTACACCGACGAATGGATCTCCTCAACCCTGAACTGCTAGCTCTTGCAGGTGATCCAAAAATACCTGCAAGCTGACATCATCTGTGAAGATAATCTCTGACCCCTCCTTATAGGTAGATTTTTGTGTTACCGAAGGATTCAACTTTGCCAAAAGAAACCTAGCCTGGCTACTATGCTGGTCACACTTTATCAGTTTGGGAGGAGGAAACCTATCAGCTTCAAGCTGCTCTGCATCCCCCTCCGGTGTTTCCAACAAATGCCTGAAGTTCTCGTGATTTGGGTGATTGTGATATCCAAGCTTTTTCCACTGAGCAATCTTTGACCCATAATGAACCACTATGTAAAAGTACGAGTCAAAGAGCAAAATCACATCAGGAGATATTGAGCATACGTCCAAAAGGACTGGCACAGGAGGGCTGTCAAATGAGTATTGAAGAAGGGCAGGTTGAATCATAATAAGAGAACCCACGACCCCCTCCCTATTCAGCATCAATCTGAAGAAAGCGGTTTCATCTGGTGAGCTGTTGAAGACATCAATGAACTGAGATCTTCTCAAATAATACATAAACTGAGGGTAAAGAGAAAAGTTGGATGACAGTCGAAAGGATGATGGGTCCTCTTGGATATAGTCCCCAAACTTGGAAGAAAAATGGATCAGGTTGTCATCCAGCCACCTGATTACATCTCGGGCATGTTGGTTCTCTGCCCTGTGGATCGCAAGCCTGGCCATCACTGTTGCTGCCGCTTCCTGATCAAACCCTGAAGCTATCTCTGGAGAAGCTGGGGTCACCCATCTTCTAGCAACAGTGGTTACTCTTTTCCGTGTACCGGAAGATCCCCATCTATATCGTGTAATGAACTGCATGAAGAAAGCTGACCCTGGTTCAGATTTCAGATGATCGTCCACTTGAAAGAAAAATGCGATACACGTTTTAGTGGATAGAGTATTCAACTTCCAAATATAGGTCCCGCCCTCTCCAATCTCATTGCTGCTGACTAAACCATTCTTCTTTTTCAAAGAAACACAAGGGCCTAGAGCACCACAAACTTTCACATCAGTGGTGGTAACTATCTCTATAGTTGCATCAAAACACATCTTCAAGTTACCATCTTCTTCATCTAAGTTGAAAATATGCCGTACTGATTTCTTGAACCGGTCACATTCAAACATTTCCCCTAACAGCATGAACCCCCCTGATCTTTCCACAGGAGCTTTCAGTTCAGCTGTTCCTACTTGATCCAGAGAGCAAGCAAACAAATCCAGAACAATTGACAAATCTGACAAACGGTCAGCTAGTTTATTATAGAATTTACAAGATTTGTCAAAATAAGGTGCACAGCCATTGATAAGCTCCCTGTGATTTCTGATCGAGTGGCTCCTATCTGTGTCTACTACAATCCCAGGGCCCACTGTTGCAGGCCCAGAGGTAAAAACCATAATCCTGGAACCAGTTTTGATTAAGCATCCTTCTAAAAGTCCTATGGCAACAGAAATGGCGGATCCAGTGGCTCTTTCAGGGCGATGACCTGGCATAACAAGCCATGAAGAATGGATTTCCTCAATGGCTGTGGTGATACTGAACTCACATTCTGATACTGGTACTAGAAATCCTTGCTTTCCTATGTTATGCTGCTTCACACTATGAAGGCCAAGGAACTGCTGGATCTGATGACATATTGTAAACAGCAAAGAAAGAAATTATGTTTCAACTGCTCATGAAACTGGAAAAAGCGCAGTAATACAAGTATGCTAATTAGTGAAGTCAAAGATTAAAACAGGTTTCTAGTTCAAGACAGAGTGGAAATCACAACAGAATTGTAGAAATAAAATAACAGTGACACGTTTACACGGTCATTACAAACTCATTTAGTCCGTTAGCTAGAAATAAAATAAGATCTTCACTGCATAGAAGCAAGCACTTGTCGCATTCTTCCTAGAAACGAAGTAGTTAAAATTGCAGCTGTGTCAGATCGACTAGCTTAATTCAGGTGAGAATCTCATTTTCAGTGTTATTGTCTAATGGCCCAAAAAATATTGATGAGTTTAATTATTCAAATAACCACCAAACAATATTCAAAGCTTTGGTTCAAAAAATATATATTCAGAGCCAAGCATCAAACAGAAACTATGAACTAAAGCCCGGTCTGAATGACTCATATCCATTAAATAATCATATCAAGCACCTAGCAATGCTAGCATAGAAAATCGATCTCCGACTCAGTAGTAGCAAGGAGTTGAGAAGCGGTAAACTCACTCACTTACAGACATGAAATGGAGAAAGAGAGAAACACGCTACTCCAGATTCAGGATCATCCACTAACATGATTCATGAATATAAATTACTTCACAACCAAGAAACACTAACCTTACTCAAACTGAGTTCTTGATCACCACGAAGCAAGACAACCCTGTCGCATTCAGCGAACCCAATATCATGAACCTTTACCATAGAGTCAAAAGTCAGCAAGCCCACCAGCACATTCTCTGGCAGCCTGGAAACAACATGCAAGAGCTCCTTCTGCAACGCCTTAAGCTCGTCCTCAGCCGTGCAAAGATCCACCACGAACACCACGGCAGGTCCACCCTCAACCCCAGCACCCATCAAATTCGACAAATTGCTTGATGAAGCCAGGGACGAGAGCGAAGACGAGGATACTCCACCACGCAAACTGGGTGTTGAAGTCAACCCCGCATTCGGATTCGGGCCTGCTATCTTGGAAGTAGCGGCTGCTGGGGGGCAATACTCGACGATGCTGTGAGTCGGGAATAGCTCGGCAGGGAGGTTGTTCTCTCCGATGTGTGAGTAAGATTTGGGGAAGAAGTTTCTAGAAGGGCAGAAGGGGCAGAGCCAGATCTTGGATTGGTAGTCGACACGGGCGTAAGGGTTCAGAACGGCGCCGCAACGAAGGCAAGCGATGGGTTCATAGCGGAGCAATGGGAGGTCTGCGGTCTCCATCAGCGGCGTGCACATAACCGAAAGTGGGATTACGAGCGACGCCGTCGCAGACTTGGGTCCCGATGGCCACGTGTTCCACGTCCATCGAAGCCCTTCTATCAGCTCAAGCTCTGTGAAATCCATTTCAAGAAGCAAGAGGATGTGAGAATGAGATGTGAGCTCGTTACTCGGGGAATGGAACCATTGGGGTAGTTCTTCAGATCAGTTCTGAATTATGCGAAGCTGCTAAAGATCCTTTTCTTCTTCGCACGGGAAGATGATGGATCGGGTGGGACCGATGTGTTTGGAGGGGCGAAGGACGCGCGGGAGACAAACCCTAGAATTGGGGACGGGAGAAACATTTTGGATTTTCGCCGTGTCCGTACAGTAACTTTTTTTTGTTCTTTAGAAATTTGTCCATACTAATCCGTTTATCGTAAGATGATAATACTTCTCTAGAGATGACAAAAAAAAAAAAGAGAGAAAGAACCCACAATTACGCGTGGTCACGCGCGGGGAAAATATCCTAACCTTTTCTTCTTCGTTGTGGAAATCTTACCCAATGAGAGAATTATAGCTCTGAGAGGATCAGAACAAAGATGAGAGAAGATGAGAAGGAAAAGGAAGAAATTGAATGCAATTGGAAAGAGAAGGAGAGGAAGATGGAAGATCAGGCCATGCGGGACTGTACCATGTCGCATCGGGAATCAATGGAGGTGGTTGTGGAGAAGTGAGACCGGCGAGGCGTGCAAGGGAGAGCCGACGCAAATGATTCTCGACTGGTTAGATTCAATAGTGAAGGTAGATCCAACCCTTTATCTTCTGCTTTAGGATGCGATTTTCCAGAAATCTCTTTTGCAGATAATCTAGGTTTAGCAGTTACAATGATTATTCCGTGTAATAGTCGACTAGAATTTAAGGATAGATACATATTGTTATACGATTACCATCCGCACCCATCTCCCTCTCAATTCCCTCCTGAAACCCATCTCGATTTTCTCCTGAACTCCTCCGCCTTCGCCATGGATAATATGCTTCAAAACTGGAACAATCTAAAACTTCATCCAGCTGAATCTGATGCCTCTAATATAGAACCTCTTATTATCGAACCTTCCAACCCTGATTACAAAAAAGCTCTGGTAGGAAGAGTGTGGCATCCTAGTAGAGTCCACCCGCGTCTTATGCTGAGTTTTATGAACCAAATCTGGAGACCCAAACCTCACCTTCGAGTGAATGAAGTAGGATATAACACATTCTCCTATCTTTTGTCGTCTGAGAGTGAAGTCAAACAAATCTTAGCCATTGGTCCTTGGCATTTCCAAAATCGACTCCTAGCGTTGCAACCCTTAAATCCAGCTTTAAGCTTCATGGAGCACGAGTTTAGAACCATCAGAGCTACTGCGATTCTGCTTGCCCAAAGATTAGGAAACTTTGTTGAATACCCCGACAAGGTAAACCCACTTCTCTCAAGAGTTCTCAGGTTTATAATCGAAGTTAACATTGAAGACACCTTATGTCAAGTTCTGTTGGTCACTACTAGTCAAACTAAAAGAGCATGTCGGGTGTCATATGAAAGTCTTCGTAATTTCTGCTATAGATGTGGGAAACTCACCCATACAGTTAATGAGTGCAAGGCTGTTAAGGAAAACCCCAATGATGTGAACAAATTTGGCCCCTGGATGAGAGCCGAAAATGCTAGCTCTCTGGCACCAGTTACTGAAGACCTTCTTATACAACAATGGAGGGAAGAAGGTCTAATCAAGGATGATGTTTTCTCTATTTCCCAAACCCCTAGCAGTACCTGAACTCCTTGCCATCAAGTCAATGTGGATCTCTCTCTGACAATGCACCCCACCCAGGGCCCTGTCAATAAACTCTTCCTCCTCCTCGCCATGTTCAATCCACAAGAATTTGCTTACAGCCCTCTCCTCTAAGAGCCATCATCCCTCAACCTCCTTGCTACACTTCACTAGAGCCCCGCCCTACTGTATACCCTATCTCTCTTAATACTCTGAGTCCTTCCCCTACAAATCCACCACTAAACCTCTCCAATCCTCCTAATATTAGTGCCTCCCTTCAAAGCTCTGGGCCTTACAATTACCCCCCTACTCATTACCACCCCATCCTTGGAACCTTGACCCCTCTGGTGATCAAACACTCTTCTACTGGCCCTTCTCAAGTGCAGAATCCTAATCCTCCCTCTTACCCATACAACCACTTCTATAAAAACTTTTATTGGAATACAGTTATTTCCTTTTTCGGTTCAAATGCATATAAAAAAGCTAACAGTCAAGACTCTATCAACTAGGAAACTCCCCAAACTGTCTCAGAGGTGCTAAAAGAAGCTGAACAAAGAATTAACCAACCTCTCATCCCTCCTCAAGCCTCTAACCAAAAAGAACCTTCACCTCCACCAACCCAACATCCAGGAAAACAGAAAGCCCACTCCTTCTTATCTCTTGGTCCCACTAAACCACAATTCAAAAAAAGGAAAGTTTCCAAACCCCAGCCTCTGATGATTAGATCAACTCTCTTGGTGGAGGGATGATGTAGAGGAGTCTGACAGTTTTGATTCTAGCCTAGTCAAGGCAGACCTTGCTTCTCAACAAGTCTGCCTCCCAAAATGAGTTGCATTAGCTTTAACTGTCGGGGTTTGGGCCGACCCCGGGCAGTTACTTGGGTTTCGGGGCTGTTAAATAAGCACAAACCTGAGTTAGTTTTTTTGATGGAGAACCACAAATCATTTGTTCAGATGAATCTGTTAATTAAGAAATGGAGCATGTATGATGGTTTCTGGTGCCAAGTGTGGGGAGAAGTGGCGGTCTGGCTCTGCTGTGGATTAAAGGTACCAACATCTTGTTATCAATTCCTCCTCTCATCACATTGTTGTGGAAGTCTCCATGCCAGGTATGAACATCTTTCACTTTACTAGGTTTTATGGGTGGGCTAATTGGAATCTAAGTATCTGTCCTGGAAATTACTTCTAGCCCTTAGAAGACAAGTGTCCATCCTTGGATATTAGCAGGGGACTTTAACCAGATTATGTATGAAAAAGAAAAAAGTGGTAGGAGAATTAGGTTAGATTCCCACATGGCTCCTTTTAGAAATGCTGTGAGTAAAGCTGATCTGATAGATGCTGGTTTTATAGGTTTCCCCTTTACTTTTACAAACTGTCAACCTGAACCTTTTCTGTCTATTAGTAGACTAGACCGTGTTTTATTGTCAACAGAAGCTCAATTTCTCTTCCCTTCCCTTTCTGTTCAACATCTCCCTAGAGACAACTCTGATCATTGTCCTCTCCTTATAAAATTCCTTGGCACCCACAAAAAGCCTAGTTCTGTTTTTAGATTTGAGGACATGTGGCTTCTAGAGGATAAATGCAGAAAGATTGTTAAGGAATGCTCTGGTCCTAACAATCAGAATCTGTTGGAGAATATAGAAAATTGCAAGAAAAAACTCCAGGCATGGAATGGTTGAACATTCACAAAGTCAAAAACAAAATAAAGAACAAAACAATTGAGCTCCACAAAATCCCCTTACATAGCCAATCTGTGGTTAGCATAGCCAATAGGAAAAGACTTATTGCTGAGATTGAACTTCTTCAGTACAAGGAGGAGATTTGGTGGAAACAGAGAGCTAGGGATAGATGGATTCAAGATGGAGACAAGAACATAGCTTACTTCCACTCTAAGGCGTCTGCTAACAGAAGGAGAAACTCCATTTTTGGTTTAGAAGATGATAATGGTAACATGGCATTCAAGTGGGAAGAGTTGGATCACATCTCTAGGAATCACTTTCAAAAGCTCTTCAATAGTACCAGATCTGTCACCTCCAATTCCTTTTATAATCTAGTTGAGAATTCTCTCACCTCTAATCATATATCTTCTCTGAGCAAAGTCTACACCCAAGATGAGATATTCAAGGCAGTTAAAAACTTAGGCTCTAATAATGCCCCTGGCCCCGATGGTTTTAATGGAAAGTTCTTCAAATAGTTCTGGCACATCTTAGGCAGTCAGGTGAGTCAATTGGCCCTGGATATCCTAAATGGTCAACCTCTTCCCCCATCCCTGAATGACTACTACATCACTCTTATCCCTAAAACTCCAAGAGCTACCACCTTAACAATTTCAGACCATAGCCCTCTGCAATTTCACTTACAAAATTATCACAAAAGTCTTGGCCAATAGAATCCAGTCCATCTTTCCTGAGATCATTTCTGAGAACTAATCTGGTTTTGTTCACAAAAGACTCATCACAGATAATATTATCCTAGCAGGAGAACTCCACAACAAGATAGCCAAAACCCAAGCCATTAAAAAACCCCTGTTTGCTTGTAAAATTGACCTAAGCAAAGCCTATGATAGACTTGAGTGGACCTTCATTGATAACATTCTGAAAGCCATGGAGTTCCCTGATATTTGGAGAATCCCAATCATGAATTGTATCACCTTAGGGGAGCTGTCATTATTAATGGTTCACCCGGAAAACAATTCATTCAGCATAGAGTATTAGGCAAGGAGATCCCATCTCTCCTTTTATTTTCATTCTCACCCAAGAAGCCCTTTCCAGAGCTCTTAATAAAGCCATGGAGGATAACAGTTCCAAGGAATCAAAATCAACAAGGATACCCCCAACATTTCCCATTTAGCTTTTGCAGACGACATGATCCTTTATGGTACTGCTAGCACTCAAAATGTTGAGTTTCTAGGAAGTCTCCTAGATAACTTTCTTAGAGCTTCTGGACATGAAATCAACCATCAAAAATCGGAAATCCTGTTCAGCAACAAAGTGGATCCTTAATCCAAAGTTCATATGGCTAACTGTCTCAATGTCCAATTGTTCCACATTTCAAGAAGTAACTGGGTCTCCCTACCAAGATTGGAAGAAACAAAAATGAGACCTTCAGTTATCTTCTTGATGCCCTAAGGAAAAGAATTCAAAGCTGGAGTAGACCAATTTCCCAAGCAGCTAGGTCTGTTCTGACTTCCAGTGTTCTCATGTCCATTCCCTCTCTGACTATGTCCATTCTAAAAATCCCTAATCACATTGTCAAGAAAATGGATTCTTGATCTCTAAATTCTGGTGGGCTGGTGGTAGTGGTATCAAAAAACCCATGTATTGGACTAAATGGAAAATATCTGTACTAAGAAAGAAAACGGGGGTCTGGGAATCAGATATTCTAAAGATTCAATCAAGCAATGTTAGCAAACAGATTTGGAATCTCCTGATAGCTCCGAATCTCTTGTTGCCCGAACTTTGAAAGCCATTTACTTCCCTAATCATAATATCCTTAATGCTAAATGTAACACCCCATCCAAACAACATACACACTTAACAACAAACTGCAGCGGAAAAAAACTTCAACACATTACTTAACTTCTTGGTGTTACACGCCGTTAACCACCCACGTGGCTAACAAGGCTAATACATATACATTGTACCGGTCTGATGGGCTAAATTCCCGAGCGACTACACATTACTATCCCTTTCCATTAACAACAACAACAACATACACCTTTCAACTGTACCGAGTATTCACAAACTGATGCCGATAACAGTTTCGGTCTTACTACGCCTACTGTATATATACACTTAAATGATTACCCATGTACAACGACTACCCGTCCTACTCTCGAACGGCTTCCAGCACTTCGTACCTGAAATAAGAAAAGAAGAGAAAGGGTGGCCCCCAAGGGGCTCAGCACCTTTGCTGGTATGGTAATCCCGCAGCCCACATGCTACCGGGCCACGCACAACTAATTGTCGTCTTAGCATGCGGTTGATTATATTTAAATCGTGCACGCAACTGTAAACACACAACACACAACATTTCGCCTCAATGGGCTCAATAAACGGATAATACATCCTTATTTGATAAGTCACTCATGGTATTCATTATCCCTAGAGTGTTTCTCCTCTAATGGAGCTACTTCCTTAATAGACGACACTTACCCGTTATTCGGGTTATCCTTAAACGCCTCTTATCACAAACTGGGATTCATATCCATGATCCACATACTCCACATTTTACAACATATAACATGCATCCCATAACAACACATAACAACACTTTCACGTTTCAACGTGCACATAATAACATCGCAATAGAAATTGCATTACAACAACATCACATAACATAACGGGAATGGTTCTCTTAGGAACCGACCCAAACATTGTTAATACACTGGTGAGCCTAGAGAATGTTGCCAGTCTCATGATAAGCTCGTTACATAACTCGTTACCGTCTCGTTAAATGAGCGGATAACTTAACACAAGGTGTCTCGGATATAGTGATCCAAGCACACCGAACAAACATAACATAGTATGCCCCTGTGGCCCGACGTGAGTCAGTAATAGCCTTGGTTAAGCTAAAGGGAAGGTTGGAAACCAAATTGGAAAACAACCATAACATACGGAGAGGATCGAACCTGATATGACAACGACCCCCATACTCACACGCGTGGCCGGAACAGACCGGACTCCTCACTTCCCCCGTTAGCACTTGTTAGAAGTTCAACATTGAACTTAATTAAACAATCACAACATTGGGTTAAGTCTTGTTAGACACACACAAGGGAAGGGAGAGTCATACTTTCACACACAAACATCACATAACTAACTCACGCATAGCCGTGGTTAGAACGTTCCTTAGGTCGGAAACGTAATCACCGGATACCGTTCTCTTACGTTTACCTAATAGTGGTTAACTAGCCCTTCAAGCGCACTCGAGGTTACCGGTATCGGCACGTAAACATACAACAACAATAACGACTGTAAACTCGTTTCATGATTTATCTTATAACGTGGCAAACACACAGAAAAACACATTGGCATACAAGCCGGTGTAATCCGGTAGGACACAGGTTGCAAGAAAACCATACCTTTCACCACGGTCCACTATATTGTGTCCTCCTAGTTTCCTCGAACAAATCCCGTACAACTGGTAACATCACAATTACTTTCATTAACATTGGAGTAACATGCTTGTTTAACGTCTAATGCGCCCATAGTTACCCTGTCATCCCGTTATATTTAATTTTACACTTGTGATCTTAAGTTCACAACTCTCACATCAAACCTAACATTTGTTTACACACTTTAAGACCTTTACATGTCACCAAACAAGGCCTAAACATCATCTAAAACCATTACCATTCAATCCCCCATCATTAGGAGCCTTAAACAAATTTTTTTCTTCATCTCTGGTCTGGACCGCCCCTCTGGTCGGTCCACAACAGATGCTACACGTTTTTTTTTCACTTCTCTGCACTGGACCTCCCCACAGGGGCGGTCCACTGTAGAACCAATTTTCTAATGTGCTTTTCTCCCCTTTCTGAACTCCAAATTCATCCCAATTTTTTCCTATGCTTTACACATGTTCTCCCACATGTTTTAACATCTTTTGGGCACACTTAAACCCTCTCGAAACATCCCAAAAATTCCTTAAACTTTTACTCAACTTTTACTAAGTCCTTAACACTTAGAACATTTTTTTCTTACACTTGTAACTTGTATTCTTGCCTAAAACTTCACCTAACCAAAGTACTCCCTCACTACCTTATAACCACCCTTTTAAACATCATTTGCACTACACTCATCCCCTTTACACACACTCCTCAAGTCTTTCCCACAAGTTCATAATTAAACCTTCGCAAGGCGTTACACTTCCATTGTTCACCAAACTTTGCACAAGACTTTACGACACCTCCACCATCACCTTGGTGTATCAAGAAATCATCCATTAGTTCCCTAAATCTCCAAGACTATGCCTAAGGCATCTTAACACCTAAGAACACCTTAATTCACTTTCTTTCACCATCTTAACACTTAAAAATTCCTAGTACCTTCTAGGTCATAAAATCTCATTACAACACATAAACTCTTTTGTTTATCAACTAAATTTCGCCATAGCTTCTCTTGTATCACCTTACACCAAAACACATTGTTTTTCACCTTTAGACAATCAAGAACATTCAATCTCTTAATACACACTCTTATACACAAACATATGGTTTTTCATCCTTTAACCATCAAACACATTCACCTTCACAAGAGATGTTCTTTACACACAACTAAACCTTTAAACTACACTACATCACAATATAGTGCATAAACTTAAATTGCTTGGCACTTAGGCCCTTAAATAACATGGCTCTTAGGCCCTTAAATTGCATAAACCTTAAACACTGAATTTCCACATAAATAATGCCTTTGACCTGCAATTACATACAACAATGCTCCCATGTCCTTTTAGTCCACCTTGTGGATAGTTTTCTATCTCATTTCCCATTGGCTCTTTAGGTTAATTATTAAGCAAATATAGCTCAATTTCCTAGTACATAAAACTACATTAAGAGAGGTCATTTACCTCTTTGTTTTCCAAGCTTTCCCACATGTTTTCTCTTGTTCTTTCTTGGTTGAAAATCGGCAAGGAGCTTTTATCACTTGTCAATCTTCTAACCAATACACATATAAGGGTAATGAGCATTAAGTTTAATACTTAAACTCATAATTAAACCCTAGGTTACATAAGTGTCCTTAAAACACTAAAATTGATGTTTACCTTTGGAATTTGAAAGGGAACTTGAATAAGTAGCAAGATAGGACTCCTCCTAGTCCTTTGAAGATTGAATTAAGATAAGAATAGAGCAAGACAAGGCACCATTAAGGGGTGAATTTTCGGCTATACACAAAAATGAAGGAAACTTGGATTTTCTTTGATTTTCCTTACCTTGAATGAGAGAAGAAGCAAAAGAGCTCTTCAAACAGAACTTTCCCCCTTCAATGGAGTTTCTTCATGGCATCAAACATGAGCTTTTGAAATTTTGAAAAGAGAGGATGAAAGGCCTTGACTCAACTAAGACAAATATGTGCTTAGTTTTTGATTTGGAGCAATATTGAACATTTGGTGAGCAATTGAAGTTGGAGAAGAGATGTGCTGTAGCAAGAACGAGATTGGTTGGGAGAATGGAGGAAGAACACGGTGGGAACAAGAGGAAATGAAGAAAGGAGGTGAGAGGTATGCTTTGTTAAGATATTTTGACTTATAAAGGTAAATAGTAACTTTACTTTATTTCTTTTTCTTTTCTTTAGTTGGCTGGCTTGGTATGGTGACTCACACTCTAAAAACCGTGCCCCCTTCATTCTAAAAGATATTTATGGTCTTTGTTGACCATTTAACTAATCAAAGTTGACTTAAGTCAAAACTAGCACTATTTGAGCACTATTCACATATTAAGGCACATATTTGTGAAATTTTTGATTTCCCATTGATCTAGACTTCCTAATGTGATACTAAGTAGTACACATGTTGATTAAAGAGTAATGATGGACATTTAGCCACTCAAAACTCATTTACAAGACAATTTTTCAAAATGTGCTTTAAGACTCCTTAAAGCACATTTTGTGTTTTAACTTGTTTTCAAGCTTGGTTTTCTTTGGTAATTGATTTAATATGTTCATTAACATATTTATAAGGTATAGTTATGACCATTAGGTCTTATACAAATTTATCCCAAGCTTAGAGCACATTTTTGCTCTTATTGACTTTAAGGTATTTTCTTGTGTTTTGTTTGGTTTAACTGTCTACCAAAGTTTCCTAAGGACTTAATTAGCCTTATTAAATCATAATTGAATATTATTAAGTCTTGGTAGGCTCTTTGGGTCCTAACCAAGTTCACTCCAAGCTTAGAGCATGTTTTTGCTCAAACTGTATCTTAGTGCTTTATTGCATTTTACTATGGTTTAAATTGTTCACCGATGTTTCTAAGGCACTTTTTAGCCTTTACATACCATAGTTTAATATTTAAACCACATATCAAGGTTTGGGGTATTTCAATCTACCCCCCTTAAAAGAACTTCGTCCTCGAAGTTTACACTTCCCACACATCTTGGATTAGAATACGGGGATTACTTATAGAAATAAAACTTCCATAACCAAACACACTTTACATCACAACCTCGGACTCAATGGTCCGGGTAACACATTCACATTCATACATAACATAACATATTCACATGATAACCTCGGACTCACTGGTCCGGGTATCTTAACAATATTTGCACATACATAACAACCCTTAGATTCTCTGGTCTTGGGTAACATAACAACATTTAGACACATAGGTCTTGATAACATAACAGCCTTTAGACACATAGGTCTATGTAACACAACACATTTAGACTCATAGGTCTTAATAGCATACACTTTAGGAGATCAAAGTCAAAATAACATTTATTACACATACCACACAACATGTCATAGCATGTATGGCAATCAAAAATGTCTTTGATATACACTGTGATCCCGCAGAACCCGGTCGCGATGGACACCTTCCGTCCCCGTGCCTTTGGGAGATCAAAACAATCACTTCAATTTGAAATTTTTCCTTGTGAGGTTAAGTAAGAAAACTTTAATTATGTAAAGTATCTATCGACGTTTTATAAATACCAATTCAAAATCCTTTTTGAAAACACATACAACTCCAAGTCCAACTTATGCTCTTTGCTTCTTTTCTTAGCGTGGTTATTTGTGACCACTTATAGGGAGCTTCAAGAATCATCCAACCCTGATGTGATCAGCATCAGTGTTGAACTATCCTTCCACTCCAATTTGTGTTCGGCTTCCCTTGATCTCATGATAATCAAGTTTCACCTCCCACTTCATTTTCAAGCATCAATTAAATCACTCATTTCCAATTTTCTATCTTTTAAATCATTCTAGTCATGATCATAACATCTCCAAGGGATAGAACTTCGTCTATCAGTTATTTCCATTCACTTCAATGTTGTTGCCTAGGGAATCTCATTCTCACTAGGTTCTATGTCGGTTTCATACCCTTTTCGTGAATCACTATATAGTATATATATACACATATATTTTATCAAAATACAACACACCGTTTCACATTTATATACTGTCGGGGTTTGTTCCCCCGGGAGTTTCTCTACTCCCACACTTGTACTATCACACACACTTGTTAACAAATACACACACTTGTTAACAAATACACACACTTATCACAATGGTATTCGCATCTTCTGTGCGCAATTACCACAATTAACCATGAATGAATGCGTATGTTTACATAACACACACACCAATCATCAAAACAAATTATTTTGTGCTATGCACAACATAAATCACGTACACTTGTACGGTAATACACACTAAGTGGTTTTGCGCTCTACCCCCCTTAAAAGGGATTACGCCCACGTAATCAATCGCTAAACATTGGCTTAAAATGTTCTGCCGTCGTGAAGTGTTTTAACTTCCACGCGGTCTATTACACAATGGATTCTGATTAGAGGATCTTAACCATATTGGCGGTTTAGTTCCTAAACCAAGAATTCTCATTGGAGTTTGTTTAAACTCTTAGTTGGTTTCGATTCTGGCCTGTTAGGCTTCTAGGCGTTAATAATTAGCCATTCACTCATGTTCACCATGTACATTCAACACTTGAATCACTGGCTCACTAGTTTCTGCTGCGAAACTCTAATAACTGTAGAGCTTAATTGCCCCATTTGTTATTCATACTGTATTGTACATCCCCAATTGTCACCTTCATCTTGGTAACAATGGTTTCTCAACCGACGCGTGGTATCTCTTACCCTTAGCGAATTCGGTGAGTTATAAACTTTCTATCCACTTCCATAACAATTTACTGTGTATACAGCTATGTATTTCACAATGATTGACTTGTTCCCTTCCGACTTACTGTCGGTTGAGATTGAGCTACTACCTAGTGTGTAGTGCTCTCTCAGCTATTTACAACATTTGGGGTATATTCCATACCGATATTTGGCAGTTAGTGCTACTGTAGTCACTTACTGTTAATCATGTCTCCACATTTGGTTTTGTACAAGTACTCTTTTATGGGTGCGGCCTTGCATTTCCTATGCATCGGCCATTATAACATTATTCCCCCATAATTAACATGTTTCCAATTCCTAGCTATCCCACTCGATCATTACTACGTGCAGTGCAATACCAAAACACTCAGTCATACAGAGTGCAGAGGCGTAAACTCTTGACAGTAAATCCCTTATGCGATTCACCATGGAATTGACACTGAGTTCCTCATCACATAGTACCTACCACTGGCTTATTGCCCAGTCTGTTTAACACCACTTACCTTGCATCACCACTGAATTTAATTCATAACTGCTCTTATCTGCCATATCATTATTTAACAACACTTATACAACGGTCGCTTACTGCGCACCGTGCTTATTGTATAACATAACACTAACTTGCATGGTATTTACTGTCACATTAACTTCCACACCCATACTTATATTATGGTTCGTCATTCATCTAGATGACTACCGAATGCTCCTTGAGCATCGATCATTCGAGTCACAAGCCGGCATTATTCAGCTCGGTGTTTCACTTTATACACACATACTACTAAGCTAACTGCTCTCTTTCAATAATAACGTCGTCCATCCTTAACATATTTCTTGAACTTGATTCACATAACTACCGCTCCTGCGGTCTCACAATATCGAGAGGTATCCCCACTCTTAATGCAGTGGTTCGTTTACCACTCTATTTACTTGTATAACATAAAGTCCTGCAATCGATCAAACTTACATAACATATCTTGCTTGTGGCTTATAAGCCTTATTGTCTTGAGCTGTGCTCGTTGTAAGCTGTCCACATTCATTTATTTCTCTGTGCAACATTTCATGATTTGGATATTATATTGGGCTCCATGACAAGGTCGTTGCATCACGTTTCCTTTTACGGGATGCCCCTTAGGATTGCCAGTCCGTCTCCTGACAACTTATGTCTAAACTGGGTGTTAGTTTCAACCCTTGCGTTTCTATCACGTTATCTTGTTCAATTATCGTTGATGCAAACACCCTTCAAGGATCGCTCCTGGGTTTTGCTAAGTTATGCCTTTACATCTAGTTCACACTTATTGGTACATTCCGTTAGCCACGCCGTTTGCGCTCTTAACTGGTTATTATCTTCTTCTGTGAAGATCAACATTTCCTGATAGTGTAGGTACTCATTCTGGGAGTTTCATCCCGTTCATTGCACATTAATGTGTCCACATTAGGCATCTGCTTGCCATGTAGAGGCTGGGTCACCGTTCCAGCTAACATGTTTATCCCTGAGGATCCTTAAGACGTATACGATGTCTTTACATTACAGTTAGTGCACTTCGCACCTCCTGACTCTTAAGCATTTCGTTGAAAGGAATTCACTAATTCCTTTAGTCTCGTTAACTTAACTGGGTTCCTTTACTTCAACCATTCATGGTAATCCTTAGCTGTTGTTTGACTTATACTGCTGACCGTAGAACGGAGTCGACTACTTCCCGTGTTTCGGACTCTACTCGTATACATATGTGGGGTACCATACTGATACATTACTACTTACCCAACTAACCCATAAGTAGGTCTGTCAGGCCCACAAGCTCCTATCGGAGTGCGGTCGTCCCACATTACAGTTGGTACACTCGTAGTGTCCGTCACACGCCTAGGTGAAGTATTCTGTTGTCAACTCCCTTATATTGTCCCGTGACAATATTCATTCCGTGCTTCCCGAACTTAATCGAGGGAAAGTTTATCCATTGTTGAATTCTTATCAACTGCCCTTGGTTTTACTGGTTTGGTTTAGAAGAAGGTTAGAAAGAAGTATTGGTTTGAAAGAAAATATGGTTTTGAAAAGGAAAGAGTTTGAGTAAATCTGAGTTTGAAAGAAAATTTTCATGGTTTCACAACATCTTCTTACCTTAACCAAGTCTAGCTTCTTGCTGACTGGTGTACTTACAATTACAGGGGTTAGGCTAACAGGCCCTTCCACTGTTATGACGATCACATTTAACTTTATGGTACTTTACCAAGTACTTTGTAGTGGTTATAAATTTCCCGAACAGCCCTGTTATAGCAGCACTTGCTATGGCAAGTGCGCCATGCTAACTGGCTATCGGTTTAACACATACCGGTTGTGGTATTGTTTTTACCCACACTGTCATCAGTGGCCTTGTTGGCCCTCACTGATCTTACTGTCTTGACAATAACTCCTCTAGGTGACTTCTCACTGTCTTCACATGATAATCATCAACTAGGGTGTTTCCCATTCTGGGAGACCCCCTTTTCTTTTGTATTGTTTCCTCTTCGTAGCCCATTCCACGTATTTGTCGTGGTTACTGAGACTTGTCTCTTGTTTGGGCACTACGTTGTAGTTCCTTTGTCGGTTGGTATACCGTTGGTGTATCACTTAACAACTGCGGTTCCGTAGACACTTGTCTCGGGTTCCATTAATCCACTTCTTGCCTGTTGCACGGTCGGTGCGTTGCAAGCTGGTTGTTCTCGACTGCTCGGCATGTCGACCCAGGTTGCCGGAAATTCTATTCTTCTATACACAAGATTCTTCATTCTTCGCTATTAAATGCGGTTAACATTGTTCAGATGGAAACCGTCTCCGGAATTCCCAGTTTTCGGGATCCACCGTATGACAGGTTCTCCCGTACTCTGAAGGTATTTAATAACAGCCAGATCCCGTATTGAGTAAGAGTGGACTTCCATCTCTCTGGTGTTGTTTCCCCAAGTTATATACAAGGATTGTGGAGGGCGGGAAGGATATAGTAGGTTTTCAGTATTCACTGGTAATTCCTAACTAGCGTATCTCTCACGCTATCACTCAACCCTTAACCCAAAGTACTAAAATCCTAACTCGGTACTTCCTAAGCTCGGTAATTCAGTCATCAGAGCGATACTTCGCTCTGATACCACTTTTTGTAACACCCCATCCAAACAACATACACACTTAACAACAAACTGCAGCGGAAAACAAACTTCAACACATTACTTAACTTCTTGGTGTTACACGCCGTTAACCACCCACGTGGCTAACAAGGCTAATACATATACATTGTACCGGTCTGATGGGCTAAATTCCCGAGCGACTACACATTACTATCCCTTTCCATTAACAACAACAACAACATACACCTTTCAACTGTACGAGTATTCACAAACTGATGCCGATAACAGTTTCGGTCTTACTACGCCTACTGTATATATACACTTAAATGATTACCCATGTACAACGACTACCCGTCCTACTCTCGAACGGCTTCCAGCACTTCGTACCTGAAATAAGAAAAGAAGAGAAAGGGTGGCCCCCAAGGGGCTCAGCACCTTTGCTGGTATGGTAATCCCGCAGCCCACATGCTACCGGGCCACGCACAACTATTGTCGTCTTAGCATGCGGTTGATTATATTTAAATCGTGCACGCAACTGTAAACACACAACACACAACATTTCGCCTCAATGGGCTCAATAAACGGATAGTACATCCTTATTTGATAAGTCACTCATGGTATTCATTATCCCTAGAGTGTTTCTCCTCTAATGGAGCTACTTCCTTAATAGACGACACTTACCCGTTATTCGGGTTATCCTTAAACGCCTCTTATCACAAACTGGGATTCATATCCATGATCCACATACTCCACATTTTACAACATATAACATGCATCCCATAACAACACGTTCACGTTTCAACGTGCACATAATAACATTGCAATAGAAATTGCATTACAACAACATCACATAACATAACGGGAATGGTTCTCTTAGGAACCGACCCAAACATTGTTAATACACTGGTGAGCCTAGAGAATGTTGCCAGTCTCATGATAAGCTCGTTACATAACTCGTTACCGTCTCGTTAAATGAGCGGATAACTTAACACAAGGTGTCTCGGATATAGTGATCCAAGCACACCGAACAAACATAACATAGTATGCCCCTGTGGCCCGACGTGAGTCAGTAATAGCCTTGGTTAAGCTAAAGGGAAGGTTGGAAACCAAATTGGAAAAAACCATAACATACGGAGAGGATCGAACCTGATATGACAACGACCCCCATACTCACACGCGTGGCCGGAACAGACCGGACTCCTCACTTCCCCCGTTAGCACTTGTTAGAAGTTCAACATTGAACTTAATTAAACAATCACAACATTGGGTTAAGTCTTGTTAGACACACACAAGGGAAGGGAGAGTCATACTTTCACACACAAACATCACATAACTAACTCACGCATAGCCGTGGTTAGAACGTTCCTTAGGTCGGAAACGTAATCACCGGATACCGTTCTCTTACGTTTACCTAATAGTGGTTAACTAGCCCTTCAAGCGCACTCGAGGTTACCGGTATCGGCACGTAAACATACAACAACAATAACGACTGCAAAATCGTTTCATGATTTATCTTATAACGTGGCAAACACACAGAAAAACACATTGGCATACAAGCCGGTGTAATCCGGTAGGACACAGGTTGCAAGAAAACCATACCTTTCACCACGGTCCACTATATTGTGTCCTCCTAGTTTCCTCGAACAAATCACGTACAACTGGTAACATCACAATTACTTTCATTAACATTGGAGTAACATGCTTGTTTAACGTCTAATGCGCCCATAGTTACCCTGTCATCCCGTTATATTTAATTTTACACTTGTGATCTTAAGTTCACAACTCTCACATCAAATCTAACATTTGTTTACACACTTTAAGACCTTTACATGTCACCAAATAAGGCCTAAATATCATCAAAAACCATTACCATTCAATCCCCCATCATTAGGAGCCTTAAACAAATTTTTTTCTTCATCTCTGGTCTGGACCGCCCCTCTGGCGGTCCCAGGGGCGGTCCACAACAGATGCTACACGTTTTTTTTTTCACTTCTCTGCACTGGACCTCCCCACAGGGGCAGTCCGTAGGGGCGGTCCACTGCAGAACCAATTTTCTAATGTGCTTTTCTCCCCTTTCTGAACTCCAATTCATCCCAATTTTTCCTATGCTTTACACATGTTCTCCCACATGTTTTAACATCTTTTGGGCACACTTAAACCCTCTCGAAACATCCCAAAAATTCCTTAAACTTTTACTCAACTTTTACTAAGTCCTTAACACTTAGAACATTTTTTTCTTACACTTGTAACTTGTATTCTTGCCTAAAACTTCACCTAACCAAAGTACTCCCTCACTACCTTATAACCACCTTTTAAACATCATTTGCACTACATCATCCCCTTTACACACACTCCTCAAGTCTTTCCCACAAGTTCATAATTAAACCTTCACAAGGCGTTACACTTCCATTGTTCACCAAACTTGCACAAGACTTTACGACACCTCCACCATCACCTTGGTGTATCAAGAAATCATCCATTAGTTCCCTAAATCTCCAAGACTATGCCTAAGGCATCTTAACACCTAAGAACACCTTAATTCACTTTCTTTCACCATCTTAACACTTAAAAATTCCTAGTACCTTCTAGGTCATAAAATCTCATTACAACACATAAACTCTTTTGTTTATCAACTAAATTTCGCCATAGCTTCTCTTGTATCACCTTACACGAAAACACTTTGTTTTACACCTTTAGACAATCAAGAACATTCAATCTCTTAATACACACTCTTATACACAAACATATGGTTTTTCATCCTTTAACCATCAAACACATTCACCTTCACAAGAGATGTTCTTACACACAACTAAACCTTTAAACTACACTACATCACAATATAGTGCATAAACTTAAATTGCTTGGCACTTAGGCCCTTAAATAACGTGGCTCTTAGGCCCTTAAATTGCATAAACCTTAAACACTGAATTTCCACATAAATAATGCCTTTGACCTGCAATTACATACAACAATGCTCCCATGTCCTTTTAGTCCACCTTGTGGATAGTTTTCTATCTCATTTCCCATTGGCTCTTTAGGTTAATTATTAAGCAAATATAGCTCAATTTCCTAGTACATAAAACTACATTAAGAGAGGTCATTTACCTCTTTGTTTTCCAAGCTTTCCCACATGTTTTCTCTTATTCTTTCTTGGTTGAAAATCGGCAAGGAGCTTTTATCACTTGTCAATCTTCTAACCAATACACATATAAGGGTAATGAGCATTAAGTTTAATACTTAAACTCATAATTAAACCCTAGGTTACATAAGTGTCCTTAAAACACTAAAATTGATGTTTACCTTTGGAATTTGAAAGGGAACTTGAATAAGTAGCAAGATAGGACTCCTCCTAGTCCTTTGAAGATTTGAATTAAGATAAGAATAGAGCAAGACAAGGCACCATTAAGGGGTGAATTTTCGGCTATACACAAAATGAAGGAAACTTGGATTTTCTTTGATTTTCCTTACCTTGAATGAGAGAAGAAGCAAAAGAGCTCTTCAAACAGAACTTTCCCCCTTCAATGGAGTTTCTTCATGGCATCAAACATGAGCTTTTGAAATTTTGAAAAAAGAGGATGAAAGGCCTTGACTCAACTAAGACAAATATGTGCTTAGTTTTTGATTTGGAGCAATATTGAACATTTGGTGAGCAATTGAAGTTGGAGAAGAGATGTGCTGTAGCAAGAACGAGATTGGTTGGGAGAATGGAGGAAGAACACGGTGGGAACAAGAGGAAATGAAGAAAGGAGGTGAGAGGTATGCTTTGTTAAGATATTTTGACTTATAAAGGTAAATAGTAACTTTACTTTATTTCTTTTCTTTTCTTTAGTTGGCTGGCTTGGTATGGTGACTCACACTCTAAAAACCGTGCCCCCTTCATTCTAAAAGATATTTATGGTCTTTGTTGACCATTTAACTAATCAAAGTTGACTTAAGTCAAAACTAGCACTATTTGAGCACTATTCACATATTAAGGCACATATTTATGAAATTTTTGATTTCCCATTGATCTAGACTTCCTAATGTGATACTAAGTAGTACACATGTTGATTAAAGAGTAATGATGGACATTTAGCCACTCAAAACTCATTTACAAGACAATTTTTCAGAAATGTGCTTTAAGACTCCTTAAAGCACATTTTGTGTTTTAACTTGTTTTCAAGCTTGGTTTTCTTTGGAAATTGATTTAATATGTTCATTAACATATTTATAAGGTATAGTTATGACCATTAGGTCTTATACAAATTTATCCCAAGCTTAGAGCACATTTTTGCTCTTATTGACTTTAAGGTATTTTCTTGTGTTTTGTTTGGTTTAACTGTCTACCAAAGTTTCCTAAGGACTTAATTAGCCTTATTAAATCATAATTGAATATTATTAAGTCTTGGTAGGCTCTTTGGGTCCTAACCAAGTTCACTCCAAGCTTAGAGCATGTTTTTGCTCAAACTGTATCTTAGTGCTTTATTGCATTTTACTATGGTTTAAATTGTTCACCGATGTTTCTAAGGCACTTTTTAGCCTTTACATACCATAGTTTAATATTTAAACCACATATCAAGGTTTGGGGTATTTCACTAAACCTTCAAATAAGGACAGTCCTATATGGAAATCCCTTATGTCTAGCATTCATCTAGTGAAAGCAGGGGTTAGGAAGGAAATTGGCAATGGCAATAATACAGAGATCTGGAATACTCCTTGGGTGCCAAGAAATGGGAATTTTAAGATCATTTCCCCCAATATAAACCAGCCCAGGATCTCTTTGGTTAGAGACCTTATGGACCATGAGGGCAAAACCTGGAACTCTGATGTGATAGACTCTTCTCTTCTGCTGGTTGATAGAGAGGATATCTGTGCTATTAAATTTGATTATGAGAAAGAAGATAAGTGGATTTGGCACTACTCAAAAGACAAGGAGTACTCAGTTAAACAAGGGTATATGCTATGCAAGACAACAAAGATCAGAACAAAAGTTCTACCATTGATCTAGGAACTTGGGATTTCACCTCAAGAGTCTCTGCTAAACTCTCCCCCCCCCCCGAGAGTTAAATTTTTATGCTAGAAGTTGCTCAATAATCATCTTCCTTGCATGACTAATATTGCTAAGTGAAATACTCCGACCTTAAATATAGTGATTTAAATTATCCTAACACGTATTTAAGGGCCTAATGACGCCTAAGTAATATTGGTAAGGAAAAATAAATCTAGAAGAAATAAAGAAACGCTTAAAAAGAGAAAAACGCTAAATAAGCGTTAAATCACCATAAGAGGTATGAGACCTCGGTTAGCATGTTATATGGATTCTAAAGCCTTGATAAGGCCTAAATAATATATGGGAACAACTTCCGAAGAAAACGGATCCAAATAATGAATTAAAACGCTAATAGAGCTTTAGCGCACGTTTTTTGAGAAAACCTGAAAACGTGATTTTTAGTGGTCAAACGAACCCGTAAAAATTATAAATCATTAAATAACAATTATTAAGCATTAAAGAAACAAGAAGATTCCAGAAAACGGGCCCGGTTAGTGAATAGTGCTAAACCGGGTAAATAAACGAGCGTTTTCTGTAAAAGATGAAAAAACGCTCCAACTAGTATAACAGCGGGGGCCAGTTTTTAATAAGTCAAAATCTCTCTCTCTCTCTCTCACACACACACACACTTGTAACTAGCTAATTAAATGTAGAGATAAAAAGTAAAAAGGGGCTCTCACACTCTCTCACCTCTACTCCCCCTCATTCTCTAATTCCCTCACGTACTGCACTCACCCCTCACCTCTGATTCTCTTCCTCCTCAAGCCGACAGCCATGGCGATTTCTACAACCCTCACACATCCCTCCTCTTCTCTCCTCTTGTTGAAGGCTCAATCCTTCTCCAAATGCAACGAAAATTACACCATTAGATTCCCCTTGCAAAGGAGATCATCTTTCTCCTTTCAAAAATCTAAAACACCCATTTTCATCTCCATGGGTGTTCTTGCTTTTGAAGATGAAGGCCACCATTATAAGCCTCTTCTTCACCTTGTTGGTCTAAGGTAAAAAGAAATCCAAAAACACTAACATTTCTTGCTCTCATTTACAAAATAGAAATTTCTAAGTTGGAGCTTCTATTCTTTGTTTGCCCAGCTGATTTTGGCTTCCTTTGAAGGGTGGAAATCCTACTCATGTTGCTATTCTACACTCCTTCTACATACTTGCAAGGTAATGCACTTCCTAAACCCTAAAATTTACCTTAAGGCTTTAAGGATAATTTAAGGACTAGTTTTGTATTGAAATGGGGTTATATATCAATGGGTTGTAGCTTTAGAGGATTGAATCTCCCTAACCAGTGGGAAGAAAAGAAAAGGAAAGAAGAATGGAGGAAGAAAGGAGAAGGAAAAGAAGGCTAGAAAAGAACAAGGTAAATTACACTCACCTTGTGTAGTTTTTGTATGTGTATTGTAACAGATTTTTAGTAGTTTGAAATGAGCATTGTAAATGGAATTGAGTAGTGGTATAATGTGGAAGGATACTAAAATGTTTTAAAGCTTTAGAAGACATTTAAAAGCTTGTACAAACCTTGAGGAAAGAAATGGTATGTGCAGGAATTAAACGAGTGTTTAGTGCCTAGTACTTGTGTTGGAGAATTGTCTATTGGTGCTACTGATAAACAGGTGATATGGGTAGCATTGAATGAGTAAATTTATGGGGTGAGAATACTTAGGAATGTAGGGAAACTCTGTCAAATTTTGGTTAGAAATTTAGTGGACATAAGTGTGTGTGACAGGGAAGAACATGGATATGTTCAGGGAAGAAAATGTGTGGTTATTACCTTGGTTTGTATTTAGGAGGAAGGGATGTAGTACACTAGAACTTTAATGGAGCAAGGCAAGTTGTTTAACTAGTTGTGATAGGTGAAGAACCATGTAGCTACGTGAGAAGAAGAAGAGAGGAAAAATCTATAGCAGCAAATGAGGAAGAAAAACTGTAACATGAGGAAAAAAATAGCAGTGAAAACGTGTGGGTTAGCAGTGGTTGAGTGATGAGTTTGATGATTGAACTAGAGTAGCTTAGAGTGTCTTTGTAGTGTTAAAATGTGCTAGATTATATGTAGGAAGCTTGGGGAAGAAGTTGGTAAAAGATTGAAGTTGAAACAAAGCTTTAAAACTGGAAATTTACAACAGACTAGATTGGTCCTGGTTTGCAAACAAGTACACAAACCAGGACCACCTCTTAAACTTGGCAGAATGCCTTCTCGCTGGAATGGTCCTGGTTTGCAAACAAGTACGCAAACCAGGACCACCTCAAAAACTTGACAGAAAGTATCACTGAAGGATGGTCCGGGTTTGCAAACAGGTACACAAACTCAGACCACCTTAAAAATACGACAGAAAGTTTTCTAAAGTGATGGTCCGGGTTTGTAAACTGGTACACAAACCCGGACCACCATAAATACTTGACAGAACGTTCCCAAAGTGTTGGTCCGGGTTTACAAACTCGGACACAAACCCGAACCAACACAAAAATGCTACAGAAAGTGTAAAAATGGAATGTTAAGATGGGGAATTGAGTGGTAATGATGTATAAGGTAATTAGTACTTAATTAATGAGGTTCAAAGGTCATTAACGCCATGGACAAGCCTAGAGAATAATTTTAAGTAAGTAACATAGGTAAATGTATTTGAATAATATGGAATTAGTAAGTATAAACTGGGAAACCTTAGAAAAGTAATAAGTAAGGTTAATTATAGATAATTAACCACCCAACTCTATGTATATGCTAGGATTCAAATAGTTGAACACCGAAGAGGAGTCGGTGAGTCCAAAGCAACTGTGCAAGGTATGATTTCTTCATTGAAATACCCCAAACCTAATTATGCTAAGTAAACATCAAGTTATGATGTAATAAGGCTAAAACATGCCTTATAAAGATTGGTAGACAATTTAAACCAAGGAAAACGCAAGAAAACGCCTTAAGGGCAATTTAGGCAAAAATGTGCTCTAAGCTTGGAGTGACTTTGATTAGCACCCAAATACCATTATAAGACTTTATTAACATGCTAATGGACATTTTAAATCAATTACCAAAGAAAACCAAGCTCAAAAACAAGCTTAAACACAAAATGTGCTTTAAGACTCCTTAAAGCACCTTTTTGAGAAATTGTCTTAGAAATGGGTTTTGAGTGGCTAAATGCCCATGATTACACCTTAATCAAAATGTGTACTAATTATTATCACATTAGGAAGTATAAATCAATGGGAAACCAAAAATTTCACAAATTTGTGCACTAATTTGTGAATAGTGCCAAATAGTGCCTAGTTTAGGCTTTAGTCAACATAAGTCAATAAGTTGGTCAACCAAGACCATAAATATCTTGTTAGTAAGGGGGGGGGGGGTTTACATGGTAAGTCACCATGAGGAGCCAGCAATTAAAGGAAAAGAAGAAGAAATGAGAGAATAGTACTATTTGCTTTATAAGACAAAAATCCTTACTTTAGCTTACCTCTCTCCTCTCTTCTTCATTTCTCTTCTTCCCCACTGATTTTTCTTCTTCTTCTCTGTTATAAAACCTTCCAAGCAGCACCCATGGCACCACCATCTTCAAATGTCCATCAAATACTCATTTTAGCTCCAAATCAAAAACTAAGCATAGATTTCTCTTAGTTGGAGCAAGACCTACCTTTCTATCTTTTCAAATCCTTCAAAGCTCAAGTTTGGTGCCATGAGAAAACTCCATTGATGGAGGAAAATCAAGTTGGAAGAGCTCTTTTGGTTCTCCATTCATCCAAGGTAATGAAAGTGAAAGAAAAATCAACTTTCCATCATTTTTTCTATATGGCCGAAAATTTGCCTCTTAAGATACCTTGTTTTATCCCTTGTTCTAGCTTGTTTCTATTCTCCAAGGGCTAGAGGAGGTCCTTCTTGATTCATATCCAAGCTTAATTTTAGACTTCAAAGGTAAACACTCATTTTAATACCTTAAAACACATTTTTAACCTAGGAATGATTCCTTAGGGTTAGTGTATTGTTTAGCACTCATGAGAGTCATTGTATATTGATTAGAACATTGGCAAGGGAAATTAAGATGGTGGCCGAGATTTCCAAGGGAAAAGCCTAAGGAGAAAGTCAAGATAAGCTTGAGAAAAACAAGGTAAATGTTTTACCTAATGGTGGTTTAAGGTTTGTAGGGATGAGATTTAGATAAGTACTAATGTAGCTTAAAGCTTACATTATGTAATGGGTTATATAACCTAGGAAAAAGAATTTAAGCAAGCTTGTGAACTTGTGACTAAGGAGCCAATGGGAATGAGTTAGTAAGATAAGTTGAAGGTGGATTTTAAGAGCATTATAACTACTATGAGATTGATGGGTGTAATTGCAGGTTGAAAGCTATTACATGTGGGAAATTCAGTGTTTAAATTCATGTCATTTAAGGGCCTAAGAGCCATGTCATTTAAGAGCCTTAGTGCTATGCAATTTAAGATTATTGCACTATATTGAGTTGATTATAAATGAGTTGATTTGGGTGAGAACATATGATGAGGAAAAGATTTGATATGTGTGAGATGATTGAATGAGAAAAACCATGCATTTGGGCATGATAATATACTAGAGGAGCTATGGCAAAATTTGAGTAGAAAACAAAGTGTTTAAGTGGTTGTTGTGGATTAATATGACCTAGGATTTACTAGGGGTCATTAAGAGGGATTTGAGTGGAAATGAGTTAACAAAGTTGTTCTTGAGGTTTAGAATGGCCTAGAGTTGTCTAGGAGGAGTTAGAGGTTAGGAGGGTGCAAATTGTGTACTAAGGGTTTGAGTGTTCATGATTGTATTAAGGGTGAACAACTAAATGTTGGGTGTAGTAATATACTAAGAAAGCCATGACAAAATTTGGAGAGGAAACTAAGTGTTTAAGATGTTTTAAGGAGATTTTATGACTAAGGATGTTAGATCACTAAGGGTTGTTTTGGTGAAAATGGATAAACCATGGAGTTCTTGAGTACTAGGAAGACCTAGGGATGTACAAGAGGGACTAGGGGTAATAATGGTGAGTTTTTTGCACCAAAACCATGGTTAAAGAAGCAAGGAAACTTGTACAAAGTTTGAAGGAAAAATAAGGTATAATGACTTGTAAGGATGTAAGCATGTGCTAGATTATATATAGCTTCGAGAAGTTTGAGTAAAGCAAATGGGTATGCATGATGATTTGAGGAGTAGTTAAGATGGTTGTGAAGAGACATAATGATTAGTTGAGGTCTTAGGGAAAGTCACAAGAGGGAAGTGTAAGGAATCAAGTGTTAAGTGTATGAATTTTGTAAGAAATTGAGTGTCAAGTTTGGTGATGTTTGAGGAAGGTTTAGTGCATGTTTTAAGGTGTTTAAACATGTAGGAAACATGTGGAAATATTATGGAATGAGTGGGAAAAGATTGGGGTGAATTTGGGGTTCAAAATGAGGAGAAAAGCACTTTGGAAAATAGGTTCTGCTGTGGACCGCCCCTTAGGACCGCCCCTGTGGGGAGGTCCAGGCGAATTCTGCAGGAAAATAGCTTCTGGTTGGGATTTAAACTTAATCATATAAGTTAATCACTTCTCATTACACCTCATACTTGTTTACACCTCTTAAGGCCCTTACATGTCACCAAACAAGGCCTAAACATCATCTAAAACCATTACCATTCAATCCCCCATCATTAGAGGAGTGATGATGATTAGAAAGATAAGCATACAATACTTAAGAGGTTAAGGTAAGTAAAATGGTTTTAAGTGTTTAAGGTTAAGTTAGTAAGAATTTAAGAGGTGCTAGATGGGGATCGATATGTAATGATAATATAAGGTTGTTTAAGACATGTTTAGTGAGTAACAATGATGATTAAGTGGGTGAATAGGTATAAGGAATGAGGAGAAGTGATTCACTTAAGATTAAGTTTATAAGAACTTAAGTGGTATTTAGTTGGAAATCATTAGTGATTAAGTAAGCTAGGTTAATTAAAAGTAATTAACCACCAAATTCGATGAATGTTTTAGGACTTGGGAATTTGGACTCCGGAGGAGAGTAAGCAACCGAAACGACCAACGGTGAACGGTACAGTTCTTCTTGTGACCTGCTTGCTAACGAGGTGTCCCTCGACTAAACAAGATAAAGCATGCAACCGGAACATTATGTTTAATGTATTGTTGTGTGATGTTTGAAAACTAACACATCCTACCGTGAGAACTTACTAACCAACGTTTAGTAAGGAATTGTGTGAGACTAAGGAACGCTCCCTAATATTAGTTTGTTAATAACCGAAAGAGGTTTTAACTAACAAACATTGTCTTGAGACTTCTACTAACTGGAACTTAGAGGGAGTGAGGAATCCGGGACTGACTCCAGTCATGCATGTTAAGGAAAGGGGGTCGGTATCTAAAGAAGATCCGACTTCCGCTTAAGGACTTGTCTTCGGACTTGTTACCTAGGGCCGGTTGCCGGCTCAGCTACATTGGGCATCCAGTCCAAGGTAGGAGGCATTAAGATGGTGCGGTAGGATCACCTAAATCCTAAATTTTAAGATAAGTTGTTTATTCAACCAACGGAGCTAATAGCTCATTGGCTAGGGTTGCTTTTGACCCGACAAAAATAAACATTGAGATAAGATACAATCATTTCTATTTAAAGAATGGTTTGTATTCTAAGATTGAGATAAGGTTTGAGATAAGATACTACCATTTCTATTTAAAGAGTGGCTTGTATTCTAAGACTGAGATAAGCTACAACCATTTCTATTTAAAGAATGGTTTGTTTTCTAAGACTAAGATAAGGACTAAGATTGAGGTAAGATAAGGTTGGACTGAGATTAAGAGGAAACACAACTTAAGGAGTTAAATAATTGACTCACTAATTAAGGGAACGCATTTAAGTCATTCATTGAGTTTGAACTTTGATTGTTCATATTTGGCTTGTTTTTTATTGCACTTTCTATTATGTTGTGCATCTAATCAACCTCCATGCTATCAACAATTAGTCGTCGTAGCCACGTTAGCTTGGGGGCCATGAGAGGACCGTACCAGCAATTTTGCTGACCCCCTTTGGGGGCTGTTTTTACTACGCATGTGAACGTCAGAAGGCGCCCGTCATGAGAGTAAGATGGGGTAGACGTGTTACGGGTTAAGTGTGGCCTACGAGTTGTGCATGTACACTCGTATGGTACTTTGAGTTAGTAAGTTGTATAGGAAGTGAGGGGATTGTAGAATGAATGTATTTGGTTAAGACTTGTAAGTACTAATGTTCGGTATATTCTATTAGTCAACCGTGGCAAGGTCCTGGAATGTATTTGAATCCGCTGCAACGTTTGTATATATGGTGATAAGATTGCGATAACCACGATTGGATCGAGATGGGGTGTTACAAAAAGTGGTATCAGAGCGTAGTTACGCTCTGAGGACAGGAATTACCGAACTTAGGAGAATACTGAGGTTTAGTTTGAGTTATGGGTTAAGGGTTGAGTGATAGAGTGAGAGGTGCGTTAGTTAGGACTTCCCGGTATTTACCGGATATCCATAGTACCTAGACCCCCTCCACATCCCTAACCCTGAATATGTGGAACAAACGCCAGAGAGAAGAAAGCCTTCTCTTACTCGGGAAAAACCCGATCTGGCAGTTAGTTAACAGTACGTAATACGAGAAACATCTTGTGGAACAACAGTTTATGAGAACTTGAACGTTTTAACTGGGGCGCAGCGTGTGTGAGTGAAACAGGCGCTACCAAGGGAATTCTACCAATAAGGGAACGGTAATTACCGGCAACATGGGTCGACATGCTACGCAGTCGAAATAACCCGCCATACCAATGATAAGGAAAACACTACGAGTGCAATGGATAGGAAAGATAAGCGACATGAATACCGGACAGTGGTCCGAATGAGCATAATAGTGGGATAATACATAATACGAGAGTTAAGATTACTGGAAAGTCTAGTTAGAAACGGGGACTCCAAACCCCATACAATGAGGAAGGTTACAAACCTGGTCGACATAGCACAGACAACGATAAAAACGCGTACAAACTGTATACTGGAGTAGGACTACGATGTAGTGCCTAAAGGGGAATCATTACTTAGTAACCCCGACATAATGTGTGGAAACGGGAGCGAGGATTAAGACGCAAGAAAATAACAAGGGGATTCCCTCAGAAAGAGGAACGCCCTGACAAATGACAGTGTTGTCAACCAACAAGGAAACTGCCAGATGGCTAGTTATTCAAATTAAGAGAACATCGAAGGAGTCCTGAGGACTGCCAAAGATATAGAAATTAGGTGGAATTACCCCTACCGACGCGCTCGGCACCGGTAGCTCATCTTGCATGGGGCACTTGCCATAGCAAGTGCTACCACGGTTATGCTACACGGAAAGCCATCATGGCGAGATAGGAGAATGCTACAGTTGTAATACATATTAATACCGGATTGTAAACCCATAAGAACGAGAGAATAAGACCTTGGAAGGGCCTGACGGCCTGACCATGATGAGATGAGTCGACACACCAGTCAGCAGGGAGCTGAACTTGGACGGAATACCAAACGACATAAATTTTAGCAACGGTTCAACCTACTACAACAACGAACAGTACGGGTAAGAACACCTATCCTGAACCCCAAGAGAAAAACCTAAGATATCGCTCAATGATCCGAGCAAAACACCATGTAAGCAATAACATACAACGAATGTATTATAAGATACCATTGAGACTGTTGACACAATGTCTTCCAACGAAAACGGGATAAGACTCCTAGAATGATCACTAAGAATACCAGTAGCAACCATCTTCGTTGAATATGTTAGTAAACCCCGGAAACAGGGACAGAGGAAGTGAACTTAAGTTATAACCTACTAAAGATTAAAGACATACAATCCCGACAGAGGAAAGCTCATAGGACTACCCCCACAGAGCGGGCATAGTCGAGCCGAACAGACTAATGAATCACAGTTAGTATTGTTTGCCTAACTCATTAACACCCAAGTATGATTAATCAGCAACGGGTGGCGTAGTCAACGGAAGTTGAACGAAGCGTTGAGATGGAACCATAAGATGACAGGATGATATCTAACTTGGACACCGTAAGGCAAATGCCTAATACGAACTTAGCCTTGACTGCTAAAAGACATAAGTCTAGTAAAACGACAGTATTGTCAAAGACACTAAGTAACCTCAGATCACCTGAATAAACTTCCATAGCAGGAAGCAGGATACAGCAACTTACCAGGAAACCTGATACTACATTTAATATATAACCTAGCGGTGGATAGTGTTCAAAGAACCAGAAACTTATGAGGATAACCTACAGATAAGTAAGAGTACAAAGAGTGAACCGAGCACCGGCTCTCACCCAATGACATTAAGCACTGAGAGCCTACGAGCCAAGGATGTTAACCACATCAGAGCTCGAGGCGCAGGAAGGCATAAGAAGACTTATTTAAGCTATGAACGAACTACAATTCGTGGATATAAACGGTTACCAAACCTATAACTTAGATTGTGGAAAATATTGCCAGGGAAAGGGCACCAATAAGGATAATGAGATAGTACATTGTCAGGGACGGAGAACGAACCATACCTTTTAGGGTGGGGATACCTCTCCTTGCTGTGAGGCCTTGAGTGGGAATAAACCCCTCAAAAAGGGCTTTCACTTATTAGAGACATCATACGCTTTTGTTAGAGAATGGAAACCGTAAACCTCGAGATTACCTTAGAACATACTAGATACACTTGAATAATAAGGAAGGATGCAAAGACAGACCTCATATCCAACACCTGGGATTTAAGAATCAGTAATCATCAGAGATAAACACTGTGAGTGCACGGTATGGCACGTCAAGTGACCAACGCTCAGAAGAGCTTGTGATTAAACGGATGACTTCTTCAGTAACCGGTTAAATTACATGGTAAACAACATCATTATGGATGAAAGAATGCGAGAGAAATTAGCCTACTTACGAACCTGAGATTGAAGCAGAACATTTTCATATTAAGAGACAACCATTTTACAACACGATACGGCAACCGCCAAACACCGGAATCAAAAAAACCTAGTGTGTTTACACCAGGAAGGAATTGAGTATAAGATAAGATGTTAGAATAAATGAGTAAGGAGTTGTACCATTAATGGGCAACAGAGTAAAGGCCAACTACCACGGTAGTAGTGGTCGTGAGTACAATATTTATATAAGGGGATTAAGTCATGGTGCGCAGTAAGCGACCATCATATATAAGCCGTCAAATATTGACACTGAGGCAATTAGATCTATGAGGTAAGACCGTTGTCAGTAAGGAAATAAGATGGAAGACGAACTGTGCAATAACGCCAGTAGTCTAGACCATGCGAAGTAAGAGTTCACAAGAAGCACACTACCCATTCCTTAAGGAACTGGAAGTGCATTCCAAGTAGAACAATAAGTGTTATTATAGAATGATGAAAGAGGAGATCGACACTAGAATACTTCATAATTAGCAATAGCTAACGTGTGACGGACACTACGAGTTTACTAAAATGAGATGTGGGACGACTGCACCCCACAGGGGCTTGCAGGCCTGACAGATTCATTTATGAGTTCGTCGGGTAAGTAGTAATGTATCAGTAAGGTACCCCATGCATGTAGACGAGTGGTGTAAGGAACACGGGAAGTAGTCGACTCCGTACCACGGTCAACAGCGCAAGATCAGACAAGAGCAGTTACTACCACAAACAGTTGAAGAGAAGGAACTTAGTTGAATCAACGACACAAAGGAATTAGAAAACCCATTTTAGATAGAAAATAATTAAGAACTATGAAGTGCGAAGAGCACGGATTGTTAAGTACAGACATTGGACATGTCTTATGACGTTAGAGAATAAACTGTAAAGCGCAATAAGCACTAAACAGTAGTTTCAGATTAAGAATCATCCTCAGACCAAAGGTTAGTTGGAAAGAACGATTTAGACACTTGAGAAAACACTAAGAGTATGAACATTAGATCTTCAGAGAGAATGGAAGATGAGTTACAACTCATTAAGGCCGTATATATATAAAGATAACATGCGTCCATTGAGAGACCAATATTTCTATACCTTAAGGAGGCACAAGGATATACAATACTATAAAAGGATAAGAAACACAGTTAAGCCTAAGATTATCAGAATCGCGCAGCGGAAGCTAGCAGATCAGTACCTTTGAGATTAGACCAAACTAAGTTAAGAAAATGGTATAAGTACCGTTAAGAATCCTCGATACAGAGACTAAGCCATTAACATAGTTATGACCCTTTGATCGAATTATAAGTGAGATAGGTGACATGGAAGCTAGAATGCTTAGTGTGAATTAGACATCTTGAACCTATGTTCAAGGATGATATAATATTGATTACGTGGGCGTAATCCATTTTAAGGGGGGTAGAGGGAAAACCGCTTGGCGTGTGTTTATGTACTGAGTACATAAACTACGGTGTGCATGGCACAAAAGAATTTGAGAATTTGTTTTACATAAACATTTTGAGATTAATTACGGTTATTGCACACAGAAGATGCGAATGCCATACATATTAAGTACCTATCTTGTTAACTCCAGTGTGAGTACAAGTTAAGAGAATTAGTGAAGAGGATTAAGGAGACTTAAGGAATAAGGAATATATGAGATATGAGTCGGTATGAAACTACATGTGTGGTATAAGAATAAGATAACACTATGGGATACTGTTCGATATGAGTATGAGGTTAGTAATGCTATAAGGTATAAGATGGTGAGAATTGTTATGAGACGGATATAGAACTTAGTAGGAATGAGAATCTTGAGGTAATTACTAAGAGATGAATTAAGGATGTTTGATGGACTGAGTCCACGCCTTGGAGATGTATTGATTACGACTAGAAACACTAAAAAGATAGAAAATTGGACATGAGTGAATCATTTGATGTTTTAAAATGACGTGAGGTGGAACTTGATTTTCTAGGGATCAAGGGAAACTGAACACAAATTGGGGTGGAGGGATAGTTCAACACTGATGCTGATCACACCAGGGTTGGATGATTCCTGAAACTCCCTACCAGTGGTCACAATTAAATCACGCTAAGGATAGAGGCGTTAGGATAAAATGAAATTGGAGTTGATTGTATTTTCAATTAGAGGAATTATTCCTCACATGACCTCGTAAAAAGGATTTCCGTTTTACTGAGTCTCGCCCATGAAGTCGAGGACGCATGAGCCTTTGTCTTCGGACCGGTGACATGGGGAGAACAGAGTTGTTTTGTATTCTGGCCCATGGTGACGAGGACGAGTGAGCCTTTGTCTACGGACCTGTGACATGGGAGAATACAATGAAAATTATGTGATTGTTTTAATCATCAAAAAGGAACAAAGGGAATTTTGAGTGCTATACATGATTAAGCATGTTGTGTGATATTTGAGGACAGGTATATGACAGACCTAATGAGTCAATAAGTTTAGGTACATATAAGTATGATCTATATGATCTATGGAATGAGGTACGCCATGCATTCTAATAAAATAAGATGCACGGGAACTTTGGGGACAAAGTTCTTTTAAGGGGGGTAGATTGAAATACCCCAAACCTAATTATGCTAATTAAACATCAATTTATGATGTAATAGGGCTAAAACATGCCTTAGAAAGATTGGTAGACAATTTAAACCAAGGAAAACGCAAGAAAACGCCTTAAGGGCAATTTAGGCAAAAATGTGCTCTAAGCATGGAGTGACTTTGATTAGCACCCAAATACCATTATAAGACTTTATTAACATGCTAATGGACATTTTAAATCAATTACCAAAGAAAACCAAGCTCAACAACAAGCTTAAACACAAAATGTGCTTTAAGACTCCTTAAAGCACCTTTTTGAGAAATTGTCTTAGAAATGGGTTTTGAGTGGCTAAATGCCCATGATTACACCTTAATCAACATGTGTACTAATTAGTATCACATTAGGAAGTCTAAATCAATGGGAAACCAAAAATTTCACAAATTTGTGCACTAATTTGTGAATAGTGCCAAATAGTGCCTAGTTTAGGCTTTAGTCAACATAAGTCAATAAGTTGGTCAACCAAGACCATAAATATCTTGTTAGTAGGGGGGACGGTTTTTACATGGTGAGTCACCATGAGGAGCCAGAAATTAAAGGAAAAGAAGAAGAAATGAGAGAATAGTACTATTTGCTTTATAAGACAAAAATCCTTACTTTAGCTTACCTCTCTCCTCTCTTCTTCATTTCTCTTCTTCCCCACTGATTTTTCTTCTTCTTCTCTGTTCTAAAACAGTCCAAACAGCACCCATGGCACCACCATCTTCTAATGTCCATCAAATACTCATTTTAGCTCCAAATCAAAAACTAAGCATAGATTTCTCTTAGTTGGAGCAAGACCTACCTTTCTAGCTTTTCAAATCCTTCAAAGCTCAAGTTTGGTGCCATGAGAAAACTCCATTGATGGAGGAAAATCAAGTTTGAAGAGCTCTTTTGGTTCTCCATTCATCCAAGGTAATGAAAGTGAAAGAAAAATCAACTTTCCATCATTTTTTCTATATGGCCAAAAATTTGCCTCTTAAGATACCTTGTTTTATCCCTTGTTCTAGCTTGTTTCTATTCTCCAAGGGCTAGAGGAGGTCCTTCTTGATTCATATCCAAGCTTAATTTTAGACTTCAAAGGTAAACACTCATTTTAATACCTTAAAACACATTTTTGACCTAGGAATGATTCCTTAGGGTTAGTGTATTGTTTAGCACTCATGAGAGTCATTGTATATTGATTAGAACATTGGCAAGGGAAATTAAGATGGTGGCCGTGATTTCCAAGGGAAAAGCCTAAGGAGAAAGTCAAGATAAGCTTGAGAAAAACAAGGTAAATGTTTTACCTAATGGTGGTTTAAGGTTTGAAGGGATGAGATTTAGATAAGTACTAATGTAGCTTAAAGCTTACATTATGTAATGGGTTATATAACCTAGGAAAAAGAATTTAAGCAAGCTTGTGAACTTGTGACTAAGGAGCCAATGGGAATGAGTTAGTAAGATAAGTTGAAGGTGGATTTTAAGAGCATTATAACTACTATGAGATTGATGGGTGTAATTGCAGGTTGAAAGCTATTACATGTGGGAAATTCAGTGTTTAAATTCATGTCATTTAAGGGCCTAAGAGCCATGTCATTTAAGAGCCTTAGTGCTATGCAATTTAAGATTATTGCACTATATTGAGTTGATTATAAATGAGTTGATTTGGGTGAGAACATATGATGAGGAAAAGATTTGATATGTGTGAGATGATTGAATGAGAAAAACCATGCATTTGGGCATGATAATATACTAGAGGAGCTATGGCAAAATTTGAGTAGAAAACAAAGTGTTTAGGTGGTTGTTGTGGATTAATATGACCTAGGATTTACTAGGGGTCATTAAGAGCGATTTGAGTGGAAATGAGTTAACAAAGTTGTTCTCGAGGTTTAGAATGGCCTAGAGTTGTCTAAGAGGAGTTAGAGGTTAGGAGGGTGCAAATTGTGTACTAAGGGTTTGAGTGTTCATGATTGTATTAAGGGTGAAAAACTAAATGTTGGGTGTAGTAATATACTAAGAAAGCCATGTCAAAATTTGGAGAGGAAACTAAGTGTTTAAGATGTTCTAAGGAGATTTTATGACTAAGGATGTTCTACTAAGGGTTGTTTTGGTGAAAATGGATAAACCATGGAGTTCTTGAGTACTAGGAAGACCTAGGGATGTATAAGAGGGACTAGGGGTAATAATGGTGAGTTTTATGCACCAAAACCATGGTTAAAGAAGCAAGGAAACTTGTACAAAGTTTGAAGGAAAAATAAGGTATAATGACTTGTAAGGATGTAAGCATGTGCTAGATTATATATAGCTTCGAGAAGTTTGAGTAATGCAAATGGGTATGCATGATGATGCTTGAGGAGTAGTTAAGATGGTTGTGAAGAGACATAATGATTAGTTGAGGTCTTAGGCAAAGTCACAAGAGGGAAGTGTAAGGAATAAAGTGTTAAGTGTATGAATTTTGTAAGAAATTGAGTGTCAAGTTTGGTGATGTTTGAGGAAGGTTTAGTGCATGTTTTAAGGTGTTTAAACATGTAGGAAACATGTGGAAAGATTGTGGAATGAGTGGGAAAAGATTGGGGTGAATTTGGAGTTCAAAATGAGGAGAAAAGCACTTTGGAAAATAGATTCTGCTGTGGACCGCCCCTGTGGGGAGGTCCAGGTGAATTCTGTAGGAAAATAGCTTCTGGTTGGGACCGCCCCTGGGACCGCCCCAGAGGGGCGGTCCAGTGCAGAGAAAAAGAAAAATAAATTGTTTTTGGCTTCTAATGATGGGGGATTGAATGGTAATGGTTTTAGATGATGTTTAGGCCTTATTTGGTGACATGTAAAGGCCTTAAGAGGTGTAAACAAGTATGAGGTGTAATGAGAAGTGATTAACTTATATGATTAAGTTTAAATTACAATGACTTGGGGGTCCAACATTAGAGGAGTGATGATGATTAGAAAGATAAGCATACAATGACTTAAGAGGTTAAGGTAAGTAAAATGGTTTTAAGTGTTTAAGGTTAAGTTAGTAAGAATTTAAGAGGTGCTAGATGGGGATCGATATGTAATGATAATATAAGGTTGTTTAAGACATGTTTAGTGAGTAACAATGATGATTAAGTGGGTGAATAGGTATAAGGAATGAGGAGAAGTGATTCACTTAAGATTAAGTTTATAAGAACTTAAGTGGTATTTAGTTGGAAATCATTAGTGATTAAGTAAGCTAGGTTAATTAAAAGTAATTAACCACCAAATTTGATGAATGTTTTAGGACTTGGGAATTTGGACTCCGGAGGAGAGTAAGCAACCGAAACGACCAACGGTGAACGGTACAGTTCTTCTTGTGACCTGCTTGCTAACGAGGTGTCCCTCGGCTTGTGTGCTATCTGTTTATGTGTGCCGGCTAAACAAGATAAAGCATGCAACCGGAACATTATGTTTTGTAACACCCCAACCGCTAATCCTATGCTTACCGTCTAATCGTCCTATTAATCCTACGAGTTCGCAGCGGAATTATTACATACTTACTACGGCGGGTGAAACAATGCCGCTAACCGCCCATACGGCTAGCTAGGCTACTAATACTTACAGTCACGGTCTGATGAACATAACGTACCGAGCTACTAAATTACTTACCAAAATAACATATGCCAAATACTTACATCCTGGATCACCGAGTATTTAAAGTATATTCAATTACAACCTTTCAAGCTTACCAAAAGAATGAGTTTCTAAAGCTACTCATCTATACCCCAATCCAATACTTCCATTATCCAAAAAGGTGTACCCCATGGTACACCGGCTACTCAAAAACTACAGCCATGTACTACTCAGTACACCCATCATAAATTCATTGTTTACATTCCAAAAAGAAGATAAAAGAAATGAACTCAATCTTCACATCTTCATCCCTCGCGGGTACCTGCGTGTAGTAAAAATGGTGCCCCAAGGGGCTCAGCAAACGCTGCATATGGAATCCGCATATACCGCGTGCTAGCTAGGGCACGCCGACTATTTGACGTCCACTAAACATGCAGTTCATTATTTCATACATACATGCTTTTCATACATCATACATGCTATACAATTCAATACACAATTCAAGGCAACCATATCATAGCGTACATCGCACTTACCTTCACAAGGTTAGCCAAATTATGCATCCGGGTTAATCGGAATGCTTTACTCTTTTACTCATTACTTACTTCTTCTTGCATACAATTACTTACTTTCTTTTACTTTACTTACTCATTCTTACTTACTTACTTATACTCAAGTTAAGTCGTCGGGACCTCCGGCCTTGGGGACTACACCGTCCCACATCCGGGATTTACTTGACTCACCAATCCGGGATGCTACCCACTTAAGGGATTTGGGCCGCGGACCAGTTTAAGAGTCAGGAATTGGAGCCAACCTCTCGTGACTCCGCATCCTCACGCGTGGTCGAAACTATATCGGACTTCTACTCATTCCAATTTAATTACCATTTTAAGTTAGGATGGTTAGCTTGTTAGGAACAAGTTAGAAGTCCAAACACAAGGAATAACGGTCACGGTACAATACAACATACATACACACATTCATATTCATCCATACATTTCATGAATTATACAAACTAAGATTTAAGAAAAATATTCACATCATACAGCACTACATATTCACAAGTATGCATATTAACTCCGATTCGTGCATTTATCTTGTTCGGTGATCAATTAGCACACAACACACAAATCAGAGTAACCAAGATAGCATACGGGGCATGAGGAATCCATACCGTTCACCGTTGTACGTGATTCCAAACGTCCTTCGGTGTCACAAATCAAATCCTATTATACACATACAATTAAATGATTAATCTAACTATCATTACTTAACTTATACTTACTATGTCCTTATACTTCTTACTCTCACACCTTACTTACTCATTTTCCTTACTTAAGTTTTTATTTTCTTACTTAAGGTTTGCATGCTTACACACATGTACATATACATATATGTATGGGTATACATATAATATATATATACAATTATTATTTAAATTAAAATAATTTTTTTTTTGTCAGGATTGGGCCGTCCGACCCACCGTCCGACCCAAGCCCTGGGTCGGACCATTCCAGTAAGATTCGGTTCCAGAAAATACCCTGTCCGACCCAGCACTATTCCGTCCGACCCAAACCCTCTGGGTCGGACCATTCCAGAAGGTTTTGGGTCTCGAGTCTAAGCTCCGTCCGACCCAGGTCCGACTCACCGTCTGGGTCGGACGAAGTCAGAAACTTCGACCACTATTTTTTTTGCCTGTCCGACCCACGTCCGATCCACGGCCCTGGGTCGGACCATTACAGAAAGTTTTATTTCGAGATTTAAGCCATGTCCGACCCACGTCCGACTCACGGCTCTGGGTCGGACCATTACAGAATGTTTCCTAAGCCATGTCCGACCCACGTCCGACTCACGGCTCTGGGTCGGACCATTCCAGAAAGTCTGGTTTTCGTTTCTTAAGCCCCGTCCGACCCACGTCCGACTCACCGTCTGGGTCGGACGGTTCCAGAACCTTGTTACAGTTTTTGTTTTTCCTTCCCAATTTCACCCATTGCTTCCCCAATCTTCCTACATACATCCTAACATGTTTTTATACAATTTAAACACCCTAAATCATGCTAATTCATTCCCTAATTCATCATGCAACTTTATACTAACTTATATACACAATTCTCTTAATTTCAACTCAACACTTAACAGTTTTCTCCCTAGTGTCTTTTGTTACAGATTTTAACTCTAACACTCTCCATCTACAACTCCCTCTTCTACTGTCATTCTAACACCTCTAATACATTACAACTACATTAACTACCTCTCCCCATCTTCCCTCTATCTATCTATTTCAAAATCTGTTACACTTACATCATTCACCTAGTTAAAATTCACTAAGTGTTCTAATTCTAATAAATTTTGACATAACCTCCCCTATATTTTTACACTCTCACCACATTCTAGTTCACAATTCAACACTCATTTCACCTGTTACAATAGACATCAATATACAAGCTCCCATATACCAATACTAAAACAACACTAAAAACACCACAAAATTTCCTGCACACAAACACTAATCCCCAATCTGTTTTGTAACAGTTTTACATGTCTTTTAAAGCTTCAAAATACTTATATTCTCTTACACATTATACTACTAATGCATTACCATTTTTCAATACCAATTTTCATTTCTAAAAATCTGTTACATATACAATTACAAGACTACACAAAGGTGAGCATTCCTTACCTTGTTTTGCTTCTAGTTTCTTTCTTCTTCTTCCTCCTTCCTTCTCTCTCTCTCTACCGGTTTCCAAACCAAACCTCCAATGCTACAGCCCATCAACATACATATTTCAATACTAAACTAACCTTAAACATCATTTGAGTTCTAATGCATATTCTAGGGTTTAGAATTTATATTACCTTGCAAGGGTTCAAATGGAGCTTGGAGTGGCTCAAGAACAATATTTCCAACTCCACCAACAAGCCAAAATCGGCTAGAACAAGAGGAACAACAATGGTTTAGTCTATGAATTTCGTTTTGCCCACAAGGGCTAGAAAAAGATGGAGTTTCGAAATATTTTTACCTTAGAAGAACAAGGAGAAGGAGGGCCTTCTAATGGTGGTGTTGAAACTCCAAATGGGTATACCCATAAAATCGAAAGTGGGTGTTTTCGAATTTTGGAAAGATGAAAATGTAGCTCTTGATGAGAGGATTACAATGGTGGTATTTTTATAATTTTTGGAAGAGTTTGAGGGAGTAAAAGGAGAGAAGTGAGTATTTTGTGGTTCTTCAAATCTCCATGGAATCGCGTGGAGAAGGAGAAGGAAGAAAGAGAGGGTGCTGGTAAGGGGTATTCACGTGAGAGAGAGGAGGGGAAGGGTAGGAGAGAGAGTATGTGAGTGGGGTAGTTTTATTATTTTTTGTTTGTTTGTAAATAAGAATAGAGTTAATGAGTGTGTGAGAGAGGGGAATAGGGGGGGGGGGCGGCTGGCACACCACACACACACACAATTGCACTTTTTATTTTAAAAGTGGACACATAAGTTTCAGTTATTTATATCTACCCCACAACTTCCCGTTTTTGACAGTTTTTACTAATCTCCCGTTTTATTGATTTTATTGGTCCTAAAGCTTCACTAATATTTATTAATGATTATTTAGTTGACCAAATTGTTACGAGTCTATTTGACCCGCTTAAAGACACGTTTTCCCGGTTACCTCGAAAAACGTGCTTTAAGTTCGGTAATGTTTTTAAACCGTTTTAAAGGTCCGTTTTCTTCGGGATTTGTTCCCTTGTGATTATTTATACTTAATTAAGCTTCTAAAATATTCATTAGCCTAATTAATCACTATTTTTAATTACGGGGTATTTCAATCTACCCCCCTTAAGAAACTTTGCCCTCAAAGTTGCTCAAGGTTAATAGTTTATATTCTACTCATTAGGCAAACCAATTGTCCTAATGTGTCTTCCTACACCTATGAGGTGTTTACTTCTTTCACACTGCAGCATACACATTTCAACATCATACGCAATTCACATACCAATGCATCATTTCCATTCATACCATACCACAGTACACAATACACCATTACCATCCACAATACACATTACACCAATACACCATACATTGCACATACACATCATTCATTACACATTACACATACATACACATCCATACTATATTCACTTGCACTACATGTGCCATACAAAATGCAATGCTTACCCCGAAGCAATGCAAAAGCAAAAGGGCTCTACCCCCCTTAAAAGGGGTACGACCCGTACCCGTATACTAAATACTAGACCTCTAGTCTATGAATAAACGGGTATTTAGCCTTCATGGCATCTTCCAACTCCCATGTCGCTTCTTCGACATCATGGTTAGACCATAGGACCTTCACCATTCGTATAGACTTATGGCGAGTGTCTCTGGTCTTCCTATCAAGGATTCTCACTGGGGTTTCGACATATCTCATGTTTGGCTCAATGGATAGTCTCTCGGGCTCCAACACATGAGAAGGATCAGCCATATACTTCTTGAGTTGTGACACATGAAATACATCATGGACACGTCCCAAGTCCTCAGGTAGTGCTAACCTGTAGGCTACTGAACCAACTCTTTCGGTGATAGTGTACGGCCCTACAAACTTTGGGCTTAGCTTGCCCTTCTGACCAAACGGAAGACACCCTTCATAGGTGAAACTCGCAAGAACACTTGGTCGCCCACGGCGAACTCAAGGTCGCGTCGTCTCACATCCGCATAGGATTTCTGTCTATCTTGGGCTGCCTTCATGTTAGCTCGGATTTGTTGCACTTCGGCTTGCACTTGCTCAAGATACTCCGGTCCTATTATGACCGCTTCACTTGACTCATCCCAACACAAGGGTGTACGGCAAGGTCTACCGTATAGAGCTTGGAAAGGCGACATCTTAATCGAGGCGTGATAACTATTATTATACGAGAACTCGATAAGATGAAGCTTATCTAACCAACTCCCCTGAAAGTCCAAGGCACATGCCCGAAGCATGTCCTCCAGTGTCTGGATGGTCCTTTCTGTCTGACCGTCGGTCTGAGGATGGAAGGCGGTACTCAACTTCAATTCTGTACCCAACGCTTCCCTTGTAGCTCTCCAGTATCTCGAAAGAAATCTGGTGTCGCGGTCAGATACTATGGTCTTAGGGACTCCGTGGTGTCTGATAATCTCCTTATCAAAAAGCTCAGCTAGCTTACTACCTTCCAGGTGTCCTTCATCGGTATGAATCTGGCAACCTTGGTAAGGCGATCTACTACAACCCAGATCATGTTGAGTCCTCCCCTAGCAGGTGGGAGTCCTACAACAAAATCCATGGAGATATCATGAAATTTCCACTCCGGAATTGGCATCGATTGTACCATTCCGCCCGGTCTACGGTGTTCAAATTTTACCTTCTGGCATGTTAAGCATCTCAATACGAATTCTGTCACATCTGACTTCATTCCAGACCACCAGAAGTACCTCTTCATGTCTTTGTACATCTTGGAGGCTCCCGGATGGACTGATAATGTAGAACTATGTGACTCTCGCAGGATGCGATCCCTTAGCTCAGCATTGCTTCGGGGGACGCATAGCCTGCCATTCAACCGAATCAAACCATCTTCATGTAGCTTAAAATCATACTTTTTCTTCTCAAATGTACCATTCTCGATCTTGTGTCTGATTTCGGTTAGGTAAGGGTCGCTCAACTGAGCGTCTCGCACCTCGTCAACCAAGCTAGAAGAAGCGAGTAGCGAATGGAGCGAGTGTGCTCGACGGCTCAGGGCGTCGGCTACAATGTTTGCCTTCCCTTCCTTATACTGCAGTTGATGTCGTAGTCTGAAAACTCCATCCACCTTCTCTGTCTCAAGTTGAGTTCTTTCTGAGTGAATACATACTGTAAGCTCTTATGGTCGGAGTAGATGGTGATGCTTACCCCATAGAGATAGTGTCGCCATATCTTCAAGGCGAAGACAATGGCTCCTAACTCTAAGTCGTGAGTCGGGTAATTCTCCTCATGTTTCTTCAGCTGGCGGGAGGCATAAGCAACACTTGCCATGCTGCATGAGTACATCCATTCCTTTGCCTGATGCATCACAGTACACCTCAAATCCCTCTGTGCCCTCTGGAAGAGTAAGGACGGGCGCTGAGGTCAATGAGTCTTTCAGTTTCTGAAATGATAACTCGCACTCGTCTGTCCATACAAACGGTGCATCTTTCTTCATCAATGTAGTCATGGGCTTGGCGACTTTCGAGAAGTCCCTTACAAATCTCCGGTAGTAACCGGCTAGACCAAGAAAGCTCCTAATGTCGGTAACAGTCTTGGGTCTAGGCCATGATCGTACAGCTTCTACCTTAGAAGGGTCAACCGAGATACCTGCGCTCGAGATGACATGTCCAAGGAATGATACCTGATCAAGCCAAAACTCGCATTTGGAGAACTTCGCATAAAGCTGGTTCTCGCGCAGTGTCTCAAGCACTTTCCTCAAGTGGTTTCATGTTCCTCTGGTGATTTGGAATATACAAGGATGTCGTCGATGAAGACCACAACCGAAGTGTCCAACTGCTCACTGAATAAACGTTCATGAGGTCCATGAATTTTGCGGTGCGTTTGACAAACCGAATGGCATCACTGTGAATTCGTAGTGGCCATATCTGGTACGGAATGCCGTTTTCTCAATGTCTTGTTCCTTGATTGCAATCTGATGATACCCTGAACGGAGGTCGATCTTGGAGAAGACTGAGGCTCCTTTCAACTGGTCGAATAGGTCGTCGATACGTGGTAGTGGGTATTTATTTTTACTGTGACCGCATTCAGCTCGCGGTAGTCAATGCATAGTCGGAGGCTACCGTCCTTCTTCTTCACGAAGAGGACCGGTGCTCCCCAGGGTGATACGCTCGGGCGTATAAACCCTTTGTCTAGAAGATCTCTCAACTGCTCTTTCAATTCGGTCATCTCTGCTGGTGCCATGCGGTACGGTGCCCTAGCAATGGGTAGGCCCCCCCCCCCACCCCCACCCCCCCCCCCCCCACCCCCCCACCGGTACCATGGCAATAGATCGATTTCGAATTCCACCGCTCTCGGTGGTGGCATGCCGGGTAGCTCCTTAGGGAATACATCGGGATACTCGGATACAATGGGTACTTCATCACTGAACTCTGGATCTCGCTCCAGGTCTTGTACATAACAAAGATACACCTCTTGGCCCTTTCTGAGCTCCCGGTACATGGCCATGGCAGATATGAGTGTGGTCGAAGGCTCTCTCGGTCTCTGGCGGTAAGATACGGTAACCCCAGAAGGACTCTTGAGCAGCAAACGATGCTCGGCGCAGAGGATTCTACCCTTGTGCCGCTCCAACCAATTCATCCCAATGATTACGTCGAATCCCAATCCATTGAATTCGATGAAGGAAATGGGAAACGATTCGCCTTTGATTTGGATTGTGGCTGATTGATAGTATTTGGTGCACTTTACTCGCTCCTTCGATGGGAGAGTAACCATGAAGTTCGGTAGCTCATCCGCATCTAGCTTCAACCTCTTCACAAAGGATGGTGATACGAAAGTGTGAGAGGCGCCGGAGTCGAATACACATTGGCATCAATGCCATTTACTGGGAAGGTTCCCGTTAGAATGGTGCCGCTTCTGCCGGCTTGTGCTTCGGTGAGGATGCTCAGGTTACCTTCGGTACCGAGTCCACAACCTATTGGATTCACAATTGGATAAGTATTGATGGTGGACACAAGTGGAATTAAATCAACACTGCTCTTTATTGATAAACCAACCATCATACATACCGTGTCTCTAATACACGTTACTAATAGATTACATGATACTAGGAATTTAATACTTTCTAAAGGTAAGGTTCAGGCGTCCTGGTTTCATGTGTGTGGCATTGATTATTGCCGGCGGTGCCGTATTCAACTTGATCTTGTTGATCCCGTGATACAGCATCCTAGAGTTTCCACCCATGATTAGGACATCTCCTGATCTCAATACCAGTTTCTGTGCGAGGTCCACACGCTTCTGCTCGCTATACAGGAATACGGCGTCATCACCAATGGACCAAGACACTACGGGCACTCCTTGTTCAAGAGATTCCGCTGTCTCGTCCTTGTCTTGGTGTAACCCAAGTCGTCCTTCTTTCTCATAGAAGTTGACGATACAGGATCCGCTTCAAGTGCGGGGATCGGTTCAGGTTCACATTGTTGTGCAAGTTCACTGCTTGTGTGATGAGGGTCTGAAACTCTGGTGGTATTGTCGGTGGCGTCGCTCCATCTTGTGTTCGTGTCTCCTGGTATGTCTTGGTATAAGGATTCCAGTCCTTTCCCAAGCACATCATCTTCAGCTTCATCTTCGCTCCACCGGGGAATTCGGGTGTGTAAAATCCACCTTGACCCGTTCCTAGCTCGTTGCATCGTCGATGATTGAGATTTGCGCTTCGGGTGTCAGGTATCCCTTTAATAAAATCATACCTGGTCGGATGACCTGACACTGTTTGTTGGTGTAGTCGTGGTTGGTGATGTCGATCTCTTCTTGATTCAAGGTTACCGGTATCGGGTAACAGATACTAAAGTTTCCTATGGTTACAAATTTCATCTGGTGAGTACTAGTTTCAACTACTTCATTTCATGCTTAATATACACTTCATTTATTTACTCATGCATTCACTCATACAGTTACTCTACTACTAGGCATGCTATTTCAAGGATTAAAGGTTTAGGTGATTACCTTGGCCGGATTTCGAACCGGGCCCATCACGGTCAATCACATGCAGAACAGGCTGCCTCTGAGGTGCGCCCTCTGAGGGCCCCGGGATCCCTGTCCCTGAGGTGCCTGCTGGGCCGGTGCATCGCCAGATGCCACCTCCTTGCCCTCTCTCTGCTTGTAGTTCTGGAAGGTACCTCTCGGCTTTCCATCTCTGGGCACTTGTTAGCTGTGTGTCCCAGCTTCTGGCAGAGTTGTAGCATTTGATCTCCCTCCCGTAGCAGTCCTTACCAGGATGGTCCTGGTTGCACTTTCTGCACACATAGGTGCGGCCGTCGGAGAAGGTTTTGGCGGCTCCGGAGCTAGAACCTGAGGTTAGAGGGTTAGCACATGTGTGCGTGGGTATACTAGAGATGATGCTTATACGATACTTACGAATACGAATTGGATTAGGAATTTACCCTTTGGTGGGTGCGATCTCAGTGGCTTAGCTGCCACCGGTGCAGAATAACCAAGCTGAAGTAACTCAGATGGTTTGCCCTGCTCAGCATGGGCACTGCTCTCACCCTGGGATTTCTTGTGGGATTGCTGAAAGAAATTCCCCTTTTTCTTTTTCCAGCTCTTCCCTGGTTCTGCTCCTCAGTGCTGGTTTTTGTTGTTAGCTTTGCGCTTCAGCGCGGTCTCTTCATCCCTTAACTGGCAAGTGATCTCAACGCGAGAAGCCGCGTGATAACACTCCTGAAATTTCAGGTATTAGCCGGGATTCTCATTTAAGGAGGAATAAAGAAAGATTCAAAGAATTCAAGGAATTTAAGGAATTGAAATGATACTAAGGGTTAACCGTTATTTACCTGAAGGGAGGTAAATCTGGTATAGCCCATACCGTACCGAAGGCGATGGCTCAGACCGCCATAGAAGCGATCGACCAACACCTGGCCGGTGTATCCTAGATCGGGGAGAAGACGGAGAATGGAGGTGAAGGTGCGGTAGTACTCATCGACAGTCATCTTGTCGGTCATCTTTAAGGCGTCCAGCTCTAGCCTTTTCTTGTTTTCACGTTCAGGGTAGTATTTGAACGGAGGAGTGAGGCGGAAAGAATCCCAATCGAATGTGGGGTCGCTGACATGCTCGTGCTTGACCAGCTTCCACCAATCCATGCTGCATCCTTCAGATAGTAGGCTGCAACTCTGACTCGAACTCCAGCAGGAGCTTCGAGTGTTTCGAAAGCCGTCTCCATCTCGGAGATGTAGGCCTCGAGCTTAGCCGGATCACTCTCGCCCCTAAAGCAGGAGGGCGGAGCTCCGCTACAGCTTTTACCCAGTTGCTTCTCTGGGTGGTGGGGGAGGGATTGGCCCCGTTTGAGTTTGTTGGGTTTGTTGGGATTGTTGTACAGCTTGGATTACTTGAGGTAGCATCTGCGCTACCGTGGCGGCGACGATCTCAGCTATCGTCTGCGCGCCGGGTCCGTCATTGCCCCCTCCTCTGGGGCGACCTGGACCTCTGCCTGACATCTGAATATTTAACAGTTACGTTAGGCTTTGCAAGATATGACCCAAAGTCTTGGAATTTAAGCAAGGTATCATTCATAAGAACGTCAAGGGTATCCGTTGTTAACAACGGTAGTTCCTAGTTAGGTTTCTAAGTATCCGTCTTAAGACGGTTGAAATCCTAACTCGGTAATCCCCTATGCTCGGTACTATGGACATCAGAGCGTAACTACGCTCTGATACCACTTTTGTAACACCCCAACCGCTAATCCTATGCTTACCGTCTAATCGTCCTATTAATCCTACGAGTTCGCAGCGGAATTATTACATACTTACTACGGCGGGTGAAACATGCCGCTAACCGCCCATACGGCTAGCTAGGCTACTAATACTTACAGTCACGGTCTGATGAACATAACGTACCGAGCTACTAAATTACTTACCAAAAAACATATGCCAAATACTTACATCCTGGATCACCGAGTATTTAAAGTATATTCAATTACAACCTTTCAAGCTTACCAAAAGAATGAGTTTCTAAAGCTACTCATCTATACCCCAACCCAATACTTCCATTATCCAAAAAGGTGTACCCCATGGTACACCGGCTACTCAAAAACTACAGCCATGTACTACTCAGTACACCCATCATAAATTCATTGTTTACATTCCAAAAAGAAGATAAAAGAAATGAACTCAATCTTCACATCTTCATCCCTCGCGGGTACCTGCGTGTAGTAAAAATGGTGCCCCAAGGGGCTCAGCAAACGCTGCATATGGAATCCGCATATACCGCGTGCTAGCTAGGGCACGCCGACTATTTGACGTCCACTAAACATGCAGTTCATTATTTCATACATACATGCTTTTCATACATCATACATGCTATACAATTCAATACACAATTCAAGGCAACCATATCATAGCGTACATCGCACTTACCTTCACAAGGTTAGCCAAATTATGCATCCGGGTTAATCGGAATGCTTTACTCTTTTACTCATTACTTACTTCTTCTTGCATACAATTACTTACTTTCTTTTACTTTACTTACTCATTCTTACTTACTTACTTATACTCAAGTTAAGTCGTCGGGACCTCCGGCCTTGGGGACTACACCCGTCCCACATCCGGGATTTACTTGACTCACCAATCCGGGATGCTACCCACTTAAGGGATTTGGGCCGCGGACCAGTTTAAGAGTCAGGAATTGGAGCCAACCTCTCGTGACTCCGCATCCTCACGCGTGGCGAAACTATATCGGACTTCTACTCATTCCAATTTAATTACCATTTTAAGTTAGGATGGTTAGCTTGTTAGGAACAAGTTAGAAGTCCAAACACAAGGAATAACGGTCACGGTACAATACACTACATACAACATTCATATTCATCCATACATTTCATGAATTATACAAACTAAGATTTAAGAAAAATATTCACATCATACAGCACTACATATTCACAAGTATGCATATTAACTCCGATTCGTGCATTTATCTTGTTTGGTGATCAATTAGCACACAACACACAAATCAGAGTAACCAAGATAGCATACGGGGCATGAGGAATCCATACCGTTCACCGTTGTACGTGATTCCAAACGTCCTTCGGTGTCACAAATCAAATCCTATTATACACATACAATTAAATGATTAATCTAACTATCATTACTTAACTTATACTTACTATGTCCTTATACTTCTTACTCTCACACCTTACTTACTCATTTTCCTTTACTTAAGTTTTTATTTTCTTACTTAAGGTTTGCATGCTTACACACATGTACATATACATATATGTATGGGTATACATATACATATATATATACAATTATTATTTAAATTAAAATATATTTTTTTTTGTCAGGATTGGGCCGTCCGACCCACCGTCCGACCCAAGCCCTGGGTCGGACCATTCCAGTAAGATTCGGTTCCAGAAAATCACCCTGTCCGACCCAGCACTATTCCGTCCGACCCAAACCCTCTGGGTCGGACCATTCCAGAAGGTTTTGGGTCTCGAGTCTAAGCTCCGTCCGACCCAGGTCCGACTCACCGTCTGGGTCGGACGAAGTCAGAAACTTCGACCACTATTTTTTTTTGCCTGTCCGACCCACGTCCGATCCACGGCCCTGGGTCGGACCATTACAGAAAGTTTTATTTCGAGATTTAAGCCATGTCCGACCCACGTCCGACTCACGGCTCTGGGTCGGACCATTACAGAATGTTTCCTAAGCCATGTCCGACCCACGTCCGACTCACGGCTCTGGGTCGGACCATTCCAGAAAGTCTGGTTTTCGTTTCTTAAGCCCCGTCCGACCCACGTCCGACTCACCGTCTGGGTCGGACGGTTCCAGAACCTTGTTACAGTTTTTGTTTTTCCTTCCCAATTTCACCCATTGCTTCCCCAATCTTCCTACATACATCCTAACATGTTTTTATACAATTTAAACACCCTAAATCATGCTAATTCATTCCCTAATTCATCATGCAACTTTATACTAACTTATATACACAATTCTCTTAATTTCAACTAAAATCTTAACAGTTTTCTCCCCTAGTGTCTTTTGTTACAGATTTTAACTCTAACACTCTCCATCTACAACTCCCTCTTCTACTGTCATTCTAACACCTCTAATACATTACAACTACATTAACTACCTCTCCCCATCTTCCCTCTATCTATCTATTTCAAAATCTGTTACACTTACATCATTCACCTAGTTAAAATTCACTAAGTGTTCTAATTCTAAATAAATTTTGACATAACCTCCCCTATATTTTTACACTCTCACCACTCATTCTAGTTCACAATTCAACACTCATTTCACCTGTTACAATAGACATCAATATACCAGCTCCCATATACTATACCAATACTAAAACAACACTAAAAACACCACAAAATTTCCTGCACACAAACACTAATCCCCAATCTGTTTTGTAACAGTTTTACATGTCTTTTAAAGCTTCAAAATACTTATATTCTCTTACACATTATACTACTAATGCATTACCATTTTTCAATACCAATTTTCATTTCTAAAAATCTGTTACATATACAATTACAAGACTACACAAAGGTGAGCATTCCTTACCTTGTTTTGCTTCTAGTTTCTTTCTTCTTCTTCCTCCTTCCTTCTCTCTCTCTCTACCGGTTTCCAAACCAAACCTCCAATGCTACAGCCCATCAACATACATATTTTCAATACTAAAACTAACCTTAAACATCATTTGAGTTCTAATGCATATTCTAGGGTTTAGAATTTATATTACCTTGCAAGGGTTCAAATGGAGCTTGGAGTGGCTCAAGAACAATATTTCCAACTCCACCAACAAGCCAAAATCGGCTAGAACAAGAGGAACAACAATGGTTTAGTCTATGAATTTCGTTTTGCCCACAAGGGCTAGAAAAAGATGAAGTTTCCGAAATATTTTTACCTTAGAAGAACAAGGAGAAGGAGGGTCTTCTAATGGTGGTGTTGAAACTCCAAATGGGATATACCCATAAAATCGAAAGTGGGTGTTTTCGAATTTTGGAAAGATGAAAATGTAGCTCTTGATGAGAGGATTACAATGGTGGTATTTTTATAATTTTTGGAAGAGTTTTGAGGGAGTAACAAGGGGAGAGAAGTGAGTATATTTGTGAGGTTCTTCAAATCTCCATGGGAATCACTGGAGAAGGAGAAGGAAGAAAGAGAGGGTGCTGGAAAGGGGTATTCACGTGAGAGAGAGGAGGGGAAGGGTAGGAGAGAGTATGTGTGAGTGGGGTAGTTTTATTATTTTGTTTGTTTGTAAATAAGAATAGAGTTAATGAGTGTGTGAGAGAGGGGAATAGGGGGGGGGGGGGGGGCGGCTGGCACACCACACACACACACAATTGCACTTTTTATTTTAAAAGTGGACACATAAGTTTCAGTTATTTATACTTCTACCCCACAACTTCCCGTTTTTGACAGTTTTTACTAATCTCCTGTTTTATTGATTTTATTGGTCCTAAAGCTTCACTAATATTTATTAATGATTATTTAGTTGACCAACATTGTTACGAGTCTATTTGACCCGCTTAAAGACACGTTTTTCCGGTTACCTCAAAAACGTGCTTTAAAGTTCGGTAATGTTTTAAACCGTTTTAAAGGTCCGTTTTCTTCGGGATTTGTTCCCTTGTGATTATTTATACTTAATTAAGCTTCTAAAATATTCATTAGCCTAATTAATCACTATTTTTAATTACGGGGTATTTCATGTTTAATGTATTGTTGTGTGATGTTTGAAAACTAACACATCCTACCGTGAGAACTTACTAACCAACGTTTAGTAAGGAATTGTGTGAGACTAAGGAACGCTCCCTAATATTAGTTTGTTAATAACCGAAAGAGGTTTTAACTAACAAACATTGTCTTGAGACTTCTACTAACTGGAACTTAGAGGGAGTGAGGAATCCGGGACTGACTCCAGTCATGCATGTTAAGGAAAGGGGGTCGGTATCTAAAGAAGATCCGACTTCCGCTTAAGGACTTGTCTTCGGACTTGTTACCTAGGGCCGGTTGCCGGCTCAGCTACATTGGGCATCCAGTCCAAGGTAGGAGGCATTAAGATGGTGCGGTAGGATCACCTAAATCCTAAATTTTAAGATAAGTTGTTTATTCAACCAATGCTAATAGCTCATTGGCTAGGGTTGCTTTTGACCCGACAAAAATAAACATTGAGATAAGATACAATCATTTCTATTTAAAGAATGGTTTGTATTCTAAGATTGAGATAAGGTTTGAGATAAGATACTACCATTTCTATTTAAAGAGTGGCTTGTATTCTAAGACTGAGATAAGCTACAACCATTTCTATTTAAAGAATGGTTTGTTTTCTAAGACTAAGATAAGGACTAAGATTGAGGTAAGATAAGGTTGGACTGAGATTAAGAGGAAACACAACTTAAGGAGTTAAATAATTGACTCACTAATTAAGGGAACACATTTAAGTCATTCATTGAGTTTGAACTTTGATTGTTCATATTTGGCTTGTTGTTTATTGCACTTTCTATTATGTTGTGCATCTAATCAACCTCCATGCTATCAACAATTAGTCATCGTAGCCACGTTAGCTTGGGGGCCATGAGAGGATCGTACCAGCAATTTTGCTGACCCCCTTTGGGGCCTGTTTTTACTACGCATGTGAACGTCAGAAGGCGCCCGTCATGAGAGTAAGATGGGGTAGACGTGTTACGGGTTAAGTGTGGCCTACGAGTTGTGCATGTACACTCGTATGGTACTTTGAGTTAGTAAGTTGTATAGGATGTGAGGGGATTGTAGAATGAATGTGTAACACCCCTACTCTAATCGGCTTCTAATCATTTTACTTATCATTATAATCGCAGCGGTAATCTCAACAATTGAACTACTGGTGTCACCGTTCTTACTCGCCCATACGAGTAATAACATGCATACTGATAGATTCTTAAATACGAAACAACTTCCCACAGTGACAACAAGAGATAGATCTAACCTTCCCAAACCAATTTAAAATACATTCACAGTGAGCATTCTAAGTATCCCAATCCTATACACGTTTCTAAGTTCGTGTCAAAATGCAACAGTGCATATTTAAACAACTGTAATTAAACTACCCAGCGCGTCCCTCTCTTCGCCGACACCGGAAGCTGCATACCTGCAAAAATGGTTGTTTGTGGTTTGGAATCAGCCCCTGCTGAGTATGTTACTACATGACTGTCATGCCCCCTCGGACCCTCCATTATTTGGTCGAGAGCATGCAATTCATTTTCATGCAAGTCGTTTAATGTTAAAACTGTAAAGCAACAATATATATATATATTGTAGTAAATTCAATTAACAAACAAGCCCCCGGCTTTACACATCGCATCATAACAAACCACTGAAAGCGTTACAACGCTTATATGAGTACAGAGACTCCATTCCAACAAACACTTAATAGTTCATAATTGAGTTCGGTGACTCACCCGACCAAAACAATCCACCATAACCCACACATGAGTACAGTGACTCGACACAACTAGTTCACAACACACAATATGAGCACAATGGAAACAAATCCACCAATATACCACACATAACCAGAAATCACAACCTATGAACAACAAGGCGAAGTAACAAGAATTATAAACGAGTATGAACTCTCGTCTTTGGCATGCAAGACCAAATAATGTTCGCCTAATGTACGAGTTAAAATAGTCGTTCGTAATTGTTCAGTCATGTCTAATGACAACGTCTCGTTAGAACGACGTGTCTCTAAGTTACCCATCTCTTATGGCGGGTCACCCACGGCAATAGCCACTCCAGCGGTAGAGTATCCGTCCTACGAACAATCTGTAGTTCGTTGGAAATTTATCCAGATACTTACGGCTACCACACGGTATCCTAGTATCGTTAATGGATCACAGTTCACAGCAAGAGCCACATCCTTTGATAAACTTATCTATACCATCGCATCGCTTTACAATTTTTTTTCCAAACACAGCAGACCAAGGTCGTAGTCCAATCCAGAGTATGTCAACTCGGGATCCAGTGCTAGATACGAGAGCGACGTTAAAGAGGCCAATGCTCCGTATATAAGTCTCAGATATTTTATATATCTTATTATCCTAATGCTACAACGTTTTACTTACGTCCCTTATATTACACATATAAGATAGCATCATTGCCGCTAGTTCGTTTTATAATATGTTCATATATACGAACGGTACTGTTATCGCACAACAGTAATAATAATAAAGCAGCATTAATACACAACTCAAGCATATTAATTCACACAAGCAGACATTCAATCTTATCACAGATTTTCACACAATGTCTGAACTGAGGAAATCCTCAGAGACAATCAAGCCACATAAATAACATACCGTTCACCCTGATGTATTACGGTGGAGTATGAATCAGCAAGATCCTATGCTCCGTGTGCCGTCTCTATCAGTCTAAACAATACATAATGCTACTGATTAGCATCCCGTACAACAATACAACTCTACGGTACCCCGTACCGTCACTAATACCTCCCGGTTAACCCCCCGTTATAAACTGTCAATGTTTGTCGGGTTTTTTGGTTTAACTCGAGATCAGAAAAGTGTTATATTACATGCGTAGTCTTGTCTTGTATATTAATATACTTATTGTTGAACTTGATATCGCATGTAACTTAATGTTTGTTTGTACATCATATAATTTGTTTCATTATTGCATGTGTGATTCTTTGTCATGCACTATGCATCTCACCTTAGTATTTATTTTTCTAAGGTTGTCTCTTTTTTTTTAAGTTTCAAGGTGGTATAATTCATATGTAAACAATACTTTCAATTACATGAATCCTTATTATCACATGTACACCCTTAACATTAGAATTCCATATCTAATGTTTGTAATCCTTTCCCCTTTTATCATATGTCATTTTAATTATGAAAATACATGGTCATTAAACCATATCATATTTTTCCACCATAACATATAATCATTTATGTGTATGTATTTGTGGAACTATTTCCTATATGGTAAATCTTATGATATATATTCATTCTTTTTAATGAATACCTCTTATAACATAAATGTTATAACTCTTATAACATAAAAACCATATTATAAATTCCATTTTAAAATGTCAACATTTTCGAACAGCACCTTATTCTATTAAGTATTTACAAAATCCACCGCATAATTAATATAATGTTACATTATAGTTATATAACATATATTATGACATTTATGTCATTAAAACAATTATAACATATAGTTGTAAATTGTTTTAAAGTACCAAACAACCCCTTATATTTTCGGTTTCCAAAATAAACCACTAAACTTCTATAAATCACAAATCAACCTCAATTATATTTCATTGTTACACTTATAACATATACCTTATATTATAATCCTTAAACCTTAAAATAATTATAACCTATAGTTTTTAAAGGCTATAATTTTCGAACAGCCCCTAGGACTGTTTTAATTAAATTCCCACCACCAAACTTTGTATTTTACCAAATCCTCCCAATTTATAATACATAGTTTTCTAATTCCATTAAAATCATATATTATACATATGTCTTTATAAAACCTTATATATAATTCCAAAAATCACCAAACTATACCAAAAGGTTATAAATATTATTCCTAACCTTATACTTCCTTTAAATCTCGGTTTTTCCACATAAGTTACCCATTATAACAATATCATGAAATACCTTATATTATACTTATATAATTCATATAAACTCCAAATTTATCCAAATCAACTTCTAAAAATTCCTAATAACCTAAGGTTTGTACTAAACTCCATTTAGTACCCCTAGTTTTCGGAAATCACACTTTAGCCCCATCTCTTATAAATCTTTTACAATTTAATACTTATCTTAATATAAGGTTGCATTTTAATTTCTAAATTTCTCCAAACTTGGTCAAAGTCTCCTATATAGTCAACTTTGACTTCTAATACCAAATTGGACCCAAACCTTTCGGTAATTACAAGACTTCACCTATACTTTTCTATTTTTACAATTTTGACACAAAACTTTGTAAAATGTTATAATTTTTATTAAATTCATTTAAAAACCCTAAATTCTTCTAAATTAAGCCCACGGCTTTATAAATTTCCAGTAATTACGGTTTGGCCCCAAACTTAATTATATAAGCATAAACTTAACTAAATAAGCTTATAAACTTAATTAAAATGGCCTAATGACATGGCCTTATTACAACCTTGAACTTGCAAAATAAATTACACATTAAATGTCTCAAAATATAGTATAAACTCACGGCCTCACCATGGTTTATTTATTTTTTTCCACATAATGTCATAATTTGACCATTATGTTAATTAAATCACTTAAATGACTAGCTTAATTTATCTTAGTCATTTTTTTCCATTTTTAGGTCAATATAACCCATATTAATTTCTCCACTCTCGGCACAATTTCTATATGTGCTTAAAAATCATAAAAATCATAAGTTTAAGGTGTTTATACCTTGATTATTCCTTGTATGAGCTCAGTCACTTGTAGGAAAATTCACCACTTCATTTAGACATGTTTAATACACCAAAACAAGATATGGTTATACTCCAAGCTTGAGCTTAACCATAAGGAACAATTAATGTAAGATTTAAAGCAAAAATCACCTTAAAAATGCAAGGGAAGTTCAAGCTGGCTTTGGCCAGTACCAAGCACACCTAATGGTGTTAAATTCACCATATCATCATAGGAAATAGCTAGACAACAACAAGCTGCTATGGTAATTGATTTTACCTTGGAAAAATGCCTTAAAAGAGGGTATTTCTCTTGGATCTCGGCCACCCTTGCTCCAAATGGATAACCAACTGAATGAACATGTAAATATGAAGATTATGAGTGTATAAACTCATAAAAATTCAAGGAAGAAAACCGGATGTAGAGTGGAGAGGCTTAAGGTATGTTTTTACCTAAAAATGCAAATTTGAGCAACCTTGGCCCTTAGACTTGCCTCAACCGAGTTTGGAAGTTGTTCTAACCTTATAACACTGAGAATGAGCCATAGGAACAGATGAGCCACGAAATCTAAGTGTGGGTAGTGAAGAGATGAAGAAAAAGAGCTAAAAATGACCTTAAAACCTTACCTTAAGAGCTTATGAATTAGATCTGCCTTCCATGCTCAAGAACAAGGCTTGAGAGGATCTAGGAAGGGTGAGGGCTCGGCTGGGCAGGCTGGAATCGGACAAGGAGGGAGTGAATGAGTGGAAGAAGTTGAAATAATTGAAAAAGGTAAGTTTTTTTTCCAAAAGCAAATGGTATTAGGTAGAACTTGTCTAACAATGATTGTGAGCTGTCTCCTCTCCTCTTGCCTGCTGACTTCCATGGTCAAATGGGTCAATTAATTGACCATTGACCAAACTTGGTCAATATTGACTCAACGGGCCCCCTTGTGGGGTTTTATTAATATTTTAATATTAAATTTGTAAAAATTTGTAAATTTCTGGAATTAAATTCCTAATATGATATAATGTGATAAAATATCATATTTAGAGGTAAGTATAACCTTTAAGCCCATTAAAATCCAATTTAGAAGGCAATCTCACAAAAACGTGAATTAAGGTGTTTTAGTGCACATTTTGTGTTGCAAGGTGCTTCTGAGCTTAGCTTTCTTTGATAATAGTTTTGTTGTGTTCCTTACTTCATTATAATACTTAGGAATCCACTTTGGATCCTATTTGAGGTCATACAATCTTTGTGGTGCTTTAAAGCACATTTTTGGCTTTACCGATCTTAAGGCGTGTTTTGCCTTGTTGAGATCTTTTAGTTTGTTCCCCAATAATATTTAGATGTTTATTAACCATCTTAGATCATTAATAGATTATTTAATTATATTTTAAAGGTTAGGGGTATTTCAGTCTACCCCCCTTAAAAAGGCTTCGTCCCGAAGTCCTTAATCCTCTACAGTTCACCTAAGGAATCAAGTTCCACTAAGTAACCAAACAGTCCATTGCTAGGGAGTAACTCCCACTAGGTTCAGACCTAGTCTATCCCTACAGCATATATCAAATAGCCAAACTCATGGTATAAACTCATTCATATCACTCATGGTGTAAACTCATTCATATCACAGCACTAAACAAGGTGCAAAACTCATGGTACACAGGACTAGACAAGGTGCAAATCTCATGGTACACAGCACTAGACAAGGTGCAAAACTCACAGTACACAGCACTAGACAAGGTGTAAAACTCACAGTACACAGCACTAGACAAGGTGTAAAACTCATGGTACACAGCACTAGACAAGGTGCAAAACTCATGGTACACAGCACTAGACAAGGTGCAAAACTCATAAAGTACTCAAAGGTGTTTGCAAGGGATACTCCACGCATCCCTATCTACATGTTAGTATCTCGCGAGGATACCCACACATCATTCCACATGTATGTGTGCGCATATAGTTAACGTTGACAAATCACAGGGAAGCAGTCTTAAAGATCAGGACTTGACGATCCCCAACCCAACCAACGTCTACTACCCGCGGACACACCGGTTTAATAACGAAGGACACTGCGGTCCACGGCTCCTCGGACAGTATCACCTTATTTCCTTAGTCACCCACAGACACACCGGTCTAATGACAAAGGACTCTGCGGACCACGGCTCTCTGGGTGATGTCACTCGCAGACACACCGGTCTAATGACGAAGGACTCCACGGTCCACGGCTCTTCGAGTGATGCCCTAAATTCCAATTTCTATTCATATCTGTGTCCACTTGTAGGAAGTTTCGAGAATCATCCAACCTTGACGTGGTCAGAGTCAGTGTTGAACTATCTCTCACCTCAATTTGTGTTCGGTTTCCCTTGATTGGACCAGGATCAAGTTCAACTTCCCACGTCAATTTCAATCAATCAATTGTTTATTCACTTCTAATCTTGTTTCCTCTTGATATTTGCCACCTTGTGTTCTATAGATACACAAGTCAACTAGTGTAATTAATCTAATCTCCGGCATATAGGATCATGTATCCTAACCATGTACCAAGTTCACTCGACTTATAATTATTCATACAATTCCTAGAGGTTTTACCTCCACTAGGTTATACATCCGTCTCATGCCGACTCACTCATCGCATTCCAATAATCGGTTTCATACCGAGTCACAAATCACATAGTATGGAGCTTTCTACTCCTTCTATTTGCCATCTCCCACCGAAGCTACCAGATAGACCTACTTGAACTCTCAACCGGAGCTAACAAGTTAGGTGTTTATGTGTTTAATGTTCACAACGTTTGCATAAATAATTGGAAATAGAATAAGAACACTCTATCTGTTCTCCCTTTCCTATTCGTCACGAGAATGCGAACTAATATATATCCATACACATAATACATCACCATATTGCCTCAAGTAATATAACACAGTCATGACACTTGTACTCTATGTACAATAATAGTTTGCAGCATGTGTACCATGCGCTACGTACTCCTACGTACGGTATATTTTAAGCGTGCGAAATCGCTCTACCCCCCTTAAAAATGATTACGCCCACGTAATCTAATGAGTTCAAGATGTTCCATTCCAGTGGAATTATTCGTGCACTAATGTGCTACATATTTCGTTACCCCTTCTTTTTTTTTATAGGGTCGGGCTTTAGCCCCTCAGGCTATACCGCCTGTCTCGGTTAGGTGTGTGTATATTTGTATACGGTTTGATCGGGAGGTGTAAACATATCATTTGTTTCCCCAAACCCGCTAGGTACGTCAAACCTAAGCAATATGGGCCCACTCGCTCCGCAAGCAGTCTGCCCAACTACTATATGGTTAGTTTACCCATTTTAGGTGGTAATTTCATGTCGGTTTCAACTCCATGTGCCGGTGTTTTCTACACGGTTTTCCATAATTATGGGAATGGAGTAAATTATTTTGCTGTGTGATATCGTTTGTCACACATGCTTATTATTTCAACTAGCTATTCTATTCAGTCTTCCTGAACTCTATACATGCTCATGGTATATCCCCAAGAGTTCATGCCACCCTACCGCACTAACCTTCGGTGTAAGGGTTGTCGAGCTATGGTCTAGCACCTATTGCTTGCAACAGTTGTCTCTAAATATCAAGACGAGTCTGATATGCGCATCTAACTGGCGCCTCATGACTCCAATTTATTTTCCTCTGAAATGAGTTCGTTCTTTGGGTACCTTGTAGGTCCGCTTTTGCTAGTGTGAACTCGTATCCCTGGTGTGTTGGTATTTTAGTATCTGCACATATGGTTCATCCCTCTTCTCCACTAGGGGAATCCACTTGTTTATCTGATGTTCCACCTTCTGATTCTTACCAACATAATTCGGTTAACAGTTATTATAATGGTCGCTTGTTGCGCACCATGTACCAGTCAATTGGACGGTTATCCGCCGTTGCGGTTTGCATGGAGTATCTAATCTCCAGCTCAGAGTATCTCTTGTAATGCTCGCTTTCGCCCTTCGTCTGTTGTAAACATACAATACGACCGTGGGTTTTAGCTTGGTATTCATTTTCTGTTCAACCCTAATTGGTACTAACATACTAGCGTTTTATGGCTTGAGCATGTGGTATTATTGTTTCATGCGACCTCATCGCAGCGCTCTCAGCGCATTATATAACTCTTTTTGTGCCCCCCTTTTTGGGTAGCACCTATAACCCTACAAAGGTTTCTCTGATATATCTTCCTAAGATACCACAATTCCTCTTCTCATTCATGGGTTCACCTCACCTTTACCATAAAATAGGCCTTGGCTTCCTCGTTTACTAAAATCCTCAAAACTTGTGTTCTAACTCCTCCATTGTGGAGTTGCGACCTTATTGTCACCTTATTATCGAGCTATCCTTGATTTTCCTAATGAAATACCCCTGAACATTAAACGCATAAAAATCATAACGCGTCTTATAATTCGGACATATGATAACGTATGACAAATTAAATTTGGTGCGGACATATATACATGTCCGAAAACAAGGCAACGTTATATACGGTGTCGGTCACGTACTTATACATGTACGTTCATAAAATAATACATATACGAAACGTTATCATCCTATAACGTTGTGCATAATAAATAGTAACGTCGCATCGTATATGAACTAAAAAACCGCGACAAATAAAAAGGGGTATACCTATATATACGTATACATACATATGACTAATAACGTCACAAAATAAAGTAGTCGCGTAAGGAATTATTAACGCGACGTATTATATAGTTGCACATATATACTAATGGGCATGCATATAACTGTCAAAAAAATAAAAAGAGCTAGTACGCTCCCGCCAAAGTTCGAACCCGGTACCTTTCGTACCCGCTCTAAGTGCTTAACCGGTTGAGCTATGCTCGTATTCGGTATCTAACACACGCAAATTAAAATTAGTACCGAATTGACAAGGATAAATGAAAAACTGGTGAATCACCAGCATCTCTGTACTCGTTCTTCTTCCCTGATGAAGAACTGATTCGAACAAAAAAACATATAACGACCCGAGGAAACAAATACTGGAGCGATGGAAGTTGTTTATTCAAATGCCCATCACTTCCCTTAATTTGAGACAACTTGGCCAGTATCCTTCCCAAAATTCCTCGTCCTCTCAGCCTCTCGGTACAACTCTTGAATCCAAGAGAAAAAAAATGTCGACAGTAGCAGCCCTGAAAGAGTTGCCCCCACGACAATCCTGAGTCACCCGAGACCGATATCCCAATACCCTGTATTTAACTCCTCACCCCATACTCTACTTCCTCGGTAACAGATTGAATAAGGAACACCACTGCAACAGACAAAGGCACCATCCCGTTTCAGTCGAAAGACAGAGCCTATCTTCTGTTTTCCAGCCTTTGCACCAGAGCCATTACAAACTTCCATGCAGCATCTTGACTGATTCAAACTACACAAATTTCCTTGGAACTCCTACACAGTCCACGTGCTTTGTGCCATCTTCTTCATAAAACCCATAGATCTTGCTTTCACTCTCCTGCCTTGCCTTCTGCATGGGCAGGAACAAACTCTACTCCCTCTGATTCCTGATACAAGGTAAGTACAATCGGGTTACATTTTTCTCTGTCAATCCCTGTCCGAGAACCACTGCTTAAGCTTTAACTTATTACACCTCTTGGCCATGCATCACTCCCTCTAACTCTCTTCTGTTTTCTTCACAAGGCTTGCATGTTCACTGCCGATAAGGCCTTGGAGTAGTTATACAACTAAATCCCCTCAAGAATACCCCAGGTGAGACCATGAGTTCCAAGGAAAATCGTTTCAGTTTCCCTTCCTCTTCTGTTTCGTGTGAGTCATTGATGTCTAACTCATATCCTCCTTCGCCTTTGCTTGACTTCACCTGGGAATGGAACCCGTGAAGAGTGCATCAAGATCCCGCTAGCAACAGGCTCCCTTCTGTTTCAAAAAAAAACAAACACACACCATCAGGTTAACTTTCAACCAGATTCTGGATTCTAACCAGGTAAAACTCTTATCAGTTTTTCCACTATCTGTGTACCTGGTTTCACAAGTCTAATCTCTGAGAAAACTTCCTCAGTTGCTTTTGAGTGACTCAAGGACTGAAGTTCCGCTTTGCATCCAAGGGCTGGCCAAGGAGAATCTGTCAAGTTACTCAACTGGTGAGTATTCCTGAACCGGTTTCAAACTCAGAAAACAAAAAAAAATAAACTACTCAAATGGTGTTTCAGTTTCAGTCGATTTCAACTTCAGTAATACGAAATTTAGTGGCTTCAACCATGTTATGGTGGGTCTGTTTTTAAGGATAAACCTATTTTAAATACCCAACTAAGTAAAATAATACTGTAAGTCAAAGTGTGAACACAGAAAGGAGATAAAGGGTACATCAGTTCATACTTTTCTGTCCCTGCAATATTCATCGGTTTCCTTTCAGTTTCACAGTTTGGTTCCTGTAAGCAACATGCAGAGAGAGTTCCTATGTGGGTTGGGGTCTGTGTGAATTTAAAAGCTGGTAACACACTTAACTAGGTGGGCTATCAAGTTGAAAAAAAAAAGAGAAAGGCAAAGAAGTTATTAGATTCACATCTCAGGTTTTCAGTTTTGCATTCCTTTTCAGCTTCTGTCCTGTTTCTGGGTAAGGTTGTTTCAGAGACATTGCCCATGTGGTCTTGACTTGTTGAGGGTTTAGAATCGTGATCAAACACTCAACTAAGGAGCTAAACAATTAGGAAAGATTGGGAGTCAGATTAAAGAATAAGAAGAAGAACAGAAACAGATTGGTATTTTGAGTTTTGCAGTTTTCTTCTGAAAACTTCAGTTCTGTGTGGCTTTGTAACAGGGTGTTATAAAAGGGTTGTATTGTGTTGATAATGATCCTAACACACTTCTAAGGCACTTGAGTAAATTTGTACACCCTTGGGAAAGATTGTAAAACAGTTAATGACATAACAGAATCGAACAGAAATGCTGCAACTTAGTTTTCTTTTCAGTTTCTGTTTTCTGTAAAATGGATCTCTAGAAGTATTTTCAATATTGTCTTGGTTTAGTCTTGGGTTGTTTTTAAGCTCAAAATCTTTTTAACACACTTAATTAAGTGGGTAGGTACTTTTGGGTAAAATGGAGGTCAGCCTAATTAACTAAGATAGAGGTTAAAGAGGAGATACAGCAGTTAGCTTTTCAGTTCCTGCAACATATCAGTTTCGGTAAAAATAACATTCAGAGGTGGAAGAAAGTAAATCAGTTCCAGCATTTCGGTTTGTTTTTCAGTGTCTGGAACTTGCTTGTTTCAGTATAGGATGATTCTGTAACATGGACAGAGTTGCTTGGGGTTGTAGCGAGCTATTAAGGAATCTAAACCACCTCTAATACACCATGGTAAGTGTGTAAGTACTGAGGGGAAATTTAGAAGCTGGAATAACTCACTAAAAGCAAGGTTCAAACAGAAAGATATTAATTCTTGTTTCTGATTTCAGTCATGAGTGATTTCTGTGTAACTAATCACAGAAGCTGCTTAAGTGTTGTAGTGGGTTAAAGATAATCTTAAAACCTTGTTAACTCATTTATCTAAGAGCGCTAACATTTTTGAGGAAATTGAGAGTCAAACTCAGGGGCAAAACCAAGGGAAAGAATAAGTTATAGCAGGTTTCTACTTTCAGTTTTTGAAACGTGCTGCCCCTGTGTGCCTGGTTTTCCAAAGAATTAGGAGTGTTAGGGTGGCATCATTATGAACTAAAAACATTACAAAAGGGGTGGAGTAAGTTGGCATACTCATTGAGAATCTAGGAGTCAATCAACTAATGACAAAAGAAAGGGATGAGAAGAGATATTTCAGATTTTTAGTTTCAGTTTTTCACTAATGTTATAATTTCTGTATAACTAAATTCCAGAGGTACTAGAGAGGGGATGTTAGCTTTATAATGGACCCAAACCCGTGTAATGTACCTAGTTAGTTGATGAAACATTTTGGGATAAGGTTAGCCACCACCAATACATTAAATGAGAGGTTAAGTGTGATTCGAAAACCGAAACTATGTGCTTGTTTCATGAACTTGGGACTTCTGTGTAAAGGGGTTGTGGGGGTATTCTATGACCTATATTATTATTATACAAGGGTTAAAATACTACTCACCTATTTATCTAAGGAGGGAATACACATTAGATAAGTCATGTCTATGTTACACAAACTTGTTACATAATTATCTCTTAAAACGCCCTAAGACATTAACTAAGGAAAAAGGGCTTGGTTAACATGTAAATAAAGATATCCTAGGAGTAAGCTAAGCCTAGGGTTAATGCTTGTGGAATTCCAAGAGTCAATCTAATCTAAGCATGTGACTACACACCTAGGGAATAACACCCGATATTAAGTGTCATCACATGAAATGATAAACTGACATATTGTTTTACTTAACACTAGGGCCGTAGTGAACTCCGAACGGGACTCCGAGTGTGAGATAACTCGTACCTTCGAATCAGGTATGGACATGTGTGGTTCGTATGTTGCCGTGTTACACGGTTTGTTTGCTTGTGTGCTGTGTGCCTTGTGTGTGAAAATGACATAAGATCAAAGCATGGAATTGGATTGCTTGTTTATCATGTTGTATGATTTCTATATCATTGTTGAATATATCATTGCGCGCACACAGTAGTTTAGTCCCTTTCGCGTTATGGAACTTTGAGATGAGACTCAACGAACTATGTAAACAAAGAAACTACATAAAGGGAAAACTATACGAGAACCACAACGAACTATGAAAACAAAGAAAAACTCAATAAGGGGAACTCCTCTCTAAACCATTGAGGACTACCATGACACCCACTATGGTGTCTATTCTTTAATGATAATGAAGAGCAAGTCTCCTTTGGTGAGACATGACGAACCACGTAGACAAACAAAAGAACTATCCAAAGAGAAAACTCCTCTCTAACTATAGAGGACCGCTAATGACACCCACTATGGTGTCGAGAATATAATGATAATGAAATGAAAAGTACCAACTGTGGAACATGAGGATAACCCGGGAAGACGACATCTCGGGCCGCGCGGTATGGAATATTCGGGAGTTGGTATCTGCATCAGATCCTTCGCCCTTCTGTGTGGAGCACATCCCGGAGTCCAGAGGTGACTTCCGCTTCCTTGACCCTGGGTGTCGGGAATGGGGGAGTGACAAGTTGGTGAAGCACATCCCGGAGTCCAGAGGTGACTTCCGCTTCCTTGACCCTGGGTGTCGGGAATGGGGGAGTGACAAATTGGTGAAGCTTATCCTGGAGTCTAGAGGTGACTTCCGCTTCCTTGACCCTGGGTGTCGGGAATGGGGGACTAGCTATGGAGGAGACGTCCTCCAACGTGCGGTGATAAAAGAATTCACAAATAATCCTTAAAGAAACAAGAAACGAATAGCACCTACATAATAAAAGCTCGGGATCTAATCTATATCCCCTGACTTGGTGCCAGAGAATAGAGGAAAACATGTGTAACGAAACCAAGCAAATAAGAAAATTCACAAATGTGATCATTTAAGTAACAAGGAATGAATAGCACCTATATTATAAAGTCTCGGGATCTAACCTACATCCCCCGGACCCGGTGCAAGAGAAGAAAGGAAAACATATGTAATGAGAACAAGATAACAATACGCAATCTCTTGAATGATCCCATAGCGAGGATTGACGGTATAATGTACCTACGCACACGTCCTATAATTACTTGACTGTTGTTGCTACACTAGCAGCTTATTATGCTGGACTGCGTGTTTGACATTGTTATGCTACTGGCAAGTTGTGCTTGGTTGCTTATTGATATTGCTGTGCTACTTGCAAGATGTGCTTGGTTGCTTGCTGATATTGCTATGCTACCGATGAGTGTGTATGATATCATGATGTACTGATGTGTGCTTTACTGCTTTATCATAGCATGTAAAATGGACTTAATAATATTCGACCAATTAGTCGTGTGGCCCGGTAACATGCGGGCTTCACACGTTCATACTCAGCGTAGTTTGCTGAGTCCTTTACACCCAATTTTTTTCAGGTCTTGTGCCAGACGATAACGGAGAGTAGGCAAGGGTGACTATCATAGGGGTAGTCCACATGGCAAGACTTTAAGTAGTATGCTTTCTTGTGTATGAGTTATGTTGTTTAAGTTGTTAACTAAACTGTAGATGCTCGGTACTTGAGTTGTACTTTATATTGTATTTGGATTTCGTTAAGTTGGACTTCCAGTCATACAGACTGTAACTTGGTGTAAGTAGAGTGGTCGGGTCAACCACGTGGGTGGTTGGCGTCTGTAGCACCCGAATAGAGTTCGAAACCGCTGCGTAGACTTCTCCTGCTAACTTAGGCGCGTCGTTTAATTGTAGGTTGTGATTCGGGGTGTTACAGAAAGTGGTATCAGAGCGTAGTTGCGCTCTGATGACTGGAACAGAGAAGTACCGAGTATAGGAAAACTTGAAATTTGGGAAAACGGGGTTAAGGGTTAGTAATGTGAGGCACGCCTACTTGAAAACTAGGTACCCCTATCTTTTCACCGATGTTCGGCTTAGTGTAGGGTACGGGGGCGTACCCCTCTTTTAAGGGGGGTAAGCGCGTTTTGTTTTGGATGTGTGTTGATTAATTATGATGTATTCCTACAACCACTCGTGGTTGGTTGGTAGGGTTGTGTGTTTGGGATTGTGTGTGAAATGTTATGTACGCTATGTATGAATGAATGTCGTGTGCCTTGGGTTGCACTTTAGCATGTTATACACATTGCTAGCTTCTTGGTCTACTATGAGAACTTGTGTGAAGCCACTGATGTGGCACGGTGCTTAGAAGCACCGAGCATTATAACTATGGACTTAATCCTTTGGGTATCAATAATGAATGCGGGACGGGATCCCTAAGATTACTAGGAGTGGAAAATATAATTTAAGGAAATAAGACTTCGGGACGAAGCCTCCTTTAAGGGGGGTAAGTTGAAATACCCCTGAACATTAAACGCATAAAAATCGTAACGCGTCTTATAATTCGGACATATGATAACGTATGACAAATTAAATTTGGTGCGGACATATATACATGTCCGAAAACAAGGCAACGTTAACGGTGTCGGTCACGTACTTATACATGTACGTTCATAAAATAATACATATACGAAACGTTATCATCCTATAACGTTGTGCATAATAAATAGTAACGTCGCATCGTTATATATATGACTAAAACGCGACAAAATAAAAAGGGGTGTATACCTATATATATACGTATACATACATATGACTAATAACGTCACAAAATAAAGTAGTCGCGTAAGGAATTATTAACGCGACGTATTATATAGTTGCACATATATACTAATGGGCATGCATATAACTGTCAAAAAAATAAAAAGAGCTAGTACGCTCCCGCCAAAGTTCGAACCCGTACCTTTCGTACCCGCTCTAAGTGCTTAACCGGTTGAGCTATGCTCGTATTCGGTATCTAACACACGCAAATTAAAATTAGTACCGAATTGACAAGGATAAATGAAAAACTGGTGAATCACCCGCATCTCTGTACTCGTTCTTTTTCCCTGATGAAGAACTGATTCGAACAAAAAAACATATAACGACCCGAGGAAACAAATACTGGAGCGATGGAAGTTGTTTATTCAAATGCCCATCACTTCCCTTAATTTGAGACAACTTGGCCAGTATTCTTCCCAAAATTCCTCGTCCTCTCAGCCTCTCGGTACAACTCTTGAATCCAAGAGAAAAAAATGTCGACAGTAGCAGCCCTGAAAGAGTTGCCCCCACGACAATCCTGAGTCACCCGAGACCGATATCCCAATACCCTGTATTTAACTCCTCACCCCATACTCTACTTCCTCGGTAACAGATTGAATAAGGAACACCACTGCAACAGACAAAGGCACCATCCCGTTTCTATCGAAAGACAGAGCCTATCTTCTGTTTTCCAGCCTTTGCACCAGAGCCATTACAAACTTACATGCAGCATCTTGACTGATTCAAACTACACAAATTTCCTTGGAACTCCTACACAGTCCACGTGCTTTGTGCCATCTTCTTCATAAAACCCATAGATCTTGCTTTCACTCTCCTGCCTTGCCTTCTGCATGGGCAGGAACAAACTCTACTCCCTCTGATTCCTGATACAAGGTAAGTACAATCGGGTTACATTTTTCTCTGTCAATCCCTGTCCTGAGAACCACTGCTTAAGCTTTAACTTATTACACCTCTTGGCCATGCATCACTCCCTCTAACTCTCTTCTGTTTTCTTCACAAGGCTTGCATGTTCACTGCCGATAAGGCCTTGGAGTAGTTATACAACTAAATCCCCTCAAGAATACCCCAGGTGAGACCATGAGTTCCAAGGAAAATCGTTTCAGTTTCCCTTCCTCTTCTGTTTCGTGTGAGTCATTGATGTCTAACTCATATCCTCCTTCGCCTTTGCTTGACTTCACCTGGGAATGGAACCCGTGAAGAGTGCATCAAGATCCCGCTAGCAACAGGCTCCCTTCTGTTTCAAAAAAAAAAACAAACACACACCATCAGGTTAACTTTCAACCAGATTCTGGATTCTAACCAGGTAAAACTCTTATCAGTTTTTCCACTATCTGTGTACCTGGTTTCACAAGTCTAATCTCTGAGAAAACTTCCTCAGTTGCTTTTGAGTGACTCAAGGACTGAAGTTCCGCTTTGCATCCAAGGGCTGGCCAAGGAGAATCTGTCAAGTTACTCAACTGGTGAGTATTCCTGAACCGGTTTCAAACTCAGAAAACAAAAAAAAAATAAACTACTCAAATGGTGTTTCAGTTTCAGTCGATTTCAACTTCAGTAATACGAAATTTAGTGGCTTCAACCATGTTATGGTGGGTCTGTTTTTAAGGATAAACCTATTTTAAATACCCAACTAAGTAAAATAATACTGTAAGTCAAAGTGTGAACACAGAAAGGAGATAAAGGGTACATCAGTTCATACTTTTCTGTCCCTGCAATATTCATCGGTTTCCTTTCAGTTTCACAGTTCGGTTCCTGTAAGCAACATGCAGAGAGAGTTCCTATGTGGGTTGGGGTCTGTGTGAATTTAAAAGCTGGTAACACACTTAACTAGGTGGGCTATCAAGTTGAAAAAAAAAGAGAAAGGCAAAGAAGTTATTAGATTCACATCTCAGGTTTTCAGTTTTGCATTCCTTTTCAGCTTCTGTCCTGTCTCTGGGTAAGGTTGTTTCAGAGACATTGCCCATGTGGTCTTGACTTGTTGAGGGTTTAGAATCGTGATCAAACACTCAACTAAGGAGCTAAACAATTAGGAAAGATTGGGAGTCAGATTAAAGAATAAGAAGAAGAACAGAAACAGATTGGTATTTTCGTTTTGCAGTTTTCGTCTGAAAACTTCAGTTCTGGTGGCTTTGTAACAGGGTGTTATAAAAGGGTTGTATTGTGTTGATAATGATCCTAACACACTTCTAAGGCACTTGAGTAAATTTGTACACCCTTGGGAAAGATTGTAAAACAGTTAATGACATAACAGAATCGAACAAAATGCTGCAACTTAGTTTTCCTTTCAGTTTCTGTTTTCTGTAAAATGGATCTCTAGAAGTATTTTCAATATTGTCTTGGTTTAGTCTTGGGTTGTTTTTAAGCTCAAAATCTTTTTAACACACTTAATTAAGTGGGTAGGTACTTTTGGGTAAAATGGAGGTCAGCCTAATTAACTAAGATAGAGGTTAAAGAGGAGATACAGCAGTTGGCTTTTCAGTTCCTGCAACATATCAGTTTCGGTAAAAATAACATTCAGAGGTGGAAGAAAGTAAATCAGTTCCAGCATTTCGGTTTGTTTTTCAGTGTCTGGAACTTGCTTGTTTCAGTATAGGATGATTCTGTAACATGGACAGAGTTGCTTGGGGTTGTAGCGAGCTATTAAGGAATCTAAACCACCTCTAATACACCATGGTAAGTGTGTAAGTACTGAGGGGAAATTTAGAAGCTGGAATAACTCACTAAAAGCAAGGTTCAAACAGAAAGATATTAATTCTTGTTTCTGATTTCAGTCATGAGTGATTTCTGTGTAACTAATCACAGAAGCTGCTTAAGTGTTGTAGTGGGTTAAAGATAATCTTAAAACCTTGTTAACTCATTTATCTAAGAGCGCTAACATTTTTGAGGAAATTGAGAGTCAAACTCAGGGGCAAAACCAAGGGAAAGAATAAGTTATAGCAGGTTTCTACTTTCAGTTTTGAAACGTGCTGCCCCTGTGTGCCTGGTTTTCCAAAGAATTAGGAGTGTTAGGGTGGCATCATTATGAACTAAAAAATTACAAAAGGGGTGGAGTAAGTTGGCATACTCATTGAGAATTAGGAGTCAATCAACTAATGACAAAAGAAAGGGATGAGAAGAGATATTTCAGATTTTTAGTTTCAGTTTTTCACTAATGTTATAATTTCTGTATAACTAAATTCCAGAGGTACTAGAGAGGGGATGTTAGCTTTATAATGGACCCAAACCCGTGTAATGTACCTAGTTAGTTGATGAAACATTTTGGGATAAGGTTAGCCACCACCAATACATTAAATGAGAGGTTAAGTGTGATTCGAAAACCGAAACTATGTGCTTGTTTCATGAACTTGGGACTTCTGTGTAAAGGGGTTGTGGGGGTATTCTATGACCTATATTATTATTATACAAGGGTTAAAATACTACTCACCTATTTATCTAAGGAGGGAATACACATTAGATAAGTCATGTCTATGTTACACAAACTTGTTACATAATTATCTCTTAAAACGCCCTAAGACATTTACTAAGGAAAAAGGGCTTGGTTAACATGTAAATAAAGATATCCTAGGAGTAAGCTAAGCCTAGGGTTAATGCTTGTGGAATTCCAAGAGTCAATCTAATCTAAGCATGTGACTACACACCTAGGGAATAACACCCGATATTAAGTGTCATCACATGAAATGATAAACTGACATATTGTTTTACTTAACACTAGGGCCGTAGTGAACTCCGACCGGGACTCCGAGTGTGAGATAACTCGTACCTTCGAATCAGGTATGGACATGTGTGGTTCGTATGTTGCCGTGTTACACGGTTTGTTTGCTTGTGTGCTGTGTGCCTTGTGTGTGAAAATGACATAAGATCAAAGCATGGAATTGGATTGCTTGTTTATCATGTTGTATGATTTCTATATCATTGTTGAATATATCATTGCGCGCACACAGTAGTTTAGTCCCTTTCGCGTTATGGAACTTTGAGATGAGACTCAACGAACTATGTAAACAAAGAAACTACATAAAGGGAAAACTATACGAGAACCACAACGAACTATGAAAACAAAGAAAAACTCAATAAGGGGAACTCCTCTCTAAACCATTGAGGACTACCATGACACCCACTATGGTCTATTCTTTAATGATAATGAAGAGCAAGTCTCCTTTGGTGAGACATGACGAACCACGTAGACAAACAAAAGAACTATCCAAAGAGAAAACTCCTCTCTAACTATAGAGGACCGCTAATGACACCCACTATGGTGTCGAGAATATAATGATAATGAAATGAAAAGTACCAACTGTGGAACATGAGGATAACCCGGGAAGACGACATCTCGGGCCGCGCGGTATGGAATATTCGGGAGTTGGTATCTGCATCAGATCCTTCGCCCTTCTGTGTGGAGCACATCCCGGAGTCCAGAGGTGACTTCCGCTTCCTTGACCCTGGGTGTCGGGATGGGAATGGGGGAGTGACAAGTTGGTGAAGCACATCCCGGAGTCCAGAGGTGACTTCCGCTTCCTTGACCCTGGGTGTCGGGAATGGGGGAGTGACAAATTGGTGAAGCTTATCCTGGAGTCTAGAGGTGACTTCCGCTTCCTTGACCCTGGGTGTCGGGAATGGGGGACTAGCTATGGAGGAGACGTCCTCCAACGTGCGGTGATAAAAGAATTCACAAATAATCCTTAAGAAATAAGGAACGAATAGCACCTACATAATAAAAGCTCGGGATCTAATCTATATCCCCTGACTTGGTGCCAGAGAATAGAGGAAAACATGTGTAACGAAACCAAGCAAATAAGAAAATTCACAAATGTGATCATTTAAGTAACAAGGAATGAATAGCACCTATATTATAAAGTCTCGGGATCTAACCTACATCCCCCGGACCCGGTGCAAGAGAAGAAAGGAAAACATATGTAATGAGAACAAGATAACAATACGCAATCTCTTGAATGATCCCATAGCGAGGATTGATGGTATATGTACCTACGCACACGTCCTATAATTACTTGACTGTTGTTGCTACACTAGCAGCTTATTATGCTGGACTGCGTGTTTGACATTGTTATGCTACTGGCAAGTTGTGCTTGGTTGCTTATTGATATTGCTGTGCTACTTGCAAGATGTGCTTGGTTGCTTGCTGATATTGCTATGCTACCGATGAGTGTGTATGATATCATGATGTACTGATGTGTGCTTTACTGCTTTATCATAGCATGTAAAATGGACTTAATAATATTCGACCAATTAGTCGTGTGGCCCGGTAACATGCGGGCTTCACACGTTCATACTCAGCGTAGTTTGCTGAGTCCTTTACACCCAATTTTTTTCAGGTCTTGTGCCAGACGATAACGGAGAGTAGGCAAGGGTGACTATCATAGGGGTAGTCCACATGGCAAGACTTTAAGTAGTATGCTTTCTTGTGTATGAGTTATGTTGTTTAAGTTGTTAACTAAACTGTAGATGCTCGGTACTTGAGTTGTACTTTATATTGTATTTGGATTTCGTTAAGTTGGACTTCCAGTCATACAGACCGTAACTTGGTGTAAGTAGAGTGGTCGGGTCAACCACGTGGGTGGTTGGCGTCTGTAGCACCCGAATAGAGTTCGAAACCGCTGCGTAGACTTCTCCTGCTAACTTAGGCGCATCGTTTAATTGTTGGTTGTGATTCGGGGGTGTTACACCTAACCTTGCTAGTTTGACTGAGATCTCTCTCATCATTACATGGTTTACCTAGCCAGAGTTCCATTCGTTGACTTAGGCACAGAGTTGATTACCTCCTGGGTCCTTACACTACTCGTTTACATGCATGAGGTACCATACTGAAACATTACTACTTACCCAACTAACTTAATATAGTTTGTCAGGCCCACAAGCTCCTAGGAGTGCGGTCGTCCCATGTCTCGTTTAGTGCACTCGTAGCGTTCGTACCCGGTGATTATCGTACTCTTAGTCTCGGTAATTTGTGTTTGAGTAGCTATGCTGCCAATCCTTAACCTTATCGTCAGAATGGCTCTAATATTAGGTTCTATGGTTTCCTTTATTAATGTGTATTTCCTTTACTTTCTCTAAGATAGGTGTTTGCGACTTATCGCCCTAATTCTGGTTTCCACATGCTCATCATCTGGTATTTGTGAGTGGGGATCAGTAACTACTTATTACCTCTCCCGTTCACTCCTAGGCTGTTAACGCCCTCCGATACGAGTTTTCAGTTCTAGAACTCCACCCAATCCATTGGGTTACACCCCATGGTGTAGTTCGGACTCCATGATAAAGGTTGGCACCTCGTGTTTCCCCTGTCTTATGGTAGTCCCGTTAGTCTGATATTAATTAGTACTTGTGATTCACCACCCTTGTTCCCCTAGTCTTGGGTCACTTTGGTGGTACTAAGGTATCCCTCCGTAGGCCTATGCCATACGATATTCAGACTCAATACTTATTCTGATAGTTAAATGACTGTTAGTCTTGTTATTTAATTTATTCCTAGTTGGTTCTAATACTTTCTCCTGAGGTTACAATTGGATACCCACAACTTAGTGGTTTCCGCTAATCATTTCTCTTCATTGTGTAGTCCTTACTCTTATTCAACTCATATTTCCTCCATCCTCTTTGAGGTAACGGTATCTTCCGTCATCAGGCAATTTTCACTTTTCAGTTTATATCCACTGCCCTCCATATGGGAGTCTAGCAGCATAATGGATCAACAACACCTCCGGTGTGTGTGGTGCGGGCATTACATCGGCCCCTTTTATTGCACGCTCACATCTGTCTATTAACTATTATTATTTTTTTTTTAAGTCCTGACTCGTACAGCTCACTTCTTGCCCTCTGGCAATGTTCAATGGTAGTGGTTTAACCACGAGTGTCGCGCACTCTCTAGATATGGTTATGCTGGTCCTGAAGACCCGTCACTGCCCACCGGTAATGATTGACGTTTAATGTCCATACCGGCACTGGGGTTAGGCTTGTAGGCACTAATTATCGTTATTCTCATCTACTCCCCTTTTAATATACTACTCAATGGTGTATTATTTTCAGGTTTAATGGTCAGACCGGCTAGGTCTTCCCGAGGTTTTATCGACCTCCAACTCAAGGGTTTCGTACCCCTGCCCTTAAGAAGGCTGTGTCCTGCTTTATTGCATTACGGACTCACATAAGACTTAATGCTTATTGGTAATTGCCTGGACCCCTACGTCCTTTAGGGTTAGTTTACCGTCGCTGCACTTGCTGTAGCAAGTGCGCAAGGCAGGTTGAAATTTAATGCTTTGGTCAGTGTGGCACTTGCAGTGGCAAGTGCACCATGCAGACTGAGCCACCGGTACGGTGTGTCAGTGCCGTGCTATTCCCTAATCGGGTTCCTGTTCAAGTCAAAAGTTCTTATTCAAATTATATATAGTCTCACTCCCGCACTTGTTTCCACAAGTTTACCATGGTAGTAAGGTCTTACTCCCCTCTCGAGGCGTTGCATGATAGCAACTTAGCGAGTTCTTGTTTCTACAGTTCTCATGATCTCTCCTTATACACATCAGGCCATTTTGAACCTTCAGCATTGCATGGATAGAGTTACTCGCTTCGGGTGAGACTTCTATAAGGTCATCCATTCCGTCCGTTACATATATCATAACTACTCATTACTCGTCATTTTCACTTCCTTTCCCTCTAGCGCACTAATAGTGCTTTCCTGGATGTAAGACAGGGCTAGCCTAACCCCATTAGTCCTACAGGAATTATCTCCACAACCTCTGTTTATTATTTATCTCATACTCGTATGGTAGACATTACGTCATTACCAGGACCTCCGGTCCTAAACATTACACCAAAACACTAAGTCTTATTCTCTACATTTAACGTAGTTCTCATAGCATCCACATCGGGTCTTCCCGATCAGGAGAGTTATCTCCGTGGTGTTTCTCATTCATTGTCTCACTAGATAGTACTCGAGGTACGGGCTGCGGCGGGTGGGGTACCATTGCAAATTTCCCGGGATGCTCTCCCATCGAGTGCGAGCGGTTCATACCATCTTCGCGTTACTTGGGTTTGCTGCACCTTTACCACCTTCCGCTGCTCCGTGTTCTTCCTTAGTACTGTTACCCAGACCTCTCCCTGACATAAGTCAAGGAGGGATAGGTTATACCGTAGTCTCGGTCGTTTAATATTGAAGTGTCTCTACGGCTATGGTGTGCAAGCTTTAAGCATTTCATCAACCCCGCAAGGTCACGTATCCTCACAACGTTTCCCGTATTCCCAAAACTTATGCTCACTGTATAGATCCTACTATCTCTTGTCATCAGAGCGGTACTCCGCTCTGATACCACTTTTGTAACATCCCTACTCTAATCGGCTTCTAATCATTTTACTTATCATTATAATCGCAGCGGTAATCTCAACAATTGAACTACTGGTGTCACCGTTCTTACTCGCCCATACGAGTAATAACGTGCTTACTGATAGATTCTTAAATACGAAACAACTTCCCACAGTGACAACAAGAGATAGATCTAACCTTCCCAAACCAATTTAAAATACATTCACAGTGAGCATTCTAAGTATCCCAATCCTATACACGTTTCTAAGTTCGTATCAAAATGCAACAGTGCATATTTAAACAACTGTAATTAAACTACCCAGCGCGTCACTCTCTTCGCCGACACCGGAAGCTGCATACCTGCAAAAATGGTTGTTTGTGGTATGGAATCAGCCCCTGCTGAGTATGTTACTACATGACTATCATGCCCCCTCGGACCCTCCGTTATTTGGTCGAGAGCATGCAATTCATTTTCATGCAAGTAGTTTAATGTTAAAACTGTAAAGCAACAATATATATATTGCAGTAAATTCAATTAACAAACAAGCCCCCGGCTTTACACATCGCATCATAACAAACCACTGAAAGCGTTACAACGCTTATATGAGTACAAAGACTCCATTCCAACAAACACTTAATAGTTCATAATTGAGTTCGGCGACTCACCCGACCAAAACAATCCACCATAACCCACACATGAGTACAGTGACTCGACACAACTAGTTCACAACACACAATATGAGCACAATGGAAACAAATCCACCAATATACCACACATAACCACAAATCACAACCAATGAACAACAAGGCGAAGTAACGAGAATTATAAACGAGTATGAACTCTCGTCTTTGGCATGCAAGACCAAATAATGTTCGCCTAATGTACGAGTTAATATAGTCGTTCGTAATTGTTCAGTCATGTCTAATGACAACGTCTCGTTAGAATGACGTGTCTCTAAGTTACCCATCTCTTATGGCGGGTCACCCACAGCAATAGCCACTCCAGCGGTAGAGTCTCTGTCTTACGAACAATCTGTAGTTCGCTGGAAATTTATCCAGATACTTACGGCTACCACACGGTATCCTAGTATCGTTAATGGATCACAGTTCACAGCAAGAGCCACATTCTTTGATAAACTTATCTATACCATCGCATCGCTTTACTATTTTATTTCCTAACACAGCAGACCAAGGTCGTAGTCCAATCGACTCGGGATCCAGTGCTAGATACGAGAGCGGCGTTAAAGAGGCCAATGCTCCGTATATAAGTCTCAGATATTTTATATATCTTATTATCCTAATGCTACAACGTTTTACTTATGTTCCTTATATTACACATATAAGATAGCATCATTGCTGCTAGTTCGTTTTATAATATGTTCATATACGAACGGTACTGTTATCGCACAACAGTAATAATAATAAAGCAGCATTAATACGCAACTCAAGCATATTAATTCACACAAGCAGACATTCAATCTTATCACAGATTTTCACACAATGTCTGAACTGAGGAAATCCTCAGAGACAATCAAGCCACATAAATAACATACCGTTCACCCTGATGTATTACGGTGGAGTATGAATCAGCAAGATCCTATGCTCCGTGTGCCGTCTCCATCAGTCTAAACAATACATAATGCTACTGATTAGCATCCCGTACAATAATACAACTCTACGGTACCCCGTACCGTCACTAATAGCTCCCGGTTAACCCCCCGTTATAAACTGTCAATGTTTGTCGGGTTTTTCGGTTTAACTCTAGATCAGAAAAGTGTTATATTACATGCGTAGTCTTGTCTTGTATATTAATATACTTATTGTTGAACTTGTTATCGCATGTAACTTAATGTTTGTTTGTACATCATATAATTTGTTTCATTATTGCATGTGTGATTCTTTGTCATGCACTATGCATCTCACCTTAGTATTTATTTTTCTAAGGTTGTCTCTTTTTTTTTTAAGTTTCAAGGTGGTATAATTCATATGTAAACAATACTTTCAATTACATGAATCCTTATTATCACATGTACACCCTTAACATTAGAATTTCATATCTAATGTTTGTAATCCTTTCCCCTTTTATCATATGTCATTTTAATTATGAAAATACATGGTCATTAAACCATATCATATTTTTCCACCATAACATATAATCATTTATGTGTATGTATTTGTGGAACTATTTCCTATATGGTAAATCTTATGATATATATTCATTCTTTTTAATGAATACCTCTTATAACATAAATGTTATAACTCTTATAACATAAGAACCATATTATAAATTCCATTTTAAAATGTCAACATTTTCGAACAGCACCTTATTCTATTAAGTATTTACAAAATCCACCGCATAATTAATATAATGTTACATTATAGTTATATAACATATATTATGACATTTATGTCATTAAAACAATTATAACATATAGTTGTAAATTGTTTTAAAGTACCAAACAACCCCCTTATATTTTCGGTTTCCAAAATAAACCACTAAACTTCTATAAATCACAAATCAACCTCAATTATATTTCATTGTTACACTTATAACATATACCTTATATTATAATCCTTAAACCTTAAAATAATTATAACCTATAGTTTTTAAAGGCTATAATTTTTGAACAGCCCCTAGGACTGTTTTAATTAAATTCCCACCACCAAACTTTGTATTTTACCAAATCCTCCCAATTTATAATACATAGTTTTCTAATTCCATTAAAATCATATATTATACATATGTCTTTATAAAACCTTATATATAATTCCAAAAATCACCAAACTATACCAAAAGGTTATAAATATTATTCCTAACCTTATACTTCCTTTAAATCTCGGTTTTTCCACATAAGTTACCCACTTATAACAATATCATGAAATACCTTATATTATACTTATATAATTCATATAAACTCCAAATTTATCCAAATCAACTTCTAAAAATTCCTAATAACCTAAGGTTTGTACTAAACTCCATTTAGTACCCCTAGTTTTCGGAAATCACACTTTATCCCCATCTCTATAAATCTTTTACAATTTAATACTTATCTTAATATAAGGTTGCATTTTAATTTCTAAAGTTCTCCAAACTTGGTCAAAGTCTCCTATATAGTCAACTTTGACTTCTAATACCAAATTGGACCCAAACCTTTCGGTAATTACAAGACTTCACCTATACTTTTCTATTTTTACAATTTTGACACAAAACTTTGTAAGATGTTATTTTAATTTTATTAATTCATTTAAAAACCCTAAATTCTTCTAAATTAAGCCCACGGCTTTATAAATTTCCAGTAATTATGGTTTGGCCCCAAACTTATTATATAAGCTTAAATAAGCTTATAAACTTAATTAAAATGGCCTAATGACATGGCCTTATTACAACCTTGAACTTGCAAAATAAATTACACATTAAATTCTCAAAATATAGTATAAACTCACGGCCTCACCATGGTTTATTTATTTTTTTCCACATAATGTCATAATTTGACCATTATGTTAATTAAATCACTTAAATGACTAGCTTAATTTATCTTAGTCATTTTTTTCCATTTTTAGGTCAATATAACCCATATTAATTTCTCCACTCTCGGCACAATTTATATGTGCTTAAAAATTAAAAATCATAAGTTTAAGGTGTTTATACCTTGATTATTCCTTGTATGAGCTTGGTCACTTGTAGGAAAATTCACCACTTCATTTAGACATGTTTAATACACCAAAACAAGATATGGTTATACTCCAAGCTTGAGCTTAACCATAAGGAACAATTAATGTAAGATTTACGGCAAAAATCACCTTAAAAATGCAAGGGAAGTTCAAGCTGGTTTCGGCCTGTACCAAGCACACCTAATGGTGTTAAATTCACCATATCATCATAGGAAATAGCTAGACAACAACAAGCTGCTATGGTAATTGATTTTACCTTGGAAAAATGCCTTAAAAAAGGGTATTTCTCTTGGATCTCGGCCACCCTTGCTCCAAAAGGCTAACCAACTGAATGAACATGTAAATATGAAGATTATGAGTGTATAAACTCATAAAACTTCAAGGAAGAAAACCGGATGTAGAGTGGAGAGGCTTAAGGTATGTTTTTACCTAAAAATGCAAATTTGAGCAACCTTGGCCCTTAGACTTGCCTCAACCGAGTTTGGAAGTTGTTCTAACCTTAGAACACTGAGAATGAGCCATAGGAATAGATGAGCCACGAAATCTAAGTGTGGGTAGTGAAGAGATGAAGAAAAAGAGCTAAAAATGACCTTAAAACCTTACCTTAAGAGCTTAGGAATTAGATCTGCCTTCCATTCTCAAGAACAAGGCTTGAGAGGATCTAGGAAGGGCGAGGGCTTGGCTGGGCAGGCTGGAATCGGACAAGGAGGGAGTGAATGAGTGGAAGAAGTTGAAATAATTGAAAAAGGTAAGTTGTTTTCCAAAAGCAAATGGTATTAGGTAGAACTTGTCTAACAATGATTGTGAGCTGTCTCCTCTCCTCTTGCCTGCCGACTTCCATGGTCAAATGGGTCAATTAATTGACCATTGACCAAACTTGGTCAATATTGACTCAACGGGCCCCCTTGTGGGGTTTTATTAATATTTTAATATTAAATTTGTAAAAATTTGTAAATTTCTGGAATTAAATTCCTAATATGATATAATGTGATAAAATATCATATTTAAAGGTAATTATAACCTTTAATCCCATTAAAACCCAATTTAGAAGGCAATCTCACAAAAACGTGCTTTAAGGTGTTTTAGTGCACATTTTGTGTTGCAAGGTGCTTCTGAGCTTAGCTTTCTTTGATAATAGTTTTGTTGTGTTCCTTACTTCATTATAATACTTAGGAATCCACTTTGGATCCTATTTGAGGTCATACAATCTTTGTGGTGCTTTAAAGCACATTTTTGGCTTTACCGATCTTAAGGCGTGTTTTGCCTTGTTGAGATCTTTTAGTTTGTTCCCCAATAATATTTAGATGTTTATTAACCATCTTAGATCATTGATAGATCATTTAATTATATTTTAAAGGTTAGGGGTATTTCAGAATGTATTTGGTTAAGACTTGTAAGTACTAATGTTCGGTATATTCTATTAGTCAGACCGTGGCAAGGTCTTGGAATGTATTTGAATCCACTGCAATGTTTGTATATATGGTGATAAGATTGTGATAACCACGATTGGATCGAGATGGGGTGTTACATTCATGCTCTGTATCCTAACCTGGTTACCCCGATTTGTGTGCTTATTTGATCACCTAAATAAGATAAATGCATGAATCAGACTATATTGCACTTACTTGTGCTTGCCTTTGGTTGTTCTTGATGTATATTGTCCTGAACAATAGTTTGTATAATTCATGAAATGAATGAATGATGATGGAGTGAATTTGTATCTTGTTTTGTACTTGCGTAATGTATTGTATTTTGTTTGGATGTGTATATGAGCAATGTATTGTGTATGTGGCTTGGATGTGTGACTTCTACTAATTCCTAACTACCTAACTCCTAACGTAAGTATTGAGTAAATTGGAATGAGTAGAAGTCCGATATAGTTTCGGCCACGCGTGAGGATGAGGAGACACAAAAGGTTGGATCCGATTCCTGATTCTTTAACTGGTCCACGGCCCAAACCCCTTAAATGGGTAGCATCCTGGATTGGTGAACCAAGTAAGCCCGGTGGTGGGATGGTGTAGTCCCTGCCCGGAGGCCCCAACGACTTGACTTGAGTAAGTAGTAAAGTAAAGTAATAGTATTGTATGTGTAATGGTCTTGGCTGGTGTAAGTCATTGACCCCGAGTAAAAGATAATCTCCACCCGATTAACCGGGTGGACCAATGAAGCTAACAAGTACGGTGTATTGAGTATGTATGGTGTATTTTAATGCGCTTTAAGTGTATTCATAAGGTAATAATGTTTGTACTTTAGTTTATTCCTTATGTAATGAAGTGTATGAATGTATTCCAGTATTGTAGTATTGTATAAGAGCATGTATGCATGTATGTTTGAATAAAATGAATTGCATGTATTCGACCAATGGTCGCGTACCCTCGCTAGTACGCGGGGTATACGGAAGTCATATTCAGCGTAAGCTGACCCCCTAGGGGGAACATTTTAGTGTGCAGGTACCCGAAGCGGATATGGTCAAGGTAAGAGACCGGTGGCTACACTTGGATAGTTAGATAGAATGTAAAGCGTACTAAGTGGCACACCCCTTGTACTTAGAAAGTAAGTAGTTGTGAGGAATGGGTAGTGGTTAGACTCTTAATGAGTATTTATGAAATTGAAAGAGGTGTTGTATTTGTATAAGGATCTTAGTAAACTCGGTGTATTATATTGTATTGAACTTATGGAGTATTGTAATGAATGGGAAGTTCTAGTATTTGATTTGGTAATTGGAGTATGTATTGTAACTGTGTAGTACTCAGATATTCCGGTCCATCAGACCGATGTTGTATGTAGTAGTAGTAGTAGTAGCCTTGTTAGTCACGTGGGTGTTTAACGGTATTGTATCACCCACTGTTGAGTATGTAAGTATCCGCTGCGTGAGTCTGGATTGTATAAGGAGATTGGACGGTAATGACAGTATTAGCGGTAGGGGTGTTACACTAAGAGGATAGGAGGCACGGGTAAATGTGTTTTTTGTGGGGATCTGGACACTGATATCCATAATCTCTTCTTGTGTTGGACCAGCAGAAACCACTGGGATAAGATCATTGATCTGGAAGATATACCAGATTACCACAGTGGGGCTATTCAAGACTAGCTCATTCAGAAAGCAAAAATCTAGTCAATCAGGAAGACGTCCACAGTGGCTAATCATATCTGGGCGATTTATGATGGGAAAAATCAAGCAAAACACAATCCTGAATTTGCTGTCATGAGTTGTATCGAGTCTAGTATAGCTTTTACAACTAGTTATAAAAAAAACTAAATCATAAAGATGGGAAAAGAGTCTATGAGAATAATACTAATCTGTTACAAGATGAGATCTTACTTGTGACTTCTTGTTACAGGAAGAAAGGCCAAACATCTATCTTAGCAGGGTTACTCATTGACCATGACAACCACCCAAGAATGGCCTTCAACATCAAAACTTCCCCGAAGAAAGAAGAACATGAAATGGAGATTGAGACAATTATTGAAGGAATCAAGCTGGCAAGAGAAGAAGGCTTCACCAAACTCCATATTCATCTAAACCAGAGACAAACTAACACGATTTGCAAGGATGTGATGGAAGGTTGTTTGATGACAAGCAGATACTCCTCAGACTTAGCACTCAGTTTCAATCAAATGACTCTCATTAAGCTTTATGATTGTAATAGTATGTTTAGACAATTTCCTGCATTCCTAATTTCTAAACTCTTTAATGATAGTCCTATGTGGAGGATCTGGAAAAGGGGAGAAATTCCCCTGGCAGTATGCATAGCTTCCGGGGTTAAAACATTTGAAACCCATCAGCTTAGGACTCCTCTTGGCTGTAATACTTTTGATGACTTGCTCTGAAGTTTATTTATATATGTGGAATGCGAAAACTTTGATAAAAAAATCCATTTATTGTAAGAGTTTTTTTTTTGAAATTTCATGAAATGTCACTATATATTTTGCTAATTTATGAAGTGTGACTAAAAAAAATAAAAATGTTGTTTTATTTTTATAAAAGTCCATGAAATACCATTATAGTCATTAATCAGATGAAAAAAAACAAAAATCCACTACTAGTTAACAAAGTACTTTTAAAGTTCACAATATGTCCCTAAGTGTTAAAAAATTTACAAAAATATCAAAATATAATAAAATATAAAAATTAAAAAATTAAAAAAAATATTAAAAAAACTAAATATTTCATTTTTAAAAATTTATTCAGTACCAAATAAATAATTTATACCAATTTTTCTACCAATTTATACCAATTAAGTACCACGATTTTTACCATACATTTTTAATTATTATTTTCTATCGCTTTAAATTATTTCTTCAAAGTAAATTATTTTTTATTTTGCTGATAAATTTTAAAAATAATAATTTCTAAAAATAATAATTTATTTTAAAGAACTAATTTAAATTGATAGAAAATAATAATTAAAAAATGTATGGTAAAAATTATGGTACTTGTTTGGTATATATTATGGTACTTTATTGGTATAAATTGGTAGAAAAATTGGTTTAAATTATTTTTTTAGAACACAATAATCTTTTTATGGCACTGAATAAATTTTAAAAAGTGAAACATTTATTTGTTTAATATTTTATGATATTTCCATTTTTTTCAACTTTTATATATTTTTGTAATTATTATAAATATATTTAATTTAATAAATTAATTTATATTTTTAATGTATTTTGAATTTTTTGTGAATTTTTGTGAATTTTTTACACTTAGGGCATATTGTGAACTTTAAAAGTATTTTGTTAACTAGTATGAGTATTTTTGTCTTTTTCCCATCTCGTCAATGACTATAATGACATTTCATGAACTTTTACAAAAATATGGTGTCATTTTGTGACTTTCTTTTTTTAGTGGCATTTCATACATTACCAAAAATATAGTGACATTTCATGAAACCTCCCCCTTTTTTTACAACCATTTATCCTAAGAGTTAGTTATATAGTATGTATATCCAGTTGTATATCTTGTATAATAATATAGTGGTATATTAGGTTGTATATTTTGTATCATGTATAATGATTATTTTGGTTGATGTAAAATTTGTTTTAATTTATGTGAAAATTGTTTCTTTTAGTTATCGACATCTCAAATAAAAATGCCCAAATTCCTCCTTGATTAGAAAAAAGAATCGTGACACTGTTTCCTAAAAATCCAACATCATATTTATTCGAGAAAATTCACAATATGGTATGATTTGAGTTTGTAATTCACGATATACCCTTTTTGAAAAGTTGTCCCTAATATGTCACGATTTGAGTTTGAAATTCACAATATGCCACTGTTGGGTGACAGACGTTAAATTCGCCATTAGCCCTCTCTAGACAATGACCATTATGCCCCTGATGGAAAATTTGATTTTTATGGCACTGGTTCGACTGTGCAACAGCTACTTTTTTTAAACAAGTTTAAAAGTATACAAAATACCCTTGTTTTGTTTTATAGTTTACAATATGCCACTATTTAAGTTTCATAGTTCACAATATGCCACTGTTTAAGTTTTGATGTTCACAAAATGTCTCTGGTTTTCTGTAACGACTAGTTTTGAATTCAAACAGCCAGTTTGAGTCCAACAACTCTTTTGTTGCCTATATAAATACCTTCTTTTCATCTAACCAACCCCGTCTTATCTATCTACTCATGCCTTCAAGTAACATAACCAACCCCATCTTATCTATCTACTCATGTCTTCGAGAGGAGCACATAACCTTCATCTTGTGCACACTAACGATCGAACAAAAAGCTCAGTAATGCTCTTCTATCTTCAGGCAGGAATGGTGAAAATGCATATATGCCTTACCCACTATTGTGAACTAAAAGAGACATTATACACTTATTGATAAAATTTTACTAATGAACAGCAGACTCCTCTACACCCGAACATGCCTCTTTACTATTACATTAAACTAACTATCCTTAAACGTCGTGATGGTCTCCTTTTTCAACAATAGGAACTACTTTCTCCATTAACTGTCATAAAACAGAATTAGTGGATAAAAATGAGCCTGTACTCCAAAATTTCACGTTTGAATTTTTTTTACAATTTCCAATAGTTGCTCTCAATATTAATAAGAGACAAAGACAAAAAAGGGTAAGGTATAGAGTTAAGACGTTGAGTGACTAGCCGTTTGAATGATAAGAAGATCTTTATATAGGCAAAAAAAGAGTAGTTGGACTCAAACTAATCGTTTGAATTCCAAACTAGCCATTACCGAAAAACATGGGCATTTCATGAACATCAAAACTTAAACAGTGGCATATTGTGAACTATAAAACTTAAATAGTGGCATATTGTAAACTATAAAACAAAACAAGGGTATTTTGTACTTTTAAACTTGTTTAAAAAAAAGTAGCCATTGCACAGTCGAACCAGCGCCATAATATTTTTTTAAATTCAAATTTTCCGTCAAGGGCATAGGCTCTGTTCGACATGGCTGTTTTTGCAGCATATTTGGCAGCAGGTTTGCGCTGGCATAAATGTAGCATATTTGCTGGCAGGTTTGCGCTAGCATAAATGCAGCTGTTTTGAAAACTGCTGTTTGCCAGTGCGGTATATATGCACCATGTTTGGTTAAGTTAGTTATATGTAGTGCGTTTACCGTTTTCGTATTATAAGTAAAATTTATTATATTACACTAAGTAACTTTATTTTGTTAGTAAAAATAAATAGAAAAATTCACAAAAAAAATATATTACTATGAGTATTTAATTTACTATTAAAAAACTTGAGAAGCCAAAGAAAATAAAAATATTTATATAATCATAAAATTTTAACTTTTATTATTTAAGCAAAACTTGTAACTTCTAAACAATATATTGTTATTATCTAAATTTTATAATTCTTACAAATATAAAACCATAAAAAAAGAGAACAAGTGTTTTAAATTTTATGATAATGCTATGTGAATTTATTTAGTGAAATTGTAACTTTTAATATTATATAATATTTTTGTAACTTTGTATGTTAATACATTCATATTTTTATATACTTGTTTAATATTAAATTTATTTATCAACAAGTGTGTATATTTATTGGTTTTTTTAATTTTATTAATCTATGTTGTATTACAAATAATATATTGTAGATTTGTATTATTAATGTGGTTTTTTTTTAAATTTGGCTAAAGAAGTAGTACTATTTTTATAAATTATTTGAAGCATTAAGTAATTTGTAACAAATAAAGTAAATTGTAAAAAAAGTCTTTTTTTTAAATCAATAGTCACAGTAATTGCATTATGAAGTGAGTAAAGAAGCGGAAGTGAAAGCACGGAAACGAAAAAGTAGCATTTGCTGCGGGCATTTATGCTCTTTTAGCCGAACAACAAAAACAATTAAAGGAATCCACAACAACATATGCTGGTACATTTATGATGTCCATTTATGCTAAAAAAGAGCATGTCTAACGCTACCATAATGCTCATTGTCCATAGAGGGTTCACGGTGAATAGTGGCATATTGTAAATTTCAAACTCAAATCGTGGCATATTAGGGACAACTTCCCAAAAGGGGGTATATCGTGAATTACAAACTCAAATTGTGGCATATTATGAATTTTCCTTATTTATTTTTAGGTGCCCAGGGTCTCGCGTGTGGACCATGTGTTTTCACCTTGATATTTTTGTGGTAGTTTCGTTTATATGTGGCAGTATGTTAATGGATGAGAGCGCATGACCCACGTAGAACCAGTCGGGACCCATGTAAAGACCACCTTTTTATGTTATATATGTCGTCAAATATGCCATAAAATGTCAAGGCGAACAAAATATGAATGAGTGTCAATCAAATATTGTTAACTAAACATGTTTTTATATTCTTTTAATAAATAAATGTGAAGATTCTAATTACACAAAAATTATAACATAACTTTGTGAGGATTTTGATTTTACTGAAATTGTAGTTTTACTTAGTGCAAGTTTTAGTGGCTTAGTTTCACATACCTAAAAAAATGAACTTGACACCTTGCATATCTTGTCCATCATTAGCATATGATCATATTCTTTTGTTTTAAGTTAAACTTCTAAAAAACCAAAACATAGTTAGCAACTAACCAGCCAATCATTGATGTCCTAGTTCATACGTTTGGCTTCGTTAGGGGTTCCACAATACCGGAATGTAATCATCTAAAGCACGAGAGAAGGATAGAGGGTGATGAGAGATAAACACAGGTTCTCCCTTAGGCGGGAGATTTGACATCCTCTTTCGTTTTTGGCCCTGCTATCTGCTCACCATGCCCACTGCCATCCCACTTCCATTCCCCAAAATTTGTCTTTTTCCCTTAAATTACCCATCTACTGTTGTCTTCCTTATAAAAGTTTGTTCAAATTGTCGTTCTTGCCTTGATAATGGCTCCCTTTGTGATTGGGCTCTGCATGCATAAGTAGGGCCTCAATCCAGTTCATTTCCTTTCTCTTATTTTCTTCTCTTTGTCGATTGATTTCCATGTTCTTTGCTTTTTTGTCCATGTCTTATGTTTTTGTCTTTTTCAAAAGCTTCCTTCTCTGCTACCCTGCGCTTGGCTTCAAAGATGGCCAACCCACCTGTGCATGCAATGATTAAGGACTTGTCTACTCATTGTGCGGAGCTATCTCTTATGAAAGAAAAAGAGAAAATGACAGATTTGCATGGTCTAGAGGAAACTCCCTTAGCTCATCATTTCCAGTGATGCCTGTTTTGAAAATCCTTCTCTTCAAAGATCATAGATATCCAAGTGATGGAAAGCACCCTTGGTAGAGCTTGGTGACTAAAAAACACTTCAAAATACAAAGTGTGGATAAGGGCCTCTTTCTTTTTGAATTTGACAAGGCGGGTATGGTGCATGCAGTGCTATATCGAGGGTCATGGTGCTTTGATGGGCCGCTACTAGCTTTACAAAGAATTCATAAATGAAAAGCGCCATACAATCATGATTTTGGTTGGATTCGGATTTGGGTAAGGGTGCACGATGTCCTGTTTTCATGAAAAACCGGGAAACCGGTTTGGTTGTTTCCTTGAGTATGTAGAGAAAAGATGGTTGAAGCGGGGGTGCCTACATGAGGATCAATGTTTTGCTGAACCTTCTTAAGCCAATCATAAATTGTGATACGATCTCAATAGATGGGGTGAAATATGTTCTAAGGCTCACTTATGAAAGGATGACAACTATATGTTTTCGTTGTTACTTGTTCACTCACCTCGGCCATCAAGGATTGCTTTGACCAAACGGAACTAGAAGCTGGAGTGTACCCTTATGGTTCCTGGCTACGAGCTACAAGTTTTTGTTCTAGTTGTCAGGAAGCAGCTGGGGAAGACAATGAAACCTAGAAGTATATTTGCAGCTTGGTGGGGTAGCAACCCCAAATATGGAGCAGGGGCTTCTCCGAAAGGAGTAGATTGCAACGATATTGGGGACAAAGGATGAAAACTCAAAAGCTTTTGGTGCCAGCACTTCTGATTCTGCAACTATTGAATCCCAGGACACCCAGGACATAAGGAATGAGGTGAATTCAAATAACATTCTATGGAGGGTGATTTTTTTGGCATGAGGGGTGTTATACCAAAAATTTCAACCCCCGGTATATGGTTTGTTAGACTTTAGTGTTGTGAGAAGCACTTTGGTCAAATGATGGTGATTTCTGGTCCGATCAGCGCATTCCGGAGTGCTAGGACAACCTAGTCATCTTCAGGGGCATTTTCGTAAATTTGCAAGGCTCCTAAGCCACCTATAGTCTTTCTCTCTCCTCCGAAGAAGAGTCAAGTCAATTCAAAATGCTTTGAAATTTTAACCCAAGATATAGGATGACATTTTAAGCATAATGGCGTTTGAATTTTGATTTTTCGAATTTCTAATAATTTTCTAGCAATTTTTGATTGAATATGACGAGAAATTGAATTTAAAAATATTTCAATATTTAAAAAATTCGATTCCACCTCAGAAAAATCATAATTGTCATCCTTGACACGTGGCTAAAATTTCACAGCAAAATTCCTTAGGGAAGTCACTTAATTAAAATACCAAAAAATCTCGTTTTTACTAGATTTTCTTTATCTTTAAGAAAGTATATATAAAGGAGAAAATAAATTGATAAAGACAGAATCACACAAGCTCTGGAACCCTAATGAATCATAAAACACAGCCTCCTCTCTCTCTCTCTCACGTTTTTCAACACCCGACCACCAAAATTATACCGAAATTCCCCCGAAATCACCACTTAAACTTGTTTTCTAACTCCGAGAGCATCAACAATCATCAAAACTCCACAAAAACACCACCAAGGTGTGAAGAACATCAAGAACAATCAGTGACCAGAAGCTCGGATCGAAGTCCGTTCGAATCTGCCATCAACGGAGTTCTCGACGAATTTCGGCGTGAAGAATTGTCATGAATTCGAAGGTAAAACAGGTGGGAATTTTACTTTCCTAACTCCCCATGACTTTTGTCTCAAAATTTGGGTTCAAACCGGCTATTTTCGGCTTCTGTATTGCTAATTGTTTTTGTTTCTGCCTTGTTACTTGTTTGTTATGTTTCGTGCATAATTCGGCTTCAAATTGGAATCTTTCAATCACTAACGCCTTGTACATCTTTCAGGCTACAAGTCCATAAAATTTAAGCTTGAAACACCGTCGGGAACCACCCAAAACCTGTCGTCCGAGGGCGGTCCGTAGCCCCGGACTCTATGTCCGGGCCCATGGACGGGCAGTCCGTGGCCACGGACACTCTCGAATGGTGGCAGGATTTTAATTTTTCAAAACTTAGGTTGTTTCCAAACAATGTCCGGGCCCACGGACATTCTATCCGTGACCCCGGACTTTTCAAAATTTCATTTTCTTTTAAATTCAACTTTTCTACAAAATTGAGTTAACTGGGGTCCGTGGGTTTGGACAGTAGGTCCGTGGTAGAGCTGATCAACTGGGCGGATGGGCCGGGTTTGGACCGGGCTAGACATAAATTTGCAGCCCAATAGGGCCAAGGGTTTAGCCCAAACCCGCCCAATTGGGCCAATCACCTAAGCCCAACCCGCCCACCTAAAAAAGTGCTCATGCCATAGCCCGGCCCGCCCAGCCCGCTTTTAACTCAAATTTATCTATTTAGTAACATAGATCTTAAAGTATAGATATGTAGTATAGATTTTGAAGAGTGTGCACGACACAAAATAAATTTTATAAGACAAAGTGTATGAGCTCCATTTAGTTGAATAACTACTACTGTATTATTGTAAGTATTTTATTACTTTTGTTTACATATTTACAATAACATATACTAATGTAAGATGTACTATGACATTCGGGCCGGGCCGGGCCATCAACTGGGCAAAATATTTAGCCATAACCCGGCCTGAAAAAATATTCGGGCTACTTTTTTTGTCCAAACTCGCCTAGCTATTTTTTCTACCCATGCCCATTGGTCTAATTTACGGGCCGGGCCGGGTTGGGCGGTTGGGCTATCCTGATTATGATCGGCTCTAGTCCGTGGCCACGGACAGAAACAAAATTTGACCTAATTCTGCCTCCGAAACCCTAGTTTAGGTAATTTCAATTCACTTTAATTTTCTGTCAGAAAAATGTTTAAAAAAAGCTAAAAAAAGAAGAAGCGCGCACTTAGGTTAAAACGGCTCGTAATAAGCCGTAATTAAACTAAGTAGAGAAAAAACGACCTAGGAAGAGTAATGAAAGTAATTGAACCCTAAATAAGTCGAATATCAAGCCCCCGAACCCGATCTCTACCGTTCCTAATTTACCCTAGGTTAAAATTAGGTGGCGACTCATAATAGGTTCCAGTAAGCTAACTTAGGTTTTAATAATTTGTGTTGAATGACATGGTTATTAAACTTAGGTTATAAGTGGACCTAAAACCCGATCAGATCCTAATCAACTTTAATCAACATAGGATAAGGGTTTAAAAATCAAGGCTCACTGACTGGTGACTCTGGTGGGGACAACTTCTTAATTTTAACTTTTTTAATTTTAAGAAAGAGGGCTTAACTTGAAATTGTTTATTATGGATTTTATTACATTGTTTGTTTACCTTCTTGCGCACTTTAATTTCTACACCTTTGCATCATATGAGAGAGAGGGTCCACGCAAACCAATTTCACCCCGGGACCCGTTTGAGGGTCCCCTGTCAGGGACTCACACCTTTTAGGTGATGTGAATAAGTGGGGAAAAAGAGGAGGATGTCGTCTAACCACATCCCCTTAATACTTGGGCTTTAGCACCAAGCATTTTCCTGGCAGTGCCCTTACCAAGCCTTGTTTGGTCATTCAAAGACCCGACCGTAGACGCACACCTTTAAGATAGAGGGCTTAACTTGAAATTGTTTATTATGGCTTTTATTACATTGTTTGTTTACCTTCGTGTGCACATTAATTTCTGTACCTTTGCATCATATGAGAGCGAGGGTCCACGCAAACCAATTTCACCCCGGGTCCCGTTTGAGGGTCCCCTGTCAGAGACTCACACCTTTTAGGTGATGTGAATAAGTGGGGAAAAAGAGGAGGATGTCGTCTAACCACACCCCCTTAATACCTGGGCTTTAGCCCAAAGCATTTTCCTGGCAGTGCCCTTACCAAGCCTTGTTTGGTCATTCAAAGACCCGACCGTAGACGCACACCTTTAGGTGTTGTGAAAAAGTGGGGAAGCCCAAAGAGAATAGCGTGCAAGCCCTATTCCTTTATGGTGACCTGGGCCCGCGCCCCAAGCACCTCTCCGGATCGATCTGTACCTGTTGGACAAAATCATTTTGTGAAGACATTTGCATGGCTTTCTTTGTATGATCTTTGTTTGTATATTTTTCTAGGCCTCAGGCCCAACATTTATACCAAGTCCTCAATCATATTTAGCCTAAATAAGACATATAAAAAAAATTATGGCCCACTTCCTCAAAATCGTCTCCTCAAAAGACTCCTCTGAAGCCTTAGGCCCAATCCATGTGTCAAAATTTTTAGCCCTCTCGGCCTGGACGATAAAAAAAAAATCTTGTGACTAGGGCGTAATGATCTTCAAGAAAGAATCTTCTCATAACAATGAGAACCCATTACTTAACAATTTCTGTTTTATAGTTTTAACAGAGGAAGGACAAAATTTCAGAAAAGCGTTGGGACAGGAGTTCTGGTTGTTTAGTCCGATTGCTTACTCCCCCTCCTTCGCCGCTCCCTATTGAAATCGCCTATGTTTCATCCGATATGTCGAGCAAAGCTCATAATGATATCCCTCTAGAAAACCAACAACCGGAAGGGGGATTCGGGGGCGATGCTTCCGTTGAGGAGCTCATGAAAGCCTTTGACCTGAAACATAAGGAGACAGTCCAAGCACTCAAGAATAAGTACGTGGACACGATTGCTAAGGTGGAAGAAAAGCTGGCCACGCTAGAGGTGGCTGCTCAAAGTGGGACCACCGGAGCTCCGGAAGGGGGGCATGACAAAATAGCTAGCTTGGTATAGAAACACCAAGCTGCCATGAAGGCCATGGAGGCTCGACATATGGCAGCAACAACGAACTTCATGAGAAAATTGGGTACCTAGAGGCAGCAAGGCAGGAAAGACCCGTGCATGGATTTGTCAATCCCTTATACGGCATAAATAAGGCCTCCTTGGAAGGTCATGACGCTCAAGGCGGGCACGGGGGTGGCACCTCTGGGAATCAATTGGCTGCAGAAGTCCAGAGGGCTCTAAAGCGCACCGAGCGTATGGAAAAGGCCGGCAAGCCTGCTGGCTTTGATTACCTCTCCATGGGGTCCTATCCTGATGTCGAGCTACCATCATAGCTAAAGCTCCCCACTCTGGCTCTTTACAAGGGCTCAACCTACCCTCAGATTCATCTAGCCATGTTCGATCAGGAGATGTCTATTCTAAGACTCAACGACATGCAAAAGGCTAAGGTTTTCGCCCGATACCTGGACGAGATTCCCCAACGGTGGTACCTAACTCAAAGGATGAATACCAAGACATACGAGGAAGTATGTGAAGCTTTTCTGACCCACTTCGAGTATGCTAAGAATTTGGAGATCACCCAGATAGACCTCGCTAGCACTCGCCAAACGGGAAGTGAGTCTATATATGACCTCATAAAGCGGCCGAGAAGGAAGGCAACATGTATGCCTACAAGGATGGATGAACAGGAACAAATTCGCATGATCGTAGAAAGCATGCAAAAGCAGTATAATGATAAACTAAAGTACATGTACTTTCCAAGCTTTGCTAGGTGGGTGTGCTAGAGGAGAAGATCCACAAGGGAGACTTGAAGCTCGGATATCCTCGGGGCCCCGGGGGAATTCGAAGTTCCCAAAATCTGAATCGGCAAAGGTTTCTTACTCGACAACAGCTTACACACAGGGCACAATGCAGAGATATGTGGGGGAGTACGAGGTGAATGCAGTCCAGCAGCCAAGGGAGCAAGGACAGAACTATAGGGCAGTGCCACCTCCCAGACAAGATTTTAATCAGCGGGAATTCACGGACATCGGCCGACCTTTGAGTCAGGCTCTAAAAAAGCTCCAGGAGCATAACATCTTACAACCTCTCCCGCCACGGTAAGGAGTTACCCGGTTGGGCAAGAATCCAAATCAATTCTGCCATTACCATTAGTTGCCTGGCCACAATTCTGATCATTGCAGGGCCCTACAGCATAAGATTCAAGACTTTATTGACCAGGGACTTCAGTTTCAGAGTGTGGGAATATTTTTGGGAATCCCATGCTAGAGCACGATTAGGAGACATCATTACTTTTATTTTCCATTCAATTTTTCAGCTTAGTTTCTTCTTTCTTGGTCGTTTTCGTCTTTTTAACTAGATCAGTTGTTTGTCTCTTTTTCTTTTCTCTCTTTAGATAGCACTCAATGTTGTTGTTGATCTTTTTGGTTATTAATAAGAGAAGTATCCGCTTTCTTTCTTTGTTCATGTTCTTTTATGTTAAGCTCGGATTAATGTCTGTGCATTCATTCATGCACCAAAAAGAAGAAAATGTTATTTTATGAAACATGCCTACAAGCATCATGGGGAAAAAACCTTTGTTCCTCTATAAGAAGCCACATCTCCACATAAACTCACCACCTCCATCACATATGCCCCACATGTATCACACACACATATATATCACATCTTCACCTCTTTACCATTCCACCAACACGAAAAAAAATGTCATTCAGTCACTACCACATCTGTTACCTCCACACATACGATCACCTCTCCACAGAAAATTTCACAAAGAAGAAGGCATTCAAAAGGTTTGTTAACTAAACCCCAAAACAATTCTGGGGGCAATATGAGTTTAAAGACCGATAATGTTTATTTCTTTTGTTTAATTGTGTGAACAAGTCTCTGAGTGAACATTTCGTGAGAGTGCCTTGAGTGGTAAAACCAAGAGCGAAAGAGCGTGTCATTTTTACACGACTCCGGTGAGACCACATTCAAAGGTGAGGTAAACGGCGTAACTCCGATCGAAGGAGATTATTTGTAAACTTACTCTCAGACCTGTGAAAAGTAACAAAGAACGGATACACAATTATTAGGGATGACGAAGCACCTAGATTCAGCACCACATAGCCAAAAAGCTTGTGAACCCTGACATTATACCCTAGGCACTCCCGCCGAGCTTTTCATATATCTCCTTTTTCACAACATTGCAAACTTCACAAAACAAGCCAGCCAATGATGAATAATCGGCCCGGTGACCAAAGGAAGCAAGGAGCCCAACTTCTGGACGACAACCTCACGAGTCTAAAGAAGCAACGCTGCTACCAAAATGATGAAATGATCCGAAAATGGTCCCAAAGCAACACAAGATCCAAGGAGATCACATCAAAAAACGGCTCTCGAAGTTCAAAAACGGGAACCACAAGAACCCCGAAAAAAGAATAGGACACAAGGCAAATCTAAAAGCCCGAGAAAAGTCCAAACACAAAACAAGAATGGAGAATGATGCAGAGGACAACCCCAAAGCCCGAAGCTCCATAACTCACCAACAAAGTCATCACGAAGTAGCCAAACAACTTCAGGGCAAGAAGAAGTGAATCTGGAAGAAGGAGCAAGTTGCAGCTTTGGTAACCGTTACAGCTCCTCACATTCCAAACATTCTTCCATGGTCCCATTGTCATTTGTCATACCCCACGGCCACTCTATAAGCTCTAAAGACTTCCGATTTAATAGTTATGTATTCAATCAAGTGAAAGTAACAAATCGAAAGCATAAGTCAAACAAATATCAAATTCAGTTATCAAGACGTTATGACCAAAAGGAAAGGATGAGCGTGAGACTTGTTTTAAGCGGTTTAAGCAAAAAATATATACTGGAGGCAATCGATCGTAACGATCGATTGCCACAAACTCTTAAAAAAACTCAGATTGCCTTAAGGAAAGATACTAGGGGCAATTGTTGGTTCCAACAATTGCAACAACGATACCAATTGAGGCCCAAGAACCTAAAAGTTCAAACCCTCCCCACATCAAAATTTCCTCAGGCCCGTTCTAAGCCCTACCTCCACATTCAAACATTGACAGGCCCGTCCTAAGCCCCACCTCCACATCAAATTTCCTAAGGCTCGTCCAAAGCCCTACCTTCACATCAAATTTCCTAAGGCTCGTCCTAAGCCCTACCTCCACATCAAATTTCCTAAGGCCCGTTCTAAGTCCTACCTTCACATCAGAGCATTCTCAGGGCCATCCTAAGCCCTACCTTCACATTAGAGCATTCTCAGGCCTGACATAAGCCGTAACATTTCTCCACATACATTTAGGCACATGGCCAGACCAAACTCATCTTCATATCACCCACTCAGATCACCCTCATGTAGATTCAACCTTTAGGCTCGTCATAAGACCTTGATCCAACCTTTAGGCTCGTCATAAGACCTAGATTCATCCTTAGGCTCGTCATAAGACCTGGACCCATCCTTAGGCTCATAGTAAGACCTAGAACCACCATTAGGCTCGTCATAAGACCTAAAATTATCCTTAGGCTCGTTGTAAGACCTAGAATCATCCCTTTAGGCTCGTAGTAAGACCTAGCACCACTCCTTAATTTACCCGCTTCCATTAAACACATTGCATTCATTTCATTCATATAGGTGTGTCACAAGACCTATCTGCATTATCCAGGCTTGTCACATGACCTGACGACAGAAAAGTTGGCGAGGTGACGGCAATAAATCCTCCTATGTGTGAGCCTCAATTTTAAACCCTATCCTATGTTGATTAAAACTGATTAGGATCTAACCGGGTTTTAGGTCCACTTATAACCTAAGATTAATAACTATGTCATATAATAATAATTATTAAAACCTAAGCTAGCTCACTGGAACCTATTATGAGTCGCCACCTAATTTTAACCTAGAGTAAATTAGGAAAGGTAAAGTTCGGGCTCGGGGGCTAGGTATTTGACTTATTTAGGGTTCAAATTACTTTCATTACCCTTCCTAGGTTGTTTTTCCTCTACTTGGTTTATTTACGGCTTACTACAAAGTCGTTTTTAACCTAAGTGCGCGCTTCTGTTTTTTTTAGTGTTTTTTGACAGAAAATTAAAGTGAAATTAAAAGCTGCCTAAACTAGGGTTTCGGAGGCAGAATTAGGTCAAATTTTAATTACGTCCGTAGCCACGGACCTAATGTCAGAGACCACGGACCCCAATTGAATTAAATGATTTCGAAAACAGAACTAAAAGAAAAACGCAAACTTGAAAAGTCCGGGGCCACGGACAGGGTGTCCGTGGGCCCGGACATGTGTTGACAGAAACCCTAAAATTTGAAAAATTGAAAAATATAAAATCCCGCCACCGTCCGTGGGTGTCCATGGTCACAGACAACCCGTCCGTGGTCCCGGACAATGAGTCCGAGGTCACGGACAACCCACAGAGAGTGGGTTTTTGATGGTTCCCAACGGTGTTTTGAGCTCAAATTTTATGGGTGTGTAGCCTGAAAGATTATGAACACGTTAGTAATTGAAAGAACTCAATTTGAAATCAAAATTAATACGAAACTTAGCAAACAAGTAACAAGGCAGTAGCTAAAACAATTAGTGACACAGCAGCAAAAAAGAGTTAATTTGAACTCAAATTTTGAGGCAAGACTGATAATATCATAGGGAGTTAGGAAAGTGGAATTTCTACCTGTTTTACCTTCGGGTTTATAATGATTCTTCACACTGACATTCGTCGAGTGCTCCGTTGCTGGCAGACCCGAAAGGTTTTCGAACCAAGCTTCTGGGTGTTGGTTGTTCTTGCTGTTCTTCACGTTTTAGTGGTGTTTATGTGGCGTTTTGATGATTATTGGTGCTTTGGGGATTGGAAAACGAGTTTAGATGGTGATTTCGGGGGATTTTCGGTATGACTCGGGTGGTCGGGTATTGGAAAACGTGAGAGAGAGGGGAGGCTGTGCTTTCTGACTTCCTAGGGTTCTTGAGCTCATGAGATTCCCCCTTTGTCAAAAAACCTATCCCTTTATATAGACTTTCTTAAAGATAAAGAAAATCTAGTAAAAGTAAGATTTTTTTACATTTTAATTAAATGACTTCCCAAAGGAATTTTGCTGTGAAATTTTAACCACATATCAAGGATGGAAATTATGAATTTTATGAAGTGGAATCGGATTTTTTAAATGTTGGAATATTTTTAAATTGAATTTCTCCTCAGATTCAGTCAGAAATTGCTAGAAAATTATTGGAAATTCAAAAAATCAAAATTTCAAGGCCATCATGCTTAAAATGTAATCCTCTATCATGGGTTAAAATATCAAAGCATTTCAAGCTGATTTGGGCATCCTTTGGAGGAGAGAGAAAGCTTATAGGAGGTCTTAGGAGCCTTAAAAATTACGAAAACACCCCTGATAATGACGAAGCTGCTCCCCATGCCTTAGAACGCGCCGATCGAGCCGGAATCTCTCACTACTTGATTGAAATGCCACTCACAACACCAAAACCTCATAGACTCTAACCAGGGGGGTCAAAATTTTGGGTATAACAGATTGCCCCCCGTCAACTGGACTTTGTAATGGATGTGAAAAGTCTGGTTGATGCTTGAGTGACGCCCCAAAATTTTGGATTCGACAGAATCCTCCATGTTGTGCAAAACCGCGTTGACTGCGTCTAGCTATTCGGAGGCGCTGACTACCTAAGCAACAAAACGCTGTCGAGATATTCTAAGGCGCTGACTACCTATAAGTGAAAATGTGTCATGCTATTCTAAGGCGCTGACTACCTAGGTGACGAAAATGAAATAATGTTAAGCGGTTCTAAGGCGTTGACTACCTATAATAAATGAAATGATGTCAAGCTATTCTAAGGCGCTGACTACCTGAAATAAAGCAATGTCAAGCGATTCTAAGGTGTTGACTACCTGTGATGTGAAAACTGGGAGGTATGCAAATGCAAGAATGCTGAAATGCTAACAATGCTAATGATGCTGATGTTGATGATGATGCGGATGATGCTGATGATGATGTTGATGATGCTCGGATGCTTCTGGGGACCGAAACCCGTGCCAATGCTCCTGGCTGGACCCAATGTGGACTTATTGCCATCGACCCCCAAGCCGGTGTGAAGGGATAACTCCTGGTAAAAACCTTGGGGACTTATTGCCTTTGCCCACCATTCATTGATCCCAAAGTAAGTTGACATAACATAGGAGGATTTATTGCCATCACCTCGCCAATTTTTCTGTCGCCAGGTCTTGTGACGCGCCTGGATAATGCAACTAGGTCTTATGATGAGCCTATATGAATGAGATGAATGCAATGTGTTTGTTGAGATTGGGTAAGCTAAAGGGTCTTATTACGAGCCTAAAGGAATGCAACTAGGTCTTATGACAAGCCTAAGGGTGGGGATCTAGGTCTTATGACGAGCCTAAGGATGGATCTAGGTCTTATGACGAGCCTAAAGGTGGATCTAGGACTTATGACGAGCCTAAGGATGGTTCTAGGTCTTATGACGAGCCTAAGGATGGTTCTAGGTCTTATGACGAGCCTAAGGATGGTTCTAGGTCTTATAACGAGCCTGATGGTTCTAAGTGAAAATGTGTTAGGTGTACGATGAATGTAGAAGGATTAAGGCTTAAGGAAAACCTGGAGATGGTAGGGCTCATGACGGGCCCGTGGGTGTTTAAATGTGGAAGGAGGGCTTAGGACGGGCCTGAGGATGTTTAAATGTGGAGGTAGGGCTTAGGACGGGCCCGTGAATGTTTGAACGTGGAGGTAGGGCTTAGGACGGGCCTGAGTGATATGGGAGGGTGTAAAAACCTTTGGATTTCGGGTTTATGGGCCTCCATTGGTGTCGTTGCTGCAATTGTTGGGACAAATAATTGCCCCCAGTATTCTTCCTCAAGGCAATCTGAGTTTTCAGGATTTTATGGCAATTGAACGGAACGATCAATTGCCCCCAGTATTTTCTTTGATTAAATTACGCAAAAACAAATCTCATCCTCACAAGGTCAAGGTTTATTTTGATGTGGTGCCTTTTATCCTTCACTCGGAGTGTTTGATGTTTGCACTTGTGCCCTTTTTTTGGTCAAAACATCTCAACCATTGAATTTGACATTTGTTATATTTACGCGTTCAACCTATTACTTTCACTCGATTGGATACACAACTATTAAGTCGGAAGTCTTTTAAGCTTACAATGTGGCTATGGGGTGTGATGAATGACAACAGGACAACGGAGGAATGTTTAGGATATGTGGAGCTATAAGGGTGACCAAAGCTGCAACTTGCACCTTCTCCCGGACTTGCTTTCTTTGTCTTGAAGTCTTTTGGCTACTTCGTGATGACTTCGCTTATGAGCTTGGAAATCTGGATTTTTGAGTTGTTCCTTGCATCTTCTCTCTTTTTTCTAATTCTGGAATACTTCGAGGCTTTCCAGGTTTGCCTTTCCTTGAATCTCTTTTTCTTCGGGGTTCTTGTGTTTCCTGGTTTTGAACTTTGAGAGCTGTTTTTGATGTTAGCTCATTGGGATCCTGTGTCACTTTGGGACCATTTGCGGATCGCTTCGTCATGCTGGTAACAGTTTTGCTTCTTTGGACTTGTGAAGTTGCTGTTCGGAAGTTGGGCTCCTTGCTCCCTTTGGTCACCGGGTCGGTTATTCATCATTGGCTGGCTTGTTTGTGGAGTTTGTAGTGTTGTAAAGAGGATGCACACGAAAAGCTCAGTGGGGGGTTTAATGTCTGGGTTCGCAGGCTTTTGGTTGTGTGGTGCTGTACCTAGGTGCTTCGTCATTCCTAATAGTTGTGTATCCGTTCTTTGTTACTTTTCATAGGTTTAAGCGTAAATTTACAAATTATCTCCTTCGGTCGGAGTCATGCTGTTTACCTTACCATTGAATGTGACCTCTCTGGAATCATGCAAAAATGTCACGCTCTGTCGCGCTTGGTTTTACCGCTCAAGGTACTCTCGCGAAGCGTACACTCAGAGACTTGTTTGCACATTTAAACAAAAGAAATAAACATCATCGTTCCTTAACTCAGATTGCCCCCAGTATTGCTGTGGGGTTTATTTAACACACCATAGAATGCCCAAATTATTTATGGAGGGTGATTGCATGTGTGATGGTAAATGATGGTGGTGGGTGGTGATGAGGTGATTGCTGAATGGTTTATCTTTTTGTTCTTTTGGTGGCAGCAGTTTTGTTTTCGTGTGTATGGCAAGAATGATGGAATGTTGTGTCATGTGTGGTGGAGGTGGCGAATGCTTGGACAGGAAGGTGGCTTTGAACAGGGGGATTTCGCGGAAAACTAAGGTTTTTCCTTTTATATGTTTACGGACACGCTTTATGAGTGAGAGTTTTTTTTCCTTCCTTCTCTTTTTGTAGCACATAAACGAATGCATGAACATTAAAACATGAACACGGAAGAAATTTTATTGATAACCAAAAGAAGTAATAACATTGAGTACCAACTAAATGGGAAAGACAACTAAACTAGCTAAAGAACTAAAAGAAGAGAAAAAGGAAAAAACAAAAGCTGCGCAAACAACTAAAGAGAAAAGAAAAATAATAAAGATTCCTAGCGGTGTTCTGGCATAGGATTCCCGAAGATATTCCCGCGCTCTAAGAACTGAAGTCCCTGGTCAATCAGGTCTTGGATCTTATGCTGCAGGGCCCTACAATGATCGGAGTCGTGACTGGTAACTGATGGTAGTGACAGAACTGATTTGGACTCTTGCCCAAACAGGTGACTCCTGGTCGGGGAGAAAGGGGCTGCAAGATGTTCTGCTCTTGGAGCTTTTTCAGAGCCTAGCTCAAAGGCCGACCGATATCTGTGAATTCTCGCTAATTGAAATCCGGTCTTGGGGGTGGTACTGCTCGATAGCTCCTCCCTTGTTCCCTTGGTTGCTGGACCGCATTCACCTCGTACTGTTCTGTGTACCTCTGCAGTGCGCTCTGTGCGTAAGCTGCGATTGAGTAAGAAGCTTTCGCTGGTTCAGATTTTGGGAACTTTGAATTACTTCCGGATCCCCGAGGATATCCAAGCTTTAGGTCTCCCTTATGGATCTTCTCCTCCAAAACTCCTACCTGGCCCATGAGCATATCAAAGCTTGGAAAGTACATATACTTTAACTCATCATTGTACTGCTTTTGCATGTTCTCGACAATCATGCGAATTTGTTCCTGGTCATCCATCCTTGTAGGCATGCATGCTGCCTTCCTCCTCCACCGCTTTATAAAGTCAGACATGGACTCACTTCCCATTTGGCGCGTGCTGGCCAGGTCAGACCGGGTGATCTCCAAATTTTTAGCATACTCAAAGTGAGTCAGGAAAGCTTTACATATCTCCTCGTATGTCTTGGTGTTCATTCTTTGAGTTAGGTACCATCATTCAGGAATCTCATCCAGGTATCGGGCAAAAACCTTAGCCTTCTGCATATCATTGAGCCTCAGGATAGACATCTCTCGGTCAAACATCACCAAATGTATTTGGGGATCAGTCGAGCCCTTGTATAGAGGCAAGGTGGGAAGCTTCAGCTTTGCAGGTAGCTCGACGTCTGGATAGGATCCCATGGAGAGATAGTCAAAACCAGCAGGTTTACCAGCCTTTTCCATGCGCTCAATACGTCTTAGAGCCCTCACAACTTCAACGGCTAACTGGTTCCAGGCTACACTGCCTCCGTACCCAATTTGGGTGTCATGTCCCTCCAAGGAGATATTGTCTATGCCGTACAAAGGGTTAACAAATCCTTGCAGCGGCCTTTCCTGTCTTGCCGCCTCCAAAGATCCTATCTTCTCATGGAGCTCAACTGTTGCTGCCGTATGCCGTGCCTCCAAGGCTTAAATGGCAGATTGATGTTTTCGTACCAGGCTAGCTATCTGTTCCTGTTCCCCCATCGGACCCCCAGTAGTCCTGCTTTGGGATGCCGTTTCCAACGCGGCCAACTTATCCTCCAGCTTGGCGATTGTGTCCACATATTTATTTTCGAGTGCCTGGATTGCCTCCTGGTGCTTCAAATCAAAATTTTTCATGAGCTCTTCAACATAAGTGTTCTGGTTTTCCCCCATACTTGCTGATTCTCCTGATGGATATCGTCATGAGCCTGGACCGACATGTCGGATGAGCTGGAGTCTACTTTGGGATGGAATGAGGGAAGTGGGGGAGTAGGCAGTCAGGTCAAACGTCCAGAACTTCTGTCCCAACCTCTTTCTGAAATCTTGCCCTCTCTGTGTTAAAAAAACAAACAATATTAGGGCATGGACCTTCAATGGCATGGAAAGGCTTTCTCTGAGGATCCTTATGTTCTAATCGCAAGACTCTTTTGCCTTTTTGGACTGTTTGGGCCGAGCGGGCCAGAGATTTTTGGCATGTGAAATGGGCTAGCAATCCTAAAGGGAATAATGGAAACCTTCGAGCTTATCCTGAGGGGATGATTTCGTGGAGGTAAAGGCATTTGGGCCACTGAAACCCTCAAGTGTTTCACTTGGACTGGGAGAGATTGAAGGATCGATACAGACATTGGGCCTGAGGCCCAGGAGGAGAAACATATACACAAAAGTCTTGTGTAAGGAGGGGATGCAAATGTCCTCACAAAATGACTCAGTCCAACGGGTACATACCGATCCGGAGAGGTGCTTGGGGCACGGGCCCAGGTCACCACAAAGGAATAGGGCTTGTACACTATTCTCTTTGGGCTACCCCACTTTTTTCACATCACCTAAAGGTGTGCGTCTACGGTCGGGTCTTTGACTGACCAAAAAATGGGCTAGGTAAGGGTACTGCCAGGAAAATGCTTAGGGCTAAAGCCCAAGTATTAAGGGGGTGTGGTTAGATGACACCCTCATCTTTTCCCCCACTTATTCACATCACCTAAAAGGTGTAAGTCCCTAGCAGGGGACCCTCAGACGGGTCCCGGGGGTGAAATTGGTTTGCGTGGACCCTCGCTCTCGTATGATGCACAGGTATAGAAATTTAAATTGCACACAAAAGTAAATTAACAATGTAATAAAAGCCATAAATAAACATTTTTCAAGTTAAGCCTTATTTCTTAAAATTAAACAAGTTAAAATTAAAAGTGGTCCCCAGCAGAGTCGCCAGTCTGTGAGCCTCGATTTTAAACCCTATCCTATGTTGATTAAAACTGATTAGGATCTAACCGGGTTTTAGGTCCACTTATAACCTAAGATTAATAACTATGTCATATAACAATAATTATTAAAAACTAAGCTAGCTCACTGGAACCTATTATGAGTCGCCACCTAATTTTAACCTAGAGTAAATTAGGAAAGGTAAAGTTCGGGCTCGGGGGCTTGGTATTCGACTTATTTAGGGTTCAAATTACTTTCATTACCCTTCCTAGGTCGTTTTTCCTCTACTTGGTTTATTTACGGCTTACTACAAAGTCGTTTTTAACCTAAGTGCGCACTTCTGTTTTTTTTAGTGTTTTTTGATAGAAAATTAAAGTGAAATTAAAAGCTACCTAAACTAGGGTTTCGGAGGCAGAATTAGGTCAAATTTTAATTACGTTTGTAGCCACAGACCTAATGTCCGAGACCATGGACCCCAGTTGAATTAAATGATTTCGAAAACAGAACTAAAATAAAAACGCAAACTTGAAAAGTCCGGGCCACGGACAGGGTGTCTGTGGGCCTGGACATGTGTTGACAGAAACCCTAAAATTTGAAAAATATAAAATCCCGCCACCATCCGTGGGTGTCCATGGTCACGGACAACCCGTCCGTGGTCCCGGACAATGAGTCCGAGGTCACAGACAACCCACGGACAGTGGGTTTTTGATGGTTCCCGACGGTGTTTTGAGCTCAAATTTTATGGGTGTGTAGCCTGAAAGATTATGAACACGTTAGTAATTGAAAGAACTCAATTTGAAATCAAAATTAATACGAAACTTAGCAAACAAGTAACAAGGCAGTAGCTAAAACAATTAGTGACACAGAAGCAAAAAAGAGTTAATTTGAACTCAAATTTTGAGGCAAGACTGATAATATTGTAGGGAGTTAGGAAAGTGGAATTTCTACCTGTTTTACCTTCGGGTTCACAATGATTCTTCACACTGGGATTCGTCGAGTGCTCCGTTGATGGTAGACCCGAAAGGTTTTCGAACCAAGCTTCTGGTTATTGGTTGTTCTTGCTGTTCTTCACGTTTTGGTGGTGTTTATGTGGGGTTTTGATGATTATTGGTGCTTTGGGGATTGAAAACGAGTTTAGATGGTGATTTCGGGAGATTTTCGGTATGACTCGGGTGGTCGGGTGTTGGAAAACGTGAGAGAGAAAGAGGGGAGGCTGTGCTTTTTGACTTCCTAGGGTTCTTGAGCTCATGAGATTCCCCCTTTGTCAAAAAACCTATCCCTTTATATAGACTTTCTTAAAGATAAAAAAAAATCTAGTAAAAGTAAGATTTTTTTACATTTTAATTAAATGACTTCCCAAAGGAATTTTGCTGTGAAATTTTAACTACATGTCAAGGATGGAAATTATGAATTTTCTGAATTGGAATCGGATTTTTTAAATGTTGGAATATTTTTAAATTGAATTTTTTGTCAAATTAAGTCAGAAATTGCTAGAAAATTATTGGAAATTCGAAAAATCAAAATTCCAAAGCCATTATGCTTAAAATGTCATCCTCTATCATGGGTTAAAATATCAAAGCATTTCAAGCTGATTTGGGCATCCTTTGGAGGAGAGAGAAAGCTTATAGGAGGTCTTAGGAGCCTTAAAAATTACGAAAACGCCCCTGATAATGACGAAGCTGCTCCCCATGCCCTGGAACGTGCCGATCGAGCCGGAATCTCTCACTACTTGATTGAAATGCCCCTCACAACACCAAAACCTCGTAGACTCTAACTAGGGGGGGTCAAAATTTTGGGTATAACACTATGTTTTGTCAACTTATTTTGGGATCAACGAGTGGGGGGCGATGGCAATAAGTCCCCAAGGTTTTTACCAGGAGTTATCCCTGCACACCGGCTTGGGGAGCAATGGCAATAAGTCCACATTGGGTCCAGCCAAGAGCATCGGCACGGGTATCGGTCCCTAGAAGCTTCCGAACATCATCAGCATCATTAGCATCATCAACCTCCTCAGCATCATTAGCATCATCAACATCATCAGCATTGCTAGCATATCAGCATTTCTACATCTACACATTCGTCTTATTCTTCATTTTTAGGTAGTCAACGCCTTAGAATCGCTTGACATTCATTTCATTATTTTGCTTTTATGTAGTCAACGCCTTAGAATCGCTTGACATTTATTTAATTATTTTGCTTTTAGGTAGTTAACGCCTTAGAATTGCTTGACATTCATTTCATTATTTTGCTTTTAGGTAGTCAACGCCTTAGAATCGCTTGACATTCATTTCATTATTTTGCTTTTAGGTGTCAACGCCTTAGAATCGCTTGACATTATTTCATTTTCACTGATAGGTAGTCAACACCTTAGAACAGCTCGACACAACCCGCATGCAGGGTCTTTAAGATCCAGAATTTTGGGGTATCACTCAGGCATCAACTAGACTTTTCATATCCATTACAAAGTCTGGTTAACGGGGGGCAATTTGTTATACCCAAAATTTCTACCCCTCGGTATAGGGTTTGTTAGACTTTAGTGTTGTGAGAAGCACTTTGGTCAAATGGTGGTGATTTTTCTACATCCGACCACCAAAATCATATTGAAATTCCCCTGAAATCACCACTTAAACTTGTTTTCCAACTCCCAGAGCATCAACAATCATCAAAACTCCACAAAACACCACCAAGGCGTGAAGAACATCAAGAAAAATCAGTGATTAGAAGCCCGGTTCGAAGTCCGTTCTAATCTGCCATCAACGGAGCTCTTGATGAATTATGGTGTAAATTATTTCCATGAATTCGAAGGTAAAACAGGTGGGAATTTTACTTTCCTAACTCTCCACGACTTTATTGGTCTCGTCTCAAAATTTGGGTTCAAACCGGCTCTTTTCAGCTTCTGTATTGCTAATTGTTTTCGCTTCTGTCTTGTTACTTGTTTGTTTAGTTTCGTGCATAATTCAGCTTCAAATTGGAATCTTTCAATCACTTACGCCTTGTACATCTTTCAGGCTACACGTCCATAAAATTTGAGCTTAAAACACCGCCGGGAACCACCCAAAACCTGTCGTCCAAGGGTGGTCCGTAGCCCCGGACTCTATGTCCTGGCCCACGACGGGCAGTCCATGGCCACGAACACTCTCGGACGGCGGTGGGATTTTAATTTTTCAAAACTTAGGTTTTTTTCCAAACAATGTCCGGGCCCACGGACATTTTGTCCGTGGCCCCGGACTTTTCAAAATTTTGTTTTCTTTTAAATTTGACTTTTCTGCAAAATTGAGTTAACTGGGGTCCGTGACCATGGACAAAAACAAAATTTGACCTAATTCTGCCTCCGAAACCCTAGTTTAGGTAATTTCAATTCACTTTAATTTTTTGTCGGGAAAAATGTTAAAAAAAAGCTAAAAAAAAGAAGCACGCACTTAGGTTAAAACGACTCGTAATAAGCCGTAATTAAACTAAGTAGAGGAAAAAGGACCTAGGAAGGGTAATGAAAGTAATTGAACCCTAAATAAGTTGAATATCTAGCCACCGAACCCGATCTCTACCTTTCCTAATTTACCCTAGGTTAAAATTAGGTGGTGACTCATAATAGGTTCCAGTGAGCTAACTTAGGTTTTAATAAATAGTGTTGAATGACATGGTTATTAAACTTAGGTTATAAGTGGACCTAAAACCCGATCAGATCCTAATCAACTTTAATCAACATAGGATAAGGGTTTAAAAATCGAGGCTCGCAAGGGGGTTTATCTAAATCATTCTGACTAAGAAGCCTAGATCCTAGAATCTACATTTATGTGGAGGGTGAAAACCTATCACCTTGGCACTATCACATACCTACTTTATCGTCTGTCTTTCCCATAAAGCTTAAGGGGAATGCAGGTGAGCACTATACCCGCCATCAATGGGCTCCACGTGGACTTATATCCTAAGGGCAGAATTGACTAGAGTCGCCACCTAGTTTGACCTAAAATGAACTAGGAAGGAAGATCAAGTTCTAAGAACCATTAATTGACTCTGAGATTTGTTGCTTATGAATAGGACTTACCTGATCATACCAGAGATTCTATGTGGGTTCGTACTGGGTTACACCCCTTGGAAGTGGCAACGACCACAACTTCGGATGGTGCCTAAGGAAACCTTGGTCTCCAATTGTCAGGATTGCATTCTTTCAAAACCTTTTTAGAGAGATTCATTTTAGGGTCCACAAGGATATAATAGGATAGGATGAAAGATATAGAAAGGACGAGGTGAGCTTTTATGCCAAGCTAGGGCCAAATGAGAGAATTAACGGGTTGAAAGATCGGGAAATCTGATGGTTTGGGGGGTTTGAGGGAGTTAGAGGATATTTTAGAGTTTCTTTGGTTTTTGAATGTTTTAGGAGGTACGAGCATCACATTAGAGTTGGAAAAGGGTTTTTTGTATTGGAATGGGGTCGCATCCTCAGTGGGTTGTCTACGTACTCAACTTCCTGTTGAGATCAGACCTTATGTACTTCATAATTTGGGGTTTTGGAAGTTTTGATGTTTGTAGAGCTTGAAAGATTTAGGAGAATTCCTAATTTGGAGAAATCCAAGTTTGTGGAATGTAGAAGTTTGTGGAGTTTAAAGATATTTGAGTGTTGTTTGAGATTTGAGAGTTTTAAGAGATGATTGAATCCTCCTAAGATGTTTAAAGTGTGGGATGTCGTAGTCTGTGAGGCACTCAGGTCTGTGAGACACTCGGGTTTGTGAGACATTTGAAATGTTCAAATGGTGGAAGGAATAAGACATTGAAGTCTGTGAGACGCTCAGGTCTATACAACATTTGAAATCTTAAGGTGTTGAAGAAATTGAGATGCTTGAGTCTCTGAGGCACTCGGGCCTGTGAGATATTTGAAGTCTTGGGATGACGAAGCCTATGAGACACTCGGATCTGTGAAACATTCAGAGCGTGGGAGAATCTGAGAGATGATTTGAGTCCATGAGATAATTAGAGTCTAGGGTATTTGAAAATTTGAGGAGTTTGAAGTTTTCAAGGAGTTTGAAGTTTAAAGGAATTCGAGATTTATGAAGTTTAGAATTATTTGAGATTGAAATGAATTTTCGAATTGAATTGAAATTTGAAATGAATTTTTGAATTGAATTGGGATGGAACTAGAGTTGGAATTAGATTCGATTGAATTGGATTGGGAATGAATTGATTTTGGATTGGAATTGGATTGAAACTCGATTGAAATTGAATTTGAATTGAATTGAATTGGATTGAAATCGAATTGGAATTGAATTGATTTGAAATTTGGATTTATTTGAAATTGGATTAGAATTGAATTTAAATTGGATTGAAATAAAATTGGAATTGAATTGAATTGAAATTGAACTGAAGTTGAACTCGGCCGGGCTGATTTTTGAAGTGGAGTTGGGCCGAGTTTTGGGCTTAAAATTGGACTGAAATTGGATTTGAAATTGGACTAAGACCAGGCTTGCAATTGGAGTAAGATCGGGATTGAAATTGAACCAATTTTGGGTTTGACTTTGGACCAGGTTTGGGCTTCAATTTTTTAGATGGTATTGGGCTTGAAATTAGGCTAGTTTTAGGCTCAATTTTGAGCCAAGCTTTTGGTCTGGATTTCTGATGCGGACTTTGGGCTTGATTTTGGGCCAAGCTTATGGTAGTTTTTTTACTGGGTTTAGTCCGAACTTGGGCTGGTTGGATTTTAAAATTGGTCTGAATTTGGTTTTTTGGCTTGGAATTTGTGTGGCTTGAAATTTCAAGATGATTTTGAATTGAATTTTTTATATGATTTTTAAAGTTGAAATGATTTGTGAATTGAATTGGAAATTGAAATGAGTTTTTTAATTGAATTGGAATTGAATGAATTTTGAATGGAAGAGGAATTGAATGAATTTTTGAATTGAGTTGGAGTTGAATGAATTTTTGCATTGAATTGAGTTTTGAATTTTAGAATTAAAGGATGATTTGGGATGATTTTTGATAATTCAGAAAGGTACTACCCCACAAAACAAATCAGAGCTATGCTAGTTGTGGGGAGTAGAGTACTGTCTAAGGCTTCTCTACACTAGACTCAAAGGCCCATAAATGGAAAACCTAACGACTATTCTATGGTTACTTGTAATATCATTTTACAAATTAAGCAAAACAACAAGAGCATAACAGAGGCAAAGCAAAACCGCCATAAAAACTAAAGATAGACATGTCAAGACAACATGAATAGCATAATGAAACAAGACTTAAAAATTAATTGAGTTAGTCTCAAGTGAAGATTGAACTAAGTCATGCTAACATCAATTTCTAAACCAAATTAACATGCAAGGAGAAAACAACAATGAGAACATGTCGTCAAGCATAATCAAAATGAATCGTAGGTGATGAAAACTAACCAACAGAGTGGCCTGCCCCCGATTTATCATTTAATCAATATAAAAAAAAAAAAGAAATCTTAGCCGCATCAGCTCATAATCCCGTCTCGGCTAAGAAGAATTCCTAACCCATGAAAAGCTGCCATAAAGCCCAAAGTTCGGGAGTTCGGCCAATTGTTTCTCACGTGTCTCGGGCCATCCCAACAACCACTTTCTTTAGCCCAATAGGATGCATGAATCCAATCACAAGCTCATTGATAATCCCGTGTACATGTTACAAAAGAATATGAAGAAGTGAGTACTTACAGTTATAAACGAATCAAGCTGAGCTCTTATGGAATTTAATCTTACAGTCTTAAACTAATTAGAACTAATTAGAACCCTTAGAGATAGACTTAGGGAAAGGAACAATCACAGCAAGGTATGAGAGAGATAATCATAATCGAATACCGAGGCAAATTCTTAGTCATTAACTAATAATAGAGTGGAGGATTCATTTATCAAATGCGACACAATATGTATGTAGATCTCAATTATTGGCAGCAATAAACTCCGCTGAGTGATCCTATCCTGGATTTTATAATATATGATCATATGACAGCAATACCTCCAAGTCATAACCATAATCCAACATAATAACATTTCATAGACGCAAAGTTGGCACATGCTAAAAGTAATTATCCTATCCATCTCTATAATTAAACGACACGTATAGCTTCAAGAAAGAATCTTCATCGGTAAATATATGAATCTACTAGAAACCAAATGAGGGAAAATAAGCCAATTACAATCGACAAAAATCGTTATATTTGCCACAGGGAAGAAATTAAGTTGGAGCATATTACCATTTACGGATGGACTGTTTTCAGCCCCAACCTCAAGCTGGTGTGGAAGAGGCTGCCGTTCCAGTTATTTAAAAGAACGCAAAAGTACATTGCTCCCCCAATCTGGCGTACGAGATGCAGCAGTGCAGTGATTGATACGAAAAGAATGAAAAGAGGAGGAGCATGCGTGCTTCTTGTTCGACAGTTAGGTAGGCAAAGTTACTGAAAGTGAAGAAAATCAGCAGGAGGAGCCTATACTCTCTTTATTTGCCAGCGAGAGTGAAGATGATGACAGGGGTTGGTGCAAACGATTTTATTTGATGTATTAAATGCTAAGAATTAATCCTAGAAATCAACAAATCAATAGATCGTCGGGTTGCAAAAATCCCGGTCGTAATAGTAATACATATCTTCACAATTTAAAGCGCCAGGTTGTCAATGCCAATGGGACCTTGAAAATAAGTAAGTCTAGCCTAAGACAATGATTAATTCAAAAAGGGTTTGTTTTGGTTTTGGGATTTAAATAAATAACGAGAATGAAATAATTAAAATAACAGTCAAGAAAATAAATAACAGATAAAAAAATGATAGTTGAATTGGATGAAAAGGGACTCTGGGTTCAGGTTAAAACCGTTTGTTTAATTATGTCTACTGGTTAATTAAAGAGATGGCAATATTCCTATAATTTCTTAAGAGCTAAATCATAGTCTCAGAAGAACTCATTTACCAGAAATGCAGGACCTAGTCTAGGCTCAAGCAGAAACACATGTAAACGGATTAAGTACGAGGAATAATAAATTGCGTCTACAGGAATAATTATTAATCCAATTAATAATTCCACAGATATACAGATTAATTTAACCGATCTATTTATCACTTTGTCGGATCAAATAGATTTAGTAAAGCAATTTAATAAACTCGCGAATTTATTAAAAAGCGCAACAATAACATTAATCGTAACAATCCGCAATTAATTAAAACCAGTAAATATTAAAAACAAACTGCAATTAACCATCACCCAGAGTAAATATAAGCTACTCACTCATTATGTCACAAACACAAATTAACATTAAAACAAATATTAAATGTTATGGAACAACCAAGAATGTAACATGTAACAAACATATAATAAGGTGAGTTTAGTAAAAACCCTTATTAAGTGAACCGAACCGGTTCAATGATATTGTTCTGCCCAAACCGGTTCAATGTTCCGGTTCACTCCTGTTCTGTCCGAGTCGCTATTCAAGGTCGGTTTCCAATTTGTTCTTGTCGATTTGTCGTCTTCCCCCACGTCGGTTCTCGCCTCGCTCTGTTCCTCTTCTCGAATCGATAATTCTCAGAGCCCGATTCGGTTTCTCCTCGGATGCACTTCCTGAAGGCGATAAGAATGGAGCGTGGTGAGATGGATGAAGATATGGTGATCTTCGTCTCCTGAATCCGTGAGATATGGTCGTGAGATGCGAGTGTGTTCTCTCTGTGTGTGGCGTCGGTGATGAAGATGAAGGTGATGACGGTGAGTGGCGATGAAGATGATGAATGTCGTCGGTGGTTGATGCGAAGGTCGAGAATGGTGGGAAAGTGATGTCGACTGTGAGGTGGCTACTGGTGTGGTCTGGTGTTGTATCGAAGACGGTGAATAATGAGTTGCGTGAGTCGTGGCGATGGAGATAAGGAAGATGGCGATGGATGAATGATGACTGGTGTGATGAGGTCTCTCTGAGACGATGAATGAGGCGTGGCGATGTCTGCGCATGTGATGAAACGGAGATGGAGTGGATGGAGCGATGGTGTTGTGAATGGTCTGTGGTCGATGCGGGGTCTTGGGTGAGACGAAGGCGGGTGAATGGTGGTCGATGGCGTGGGTAATGGAGGCCACGACACCCCTGTGAGGATCCAGAAGATCGGGTATTATAGATGTTGGTATCTCGTGAATGAAGATGGAGAAAATATCCATAGTGCGATCGATCCTCTTCCAGCTGTCTGCATGGGTTGTAATGTTTCTTATCTCAAATTGTTTTGTTAATCTGCTGTCCTTGTCGGTCCATATTAAACAAGCAACAGTAACCCAATTCGTTCCAATGTCTGCGCCTCTGAATTGTTGGCCCATCTCCCGTGTGTGTACACGCCTCTCCAAAAGCCCAGCAATCCTCTTGTGTGCGTGTATGTATACTATATATATACATATTATATATATGTAGTATATATATATAATATGTGATACATTTTCCTATAAATAAAATAAGATACATGAGTTGACATTAAAGCATAAATCTAAGAAAAGCATATGATAAATGTAAAATATGACAACATTGTTATAAAAATAGGAAGAATTAAAGTCCTAGGAATAGATATATTTTACACTTATCAAACTTCCTCACACTTAGCTTTTGCTTGTCCTCAAGCAAATACAGAATGTGACTACTCTTAAGGGCCGTAGTATTGAAACTCAGGATCAAACAACTGCCGATGGAAAACAAGCAAAATGACAATCAAACGAATAGTTCTGCTATCTGCTGTAGGTTTTCGCAAACAGTGAAAGAGAGTAGAGTTAAAAGCATGGAGAAGTTAGACTATAGAAACTGAACAGAATAGTTTGGGATCCTCCACCATTTCTTTCCTCTAACCTTTGGATGACAAGGGGTGTGAAGTAACACCTTATTCCGTGATACCTTTCAACACCACATACTCATGATCAGAATAAGCAAAATTGAATCACATTTTTAACTTTTCAAAGTTCTTTTTTTTTCTTAACATTCTATTTTGCCATTTGCATATTTGATTCATCCCCTCAGACTTTTCTCTTCACCCATGTAGCGGCTTTGGGCCTTCTATCCCAGATCACAAGACCTTAGGTAGATGGGTGATAAGGCACCCCAAGGACTTAATAACCGAATGAAGAGGCCTGTTTTGGTTCAGAAGTTTTAATTCAGATCAGCGGAGTACCTTGCCTTATCCTTTCATTCCAAACTTTCACATTATTCTTAAGACCCCAAACTAGACCAATTCAATTTTCATAATCAGCTAATCCACCAAATTTCAGTGAAAACAGACATAATTTGAATAAAACTAAATAAACAAACAGCCTAGAGCAGAAAGATTCTTGAGGTGGCCATCAGGCCCGTTTTCAACACTTCCAAAAATTTATTTTTATTTTTTTTTTCCGGCCACTTAAAAGAGATAATTCTTTCAAAATAAGAGGACAAACAAAAACAAATGTGGCATTAAGTGCAACTGGCATATTTTCAGGGAAAGGTCCTACTTCCTCACACTTAAGAGGAGCAATGTCCTCATTGTTCAAAAATAAAATCAAGAGAAGACCTTTCAAAATATGCCAGACTCATGAAGAATTTCATTCAGGATAAACATGGACTGATATAAAATAACCATTAAGCATGATAGGCTGAACACAGATATTAAAATAAAGGAGAAACTGAAACTCCCCTGATATTGTTGATTGAGGAAGGTCACCTTCCTCACACTTAAGCTCGTGCATGGGGTAGCAGCCTTCCTCACACTTGCGTTCATGCAAGTGTCCAACCTTGGAGGGCATCAAACAACACAACAAGTTTTCCACCTGCACACACTCACAATTACCACAAAAACGCTAAAAGCGTTGCATTAAAAGCACAGGGACACCTATCCACTTCAAAATAGAAAAAGAAATAAAAATAAAACAAGAAAACAAAAACAAATGTAAAATATAAATTTAACCACTGGGTTGCCTCCCAGTAAGCTGCCTGTCTTTATAGTCTTTGGCTAGACTTTTGCTTTGTTATCCCGGATCAAAAATAAAAGTTGACAATGGTGTCAACGGGGATAACAAGTGGACTGCCATCAGTAACAAGCCACCTGGATCAAAGCAAAATGTTACCCCAGCAGATAAAATAAGAAAATAAGTACTCCATGAAATCTGGTGTTTGAGGAGGTATTGAAGGTAGCGATCTTCCAGGTGAAGATGGGGTGACAGAGGCTCATTTTCTTCAAACTTGAGGATATAAACATCATCGTCTATCTGGTAAGGCTTAAAGAGTCCGTCGGAATGATAAAGAGGTGGAGACCTGTCCCCCTCGAATCTTAGGATGTAAACATCCTCCTCATCTGGGTGAGGGTCAATGAGGGTTCCACGTGGGCAGTCAACTACAACGCAGACCTCTGCTGGTGCAGCGATAACCAAGGGTGGGGAGGGAGGGTGACTTGAGATGTCGACAAGTTGCTCCACTGAATTGTTCCCCAACTCTTGAAGGTTACCACTGTCAAAGATTGAAGCCTGTTGTAGAGGAGCGATTCGCTGCAGATAGTCTGGTTGATCCTCTAACCACAATTGCTCTTGGAAAATGAGACAGTCATCGAACTCATGAGCTCCCCCACAATATGCGCAATATATATCTTGCGAATAGGATGATTCCCGTTCGAATTGCTCCTCAGCCCGCCTCATCTCTTCAATTTCGGGGCAATCTTCAAACTCATGATTTCCCCCACATTGTGAGCAACACAAAATAGAGGAAAACGAATCAAAAGAACCAGAAGACTCTTGCTCCACTGCCCAAACAAGAGTCTGTTCCATAGACTGCTCCATCCTTCTGTTGGCTAACTGTCTGTAAAGTTCAGATGTCTTATCCTGTGATCTTTTCAGTTCAACCAACAACTTGTACAACTCACCTGATATTGCTTCATCAATTCTGATGTTTGCCATTGTTTGAAAAATAATGCAATAAAAAAAAAAAAATAGAAAAACAAAAATAAAAGAAACAATATATTATAATACAACAATTGAATTAACCAAGGCTCAGGGACTAGACAAAGTCAAGTCCCCGGCAACGGCGCCATTTTGCAAACGATTTTATTTGATGTATTAAATGCTAAGAATTAATCCTAGAAATCAACAAATCAATAGATCGTCGGGTTGCAAAAATCCCGGTCGTAATAGTATAGCAATTTAGAAGCGACCAGGTGTCAATCCACGGGACTTGATAAAGTAAGTCTAGCCTAAGACAATGTAATTCAAAAAAGGGTTTGTTTTGGTTTTGGGATTTAAATAAATAACGAGAATGAAATAATTAAAATAACAGTCAGGAAAATAAATAACAGATAAAATAAAATGATAGTTGAATTGGATGAAAAGGGACTCTGGGTTCAGGTTAAAACCGTTTGTTTAATTATGTCTACTGGTTAATTAAAGAGATTGGCAATATTCCTATAATTTTCTTAAGAGCTAAATCATAGTCTCAGAAGAACTCATTTACCAGAAATGCAGGACCTAGTCTAGGCTCAAGCAGAAACACATGTAAAGGATTAAGTACGAGGAATAATAAATTGCGTCTACAGGAATAATTAATTAATCCAATTAATAATTCCACAGATATACAGATTAATTTAACCGATCTATTTATCACTTTGTCGGATCAAAATAGATTTAGTAAAGCAATTTAATAAACTCGTGACATTTATTAAAAAGCGCAACAATAACATTAATCGTAACAATCCGCAATTAATTAAAACCAGTAAATATAATTAAAACAAACTGCAATTAACCATCACCCAGAGTAAATAAAGCTACTCACTCATTATGTCACAAACACAAATTAACATTAAAACAAATATTAAATGTTATGGAACAACCAAGATGTAACATGTAACAAACATATAATAAGGTGAGTTTAGTAAAAACCCTTATTAAGTGAACCGAACCGGTTCAATGATATTGTTTCTGCCCAAACCGGTCAATGTTCCGGTTCACTCCTGTTCTGTCCGAGTCGCTATTCAAGGTCGGTTTCCAATTTGTTCTTGTCGATTTTGTCGTCTTCCCCACGTCGGTTTCTCGCCTCGCTCTGTTCCTCTTCTCGAATCGATAATCTCAGAGCCCGATCTCGGTTTCTCCTCGGATGCACTTCCTGAAGGCGATAAGAATGGAGCGTGGTGAGATGGATGAAGATATGGTGATCTTCGTCTCCTGAATCCGTGAGATATGGTCGTGAGATGCGAGTGTGTTCTCTCTGGTGTGGCGTCGGTGATGAAGATGAAAGGTGATGACGGTGAGTGGCGATGAAGATGATGAATGTCGTCGGTGGTTGATGCGAAGGTCGAGAATGGTGGGAAAGTGATGTCGACTGTGAGGTGGCTACTGGTGTGGTCTGGTGTTGTATCGAGACGGTGAATAATGAGTTGCGTGAGTGAGTCGTGGCGATGGAGATAAAGGAAGATGGCGATGGATGTGAATGATGACTGGTGTGATGAGGTCTCTCTGAGACGATGAATGAGGCGTGGCGATGTCTGCGCATGTGATGAAACGGAGATGGAGTGGATGGAGCGATGGTGTTGTGAATGGTCTGTGGTCGATGCGGTGGTCTTGGGTGAGACGAAGGCGGGTGAATGGTGGTCGATGGCGTGGGTAATGGAGGCCACGACACCCCTGTGAGGATCCAGAAGATCGGGTATTATAGATGTTGGTATCTCGTGAATGAAGATGGAGAAAATATTCCATAGTGCGATCGATCCTCTTCCAGCGTGTCTGCATGGGTTGTAATGTTTTCTTATTCTCAAATTGTTTTGTTAATCTGCTGTCCTTGTCGGTCCATATTAAACAAGCAACAGTAACCCAATTCGTTCCAATGTCTGCGCCTCTGAATTGTTGGCCCATCTCCCGTGTGTGTACACACGCCTCTCCAAAAGCCCAGCAATCCTCTTGTGTGCGTGTATGTATATATATATACATATTATATATATGTAGTATATATATATATATGTGATACATTTTCCTATATAAATAAAATAAGATACATGAGTTGACATTAAAGCATAAATTTAAGAAAAGCATATGATAAATGTAAAATATGACATACATTGTTATAAAAATAGGAAGAATTAAAGTCCTAGGAATAGATATATTTTACACTTATCAGTTGGGCATGTATATTCCTTGGTTGTCAACCAGAGTTGCAAAGTTACCGATGGTGAGGAGAAAAGGAGTATGTGCTCTCCTTGTTCAGTGTTCACCAGCGAGATTTTCCAAAACTATCAAAGGTAGGAGGAATGATTGAGGCGGGAGTGTTTATGTTCCCATTCACTTGCTGGAGTGAAGAGAAAATCAGATGCACAACATGTATACCCCTTGTTTGCCAGTTAAGCTATAAAATTACCGTGAGAGAGAGCTGAAGAGAGGGCAAAGCATGTATGTTCCTTGCTTTGCCAGTTTGGTGAGAAAAATTACCGTGAGAAAAAAAATAAACATGGAGTAGAGCTTGGGCCTTCCTGGTTCTTTAGTTGACCAAAATGAAAATGCAGAACATGTATGTTCGCGTTCGCCAATTTGGGTAGTAAAATGTAGATTGGGGCGGAGCCACAAATTAATTGTTAGGGGCCAACAATATATTAACAAATATTATTTTTATCTATATATATTAATGGTATGTAACAAAATGTTCAGTTATTTAAATATGCATTTTGATTTATATACATGTAAACTATGTAAATTATCTAAGATATTCAGTATCATATAGAAGGAATAGTATATTAAGAAATAAAAAATCATTATTATATAATATAAATGTCATACAAGAACAACGAAGTAAACCATGGAATGATGGTACCAAAAACTTAGCAAGTCTTCAAAACATATACACTAATCTAAGAAAAATACTTCATTCTGTTTTAAATATAGATTTTTTTTAGCTATTGAAATACCCTGAACTTAAATATGGCGATTAAATTATTCTAATATGGTATTTAAGGGCCTAATAGTGCCTATGTAATTTTGGTAAGGAAAATAAATCCAAAAGAAATGAGAAAACGCTTAAAAAGCGAAAAACGCTAAAATAAGCGTTATGTAACCATAGGAGGTACGAGACCTCGATTAGAGTATTATATGGATTCCTAAGGCTTATTCATGCCTAATTAATGTACGGGAATGATTCCCGAAGAAAACAGATCCAAATAATGAGTTAAAAGCTAATAAAGCTTTAGCGCACGTTTTTCGAGAAAACCCGAAAACGTGACTTTGAGTGGGTAAATGAACCCGTAAAAATTATAGACAAAACCCGAAAACGTGACTTTGAGTGGGTAAATGAACCCGTAAAAATTATACTTCATTAAATAAATATAAATAAACATTAATGGAAGCTTAAGAGCGATTAAAAATTAAAGAAACGAGAAAATTCCGGAAAACGGGCCCGGTTAGTGAATAGTGCTAAACCGGGCAAATAAACGAGCGTTTTCTGTAAAAACGAAAAAACGCTCCAGTATGTATTACTGTGTGGGGCCGGTTTTTAAAGAGTTAATTAACTCCCTCACACACACACACAGACTAGACTAGTTAATTAAATAAAGAAGTCAAAAAGCAAAAAGTAAAAGTGAACTAATACCCACTTCTCTCTCTCTCTCTCTCTCTCTCTCTTCTCTCTCTCCTCTATTTCCTCATTCTCTTGCGTACTCCCTCCCCCTCCAGACTTCTCCTCCTTCCTCTTTCTCTATAAATGACGATTTGGGGGAGCTTCAATGGCAGCTCACTTTCTTCTCCTTGCCCAAGCTCCATTTAAACTCCAAATGCAAAAATAAGTGCATATTCTTGCTCCTCTCTCCAAGCCCTACCTTTCTATCTTTTCAAAATCCGAAAATGAAGATGTTCATCTCCATGGGTTTTTCCCATTTGAAGAGGAAATGATACCAAATTGAAGCTTGGAGTCTCCTCTTTCCATTAAGGTAAAAATCTCCAAGAAAAACCTACTCTTCCTCCATTTCTCTTTGTAGCTGATTTTCCCCATTGTAATGCTCTATTTTTTTCTCTCTCCTTTGAGCATCATTACAACCTTCCAATGGTGGTGGGATCATCTTCTTGAACCAAGGGTTAAAACCCCTCTTAAAAGTTCCGAAAAGGTAAACCCTAACTTGTGTGTTCTAAGCCTTTCTTTGAATTAGTAAATTCTTAAGGTTAGAAGTTTAATTGTATTCTTTTTGGTGTAATGTGGGTGTTGGGATGGAGTTTGGCAACTCCATTGCCCAACTTGACAGAAAAAGAAAAGAGGAGAAGGAAGAGAGCAAAAGAAGAACTAAAGAGGATTTAAGGTAAGAAAACCCTCTTAATGCTAATTGTAATGCATTAGAATGTTGGGAATGGGTAAATTAATGAATGAACCAAAAATATTGTACTAGGAATGTAATTGGTGGGAGTTTGAGAGTATTTGTGAATTGTTGTTTGAATTAAAGGCCTTAGAGCCAAGTAAATTGAGTATATATGTTGGTATTGTTGTTTGAGGAAATTTTGTGGAATTATGTATGCTGGTAGGACCCATAATGGGTGTGGCTAGATTAGGATTGATTTGGATGAAAATGGATGGATTTGGGAATGTAAGGATTGTAGGTAAGTTATGGTGAAATTTCGGTAGGAAGTAAGTGTATTAAGGAGACTTGGTGAATGGGAGAACCAAGGTGTGTATTGGGTTTAGTAGAGATGTTTAGTTACCATGGAATGGTAATTGGAGGATGAGAATGAAGTGTGTAAAAATCTGTAGCAAGGAGTTTTGTAATGCCTTGGAAAAATTAGAAATGAGTTAGTGTGCAAGATTTAGGAAAATGGGAGTTGGACTTGGGTATAGATAGTGTACTTATCTAGGAATGAATTGGAATGGTGAGATGGAGTTAGGACAAGGTGCAAAGTGCAAAGAGAAGTGTAGAAATGCACAAGTGTGCAAGATGTAACAGTAGGAATGAACAATTTGTAAAATTTGATCAAGAAGTTGAGTAAGGATTGAACCAATGTTTTGAAGAGGTTTAGAGCATGTTTTAGGGTGCTTAAACATGTAGGAAACATGTGGAAAGATTAGGAAATTATTAGAGGTGAATTAGGGGTTGAAAACTGGTGAAAAACTGTAAATTTTGACAGTTCCAGGGGTGGTCCGTGTTTGCAAATCGGTACACAAACCCGGACCATAGCAAAAACACGGCAGAAGATCATCCCAGGGGGTGGTCCGGGTTTGTAAACCGGGACACAAACCCGGACCACATGTAAAGATGGCCAGAAACGAATTTCAGTGATTGGTCCGGGTTTGTAACCCCGGACACAAACCCGAACCACTATAAAAAGTTGCCAGATAGTGTTTTAAAGCCTCCTAATGATGAGGAATGGATTGGGGATGGTTTTAGATGTTGTTAAGGCCTTGTTTGGTGATATTTAAAGGTCCTAAGAAGTGTAAACAAGTGTAGAAAATGAGTGAGAAGTAAGGACATAGTTTGACATAAGTAAAACTAAGCATAACGGGACAACGGGGTAAGTACGAGAGTAGTAATTATTTACGTACCGTATGAATATAGCATTAATAATAATGTTTGAAACATTATCAGTGGAGCAAGTGTGAACCAAGGAACAAGGGAACACACGGTAAAGCTAACCCCGGTGAAAGGTATGATTTTCTCATGCCCCGTATGCTAATTGAGCTACGTTCATTTTTGTGCTGTATGCCGGCTAATCAAGATTAAAGCATGAAAACGGTCTATTGCCTTTCATTTTATGTCTTGTTGTATGTTGTATGAGCTAACCCTTCTTGAATGATTGAGTGGCTTAACTTAGTGTATAGATCGACTCCCAGATGAGTCTTGTTGATTAGAGACCCGTAGTAAGGGTCATGATGCGAACTAATGAAAACATGGAAACACACCAAAACTAACAAACCAAGAAACGGTAACGTAAACCAATGAACTCACTAGAATGTGAGAGAGTGTACCGGACTAGTAACCTCCCGATAACGGCAAGATAACTGAAATAAACAATCCACAAAACAATAAGTAGTGGGAGTATATATAAGTAACCTCTATTAGAGGTATTGATGATGGTGCAAGACATGAACAATGAGAGTACTAGAGAATGATGAGGGATCTCCAAACCCCTTAGGAAATTAGTCGACCCACAATGAGAGTACCCGACTAATGTAAGTAATGTCCCGAACATGAGAGTATTCGATACGTTGGGGAAACCCTTAAATCTGAGAATACTAGACGGTGGTAATTCCCTAAGCTAGTGGAGGTTATCGAGAGAGATACTTCTAGGATAATCCATAAGATTGTAAGATACTCCGAGAGAGGAGTGTTGGGAATTTGAGTAGTCTGGTAAAAATGGACATTTGAGTATTGGAGGAGCTAAGTGTATAGCCCTTTGTATTTGTAGGCCCGGTGGCGAGTCTTGTGTATGACTCCGCCCGGAGGCCAAAAGTAATGAGTATTGCGTATGTATGAGTAAGTAATGAGTTTTGAGTAAGGAGTAAGTATGAGTATGTAATGAGTACTGAGCAATGAGTAAGTACGAGTAAGGAAAAGTGTATGGAGTACTGAGTATGTGAGAGCAAGTGATGAGTACTGAGTAAGAGTAAGTATTGGTAGTAGTGAGTACTGAGTAAAATAATGAGTAAGGTATTGAGCGCAGTGTGAGTAAAGCAACAAGTAAGTAAGATTAAGCTTGGTGCAAGCCTTATGAACCCGAGCAAGAAGAAAGAGAGCATCCGATGAAACCGGATGAACAAATAACTACATGAACGGTTGACTGACAAATTGTCTTCCTTGGTAGGTAATGAACCTTGTATATGTATGTAATTATTGTTGATTGTATTGTCGTAGTATTAGTATGTGTGAATGCATGTAAAACAAACTCCATGTATATCCGACCCAAAGTAGTCGGCGTACCCCGGTTAGCACGCGGGGTATGCGAATTTCGTATGCAGCAATTTTGCTGAGCCCCAAAGGGCATCGTTTTTATTTACAGGTACTTTGAAGCCGACCACCGTTCGAGAGTGTAGGACGGGGCTGCTATGTAAACATGGGTAGTAGAGTAATGGGAACTGTATTTGTATTGTAGTACGAATTTGGAAGTCCAAAATGTATTGGTAGTTTGAGGATTGTAGTAGACTCGGTATAATATTAATTTTGGAGTTTGTATTTGGAATTATGAATTGAGCATGGAATGGAAAGAAATGCATTGTGTAGTGTACTCGGTATATTCAAGTCATCAGACCGATAGTATGTAGTAGTGTAGGTGGCCTTGTTAGTCACGTGGGTGACTAACGGCATTGTACACCCGCCGCTGTGTATGTAATATCCGCTGCGAAGGTAAGTATTTGTACAGTAATGACGGTATTAGCGGTAGGGGTGTTACAAAAAGTGGTATCGCTCTGATGGATGAAATACCGAGTTTAGAAAAATACCGAGTTAGGAATTAGAGACTTAGGGCTAAGGGTTGAGTGTTAGCGTGTGAGGTAAGCTAGACAGGAACTTCCGTACGTACCGGAAACCTACAACAACCATACCCGCCCTCCGCAACCCAAGGTATTAAGTTGGGAGAAGAACGCCAGAGAGATGGAAAGACCTCTCACACTCGGGTAAAACCCGATCTGGTAGTTGCAAAAACAAACCATATTAGAAAAAGACACTAGTAGGAAAACAGCCTATTTCTGCGGTTGTAAAGGGCCTATTTCTGCGGTTTACAACCGCAGAAATGAGCACCGCAGAAATAGGTTTTTTAACCTATTTCGGTGGTTCCTACTACAGAACCGCCGAAATAGACCAATTCCATTTGACCGTCTTCGTTTGACCTGGCCATCTATTTCGGCGGTTCCTTGTTAAGAACCGCCGAAATAGGTGGCCAGGTCAAACGAAGGCGGTCAAATGGAATTGGTCTATTTCGGCGGTTCTGTAGTAGGAACCGCCGAAATAGGCTGTATTTTTTTTGTTTTTTCCTTTCCAGCTTATTAATGCACCCAAATACACCACAAAATTAAACAGACCTGTAAAGACATTGTATAATGCTGCCACCACAGTGGGGCGCCTCAGTAGCATACTATAAACCCATAAAGCGGCCATAATCATCGGCACACATCAATAAATGTAAGAAAGTAAGAAAATTCATAACAAAAATAAGGATTAGTTGTACACTTCACCACACTCTCCACTCCACACCACACTCCATTACAATATACAATTCACTACGTTTCAATCTAATGAAATACATAATAACACAAGTAACGTTCAACGCAAACTAACTTTAGAGGAATCAACTAAGTACGTCGATGGAGATAAATTCTGCCCAATCCTCGAGGATTTCAGATATGTGCCTATCTTCATAACTTCCAATACCCACGATTTCTTCAAAAGCCTTGAACAAACAAAAATGAATAGTTAATGAGACACTACACAAAGAATGACAATGAATAAAAATACATATAAACCAAGACTTTCAAAGATAGTTTTATACCATGTCCAATGATTTTTCTGGCAAAAACTTGGATGATGCTACTAAGTCATGCATAAACCTCATAACATAGTAACCACATTCTGATCCACCAGGCTGTACTGGACACTATACATTCACACATTACGTTATCAGTCATACTTGCAGGTCTACTATTAATATGTTAACTATTTGCACAAAATAAGTAAAACTACCTTCACTGCAGTCCAAGGGATGTTCTTCGTGTCTTTTGCAATGCACGCAGTGCAGCTTGGAAGCCACTATACAAAATAAATATTTTGAATGTAATACACAAATTAATCAAATTTAACGAAACAATTTATTAAGTTATGACAATTGTTGTATAATTTAAATAGCTCACCTCTTTAGAGCCGCTGCTATCGCTGGCTTCTTGGCACTCGTACCAAGTGAGTCTAACTGTAAGACTCTCGGGTATTTCATGACCAAAACCAACAACGACCAATGACGACTGCTCACGTGATGAATAAAATTGAAATCATAACACGGATAACATAACTTATAAATAAAACGTAATAAGATATGGAAGTATGACTTACCCTTGATAATATGGCAGCATAATGTATGACTTGTCTGCACATTCATATATTGTGTTCGTCACGTACCGCAAAAGACCTTCAGGATCCATTGACATAGTCACTTCACTGCAAGTATCAGGGCATAGGAATCCGAAGCTGTTAGTCTGATGATCTCGTATCGCCTTGGAATGCACATGCCTGCACCATAAAGACAACATCAGTGAATGGCGTTAAAGTACAAAAACTAATTCAAGTATTTCATTAATATAGGAAAAGGTATGAGATCGCTCACATGATAGCTGACTTCAGAATCGACACATTTAACCAGTCTCTCTTGAATACATCAACGAAGTCGGACATATATATATCGAGCGTATGAGTCCGTCCTTCGGGTTCGTGATAGTGAAAAAGACCCTGGCTATCCTCCACTTGGATCCTATCACTCTGAGGTGACATCATCAACAAGGCCGAGTGTAGAAGTCTCATGTTCTGTGACAACCGCTCCAATATGTTCTTCTCTACTAAAGCAGGTCTCATCATGAAATTGGAGGATGCCCCCGTGAGAGCTGGTGTGGCAACACTTTTTCCTTTTCCTTTAGAAGTTTTTTTCGACTTGACATTTTCCTAATTTGTTATTAAGTTTAAGTGACTCACTCTAAACCATATACTAATTGAAATATCGGATAATTATAATTTTAGAGTAAGCGTTAATTGTGTTTACCTGGCCCGAGATTTTGACCCATGTACCCGGCCATTGGATTGTAGCTGTTTGAACAGAGCGAAGTATGTTTCTCTGTCCCAGAGGTACCGGTATAGCAACATCAGCATATTCTGCCATTTTTAATCATCTATGAAGCACCCGGACTACCCCTGAAATATCCGTAGTGGTTCACCGCCCGACGTTTCTGTAGGCCAGATTCTCCTAAGGGAAACAATTTACCCCACGCCACATTAATAACCCACCTCCCTCGGCAACCATGAACAGCGTGCATCAACGGGTTCCTGAACATTAAGTAAAAGAGGGTTTAAACGAACACAATCGAAGTAAATAGATGATAATAAATAATTTATTTTCTAAGTTAATGTGACTAAACCTTAATAGATGCATGTGGATATGGATCTATCGACTGCACACTACTCTGCCGTACTGGTGTGCCCTCCTCCCTATCAGCTGATGGTGCATGGGCTGGTCTAGTCACCTCTGACTACTGCACATCTGTGAGCGTATTTTAGTCATCTCCTCTGCAACCATTTGCTGAACATTCTGCCGAAGCCTTGCTCAATATCAGTAGTAACCTTCAAATGTTCCTCATAGCTGATCATCCTTCCTTGTGAGCCTTTCCTAGACCCCGGATTGCCAAAAGCTTGGTGGATACCAAATTGTCCACCAAAACCAATAGCGCAACCAGGATGATCCACCTTTCCAAGAGCACGAGAAAGGGGATCATATTGTCTGTTCGGAGCCCAAGAATCCTCAGTAACTTGAGATTGTAACTCTTCCTACAAAACACAAAAATAACAAAATTCATTAATATACAGGTACACAAACAAATATTAAACTTATGAACCGAAATTAGATACCATTTGATTTATAATCTCTCTCGTGGCATCATCGTACTAAGGATTTTCCGGCGTCGAGTTTTTTGGCACTCAACTCAACTCCCACACCTTCACCCTTCTGTCGCTAGGAGGCACATCCTGTGGAAGCAAGCCCTTTTGCTCCCACTCTGGTACGCGTTCGGCAATGCTTTTACCACCTAAGTGATGTGGGTATAGATTTTTCTTCGCATTTGCCTGCTGTTTTGCACGAACCGCCTACAAATACATATGTAACGTGTAAGATACAAATAAGCAAATAAAACTACCAAAATGTATAAAAGACAGCGTTGAATATTAGCTCTACCTGGTACTCTGGCGTGTGACGATACTCCACAAACCGCGTCCACTGCTCCTCAGTGATGCCCTCGTACGCCTCCCAGGGTGGCAGTTCATCACCTCTTTCTGCATCATCCGATTCATGGTCTTGATACGCAGCACCATGAATGTACTTGTCAGAGAGGCTTTTCCTATGGTCGCGGAACTGTCGCCCCATTTTTTTCAGTATATCCTCCTTAAGAGAAGGATCAATGCAGAAACGACTCTACATAAACAAGTATTAGTCATTTAGTAACACAAGTAACGAGAAACTCTAAAATTATATACATATTATAAAAAAATAACACACCTGAAGAAGCCCAAACATAGTGTTCTTCAATGATTGTGGCACTTGCTTCCAATTGTGATTTATGTCGCAGTAAGTCTTGACCAGGTGGCCAGCATATGCAGTATAGTCATGCTTCCAATTACCGTATGGCTGGTTGAACTCATTGAACTGCAAAGGCTTCGTGGGAGGGCCTTTAATTGCCTTCAGTGCACGGGTGGCACCTCTCTTCTTCACCTTCTGTCCGGAGGAGGAGGACGCTGGTGGCTCTGTCGCCTGCTGTGATGGACAAGCATCATCCTCCGGTGGGTGAGTTGTCTTCCCCTTCTTTCCTCCTCGTGTGGCCCGTTTTGCTGGTCTCTTCTGATGAGGATCAGCTTCTTCAATGGGCTGGTCCATAGGGTGATCAGCCACTGCAGTAAAGATAAGTTAGTCAAATTAATTGGATGAATTTATAATGTAAAGACAAATGTTGAACAAGTCAAGAAAATAGTAAACATAACATTACCATAATTACTTCTATGTTTTGGTGTTATCAACCCAAAAACCCTCGTCATGGTCTGATCGTGCATAAATCAAGTCGTTTGAGTATCAACATTAAATCCCGCAACCCCGTAGGAAACAATGTTGTTCCTTCAATCGTCTCATTCTCATCATCATCATCCTCATTTTCATTTTCAATCTGAACCGGTCTTCTACCTGGAAGAACAACAGACCATCTGGAGTCTTTTGGATCCTGAACATACCACACTTGGTCACAATCTTTTCCCATAACAAACTGATCATCCTTAAAACTGGCACGTGTGAGATCAACCAAGGTAAGACCTCCATCGTTTTGGATTCCACGTCGGTTGTCCACCCATTTGCAGCGGAACACTAAAAACGAATCAATATGGTAGTCTAGCTCCCAAATGTCCTCGATAACACCGTAATACCAACTGGAGCTCCTCACTGGTTGAGACTGGTTACCGATGTGGTACTCATTGAATGCCGCTCTATTTTTACTCCACTGTCTGGTTTATTGATTTAGCATCTTGGCGTGCAGTGTAATAAGTATACCCACTAATGTCATACCCCTCAAATGATACAATATTAGGTTCAGGTCCTATTGCCAAAAATCTGATTTCTTCATTGAGAACTTCTGATTTGATGACGCTTTTTCAAAGACATAATATTTGAACCACTGGACAAACAGTCGGTGTTCTTTCGTAAGCCAAAGATGGTTTCTGGTAGGATTTTGTTGTCTTAACTCATTCATATGAGTATCAAAGAAGGGTTCAACAGCCTCAAGGTGTTGTAACACAAACAGATGTGCTTGATGAATCAGTTGACTTAGTACTTGCACAATCTTTCTTCCAATGACACCTTTGCCTTTATATCTGCCGTAGTGTCTTGGGTTTGGGATACCGATTGATTCTGCTTCATTCAGATAATCAGTCACAAATTTTGTGACTTACTCAGTCACCGTTGCTTCAATTATGCTCCCTTCTGGTCGATATCTATTCCTCATTCTACCCTTTAGAATACCCATGTATCGTTCAAAAGGGTACATGTAGAGTAAGTATACCGGACCACAAAATTGGATCTCTTGAACAATGTGGACTATCAAGTGCACCATTATGTCAAAGAATGATGGTGGGAAATACATCTCTAATTGACATAATGTTACCACAATTTCACGTTGTAGATCATCGAGAGAGTTTACATCAATTACCTTGCAGCAGACAGCATTGAAGAAGAAACACAATTGGTTAACGCATTTCTGACATCATTTGGCAATATCCGACGGATTGCTACTGGCAGAAGATGTAACATCAATACATGATAATCGTGAGATTTCATGCCTAACAGTTTCAAATCCTTCATTGATACAATATTCTTCCAGTTTGAAGAATATCCAGATGGTACTTTTACCGAGTGTAGACATTTACAGAAGCTGATCTTCTCATTCTTTGAAAGTGTGTAGCATGCAGGAGTAGGTATATTCGTCTCTCATTCTCCTGTGGGTGTAACTCTTTCCTTATACCCATGGCTTGCATGTCTTTTCTCACTTTCAATCCGTCTTTCGTTTTGCCGGGTATGTTGAGCAAAGTCCCACTCACTGCCTCACCAACATTCTTTTCGATGTGCATGAAATCCAAACAGTGTCTGACAGGCAGGTGACGCCAATACGGTAAATCCTAGAAGATAGAGCATTTTTTCCAAATGTTCTTTGCCGGTTTCGATGTGTTTCCAAAGACGTTCACAATGTCCTTAACCTTTGCATACACTTCCTCAGAGGTCAAAGGTAGACGGGCCACTCGAGTCTCGGCCTCACCATTGAACAGTTTCTTCTTCTTACGATAAGGGTGATCTTCAGGTAGAAAAACGTCGATGACACATGTAAACATTCTTACCACAATTTTGTAAACGGTCCGAACATGTGTCATCCTCACACACCGGACATGCAAATGTTACTTTCACAGTGTATCCAGACAAGTTCCCGTATGCAGGGAATCGTTGACCGTACAGAACAACAACGCCTTGAGCGTGAAATTTTCCTTGCATAAGCATCATACACAACGGTTCCCTCATTCCACAGCAACTTCAAATCATCAATCAATGGGGCGAGGTATACATCAATATTATTACCTGGCTGCTTGTGGCCAGATATCAAAAGTGATAACATTATGTACCTGCGTTTCATACACAACCACGAAGGCAAATTGTAGATCACTAGTAAAACGGGCCAAGTACTGTGTTGACTGCTTAATGTGCCGTACGGGTTCATCCCGTCAGTACATAGCCAAGCCTCAAATTCCTATCTTTACCTCCAAAATGTTCTTTGAACCGTCTATTGATGTTTCTCCACTGAGGTCCATCTGCTGGATGTCTTAATTTCTCATCACTCTTTCTACCCTCTGCGTGCCATCGTAAATTCTTTGCATCTTTTAGATTCGCAAACAACCGTTTGAATCTGGGTATAATCGGCAAATACCACAGTAATTTAGCTGGAGGGCTTTTTTTTGAATGGAGGAGTACTCACCATCTTTATGCTTATACCGGGACAACGCACATTTCAGGCAAGTGTCCAGATGTGCGTATTCACTCCTGTACAACACACAGTTGTTTGGACACGCGTGAAATTTTTTGTACTCTACTCCCATTGGACACACCCATTTCTTTGCCTCATAGGTGGTGGTAGGGAGACCATTCTCATCCGGTAGCATATCATGACCACGCTCCATACTTTATTTGAAATACAAAACGGTACGGTTAATGAAGCGTGACTGTATGCATATTAAATAAGCTAGCTAGTCTAACTCTAAGTTTCAACCTAAATTATATACTAGCACCTATATTATCTGAATACATAATCTCAATGATCAAACAAAAAGCAAAGTTTAGTAGCTTACTTGTACACATAAAAGGAAACAGCAACGGTGATGGAAGAAGGTGGAAAATAAGAGAGGTGGTTCACGGACTTAAATGTGGTGAGACCTGATAAAGACAAATTTAGATATTGTTATACATATACACATACATCAAACGATATTAATTACAAAGAGATTTTGTTAAAAAAAATCAGCATGACCTTTGCATAATTTTATCTATCCCATGCTTATTATTAAGCATTCACCAATCATTCAACAACACAAATTTCCATCACAAATCAAAGTAATACCAAATTTATTCATCAAACCAAATTTCAATATTTGGTGGAAATACAAAGTATAAAAGAGAAATAGAAAAGTTAGATTTATTACCGGTTCTTCCACTCTGCTTTCAATACTACTGTGCAATGAATGGGGAAATCTTATGCACTTCTCTATAGATAGAATAGAAACTCATTAGTTTATGTATGTTAATTGTTCGTAATTAGCATTGCAAAAATATATATAATAAGCTAAAAGATGAAGATGTAAGTTGAGTATATTACGGGTTCAACAATGAATTGTATTCATCCCCGTACGACTTCATGTGGTGAGCCCATTTAGTGATTTCCCCCTACAAAGGCATAACCACACAAAATGAGTAAAAAACATAAATAAAACACAAAAATAAAACTATAAAATTAATTAATCCACTCGAGAAAAATAAAACGCAAAAATAAATTGAAAAAAATTATTAAAACTTATCAAGTAAATATATCCTAATTGAACTAAGAGAAAAGATAAATGAAGTACATACTATTAAACCTACATAATTAAATTTGAAACCTAAAAAAAAAGAATTATGTAAACCTAATACTAAACCAATTCAAGTGATGACAAAATAAACAAAATAATTTTCAACACTCTTGCTCTAGTTTTCTAAGTTCTCCTTGTTACAGATTTTGTTTTCATTCCTACCACTCCATGTTCCTTCGAACAAGTGTCATCTAGCACACACTTGCCTTATCTTCACCCAAGGTTCTACTCAATTACCCAATTCTCTTATAAACCAAAACCATGCAAGGTGGTTAACCATTCAAGTTTACCTCTACAACACCTAGTTACTCTAGGTTCTTTTTTCCTCAACTCAAACACTTTAAGTCATCTAATTTCTAGGACAATTTGACAGAGTTTCCCCTATAATTTTAGCATTGCCCACACACAATTTCAGCTCACCAACTCATTTCTAATATCCACAACAACCTTAAGCACTAACATACATTAAATTCTGCACAAACTCATCTATTTCCCCTTGGCTTCCAAGCCCTTTAATCATCATTTTATTAACACTAAAACAACTCAATCTCTTCCTCATTATACAATAACACCACTAATACTCAAAGCAATGTTAGTTCCTCATATTCAAGCAATTAAAAACGAAAGCAAAACGCAAAATCAAAAACGAAAACAAAACAATCCGAACAAATACTAAAAGTCTAAAACGAAAGCAAACGTAATCCTCACTAATCAAATTTGATGTATAATTACACAAAGTAGAAATAAAACAAGAATAAAAGAAAATTAATGAAAAATCAAAATAAAAAACAAAGGCACAACCACACAAATGAGCAAAAAAACACAATTATTCACTCAAACATTTTGTCGAGCACCTTGTGTGCACATATAATTTCACTTCTACAATACTACATATATACACAAATTTCATACACTCCACTAATACAATCATATCCACATTCACATTCAACCACAATTTAAACAACAATCACAATAAATCCATAAATGTAGGTCAAAATCGAAATTTTACCTTGTTCTTCTCCCTCTGTTCGGATGAAGCTGATGCTGCTGTTTTGGTGCTTGAAGCTGGACGGCACCGACGACCGGCGGCGAGGACGGCGGCGAGCACGGCGTCGACGACGACGGACCAGGGAGGACCGGATTCGCTCTTCAATCGCCTCTTCAATCGCAGCAGCAGCTCGAGTCGAGGGAGAAGAAAGCCGTCGGGTGAAATGCGAGGGTTTGGGTAGGGGTGTTAATAAAAGACCTATTTCGGCGGTTGTAAGTTAGAAACCACCGAAATAGGTGGCCAATATTTTTTTTTTTAAAAATGGAACCTATTTCGGCGGTTCTTACATTAGAACCGCCGAAATAGGTGCTTTTTATTTTTTTTAAAAAATAAAACGGACGGCGGTTGTAACTTAACAACCGCCGAAATAGGTCCGTTTTATTTTTTTAAAAAAAAAAAGCACCTATTTCTGCGGTTGTTTAACAACCGCCGAAATAGGGGCGTAGAAATAGACCATTTTTGTACTAGTGAGAACCTGTCATACGGTAGAGTCCAAGAACTGGAAGTCCCGAAGACGGTTCCCGTTGGAGGATGATGACCGCACTTAATGGCGGAGGATTGAAGATCCTAAATAATGGATGATGGAATTTATGGCACCATGGGGCGACATGCTTCGCAGTCACAAGAACCATGCGCAGCCGGCGGGAAGGGAAGCACAATCGCGCAGTGGAGCGGAAAAGACAGAGTAACAAGCCCGAGATAAGAGAGTCTACGGACTGTAATGTTTGATGATACCAATAACGGTATACAAACCGACTATGGAATTAGTCGAGGATGGATTAATACCAAACCTACACGCCTAGAGGCCGTAATAACCGAACAACATAGTTCAGGTGACAATGAAAGTATTCACAAAACATACACCTATAGGACTACAACCTGGTTCCTAAGGATAAGTCAAGTCTCATTAATCATAGTGAAGGTGTGAGTCACCCGGATTGACGACAACCATGTCAAGAACATTGAGAAACGACTCAGGAGATCGATCACCACGATCAAAAGATCAAAGGAAGATCTAATAAGACCACCAAATATGGATGGAAACGATACCGTAACCGGTATACATTAACTGAAAAACAACCTACACCGTGCACTTGCCAGAGCAAGCGCAACAGAGGCAAGACAGTTGGAAGACTTCTAACAACAAGTACCTACTAAAGTACCATCATGAGGATTGAAGCAAATATAGGATCACTAGTCCTAAGTATTTGAAACAACGAAACCTTGGAAAGGCCTAACGGCCCGACCATTGTATTAAGAACATACCAATCAGCGAGAAGCTGGACTTGGTCAAGACCTCAGACATGGCAACGCCATGAGGAATTTCTTTTAACACCGAACTGTTATTTCAGAACCCAAAATTTTCTTTCAAACCACAAACCCTTCTTTTAAACCTCGGATTTTTAAAACCAAACCAAAGGATTTACGGTGAGTATCATAGAATGATACAAGAGGAGTTGACAATAGAATACTTCACCTAGGCGTGTGACGAGCACTACGAGTGTACCCAAATATGGGATGTGGGACGACCGCACTCTGAAGGAGATTGCGGGCCTAACAGATAGTTAGGTTGGTAACGTGCCAACAAGGTACCCCATGTATGTATACATGTAGTGTACGAAACACGGGAAGTAGTCAACTCCATTCTACGGACCATAAGTAGATTCAAACCAGAACAGTTGGATTCCTCGAACGAGAAAGGAAACTCAGATAAGCTTACAAGCTGAGGAGTCAAGAGCTCACTCCAGGAGGATGATTAAGAGTTAAAAGTGCCAGAAGCACTAACAACTGAATAAAGACATTGGATATGTCTTAAATATATTGAAGTAAAGCATGATAACTGGAAGGAATACCCAGTCTAAACACTGTAAGGCAGATGCCTAACCTTAACACATCAGTGTTCAAAGAACGGGATGGAATTCCCAGGACAACTACCACAAACACACAGGGTGATCATATAAGGTACCAGAGGATACAATTCACCAAAAGGAAATACCCAGCCGGTTTAAAAATATAAGGGAAGTATCCATGGTCTACCCTAAGAACGGGAGACAACATAACCCTCAACAGGATAACGCAGATCCAGAAACGCAAGGTAGGATGACAGACAGGACTACCCATATATATCAGCCAGATGTAATGGCATAATCAACAACACCCAGGAGTGATCCTTGAAGGGTGTCGGAAGCGTGATAAAAGCACAAGAGCTAGAACGAACACTCGGTTAGAACACCGAAGGGATCCCACTTATTAGGGGATACCCTAAACTAACAATGACAATAATCAACGTCAAATTACTTACCTCCAAACCAATGGATGGTATAAGGAGAAGCAAAGCTTGTAAAACCGCCTGAGATGAGCTGAGCTCTAGGCAATGTGGCTAGTATGCCATAAACCTACTACAGGACCCAATCCAACGGTTGCAAAAAGAAAAAACCAATGTGAACCATATGGAAGAGTCACCAAGAACGGCACCAGTGAGAGGGTTTAATAACCAACGAGCAAGGATAACCCTCATAAATGTGAGACCGCGAGAGCGGTGAACACATGGATTTAAAGAAGAAGACACCATCAACAAATGTCTGAAACATATTCCTTTCAGAACTACTAATGTAGTGAAGCTTGAGCATACAATTATTGCCAAGCAATGTGGAATAAGCTTTGAAAGAAATTATTGGAAACCGAGGAGTAATCGGGTAAGAGGAAACACCGTATGTGGAAATGTGAAGTGGAAAATCAATAACGCTCAAGGAGCTCAGAGATATAAATAAGGTCATATTCGATGATCAGCCAAGAATATGGTGACCCATTGTCTAAATGATGGTAAAACATGAGCAGAAGCTAAGTGATAGCAGATGCCATGGAAACCAAAGTGGGAATATAAACATGAACATGGTGCGCAGCAGGCAACCAATGTATGTGAACAATCACCCAATGCTATGGAGGTAATAATTGATGAGATAGTGGACAGACCGGGCAACAAGCCAGAAGTCTGCACCAAATGATGATGAAGCACACACGAAGAAGTAATATTCACTCCTATTTTGCATAAGAGATTTACTGCCAAGAGTTTACACCTCTGCACTCTATATGACTGAGGTTTCGGTATTGCACTTGTGCATTTAATTATCTAGTGGGATAGCTAGGAATATGGGAAAATGTAAATCGTGGTAAATTCTTCCTTTCACCAACGAACATGGCATAAGCCAGTTAAGCAAAAGCTAGAAACAAACCGTGCGGTCAAAGGCCAAAGAAGCACGAAGAGTGTGAAACACACCAACAATCACAAGATGTGAATTCCATTGGAATAAAAGTGAAAGGGACTTAAGAAAGTCACAAAGACCGACGCATAGAAAATGCAAGGTCATACAAGTAAAGAACACTTATACAGGATCAGGTAGATTGTAACACCCCAACCCGAAATCCAATAATCTGAACGGCGATCACTCCCAAATAAATTACAACTGCAGCGGAAATAAATACAACAACCGGGCGGTATTACAATGCCGTTGGCCACCCTTGTGACCAACAAGGCTAACTCCAAATACAAACTCCAAAAGTCACGGTCTGAATACGAATACAATCCGAGATACTAGGAATCAAACTCTAATGTAAAATACTTAAGTAAAATAAATGTCTAGAAGAAGACTCCCATAGCTTGAATCTACCCCACCTACACTCGGTGTGGTAATCTTCTTAACTTCAGGTACCTGAAAAATGGGGGGTGCCCCCAAAGGGGCTCAGCAAACAATGCTGGTATGGAAAACGTGCAGCCCATCGTCTACCGGGCCACACCAACTACTTTGTCGAACACATGCAGTTCATTTTTATAAAGCTATAAACAAGCATAGTCTGATAATAACAAGTATCCATACAAGGACAATAATGTCACATAGAACAAGACACAGAAGGTCGTGTTAGCTGAACTGAAATTCTTTAATGATAGTCGGTCCACACAATGGGACTGACAGGTATAACTGAATATCTTAAATAGTGGAGGTATAGTGACCTCGTTAAGGTTGAAAGGTTGGGTATAAAAACCCCAGGAGATAACGTAGTTAAACCCTGAACTGAGAGGCGTGGGAAATAGAATCCCACTAGAGGAATGAAGTCTTCCTCAAACTGAAGGGCATTAGAAACCCGGAAGGAATAGAGTCTTCCTCCCAACTGAAAGTTCCGTCGCGACGTAGCTAGGAGACGACCTGAGACAGGTACAGCTCCTGTAGCATGCATGGCCAGATCCAACTGGGCTCCTCGTTCTCGTAGTATAGAGTTGTTAAGTGTCATATAAAGACGTTATACAAGAACACAATGTGTATTGTCAATTATCACGTTTAGGATAATGACGTTTGTTATAAAGTGAAGTTAGTGAGAGACTTGAGTACAAGTCCTCGGTATAACTGAAACGCAGGTATTTAATCCACTGGTATAGTAGTGTTTGTATGCGTGGGACATACACGTTGTAGTCAGCAACATTCACGCACATAAAATAATACCACAGTGTGCAAGAGTAAAACAACAGTTTACATTAATTATCTTGGTCGTTATTTCAAACAACAGATAGCACACAAGCCGGTGTAATCCGTAGTAGAAAACAGGTTGCAAGAATCCCATACCGTTCACCGTAGGTCGCAGTTGATTATACCCTGGTCAACGTCTGGTCAAACAAAGTCCTAGAATAGGATTAACTGAGAGGGTTAATTTATGTTACCCTTATATAATAATTCTATTGGATCTTTTAACAAATCTCGTATTTGTTATTTCATGTGAGGTTTATTTCTTTCAATTACCTCATGATTTAATGTATATCTTATTTGTTATTCCTTTTTGATTTATTTATAAATCCTTTAATGTACATATATGTATTCATATATTCATGCACTATATTTGTTGTTTACTTTAATTGTCTAAGGGACATAACAACTTATAATTTTCTTAACTATATTTAAATGTCTTACAATGACATAATATTCTTATAATCTCATTATTCTCCTTTTAGTCATAAATATTATTTATTGTTTTCCTTTAACTTCCTTATAACTATATAAGCCATAGTTCTAATTCCATAATTCCTTTAATTAAAATTCTTTCTTCTAATTCCTCAAAATATCCATATAGGACTTATATTTATTAAATCTAAATTCTTACCCTTATATTTCAGTTATTTACAAAACAACCACATTAATTCATGAACTTTATATTTAAATTCTAATCTCATTATATTATAGAGTTTTAACTTCTTATTTAGCTAAATTACATAGTCACACTAATATTTTAGTATATAGCTTTTAAGTACTATAACTTTCAAAAATAACAACTTAGCCCCTTAAATTCTTGGCAATAATATTTTATTTCCCATAATTACATTTAACCACAAAACCTTATAAACTTTGCATAATGCCTTATAAACTATAGTTTTAATTTTAATTCTCCATAAATGCCGAATATATATATATAAATTCTTAAATTACAAAACTAACCCCAAGTAATTCGGCTTTGGTCTTGAACTCTCCATTAATTACATTTTCACCCCAAAACTTTATAATAACTTCTTAATGACTTATAAACTAAAGTCTAAATATATAATTCCTCAAAATTTCAAAGGTGAGCCTAATAAATCTCTTAATTATGAATTCGCCCCTTTTTATGTTCTAAACTTTCATAACAACTTTTATAAATTACATAATAGCCCAAAACTTAATAAAATGTTATTTAACACTTGTTTAAATTATCTAAAATCATCTACCTTATATATATTATAATTTCACCAAATACCCCTTTAGCTCTCGGCTTTCACAATATATACACTAAATTTTGTAAAAATTACATTTAAGCCACTTAACTTAATTAATTAGCCATTTAAGCACTAATGAAATATTTTAGCTCACCAAACTTTGTGATATAAGTTTTATACCTAAGTAGGTCATTAATACCTATTTATCAATTAGTACATTCGGCCATATTTATTTGGTGACCATATAGTATATAAAAGTGGACTTATATGTCATAATAATCATACATAAATTCATAGGAGTTATATAACTCATGTAAAAATTATTGAAATGTCTGATATAGATTCTTAGCTCAAAAATAAGCATTTTTGCCCTTGATAATTCGGCTTGAATTAATATGTGACATAACTAAATTTTGTGACACAAAAATGTGTCTTAAGGTAAATATTTTCTATATAAGTTATAGATTGTATTTTTGGCATATAATACCATATAGTTTCGGTCTTAATAAACCTAGGAGATGTACATAATTTTTGTATAATTTTTAGAAGCTTAACAAAGCTTATAACATAAAGATTTACTAGTAAACTTACTTCTTAACAAAGGTGGTTAAAGTGCTTGAACTCCTCTTGAATCTCCAAGCTTTCTCCAAGGGAATTTTGATGCTCCACTTCGGTTATATACAAGTGGTGAAGGAGTTTAGGAGTTAGATCTTGAATAAAGATCTTAAGTAGATTTGTAAGTAGTTTTAAAAGAATTTACCTTAAGCTTTTCTACTATAATGATGAACAAGTTTCCTTCATGAAAAATGAAGAAGAAAAGAGCCTTAGAAGAGATTGAAATCGGTTACACAATAAAATGTGCTTTAAGGATTTTCAAGCTTGAAAACTACCTTAAGATAACCTTGAGATGCTCCTTGGTTTAATGTTGGTTAGGACAACCTCCTTGGATAACTAATTGATGCCGAACCCTTGTTGATATGCTAGGAAGAGTTTTGCTTCAAGGTTTGACAAGAAATGCTAGGAAATTACCTTAAAGATGAAGATAGAAGTTAAAACTCCATTAATGGACTTAAGAGCTTCAAAGGAAGAAGATGAAGCTAGAAGAGAGAGCTAGGGAGCCTTACCAATTCGTGGATGAAGAGGGCAAGGAGAAGAATGAGACTCACGAATTGTATAAGGTAAGAAAATGCATTTGGAATTTGATTTTTGCTTTGTCAATTTTTAATGTCAAATGACTTTACTTTTCCTTAGTTTATTACATGGTTTATTGGCTCAATAAAAGCCTCCTTTCCAGCATAATTTCGTGCATGTGGTGTGTGACAAGGCAAGAGTTGGAAAGGAAATAATTGTGAGCTAGAAGACAAGGTAATTTAGGTAAGTTATTCTTTTGATTTTTCTAAGTTAGGCTTGTCTTCTTCCTCCCTTGTAGAGTCACGAATTCAAGGGTCAAATGGGGTGTCTTAATTGACATTGAAGAGCCAAGGACAAGCATGTTAGGTCACATGGAAAAGAAGGAATCTAGAAAAGTGAATTCTAGATCTACTTTTTGCTTTTTCTCATTTGTTTTTGTTCTAGCTCACATGGCCTTATTCCATGGCCTAATTTCGACAGCTTGCTGGTCATATGAGACCTACATACTTTGACATTAAGTAATATAACACATGGGAAGGTGAGTCACCATGTTCTATGCCTTTTACAAACTTTTAATGCAATTTTTATACTAGTTTTTGCTCTCAAAATCGGCCCCTATAGAGAGTCTTGTTGACTAGTCACACCAACTGATTTAGAAGGTCATTTTAACCCTATTTAAGATTACCAATTCGTGGCATGTCAAAAACTACAAGGCAATTGCGTAAAACGCGTTTTCGTGACACCCGAAGGTGTGTTTTTGTGCTCTAAGGAAATTTTGGGAAACAATTTGTTTTTATGAGTTCCAAGTGTTTGTAAACACTTATTATAGTAAATAAACATATACTAAGATGTTACATTGGGTTATATGGGGTTACATCCACCCGTGACATAATTTACGGGCCATCGGGACACACCCGGGCAAAAAGGAGCGCTAAGAAATCCTCCTGTGGTTTTTGCTGAATTTTGAGAAACCACTTCGTGGGTTATCTTTATAATGGTTAATAATGATGTTAGGAACTCAAGGAATTAATTTTATAGGAGTTCGTGCCACCTCGGCACTCCTCCGGACTTTTTGTGCTTTAAGGAGCGGGCGTGAGCACTCCCGAGCGTTTTGCGTTTTTGACTGAATTTAGCTTAGGGAATATATTTGTATATTCATATAATAATTGTATGACCATTTGGTTTGAATATTAGAGGGTCTACAAGGTCATGTTTGACCATATGCTTCTAAGGCGTTTTAGCGTTTATGGAGAAACGACTATTTTTACGTAACGTTTTCATGCATGGGTTTGCATGCGTACGTGAAATGATTCATATTTGGATTATATTCCAATAATAATGATTTAATAATATTATTTAGATTTGGGGTATTTCAATCTACCCCCCTTAAAAAAGGACTTCGCCCCGAAGTCTCATATCTAAATTATAAGGTTGTGGGGAATCAAGTTCCACTAAGTATCCACAACTCAATCTAGTTTTTAGGGATCAAGTCCCAAGTCTCTATATTCCTAAGTTCACAGTGTACATCAAACACAACAGGAATACTTTGGAACAATATAGTGTGATGTAATAACACAGTCACTTTTCATATCTAATAGTGCACAAAGTACATTCAAATACAGTGTTACACAAGAACACATACAAGACAAAGTGTCGCTGAGATATACTGAACAGTGTTACACAAGAACACATACAAGACAACGTGTCACTGAAATATACTGAACAGTGTTACACGAGAACACATATAAGACAAAGTGTCACTGAAATGCACGAAAGTGCAACAAAATGCATACTAAATTCACAAACGAAAAAGGCTCTACCCCCCAAAAAAAAGAGGGGTACGCCCACGTACCCTAGACTAAAGTGTCTAATCGGTAAATAGTGAGGGAAACTTCGCTCGCATATCAGCTTCTAGTTCCCATGTGGCCTCTTCCACATCGTGGTTCGACCAAAGAACCTTTACTAGGCTCACAGATTTGTTTCGAGTGTCTCGTGTCTTTCTGTCTAAGATTCTTTGCGGTGTTTCCACATACCGCATTGTTGGTTCTAATGAGAGTGTCTCTGGTTGTAGAACATGAGAATGATGGCATGTACTTCTTAAGCTGAGATACATGAAAAACATTGTGTACTTTGCCCAACTCGGCTGGCAAATCAAGTCGATATGCCACAAGGCCCACCCGCTCTATGATAGCGTAGGGTCCTACAAATTTCGGGCTTAGCTTGCCCTTTTGCCCAAATCTGAATACACCCTTCATGGGTGATACTCGTAGAAATACCTGGTCGCCAACTGCGAACTCAAGGTCTCGTCGCCTCTCATCAGCATATGATTTCTGTCTGTCTTGTGCTGCTTTCATGTTACTTCTGATTTGTTGTACTTCTGCCTGGACTTGCTCTAAGTACTCAGGGCCAATGATGACGGTCTCACTAGACTCGTCCCAGCACAATGGTGTGCGACATGGTCTGCCATATAAGGCTTGGAAAGGTGACATCTGTATAGAGGCGTGATAGCTGTTATTGTATGCAAACTCGATGAGATGTAGTCTATCTATCCAGCTGCCCTGGAAATCCAAGGCACATGCTCGTAGCATGTCCTCTAAGGTCTGAATAGTCCTCTCTGACTGACCATCTGTCTGAGGGTGAAATGCTGTGCTAAGCTTCAATTCAGTGCCAAGTGCTTCGCGAGTAGCTCGCCAATATCGTGAGAGAAATCTAGTATCTCGATCTGAAACAATAGTCTTAGGTACTCCATGATGTCTAATAATCTCTTTCTCAAATAGTTCTGCCAACTTTGGCACTTTCCAAGTGTCTTTCATTGGAATAAACCTAGCAACTTTAGTCAGTCGATCAACAACAACCCAAATCATATTAAGGCCTCCTCTCGTAGGTGGTAGTCCCACCACGAAGTCCATGGAGATATCATAAAACTTCCACTCTGGGACTGGCATAGACTGTACCATACCTCCAGGTCGTCTATGTTCGAATTTCACTTTCTGGCAAGTGAGACATCGAATCACATACTCTGTCACGTCGCCCTTCATACCACTCCACCAGAAAACCTCTTTAGATCTTTGTACATCTTAGAAGCTCCTGGATGGACAGATGTGGAAGAAGTGTGGGACTCTCGAAGAATATGCTCCTTTATATCTGTGCTGTCTCTGGGAATACACAATCTGCCCTTCAATCTGATGAGTCCATCATCATGTAACTGGAACTCATATTTTTCACCCTCAAATGTACCGTCAGACAACTTCTGACTGATCTCCATCATTCGCTGATCACTCTGCTGTGCTCTACGTATGTCGTCCATAAGACTCGAGCTAGCCACAATGGCGTTTAGGGAATGTGCTCGTCGACTCAGTGCGTCTGCTACAACATTAGCTTTCCCTTCTTTGTACTGCAAATCAATGTCATAGTCCTTAAGAAATTCAACCCATCTTCTTTGTCTCATGTTTAACTCCTTCTGGGTGAATACATACTTCAAACTCTTGTGATCCGAATATACGGTCATCTGGACACCATACAGGTAGTGGCGCCAGATCTTCAATGCAAAAACAATAGCTCCAAGCTCCAAGTCATGTGTGGGATAGTTTTCCTCATGTTTCTTCAACTGTCGGGAAGCGTAGGCGACTACCTTCCCATTCTGCATGAGTACACACCCTAATCCCCTGCCTGATGCATCACAGTAAACTTCATAACCCTCTGTGCCTTCAGGTATAGTCAAAACTGGTGCTGATGTCAAAGCATTCTTCAAAAGCTCGAATGAGGTCTCACATTCAGTAGTCCATGTGAAAGGTGCGTCCTTCTTCATTAAGCTGGTCATAGGTTTGGCTATTTTGGAGAAGTCTCTGACAAACCTTCTGTAGTATCCTGCTAAACCAAGGAAACTCCTGATGTCCGTAACTGTCTTTGGCCTAGGCCAAGTGCGAACTGCTTCTATCTTTGCTGGATCCACTGCGATCCCAGCATCTGAGATAACATGTCCTAGAAAGGAAACTCTGTCTAACCAAAACTCACATTTGGAGAACTTAGCATAAAGCTGGTTCTCCCTGAGGATCTCAAGTACATGTCGGAGGTGACTCTCATGCTCTTCCTTAGACTTTGAATAGATGAGGATGTCATCGATGAAAACAACCACGGTCTTATCCAACTGCTCTCTGAATAATCTGTTCATCAAATCCATGAAGACTGCAGGTGCATTTGACAAGCCGAAAGGCATAACTGTAAACTCATAGTGGCCATACCGAGTTCTGAATGCTGTCTTTTCTATGTCTTGCTCCCTGATGGGTATCTGATGGTAGCCTGATCTCAAATCGATCTTCGAAAACACTTTTGCTCCTCTCAGCTGATCAAATAAATCGTCAATCCGTGGTAGTGGATATTTGTTCTTCACCGAAACTGCATTAAGCTCTCTGTAATCAATACATAAACGAAGGCTTCCATCCTTCTTCTTCACAAATAGGACTGGTGCTCCCCAAGGAGATACGCTAGGTCGTATGTATCCCTTGTCCAATAAATCTTTCAGCTGCTCTTTCAGCTCAGCCATCTCTGCTGGTGCCATAGGTACGGTGCCTTAGCTATGGGACCGGTACCTGGTAGTAATTCGATGGAGAACTCTACCTCTCTGGATGGCGGTAAGCCTGGAAGTTCCTTAGGGAAAATATCTGGAAATTCCGACACCACTGGCATAGCTGGATCAAAGTCGGGGTCGTGCTCTACATCCTGAACATAGCATAAGTATACTTCCTTCTGCTTCCTGACGTGCTTGTACATGGACATAGCAGATATAACTTTTATAGACGGTGCTCTAGGGCTCTGACGGTAAGATACTGTCACTCCTGATGGGCTCTTAAGTAACAGTCTGCGCTCTGCACAAAGAATGCGGCCTCTGTGCCGCCCCAGCCAGTCCATCCCGGCTATAACATCGAATCCTAGACCTCTGAACTCAATAAGGTCTATAGGAAATTCCTCCTCCTTAATGCGGATAGTGGCTCCTCTATAAAGACGAGTGCAACTGATCTTCTCCTTAGACGGGAGTGCCACCTTAAAATCAGGTAACTCTACAGCGTCTAGCCCCAACTTCCCCGCAAGCGAAGGCGAAACGAAAGTATGTGAGGCTCCGGAGTCGAACAGTACTAATGCATCCACTCCATTAACCGGAAAGGTACCAGTGAGGATCGCGCCGCCCTTGCTGGCCTCCTCCTCAGTAGTATACTTAAGGCACCTTCCGTCTCCTTAGTACAACCTAATAACAGAATCTGAGTAAGTACTTTGATATATGATGGGGTCTAAAGACATTCACTTTCATAACAATAATGCTTCATTGATGAGATGATCTCCTTTCAGATGTCCAAACAATTACAATACTAGTACTTTCTAAAAGTCAAACTTAATCTTCCTGGTTTCATGTGAGTGGTGTTTATCACTGTCGAAGGTGCTGTGTTTAGTTTGATCCTCTTAATTCCATGGTATAGCAACCTTGACTTTCCACCCATTACTAAAACATCTCCTGAACTCAATATGATTTTCTTTGCAAGGCCACACGCTTCTGCTCGCCATAAAGGAACTCTGCGTCATCTCCAATTGACAAAGATAATACTGGTATCCCCTGTTCAAGGGACCCTTTTGTTTCATCATTGTCCTGGTGTAGTCCTAAACGGCCTCCTTCTTCATAGAAGTTGATGATACATAGATCAGCCCTTAAGTTGGGAACTGGATCTTCTTCTAATTGCTGAGCTGTATTAACTGCTTGTTCCACAATTTGTAAAAATTTTCTGGGATTTTTGGCACTTGTGCTCCATCTCCATTTCTTGTATCCTGGTAGGTCTTTGAGTAAGGATTCCAATCCTTTCCTAAGCACATCATTTTCAGCTTCATCTTTGATCCTCCTGGAAATTCTGGAGTGTAGAACCCTCCTGGTCCTGCTCCCAATTCGTAACATTTTCTAATGATTGCAATTTGTGTCTCCGGTGTTAGGTATCCTTTGAGTAGTATCAAACCTGGTTGGATAACCTTACATTGTTCGTTCCCTGGTTCTTGTACTTTGATAATGTTTTCCTCCAGGGAGGGCGGTGAGGGGATAGGAAAGCATATCTTATAGCTTCCTACGTGGTTTAAATTTTACTAGTGAGTCTTACTAATTCTTCCCTACTCAATTAGGCAATCAAGGCATGCAAGCACTCATTCACATCATCCATTGCTCAATAACAGGTTCACATGGTTTAGAAATACCTGGGTTTGTAGAAGGACCAGTCTCGTCTGAGTGGTCCATGACATGCAGGGCGGGTCCCGATGCTGGGCCTTTGCCCTTATATCCCTGAGCCTGGTTTGTTGGTGGAGGGCGAGTATCGCTAGCTCCATTCTTAGGGCCGGTGTTTGGCTTTGCTCCCGGGCGGTAGTTCCTGCTCTCCGGGTTTCGGATACACTCGAAGGCACGATGTCCGAGTATCTGACAGTAGCGGCACTGGACTTTCTCCCCTTGGCAGTCCACACCGGGGTGATCCCTTCCGCACTGCTTACAGTTGAAACGGCGGACATACTTCTGGCCCGTGTTTGAGCCATGTCCTGAACCCTTAGATGGGTAGGTTTTCTGTGAAGTTGCTGCTCCATGGGTTCCTGACTGGGGGTTCCCGGTAGTTTGGTTCCCCTTCCCTTGATAGGACCCCTGTCCTTTCTGATAAGGTTTGTTCCTTTTTGTTGGAGTTCCCCTGCTTGGCATCTTCGCCACCAGGTCCGTCCTTCCTCTTTTGGGAGCTCAAAGCATCCCTTCTCTTACAAGTGATCTCCACCACGGAGGCAGCATGGTAGCATTCCTGAAATCTCAAGGTATAAAATCCAAATCTCCCATGACGGGGTACAGTAGGTAATAAAATTTTTAACTGGTTTATGCCTCTCCTGTTTCACCTGTAAACTGGTAGGGATGATTGGTCCCATCCCAAACTGGAGTCGAGGGCTCAGTCCCCCGTAGAACCGGTCGACCAACACTTGGTCTGAGTATCCTATACCGGGTAGTAGCCGGAGTAGTGAAGTAAACTTGGCATAATACTCATCCACGGTCATTTTCCCCGTCTGCTCCAGGGCGTCAAACTCCCTCGTCTTCACATCCTGGTGTGGGCCGGGTAGTATTTGCCCCTAAGTAGTGCAGTGTAGTATCCCCAAGTAAAAGCTGGGTCATCAGGTGGTCGGCTTTCACCATGTTCCACCAATCTCTAGCTGCATCCTTCAGATAAAAGGCAGCAAGTCTTACTTTTTCCCTAGCTGGGACTGCAAGCGTCTCGAACGCTGTCTCCATCTCCATGATGTAGGTTTCAAGTGAGCAGGGTCAGTCTGCCCCTTGAATGCAGTCGGCCTCAGATCAGCCAAACTCTTCACCCAGTCTCTCTCCCTGGGTGGTGGTGGTGGAGGTAACTGCTGCTGCTGTGCAACCCCCGCCTGTGCAAATGCCTGAGCAATTAAGGTAGCAATGTCTGCCAGCCTGATGTTTGGCTCCTCATCAGCCTGTCCACGTCGTCCTCCTCTTCCTGCCATCTGCAGGATGTTGAGGTATATTAGGCACAGTGGTCAAAATCTTGGTCTTGGATAGTAGTCTAAGTAGAACTAACTTAAACTCCTTTCAATACTATCACTCAACCCTTAACTTAAAGTCTTAGATATCCTAATCTCGGTGTATCCTTGTATCTAGAGCGTAACTACGCTCTGATACCACTTTTGTAACACCCCAACCCGAAATCCAATAATCTGAACGGCGATCACTCCCAAATAAATTACAACTGCAGCGGAAATAAATACAACAACCGGGCGGTATTACAATGCCGTTGGCCACCCTTGTGACCAACAAGGCTAACTCCAAATACAAACTCCAAAAGTCACGGTCCGAATACGAATACAATCCGAGATACTAGGAATCAAACTCTAATGTAAAATACTTAAGTAAAATAAATGTCTAGAAGAAGACTCCCATAGCTTGAATCTACCCCACCTACACTCGGTGTGGTATCTTCTTAACTTCAGGTACCTGAAAATGGGGGTGCCCCAAAGGGGCTCAGCAAACAATGCTGGTATGGAAAACGTGCAGCCCATCGTCTACCGGGCCACACCAACTACTTTGTGAACGCATGCAGTTCATTTTATAAAGCTGTAAACAAGCATAGTCTGATAATAACAAGTATCCATACAAGGACAATAATGTCACTAGAACAAGACACAGGTCGTGTAGCTGAACTGAAATTCTTTAATGATAGTCGGTCCACACAATGGGACTGACAGGTATAACTGAATATCTTAAATAGTGGAGGTATAGTGACCTCGTTAAGGTGAAAGGTTGGGTATAAAAACCCCAGGAGATAACGTAGTTAAACCCTGAACTGAGAGGCGTGGGAAATAGAATCCCACTAGAGGAATGAAGTCTTCCTCAAACTGAAGGGCATTAGAAACCCGGAAGGAATAGAGTCTTCCTCCCAACTGAAAGTTCCGTCGCGACGTAGATAGGAGACGACCTGAGACAGGTACAGCTCCTGTAGCATGCATGGCCAGATCCAACTGGGCTCCTCGTTCTCGTAGTATAGAGTTGTTAAGTGTCATATAAAGACGTTATACAAGAACACAATGTGTCTTGTCAATTATCACGTTTAGGATAATGACGTTTGTTATAAAGTGAAGTTAGTGAGAGACTTGAGTACAAGTCCTCGGTATACTGAAACGCAGGTATTTAATCCACTGGTATAGTAGTGTTTGTATGCGTGGGACATACACGTTGTAGTCAGCAACATTCACGCACATAAAAATACCACAGTGTGCAAGAGTAAAACAACAGTTTACATTAATTATCTTGGTCGTTATTTCAAACAACAGATAGCACACAAGCCGGTGTAATCCGGTAAAACAGGTTGCAAGAATCCCATACCGTTCACCGTAGGTCGCAGTGGATTATACCCTGGTCAACGTCTGGTCAAACAAAGTCCTAGAATAGGATTAACTGAGAGGGTTAATTTATGTTACCCTTATAATAATTCTATTGGATCTTTTAACAAATCTCGTATTTGTTATTTCATGTGAGGTTTATTTCTTTCAATTACCTCATGATTTAATGTATATCTTATTTGTTATTCCTTTTTGATTTATTTATAAATCCTTTAATGTACATATATGTATTCATATTCATGCACTATATTTGTTGTTTACTTTAATTGTCTAAGGGACATAACAACTTATAATTTTCTTAACTATATTTAAATGTCTTACAATGACATAATATTCTTATAATCTCATTATTCTCCTTTTAGTCATAAATATTATTTATTGTTTTCCTTTAACTTCCTTATAACTATATAAGCCATAGTTCTAATTCCATAATTCCTTTAATTAAAATTCTTTCTTCTAATTCCTCAAAATATCCATATAGGACTTATATTTATTTAAATCTAAATTCTTACCCTTATATTTCAGTTATTTACAAAACAACCACATTAATTCATGAACTTTATATTTAAATTCTAATCTCATTATTTATAGAGTTTTAACTTCTTATTTAGCTAAATTACATAGTCACACTAATATTTTAGTATATAGCTTTTAAGTACTATAACTTTCAAAAATAACAACTTAGCCCCTTAAATTCTCGGCAATAATATTTATTTCCCATAATTACAATTTAACCACAAAACCTTATAAACTTTGCATAATGCCTTATAAACTATAGTTTTAATTTTAATTCTCCATAAATGCCGAATATATATATAAATTCTTAAATTACCAAACTAACCCCAAGTAATTCGGCTTTGGTCTTGAACTCTCCATTAATTACATTTTCACCCCAAAACTTTATAATAACTTCTTAATGACTTATAAACTAAAGTCTAAATATATAATTCATCAAAATTTCAAAGGTGAGCCTAATAAATCTCTTAATTATGAATTCGCCCCTTTTTATGTTCTAAACTTTCATAACAACTTTTATAAATTACATAATAGCCCAAAACTTAATAAAATGTTATTTTAACACTTGTTTAAATTATCTAAAATTCATACCTTATATTATATTATAATTTCACCAAATACCCCTTTAGCTCTCGGCTTTCACAATATATACACTAAATTTTGTAAAAATTACATTTAAGCCACTTAACTTAATTAATTAGCCATTTAAGCACTAATGAAATATTTTTAGCTCACCAAACTTTGTGATATAAGTTTATATACCTAAGTAGGTCATTAATACCTATTTATCAATTAGTACATTCGGCCATATTATTTGGTGACCATATAGTATATAAAAGTGGACTTATATGTCATAATAATCATACATAAATTCATAGGAGTTATATAACTCATGTAAAAATTATTGTAATGTCTTATATAGATTCTTAGCTCAAAAATAAGCATTTTTGCCCTTGATAATTTGGCTTGAATTACTATGTGACATAACTAAATTTGTGACACAAAAATGTGTCTTAAGGTAAATATTTCTATATAAGTTATAGATTGTATTTTTGGCATATAATACCATATAGTTTCGGTCTTAATAAACCTAGGAGATGTACATAATTTTTGTATAATTTTTAGAAGCTTAACAAAGCTTATAACATAAAGATTTACTAGTAAACTTACTTCTTAACAAAGGTGGTTAAAGTGCTTGAACTCCTCTTGAATCTCCAAGCTTTCTCCAAGGGAATTTTGATGCTCCACTTCGGTTATATACAAGTGGTGAAGGAGTTTAGGAGTTAGATCTTGAATAAAGATCTTAAGTAGATTTGTAAGTAGTTTTAAAAGAATTTACCTTAAGCTTTTCTCCTTATAATTTCGGCTCACTAATGGTGGATGATGAACAAGTTTTCCTTCATGAAAAATGAAGAAGAAAAGAGCCTTAGAAGAGATTGAAATCGGTTACACAATAAAATGTGCTTTAAGGATTTTCAAGCTTGAAAACTACCTTAAGATAACCTTGAGATGCTCCTTGGTTTAATGTTGGTTAGGACAACCTCCTTGGATAACTAATTGATGCCGAACCCTTGTTGATATGCTAGGAAGAGTTTTGCTTCAAGGTTTGACAAGAAATGCTAGGAAATTACCTTAAAGATGAAGATAGAAGTTAAAACTCCATTAATGGACTTAAGAGCTTCAAAGGAAGAAGATGAAGCTAGAAGAGAGAGCTAGGGAGCCTTACCAATTCGTGGATGAAGAGGGCAAGGAGAAGAATGAGACTCACGAATTGTATAAGGTAAGAAAATGCATTTGGAATTTGATTTTTGCTTTGTCAATTTTAATGTCAAATGACTTTACTTTTCCTTAGTTTATTACATGGTTTATTGGCTCAATAAAAGCCTCCTTTCCAGCATAATTTCGTGCATGTGGTGTGTGACAAGGCAAGAGTTGGAAAGGAAATAATTGTGAGCTAGAAGACAAGGTAATTTAGGTAAGTTATTCTTTTGATTTTTCTAAGTTAGGCTTGTCTTCCCTCCCTTGTAGAGTCACGAATTCAAGGGTCAAATGGGGTGTCTTAATTGACATTGAAGAGCCAAGGACAAGCATGTTAGGTCACATGGAAAAGAAGGAATCTAGAAAAGTGAATTCTAGATCTACTTTTTGCTTTTTCTCATTTGTTTTTGTTCTAGCTCACATGGCCTTATTCCATGGCCTAATTTCGACAGCTTTCTGGTCATATGAGACCTACATACTTTGACATTAAGTAATATAACACATGGGAAGGTGAGTCACCATGTTCTATGCCTTTTACAAACTTTTAATGCAATTTTTATACTAGTTTTTGCTCTCAAAATCGGCCCCTATAGAGAGTCTTGTTGACTAGTCACACCAACTGATTTAGAAGGTCATTTTAACCCTATTTAAGATTACCAATTCGTGGCATGTCAAAAACTACAAGGCAATTGTGTAAAACGCGTTTTCGTGACACCCGAAGGTGTGTTTTTGTGCTCTAAGGAAATTTTGGGAAACAATTTGTTTTTATGAGTTCCAAGTGTTTTTAAACACTTATTATAGTAAATAAACATATACTAAGATGTTACATTGGGTTATATGGGGTTACATCCACCCGTGACATAATTTACGGGCCATCGGGACACACCCGGGCAAAAAGGAGCGCTAAGAAATCCTCCTGTGGTTTTTGCTGAATTTTGAGAAACCACTTCGTGGGTTCTCTTTATAATGGTTAATAATGATGTTAGGAACTCAATGAATTAATTTTATAGGAGTTCGTGCCACCTCGGCACTCCTCCAGACTTTTCGTGCTTTAAGGAGCGGGCGTGAGCACTCCCGAGCGTTTTACGTTTTTGACTGAATTTAGCTTAGGGAATATATTTGTATATTCATATAATAATTGTATGACCATTTGGTTTGAATATTAGAGGGTCGTACAAGGTCATGTTTGACCATATGCTTCTAAGGCGTTTTAGCGTTTATGGAGAAACGACTATTTTTACGTAACGTTTTCATGCATGGGTTTGCATGTGTACGTGAAATGATTCATATTTGGATTATATTCCAATAAGTAATGATTTAATAATATTATTTAGATTTGGGGTATTTCATAGATGGTAGAATTCAGAGCTACTGACAATAGAGGAAGCACTCAACTAAGCAGTGACTTAACCTCACCCGACAATAAGTCAGAGGAACCCAGTGAATAATCATGGGAGTACGAACAGTATGTACAATAGATTTCCAGAGAGTTGGTTATAAATCTAAAACTCATTGAGTCCACGTACGGTAAAGAAATACCACGCTTGATCGATAAACCTTATTCCCATAATAAAAGAGATAAAAAGGTGATGTTTAGCACGTTAAGGATAACACGAAGGGCGAATAACCCAAGTTATCAGGGTCGTGTAGCAGAAGCTAGTGGGCCCAGAATTCTAAGTGAAATACACTTAGTGAATGAAAGGCTAATCATCAATGCCTTGAAGCCTCTAAGGCTAGAACCGAACCCGGTTAAGAGTTAAATAAACTCCGATGAAAATTCTTGACGTAGGGACTAACCGGTAATACGGTTAAGACCCTTTGATCAAAGAACATTATATAATAGACCGCATGGAAGCTGAACCACTCCATGACGGCCAATGCCTTCGACCAATGTTCAATGTTGACACATGGTAGATTACGTGGGCGTAATCCCTTTCAAGGGGGGTAGAACGAAAACCGCGAAGTGTAAGTTTTACGTGATAAGTGCGTAAACCACAATGCGCATAGCGCAAAAGTATTTGTGTTTGATGATTGATACTTATGTTACATAAACATTTGTATTCACTCATTGTGTAATTGTGGATATTTGGGAAATAAGAATAGGAAAGGAGTAGAGAAACCCTAGGGGAATGAGAACCCCAATTGGTAATAGTATGAGGAATGAGTACGTATGGGAGACTTGAGGAGTATAAATCGGTATGGAACTGATGTATTTGATGAGCGTAAATTGGTCCAGACCAACGAGACTTCAACTTCCCAGGAAATAGTTTCAGACGGGAGTTGAATAGAAGAACCTTATCCCCAACGTGAAACTCCCGCTTGACCAACAGCTTGTCGTGCTGTGAGCCTCGATTTTAAACCCTACCCTATGTTGATTAAATTGATTAGGATCTAGTCGGGTTTTAGGTCCACTTATAACCTAAGATTAATAACTATGTCATATAACAATAATTATTAAAACCTAAGCTAGCTCACTGGAACCTATTATGAGTCGCCACCTAATTTTAACCTAGATCAAATTAGGAAATGAGAGTTCGGGTTCGGGGGCTTGGTATTCGACTTATTTAGGGTTCAAATTACTTTCATTACCCTTCCTAGGTCGTTTTTCCTCTACTTGGTTTATTTACAGCTTTCTACAAAGGTGTTTTTAACCTAGGTGCGCGCTTCTATTTTTTTTTAACGTTTTTTGACAGAGAATTAAAGTGAAATTGAAAGTTACCTAAACTAGGGTTTCGGAGGCAGAATTAGGTCAAATTTTAATTACGACCGTGGCCACGGACCTAATGTCTGAGACCACGGACCCCAGTTGAATTAGGTGATTTCGAAAACAGAACTAAAATAAAAACACAAACTTGAAAAGTCCGGGGCCACGGACAGGGTGTCCGTGGGCCCGAACATGTATTGACAGAAACCCTAAAATTTGAAAAATTGAAAAAAAATAAAATCCCGCCACCGTCCATGGGTGTCCGTGGTCCCGGACAATGAGTCCGAGGTCACGGACAACCCACGGACAGTGGGTTTTTGATGGTTCCCGAGGGTGTTTTGAGCTCAAATTTTATGGGTGTGTAGGCTGAAAGATTTTAAACACGTTAGTAACTGAAAGAACTCAATTTGACATCAAAATTAATACGGAACTTAGCAAACAAGTAACAAGGCAGTAGCTAAAACAATCAGCAATACAGAAACCAAAAAGAGTTAGTTTAAGCCCAAAATTTGAGGCAAGACTAATAATGTCGTGGAGAGTTAGGAAAGTGGAATTTCTACCTATTTTACCTTCGGATTCACAACGATTCTTCACACCGGGATTCGTAGAGTGCTCCGTTTGTGGCAGACCCGAAAGATTTTCGAACCGAGCTTCTGGTGGTTGGTTGTTCTTGCTGTTCTTCACGTTTTGGTGGTGTTTTTGTGGGGTTTTGATGATTATTGGTGCTTTGGGGATTGGAAAACGTGTTTAGATGGTGATTTCGGGGGATTTTTGGTATGATTCGGGTGGCCGGGTGTTGGAAAACGTGAGAGAAAGAGAGGAGGCTGTGCTTTCTGTCTTCCTAGGGTTCTTGAGCATATGAGATTCTTCTTTTATCAAAAAAAACCTATCCCTTATATAGACTTTCTTAAAGATAAAGAAAATCTAGTAAAAGTAAGATTTTTTGATATTTTAATTAACTGACTTCCCAAAAGAATGTTGCTGTGAAATTTTAACCACGTGTCAAGGATGACAATTATGAATTTTCTGAAGTGGAATCGGATTTTTTAAATGTTGGAATATTTTTAAATTGAATTTCTCGTCAGATTCAATAAGAAATTGCTAGAAAATTATTGGAAATTCGAAAAATCAAAATTCCAACGCCATTATGCTTAGAATGTCATCCTCTACCATGGGTTAAAATATCAAAGCATTTCAAGCTGATTTGGGCATCTTTCAGAGGAGAGAGAAAGCCTATAGGAGGTCCCAGGAGCCTTAAAAATTACAAAAACGCCCCTGACAATGACGAAACTGCTCCTCATGCCCTGGGATGCGCCGATCGAGCCGGAATCCCTCATTACTCGATTAAATGCCCTTTACAACACCAATACCTTGTAGACCCTAACCAGGGGGGGTCAAAATTTTGGGTATAACACGTGCCACCGCTTCGTCCTCTCCTTATAGATTCTGGCGTTTTCATAAGCTTCCTCTCTAAACTCCTCCAGATCACACAGTTGTAACTTACGCTTCTCACCAGCCTTTTGTAGATCAAAATTCAATGCCCTAAGTGCACAAAAGGACTTGTGCTCCAGCTCCACGGGTAAGTGACACGCCTTGCCATAAACCAACTTGTACGGGGACATACCTAAAGGTGTTTTAAAGGCAGTGCGATATGCCCACAAGGCGTCATCCAACTTAAGGGACCAGTCTCGCCTCGAGGATGTGACAGATTTCTGGAGGATCCACTTAAGTTCCCTGCTAGTGACGTCGGCTTGCCCGTTCGTCTGTGGATGATACGGTAGAGAAACCTTATGCCTGACACCATACTTCTGCAGAAGAGCTTCAAACTGTTTGTTGCAGAAGTGTGTACCCCCATCACTAATGATCGCTCGTGGGACACCAAAACGGGTAAAGATATTCCTCTATAAAAACTTAAGTTCAACTCTTGCATCATTGGTAGGTGCCGCTATCGATCGCTTCTGCCCACTTGGTGACATAATCTACTGCTACCAAGATGTAGAGATTGCCTTGAGATGATGGGAACGGTCCCATGAAATCAATGCCCCAAAGATCGAACGACTCAACCTTCAAGATCGAATTCAATGGCATCTCATGACGTCTGGATAAATTCCCCTACCGCTGACATTGATCACAAGTGGAGACAAACTAATAACAATCCTTGTTCAAGTTCTTCCAATAGAATCCAGCCTCCAAAACCTTCGTGGCTGTCCTAGCCGGACCAAAATGACCCCCTGCTTCTCTAGAATGACAATGCGTTAGGATGTCTCTAGCTTCCTCCTCAGAAACGCACCGACGAATCAGACCGTCTGCACAGACCTTGAACAGAAATGGGTCATCCCAAAGATAGTGCTTGACCGTGGAGAAAAATTTCTTCTTCTGCTGATATGACAACTCTGGAGGAATGATGCCCTTGGCTAGGTAGTTCGCGATGTCAGCATACCAAGGGTCCGTGGAATGACCGATCATGTAGACATACTCGTTCGGGAAATATTCATTGATCGGCCTGCCATCATCTGGAACTTCAATACGGGATAAGTGATCCGCCACTCCGTTATGCGCTCCAGGTTTGACTCTAATCTCAATGTTGAATTCCAGCAAAAGCAAAATCCATCTGATCAAACGAGGTTTAGCGTCAACTTTTCCAAAGAGATACCTGAGAGCGGAGTGGTCGGTGTGCACGATGACTTTGCTGCCAATGATGTACGGTCGAAACTTATCACAAGCAAAGATGATCGCTAGCAGCTCCTTCTCCGTCGTTGCGTAGTTCTTCTGCGCCTCATTCATAGTCTTACTAGCATAGTAGACTATCCTCAATACCTTGTCATGCCTCCGACCCAAAGCTGCTCCCAATGCGTAATCGCTGGCATCGCACATAATCTCAAAAGGCAACGACCAATCAGGAGCAACAATAATAGGTGCCGAAACCAGTTTAGCTTTGAGCAAATTAAAAGCATCTAAGCACTCTTGCGTAAACTCAAATTTAGCATCCTTAAGTAACAAATCGCAAAGAGGTTTAGAGATCTTAGAAAAATCCTTAACAAAGTGCCTATAAAAACCTGCGTGACCGAGAAAACTTCGGACATCCTTTACCGATGATGGTGGTGGCAGCTGCTCGATGACTTCAACCATGGCCTTGTCTACCTCGATCCATTTCCTAGAAATCTTATGCCCGAGCACGATGCCCTCCTACACCATGAAGTGGCACTTCTCCCAATTGAGCACCAAGTTAGTTTCTCTGCATCTAGCTAAGATTAAATCCAAGTCTCTCAAACATGAATCAAAAGTCGGTCCAAAAACAGAAAAATTATCCATAAAAATTTCGATGCACTTTTCAATAAAATCAGCAAAAATAGCAGTCATGCAACGTTGAAAAGTGCCCGGTGCATTACATAAACCAAAAGGCATGCGTCGATAAGCATAAGTACCATATGGACAAGTAAAGGTGGTCTTCTCTTGGTCCTCCTTAGCAATTGGAATTTGAAAATAACCGAAGAAACCATCTAAGAAACAATAATATTCTTGTCCTGCAAGCCTTTCTAGCATCTGATCAATAAATGGAAGGGGAAAATGGTCTTTCCTAGTGGTAGCATTTAATTTCCTATAATCAATGCAAACTCTATGCCCGGTAATAGTTCGCTGAGGGACTAATTCACCTTTATCGTTAGGTACCACAATTAAACCCCCCTTCTTAGGTACTACCTGAGTAGGACTTACCCATTCGCTGTCAGAGATTGGATAGATTATACCTGCATCCAATAGCTTGATAACTTCCTTCTTAACCACCTCTTTCATGTGCGGGTTTAGTCTCCGCTGGGGATGTCTCACTGGCTTGTAATCCTCCTCAAGATAAATGCGGTGGGTGCAAAACGTGGGTGAAATTCCTTTGATATCAGCAATGGACCATCCTAACGCCTCTTTGTTCCTCCTCAAAACCTGCAACAACGCTTCCTCCTGTTCATCAGTTAATGTATTAGAAATAATAACAGGTAAATCAGCAGGAGGAACTAAGAAAGCATATTCAAGGTGACTATGAAGAGGCTTAAGTTCAAGAGAAGGTGGTGATTCCACCGATGGAGCTTGCGTCTTTGGAACTCGGTCCAGTGGTTCCTCCTTGATTCTGTGGTTCTTCCTATATGGCCTCCCAGCAGAAAGTTGAAATGTTGTAGCAGAAACCTCAGAATCATCATGAGTGGTTTCTATGGAATCTACCAAACACCTCTCCAAAGCATCCAGCTCCGTGGGGCTGTAAGAATAGTCCTGCATCAAAGTGTCAATACAGTCTAGACTAAAACAAGCATGAACATCAGAAGGGTGAGTAGCAGCCTTGGTCATATCGAAGACAAGCTGCTCATCATATAATCACAGTATAATCTTCCCCCCTTCAACATCGATGAGGGTCCTTGATGTGCGCATGAATGGTTGACCTAAAATAAGCAGTACTACCTTGTCTTCCTCCATGTATAAAATAACAAAGTCAACAGGGAAAGCAAAAGTACCAACCGAAATAATTAAATCTCTAACCACTTCTCTAGGTAGGATAATTAACCTATCAGCTAATTGCAAAGTAATCCGGGAAGGTTCACATTCTCCTAAACCAAGCTTTAAATACATGGAAAAAGGCATTAAATTAATACTCGCTCCTAAATCACATAAACCCTTACCACAATTCACATTACCTATCGCGCAAGGTATGACCGGAGTACCTGGATCATCAAGCTTAGGTGGAAGCTTCTTCGAGAGAACAGCTGAAACGCTCTCGGTAAGTTGCACAATATCCTTCTCCACTAAAGACCGTCTGTTGGACAGGATGTCCTTCATGAACTTCACGTATATCGCCATCTGCTTCAAAGCTTTAGAAAAAGGAATGTTTATGGTTAGTTTCTTAAAGATAGTTAAAAACTTACCAAACTGCTCAACCAAGTCTCTCTTCTTCAACCAGTTTGGAAAAGGAACTGGCGCTTCAGCAACTGCACGACGTGGAGGTGATGGAGTCTTAGTAGTCTTGCTAATCGTCACCTCCTCTTCAGCTGGTTCCTCCTGAGAACCTGCTGGTGCAGTTTCTTCATCCTGCTCAACATTAGGAAGAGGAGTCTCAGCTTCAGGGACCACCGGGTCAAGCTGTGTACCACTCCTCAACGTGATTGCCATGGCGTGCTCTCTCAGATTTTGCTCGGACTGACTAGGCAAGGAACCCAAAGGACGCTGAGCCAACTGCTGAGATATCTGAGACAGCTGAGTCTCGATGTTCCTATTGAATGTCCTTTGATCATTGTTGAAGGTCTTCTGCTCCTGATTGAAGGCTTCCAGCTCATTGAACTTCTTCGTGTTAACAGTGATGAAATCATTCATCCTGGCCAGAACTTCATCCATACTAGAAGACGCTCCAGCACCTGAATTCTGTGCTTGCTGATTCTGCAGTGGCTGCTTCTGATAAGAAGAATTATACTGCTGCTGGGGTCTCTGATTGTAGTTGTTGTTACCACCAGCTTGGCAACGATTCTGCTGCTGAGCGTGGTAACCCGGATTGCCTTGATTTCCAAAGTAATTACCCGGCCTGTTACCAACATAATTCGCTGCCTCTTCTTGTGGTGGTGTACATTGGCACATGTTAGAAGCCCTACCACAATATTCACAAGGTGGAAAAATATCAGGAGCAGCTGCTGCATTTGACTGCGGATTAATCAGCCCACACATACGCTCAAACTGTTTTGACATCGCTTCTATTTTGGCAGCCAGAAAAGTATTCGAATCCACTTCATAAACTTTAGCAGGCTTCTTCGGTGCAGCTTCTCCAGTTCTAGTACCTCCCCACTGATTAGCTGTTGTAGTAATAGTCTCTAACAGCTCTTTGATTCTTGCAATGGGCAACTCCATCAAACTTCCTCCAGCACATGTATCGTCCAGCCACCGGCTAGAAGGGTCCAAGTCCTTGTAAAACGACTGCAGTACAACCTCTTCTCCTAGCCCGTGATGCGGTACCTTCCTCAGTATCACCTTAAAACGCTCCCAAGCTTCAGACAAGTTCTCATCGGCAAACAATTTGGAGTTGGTAATTTCTCCTCTCATGGTTAGCATCCGAGAGGGTGGAAAGTATTTCGCCAGAAATGCATTTGCCAACTCTTCCCAGGTAGTAATACTGTCGGGCACCAGTGAGTTCAACCATTCAGCTGCTCTATCCCTCAGGGAGAACGGAAACAGAGTGAGCCGAGCAACCTCCTGTGAAGCTGGTGTCGAATACGCTCCTACCAATCTCAGGAATGTGGTGAGGTGGACATTCGGGTCTTCAGTAACCGTCCTACTGAACTGAGGTGTGTTCATCACCATGGTCACATAGTGGGTCTTGAACTGCCACTGCACTCCTGTCGGTAATGCAGGAATCACTATCGGCGACACCAACCCTTCGAAACTTGGACGGGTGTAGTCCCTCATCTGCCTCTAGTTATTCGCCATGTTAACTGCTGGTTGAACTTCCGGAACCTCTTCGTCAACAGGTGGTTTGAGCACCCCCTCCTCAACTGGTGGATCCAGATTCAAATCCCTGCGAAGCAATCTTACGAATCTCTCGATCTCAAGGTTGAGCTCGAACTCCGGTTCTCTTGCAGAGCGGGTTTTAACCATAAACCGAGAGTTAGAAAACTGAAGCTAAAATAGCGTAAATTAAAAGAACAGTAGCAATTAAATTAAAACAACAAGAATCAGAGAAAGATAAAAAGAAAAAAACTCACAAAATATGAGGATAAAAATCCTAATTACTAAACACAAAGTATCCAGAAAAAAGAAATAAAATCAGGAATAAAATCTGGAGAATAAAAGAAAATCTCAAACAAAATCAAAACAAAAATTAAAACATATTAAAAATATCTAAAACGTTACAACTTCCCTAAACTAATAACTAAACAAAACGAAATCAAAAACACGGAACATAAAATAATGAGAATAACAAAATAATTAAAGGAGCAAACTAAAAGAAAACAAAACACAGTAAATCGAAGCAGAATAGAAGGAAAAAAATAAAAGAACAAGACAAATAAAATAAAGATTCAACTAAATAACCGTGCCTCCCCGGCAACGGCGCCAAAAACTTGTTGGGATAAAACCTAACGGCAAGTGTACCGGTCAATTCTAGCAAGTTTTAATAGACAGTATTCCCTAAGTGTCGAACCAGAGGAGGCGATGTCTAGTTTAAATCTTTACTAAACGGAAAGGAATAAAAAGACCTAATAACAAATTAAAACAGGAAATTGGGGTTTTGATTTGATGGTAATAAAAGCTGTAAACAGAATGTAAAACAGTAAAAAGCAACAAAATAATTGTTTCGAAACTGATTTGGGAAAGAGATCCCGGTTTACTACTTCTCCCTAAATCTGTAATTCCTATCCCTAAGCGATTTCTAAGACGATTCTAAATAAAACCCTAGAACAAAGATAATTTACCTCTGGTCTCCCGCTTAGCAAATTCTAGTTAGCAAAGACCGAATTCTAACTCTCGTTACGAACCCACTGTTCACTAACCTCCTTAAGAACAATCTAGATTATCGGTCAATTAGTGATTTAGAGGAATTACTGTCTCTAAACTAACCGGCTATTTTCCCGAATTCAATTGAAAGTATAAGCTAACAAAATACTAATCTTTATAATTGGCCAAATTATAACGATTAAAGAAATTAAGGAAGGAAAATAACCTTACTCAATCGAATTATATTAAATCACAAAGGAAGAGGAATAATTAATTCCAGGATACATAGCAAACCTGAATCTAAAAGAACTACTCAGCCATTGACATGGTTACAATAAGCAAAACTGTAATGAGTAGTAATAAAGAACAAGAAGAAACTCTGTTCTGAGACTTCTTGTGAAGTCTCCGTGATGAACTTCTTTCTCTGCTCTGCTCCAAGCTCCCAATCATAATTCTCTCAATTCAGCTAATTCTCTCTGTTGTATCGTGACTATTTATGGCGTATCCAAGCCTCCCTCTTGCGTTGGCAAGGCTCTCCTTTTATAAGAATGAGAATTCTATCTTTAATCTAACTAAACGGCTGCTATCTAAAAGATAGAATAAAAGATTACTAAAGATAGAATAACAATCCATTATTTCCGTAGCAGTATATCTGGTGCTCCGCTTATATTGGTCCGGGTTTGCAAACAAGTACGCAAACCCGGACCACCACTAAAACTAGGCTGTAGGTTCTCGCTTGAAGACGGTCCAGGTTTGCAAACAAGTACGCAAACCCGGACCATGTTTGAAACTAGGCAGAGAGTTCTTCGATGAGATGGTCCGTGTTTACAAAGTAGGATACAAACCCGGACCCTCATTAAAACACGGCAGTAGTTGATGAAAATCAGCCTTTGACTCTGGTTTGACTTCCACTTGTTGCCTCAACCTCTAAAATCTTCATTTAAGCACTTTGTTGAGCCCTTTATCCTGAAAACATATCAAATCAATCATTGGAGACAAATATAACAATAAAGTGTAAATAAAGCATTAAGGAGGGAAGTTAATGTCATAATGTAGATAATTAAGCACGAATTACCCTAGAAAACTTAGACAAATTCCCGACTTATCAATTTCCTCACACTTAATCTTTGCTTGCCCTCAAGCAAATAGAAACATACTGAAATCTTACAGGAGGGAGACGTCAGTTTTGAACCGTGCACAAGGAGATCTAATAATGAAAAGAAGTCATAGAAAACAATGATCCACACTTGCAGGTTTTCATAAACAGTGAATTGAGAAGTATTTTCCAAAGGCTTAAGACACATAGTAAAACCACCTGACTCCAATTTCACTCAGGGACTACTTTCCAATTAACTTTCCACAATCCATGGACGATAAGGGGTGAGAAGTAATATCTTATTCCATATTACCTTGCATCACCACGTACTCATAATCAATAAAGAATTTGCACTTTGCATTTGAAATAAATTTCTTCAACTTTCTAAACAAGCATTAACTTTCTCTTTTATATCCCTCAGACTTTTCTCTCCATTCATGTAGCGGTGTTGGCTCTTCTATCCCAGATCAGATGACCTTAGCTAGATGGGTGATGAGGCACCCCAAGGACTTAATTACCAAATGGACGAGGCCTGTTTCTGGGTTAAAAGTTTGATTAGAGGAGTACCTTGCCTTTGTCCTTCCTTCCTTTCATTCAAGAATCATTCCCAAAGTCCCCAAGTGAAATCAAAATCTAATAGTTACACTAATAGGCTTAACTTTTTAGTGAAGAAATCGACAAGCATTAATCAAAACTGTACATACAAGCAGTGCAACCAGAATTCCCACAACTGTTTTTCAGCTCCAATCTCATAAATACTAGTGCTAATCATGCGGTGTTCCAAACCAACATATCCAACCACTGAATAAGACTCAGGTATATTACGCAACCAAAAATTTTTGTGGGCACCAAAAATGTAGTGAAATTGGAGTGGTAGCCTTTAAAATGATCAAAATTAGCACATTCGAATGTAATTGAGCATGAGCATGCGTAATCTCCCCTCCTCACACTTAAAAATAAGCAATGCCCTCATTGCTTCATGAAAATGATTAAGACGGAAGGAAACACAATTCAAATACAACAACGTTTGAAGAATAAAAGAAGTTAGAAAATCACGCCCCTAGAGTATGGTGAGGACAACGTCCTCACACTTATGTGAAAACATCGGGGTGTTGAATTCTGGAGAAAATTCGACAGAGTTTCCTTTGGTTCCCTCAATACCTCACATGCAGTAAAAGCAGACCTGTAGCTCAAGAAATAAAACCAAAAGGCAATACTGACTTGCAGAAACAGTAAGTGTGCGGGTGAAACATCATAGTTAAGTAATACAGCCGGAAAATAAAAGGCAGCATTCGAATCCAAAATAAAATAGAAGTACAACCAAAGGAAAACTTCTCAGGAACCTAGGGGTGTGGAGGCTGTGACTGTGACCCATGCGGAAGATGCCACGCCTCCATACGGGTGAAGCGGGCATCATACTCAGCCATCCTCGCCTCCTGGCGAACCTCAAAAGCATGACGACGCGCCTCCAAAGATGTTAGACAAACTAAATAGCTCTGAACTTGAGTGGATAATTCATCGAGACACGAGCCAAACTCATCAAAGCGAGTGGTACACACCCCCTGCCAATCCCTGAACTCCGTCATCAGCTCCTCAAATCCCTGCGTCTGACCTGATGCAGGAACATCAGTATCCCTAACCTCTAAGGGTCTGGCCACATCGACACCAGAAGATCGAGCAGCTCTCTCACTCGGTCGGGCACGACGACGCTTAATCCAACCATCCCCGATCTTCTCCCATTGAAACCGATGCATAGCTGTCATGTCCAAGGGAGAAGTGGGAGTCTGAGGCCGCTCATCACTAAAGTCAACCCTTGACCTCTCAAAAAGAAACTGCAGAAAGTGCGGGAAAGCAGGGGAAGCAGTACAATCCACATCCATGATCCTCAGAATATGATCAAAAACCACTGAAGTGAAAACTATAGGACAAACACCACGAGAAAATTCATCATCCATCAAATGTTGCCAAAAGAAACAATCCAAGTAGTTAAGGTCAGCACACTCCCTAGGGCGAACATTATGCATAATAATAGCCAAAAACAAACGCTCCAGCGGGGTCTGTAGTTTGTCCCCCGTCACAACTTGCTTATCCCTCGAAGACAGTCTTTGACGGTACTGCACCTCAGGGTCATTAACAATCAAACGCATATAATGCTCCTTAGCCCTCTTCTTATCATTCTCCTCATGTTTCAGGGCCTCTGTAAAAGCATCATCAGCAAATGCTGGATTCACCCCAAAATATTCCCTGATTTCTGAAGACCCTAAACGAATGACTTTCCCTTTTACCCATGAGAAAATCACACTAAAATTATCATCCTTCTTCTCATTAGCATAAAACAACTTAACCAATCTCGGATAATAGCTCCCCCTACCGAGATGCAACAGATTGCCCCAACCTTTTTCACCAAACACATTGTCCAAATTAAACTCAGCAATTAACTCAGGAGAAACTGACCTCTTCGGAATTATTTTCCGGTCCTTGACGTTATACCAGTCGAAGGCAGCCTCACTGATGAAGTCGGAGCGCACGGACTCGCGGAATTGGACTCGTGCCGGCGGTGCTGAGGTCAAGGCGGCAGCGGCAGTGGACCGGCGAGCTCTCTCTGGGGCCATAGTAACACACAAAAATGGATAGGAGAAGATTGGGGTTGGTGCGCTACCGTTTCGGATAGGGGAGTGGTGGTGGCGGGTGGTGATTGACTGAAAAGGGTGGAGACGGCAATGGGGAGTGGTGGTGGCGCGAGAAGGACGGGGTGGTGGTGGTGTGAGACGGGGCTGGTAAAAATGGCGATAACAAGAGGTGTGGTGAGTTGAAGACGGAACCAGAGTGGGTGTCGGGTTTGCGCGCGGTTGGCGGGGGAAGAAAAGCGAAGTGCGATGGGGTGGTGGTGGCGGTGACAGTGCCGAGGTCGGGAAGTGGTGGTGGTGCGAGAAGGACAAGGTGGTGGTGGTGGAGTGATACGGGTCAGGGGCAATGGCTGAAGCAAGTGCGGTGGGGGTGAAGGGAAATGGAGGCGCGCGAGGTTGAAGAAAGGTAAGGATTTAGGGATTTGACGCGTGCGCCCCTCTTATTCTGCATGCAACTTGGTCCGGGTTTGCAAACCAGTACGCAAACCCGGACCACCCCCAAAATACGCCAGTGACTGCTCCGCGCATATGGTCCGGGTTTGCAAACCAGTACGCAAACCCGGACCACCCTCAAAAATAGGCAGTAAGTATCGCGGCCTCCTGGTCCGGGTTTGCAAACCCACACCTTAACGCGGACCACCTTTAAAACGTCCCAGTGGCTTCGCCAAATGTATGGTCCGGGTTTGTAAACCTGGATACAAACCCGGACCACCCTCAGAAGTGGCCAAAAACGAAAATCTGCAACTGTTGTCTCTCCAAACTTCCTAAATTTACCTTCAAAACAATAAAAACTAAACAGAACATGCCTAATAAACAAATTAGACCAAGAATTAAGAATGAAAATAACAAAACTTACAAGAAATAAACAAAAGAAAAGATAGGAAAAACTCACACAACTGGGTTGTCTCCCAGTCAGCCGCCCGTCTTTTCGGTCTTTGGCTAGACCGTGCAACTGATTGATCAGTACGGAGGATCGTGGAACGTAATCACCGAATGGACTTCAGCGATGTCACCACTAAGATAATGCTTCAGCTGGGACCCGTTGACTTTGAATGTCTCTCCTTCTGCATTGCTTATACCGATAGCTCCATAGGGCGAGACACTTGTCACTGTGAACGGTCCAGACCAACGAGACTTCAACTTCCCAGGAAATAGTTTTAGACGGGAGTTGAATAGAAGAACCTTATCCCCAACGTGAAACTCTCGCTTGACCAACAGCTTATCGTGCCACCGCTTCATCCTCTCCTTATAGATTCTGGCGTTTTCATAAGCTTCCTCTCTAAACTCCTCCAGATCACACAGTTGTAACTTAAGCTTCTCACCAGCCTTTTGTAGATCGAAATTCAACGCCCTGAGTGCCCAAAAGGACTTGTGCTCCAGCTCCACGGGTAAGTGACACACCTTGCCATAAACCAACTTGTACGGGGACATACCTAAAGGTGTTTTAAAGGCAGTGCGATATGCCCACAAGGCGTCATCCAACTTAAGGGACCAGTCTCGCCTCGAGGATGTGATAGATTTCTGGAGTATCCACGTAAGTTCCCTGTTAGTGACCTCGGCTTACCCGTTCGTCTGTGGATGATACGGTGGAGAAACCTTATGCCTGACACCATACTTCTGCAGAAGATCTTCAAACTGTTTGTTGTAGAAGTGTGTACCCCCGTCACTAATGATCGCTGGTGGGACACCAAAACGGGTAAAGATATTCCTCTTTAAAAACTTAAGTACCACTCTTGCATCATTGATAGGTGACGCTATAGCTTCAGCCCACTTGGTGACATAATCTACTGCTACCAAGATGTAGAGATTACCTTGAGATGATGGGAATGGTCCCATGAAATCAATGCCCCAAAGATCGAACGACTCAACCTCCAAGATCGAATTCGATGGCATCTCATGACGTCTGGATAAATTCCCCTGCTGCTGACATTGATCACAAGTGGAGACAAACTGATAACAATCCTTGTTCAAGTTCTTCCAAAAGAAGCCAGCCTCCAAAACCTTCACGACTGTCCTAGCCGGACCAAAATGACCCCCTGCTTCTCTAGAATGACAATGCGTCAGGATGTCTCTAGCTTCCTCCTCAGAATCGCACCGACGAATCAGACCGTCTGCACAGACCTTGAACAGAAATGGGTCATCCCAAAGATAGTGCTTGACCGTGGAGAAAAACTTCTTCTTCTGCTGATATGACAACTCTGGAGGAATGATGCCCTTGGCTAGGTAGTTTGCGATGTCAGCATACCACGGGTCCGTGGAATGACCGATCATTTAGACATACTCGTCCGGGAAATATTCATTGATCGGCCTGCCATCATCTGGAACTTCCAAACGGGATAAGTGATCCGCCACTCCGTTCTGCGCTCCAGGTTTGACTCTAATCTCAATGTCGAATTCCTGCAAAAGCAAAATCCATCTGATCAAACGAGGTTTAGCGTCAACTTTTCCAAAGAGATACCTGAGAGCGGAGTGGTCGGTGTGTACGATGACTTTGCTGCTAATGATGTACCGTCGAAACTTATCACAAGCAAAGACAATCGCCAACAGCTCCTTCTCCGTCTTGGCGTAGTTCTTCTGCGCCTCATTCATAGTCTTACTAGCATAGTAGACTATCCTCAATACCTTGTCATGCCTCTGACCCAAAGTTGCTCCCAATGCGTAATCGCTGGCATCACACATAATCTCAAAAGGCAACTGAAATACCCAGAGTTTCTATAGGATGATTTACTTTGCTAATTATGTCCTAATAAGCTATTAAGCATCTTTAAATCCTAATATTGGCATAAGTACACATTAGGACCAGAAAAGTCCTTAATATCACTTCTTGTATTGTTTTAAAAGTAGCTAGCTAGAATGCTCCAATGACATTGTGACAACCAAGCTAGTAGGTGATGCAGCAGCTAGCTTATGTAGTAAACACACAAGTGGGTGATGCAGTTGCTTGGGGAAGCTAGTAAGCAAGTAGGTGACTCATCAAGCTAGCAAGCAAGTAGGTGACTCATCAAGCTAGTAAGCAAGTAGGTGACTCAGCAAGCTAGCAAGCTAGTAGGACGTCTTAAGCACGACCAAGCTAGTAGGCAAGTAGGACGTCTTTAAGCACGAGGTGGCATGATGAGTTGGCACCTACTTAAACACTTGACACATACTATAACCAATAGGCGCTTGACACCTAAGTAGGCTGGTAGGAGGTGGCAACATCCCATTGGAGACGTGACATGGCTTAGGAATCAGCCACACACACCTTTCCTTCACCTTAAGTAACTTAAACCGCCCCTTTGCTTATATAAACCGTCCTCCACCTCCATTCAGCCCTTTAGCACGTTAAGAAGAGAAAAAGAAAGAGAGAAAAGATTACCACCACCACCTGGCCGAGAGCAAAGAGAAGGAGGAGAGCTACTATCTTCATCTTCTTCCAATCCTAGAGGTAAGGCTGTTCTTGGTGTGTTCTTCATTCTTTCCTAGTCTATTCTCAGCCAAAAACCAGAGGAGAAACCAAGGGAACTCACCCCTTTTCCATGTCCATTTTAGGAGCTTAAAAGCTGTCTTAGGGTGTTCTAACTTCTAGCAAGCTTTCCAAGGATTTAAGGAAGATTTTCTTCAGCAATATGCAAGGTAACTTCATGGTTACCATCCCTTAATAAATCTGTATGTTTTACAGGAGTATTACCCCTATATTATCTAATTAAAATTCATAGCTATTTATTAGCCTAAAGCTAGAAGAGTTAGAAAAGTGTTTTAAGGAAGAAAAGGATGTGTTTGCAACCTACCTTTGATTACTGATTGCTTAAGAGTTTGTTTATGGTGTTTTGCTGCTGTTTAGTAAGTGGGAATAACCTAGAGGTAATTATGTTTGTTCTGGATAATCTTTAGTCTAATCTGGTGTTGTTATAATCTAGGATAAATGGTGTCTTAAAGAGTTTTGTTTAATCACCAAATTTGTGAGTGGAATTCTAGAGCATTAATCAAGTGTTTTAGGTGCTTAACTAACCTAGAACCTATCTGATTATTATGGCCGAGTAACATAGGTGAAAGTATATAATTTGTTAAAGATGTTAAGTGTGATTACTAGAAGAGCTCATCTGATGAATTAGATGTCTAGTACAACCGCTTTCAGTTGGAAGTTAAATAGTGTAAACTAGATGTGTCCTAGGGATAAAAACATGATTGTTGATTGTTCTGGTCATTAGTAACCTATTATGGCAGAATTGGCCATGAACTATTAAAGAGATGTATATCATGATTTTAGGATGAAGATGATAGTTTAAACTAAGCTAGGACTTAAAGTCTTAAAGTCTAGTATGTTGGGAACTTATATGTACAGTCTTAGACGGTTGTTTATGGTGGCATAAACTCCTAAACTAATCTGGTTAATATTGTGTTGTTATGACCGAAAATGTTAGGAACCAATTATGATTTGATTCAGGTTGTAATCTATAGTTAAATTTTGTCTTAAGCTGATCTAGATGAGATAGTTAATAATAGAATTGAAATGGATATGATTTGTTTGTTTGATCAAGACTTGGTCTTAAGGTATGATTTATGGTTGTTTGAACTGTTAAGCTGAGATATTTGATGTTGTATGATCTGGCCGAAGGTGCCATGTAAGATTATGTGATCATAGCCATTCCTTAAGTGCTGTTTGATTATTGTTATGTTCCTTGTGTTTGAAATTATGAAATGGGCTTTGTTAAGTGACTTGACTATTGATTCTTGTTATACTTTAAATTGTTATATTCTGATTAATGAGGATTCAATGAGTAACTCATTGGAATGGATTGTTGAGATATATGGCCATATGTGGAACTTGAGCAGTAATTGCCTTCTCATGAATTATTGGACTCATGGTATGCCTTGGGCTCCATGAGATGCTTCATGGTTTCATACTCTATAGTTTAAAGGTACTATAGGGGGTGTGCACATCTTTTAGGGCCTGGAGTGCGTTTGGGAAAGGTTGGATCGCCTCAATGATCGGGATTTGTCCCTTGAACTGATTTGTGTGGAATGGAGAAATTGATGACTAAGGAAAATATGTGAATTGATTAACATGTACTTGTGCAGGTTTGGATGCCTTATTGTTAATGCTTGAACTCTTGGTTGAGCAAAGTTTGTGTATATACCATCAAGTACTTTACTAAGTTATTGTCTGATGGTAGCTTTGATTTTACTCAGCTTTGCTGACTTTTTGGCTTTATGCCCTATGGTCTTTTCTCTGTGATTGTATGAATGACCACAAATGCAGGAAATGAAGGAGCTTCTCCCTAGTTGTGGAGATATCCGAGAGTGTGGGCTTTTGGGGCTAGAAGACCATCATTTTATTCTCTTTTGGTTTCTAGACTAATGTATTAGGTTGTTCTATAACCTATGTATTACAAAGTTAGTTTGGTTGTAAGTTAAGCCTAAGCATTCACATGGTTGTGAGTGTGGCGATAACGTCCTATAAGACTTATGCTTCCGCTTAATTAATCTGAGCAAGTTTATTATCATATTATGGTTAGTAATTTAGGGGCGTTACAGCAACGACCAATCAGGAGCAACAATAATAGGTGCAGAAACCAGTTTAGCTTTGAGCAAATTAAAAGCATCTAAGCACTCTTGCGTAAACTCAAATTTAGCATCCTTAAGTAACAAATCGCAAAGAGGATTATAGATATTAGAAAAATCCTTAACAAAGCACCTATAAAAACCTGCGTGACCGAGAAAACTTCGGACATCCTTTTCCGATGATGGTGGTGGCAGCTGCTCGATGACTTCAACCTTGGCCTTGTCCACCTCGATCCCTTTCCTAGAAATCTTATGCCCCAGCACGATGCCCTCCTGCACCATGAAGTGGCACTTCTCCCAATTGAGCACCAAGTTAGTTTCCCTGCATCTAGCTAAGATTAAATCCAAGTCTCTCAAACATGAATCAAAAGTCGGTCCAAAAACAGAAAAATCATCCATAAAAATTTCGATGACCTTTTCAGTAAAATGAGCAAAAATAGCAGTCATGCAACGTTGAAAAGTGCCCGGTGCATTACATAAACCAAAAGGCATGCGTCGATAAGCATAAGTACCATATGGACAAGTAAAGGTGGTCTTCTCTTGGTCCACCTTAACAATTGGAATTTGAAAATAACCGGAGTAACCATCTAAGAAACAGTAATATTCTTGTCCTGTAAACCTTTCTTGCATCTGATCAATAAAGGGAAGGGGAAAATGATCTTTCCTAGTGGTGGCATTTAATTTCCTATAATCAATGCAAACTCTATGCCCGGTAATAGTACGCTGAGGGACTAATTCACCTTTATCGTTAGGTACCACAGTTAAACCCCCCTTCTTAGGTACTACCTGAGTAGGACTTACCCATTCGCTGTCAGAGATTGGATAGATTATACCTGCATCCATTGGCTTGATAACTTCCTTCTTAACCACCTCTTTCATGTGCAGGTTTACTCTCCGCTGGGGCTGTCTCAATGGCTTGTAATCCTCCTCAAGATAAATACGGTGGGTGCAAAATGTGGGTGAAATTCCTTTGATATCAGCAATGGACCATCCTAACGCCTCTTTGTTCCTCCTCAAAACCTGCAACAAAGCTTCCTCCTGTTCATCAGTTAAAGTATTAGAAATAATAACAGGTAAATCAGAAGGAGGAACTAAGAAAGCATATTTAAGGTGACTAGGAAGAGGCTTGAGTTCAAGAGAAGGTGGTGATTCCACCGACGGAGCTAGCGTCTTTGGAACTCGGTCCCGCGGTTCCTCCTCGATTCTGTGGTTCTTCCCATATGGCCTCCCAGCAGAAAGTTGAAATGCTGTAGCAGAAACCTCGGAATCATCATGAGTGGTTTCTATGGAATCTACCAAACACCTCTCCAAAGCATCCAGCTCCGTGGGGCTGTAAGAATAGTCCTACATCAAAGTGTCAATACAGTCTAGACTAAAACAAGCATGAACATCAGAAGGGTGAGTAGCAGCCTTGGTCATATCGAAGACAAGCTGCTCATCATGTAATCACAGTATAATCTTCCCCCCTTCAACATCGATGAGGGTCCTTGATGTGCGCCTGAATGGTCGACCTAAAATAAGCGGTACTACCTTGTCTACCTCCATGTCTATAATAACAAAGTCAGCAGGGAAAGCAAAAGTACAAACCGAAACAATTAACTCTCTAACCACCCCTCTAGGTTGGATAATTGACCTATCAGCTAATTGCAAAGTAATCCGGGTAGGTTCACATTCTCCTAAACCAAGCTTTAAATACATGGACAAAGGCATTAAATTAATACTCGCACCTAAATCACATAAACCCTTACCACAATTCACATTACCTATCGCGCAAGGTATGACCGGAGTACCTGGATCATCAAGCTTAGGAGGAAGCTTCTTCGAGAGAACAACTGAAACACTCTCGGTAAGCTACGCAGTATCCTTCTCCACTAAAGGCCATCTGTTGGACAGGATGTCCTTCATGAACTTCGCGTATATCGGCATCTTCTTCAAAGCTTAAGAAAAAGGAATGATAATGGTTAGTTTCTTAAAGATAGTTAAAAACTTACCAAACTGCTCATCCAAGTCTCTCTTCTTCAACCGGTTTCGAAAAGGAACTGGCGCTTCAGCAACTACGCGACGTGGAGGTGATGGAGTCTTAGTAGTCTTGCTAATCGTCACCTTCTCTTCAGCTAGTTCCTCCTGAGAACTTGCTGGTGCAGTTTCTTCATCCTGCTCAACATTAAGAAGAAGAGTCTCAGCTTTAGGGACCACCGGGTCAAGCTGTGTACCACTCCTCAACGCGATTGCCTTGGCGTGCTCTCTCGGATTCTGCTCGGACTGACTAGGCAAGGAACCCAAAGGACGCTGAGCCAACTGCTGAGATATCTGAGACAGCTGAGTCTCGATGTTCCTATTGAATGTCCTTTGATCATTGTTGAAGGTCTTCTGCTCCTGATTAAAGGCTTCCAGCTAATTGAACTTCTTCGTGTTAACTGTGATGAAATCATTCATCCTGGCCAGAACTTCATCCATACTAGAAGACGCTCCAGCACCTGAATTCTGTGCTTGCTGATTCTGCAGTGGCTGCTTCTGATAAGAAGAATTATACTGCTGCTGGGGTCTCTAATTGTAGTTGTTGTTACCACCAGCTTGGTAATGATTCTGCTGCTGAGCGTGGTAACCCGGATTGCCTTGATTTCCAAAGTAATTACCCGGCCTGTTACCAACATAATTCGCTGCCTCTTCTTGTGGTGGAGTACATTGGCACATGTTAGAATCCCTACCACAATATTCACAAGGTGGAAAAATCTCAGGAGCAGCTGCTGCGTTTGACTGTGGATTCATCACCGCACACATACGCTCAAACTGTTTTGACATCGCTTCTATCTTGGCAGCCAGAAAAGTTTTCGAATCCACTTCATAAACTCCAGCAGGCTTCTTCGGTGCAGCTTCTCCAGTTCTAGTACCTCCCCACTGATTACCTGTTTTAGTAATAGTCTCTAACAGCTCTTTGATTCTTGCAATGGGCAACTCCATCAAACTTCCTCCATCACATGTATCGACCAGCAACCGGCTAGAAGGGTCCAAGTCCTTGTAAAACAACTGCAGTACAACCTTTTCTCCTAGCCCGTGATGCGGTACCTTCCTCACTATCCCCTTAAAACGCTCACAAGCTTCAGACAAGGTCTCACCGGCAAACTGTTTGAAGTTGGTAATTTCTCCCCTCATGGTTAGCATCCGAGAGGGTGGAAAGTATTTCGCCAGAAATGCATTAGCCAACTCTTCCCAGGTAGTAATATTGTCGGGCGCCAGTGAGTTCAGCCATTCAGCTGCTCTATTCCTTAGGGAGAACGGAAACAGAGTGAGCCGAGCAACCTCCTGCGAAGCTGGTGTCGAACACGCTCCTACCAATCTCAGGAATGTGGTGAGGTGGACATTTGGGTCTTCAGTAACCGTCCCGCTGAACTGAGGCCGTTCATCACCATGGTCACATAGTGGGTCTTGAACTGCCACTGCACTCCTGCCGGCAATGCAGGAATCACTATCGGCGACACCAACCCTTCGACACTTGGACAGGTGTAGTCCCTCATCTGCCTCTGGCTATTCGCCATGTTAACTGCTGGTTGAACTTCCGGAACCTCTTCATCAACAGGTGGTTCGAGCACCCCCTCCTCAACTGGTGGATCCAGATTCAAATCCCTACGAAGCTGTCTTGCGAATCTTTCGATCTCGAGGTTGAGCTCGAACTCCGGTTCTCCTGCAGAGCGGGTTTTAACCATAAACAGAGAGTTAGTAAACTGAAGCTAAAATAGCGTAAATTAATAGAACAGTAGTAATTAAATTAAAACAACAAGAATCAAAGAAAGATAAAAAGAAATAAACTCACAAAATATGCAGATAAAAATCCTAATTACTAAACACAGAATATCCAGAATAAAGAAATAAAATCAGGAATAAAATCTAGAGAATAAAAGAAAATCTCAAACAAAATCAAAACAGAAATTAAAATGGATTAAAAATATCTAAGACGTTACAACTTCCCTAAACTAATAACTAAACTAAACGAAATCAAAAACACGGAACAAAAAATAATGAGAATAACAAAATAATTAAACGAGCAAAATAAAAGAAAACAAAACACAGTAAATCGAAACAGAATAGAAGGAAAAAAATAAAAGAACAAGACAAATAAAATAAAGATTAAACTAAATAACCGTGCCTCCCCGGCAACGGCGCCAAAAACTTGTTGGGATAAAACCTAACGGCAAGTGTACCGGTCAATTCTAGCAAGTTTTAATAGAGAGTATTCCCTAAGTATCGAACCAGAGGAGGCGATGTCTAGTTTAAATCTTTACTAAACGAAAAGGAATAAAAAGACCTAATAACAAATTAAAACAGGAAATTGGGGTTTTGATTTGATGGTAAATAAAAGCTGTAAACAGAATGTAAAACAGTAAAAAGCAACAAAATAATTGTCAAAACTGATTTGGGAAAGAGATCCCGGTTTACTACTTCTCCCTAAATCTGTAATTCCTATCCCTAAGCGATTTCCAAGACGATTCTGAATAAAACCCTAGAACAAAGATAATTTACCTCCGGTCTCCCGCTTAGCAAATTCTAGTTAGCAAATACCGAATTCTAACTCTCGTTACGGACCCACTGTTTACTAACCGCCTTAAGAACAATCTAGATTATCGGTCAATTAGTGATTTAGAGGAATTACCGTCTCTAAACTAACCGGCTATTTTTCTGAATTCAATTGAAAGCCGCAGTCGTCACATATAAGCCAACAAAATACTAATCTTTATAATTGGCCAAATTATAACGATTAAAGAAATTAAGCAAGGAAAATAACTTTACTCAATCGAATTGTATTAAATCATAAAGGAACAGGAATAGTTAATTCAGGGATACATAGCAAACCAGAATCTAAAAGAACTACTCAGCCATTGACATAGTTACAATAAGAATGAGAATTCTATCTTTAGTCTAATTAAACGGCTGCTATCTAAAAGATAGAATAAAAGATAACTAAAGATAGAATAACAATCCATTATTTCCGTAGCAGTATTTCTGGTGCTCCGCTTATATTGGTCCGGGTTTGCAAACAAGTACGCAAACCCGGACCACCACTAAAACTAGGCAGTAGGTTCTCGCTTGAAGACGGTCCGGGGTTGCAAACAAGTACGCAAACCCAGACCATGTCTGAAACTAGGCAGAGAGTTCTTCGATGAGATGGTCCGGGTTTACAAAGTAGGATACAAACCCGGACCCTCATTAAAACACGACAGTAGTTGATGAAAATCAGCCTTTGACTCTAGTTTGACTTCCACTTGTTGCCTAAACCTCTAAATACTTCATTTAAGCACTTTGTTGAGCCCTTTATCCTATAAACATATCAAATCGATCATTGGAGACAAATATAACAATAAAGTGTAAATAAAGCATTAAGGAGGGAAGTTAATGTCATAATGTAGATAATTAAGCACGAATTAGCCTAGTAAACTTAGACAAATTCCTGACTTATCAACTTCCTCACACTTAATCTTTGCTTGCCCTCAAGCAAATAGAAACATACTGAAATCTTACAGAAGGGAGACATCAGTTTAGAACCATGAACAAGGTGATCTAATTAGGAAAAGCAGTCATGGAAAACAATGATCCACACTTGTAGGTTTTCATAAACAGTGAATTGAGACGTACTTTCCAAAGGCTTAAGACACATAGTAAAACAACCTGACTCCAATTTCACTGAGGGACTACTTTCCACAATCCATGGACGACAAGGGGTGAGAAGTAATATCTTATTCCATATTACCTTGCATCACCACGTACTCATAATCAAGAAAGAATTTGCACTTTGCATTTGAAATAAATTTCTTCAACTTTCTTAACAAGCATTAACTTTCTCTTTTATATCCCTCAGACTTTTCTCTCCATTCATGTAGCGGTGTTGGCTCTTCTATCCCAGATCAGATGACCTTAAGTAGATGGGTGATGAGGCACCCCAAGGACTTAATTACCAAATGGACGAGGCCTATTTCTGGGTCAAAAGTTTGATTAGAGGAGTATCTTGCCTTTGTCCTTCTTTCCTTTCATTCAAGAATCATTCCCAAAGTCCCCAAGTGAAATTAAAATCAAATAGTTACACTAATAGGCTTAACTTTTTAATGAAGAAATAGACAAGCATTAATCAAAACTGTACATACAAGCAGTGCAACCAGAATTCCCACAACTATTTTCTAGCTTCGATCTCACAAATACTAGTGCTACTCGTGCGGTGTTCCAAACCAACTTATCCAACCACTGAATAAGACTCAGGTATATTACGCAACCAAAAATTTTTGAGGGCCAACAAAAATGTAGTGAAAATGGAGTGGTAGCCTTTAAAATGTTCAAAATTAGCACATTCGAATGTAATTGAGCATGAGCATGCATAATCTCCCTTCCTCACACTTAAAAATAAGCAATGCCCTCATTGCTTCATGAAAATGATTAAGACGGAAGGAAAACACAGTTCACATAAAACAACGTTTGAAGAATAAAAGAAGTTAGAAAATCACGCCCCTGGAGTATGGTGAGGACAACGTCCTCACACTTATGTGAAAACATTGGGGTGTTGAATTCTGGAGAAAATTCGACAGAGTTTCCTTTGGTTCCCTCAATACCTTACATGCAGTAAAAGCAGACCTGTAGCTCAAGAAATAAAACCAAAAGCCAATACTGACTTGCAGAAACAGTAAGTGTGCGGGTGAAACATCATAGTTAAGTAATACAGACGGAAAATAAAAGGCAGCATTCAAATCCAAAATAAAATAGAAGTACAACCAAAGGAAAACTTCTCAGAAATAACTAAGAAAATAAACACATCAAAATATCCGAAAAGGTAGAAAGTGAAATAACCCAAACTCCTGGAACCTAGGGGTGTGGAGGCTGTGACTACGACCCATGCGGAAGATGCCACTCCTCCATACGGGCGAAGCGGGCATCATACTCAGCCATCCTCGCCTCCTGGCGAACCTCAGAAGCATGATGACATGCCTCCAAAGATGTCAGACGAACTTCATAGTTCTGAACTTGAGTGGATAATTCATCGAGGCACGAGCCAAACTCATCAAAGCGAGTGGTGCACACCCCCTACCAATCCCTGAACTCCGTCATCAGCTCCTCAAATTCCTGCGTCTGACCCGCTGCAGGAACATCAGTATCCCTAACCTCTGAGGGTCCGACCACATCGGCACCAGAAGATCGGGCAGCTCTCTCACCCGGTCGGGCACGACGACGCTTAATCCAACCATCCCCGATCTTCTCCCATTGAAACTGATGCATAGCTTTCATGTCTAAGGGAGAAGTGGGAGTCTAAGGCCGCTCATCACTGAAGTCAACCCTTGCCCTCTCAAAAAGAAACTGCAGAAAGTGCGGGAAAGCAAGGGAAGCAGTACAATCCACATCCATGATCCTCAGAATATGATCAAAAACCACTAAAGGGAAAACTATAGGACAAGCACCACGAGAAAATTCATCATCCATCAAATGTCGCAAAAAGAAACAATCCAAGGAGTTAAGGTCAGCACACTCCCTAGGGCGAACATTATGCATAATAATAGCCCAAAGCAAACACTCCAGCGGGGTCTGTAGTTTGTCCCCCGTCACAACTTGCTTATCCCTTGAAGACCATCTTTGACGGTACTGCACCTTAGGGTCATTAACAATCAAACCCATATAATGCTCCTTAGCCCTCTTCTTATCATTCTCCTCTTGTTTCAGGGCCTCTGTAAAAGCATCATCAGCAAATGCTGGATTCACCCCAAAATATTCCCTGATTTCTGAAGACCCTAAACGAATGACTTTCCCTTTTACCCTTGAGAAAATCACACTAAAATTATCATCCTTTTCCGCATTAGCATAAAACAACTTAACCAATCTCGGATAACAGCTCCCCCTACCGAGATGCAACAGATTGCCCCAACCTTTTTCACCAAACACACTGTCCAAATTAAACTCAGCAATTAACGCAGGAGAAACTGACCTCTTCGGAATTATTTTCCTGTCCTTGACATTATACCATTCAAAGGCAGCCTCACTGATGAAGTCGGAGCGCACGGACTCGTGGAATTGGACTGGTGCCAGCGGTGCTGAGGTCGAGACGGCAGCGGCAGTGGACCGGCAAGCTCTCTTTGGGGCCATAGTAACACATAAAAATGGATAGGAGAAGATTGGGGTTGGTGCGCTACCGTTTCGGATAGGGGAGTGGTGATGGCAGGTGGTGATTGAATGAAAAGGGTGGAGACGGCAATGGGAAGTGGTGGTGGCGCGAGAAGGATAGGGTGGTGGTGGTGTGAGACGGGGCTGGTAAAAACGGCGATAGCAAGAGGTGCGGTTAGTTGAAGACGGAACCGGGGTGGGTGTCGGGTTTGCGCGCGGGCTGGCGGGGGAAGGAAGTAGAGGAAAGAAAAGCGAGGAAAAGGAAGTGTGGGGGTGGTGGTGGGGTCCGGCGACAGTCGGGGGGGAAGTCTTGGTGGTGCGAGAAGGACGGGGTGGTGGTGGTGGAGTGATGCGGGTCGGGGGCAAAGGCTGAAGCAAGTGCGGTGGGGGTGAAGGGAATCGGAGGCGCGCGAGGTTGAAGAAAGGTAAGGATTTAGGGATTTGACGCGTGCGCCCCTCTTATTCTGCATGCAACTTGGTCCAGGTTTGCAAACCAATACACAAACCCAGACCACCCCCAAAATACGCCAGTGACTGCTCCGTGCATATGCTCCGGGTTTGCAAACCAGTACACAAACCCGGACCACCCTCAAAAATAGGCAGTAAGTATCACGGCCTCCTGGTCCAGGTTTACAAACCCACACCTTAACCCGGACCACCTCTAAAACGTCCCAGTGGGTTCGCCAAATGTATGGTCCGGGTTTGTAAACCTGGATACAAACCTGGACCACCCTCAGAAGTGGCCAGAAATGAAAATCTGCAACTATTGTCTCTCCAAACTTCCTAAATTTACCTTCAAAACAATAAAAACTAAACAGAACATGCCTAATAAACACATTAGACCAAGAATTAAGAATGAAAACAACAAAACTTACGAGAAATAAGAAAAGCAAAAATAGGAAAAACTCACAAAACTGGGTTGTCTCCCAGTCAGCCGCCCGTCTTTTTGGTCTTTGGCTAGACCGTGCAACTGATTGATTAGTACGGAGGATCATGGAACGTAATCACCGAATGGACTTCAGCAATGTCACCATTGAGATAATGCTTCAGCTGGGACCCGTTGACTTTGAATGTCTCTCCTTCTGCATTGCTTAGACCGATAGCTCCATAGGGCGAGACACTTGTCACTGTGAACAGTCCAGACCAACGAGACTTCAACTTCTCAGGAAATAGTTTCAGACGGGAGTTGAATAGAAGAACCTTATCCCCAACGTGAAACTCCCACTTGACCAACAGCTTATCGTGCCACAGCTTCATCCTCTCCTTATAGATTCTGGCGTTTTCATAAGCTACCTCTCTAAACTCCTCCAGATCACACAGTTGTAACTTACGCTTCTCACCAGCCTTTTGTAAATCAAAATTCAACGCCCTGAGTGCCCAAAAGGACTTGTGCTCCAGCTCCACGGGTAAGTGACACGCCTTGCCATAAAGCAACTTGTACGGGGACATACCTAAAGGTGTTTTAAAGGCAGTGCAATATGCCCACAAGGCGTCATCCAAATTAAGGGACCAGTCTCACCTCGAGGATGTGACAGATTTCTAGAGGATCCACTTAAGTCCCCTGTTAGTGACATCGGCTTGCCCGTTCGTCTGTAGAGAAACCTTATGCCTGACACCATACTTCTGCAGAAGAGCTTCAAACTTTTGTTGCAGAAGTGTGTACCCCCGTCTCTAATGATCGCGCGTAGGACACCAAAACGGGTAAAGATATTCCTCTTTAAAAACTTAAGTACCACTCTTGCATCATTGGTAGGTGCCGCTATCGCTTCAGCCCACTTGGTGACATAATCTACTGCTACCAAGATGTAGAGATTACCTTGAGATGATGGGAACGGTCCCATGAAATCAATGCCCCAAAGATCGAACGGCTCAACCTCCAAGATCGAATTCAATGGCATCTCATGACATCTGGATAAATTCCCATGCCACTGACATTGATCACAAGTGGAGACAAACTGATAACAATCCTTGTTCAAGTTCTTCCAGAAGAAGCCAGCCTCCAAAACCTTCGCGGCTGTCCTAGCCGGACCAAAATGACCCCCTGCTTCTCTAGAATGACAATGCGTCAGGATGTCTCTAGCTTCCTCCTCAAAAATGCATCGACGAATCAGACCGTCTGCACAGACCTTGAACAGAAATGGGTCATCCCAAAGATAGTGCTTGACCGTGGAGAAAAACTTCTTCTTCTGCTGATATGACAACTCTGGAGGAATGATGCCCTTGGCTAGGTAGTTCGATATGTCAGCATAACAAGGGTTCGTGGAATGACCGATCATGTAGATATACTCGTCCGGGAAATATTCATTGATCCGCCTGCCATCATCTGGAACTTCCATACGGGATAAGTGATCCGCCACTCCATTCTGCGCTCCAGGTTTGTCTCTAATCTCAATGTTGAATTCCTGCAAAAGCAAAATCCATCTGATCAAACGAGGTTTAGCATCAACTTTTCCAAAGAGATACCTGAGAGCGGAGTGGTCGGTGTGCACGATGACTTTGCTGCCAATGATGTACGGTCGAAACTTATCACAAGCAAAGACGATCGACAGCAGCTCCTTCTCCGTCGTGGCGTAGTTCTTCTACACCTCATAGTCTTACTAGCATAGTAGACTATCCTCAATACCTTTTCATGCCTCTGACCCAAAGCTGCTCCCAATGCATAATCGCTGGCATCACACATAATCTCAAAAGGCAACGACCAATCAGGAGCAACAATAATAGGTGCAGAAACCAGTTTAGCTTTGAGCAAATTAAAAGCATCTAAGCACTCTTGCGTAAACTTAAATTTAGCATCCTTAAGTAACAAATCGCAAAGAGGTTTAGAGATCTTAGAAAACTCCGTAACAAAGCACCTATAAAAACCTGCGTGACCGAGAAAACTACGGACATCCTTTACCGATGATGGTGGTGGCAGCTACTCGATGACTTCAACCTTGGCCTTGTCTACCTCGATCCCTTTCCTAGAAATCTTATGCCCGAGCACGATGCCCTCCTGCACCATGAAGTGGCACTTCTCCCAATTGAGCACCAAGTTAGTTTCCCTGCATCTAGCTAAGATTAAATCCAAGTCTCTCAAACATGAATCAAAAGTCGGTCCAAAAACAGAAAAATCATCCATAAAAATTTCGATGCACTTTTCAATAAAATCAGCAAAAATAGCAGTCATGCAACGTTGAAAAGTGCCGGTGCATTACATAAACCAAAAGGCATGCGTCGATAAGCATAAGTACCATATGGACAAGTAAAGGTGGTCTTCTCTTGGTCCTCCTTAGCAATTGGAATTTGAAAATAACAGGAGTAACCATCTAAGAAACAGTAAGATTATTGTCCTGCAAGCCTTTCTAGCATCTGATCAATAAAGGGAAGGGGAAAATGGTCTTGCCTAGTGGTGGCATTTAATTTCCTATAATCAATGCAAACTCTATGCCCGGTAATAGTACGCTGAGGAACTAATTCACCTTTATCGTTAGGTACCATAGTTAAACCCCCCTTCTTAGGTACTACCTGAGTAGGACTTACCCATTCGCTGTCAGAGATTGGATAGATTATACCTGCATCCAGTAGCTTGATTACTTCCTTCTTAACCACCTCTTTCATGTGCGGGTTTAGTCTCCGCTGGGGCTGTCTCAATGGCTTGTAATCCTCCTCAAGATAAATGTGGTGGGTGCAAAACGTGGGTGAAATTCCTTTGATATCAACAATGGACCATCCTAACGCCTCTTTGTTCCTCCTCAAACCCTGCAACAAAGCTTCCTCCTATTAATCAGTTAAAGTATTAGAAAAAATAACAGGTAAATCAGCAGGAGGAACTAAGAAAGCATATTTAAGGTGACTAGGAAGAGGCTTGAGTTCAAGAGAAGGTGGTGATTCCACCGATGGAGCTAGCGTCTTTGGAACTCGGTCCAGCGGTTCCTCCTCGATTCTGTGGTTCTTCCTATATGGCCTCCCAGCAGAAAGTTGAAATGCTGTAGCAGAAACCTCGGAATCATCATGAGTGGTTTCTATAGAATCTACCAAACACCTCTCCAAAGCATCCAGCTCCGTGGGGCTGTAAGAATAGTCCTGCATCAAAGTGTCAATACAGTCTAGACTAAAACAAGCATGAACATCAGAAGGGTGAGTAGCAGCCTTGGTCATATCGAAGACAAGCTGCTCATCATGTAATCGCAGTATAATCTTCCCCCCTTCAACATCGATGAGGGTCCTTGCTGTGCGCATGAATGGTCGACCTAAAATAAGCGGTACTACCTTGTCTTCCTCCATGTCTAAAATAACAAAGTCAGCAGGGAAAGCAAAAGTACCAACCGAAACAATTAAATCTCTAACCACCCCTCTAGGTAGGATAATTGACCTATCAGCTAATTGCAAAGTAATCCGGGCAGGTTCACATTCTCCTAAACCAAGCTTTAAATACATGGACAAAGGCATTAAATTAATACTTGCACCTAAATCACATAAACCCTTACCACAATTCACATTACCTATCACGCAAGGTATGACCGGAGTACCTGGATCATCAAGCTTAGGTGGAAGCTTCTTCGAGAGAACAACTGAAACGCTCTCGGTAAGCTGCACAGTATCCTTCTCCACTAAAGACCGTCTGTTGGACAGGATGTCCTTCGTGAACTTCGTGTATATCGGCATCTGCTTCAAAGCTTCATCAAAAGGAATGTTAATGGTTAGTTTCTTAAAGATAGTTAAAAACTTACCAAACTGCTCATCCAAGTCTCTCTTCTTCAACCGGTTTGGAAAAGGAACTGGCGCTTCAGCAACTGCGCGACGTGGAGGTGATGGAGTCTTAGTAGTCTTGCTAATCGTCACCTCCTCTTCAGCTGGTTCCTCCTGAGAACCTGCTGGTGCAGTTTCTTCAACCTGCTCAACATTAGGAAGAGGAGTCTCAGCTTCAGGGACCACCGAGTCAAGCTGTGTACCACTCCTCAACGTGATTGCCTTGGCGTGCTCTCTCGGATTCTGCTCGGACTGACTAGGCAAGGAACCAAAGGACGCTGAGCTAACTACTGAGATATCTGAGACAGCTGAGTCTCAATGTTCCTATTGAATGTCCTTTGATCATTGTTGAAGGTCCTCTGCTTCTGATTGAAGGCTTCCAGCTCTCAAGAGTAGCTGCTGCATTTGACTATGGATTCATCACCGCACACATACGCTCAAACTGTGTTGACATCGCTTCTATCTTGGCAGCCAGAAAAGTATTCGAATCCACTTCATAAACTTCAGCAGGCTTCTTCGGTGAAGCTTCTCCAGTTCTAGTACCTCCCCACTGATTAGCTGCTGTAGTAATAGTCTCTAATAGCTCTTTGATTCTTGCAATGGGCAACTCCATCAAACTTCCTCCAGTACATGTATCGACCAGCAACCGGCTAGAAGGGTTCAAGTCCTTGTAAAACGACTGCAGTACAACCTCTTCTCCTAGCCCGTGATGCGGTACCTTCCTCACTATCCCCTTAAAACGCTCCCAAGCTTCAAACAAGGTCTCACCGGTAAACTGTTTGAAGTTGGTAATTTCTCCTCTCATGGTTAGCATCCGAGAGGGTGGAAAGTATTTCGCCAGAAATGCATTAGCCAGCTCTTCCCATGTAGTAATACTGACGGGCGCCAGTGAGTTCAACCATTCAGCTGCTCTATCCCTCAGGGAGAACGGAAACAGAGTGAGCCGAGCAACCTCCTGCGAAGCTGGTGTCGAACACGCTCCTACCAATCTCAGGAATGTGGTGAGGTAGACATTCGTGTCTTCAGTAACCGTCCCGCTGAACTGAGGTGCGTTCATCACCATGGTCACGTAGTGGGTCTTGAACTGCCACTGCACTCCTACCGGCAATGCAGGAATCACTATCGGCGACACCAACCCTTCGACACTTGGACGGGTGTAGTCCCTCATCTGCCTCTGGTTATTCGCCATGTTAACTGCTGGTTGAACTTCCGGAACCTCTTCGTCAACAGGTGGTTCGAGCACCCCCTCCTCAACTGGTGGATCCAGATTCAAATCCCTGCGAAGCTGTCTTGATGTTTTGCGTGTGTCACCGTGTGATCCTACAACCACCCGTTGATGGTTGGTAGACTTGTGTGTGAGAACGTTATGTATGCTCTGTAGGAATGAATGTTGTGTGCCCTAGTTTACACTTTAGCATGTTATACACATTTCTAACTTCTGGGTCTACTATGAGAACTTGTGCAAAGTCACTGATGTGGCACGGTGCTTAGAAGCACCGAGCATTATAATTATGGACTTAATCCTTTAGGTATCGTTAATGAATGCGGGACTAGATCCCTAAGACTACAAGGAGTGGAAAATATAAGTTAAGGAAGTAAGACTTCGGGACGAAGTCTCTTTTATGGGGGATAAGTTGAAATACCCCTGAACATTACACGCATAAAATCATAACGCGTTTTATAATTCAGACATAAAATAACGTACGAATAATTAAATCTAGTATATATATATGTACGAATACGAAAATACACGTGCGTAACGTTACGATATTGTAACGTTGTAAATAAGTAATAATAACGTCGCTTAATATCGTAACAAAAATAACACGATATAATATATAGTCTTACATATATAAAAGTAAGCATGTATATAGTTATACAAAAAAAAGAAGAAAAGGAGCAAGGACGCTCCCGCTGAGGTTCGAACCCCGTACCTCTCGTATGCCTAGTGAACGCCTTAACCGGTTAAGCTATGCTCGAATTCGATAACTTATACCACCGAATCAAAACTAGTAGTATGCAAACTATGATAATTACAAAGAAAAGAATCAAACACCCATTCTCTGTGACAGTGCCGTTTTCCTTCTTCTTCCTCGATCAAAAACCAGATCGAATCAAATGAAAAAAGGAGACAGAGAATTCAAACTCCCAGGCGACATAAATTCTTGTTTCACTAACCACCCATACTCTTCTCTAGAAACTTGCAACCGCACTCATGCCCTCACTCCCTGGTTGCTTAATCGATAGATGCAAGCATACCCAGACAGGGAATTGTTGTCGATCCCAGGAGCAGAAGAAACAAATCCACTAGAGTGTTGATGTTCCCACACCACCCCTTATCCTCTCAGTTCATTCTCTACAATATCGGGAAACCAAGAAGACAACAATTCCAGAGCACCATACTCCTTGGTTCTGTCCGAGAACAACAAAAGAAGAAATTAACTAGCCTGAACAAACTATACACCTCAAGGATATTCCCTCCTCAGTCTCCCTGTTATGCGCGTGAATCAAGGACAAAAAAAAAGTTAATGACGACAAGCACTTCCTCCACAACCGTCCCTTGCAACCCGAGACCAAGACTCCATTAGCTAGCATTTATCTCCATACCCAAATGTCTCAGTTGCTATGTGAACCGGGAAGGCCATTACAACTGACCATGGGTATCATCCCGTTTCCAGTCAAAAGACAAAGCCTGCCTCTGTTTCTAAATTTTATGCACCAGAGCCATGTTTTACAAACTTCCACGCACTACATTAGTCTCCCGTGCTTTGAGCCATCTTATTCAAAAACCATAGATCACCTCCTCCACACTCCTGCTGTGCATTGTTTCTGCATGGGCGGAAACTCTACTCACTCTCCCTCTAATTCCTGATGCACAAGGTAAGTGCTACTGGGTTACATTTCCTTTTCTGTTTCCCTGGTCCAAGAATTTGCTGCCTAACTCCTTCTTCCCGATTGCTCATGCGAGGATAGAGGAGTCACCAGAGAGCAAGACAGGAAACAAGCAACTACTGTCACCTACTGTACTCCCTATTCGAGACCCAACTCAGGTAGTGATTCAGAAATGCTTTCTACATGTCAATTACTTATGTGGTGTTGATGCTGTCTGAAAGTTTATTACTCAACACTTGGTTCTTTTCATGCTTGACTCCCTCATGCAGTCCCTATTGGCCTTGTTCAAAAGATCCCCGAGTAGAGCTGCTAAAACTCTCCCTGAGACTTAACAAAAAGAGTGAGGGTCCTGAAACGCCTTTTCCCCTTGCTTCTGTTACAGCTTTCTCTGATTTATCACACCTAACATCTAGGAGATCTTTTCATCAGCGGTGTTAATAACTAAGGTGCAAGGAGCCTGATAGAGTGCCTGGACCAACGAGAAAACAAAGAAAAACAACTAAGTTACTCAACCGGTGAGTTATTCCTAAACTGATTTCTAGATCAGAAAACAGAAAGAAAAAAAAAGAGACCAAACCTGCCAAATCTGATAATCATATCAAATCTGTAGCATGAAGTCTTAGTGCACTAGATATCCTGGGGAGGTTTCAAATTGCTAATACATTTATAACCTCATGAATGCACCTGACTGTGGTCGATACGTGAGAATGTAGAAGAAAGAAAAAACAGAAACAATAACATCTTAACAGAACAACAAAACAATGTAACAGTCTGTATATATATACCTCCTGTTTCTGTTGTAGTTTCAGTAAGTTTAACCATGTGTTTTAAGTTCTGTCCTTGAAGTAAGATCGTGATTAACCACCTAAAAAGGTGAGGAAAAACGTGGGAAACTAAGAATCAAATTAAATAACAGAAGAAGAAGAAAATCATATCAGTTCTACATTTTCAGTTTACAGTTTCTACTGGAAACTTAAGTTATGTATGATTCGGTTACAAAGAACTATAGAAAGTTGTGTTGAGTAGTTAAAAAGTCTAAAGCATTCTAATGCACTTAAGTAAAACTTTAGGCCCCGTGGGAAAGATAGAAAAACAAGTAATAGAAAGGAAGTGCCACACTCCATGGGTTCTGTTTCATTTAGTTCAATGATATGTTTCAGTTTCCAAGTTCCTGTCTGGTAGGTGTCCATGCCACCTTAGGGTCAGTTCTTGGATTCTAAAACTGTATAACCCACTAAGTCACGTAAGGCAAAGAAGTGGGAGGATCGGGAAGCCAAAACAGAAAACTAAGAAAAGAGATAGACAATGATGTAGCAGTTTCTGTTTCAGTCCTTACAAGTTCTGTATAGAGTTTTCTCAGAGGTGTTGTGCCTAGCTATTTGGGTTGCTTCTGAATTTAGAATATAGCTAGAACCTTTGCATAAACAAGTGAGTACCTTGGGATGAATTGAGAGACAGATTTATGGGCTGACAGAGAGAGAACAAGGGAGTTATCAGTTTTCAGTTCCTGATTACAGTTTTCATTTCTGTTTCATTTTTCAGTTTCTTGAGGTTCTGTACAGAGGAGCAAGTGAATGTTTATTGGTGAAGTTTTCGAGTTTAAAATATAGATGAAACACATAACTGATTAAGGAGTGCATAGGGGAAATATTTAGTGACAGTTGGGTGAGAGACAGAATGGAATAAAAGGACAGATAGCATAATGTAATGCTTCAGTCTAAGGGTTGGTTTCTGAAAGTTTTCCTCTGTATGATTATGTGACAGTGAGCTGTTTGGGGTTGGTTTCGAATTTAAACTGTGGTATAATGCTCAACTATATAGGTAAGCACCTTGGGGGAGATTTGAAAGAAAGAATTATGATTAAACAGAAAAGAATCAAGGAGAAGGCATCTGGTTACATGGTTTTCAGTTTCAGTTTCCTGATTTCCTTTTTGTATCTGTTTCTGTGTAACAGATTACTGAGGTGTTAGTAGTGTTATGATGTCTTAGGTATGAACTAGGAACATTGTTAAAGAGGTAAATTAAGTTGAAAAATCATTTGAGAATTTAGGAACCAAGCAACTGATGAAAAATAGAAGGAAAAAGGAAATACACAGTTGTTGGTTTTCAGAATTTTAGCCTTCTTGCTTCTGTATGATGGCTTTTCAGAGGTATTAATGGAGTTGTTTTGGGCTGGGTTTTAGTTTGAGACTACCCAATATACTTAGCTAACTTGGCAAGCAACTTAGGAAACGTTGGAAAATAGATTAGAGGATGAACCGATGGTTAAAAAGGAGGAGATACTTAAGCTATGCTCCAGATTTCCCATAACAGTGTCACCTCTGTAGAACTATCACCCAGTAGGTATAAGGGGGTTTTAATGGCTTGTGTATGAACTTATAATCTAGCTAACACCCATAACTAGTTGGGTAAACACTACAGGAAAGAAACAAACATAAACTAAACCAACTAGCAACAAGAACCAAGAGGGAATGTGTAGCTTGTGCTTCAGTTTCATTGATGTTAGAGCTTCTGTATAACGGTGTTACTAAGGTGTTATAAGTGTGATTCTAGTTTAATAATGAACTCAAATAATAGCTAATGAACATAACTAGGATACCAAAGCATGTGGAGAAAGCTACACATCAACTACTACATGGAGAGTGAAGTTAGATAAGGTCTTACAAGGGACTTGTGTTACTACATGGAGAGTGAAGTTAGATAAGGTGTTACAAGGGACTTGTGTTTCAGATTTTAAAACTTTTTGGACTGCTGTATAAGTGGGTTTAGGGGTATTCTATGGTCTATATTACCACTATACAAGGATTAAAACATTTCTCACCTATTTATCTAAGGAGGGAATACATACTAGACAAGTTATACCATCTTATATAAACTTGTTACATAAATAACGCTTAAAACACTCTAAAACATTAGCTAGGGAAAAAGGACTTAGTTAACGTATCAAACAAGGTGTGAATGTCCTAGGAGTAAGATAAGCCTAGAATTAATGCATGTGAAGTTCTAAGGGTAATATAAACTAAGCATTTAACAACATACCAAGGGAATAACATACGATATAAAGTGTCATCACAAGAAATGATAAACTGACACATTGCTTTATTTAACGCTAGGGCCGTAGTGAACTCCGACTGGGACCCATGTGTGAGACAACTCGTACTTGTGAAAAAGGTATGGACATGTGTGGTTCGTATGTTGCCGTGTTACACGGCTTGTTTGCTGTGTGCTCTGTGTGAAAAAGACCATAAGATTGAAGCATGAAATTGGATTGCTTGCTTATCGTGTTATATGGTTTCTATATCATTGTTGTATATTATTTGCGTGCACACAGTAGTTTAGTCCCTTCGCGTTTATGGAATTTGAGATGAAACACTGGGAACTATGAAAAACAAAGAAAATTCTGTAAAGGGGAACTCCTCTCTAACCATGGAGGACGTACCATGACACCCACTATGGTGTCTATCCATGAATAATAATGAAGAGCAAATCTCAATTGGTGGAACATGAGGATAACCCGGGAAGACGACATCTCGGGCCGCGCGGTATGGAATGCTCGAGAGTTGGTATCTGCATCAGATCCCTCGCCCTTCTATGTGGAGCACATCCTGGAGTCTAGAGGCGACTCCGCTTTCCCGACCCTGGGTGTCGGGAATGGGGGAGTGACAAATTGGTGGAGCTTATCCTGGAGTCTAGAGGCGACTCCGCTTTCTCGGCGCATGATGTCGGGAATGGGGGACTAGCTATGGAGGAGACGTCCTCCAACGTGCAGTAACATAAGAAATTAAGCTATAAAGAAGCAAAGAAAGATGGGCACCCATACTATATGGTCACGGGAATCAACCTACATCCCCAGACCTGGTGCAAGAAAGAGAAAGAGAAGTACACATGATGGAAACAAAGAAAAAGAGACGAAAACACTCAACATTGAATGATCCCACTGTGTGGATCATCCTTATTCAAATTCTTTGAAGCTCTAGTTGTTTTACATGCATGAGGTGTTTGGTGTTATCTTTATGCCCAACATGTTGAGAGTTGCTATGTTGTCATTGTATGTTGTGTGTTACTGTTTTATTATAGCATGCAAATTGAACTTAATCATATTCGACCAAGTAGTCGTGTGACCCGGCAACATGCGGGCTACACACGTTCATACTCAGCATAGTTTTGCTGAGTCCTTTATTTTTTACAGGTATGAAACTCGAAGCAGGCGGAGAGTAGATAGGGTGACTACCATAGGGGTAGTCCATACGGGCAAGACTTTTGTGTAGTATGTTTTATTATATGGGTTGTGATTATGTAACACTAAACCCTTGTTGTATGTTTCGGTTTGTGTAACTTAAGTAAGAACTTATGATGTAGACTCTCGGTACTTGGTTTGTATTTCCCGTTTGTACTTGGATTTGGTTATGGTTTTAATTCCAGTCATTCAGACCGCAGCTTAGTATTGATGGTGTTGTTGTGTCAACCACGTGGGTGGTCGGCGTCTGTGACACCAGGTTGGAACTGTGACTCCGCTGTTTAGACTTGTTGTATCATTGTTTGGCGCATCGTTCGGACTACGGTTTGGTTAATCGGGGGTGTTACAATTTTGATGACATCCCCCACTGTTTCTGCAATTTTGCACACGTTGAATTTCTTCCACGCATGAAGGGGTATACCTCGGATGACAACCCACGTTCTATGTTTCTCAACTTGATCCTCCCTTTCCCAATGACGGACTTCCACTCCTTCGCCAGTGGAGTAACCCTGGCTAATAACTTCCTTTACTTCATGTGTTGAATTTTTCAGCAAAAGGAACTTTCTCCTCGAGAGAGCTAGTAGCCCTGACATATTAGGCCACCTACTACGAAGGAAATCTAATGCTTCCATCGGATTTTTTCCTCTTGGAAAGTGAAAACCGCACATTTGGACAGACATGCCTTCATCCCTTCATCAGCTTTGATCTTTATAGAGAGTCTCGATTTAGCATTGCTATACTCTTTTTGGATCTGGATAGACGACTTTTAGGAGAAACTGCTATTTGGAAGCATCGTTTCTCTCATTGGCTTTATGGCCTTGAAACTTCATTCTTGCCCACAGACTACTACCATTGATATTCCAGCCTTTAATGCCATCAATTACTCTTCTAGCATCATCGACATGATAAACATCTACAAAGGCACATGCATTTCGAGTCCACGATCTCCATTTTCTACTAATGTAAAGCCTACTCCATCGGGCAAACCTTCGAATTTATCTGCCCAACTGATATTCCGACACTCCTCTATGTATATTGCCAATGAAAATTGTGGTAGTTGTATTACCTTTGGATCGAGAACTATTTTGAGAAGGCCAGTCGAAAATCGATTCTCGCTCATATGACCAGTTACTTTGCGCTTCATTCTTTGAGTAAGCCAGTTTCGCAACTTGTCTTTTCACCTTCCTATAGTCCTTTCTTCCATGAGATAGTTCACTTCTACCCCGTCTTGTTTGCTCTCTCGGTCTTCTACTTCTCCTTGAGTCTTCCTTGAATCTTGCATCTTTCTGGTCCCTTCATATAGATATGTCACCTCTATTGTCAATATGATCACAACTTTAATATAACATTATATAAAAGCTTATTGTTAACTTCAAAAACCTGAATTCATAAGTTTGACACACCTACTTTAAAATTCTGGGTCCGTCACCGTCTGTATATATATGTCGTAAATAACTATCATGTCATAATAGTTAAGATAAATTATACCCAGCCCACACTTTCTGGGATCGATTCCTATTGTGCACATTTCAACACACAAGTTTGAATTTAATATGCCAATGGTATGGGGTTTATTTATATACGCATAAGAAGAAACGCTTTCTACCACACATTATCGGTAGAAAAATCAGTGGCGGTGTGACATCAATATTGCTACCATATCAGAAAATGGTAGTGAATTTTATTTTCACCACCAAGGATTTACTAACCGACAGACTGCGGTAGCAAATGAAGAAACCGGTAGCCCGTTCCATTTGGCTACCAATTTTTCTATTATGGGTACTCATCGTATTGATAGCTAAACTCCCTTTTTTCTTGTAGTGAAGAGAGATGTAACGACCCCAAAACTGGCCTGGGAGTTAGGGCCATTACACGCCGCGAGTCTACTACCTAACGTCGCAAGGCTCTAAGCAAAACGAATCCCAAAACCAAATAACGAACTTGTATAAATACCAAAAGAGTTTACAAGATCCAAATACTTATAAGTCAAATACAAAGAGAGAGGCCCGAAGGCTACACATAGTTCTAAAGCGTCCAACGCGCAAGCAAACAAAGTCAACAAAACTAAAAAACGAAGCTCCAGGGGGACGAGAGAGAAGATCCCACGAGCTCAATCTGCAACAAAGTAAAGGGGTGAGCTAAACAGCCCAGCAAGCAGAAGACTTCCTCAAGGAAGCCCACTCAAAACAAAGTAGAAGAATAGTTTATAAACAGAGAAGAAGGCGGAGTCATATAATCAGACGAAAGGAAGCACAAAACAGAAGCAGAGCAGAACGTCACTTCAAACCATAGTCGGACTTTCAGAAACGTACAGAAGAGTGGGACACTAGAAACAAGCTAACACAACAGAAGGACTCACATAAGGTCCTATGGATCCGAGGATCCCACAACAGAAGCCGTAGAGACAGCTAACAGACCCGTCGGTCAAATAACGTCCTAAGGGAGACCCTAAGGAGTATAACAGAAGGAATTCCTGCGCAGCATGCTACGGGACAGCCCCCCGACTATCCAAGGCTCAGAAGCAAAGTAACTAGGTCCCAAAACCAAAAGCTCACAAAACAGATCTTAAGTGCATGGAAATGCATATAAACAGCATAAGAAGCTTGTACACAGATAGGGGAATCCAACCCCGCAAACGGAACTCAAAACGGAGCTAAAACAGAGAAGTTATGTCAAAACAGTGCATGTCCGAACTTGCGTCCGACCTTGCAAGTTCGGACAGAGGCCGAGAGCAGAAGTCACAGAAATCCAAAGTGTCCGAACTTACGTCCGAACGTCGAAGTTCGGACGTAAGTCGAGAGTCAGAAGCCAAAACAATCTTCGTGTCCGAACTTGCGTCCGACCTTGCAAGTTCGGACACACTCGAAACTTTTACGAAAATCGTCCTCGCGTCAGGTCCGAACTTACAAGTTCGGACCGATGTTCGGACACTCAAAACCTTCAAAAACAAAACGCGCCCGATGACCTGTCCGAACTTGTAAGTTCGGACAGACGTCCGGACAGTGCAAAACTGTCGAATTCCAGAAAGGATAGACGCGCAGAAAACCACAAAAATCATCACAAACTCACCCAAATTCCACAGAATTGTAAATCAGTACCCTCGGGGGTTTAGCCAATCGATCAACAACACAAAACCGATGAGAAAGCACACAATCACAACACAATTGCAAACCAGAAACGCTAGAATAAAACAGTCCCCCGAAGGTGAGCAAACAACCCCGATTCCATCCCCCACTTACATGAATTCGAAGCGCTGATTCAGTCCAAACGTTACCAGCAACTCCACGGACAGGACGCAGCAGAGGAGACGCACAATGCACCACTGAATTCGCAGAGAAGAGACCCCAAAATCAGAAAACTGCCCTCTCAAAACAGAAGCGGAAACCATCGGAATCGAAAGGAAAACCAAACCTGATTTGCAGAGGAGAAGAATCTGAACAGAAGCAGCGGGAATTCGACGCAGAAATCTGACAGCAGCAGCAACAATTCTCACAGAGTTCATCAAGCACACAAGGGAAGCAGAGAAGAGATCGTGAAAACTGTCAAGAGGGAGAACGCGCTATTGTAAACTGATCGTGAATTGGAAATGTAAAATAAATGACTTATCTGCCTTAATAAGTCTCACCAAAAATAAAAGGGGGAAACGACCTCCTTGCCCCCGTCTTTTAATTCAATGCTCCGACGTCCCTCTACTAAACAAAGCACACATAACATAACTAATTAATAACATGTTATGTCATGAAATCTGAAAAAGAAAATACGGAGTATTACATCACTCCCCCCTTAAAAGGAATTTCGTCCTCGAAATTCAACATACCTCACTGCTCGAAGAGGGAAGGAACTTGGCACGCAACTCCTCCTCGAGTTCCCACGTCGCCTCACGCTCGGACTGATCAGACCACTGCACCTTAACCATAGGCAGTGTCTTGCTACGAAGCCGACGAACATCCCGTGCTAAAATACGAACCGGAGCTGCCTCATAAGTGAAATCATCTCGAGTCGAAGCTGACCATAGTCAATCACATGCGAAGGATCATGTAGATACTTCCTGAGCATCGACACATGGAACACGTCATGCACTCCTGCTAGAGCTGGTGGCAATGCCAATCTGTAAGCCACCGGCCCAACCTTCTCAAGCACCTCAAAAGGCCCTACGAACCGAGGACTCAGCTTGCCTCGCTTACCAAAACGAACCACACCCCTAACTGGAGAAATCTTCAGATACACGTGGTCTCCCACCTGAAACTCAAGCGGACGGCGCCTCTGATCTGCATAACTCTTCTGCCGGCTCTGGGCAACCAACAAACGCTCCCTGATAGTCTTGACTTTGTCCACAGCCCCCTGCACCAACTCAGGACCCACAATCGCCCTCTCTCGCAGGTCGTCCAAACAAATAGGAGATCTACAGCACCTACCATACAACGCCTCAAATGGAGCCATCCCAATGCTCGATTGGAAACTATTGTTGTAGGCGAACTCAATCAATGTCACATGCTGATCCCAGCTGCCCCCGAAGTCGAGCACACAAGCCCTCAACATGTCCTCCAAAATCTGATTCGTCCTCTCCGTCTGCCCATCGGTCTGAGGATGATAAGCCGAACTGAAAGCCAAATTCGTACCTAAAGCCTTATGCAAGCTACGCCAGAAGCGAGATACAAATCTCGGATCTCTGTCCGAAACGATCGTCGCCGGCACACCATGCAGCCTCACAATCTCGTCTACATACAGCCGAGCCAGGCGCTCAAGGCTGAAGGTCTTCCTCACAGGCAAGAAATGGGCTGACTTCGTCAACCGGTTCACAATCACCCACAACGCATCGTACCCGGAAGATGTCCTAGGCAACCCCATAATGAAATCCATGCCAACGCTCTCCCATTTCCACTCAGGAACAGGAAGAGGCTGTAGAAGACCCGCAGGTCGCTGATGCTCGGCCTTCACCTGCTGACAGGTCTGGCAACGAGCCACAAAATCAGAAATCTCCCTCTTCATATTCGCCCACCAAAAGGACTCTCTGAGGTCCCGGTACATCTTCACCCCTCCCGGGTGCACAGAATAAGGAGCTCCATGAGCCTCCTGCATAATCTCCGACCTAAGATCGCCTCCACTAGGCACACAGACTCTGCCCCTGAAGTGTAGACAGTCATCGCTGGACACAGAAAACTCTGACTCCTGCTCCTCTGACAACTTCTCCCTGATCTTACACAACTCAGCATCAGCCTTCTGACCCTCTCTGATCCGCTCAATCAAAGTAGACTGGACCTGAATCGAAGCAATCATCCCAGCACGGTCGGACCGAACAACCCAAATCCCCATACGCTGAAGCTCAATAGCAGACCTCTGAACTCCTGACAACGAACAAGCAAGACCAGGAGCACCCCTACGGCTCAAGGCATCTGCCACCACATTCGCTCTACCAGGATGGTAGAGGATCTCCAGGTCGTAGTCATGTAACAACTCCAACCAGCGCCGCTGTCTCAAATTTAGTTCCTTCTGCGTGAACAGATATTTGAGACTCTTGTGATCCGTGTAGACCTTACACGTCACCCCGTACAAATAGTGCCGCCAGATCTTCAAGGCGAAGACCACAGCAGCCATCTCCAAGTCATGGGTAGGATAATTCTTCTCATACGGCTTCAACTGTCGTGACCCATATGCTACCACCTTTCCCTGCTGCATCAGAACACAACCCAGCCCTCTGTGGGAAGCGTCACAGAACACCTCAAAGCCCTCTCTCCCAGAAGGCAACGTCAAAATCGGAGCCGAAGTCAACCTCTTCTTCAATCCTGGAAGCTCTCCTGGCACGCCTCACTCCAATCAAACTTGACATCCTTCCTAAGAAGACGAGTCAAGGGGGATACGATCTTAGAAAAGCCCTCCACGAACTTTCTATAATACCCAGCCAATCCCAGAAAATTGCGCACCTCAGACACACTAGTGGGCTTCGCCCACTCCATAACTGCCTTAATCTTCTCTGGGTCCACTGAAATGCCATCCTTCGAAACCACGTGACCAAGGAACACAACTCTATCCAACCAGAACTCACACTTCTTCAATTTAGCATACAACTCCTTCTCTTTCAACGTCTGTAGGACCATCCTCAGATGCTCCTCATGCTCCTCAGCACTCTTGGAGTACACCAAGATATCGTCAATAAACACAACTACGAAAGAATCCAAGAAAGGTTTGAAGACTCTGTTCATCATATCCATGAAGAACGACGGGGCATTGGTCAAACCAAAAGGCATGACCAAGAACTCATAATGCCCATATCGGGTCCTAAATGCAGACTTAGGCACATCCTCGGCCTTAATCTTCAGCTGATGATATCCAGAACGCAAGTCGATCTTCGAGAAGACTGTCGCCCCTGCTAACTGGTCAAAGAGATCATCTATGCGGGGAAGAGGATACCGATTCTTGATGGTAACCTTATTCAATTCCCTGTAGTCGATACACAATCTGAAGGAGCCATCCTTCTTCTTCACAAATAACACAGGTGCTCCCCATGGAGACACACTAGGGCGGATGAAGCCCTTATCCAGAAGATCCTGCAGCTGCACCTTCAGCTCCTTAAGCTCTGCCGGACTCATGCGATAGGGGGCCTTAGAGATAGGCTGAGTCCCTGGCGCTAACTTGATAGAAAACTCCACCTCACGTTCAGGCGGTAGCCCTGGAACATCGTCCTGGAACACCTCAGGAAACTCACGCACAGTGGGGATGTCCTCCAACCGGGATCCCTCCTTAACCTCAGGTACAAAGCAGAGAAAACCCTGGCAGCCCTTCCTCAAGGAACGGACTGCCTGCATAGCAGACACCAACACAGGAGCACAAGGAATGGAGTTCCCCACAAAAGCAAAACGGGTCTCACCCGGTCTATCAAACACAACCCTCCTAGCTGCACAATCTATATGGGCATGGTGCTCTGCTAGCCAGTCCATGCCCAAAATCACATCGAAGCAAGACATACGCATAGGGATCAAATCAGCAGACAAGTTCCTATCCATAATCACTACCGGAACCGACTTACACACAGAATCAAGTACACATGCAGGTACGCCACTCAGCGGGCTAGAAATACACAGATCAACATCACATGGCACAGCAGACAACCCGAGACTACCCACTAAATCAGCAGACACAAAGGAGTGGGTAGCTCTTGAATCAAACAAGCAGAAAACTGGCTGAGAAGAGATCCGAAGAATACCTGACACTACTCGGTCTGAGTCACGGTCTCGCTCACCAGCTAGCGCATACACACGTGCCTGGGTCTGGGGCTTCTTCTGATCAGCCTTCTGCCCGGACCCTGAACCAGCACCTCGGCCCTCAGAACCGCCACTGCCACCTCCACCTCTAGCCTGTGGACACTGGGCAATGCGGTGATCCAGCGAACCACACTTGAAGCACGCCCCGGACTTCCTGTAGCACTCCCGTCCTGGGTGAAAATGGTCACACTCCGCACACTTCTCCACAGTAGGGGATGCTGATGAAGAAGAACCCCGGTCTCCTCTATACTTCTTCTTCTGAGAAGAAGGCTGCTCACGCCTCTCGGGCTCCTCCACACGACCCTTCCTCTTCTGGTCTTTGCCCTTATCGGGCCTCTGGCCCTTCTTCTCATACCGCTGCCTAGCCTGCAGCTCAGACTCCACTACCAACGCCACATCGGCCACATCCCTGAAGGTCTTGTGGCGAAAAGGTGCCATAGTAGCTCGAATGTCGCCCCTCAGACCAGCCTCAGACTTCCTAGCCTTCCGGTTGTCATCTGGCTCTGGCACAAACTTAGAAAGGGAAATGAACTTCCGCACATACTCATCCACAGACATCTCCTTCGTCTGACGAAGCCTCCCATACACAACTATCTTCTGATCCCTGAAGACATCGGGATAGAACTGTTGATTGAAGCAGCCCCTGAACTGCTCCCATGTCCATGGGTGGGGGTACTTCCCTTCAACCGACTTCCACCACTCCTTCGCCTCTGACTGAAACATAAAGGTGGCAAAGCCAACCTTCTGATCCTCCTCACATCCCATGACCCGCAGAAGGTCCTCAATGGCAGTGATCCAGTGGCTCGCCTCCTGTGGGTCGCCACTAGCATCAAAAGAAGGCAGCTTCAGCTTCAGGAACTCCTGAAGCGCCTTCACGTTACTGCCCCCCGCGTTACCGGCTCCTGTCGCCTGACCAGCAGTGGCCCCTACGGTCTGCAGCACCTGGGTCACCACCTACTGCACAATCTCTGCAATGTCCCCTTGGGGAGCATCGCCTGAAGCTACACCACGTCCTGAACGTCGGGGAGGCATACTGAAGATACAACACCAAAATTAATCAGAAACCGACAAGCATCAAACAGCAGACCTTTCAGACACCCACACATGCAGACAAACCCCACAACCACCAAAGAACGGGCAACCTGGCTCTGATACCACTAAATGTAACGACCCCAAAACCGGCCTGGGAGTTAGGGCCGTTACACGCCGCGAGTCTACTACCTAACGTCGCAAGGCTCTAAGCAAAACGAATCCAAAAACCAAATAACGAACTTGTATAAATACCAAAAGAGTTTACAAGATCCAAATACTTATAAGTCAAATACAAAGAGAGAGGCCCGAAGGCTACACATAGTTCTAAAGCGTCCAACGCGCAAAGTAAACAAAGTCAACAAAACGTAAACAAACGAAGCTCCAGCAAGGGACAAGAGAGAGAAGATCCCACGAGCTCAATCTGCAACAGAGTAAAGGGGGTGAGCTAAACAGCCCAGCAAGCAGAAGACTTCCTCAAGGAAGCCCACTCAAACAGAAGTAGAAGAATAGTTTATAAACAGAGAAGAAGGCGGAGTCAATATAATCAGACGGAAAGGAAGCACAAATCAGAAGCAGAGCAGAACGTCACTTCAAACCATAGTCGGACTTTCAGAAATGGATACAGAAGAGTGGGACACTAGAAACAAGCTAACACAACAGAAGGACTCACATAAGGTCCTATGGATCCGAGGATCCCACAACAGAAGCCGTAGAGACAGCTAACAGACCTGTCGGTCAAATAACGTCCTAAGGGAGACCCTAAGGAGTATAAACAGAAGGAATTCCTGCGCAGCATGCTACGGGACAGCCCGACCCGACTATCCAAGGCTCAGAAGCAAAGTAACTAGGTCCCAAAACCAAAAGCTCACAAAACAGATCTTAAGTGCATGGAAATGCATATAAACAGTATAAGAAGCTTGTACACAGATAGGGGAATCCAACCCCGCAAACGGAACTCAAAACGGAGCTAAAACAGAGAAGTTATGTCAAAAACAGAGGCGTGTCCGAACTTGCGTCCGACCTTGCAAGTTCGGACAGAGGCCGAGAAGCAGAAGTCACAGAAATCACAGTGTCCGAACTTATGTCCGAACGTCAAAGTTCGGACGTAAGTCGAGAGTCAGAAGCCAAAACAATCTTCGTGTCCGAACTTGCGTCCGACCTTGCAAGTTCGGACACACGTCGAAACTTTTACGAAAATTCGTCCTCGCGTCAGGTCCGAACTTACATGTCCGGACCGATGTTCGGACACTTCAAAACCTTCAAAAACAAAACGCGCCCGATGACCTGTCCGAACTTACAAGTTCGGACAGACGTACGGACAGTGCAAAACTGTCGAATTCCAGAAAGGGTAGACGCGCAGAAAACTACAAAAATCATCACAAACTCACCCAAATTCCACAGAATTGTAAATCAGTACCCTCGGGGGTTTAGCCAATCGATCAACAACACAAAACCGATGAGAAAGCACACAATCACAACACAATTGCAAACCAGAAACGCTAGAATAAAACAGTCCCCCGAAGGTGAGCAAACAACCCCGATTCCATCCCCCACTTACATGAATTCGAAGCGCTGATTCAGTCCAAACGTTACCAGCAACTCCACGGACAGGACGCAGCAGAGGAGACGCACAATGCACCACTGAATTCGCAGAGAAGAGACCCCAAAATCAGAAAACTGCCCTCTCAAAACAGAAGCGAAAACCATCGGAATCGAAAGGAAAACCAAACCTGATTTGCAGAGGAGCAGAATCTGAACAGAAGCAGCGGGAATTCGACGCAGAAATCTGACAGCAGCAGCAACAATTCTCACAGAGTTCACCAAGCACACAAGGGAAAGCAGAGAAGAGGATCGTGAAAACTGTTAAGAGGGAGAACGCGCTATTGTAAACTGATCGTGAATTGGAAATGTAAAATAAATGACTTATCTGCCTTAATAAGTCTCACCAAAAATAAAAGAGGGGGAAACGACCTCCTTGCCCCCGTCTTTTAATTCAATGCCTCCGACGTCCCCTCTACTAAACAAGCACACATAACATAACTTAAATTAATAACATTGTTATGTCATGAAATCTGAAAAACGAAAATACGGAGTATTACAAGAGACATTTAGAAGAGAAATCCTTTCACCGTAAAGAGAAGCCAACATGGAGTTCATTTTAGTCAAACAACATGCATCATAGCAATACAATATATATGTGTATTACTCAAGGAATCTACATCCAATCATGGAACACAACTCCTAACTAACATAACAAGGTTGTTAGTTGTATCAGTTTACTCTTAGGCCTTGAGGGTTATACCTCACTATGCCTTGTTTACATTCAATATCTCACCCGCTCTCTCGGGTTACTTATTCATATACACACCCATTCTCTTGGGCTACTCATTTTATACTCAGCCATTCTCTCGGGTTATTTATACTCATTATCTCACCCACACTCTTGGGTTATTTATACTCAAGCTATTGTAGATTCTTGAGACACTACAGGTCTCCTACGTCACACTTGTTACTCTTAATACATTCTCAGGCCAAAACTCATGGCTCTCGAGCATAGTCTTACTTCCCCAGTTTCGACCCTACTCTGGGTCTAGCATGGTGGGAAGGTTCAACTAGCTCACGAAACTCTCTCTTAGTTCCTAACTCTTTTACATAGGTCCGACTACTCTCGGACCACTCTCATTCCCATACACTCCTCTCTCGGAGTTATAATAATATTATGTGTTTTAGTCTAGAAGCATCACTCTCGATGTTTCTAATGACTTTGGGAACAATACACAAGTTTGGTTAATCTTAGGTTTTAAGAGATACCCATACATTTCACATACTCATACTTTCGGTTATTTTCTTATACCGGGTAAAATCCTCATATAGGAGGTCGACCATGTCTCAAGGTTGCTACTAATCTCTTAGGTCACTTTTACCTTCTTTACTAGTTCACATCTTCGAACTATCTTTAATCCTCTTGAAGGAGGTTCGCTTATCTTTTCACTCTCATTTGTTTCATGAATTGTGACATTATGGTTTCCTAACCGTTATCGGGTAATTACTCAACCCGCACATCTCCTCACATTCTAGGGAGTTCATATGTTTGCGTTATCGTTATATTTTAATGGATAATTTGTGTGTTTGCACGTTTTCGTTATCATAAGCATCGACCCGATCTGTGGGTCTCTAGCCAAACGTTACTCACTATGAGTCAGTCTTTACTCTATGTTAGACCACACCGGCATACAAGTATGTTAGCTCATTCAACATACAACAAGACATACATAATCAAACAATGGATTATTTTCATGCTTTAGTCTTGATTAAGCCGGCACACAAACACACAAATCAACGTAACTCGGTTAGCACGCGGAGTATGAGAAAATCATACCTTTCACCGGGGTTTTTTACTTTTACCGTGTCATCTCACCATGCTCGGGTCAGGCACGATTCTCTGATAATGTTTCAAACATTAATATTAATACTAGGCTCATACGGTACATAAAAAAATGCTACTCCCGTACTCACCCCGTTATCCCGTTACTTTGGTTTAACTTAACGTTCTTATACTTTCAACCTCCTTAATTAATCCTCATACTTGTTTCCCTTTTATATACTTACTTCTTTACCATTGCTACTTCATTAATGGTGTATTACTACATACATATGCATATATGTGTTTTGGCCTACATATATATACCTACATATGATTACTATAACCATATGATAAAACACATTTTTTTATAAGATTTGGGTCGACCGACCCACCGACCGACCCAACCCTTGGGTCGGTCCATTCCAGTAAGTTTACGTTCTCTGAAATTTCTCCTGACCGACCCAGAACTATTCCGACCGACCCATACACCTCTGGGTCGGTCCATCCCAGTACGTTTCAGTCCCGTCGTCCAAGCTCCGACCGACCCACCGACCGACCCAATCTCTGGGTCGGTCGAAGTCAGAAACTTCGACAACCGGGAATTTTAGTCCGACTGACCCATGACCGACTCACGGCTCCTGGGTCGGTCCGTTCCAGAATGGATTATTTTCGTTGCTTAAGCCCCGACCGACCCACCGACCGATCCAGCCTCTGGGTCGGTCGGTAGCAGAATGTTGCTATAGACCTTGTTTTTCTTTTCTTTTCTTACCCATTTCTTCCTCAATCTTCCTACATGTAATCCCACATTTAGGCCTCCCAAAAATACCATAATTCATCCACCAACTCCATTACTAAATCCATTAATCAACTTACACAATTTCCTCACTTCTTTTCCAACAATTGTAGCAGTTTTTGTTTCACTTATGCTACAGATTTTAAAATCAACTTCTACCATTCAATACTCCACACAATAATGCCACTAATAGCATTCAAAAGGCATGATCTCTACTCCTAATACACTCTTCTCCTTAGTTTGGTTTTCAAACCATTACCCCTCACTTAAACCTCTTTAACACACCTAGTCTCTTCCATTAAATGAAACACTCAAGTCCACACTGTCCTAAACAAATTTTGACAGCACTTGGCTACTTTCTATGCATTCTCACCACACCAAATATGCTCACAAACACTTCTTCTCCCCTGTTTGGTTTAGACATCAATAACCACATCAAATTCCCATTTATTCACACATAAAGACTAGCTTATTTCCCACCCTTAAACCACATTAAAGCATCCTCAATACTCATTCAAATTGTAGTATATTAACTACACTAAAACAAGATCTTTAATTCAACATTTAAAAATCTGTTTTGCAAGCCAAACAAACCAACTCAAGGTAGCTCATTTACCTCGTTAGTTTTTCAGTTTTCTCTTATCTTCTCCTTCCTTCTCTTTTTCTTTCTTTCTCTTCTGGTTTTCACACCACACAAGGAGTCTAGATTGCAAGATACAATCATTTTCCCACACCACACAACAAGGTTAATTTAGTTCAAGCTTTCCTCACAAACTAGTATTTTAGGAGCTAGTTTCAAGGCTTTAGTTTAGGTATTACCTTAGAATGACCAAATGGGTAGCTTGGCAATCAAATGATGGAATTTCTAACACCCCACAAAGGCATGGAGCAATCAGCTGAAATGGAGAAAAATTCCAATGTTGGGCAAAATTCCAATTTTGCAAGAACAAGCTAGAAATGGACAAAGCTCTTGCTTATTTTTACCTTAAAGCATCAAGGAGATTAAAGAGAGTCAAAAGCACCCCTTCAAGCTTCAAAAGGCCAAACTGCCATGGAGGTGAAGATGGAGGTTCCAAGCTTTTGAAGGGTGGAAAACGTAGCCCTTGACGAGAGGAATTCAACGGTGGTGTTTTTGTGTGATTTGGTGAAGAAATGAGCAAGTTAATGGAGAAAGAAGGTGTTGGCTGTGTGCTCACTTGTGGAATCGCCATTTTACAGAGGAGGAAGAAGAAGCTCAGTTTGGAGGGGGGGGGGGGGGGAAATAATCGTGATAGAATAAGGAAGAGGTGAGAGAGTAGTAAAGTCTTATTTACTATTCCCTTTTACTTTTTCTTTCTTTTCTTTCTTTTCTTGCTTTCTTTACTAGTTAGTTAGCAAGGGGGAAGGCTGATTTGACTAATAAAACTGGCCCCCACTAAGTACACATGCTGGAGCGTTTTTTGTTTTTTTACAGAAAATGCTCGTTATTTTACCCGGTTTAGTACTATTCACTAACCGGGCCCGTTTTTCTAATTTTTCTCGTTTCTTTATTTTTAATGGTTATTGAGCTTCCGTTAATACTTATTTATAGTTATTTAATCAACTATAATTTTTACGGGTCCGTTTGACCACTTAAAGTCACGTTTTCGGGTTTTCTCGAAAAAAACGTGCTTTAAAACTCCGTTAGCGTTTTAATCCATTATTTGGATCTGTTTTCTTCGGGAATCACTCCCGTATACTAATTAGGCCTAACTAAGCCTTAGGATTCCATCTCGGACCCTAACGAGATCATATATCTCTTATACTTATTTAATGCGCGTTTTAGCGTTTTTCGCGTTTTACGCATTTTCTCTTTTCTTTTGGTTTTATTTCCCTTACCAATACTCTTTAGGCACCATTAGGCCTTTAACAACCATATTAGAGTAATTTAATCACGATTTTTAGTTCCGGGGTATTAAAATCTACCCCCCTTAGGAACTTTGTCCTCAAAGTTGGTGAATCTTATATCGTTACTCTCATGGGCACGCTATGCCAAGGTTATAATACATGTATAACCTTACAGACTCCACAAGTCCATCTCATTTCACGCTACACATACCACACATATATCACAGCATGTATAGCAATCAAAAATACTCTTTTTACTCTCTCCATGGAATCGGTCCGAAGACAAGAAGGCACTACAGTCCTCGAATCTATATTGAGTAATATACAACTGATCCCTCAGGTACCGGTCACGTTGAACACTTACTCTTTCTGGTTCACGGCCGTTTCATGACAAATGGGCACTTACTCTCTCTAGCCCACGGTCCCTTTGGTTCTGATCCAAACGTTACACATATACATATCCTCAGGCACTCTAGTTGACTCACTCAACACAGGAACGTCTCAGGGAACTCTCCCCGTCCTGCTGCCTTTGGAAAAATCACACACTGTCACCGCCCCAACCGGTCACTTAGGACCGCCGCACGTACGGTGAAATGGTTTCAAAACTAATACACGCCCACCGTTCTACCGGTCATCAAGACTTAAGGCCACAGCCATCGGCGGGTGATAGCGGTTTCAAAACCAATTTTCATTTCCATATTCATACTTGAATAAAAATTCTTTTTTTCAAATTCTGTTTGAAAATTCTTTTTAAAACATCACACAACTCCAAATCAAATTTATGGTAGCTGTATCTTTTCTTAGCGTGATTACTTGTGACCACTTATAGGGAGCTTCAAGAATCATCCAACCCTGACATGATCAGCATCAGTGTTGAACTATCCTTCCACCCCAATTTGTGTTCGGTTTCCCTTGATCGCTAGCAGATCAAGTTCCACCTCCCACGTCAATTTCAAATAATCAGATAGTCAAACATTTTTGTTTTCTATCTTTTACTCTTTCTAGTCATATTCATAAAACAATCCATTTTAACTTATCTCAAATTTCTAGAACTTAGGTCATCCGTCATTATCAATTTCTTTGCTTACTTTACCTAAGCAACTCATTACCTCATTTTCTCAAATTGTTACTCAATTTAAAACACACAACATACAACTCCAAAGGATGGAACTCACTCCATCTATCATTCTTAAATAAAATCACTTAGGGAACTCACTCCCTACTAGGTTACACCTCGGTTTCATACCGATTCATACTCATCATATCTCATGTCTAATCTCAATAGACATATGCTATGGGGATTCTCATTCCCTAGGAGTCTCTCTACTCCTCTTTTCATAAATATTATATACTTATTACTCGCATCTCACATGCACAATACTCATACTTACACGATGAATGGGTACACATGTTTATGTAACATGAGTTCCAATCATTAAAACAATTCCTTTTGTGCTATGCACATAGTAGTTTACGCACCTATACGTAAAACGTATCTAAGCGGTTTCTCGCCCTCCCCCCCTTAAAAGGGGTTACGCCCGCGTAATTGACCATATGTTATCACTGAACATTGGTTCACTAACTTGTGTATCATGAAATGTTTTACTTCAATGCGGTTAACTAACTCATAACCGGTTTCGGTTCTAGCCTCTAAGGCTTCATGGCGTTTATGATAAGCCATTTACTCGCATTTGCCAGGTATTCTTAACCTTTGAATTACGCGCCACTAGCTTCTGCTACGTGACTTGATAACTATAGCTTAACTCGCCCTTTTGGTATTCTCAATGTATTACTTACTCCCTTTAATCCCTTTTTGTCTTGGGAATAAGGGTTTCTTAACGTCACTTGGTATCTCTTACCGTATGCGAATTCGATGAGTTATAGATTTTCTCTCCACTTCTCTGGAAATCTATTTCTTATAACACTTATACCTTCGTGATTATTGACTTACTTTTCTCGACTTGTTGTCGGTTGAGGTCAAGCTACTACTAAGCATGTAGTGCTTCCTCATTTAATAATGACTTCTGAATCATGTTTGTTTATTTGTTTCTGTACAAGAATTCCTCATTCGTACTATTCTGCCTTTACCATTCATCGGTCATGGGAACTGTGGGTTACGACCCACATTCTTCGTGCATCTTTGGCCAACGGCCGCACGGTTACTTCTCTAGATTCTCGCTCAACAGGTTCCGTTGACAATTCTCAAGTTCCTAGCCATCCCATAAGATCATTTCCGCACAAATGCAATACCAAAACACTCAGTCATACAGAGTGCAGAAGCGTAAATGCTTGGCAGTAAATCATCCATGAGATAGGAATGATCATGTCTACTTTACTATCTTTTCTCATCAGCTTCATATCACTATCTGATTACACTCTTACAATGGTCGCTCACTGCGTACCATGTTCTTACTCATTACAGCATTTGCTTACACAATGGCATCCGCTCATGCACTCTCGCCATTTACACTATGGCTTGCAATTCACTTGGCTCAACAAATACGCTATTCTTTAACTCTTTCTGTGCACTTGCGCATTGCTTACTCTGCAGTTCATATTGCACACATGCAGTGTTTACTACTCATCCGATTACTCTGTCGGTTTCCTTCCACTGCTATCAAAGCCTCCTTACATACTATCTCTGTTCGAATTACTCCTTGGCAATAAACACATGCTCAAGTATCACCACGCCGCTCTAGCGGTTTCGCATTACATTCTTATGTGGTAACCCTTATCTGGAGGATTCACGCAATTGCCACTCCATAGGTCCCACAATAATAAGTGGTATCCCCACTCTAAGGTAGTGGTTCATTCTCTACCTTGGATCTACATATCGTAGTTGGTTTTTTTGGCTTACAAGCCACCTTGTCTCGAGTCATGCTCTGTGCGGCTGTTTATGCAGTTTCCGCTTCTCCGTACACCATTAAATGGTTTGGAGGTATTGCTGGGCTCTTTGGTATGATTGTCTCACCACACTTCCGTACATGGAAGGCCCTTAAGCATCATGATATTAATTCATGCCTTCTGGCAATCTAGGGTATCCCGTGTTACGTGGGATCCCTTCGGGTTCTACCCGAGTGTTCGCTTTACACTGGTGTTCTCAACATGATGTTTAGTTCCACTACTGTTGACTCCGGCACCCTTCACGGATTGCTCCTGGGTGTTACTAAGTTATGCCATCACACCTGGTCTGAATTCATGGGTATATTCAGTTCCTTACTCCGCTTTGTGGTTATATACTTGAACTATCCCATTTAGGGTTGTAATGTCTCCCATTCTTGGGTAGAACATTGATTCTTTTTCCTTCAACTTCTTGGTCAGGTCGTTATTCTCCTCAGTGAGGTATGTTGTGGGAATCCTATCCCGTTTATCAAACATTGATATGATCATTTAAGGCATTCATCTTATTGCTTACACTGGTCTTCATTCCAGTTATTAGGTATATCCTCCTTGATTCCTAAGACATATCCAATGTCTATACTTAATACTCTGTACTTCCCGCACTTCTTAACGCTACACATTTAGGCCCGTCATCTTCCTGGGTTCTTCTCCTTGATCATTAATGGTGGTCAATTGTTCTGGTCTGAATTGGCTCTTTCGTCCGTAGTATGGAGTGGGCTACTTCCCGTGTTCCGTACTCTACTTGTATACATACATGGAGTATCTTATTGATAAGTTGCCACTTACCCGACTAACTCATAACTGGTCTGTCAGGCCCGCAAGCTCCTTTGGAGTGCGGTCATTCCATGTGTAGTTTGTGTACACTAGTAGTGTCGGTGTCACGCGTAGGTGAAGTATTCTGTTGCCAACTCCTCTTATATTGTCCTATGATAATTACCGTGGCTCCCTGGTTTGGTTTTAAAATTTGGGGGTTTTGGAAAATTTTGTGTTTGAAAATAAAAATTTGAGTCTTGAAAGTAGAATCTTCATGGCACTTCAATGCCGGTTACTTCTTACCAGGTCTAGCTTCTCGCTGACCGGTATGTTCTTAATACGATGGTTAGGCCGTTCGGCCTTTCTAAGGTCTCGTTTTTACTACACTTGCCTTGGCAAGTACGCGGTACAGGCGGTTTTTAGGTTAACTCATACCAGTCATGGTATCGTTCCGTCATATTTGGTAGCCTTGTCTGCTCTTCCTTGATCCTTTAGTTGGATATCTACTCCTTAGAGCTGCTTCCCATTCATCTTGACATAGCTGTCATTCATTTAGGTGTTCTTCCGCTCTTGGAGTTCCTTAATTTCTTAGTTCTATGTTCTACCTCGTTGCTCGTTCCCACGTCTTTACTGTGGTTACCGAGGTTTAGTCATTTAGGCACTACTTCTGTAGTCCTATTCGGGTGTGTCCAGTAGTTATGCTTGTAGCTTCCTAAGCTACTCCCGCTAGGTATTGCAACCTCTTCGGGTGTGGCAGGGTGGGTGTATCTATCGTCGACTAAATTCTTAGTCGGTTGATATATTGTTGGTGGTATTAATTAACTATAGCGGCCCGTAGACTTGTGTCCGGGTTCTCGTTATTTCTCAAGAATCCGCCTTGTTGCACGGTTGGTGCTTTCCTTCTTGTTGCTGCTCGGCCAGCCAGGTTCTCGCGACTGCTAAGCATGTCGCCCCAAGCTGCCGCAAATTCCGGTCTCCTTGGATTAGGATTTCTCGATCTTCCGCCTTTAAGTGCGGTTATCGTCGTTCCAGTGGGATCCGTCCCTGGGGTTTCCGGCTCTCGGGACCTACCGCTTGACAGGTTCTGGTTCATATTGAAATATTAAATAAGTGCCAGATCGGGTTTCCCCGTCTCTCTGGCGTTCTTTCCCGAGCTTTTTAATACGGGGGTTGTGGAGGGCGGGTCTGGTATTGTAGGTATCCAGGTCATACTGGAAGTTTCCTATCTAGCGCATCTCTCACGCTACCACTCAACCCTTAGCCCTAAGTCTTTACTTCCTAACTCGGTATTTCCTAAGCTCGGTATTTCCAGTCATCAGAGCGAAGTATCGCTCTGATACCATTTTTGTAACACCCTAACTGCTAATCACGCCATTACCTCTTAAACTGTCACAATTACTAATAAACTCGCAGCGGAACTCTAAATACAACAGAGGGTGATACAACGCCGTTAGCCACCATATGGCTAACCAGGCTTATTTCACATACAGTAACGGTCTGATGAACTGGAACAACCGAGTACACTATACATATACAATACTCAACTCACTTCTTTGCTATATCGAGTCTACAATATATGGTTGCCTACAACATATTCGGTCTTACACCACTTTCAATACATAAGTAATTAAATCTAACTACCCATGCAACCCACCGACCCCGTCCTACTCTCGAACGGTAACATCTTCGGTGTACATGAAAAATAAAAAAGTTGCCCCTAGGGGCTCAGTTTAATGCTGCATATGAAATTCGCATACCCCGAGCGCTAACCGGGGTACGCCGACTACTTTTGCGGATATACATGGAGTTCATTTTAGTCAAACAACATGCATCATAGCAATACAATATATATGTGTATTACTCAAGGAATCTACATCCAATCACGGAACACAACTCCTAACTAACATAACAAGGTTGTTAGTTGTATCAGTTTACTATTAGGCCTTGAGGGTTATACCTCACTATGCCTTGTTTACTCATTCAATATCGCACCCGCTCTCTCGGGTTACTTATTCATATACACACCCATTCTCTTGGGCTACTCATTTTATACTCACCCATTCTCCCGGGTTACTTATACTCATTATCTCACCCACACTCTTGGGTTATTTATACTCAAGCTATTGTAGATTCTCGAGACACTACAGGTCTCCTACGTCACGCTTGTTACTCTTAATACATTCTCAGGCCAAAAATCATGGCTCTCGAGCGTAGTCTTACTTCCCCGGTTTCGACCCTACTCTGGGTCTACCATGGTGGGAAGGTTCAACTAGCTCACGGAACTCTCTCTAAGTTCTTAACTCTTTTACATAGGTCTGACTACTCTCGGACCACTCTCATTCCCATACACTCCTCTCTCGGAGTTATAATAATATAATGTGTTTTAGTCTAGAAGCATCACTCTCGATGTTTCTAATGACTTTGGGAACAATACACAAGTTCGGTTAATCTTAGGTTTTAAGAGATACCCATACGTTTCACTTACTCATACTTTCGGTTATTTTCTTATACCAGGTAAAATCCTCATATAGGAGGTCGACCATGTCTCAAGGGAGCTACTAATCCCTTAGGTCACTTTTACCTTCTTTACTAGTTCACATCTTCGAACTATCTTTAATCCTCTTGAAGGAGGTTCGCTTATCTTTTCACTCTCATTTGTTTCGTGAATTGTGACATTATGGTTTCCTAACCGTTATCGGGTAATTACTCAACCCGCACATCTCCTCACATTCTAGGGAGTTCATATGTTTGTGTTATCGTTATATTTTAACGGATAATTTGTGTGTTTGCACGTTTTCGTTATCATAAGCATCGACCCGATCTATGGGTCTCTAGCCAAACGTTACTCACTATGAGTCGGTCTTTACTCTATGTTAGACCACACCGGCATACAAGTATGTTAGCTCATTCAACATACAACAAGATATACATAATCAAACAATGGATTATTTTCATGCTTTAGTCTTGATTAAACCGGCACACAAACACATAAATCAACATAACTCGGTTAGCACGCGGAGTATGAGAAAATCATCCCTTTCACAGGGTTTTTTACTTTTACCGTGTCATCTCACCATGCTCGGGTCACGCACTATTCTCTGATAATGTTCCAAACATTATTAGTAATACTAGGCTCATACGGTACATAATAAAATGCTACTCTCGTACTCACCCCGTTATCCCGTTACTTTGGTTTAACCTAACGTTCTTATACTTTCACCTCCTTAATTAATCCTCATACTTGTTTCCCTTTTATATACTTACTTCTTTACCATTGCTACTTCATTAATGGTGTATTACTACATACATATGCATATATGTGTTTTGGCCTACATATATATACCTACATATGATTACTATAACCATATGATAAAACACATTTTTTTATAAGTTTTGGGTCGACCGACCCACCGACCGACCCAACCGTTGGGTCGGTCCATTCCAGTAAGTTTACGTTCTCTGAAATTTCTCCCGACCGACCCAGAACTATTCCGACCGACCCATACACCTCTGGGTCGGTCCATCCCAGTACGTTTCAGTTCCGTCGTCCAAGCTCCGACCGACCCACCGACCGTCCCAACCTCTAGGTCGGTCGAAGTCAGAAACTTCGACAACCGGGAATTTTAGTCCGACTGACCCACGACCGACTCACGGCTCCCGGGTTGGTCCGTTCTATAATGGTTTATTTTCGTTGCTTAAGCCCTGACCGACCCACCGACCGATCCTGCCTCTGGGTCGATCGGTAGCAGAATGTTTCTATAGACCTTGTTTTTCTTTTCTTTTCTTACCCATTTCTTCCTCAATCTTTCTACATGTAATCCCACATGTTTTAGTGCCATTTAGGCCTCCTAAAATACCATTCATCCACCAACTCCATTACTAAATCCATTAATCAACTTACACAATTTCCTCACTTCTTTTCCAACAAATGTAGCAGTTTTTGTTTCACTTATGCTACAGATTTTAAAATCAACTTCTACCATTCAATACTCCACACAATAATGCCACTAATAGCATTCAAAAGGCATTATCTCTACTCCTAATACACTCTTCTCCTTAGTTTGGTTTTCAAACCATTACCCCTCACTTAAACCTCTTTAACACACCTAGTCTCTTCCATTAAATGAAACACTCAAGTCCACACTCTCCTAAACAATTTGATAGCACTTGGCTACTTTCTATGCATTCTCACCACACCAAATATGCTCACAAACACTTCTTCTCCCCTGTTTGGTTTGACATAAAAAACCACATCTAATTCCCATTTATTGACACATAAAGACTAGCTTAGTTCCCAAGCTTATTTCTCACACTTAAACCACATTAAAGCATCCTCAATACTCATTCAAATTGTAGTATCTTAACTACACTAAAACAAGATCTTTAATTCAACATTTAAAAATCTGTTTTGCAAGCCAAACAAACCAACTCAAGGTAGCTCATTTACCTTGTTAGTTTTTCAGTTTTCTCTTCTTTTCTCCTTCCTTCTCTTGTTCTTTCTTTCTCTTCTGGTTTTCACACCACACAAGGAGTCTAGATTTCAAGCTACAATCATTTTCCCACACCACACAACAAGGTTAATTTAGTTCAAGCTTTCCTCACAAACTAGTATTTTAGGAGCTAGTTTCAAGGCTTTAGTTTAGGTATTAACTTAGAATGACCAAATGGGTAGCTTGGCAATCAAATGATGGAATTTCCAACACCCCACAAAGGCATGGAGCAATCGGCTGAAATGGAGAAAAATTCCAACGTTGGGCAAAATTCCAATTTTGCAAGAACAAGCTAGAAATGGACAAAGCTCTTACTTATTTTTACCTTAAAGCATCAAGGAGATGAAAGAGAGTCAAAAGCACCCCTTCAAGCTTCAAAAGGCCAAACTGCCATGGAGGTGAAGATGGAGGTTCCAAGCTTTTGAAGGGTGGAAAACGTAGCCCTTGACGAGAGGAATTCAACGGTGGTGTTTTTGTGTGATTTGGTGAAGAAATGAGCAAGTTAATGGAGAAAGAAGGTGTTGGCTGTGTGATCACTTGTGGAATCGCCATTTTACAGAGGAGGAAGAAGAAGCTCAGTTTGGAGGGGGGGGGGGGAATAATCGTGAAAGAATAAGGAAGGAGGTGAGAGAGTAGTAAAGTCTTATTTACTATTCCCTTTTTACTTTTACTTTCTTTTTTCTTTCTTTTCTTCTTGTCTTTACTAGTTAGTTAGCAAGGGGGAAGGCTGGATTGACTAATAAAACCAGCCCCCACTAAGTACACATGCTGGAGCATTTTTCGTTTTTTTACAGAAAACGCTCGTTATTTTACCCGGTTTAGTACTATTCACTAACCGGGCCCGTTTTTCTGATTTTTCTCGTTTCTTTATTTTTAATGGTTATTGAGCTTCCATTAATACTTATTTATAGTTATGTAATCAACTATAATTTTTACGGGTCCGTTTGACCACTTAAAGTCACGTTTTCGGGTTTTCTCGAAAAAACGTGCTTTAAAACTCCGTTAGCGTTTTAATCCATTATTTGGATCTGTTTTCTTCAGGAATCACTCCCGTATACTAATTAGGCATAAATAAGCCTTAGGATTCCATCTCGGACCCTAACGAGATCATATATCTCTTATACTTATTTAATGCGCGTTTTAGCGTTTTTCACGTTTTACGCATTTTCTCTTTTCTTTTGGTTTTATTTCCCTTAACAATACTCTTTAGGCACCATTAGGCCTTTAACAACCATATTAGAGTAAATTAATCACGATTTTTAGATCCGGGGTATTAAAGGCTTTTTACAATTGAACGTGTCGGGTGCACTACCGGGTCTCCTATGTCCGGCACATTCAACGTCTTTGAATGTGCCGTACATCTGGTGTCCGACAGGATGTCCGGCGCCTTCAAGTTGGTTGGTTAAGTTTGAGTTTTGAAGTTCATTGCGTGATCATATTGTTTCTTGGTTGATTTAATCCCAAATCTAGGACAAATTATTACTTAGTTAAGATTATTAGTTAGTTTTTGGAAATGTTTTACATTCCCCCCCCCCCTTAATTATAGAATAGGTAATTACCAAGATTAGGACTAGTTTTCTATAAGTCCCTTAGGTTCGATACTCTCGGTCGTAATATATTTACACTATACTCCGACCGGGAATTGTTTGCTACCCGTAGTAGAGTTGTAGGATTAGTTTATTATTTTATCCTTTTTGTATATAGTTTTTTCCCTATAATTTTCTTGTTAGGAAAATGGCGCCGTTGCCGGGGACTTGGAATTAGTCCAAGTCCTAAAATTGGTGATCGTTCTATTCTTTATTTGTTTTTTTTTTATTCTTTCTCAACTTATTTCTATAAGCCGGGTGTGATGTCGGGTGTTATCATCCGGCAAACTTGGAGGAAGTCCGACGCCGGGAATACAACATCTGGCATGCAACCCGGCACATTCTAAAATTTATTTTTGTTTTCATAAAATTTTACGATTTATATATATATTGTTCTTTTTATTTTCACACTATTTTTTATGTTCTTTATTTTTTTAAAAAAAAGGGAATTGACACAGTGACTGTGTCGGGCGTATCGCCGGGTAAGAAACATCTAGCTATGTGGAGAACAAAGTGCCGGATCACTAACACTTGTCAATGAACCCGGCCGGCACATTCGTGATTTTTTTTAAATATATATATATATATTTATATTTTAAAGCAAGGTTTATGTTTATTCCCTTGCAACAATATTTACTATATGTATGATATATTGTTTTAATCATAAATTTACATAAATAAAAATTCTCACCCTTTTGGGCTCAAATGAGTCAATGAGAAATAAGGACGGCGAGAAGGAGACGTCTTCATGGCTTGCGTGCTTTAAAGTAAAGAAGAAATGCTTTCAAAACCATGAGGACAAGGGTGCTCTCACCCATGCTCCTTTAGATCGAGATTAGCGAAGATTTAGGTCTAGCCAAAGACCTAAAAGGTGGGCTGGACCTTTCACCATTTTTTCCAAGATCGCAGATCATTCGCCACATAGCCAAAGGCCATGTGTACGGCCCTCACGCATCCGGTCTTCTTCACCCCAGGGGAGTCCATTTTTCATAATTCTTTTAATATTCTTTCAATTCTTTATGAATTTATTTATTTATTTTTATTATTTTCTTTGAACACTAGGGACAGTGTTCCTGCCAAGTGTAGGGCAGGGGTCCCCCTTTAAAATTATTTTGTTTTAAAAAATACATATATATATATATATACAAAAAAACGAGTATATGTATATAAATAATATGTTATAAGTAGAGAGTCTTATTAATGTTCTACTAAGCTTTTGTATGTCTTTGATAAAGAGAGATTAGGGAAGGATAAATGGTTGTTCTCTCAAGAGGTAAACTTTCTAATGACCTTTAGATTCCTATATTTAACTTCATGATTCTTTTTATTTAACATAAGTACATGATCTTTCTCCTAATTATTTCCTTTATTTACTTTTGGGTATTATTTTCTTTCCTTTTTCAAACTGTGAAAAATCTTTTGGGTGAAAATCTTAAAAAGGGTTTTTGTGAAAAAAAAGAGAAGAAGAAGAAAAAAATAAAGAAAAAAATCTTCTTCCAAAGGAAAAGCATTATATTCCTTGCGGTTGCAAAAAGGTGCCTCAGAATAAAAGCAAAAAACGAGAGTTTTTCCTTTTGTTTTTCTCCTAAATTCCCTGTTCTTCAATGCAAAACAATCATGGTTGATTCAGAAACCCTTGCAAAATAGGGCTGAACATAAAAACCATCGATGAGTGTCTTAGCCACATTCAGAAACTATTGGAAAATAGAGGTGAATGATGGAAACCGGAAAAAGGAGAGATTACAAATCCCTTATGCAAAATAGCCCAAAGGTTGTTGATCGGTTTTGATATTCTTTATTTTTACCCATTAGTATGTTTTTGATAGATAAAGAAGTTTAAGTGATACTTATGAAATAGAGTCAGATAGTTGGGAATATTTATCTAATTGTCATTCTAGAGTTTATCTGTTTTGTGCATAAGTAATTACTCCTTTCTAATCTAGTTTTGCTCGAGGACTAGCAAAAGGTAAGTGTAGGGCCTTGATAAGCCGCAGACTTATCATATTTTATGCACTAGATGTAGGAGTATATTAGTATAAATAAAGTCAAATAGTTAATATTTATGTTATATTATGTATTAAAGTTTATTATTGATGTTTAAACTTATTTTTTCTATGTTTTCATGAAAGGAATAAATTCTAATCAAATGATGTCAGGCATGATGCCGGAAGTACGATTCACGGCAGTAGTGGAGCAGCCAGAAGACATATCGGATGCAATACTGGGTACATCCTAACTAACACAAGTAAAAAGTTGCCTCGGTTCACTAGAAGTTAGCAGTACATGAAGAGGTGCCTTTTGATGAAAACGTGCCTTTTGATGAAGAGGTGTCTTTTGATGAAGAGGTGTCTTTTGATGAAAAGGTGCCTTTTGATGAAATGGTGTCTTTGGGCGAAAAGGTGTCTCTTGGCAAAAAGGTGACTTTTGGCGAAAAAGTGTCTCTTGGCAAGAAGGTGTCTTTCGGTGAAAAGGTGTCTTTTGGCGAAAAGGTGTCTCATGGTGAAGAGGTGTCTTTTAGTTGGAAAGATGTCTTTTGGATGGGAAGACACTATGGAAAGACATCATTTGGTGATGTGTCTTTCCAATCCAATACCACGAGGGTAAAAGTATCCTTTTGCTAAAGACATGTCTTGAAGGTGTATCTTTATGGAAAGACATCATTTAAGATACACTAGTTGAAAAAACATTATATACCCCGGTTATTTCTCTTATATACCACGGTTAAAAACCATGGTATTTGCTCCCGTCCCAAATGCCAAAATATTATATACCACGGTTCAAAACCGTGGTTTAAAATGAAGATAAAAACCACAGTTCTATAAACCGTCATTTTAAAGTATTTCTCGCGCGGAACTTGTTAACTATAAACCACGGTTTATGCCAATAACCGTCATTTATAGTGAGTAATAAATGACGGTTATTCTAAAAGCCGTTGTATATAATGTAAAAAAAACACGGTTATAAACCACGGTTTGTAGGGAAACCGTCATTTATAGTACATGCCAGAGAGAATAAACCACGGTTTTTGGAGAACCGTGGTATATAACCGTCACGCCGGAGAGAATAAACCACGGTTTTTGGAGAACCGTGGTATATAACCTGTAATAAATGACGGTTAATCTAAAAACCGTGGTATATAAGGTGAAAAAAACAACGAATAAACCACGGTTATACATCAAACCGTGGTTTATAGTCCATGAATTTTTGAAATCTTCGCCTTCAATCTGGAAATCTCAACAGAGCACATATACAAGATAATGAAGATGCCAGATTATGTATGTTCCTTGTTTGCGAATTAAGGTTGCAAATACGTGAGTGAAGAATGGAGGCGCAGTATGCTCCTTGTTCGCCGGTGGGTTCCAAAATTACCGTGAGGTTGAAGAGAATGAATGCGGCGTAGAGCATGTTCGTTTTTCGCCGGCTGGGGTTGCAAAAATTACAATGAGTGGAGATGAGGATGAGACGCAGAGCACGTATGAAATACCCCAACCCTAAGTATGTTGTTTAAATATAAATATGGTATATTAAGACTAAAAAGAGTCTTAGAAACATTAGTAAACAATTTAAACCATAGAAAACATAAATAAATGCCTTAAAGTCAATTAGGGCTAAAATATGCTCTAAGCTTGGGATAAGCTTGGTTAAGACCTAGTGAGCTTACCAAGACCTTATTTATATACTAATGAACATATTAAACCAATTACCAAAGAAAACCAAGCTTGGAAACAAGTTAAAACACAAAATGTGCTTTAAGGAGTCTTAAAGCACGTTTTCGAAAAATTGTCTTGTAAATGAGTTTTGAATGGCTAAATGTCCATCATTACTCTTTAATTAACATGTGTACTACTTAGTATCACATTAGGAAGTCTAAATCAATGGGAAATCAAAAATTCCACAACTATGTGCCTTGTTTTTGTGAATAGTAACTAAATAAGCTAGTTTATAACATATGTCATTATAAGTGTGACAATTGGTCAACAAAGACTAAAATACCCCTTAGTATAATATGGGGGCCGGTTTTCTTGGTGACTCACCACACTTAAACAAAAAAATAAGCTAAGTAAAGTAATAAATTAGAAAACACTATTTACTTTACTACTTAAGTATCAAAACTAGTTAAGTCTTCTTCATTCTCTCATTTCCCTTGTTCCCACCGTCTTCTACCTTCCTTCTTTCTCTCATTTCCGATTTTGCAACAGCACCACCACCATCATTCTTCATCTTCAATCACTTGTAATTCCTAGCTCACTTTGCCAAATCAAAAACTAAGACCACCTTTTCCTTTGTCTTGCCAAGCTCTTCAACTTCATCCTTTCAAAATTCCAAGAGCTCCATTTCGGTGCCAAGAGGAATCTCCATGGGAGGAGCTTGAGCTCACCTTTTTACATTTTATTGTTCTCCTTTGCTTCAAGGTAAGGAAACTCAAATAAAAACTCCATTTCCTTCATGTTTGTATGTTGTTCGAAAAACACCATTAATGGTGCTTTTACCTTGCTTGTTCTAGCTTCATTTGAATCTTCTAAGGGCTTGGTGGAGTCCTCTCTTGCTACACATCCAAACTCTCCTTTATATCCAAGGTAAAACAATCACCTAAATGTTCTAAGACAATATATGTATTTAGGGTTTACAATGAGATGAAGCTTAAAGCTTGAATACTCATTATATTGTTTGTATATTATTTAGAAGTTGACAAGCAATCAAACATCCTTACCAATTTTAATCAAGGAAACAAGAAAGAAGTTTGTGAGGAAAAGAGGTAAATGTGCTAACCTAATGTAGTTTAATGTCTTAGGAGAAATGAGCTTATGTTGCTTATTAAAATGATCTAAGGAGCCAATGGTGAATGACTTAGTAAAATGTTCTCAAGGAGACTATTAAAGGGCATATGTGTTGTTGAGTGTATTTGCAGGTCAAAGGCAAATATAATGTGGGAAATTCAGTGTTTATGGTTTGTGCAATTTAAGGGCCTAAGAGCCATGTTATTTAAGGGCCTAAGTGCCAAGAAATTTAAATTATGCACTATATTGTGATGTAATGTTAAATGAGTGAAGTTTTGTGTACAAGAATGCTCTTGATAGATCTAAGTGTTCTTGAATGTTTAATGGTGAAAACAATGTGTTTTGGCTTAGTAAAGTTCTAGGAGAACCCATGTCGAAATTTAGATAACGTATAAGAAGTGTTAGGTGTTTAAAATGAGTTTTGATGAGTTAGGAGGTGTTAGGGGTGGTTAAGTGTTCTACTAGTGAAAGAAACATGCATTAAGGTATTCTAAGAGATAAAAGGACTCAGGCAATGTTTTAGAGGATTTAAAATGCAAGTGAGTGTTTTGGGATACTTCAAGATCATGGTGAGATTATGTTTAGGACTTATGCAATGTTGGTGAATAAGGAAGAAGTGATTTGTTGCATGGAGGAGCTATAAACTTGTAGAGATATTCAAGGAGTTTGGTTAGGAAGAAAAGATGCTTGGGAGATGATGTTGTAGTGGTGAGAAAACATTTGGGAATAGTGGAAGTTATAGGTATGAAACACCACATAGAAACTTAGTGAAAAACATTACAAGTGTAAACCTTTTTATAAGAATTTGTGTAATGCTTGAGGAGGATTTTGATGAATGATTTAAGGAGTTTAATGGAGGTCTTAAGGTGTGTTTGAAGTGCCCAAATAAGGTTAGAACCTACTAGGATATATGAGGTGAAGTTTGGAGTTAAATGGGCAATTAAAAACATGGGTCTGGAGCAGACCGACCTTGGGGACCGGACCTGCAAGGTCGGTCGAGCCCAGTTTACCCTGCGAGAAATGGTCTCTGGAATGGACCGACCTTGGGGACCGGACTTGCAAGGTCGGTCGGGCATGGATTTTTAGTACGGATTAAGTCTCTGGAATAGACCGACCTTGGGACCGGACTTACAAGGTCGGTCATGCCTAAATCTATGTACGTAAGTGATTCTCGGGAATCGACCGATCTTGCGACCGAACTTGCCAAGATCGGTCGGGCCTGAGTTTTCAAAGGGGAAAAACTCTCGAGAATAGACCGACCTTGTGGACCGAACTTTCAAGGTCGGTCGGAGTATAATTTTTGACGGTAATGTGTTCTGGAATGGACCGACCTTGTGTAAGGTCGGTCGGTAAGGTCGGTCGGACCAAAACTTGTAAAAAAAAACAAACAAACTAAGAGTGGCTTAAGTAGTTAACCCTAGGGGGTATGATGAAGGTAATCAAGGATTAGTTTGGGCATTAAAACATGTCATATAACCATGTTAAACACTTAGTAAATTTGAAGTTAAGTAAGTTAATTAACCGACATTCTTAATTATGTATAGGAGTGGCCTACGGTGAAAATCAATCAAAGCAAGGACCAAGGTCTGGTTTTCTTGCAGTCTGTTGCCTACCAGTTTACACCGGCTTGTGTGTTGTTTGTTTTCCTGTGTGTTTATGACCTTGTAAGACTTAAGTCATGTAACGAGTTTACAGTTGTTTATAATGTTGTATTGTTGAAGTGTGACTCATACCCCTTGTGTGTGACTAACAAGACTTAACCACATGCTGTGATTTGTTATTGAGTTCCAACAGTGAACTTCTAACGAGTGTTAACTGGGGGTGAGGAATCCGGTTGTCCGGTCACGCGTGTAAGTATAAGAGTAGATATCTGTATCAGATTCGACTCTTATGATGTTAAGATTGTTCTCCTTTATTTGGCGCTTGATCTCCTGCTAGCTTTGCAACACCCCTACTATGTACTTAATAAATATTGGAATCGCAGCGGAATATGAACAACTAAACAGTAACTAAACGATTGGTGCTACAACGCCGTCAACCACCCACGTGGTTAACAAGGCTGAATAGATACAAGTGTACCGGTCTGATGATCAGACTCCCGAGCATAGAACTAAAACCATAAGTACATACACACATAACCGAGTATTTAGCTTACAACCCATAATTATACACTGTCACTGTAACCTTCCATTGTGCACTGTCGATAACTGAAATACATATTGCCACGGGAGCACAGGCGCATCCCGGGCCAACATCCAAAGGTACTCAAAAGCAAACTACATCCTGATCTAGAGCCACTCCGCTTCTTCGATCCTCATCCTGCAGTAAAAGAAATATGGATCCCCCGAGGGGGTCAGCAACCCTTGGCTGGTATGGCTAACGCGCAGCCCATCAGCTACCGGGATACGCGCAACCAATTGTCATGATGACATGGCATTCATTTTACACAATAACATCATATATACAATAGCATAGCAAGAATATCGCATAGCAATTAACTTCACAAATGACACACAAGAACGAATCCTTTTAGGAAACGAACCAACAATGTTAGATCACATTGAGAGCATAGAGGATGTTGCCATACTCATACTAAGCTCGTTACATAACTCATCACCGTCATTTAGAACTGAACGGATAACTTAAACACCAGGCGTGTCGGATATAGTGATCCCAAGCACACCGAATAAACATAGTATGCCCCTGTGGCCCGACGTGAGTCAGTAAAATAGCCTTGGATAAGCTAAAGGGAAGATTGAAACCAAATTGGAAAACAACCTAAACATACAAAGAGAATCGAACTGTGAATGACATCGACTCCCATACTCACACGCGTGGCCGGAACCGGACTCCTCACTTCCCTGTTAGCACTTGTTAGTAGTACAACATTGCAACACAATACACAGATCACAATCAAGTGTTTAAGTCTTGTTAGACACACACAAGGGAAATTAGTCGTATCCCAACAACATAATAATATAACAACTGTAAACTCATTACATGACTTAAGTCTTACAAAGTCATAAACACACAGAAAACAAACAACACACAAGCCGGTGTAAACCGGTAGGCAACAGACTGCAAGAAAACCATACCTCGGTCCCTGCCTCGACTGGTTCCCACCTTGAGAGAATCCTAAACACATTTAGTAACGTCGGTCAATTAACGTACTAGTCCATATTAACATTTCTAGTTATTTCATTTCCACATTTTGTTCCAACTTTTCATCTTTTAAAATGTCATTATAACACTCCTAACATGTCTTGAACAACCTTATAATATCATTGCTAACTTATACCCATCATTAGACATCGTTTATCGACCTAGAAACCAAGTTTTATAGTGGTCCGGGACTTGCTCCCTAACTTAGGTCCCGGACCTATACTTAGCAAACCTCTCGGTCTCTTTTATTGGGGTGGTCCTGGACTTCACCCAGGTCCTAAGTCCCGGACCATTCTATGCAATTTCTCTCGGTTGATTTTAAGGGGCTGGTCCGGGTCCTTGTACAAGACCCAAGTCCCGGACCCATCTCTATGTACAACTCACGGCCTTAATTTGATATATGGTCCGGGATGTCATCCACACCCCAAGTCCCGGACCGAAGCTACTGGATTGACATAATCGCATTTTTCATGTCCTGCTGCGTAAGTTATTTACACCCATCACTTGTATAAACTTCCCAGTACACTCTTATACTCAAAACTTCACCAAATATACACCACATAACAACATAGTGCACAATTTAAATTTGCATAGCTCTTAGGCTCTTAAAATGCAATAATCTTAAACACTGAATTTCCACAATATATTTGCCTTTCACCTGCAAATACAAACAGCAGTACGTATGTCCTTTACTAGTCTCTTTGAGAACATTTTCTAAGTCATTTACCTTTGGCTCTTTAGGTAGTTTCAACAGACAACGTAAGTTCATTTTCCAAAGGAATTTTAAGCTACCTTTGGTTAACATAAAACATGGAGGAAACACCATTTTTCTTTGAGTTTCCATACCTTGAAGCAAAGGAGAAGAATAATACGTAAGAAGATGAACTCAAGCTCCTTCCATGGAGATTCCTCTTGGCACCAAAATGGAGCTCTTGAAGATTTGAAAGGACTAAGTCGAAGAGCTTGATGAAACTAAGAGATCGGTGGTCTCGGTTTTTGATTTGGACAAGTGAGCAAGAAGTTACAAGGATTTGAAGTTGTATGTTGGTGGTGTGCTGTTCGATCGTGAAAGAGAGAAAGGAAGAAGATGGCTACGTGAGAAAGTAAGAGCAAATGAAGAATGAAGAGGATGAATGATTGTAGTTGCTTTTAAGATATTAATTACGTAAAGCAAATAGTGTTTTTTCTTAAACTACTCACTTATTTGTTCAATCAGTAAGCAAGGGTGTCGACCCACTCCATGCAGAACCGACCCCCATTTAAATACAAGGGATTAATTAGTCTTTATTGCCCAATTAAATTACATATGTTAACATATGTTACAAACTAGCTTATTTTAGTTACTATTCATAATAACAAGGCACTTTGAAGCGAAATTCTTGATTTCCCATTGATTTAAACTTCCAAATGTAATACTAATTAATACACATATTAATTAAAGAGTATTGATGGTCATTTAGCCATTCAAAACTCATTTACACGACAGCTACTCAAAAACGTGCTTTTAAGGCTCCTCAAAGCACATTTTGTATTTTAACTTGTTTTCAAGCTTGGTTTTCTTTGGTAACTGATTTAATATATTCATTAATATATATATATAAGGTCTTGGTAAGTTTATTAAGTCCTAATCAAGACTATCCCAAGCTTAGGGCATATTTTTGCCCATATTACCTTTTAGGTAATTAATTGTATTTACTATTTATTAAATTATTTACTAATGTTTCTGAGACTCTTTTTAGTCTTAATAATTTATTATTTAATATTTAAACAACTTATTAAGGTTTGGGGTATTTCAAGCTTCCTCCAAAGCTTACCTATTCTAATTTATGATCGGTTTAGTGGGAACATGTGTTTGTGTGGTGTGTTCGGGTCACAATATCCAAACCATCTGTGACTTAAGCTACTCGTTCGGCTAACAGAACGGTAATGAGTGTATGTAACAAGCTTAACATGAGGGTGAACCATTCTCTAGGCTTCTTATGTTGTTTAACCTTCTTGGTTTGTTGTTGTGGAAAGTGTATTCACTATGTATGTGATGTTGTGCTATGCAATATTGTTGCTATGCCATATGTATATGTTATGTGTTAAAATGAATGCCATGTCATCATGACAATTAGTTACGCGTATCCCGGTAGCCGATGGGCTGCGCGTTAACCATACCAGCCAAGGGTTGCTGACCCCCTCGGGGGCTCCATATTTTTACTGCAGGATGAGGATCGAGGAAGCGGAATGGCTATAGATTCTAGGCTGTAGAAATACATTTGGTTATTTTGGATGTTGAGCCCGGGATGCGCCTGTGCTCCCGTGGCGTTATAATTTGGTACTGTTTGTGTTACAGTGTCGGTCGTTTACAGTTGACAGTGGAGTTAATGTGTACAGTTTATAGTGACGGTTTGTATTAAATACTTGGTATGTTGGTTATGTATATATGGTTGTTGTTACCTAATGCTCGGGAGTCTGATCATCAGACCGGTACACTTGTATTTATTCTGCCTAGTTAACCACGTGGGTGGTTAACGGCGTTGTAGCACCAAATCGTTTAGTTATTGTTTAGTTGTTTTTCCGCTGCGATTTCAGTTATTGTTAAGTGATTAGTAGGGGTGTTACAAAAAGTGGTATCAGAGCGAAGTATCGCTCTGATGACTAGAATACCGAGCTTAGGAATATACCGAGTTAGGAAACCTAACCACAGTTACCTAAGTGAGCAGTTGTGTGAAGGTTAACCACTAACTAAGTGTGGAGATACCTTGTTGTCGGGAAGATGTTACAACCGTTGGAACCGATAAGTGTGCAAGCACAGTGCTAATAAATGTTCATGTGAATTTAGATGTCAGGTAGACCACGAGGTCGAGGCCGCGGGCACGGCATTGGTGATACTGGGAACCAGGGAGAGAACCCTACGGCACAAGTCATGGTCAATGCTGTAGCGGCCGCCGTAGCCCAGATGGTCCCACAATTAGTAGCTGCAATTCAGCAGGGGCAACAGCCCGAAGTTCAACCACCACCACGAGAGACCAAATGGGTCAAGGCGTTGGCAGATTTGAGACCCCCGTCGTTTAATGGGGAGATCGACCCTCGTAAGCTGGAGGCGTACATCTCCGAGTTGGAGACCGCCTACGAGACCTTGGATGTGACTGCTGGGGCCAAGGTCCGTCTTGCCGCTTACTACCTGAAGGGTTCGGCACAAAGTTGGTGGAACCTTGTGAGAGAGGACCGGATGGCGGATCCTTAGTTTGGTTGGAGAGAGTATACGGTTCTACTGCGAGCCAAGTATTATCCTGTGCATGTGCAAGAGGCCAAGCGCCTAGAGCTGGATAGTCTGAGGCAGGGGGATAAGATGTCGGTTGATGATTACTACACCGCTTTCACCGGCCTTATCCACCTGTTACCGGACCTAGGGTACTCGAACCGGGTGCTGGTAAACCGTTTCTACAACGGTCTCAGCCACCGTCTTCGCTACGGGATGGGGACAGCTGAATATACTACCTTGCAGGTAATTTAAATACCATATGTGAATCGGTTTATACCGTAAGTGTGTTGATGTGAATTTGGAGTTTTTTTACGGGGCATGACTGACATCCTAAATTCAGGAGTGCTATCATGCCGCTGCCAAGGGTTGAGATTACGTCCGTCTAAGGGACAGGAGAATGCGCACAAGCGCAAGGCCACGAGCGGGGCCAGAGTCCGCAGGGGTACGGGGGAGGAAAGAAGAAGAAGAAGCCTTACCCCCAGCCCCAGAAGAGTCAGCACCAGGGTGACAAGGGCCAAGCCCAGACCACCACAGCTGAGGAGCCACTAAAGCTCACATACGCATATGCGGCGAAACCCCTACGCTCCTACCCGCCTAAGGGTAATTATTTAATCAGTGTGTCAGTTGAAGTGTAGTTGTTAAGTTATGAAGTAAGTCTTGATTGTGTACTGTGATAGCACTAGCGCGGGTTCTGGCCGGAGCGCCACTACTACTGTAGTAGTGTAACGGAGACCAACCCGGCAAGGACTGCAAAGGAAATGACGTGCAGTGTCGCTACTGTGAGAAGTGGGGTCACCGTGACTATGAGTGTTACCGGAACCCCAACAGCAGAGTCAATAAGCCCAAGGGGCAGTGGAAGGGTAAGGCCACAGCGACCATCAATGGCCCGAAGTCGGCTAGCCAGCCACCCACATCAGAGGAACACTGATTCCCAGAAGGGGAAAGGGTCGGACCTAGCAAGGCCGCCCTGAATGTGTGACCGGTCTGACGCCAGGACCCTCTTCTAGACCAGGTACCGCTTAAACTGTTGAGTGAAATAAGTGATTGCATACCGCATTTCATGCATGTGTTAGTGAGTCTAAGTGTGCTACCATGTGAGTAAAGAATTGAAGTACAATGTGAAAGTCATCTAAAATAGGTAATTTGGAAATCTAGGAACCTTCAATATTTGTTATCCAATCCCACCCACACCAAACCCTGAAGAAACCACTATCAGCATCACCGACTTCCCAATGGAGCAATGTCAGGTCATCCAACCAGGTATGATACTCTTAAATGGATACCTAACACCGGAAGCACAAATCCACATCATCAGACGATGCAATGAACTGGGAGCAACACCCGGAGGATTCTATACACCTGAATACCCAAGTGGATCGAGAATGAAATTGAAGATGATGTGCATGGGTAAGGACTGGAATCCTTACACCAAGACATATCAAGAAGTGCGAGCCGAAGATGGAGCAACTGTACCGATGATACCTGAGGAGTTCCTTGCGGTCGTTAACCACGCCGTGGGAATTGCTCAGCAACTTGAATCAGATTCAATACCAACTGTTAAAGCAGATTTATGTATTGTGAACTTCTACCAGAAAGGTGGACGATTAGGCTTACACCAAGATAAGGACGAGTCACCCGAGTCTCTAAGTAAGGGAGTACCCGTAGTGTCTTGGTCCATTGGTGATACCGCAGTGTTTATATATGGCGAGCAGAAGCGTGCTGATCTTGCAAAGAAGTTAGTGCTGAAATCAGGAGATGTGTTAATCATGGGTGGGCAGTCAAGGATGCTATATCATGGCATCAGGAAGATCAAACTGAATACCGCACCATCGGCAGTGATCAATGCCACACACATGAAACCCGGACGTTTGAATTTGACCTTCAGACAGTTTTAAAGCCTTGTATAATTATGTAATGTGTTAAGCCAGCTGTATATTAAGAATGCTATATCTAGTTAAGTTTACAATGTAATCGACTTGTGATGTGAAGGGAGTGATAATCAATAAAGTGGAGTTGTTCGAAGTATATCTACCGTGTTATTACCAAATACTTATAAGTTGCCAATGAATTAGGCTGTGCACTCGGAACGGGAGGTATACTGGGCGTTTGTAATGAGGCAGAAGCCGGCAAGAGCGGCACAATCCTCACCGGTACCTTTCCAGTCAATGGCGTGGACGGTTCGATCTTGTTCGACTCCAGAGCCTCACATACATTTATCTCGGTATCGTTCGCGAGGAGGCTGGGGTTAGACGGTGAAGAGATGCCGGACTTCCTAGTCACTCTCCCTTCGAAAGAGCGGATCAGGTGTACCCGCTATCACCGAGATGCTATAGTACGAATTCATGATGAAGAGTTTCCGATCGACTTGATAGAGTTCGACGGACTTGGTTTTGATGTGATTGTCGGGATGAACTGGTTGGAGCGGTACAAGGGCAGAATCCTGTGTGCCGAGCATCGTCTGCTTCTTCGGAGTCCGTCTGGGGTTACTATATCTTACCGCCAGAGGCCCAGGGAGCCTTCGACTCAGATCATCACCGCCATGGCCATGTAACGTGAATTACGGCGAGGGAATGATGTATACCTCTGCTATGTCCAGGACATAGAGAGAGACCCAGAGTTTAGCCCAGATGTGCCGGTAGTGTCGGAGTTTCCTGATGTATTTCCTAAGGAACTGACGGGCATGCCGCCAGCTTGGGAAGTTGAGTTTGAGATTGATTTGGTTCCGGGCACCGGACCAATTGCGAAGGCGCCCTATCGTATGGCTCCAGCAGAAATGACAGAGCTCAAGGAGCAGCTGAGAGACCTACTCAACAAGGGATTTATCCGCCCTAGTGTTTCACCATGGGGAGCGCCGGTCCTCTTCGTGAAGAAGAAGGACGGTAGTCTCCGCCTGTGTATTGACTATCGAGAACTTAATGCAGTTACGGTGAAGAACCGTTATCCTTTACCACGCATCGACGACTTATTTGATCAGTTGAGAGGAGCATCAGTATTCTCTAGGATAGATTTACGATCCGGATACCATCAGATTGCCATCCGTGAGAGTGACATTAAGAAGACCGCTTTCAGAACAAGATATGGACATTATGAGTTTACGGTTATGCCGTTTGGTTTATCCAATGCACCAGCCAAGTTCATGGACTTAATGAACCTCTTGTTCCAAGATCAGTTGGACAAGTCAGTGGTAGTCTTCATCGACGATATTCTTGTGTATTCAAAATCGAAGGGTGAGCACGAAAGCCACCTGAGAAAGGTGCTACAAACGTTGATAAAGAATCAGTTGTATGCTAAATTTTCAAAGTGTGAATTTTGGTTGGACCAAGTATCCTTTCTTGGACATGTGATTTCTGAGGCCGGGATCGATGTTGATCCGGCAAAGATTGATGCAGTGCGCACCTGGCCTAGGCCGAAGATAGTTACCGACATCCGGAGCTTCCTCGGTCTGGCAGGATATTATAGGAGGTTTGTGAAGGACTTCTCTAGTGTCTCGAAGCCGATGACTTCCTTGATGAAGAAGGATGCTCCATTCGAGTGGATAGATGACTGCGAGAGTTCTTTTCAGAGTCTCAAGGATGCTCTGACATCTGCACCAGTCCTGACTATACCAGACGGTCCAGATGGTTTTGAGGTTTATTGCGACGCATCAGGCAGAGGTATGGGTTGTGTGTTGATGCAACACGGGAAGGTCGTAGCATACGCCTCCCGACAGCTGAAGAAACATGAAGAGAACTACCCTACCCACGATTTAGAACTGGGCGCCATTGTCTTCGCATTGAAGATATGGCGACATTATTTGTATGGGGTAAGTGTGACAATTTATTCTGACCACAAAAGTTTGAAGTACTTGTTCACTCAGAAGGAGTTGAACATGAGACAAAGAAGGTGGGTTGAGTTTCTAAACGATTACGACATCAATCTACAGTATAAAGAGGGTAAGGCAAATGTGGTAGCTGACGCATTGAGTCGTCGAGCACACTCTCTCCATTCGCTAGTCTCTCATTCTAGCTTGGTTGAAGAGGTGCGGAGTGCTCAGATGTCGGATCAGTATATGTTAGAGATCAGGCACAAGCTTATTGATGGCACATTCGAGGGTCAGAAGTACGACTTCTGACTCCACGATGATGACCTGATTAGGCTCAATGGCTGACTGTGTATTCCGAGGAGTAGCCCTGAACTGAAGGAGCGCATACTGAGTGAATCCCACTGTTCTACGACTTTGATTCACCCCGGAGCTTCAAAGATGTATAAGGATATGAAACGTTATTTTTGGTGGACTGGAATGAAAAAGGATGTGAATGATTATGTATTGAGGTGTCTCACTTGCCAGAAGGTCAAGTTTGAGCACCGACGGCCTGGTGGTATGGTACAGCCAATGCCAGTGCCGGAGTGGAAGTTCCATGACATTTCTATGGACTTCGTAGTAGGGCTTCCGCCTACAAGGGGAGGTCTGAATATGATTTGGGTTGTTGTTGACCAACTGACCAAGGTGGCTCGATTCATACCGATGAAGGACACCTGGAAAGTGGCAAAACTAGTAGAGCTTTTTGACAAAGAGATTGTAAGACATCATGGGGTACCGAAAACAATTGTATCTGATAGGGATACCAGATTCCTTTCGAGGTATTGGAAATCCACACGGGAAGCGCTTGGTACCGAGCTGAAGCTAAGTACAACGTTCCACCCACAGACTGATGGTCAGAGTGAGCGCACCATCTAGACACTTGAGGATATGTTACATGCATGTGCACTTGATTTTTAGACCAGCTGGATTGATAAGTTACATCTGATCGAGTTTAGTTACAACAATAGTTACCATGCTTCGATCAAGATGTCTCTCTTCCAGGCTTTGTACGGTAGACCATGCCGCACGCCATTATGCTGGGATGAGTCGAGTGAGACAGTCATTATAGGACCAGAGTATCTGGAACAAGTTCAAGCAGAAGTACGCCAAATCTGGGCTAACATGAAGGCAGCTCAGGATAGGCAGAAATCGTACGCCGATGTGCGCAGACGGGACCTGGAGTTCGTCGTGGGCAATCAGGTATTTCTTAGAGTATCCCCCATGAAGGGAGTATTTAGTTTTGGCCAGAAAGGCAAGTTGAGCCCGAAATATGTGGGGCCTTATGTTGTGACGGAGCGGATCGGCCCGGTAGCTTACAGACTTGATTTACCCGCCGAGATGAGCAAGGTACATGATGTACTTCATGTGTCCCAGTTGAAGAAATATATGTCTCATCCGTCTCATGTACTTCAGCCTGAAAGGCTAACCTTAGAGCCGACCATGCGATCACTGGAGACTCCCGTACGGATTCTGGACACTAAGACTCGTGACACTCGCCATAAGTCTGTGAGACTGGTGAAGGTCCTATGGTCGAACCAGGACGTTGAGGAGGCCACTTGGGAGCTGAAAGATAAGATGAAGGCGAAGTACCCGTCATTGTTTACTTCTTAGTATTTGTATGTATAGGATACGGGGCGTACCCCTATTTTAAGGGGGGGTAGAGCCGTTTTGGTTATGTGTGTACGACGTGTATTTAAATACATCGTCTATGTTATGTTGTTATGTTACAGACCGTTGTGTCTGAATGATGTTATGTTATTTGGACCTTGTGTCCGATGTTATATAAGTATGTTGTTATGGAAGTATTGTTTATATGTATTCCCGTGTTCTAATATTTAGGATATGTGGGAAGTATGAACTTTGGGGACAAAGTTCTTTTAAGGGGGTAGATTGAAATACCCCAAACCTTAGTATGTTGTTTAAACATTTAAATATGGTATATTAAGACTAAAAAGAGTCTTATAAACATTAGTAAACAATTTAAACCATAGAAAACACAAATAAATGCCTTAAAGTCAATTAGGGCTAAAATATGCTCTAAGCTTGGGATAAGCTTGGTTAAGACCTAGTGAGCTTACCAAGACCTTATTTATATACTAATGAACATATTAAACCAATTACCAAAGAAAACCAAGCTTGGAAACAAGTTAAAACACAAAATGTGCTTTAAGGAGTCTTAAAGCACGTTTTCGAAAAATTGTCTTGTAAATGAGTTTTGAATGGCTAAATGTCCATCATTACTCTTTAATTAACATGTGTACTACTTAGTATCACATTAGGAAGTCTAAATCAATGGGAAATCAAAAATTCCACAACTATGTGCCTTGTTTTTGTGAATAGTAACTAAATAAGCTAGTTTATAACATATGTCATTATAAGTGTGACAATTGGTCAACAAAGACTAAAATACCCCTTAGTATAATATGGGGGCCGGTTTTCTTGGTGACTCACCACACTTAAACAAAAAAATAAGCTAAGTAAAGTAATAAATTAGAAAACACTATTTACTTTACTACTTAAGTATCAAAACTAGTTAAGTCTTCTTCATTCTCTCATTTCCCTTGTTCCCACCGTCTTCTACCTTCCTTCTTTCTCTCATTTCCGATTTTGCAACAGCACCACCACCATCATTCTTCATCTTCAATCACTTGTAATTCCTAGCTCACTTTGCCAAATCAAAAACTAAGACCACCTTTTCCTTTGTCTTGCCAAGCTCTTCAACTTCATCCTTTCAAAATTCCAAGAGCTCCATTTCGGTGCCAAGAGGAATCTCCATGGGAGGAGCTTGAGCTCACCTTTTTACATTTTATTGTTCTCCTTTGCTTCAAGGTAAGGAAACTCAAATAAAAACTCCATTTCCTTCATGTTTGTATGTTGTCCGAAAAACACCATTAATGGTGCTTTTACCTTGCTTGTTCTAGCTTCATTTGAATCTTCTAAGGGCTTGGTGGAGTCCTCTCTTGCTACACATCCAAACTCTCCTTTATATCCAAGGTAAAACAATCACCTAAATGTTCTAAGACAATATATGTATTTAGGGTTTACAATGAGATGAAGCTTAAAGCTTGAATACTCATTATATTGTTTGTATATTATTTAGAAGTTGACAAGCAATCAAACATCCTTACCGATTTTAATCAAGGAAACAAGAAAGAAGTTTGTGAGGAAAAGAGGTAAATGTGCTAACCTAATGTAGTTTAAAGTCTTAGGAGAAATGAGCTTATGTTGCTTATTAAAATGATCTAAGGAGCCAATGGTGAATGACTTAGTAAAATGTTCTCAAGGAGACTATTAAAGGGCATATGTGTTGTTGAGTGTATTTGCAGGTCAAAGGCAAATATAATGTGGGAAATTCAGTGTTTATGGTTTGTGCAATTTAAGGGCCTAAGAGCCATATTATTTAAGGGCCTAAGTGCCAAGCAATTTAAATTATGCACTATATTGTGATGTAGTGTTAAATGAGTGAAGTTTTGTGTACAAGAATGCTCTTGATAGATCTAAGTGTTCTTGAATGTTTAATGGTGAAAATAATGTGTTTTGGCTTAGTAAAGTTCTAGGAGAACCCATGTCGAAATTTAGATAACGTATAAGAAGTGTTAGGTGTTTAAAATGAGTTTTGATGAGTTAGGAGGTGTTAGGGGTGGTTAAGTGTTCTACTAGTGAAAGAAACATGCATTAAGGTATTCTAAGAGATAAAAGGACTCAGGCAATGTTTTAGAGGATTTAAAATGCAAGTGAGTGTTTTGGGATACTTCAAGATCATGGTGAGATTATGTTTAGGGCTTATGCAATGTTGGTGAATAAGGAAGAAGTGATTTGTTGCATGGAGGAGCTATAAACTTGTAGAGATATTCAAGGAGTTTGGTTAGGAAGAAAAGATGCTTGGGAGATGATGTTGTTGTAGTGGTGAGAAAACATTGGGAATAGTGGAAGTTATAGGTATGAAACACCACATAGAAACTTAGTGAAAACATTACAAGTGTAAACCTTTTTATAAGAATTTGTGTAAGCTTGAGGAGGATTTTGATGAATGATTTAAGGAGTTTAATGGAGGTCTTAAGGTGTGTTTGAAGTGCCCAAATAAGGTTAGAACCTACTAGGATATATGAGGTGAAGTTTGGAGTTAAATGGGCAATTAAAACATGGGTCTGGAGCAGACCGACCTTGGGGACCGGATCTGCAAGGTCGGTCGAGCCCAGTTTACCCTGCGAGAAATGGTCTCTGGAATGGACCGACCTTGGGGACCGGACTTGCAAGGTCGGTCGGGCATGGATTTTTAGTACGGATTAAGTCTCTGGAATAGACCGACCTTGGGACCGGACTTACAAGGTCGGTCATGCCTAAATCTATGTACGTAAGTGATTCTCGGGAATCGACCGATCTTGTGACCGAACTTGCCAAGATCGGTCGGCCTGAGTTTTCAAAGGGGAAAAACTCTCGAGAATAGACCGACCTTGTGGACCGAACTTGCAAGGTCGGTCGGAGTAGAATTTTTGACGGTAATGTGTTCTGGAATGGACCGACCTTGTGTAAGGTCGGTTGGTAAGGTCGGTCGGACCAAAACTTGTAAAAAAAAAACAAACAAACTAAGAGTGGCTTAAGTAGTTAACCCTAGGGGGTATGATGAAGGTAATCAAGGATTAGTTTGGGCATTAAAACATGTCATATAACCATGTTAAACACTTAGTAAATTTGAAGTTAAGTAAGTTAATTAACCGACATTCTTAATTATGTATAGGAGTGGCCTACGGTGAAAATCAATCAAAGCAAGGACCAAGGTATGGTTTTCTTGCAGTCTGTTGCCTACCGGTTACACCGGCTTGTGTGTTGTTTTGTTTTCCTGTGTGTTTATGACCTTGTAAGACTTAAGTCATGTAACGAGTTTACAGTTGTTTATAATGTTGTATTGTTGAAGTGTGACTCATACCCCTTGTGTGTGACTAACAAGACTTAACCACATGCTGTGATTTGTTATTGAGTTCCAACAGTGAACTTCTAACGAGTGTTAACTAGGGGTGAGGAATCCGGTTGTCCAGTCACGCGTGTAAGTATAAGAGTAGATATTTGTATCAGATTCGACTCTTATGATGTTAAGATTGTTCTCCTTTATTTGGCGTTCGATCTCCCGCTAGCTTCCTCCAAAGCTTACCTATTCTGACTTATGATCGGTTTAGTGGGAACATGTGTTTGTGTGGTGTGTTCGGGTCACAATATCCGAACCATCTATGACTTAAGTTACTCGTTCGGCTAAAGAACGGTAATGAGTGTGTGTAACAAGCTTAACATGAGGGTGAACCATTCTCTAGGCTTCTTATGTTTGTTTAACCTTCTTGGTTTGTTGTTGTGGAAAGTGTATTCACTATGTATGTGATGTTGTGCTATGCAATATTGTTGCTATGCCATATGTATATGTTATGTGATAAATGAATGCCATGACATCATGACAATTAGTTACGCGTATCCCGGTAGCCGATGGGCTGTGCGTTAACCATACCAGCCAAGGGTTGCTGACCCCCTCGGGAGCTCCATATTTTTACTGCAAGATGAGGATCGAGGAAGCGGAATGGCTATAGATTCTAGGCTGCAGAAATACTTTTGGTTATTTTGGATGTTGAGCCCGGGATGCGCATGTGCTCCCGTGGCATTATAATTTGGTACTGTTTGTGTTACAGTGACGGTCGTTTACAGTTGACAGTGGAGTTAATGTGTACAGTTTACAGTGACGGTTTGTATTAAATACTCAGTATGTTGGTTATGTATATATGGTTGTTGTAACCTAATGCTTGGGAGTCTGATCAGCAGACCGGTACACTTGTATTTATTCTGCCTAGTTAACCACGTGGGTGGTTAACGACGTTGTAGCACCGATGTGAAACACCCCTGAATATTTACTCACATAAAATCATAAACGCGAGGAGAATATCCGAAAATAACGCGTTATATAATGCGGACATAGAATAATTTATGAACAATTAAATTTAGCAACGTTATATGTTAATATAGTCGTACTTATATATGTCCGAGTACGAGAATACATGTACATAACGTTATGATATTATAACGTTGTAAATAATAAATAGTAACGTTGCATAACATTGTAACGTTGTAATATAAATGATAACGTCGCATAACTTTGTGACAAATAAATAAATAAACATAACGTGGTATATTATATGATATTACATACATAAATAAGCAAGTATAACTTTAAAAAAAAAGAAACGAAAAGGAGCAAAAACGGTCCTGCTGAGGACCGAACCCAAGACCTCCCGTACCTTTCCCGAGTGCGTTACCGGTTGAGCTATGCTCGAATTCGGTAATAGATACCACCGAAATAAAATTAGTAGTTCGACTACTAAAGTAACTGCAAATAGAATGAGGAACCAACAGACCTGAGAATCCATTCGCACACCACTGCTTAGTAGCTAGAGTTCACCTCCTCTCTTATTTATTCCTTAATCTCGTGCCTCCCAGTCACCTCTGCGTTACTACTTAAAAAAAAAAAAAGAAACAGGGAGACTGGAATCTGGTTGTTGATTCCTTATTCAGGTATGATCAGTAGCAAACACTCCCATGTCTGATTCGAATGCGGGTAGCCCAACAACCAAAGTCTAGCCAGACATTACTGACGTGTACCATTTTGAAAATTGTAAAAGTAGAAAAAGGGGGAATCTCAGGTGCTTTAGAGTTAGAGCTTGCCAATGCCCATACGTCCGTGCTGGTAACTGGCACACACCGACTCCTCGACTGGCCACTATGCTCAGTCACCCCATTCTCCTTTTTCCCCATGTACACGTTTTATGTATGTGGAGGAACTCTCTTCACTCTTCCAGTTGATCACGCGAGATCCTGGACACCTGAAACAGATAAGAAGCTCGTGTGTTCCAGTCCTTCTTTCTCACCTGTTTTCATGCCCGAGCATTCATATGCAGCATAAGTGAACTCCTCTCAGTCTGTATAATCCTGTCTGGGAATTTAACCCAGAACAGTGCGTCAAGCGCCACGAATAACAGCAAGCCGTGTCTCCCTTTTGTTTCACCTACTCCTCACAGACAGGTAATCCCTTCCCTCTGGTCTGTTCTGACCGAAAATACCTGCTCCAGTCTCTTAACCTTCCTTCTTTTCCTTCCTTGTGTCACGCATGCATCCTACTGGTAGCATCTTTGGAAGCCTCTGAGCTAAGTCCTCTCCAAAACCCCCAGGGAACTAGCTCCTGAACAAGGTAAGGAAATTAGTAACTCCACTGATCCTCATGTTTCACTTACGGTTCTGAATAAACACACATTACTCACTCAAGTTCTCCTCCTATCTTGCATAAATATCACATGCAACTCCACCCAGGAAGGATCCAAGTCATTTCTCCAAAAGATCAGTCCTGCTTTTGTTGGGACAACCCCTCAGGTAAACTCAAACCTGATAACCAGTTTCAATTTCTGAAACTTTGTGTTTCTGTAACGGGAGTTCTAGCTGCAATAATAATATTATCATGTTGGGTTTAGGAGGTTAAGTCTTGGTTTACAAACAATGCTAACACCCTTAGCAAATACTTGGGGCAGATAAGGAAAGAAAAAAAAAACAAATTAATACTCAACGGAAAAGAAACCAGAAGAGAGAAGTATCAGTTTTCTTATGTTTTGTTTCTGGAGGTTTGTTTCTGTATAACTGTGGGTCAGTGGGTATACCAGTAATGCTTTGGGTTTAAAAACGTAGCCAAACCACTTAATGAAGTAAGTGAATACCCTGGGCTGAAAGAACAAAAAAAGGAAAGAAGACAGACATTTCAATAAACGACCAGAAGAAGCAACAGCAAAAGAAAAAACATCAGTTCCAGTTTCTAAAAGGAATATATGTTTTTCTGTATATGAACTTCTTAGGGGTATGACTGCTATTGTTGAGGTTAAAATGTTAATAGGACCTAAACTAAGTGAACAAATCAGAAATCAAACTCAAAGAAACAGAAGAGATCAATAACAGGGAAGAGGTATCAGTTTCGGATTCTGGTTCTGAAACTTTGTTTTGGGTTTCTGTCACAGAGAGGACAAGAGTATTGTGGTGGTTTAATAAGGAACTTGGAACCCAGCTAAACTTGTAGCCAAAGCAGATTGGGGTGAACTGGAAGTAAATTCATAAACGAAACAGAAAGGGAAAGAAAGAAAAATAAGTTCACAATCTCAGTTTCTACAACATTTAAGTTCTGCGTGAGGTGTTTCTGAGGTGGTGTTGATGTACCTACGAATTTAGGACAAAGGAAACCTTCTACCAACCTGGTATACAAGTGAGGTGTAAGACCAGGTTACAGAATGAAAATGTAAACAGAAAGAAGAATTATCAAGCTTGGGGTTAACTTATCAGATTGATTACTCTCTGTGTTGAGAACTTTCAGGAATGTGTTCCTTGGCATTTGGGATCTGTCTTGGGGATTAAAACCGTATTAGGACATTCAACTAGTTAACTAGATTATCGAGTGAGAAAAACAGGAAGAAAAGACTGATCTGTAACAGGAGGTAATAACAGGAATCGATATTTCAGGTTGGTGTCGTTTTCTGAAAACTTTTTTTCCGGTGTACTTGAGTGCAGAAACTGGGTGGGTGTTCTATTGGGGTGACTCTGAGTCTAGAACACTACTAACACTTAAAGCTAGATGGGTAATCAAGTTGAAGAAAGATTAAAAATCAGAAGTGAGAATGAGTAGAAAGAAATCAAGGGAGAGTTATCAGTTTTGTATCAGTCCTGCTTAGTTTCAGCCGGAGGTTTCAGTTTTCCTTGATTCCTTGGGACATCTCAATATTCTATCTAAATTCTTGGGTCCTATCTTTGATGTTGGAATCTTGATTGAGGTCTTAACTAAGCAAGTGGGTAATATAGGATGGATTGAGTGCCAAGACGTGAGCTAACCGAATTGAATAAAAGAAATGATAGCAGAACTTAATACTTCATCTTTTATGTTCTTTTCTGGAATGTTCTGTGGATTAAAGTGTTTACTGTTCTGAGATGTAATGAAGGTTAGTGAGATTATTGAGTAAAATGGAAAATGAGAATGGATAAGTAGTAGGGTCAAGAAGGTAGAAGTAATAGATACTTAGGGATAAATTGAAAGACAGTATTGAGAGTAACAGAAGAGGATAGCAGGAGGAATGTCAGACTTGTGTTATATCAGTTTTATAGTTGTTCATGAAAGTTGAGTTTCGGTATAACATCATTTCAGAGGGTCACTCCTATGCTTATAGATCTGTTTGAAAGCTAAGACCAGGATAGAACACCTAACTTACTGAGTCGTCAATTTGGGGAAGAGTTGTAAACCAGGTGGGAAAATAGATAGTGAACACATGTGGAAAATGCGTCAGTTTGTAATTTCAGGTTTCAATCATAGTTGCCTCTGTGTAGCTGAGTGGCAGTAGGAATTAGGCATTTTGTATTGGTCTGGAAATGAAATTAAAACCCTGCTACTATGTGTACCTGCGAGTGGGAACAATGAAAGAAAGAATTGAAGACAGGTTAATGCATTTACAGAGAAATCAATAGAAGACATTTCAGTCTCCATGTTGTAGTTTTCATTTCTCTCGGTTCAGGATAACTAGGTGCTGAGGGATTTGATGGGGTTGTAGTGAACTATTGAGGGGACTAAACCACCTCTAATATACCATAATAAGTGTATAGGTACTGAGGGGAAATTTAGAGATTAAAGTAACCAGCTACAAGCAAGGGTCAAACAGAAGGCAATAGATTCTAGTTTCAGATTTCAGTTAATGGTTGTTTCTGTATAACCTTGTTACAGATGGCTTGAGAGGGTTGTGTTGGTTAATGATAAAGCCAAGTCAGTACTAATACCTTATCTAAGTTGGTATACTCATTTGAAAGATTAGAAGACAGTGTAACAGACATGAAAGATGGAAGTAAGAGAAAATGCAGTTTCTGGTTTTCAGCTTTTTCAGTTTTCTTGCTTCTGTATACTAAATTTTCAGAGGGGTCAATAGAGTTATTTGAGCTGGTTTTTGGTCTGATACTTCCCTAATACACCAGCTAGTTGGGAGAAAGTGTTGGGTGGAATTAGCAATAGATTAAGGAACTAAAAGAAAGCTTAAAGTAGAGATATACAAGCTGTGTACTCAGCCTCTTTTCTGAAACTGCGTTTCTGTAAAACGAATCTTTAGAAGAGATGACAGTGTTGCTTTGAGTTTTCTTTGAGTTTAAAACTTTCATAATACACTTAGCTGAGGTATATATATACTTGTGGGAAGACTAAACATCAGGCGGATCAAAGAGAAACAAGAACCAAGAAGAAACATATAAAATTGCGGTTTCAGATTTTCAATAATATGTAGCTTCTGTACAGCTGGTATACAGGGGTATTAAGAGTGTGGTGATGGTTAAACGATGGATCCAAAACAGTACTAATACATCTAACTAAGTTTATAAAACATTTTGGGAAAGGTTACACATCAATTAATACATTAAAAGTGAAGCTAGATAAGGTGTTACATGGGGAATGTGTTTCAGATTTTGAAACGGTTGGATTTCTGTATAAATGGGTTCTTGGGGGTATACTATGATTTATAGTATCGTTACAAGGGTTAAAATATCACTCACCTATCTATCTAAGGAAGGAGTAGACCTTAGATAAGTCATATATACGTTATACAAACTTGTTACATAAATTATCTCTTAAAACCTAACTAAGGAAAAAGGACTTAGTTAACATGTAAAACAAAGATATGAATATTCTAGGAGTAAGTTAAGCCTAGAATTAATGCTTGTGAAGTTCTAAGAGTCAATATAAACCAAGTATGTAACAACATACCTAGGGAATAACATACGACATAAAGTGTCGTCACATAAAATAATAAGCTGACATACTGTTTTAATTACCTCTAGGACCGTAGCGAGCTCCGACCGGGACTTCGAGTTTAAGACAACTCATGCTTTCGAATAAGGTATGGACATGTGTGGTTCGTATGTTGCCGTGTTACACGGCTTGTTTGCTTGTGTGCTGTGTGCTTTGTGTGAAAATGACATAAGATCAAAGCATGAAATTGGCTTGCTTGTTTAGCATGTTGTATGGTTTCTATATCATTGTTGCATATATCATTGCGCGCACACAGTAGTTTAGTCCCTTTCGCGTTATGGAACTTTGAAATGAGACTCAACGAACTATGTAAACAAAGAAACTTCATAAAGGGAAACTATACGAGAACTACTACGAATTATGAAAATAAAGAAAACTCAATAAGGGGAACTCCTCTCTAAACCATTGAGGACTACCATGACACCCACTATGGTGTCTATTCATTAATCATAATGAAGAGCAAGTCTCCTTGGTGAGACATGACGAACCACGTAGACAAAACAAAAGAACTATACAAAGAGAAAACCCCTCTTGACTATAGAGGACCTCTAAAGACACCCACTATGGTGTCGAGTTATCAAAGATGATGATAAACCAGTAACATTGAGAATGAATAGGGAGACGGACCCTTTGTATCCGGGGTAAAGACCATAACATTGAGAAGGAATAGGGAGACGGACCCTTTGAATCCGGAGCAAAGGCTAGTAACATTGAGAATGAATAGGGAGACGGACCCTTTGAATCCGGAGCAAAGGCTAGTAACATTGAGAATGAATAGGGAGACGGACCCTTTGTATCCGGGGTAAAGACCAAAACATTGAGAATGAATAGGGAGATGGACCCTTTGAATCCGGAGCAAAGGCTAGTAACATTGAGAATGAATAGGGAGACGGACCCTTTGTATCCGGGGTAAAGACCAAAACATTGAGAATGAATAGGGAGACGGACCCTTTGAATCCGGAAAGGCTAGTAACATTGAGAATGAATAGGGAGACGGACCCTTTGAATCCGGAGCAAAGGCTAGTAACATTGAGAATGAATAGGGAGACGGACCCTTTGAATCCGGAGCAAAGGCTAGTAACATTGAGAATGAATAGGGAGACGGACCCTTTGAATCCGGAGCAGAGGCTAGTAACATGGAAAAAGGAATAGGGAGACGGACCCTTGGTATCCGGGGCAATGGCCAGTAAACATTAAAAACAATAGAGAGAGAAAGAGCTATCCGGGAGTGGAGGATTAGCTAGGGACAAGATGTACTCCAAATTGTGGTGATAAGAGAATTCACAAATAACCCTTAAAGAAACAAGGAATGAATAGCACCTACATAACAAAGTCTCGGGATCTAACCTATACCCCTGACTCGGTGCCAGAGAATAGAGGAAAACATGTGTAATGAGACCAAGCAAATAAGAAAATTCACAAATGTGATACTTTAAGAAACAGAAAAGATTGGCACCAATATGATATGGTCACGGGATCTAAACTATATCCCCAGACCTGGTGCAAGGAAAGAAAAAGAAAATACACATCATGGGAACAAGAGAAAAGAAATGAAAAACACAACGCTCGAACGATCCCATAGTGAGGATCATTGGTAAACATACCTATGCACATGTCTGATGACTTACATGATTGTTGTTGCTATATTAGCAGCTTGTGTGCTTGGTTGCGTTTTGATGGGCTATGATGCCAGCTTGTTATGCTTGGATGTTGTTGATGTTGCTATGCTACCTTGAAGTGTGTTTGATATTATGATGTAATGTGATGTGCTTTACTGCTTTAATATAGCATGTAAAATGACTTAATAATATTCGACCAAGTAGTCGTGTGGCCCGGTAACATGCGGGCTTCACACGTTCATACTCGGCATAGTTTGCTGAGTCCTTTATTTTTACAGGTAATCATCTGGATCATGACGGAGTGTAGGTGAAGGACTATCATGGGGGTAGTCCACTATGGCAAGACTTTCAGTAGTATGCTTTTAATGTATGGGTTGTACTTTCAGTCTAGGTTATTGGATTAAGAACTTATGTTGTAGACTCTCGGTACTCGGTTTGTATCTTTTATGTTGTATCTGGACTTCGTTAAGTTGGACTTCCAGTCATTCAGACCGTAACTTGGAGTTAGTAATGAGGACTGTCAACCACGTGGGTGGTTGGCGTCTGTAGCACCCGAATAGAGTTTGAAACCGCTGCGTAGACTTCTCCTGCTAACTTAGGCGCGTCGTTTAATTGTTGGTTGTGATCGGGGGGGTGTTACAGAAAGTGGTATCAGAGCGTAGTTGCGCTCTGATGACTGGAACAGAGGAATACCGAGTATAGGAAAACCTAAATTTGAGAAACGGGGTTACGGGTTAGTTTGTGAGGCTCGTTAGTTAGGGTCCATTTCAATCCGTAGGAAAACGCTGGAGAGGTAGAAAGCCTCCTCACACTCGGGAAAACCCGATCTGGCGTTTACACAATGTCATATAATCAATCCGGTAAAGAAAACTAGGTGCCCCTATCTTGTCATCGATGTTTCGGCTTAGTGTAGGGTACGGGGGCGTACCCTCTTTTAAGGGGGGTAAGCGCGTTTTGTTTTGGATGTGTGTTGATTTATTATGATGTATTCCCACAACCACTCGTGGTTGGTTGTAGGGTTGTGTGATTGCAATTGTGTGTGAAAATGTTATGTACGCTATGTATGAATGAATGTCGTGTGCCTTGGGTTGCACTTTAGCATGTTATACACATTGCTAGCTTCTGGGCTACTATGAGAACTTGTGTGAAGCCACTGATGTGGCACGGTGCTTAGAAGCACCGAGCATTATAATTATGGACTTGATTCTTTGAGTATCGTGAATGAATGCGGGACTGGATCCCTAAGATTGCTAGGAGTGGAAAACATTAAGGAAGTAAGACTTCGGGACGAAGTCTCTTTTAAGGGGGGTAAGTTGAAACACCCCTGAATATTTACTCACATAAAATCATAAACGCGAGGAGAATATCCGAAAATAACGCGTTATATAATGCGGACATAGAATAATTTATGAACAATTAAATTTAGCAACGTTATATGTTAATATAGTCGTACTTATATATGTCCGAGTACGAGAATACATGTACATAACGTTATGATATTATAACGTTGTAAATAATAAATAGTAACGTTGCATAACATTGTAACGTTGTAATATAAATGATAACGTCGCATAACTTTGTGACAAATAATAAATAAACATAACGTGGTATATTATATGATATTACATACATAAATAAGCAAGTATAACTTTAAAAAAAAAAAGAAAGGAAAAGGAGCAAAAACGGTCCTGCTGAGGACCGAACCCAAGACCTCCCGTACCTTTCCCAAGTGCGTTACCGGTTGAGCTATGCTCGAATTCGGTAATAGATACCACCGAAATAAAATTAGTAGTTCGACTACTAAAGTAACTGCAAATAGAATGAGGAACCAACAGACCTGAGAATCCATTCGCACACCACTGCTTAGTAGCTAGAGTTCACCTCCTCTTATTTATTCCTTAATCTCGTGCCTCCCAGTCACCTCTGCGTTACTACTTAAAAAAAAAAAGAAACAGGGAGACTGGAATCTGGTTGTTGATTCCTTATTCAGGTATGATCAGTAGCAAACACTCCCATGTCTGATTCGAATGCGGGTAGCCCAAAACCAAAGTCTAGCCAGACATTACTGACGTGTACCATTTTGAAAATTGTAAAAAGTAGTGCTAAGATAGTAGTATTATGGGCCATATATAAATGAGGCCCATCGTTGTACTGGTCCAATCCACTTATAATCTGTCTAGAATAATCCCGTACTGCTATATAAGCATTGTATCTCTTCAGTGATAAATCAATGAAACAGTGATCATTTTCCCTCTACTTTCTATCTCTCTCGATCTCTAATCTCAATATCATGTGCTCATCTTCGTATGGTATCAGAGCTCCACTCCACTGAGCTTTAATGGATGAAGTTAACTCAGAATCAATCATCTCAGGAGAGAAGGATGCCTCTCCCAGTCTGGCGGTCAGAAGTCCATCGTCTCCTCTACCTCAACAACTATACCGAATCTGGTTGGACCAGCGGCGTCATTTCACAAGCTTAATGGCGACAATTATCCTTTGTGGAAGCGCCAACTCGAATCTTATCTTCGAGGCTACGATCTCTTCAAGCATGTAGATGGATCAAGCTCAGCTCCATCATCGGATCAAGAGACAGAATACTCGACTTGGCACCAACGTGACCAAATGATTGTCTCAATCATTATGACTTCTCTGTCGGAGGATGTTCAGGGACAAGTCATTGACTGTGAGTCTTCTTACCAGATCTGGACATATCTTCATGAGATCTATGCGTCTCAGGCTGCTGCTCGTCTTCAACAACTCCGGTTTCAACTATACTCTCTGAAGAAAGATGCGGATTCGATTACCTGCTATTTCAATCGAGCCAAACGCCTTGCCTCCTCTTTGTCCGCAGCAGGTTCTGCTGTAAGTGAGAATGATCTATGTCATTGCATTTTACATGGTCTGCCGGAGGAATATGATTCTATTGCTACGATTTTGTTAAGTCAATCCTATCTCTTCACACATCGATGGTGTTGAGTCAACTTCTGGCAGTAGAGAATCGCCTGAGTAGACATGCGGCCAACGTTGCTAGTAATAGCAATCTCTCTGCAAATAACGTCACAGCTAGTTCTGATTCTACTCTAACCGCTAACAACACTTCACGAGAGAAAGGAAACTCCAACTCTCGAGGTCGCGGTGGCTACAGAGGCGGTGCCGGTGGTTATTCACGTGGCCGAGGTCGAAATAATTCTGGTGGACGTGGATCTGGTTATGGATCCGGCTCTTACTTCTTCAATGGCAAAAGCGATCCGAGACCGGTGTGTCAAATATGTGATAAACCAGGTCATAAAGCCAGTGCGTGTTACCACAGATACAAACCACTCGTATCACCTATTCCACCTGCAGCAAATTATACTTCAGCAAATTATAAGGGATCTTCAGTGGCTGATTCGTCTTGGTATCCAGATACGGGTGCTTCTGATCATTTTACACATGATTGTCAAATCTGTCGATCTCCTCTCACCCATACACTGGTTCAGAGGCGGTGTCATGAGCGATGGTTCTGTGATACCGATTGAGAACCAAGGCACAGGACGTCTTTCCCTTTTCTCATCGTGCCGTTCTGTTATCTCATATATTTCATGTGCCAAATATTTCAAAGAACTTATTATCTGTTCGACAATTTTGTGCCGATAATAAGGTCTACTTTGAATTTCATGCGACTCATTTTACTGTGAAGGATCAGGATACTCAGGATACTCTTCTCACGGGAGGCATTAAGGATGGTCTATATCATTTTGAAGCTTCTGCTCCATCTGTTGATCGAAGGATTTCTGCTTATTCCACCAAGACTGACTGCATCACTTGGCATCTCCGTTTCGGACATGCGTCTGATAAGATTACTAGCTACATAATAAATAAAATACAGTTGCCTTGTAATGAAAAAAATACTTCAGTTTCTGCTGTTTGTGCTGGTTGTAGAGCGGGAAAAACACATGCGCTTCCCTATCCCCCTTCTTCCTCTAGATCTACAAAGCCTTTTCAGTTGGTTTACAGGATGTTTGGGGACCAGCTCCATTACTTGGATCAGATGGATGTCGATATTACTTGACAATTTTGGATGACTATAGTAAATACATCTGGATTTTTACTTTGTCTCTCAAATCTGGTGTGTTTCATGCTGTTAAAGAATTCTGGCGTTTGTGAAAAATCAGTTTGCTGTATCGGTTTTGGCTGTTCAAACTGATGGTGGTGGAGAATTTGCTGCTCTTAGCCCGTTATTCAAAGAGCTTGGTATAGTGCATCGCATATCCTGTCCTCATGCGCATGCTCAGCAAGGCAGTATTGAGAATCGGCACAGAACAATTGTTGATCGAGGGCTTTCTATGCTATATCACTCGTCTGTTCCTTTCAAGTTTTGGAATTATGCTTCTTCACAGTGGTATATTTACTGAACCGCACTCCTTCTGTTGCTCTTGATATGAAATCACCATATGAGGTTCTTTTTAACAGCAGCCCTGACTACACTCTTCTGCGTGTGGTTTGGTTGTGCGGTTTGGCCTAACTTACGGCCTTACAACTCTCAGAAGTTTTCCTTTCGAAGCATCCCCTGTACCTTATGGGTTACAGTCACAGGCATCGTGGTTTTATTTGCTTGGATACCAAGACCGGCCGTGTTTACATTTCTCGTGATGTAGTGTTGATGAAAACACTTTTCCATTTGCTTCGACTGTTTGCAGCTGCTGTCCTTCTCCATCTCTTCATATGCTGATCCAGTTATTGATGTCCAGACTCTTTTACCAAAACTCCGGTTTCTCCCACTACTACCTTGCCCTCTGTTACCCCCACACAACTTCTTCTCCTTCTCACTCACATAATTCCTCACATTCACCTACGTCTGCTTCTCCCATTAACTCCACATTCGATTCACCTAATTCTCCTACAGTTGCACCTTCCGACACCTCTCCTTTACCCACTCCAGCTGCCACTTTTCACCCATGACATACTCGATCTCAGCATAACATTGTTAAGCCAAAGATACGTACTGATGGTACAGTAGCTTGGAATGCTACTCTTCTGTCCTCTATCCCAGATGCTCCAACTTATACTCAAGCTCTTAAGCACCCCGAATGGTGTGTCAGGCTATGCATCAGGAATTTTACTGCTTTGCGCACCACTAATACTTGGACGCTAGTTCCGCCACCGCCAAATGCCAATATTCTGGGATGTAAATGGATTCTGAAGACTAAGCTTAATTCTGATGGTACTATTGAACGGCGCAAGGGCGTTTGGTTGCTCAAGGGTATACTCAGACCTATGGGCTGGATTACTTGGAGACATTTAGTCCTGTTGTTAAGCCGGTCACCATACGACTTGTTCTTGCCATCGCTTCTGTTCGAATTGGCCGATTCGTCAATTAGATGTTTCAAATGCCTTTTACATGGTGATCTCACTGAGAGGGTTTTCATGAGACAACCTCCGGGTTTTGTTGATGCAGCTAAGCCGGATTTTGTCTGCAAGTTAAACAAGTCAATTTATGGCCTCAAACAAGCTCCGAGAGCTTGGTTTGACAAATTAAGTGGTACTTTGGTTTCAGCTGGGTTTCACTGCAGCTCAATCGGATTCTTCGCTCTTTGTTTCTCCTCTGGCAGGATCTAATGTATTGTTGATTTACGTCGATGATATCATCGTTACTGGTTCATCTGATTCATTGGTTACACAGTTCATCACATTCTTGCAGAAATCCTTCCCAGTTCGAGATTTGGGGCCACTGTCTTTCTTCCTTGGTGTTCATGTTACACGTTCTGCCCAAGGATTATATTTGTCTCAGACTAAGTATATCACCGAAATAGTCGCCAAAGCCAAGATGAGTTTCTGCAAACCAGTTGACTACACCGATTGCTGCATCTACAGATTTCTATGATTCCACCAGTCCTCCCTTTGCTGATGAATCTCTGTTTCGTAGTCTTCTTGGGAGTCTGCAGTACCTGAGTCTCACTCGTCCGATATTCCTATGCAGTCAACAAATTGTGCCAGTTTATGCACTCTCCGACTCAGGTTCACTGGACTGCACTCAGCGTGTTATTCGCTACTTAAATGGGACAAGCAATCTGCATTTGTTTCTACCCCGCCTTCTTCTCTCAGTCTCCATGGTTACACTGATGCAGATGGGGCTACGACACTTCAACTCGCCGATCTACATCTGCTTACACTATATTCTTGGGCTCTTCTCTTATTCCTGGCTCTCTAAGAAGCAGGAAACTGTGGCCAGATCCACCACAGAGGCGGAGTACCGTGCCGTCGCCACAGGGGCTGCTGAGCTTATTTGGATTCAGCGTTTGCTTTCTGAATTATGTGTCCCTCTGTCTAAACCACCGGTGTGATACACTGCGATAATTTGGGTGCTACGTATTTAGCAGCTAATCCTGTTCTTCATTTCAAAACCAAGCATGTTGGTTTGGATTTTCATTTGTCAGAGAACGTGTGAAGTCGGGATCCTTGGTGGTGACTCATCTTGCTGGCGCGCAGCAGTTAGCTGATCTCCTAACTAAGTCTCTTCCTGCTCCTCGTTTTGCAACGCTTCGATCGTCACTTGGTCTTACACCCGTTCCGATCGCGGGGGCATGCTAAGATAGTAGTATTTGGGCCATATATAAATGAGGCCCATCGTTTGTATTGGTCCAATCCACTTATAATCTGTCTAGAATAATCCACGTACTGCTATATAAGCATTGTATATCTTCAGTGATAAATCATGAAACAGTGATCATTTTCCCTCTACTTCTCTATCTCTCTCGATCTCTAAATCTCAATATCATGTGCTCATCTTCGTAAGTAGAAAAAGGGGGAATCTCAGGTGCTTTAGAGTTAGAGCTTGCCAATGCCCATACGTCCGTGCTGGTAACTGGCACACACCGACTCCTCGACTGGCCACTATGCTCAGTCACCCCCATTCTCCTTTTTTCCCCATGTACACGTTTTATGTATGTGGAGGAACTCTCTTCACTCTTCCAGTTGATCACGCGAGATCCTGGACACCTGAAACAGATAAGAAGCTCGTGTGTTCCAGTCCTTCTTTCTCACCTGTTTTCATGCCCGAGCATTCATATGCAGATAAGTGAACTCCTCTCAGTCTGTATAATCCTGTCTGGGAATTTAACCCAGAACAGTGCGTCAAGCGCCACGAATAACAGCAAGCCGTGTCTCCCTTTTGTTTCACCTACTCCTCACAGACAGGTAATCCTTCCCTCTGGTCTGTTCTGACCGAAAATACCTGCTCCAGTCTTCTTAACCTTCTTTTCCTTCCTTGTGTCACGCATGCATCCTACTGGTAGCATCTTTGGAAGCCTCTGAGCTAAGTCCTCTCCAAAAACCCCCAGGGAACTAGCTCCTGAACAAGGTAAGGACATTAGTAACTCCACTGATCCTCATGTTTCACTTACGGTTCTGAATAAACACACATTACTCACTCAAGTTCTCCTCCTATCTTGCATAAAATATCACATGCAACTCCACCCAGGAAGGATCCAAGTCATTTCTCCAAAGATCAGTCCTGCTTTTGTTGGGACAACCCCTCAGGTAAACTCAAACCTGATAACCATTTTCAATTTCTGAAACTTTGTGTTTCTGTAACGGGAGTTCTAGCTGCAATAATAATATTATCATGTGGTTTTAGGAGGTTAAGTCTTGGTTTACAAACAATGCTAAACACCCTTAGCAAATACTTGGGGCAGATAAGGAAGAAAAAAAAACAAATTAATACTCAACGGAAAAGAAACCAGAAGAGAGAAGTATCAGTTTTCTTATGTTTGTTTCTGGAGGTTTGTTTTTGTATAACTGTGGGTCAGTGGGTATACCAGTAATGCTTTGGGTTAAAAACGTAGCCAAACCACTTAATGAATAAGTAGTGAATACCCTGGGCTGAAAGAACAAAAAAAAGGAAAGAAGACAGACATTTCAATAAACGACCAGAAGAAGCACAACAGCAAAGAAAACATCAGTTCCAGTTTCTAAAAGGAATATATGTGTTTTTCTGTATAGAACTTCTTAGGGGTATGACTGCTATTGTTGAGGTTAAAATGTTAATAGGACCTAAACTCAAGTGAACAAATCAGAAATCAAACTCAAAGAAACAGAAGAGATCAATAACAGGGAAGAGGTATCAGTTTCGGATTCTGGTTCTGAAACTTTGTTTTGGGTTTCTGTCACAGAGAGGACAAGAGTATTGTGGTGGTTTAATAAGGAACTTGAACCCAGCTAAACTTGTAGCCAAAGCAGATTGGGGTGAACTGGAAGTAAATTCATAAACGAACAGAAAGGGAAAGAAAGAAAAATAAGTTCACAATCTCAGTTTCTACAACCATTTAAGTTCTGCGTGAGGTGTTCTGAGGTGGTGTTGATGTACCTACGAATTTAGGACAAAGGAAACCTTCTACCAACCTGTATACAAGTGAGGTGTAAGACCAGGTTACAGAATGAAATGTACACAGAAAGAAGAATTATCAAGCTTGGGGTTAACTTATCAGATTGATTACTCTCTGTGTTGAGAACTTTCAGGAATGGTTCCTTGCATTTGGATCTGTCTTGGGGATTAAAACCGTATTAGGACATTCAACTAGTTAACTAGATTCGATCGAGTGAGGAAAAACAGGAAGAAAAGACTGATCTGTAACAGGAGGTAATTAACAGGAATCGATATTTCAGGTTGGTGTCGTTTTCTGAAAACTTTTTTCCCGGTGTACTTGAGTGCAGAAACTGGGTGGGTGTTCTATTGGGGTGACTCTGAGTCTAGAACACTACTAACACTTAAAGCTAGATGGGTAATCAAGTTGAAGAAAGATTAAAAATCAGAAGTGAGAATGAGTAGAAAGAAATCAAGGGAGAGTTATCAGTTTTGTATCAGTCCTGCTTAGTTTCAGCCGGAGGTTTCAGTTTTCCTTGATTCCTTGGGACATCTCAATATTCTATCTAAATTCTTGGGTCCTATCTTTGATGTTGGAATCTTGATTGAGGTCTTAACTAAGCAAGTGGGTAATATAGGATGGATTGAGTGCCAAGACGTGAGCTAACCGAATTGAATAAAAGAAATGATAGCAGAACTTAATACTTCATCTTTTATGTTTCTTTTCTGGAAGTTGTTTCTGTTTCTGTAAAAAGATTAAGTGAGTGTTTATTGGAGTACTTTTGGGTTCAAAATGGAGATAGAGCACTCAACTGAGTAGGAAGTACTTAGGGATAAATTGAAAGACAGTATTGAGAGTAACAGAAGAGGATAGCAGGAGGAATGTCAGACTTGTGTTATATCAGTTTTATAGTTGTTCATGAAAGTTGAGTTTCGGTATAACATCATTTCAGAGGGTCACTCCTATGCTTATAGATCTGTTTGAAAGCTAAGACCAGGATAGAACACCTAACTTACTGAGTCGTCAATTTGGGGAAGAGTTGTAAACCAGGTGGGAAAATAGATAGTGAACACATGTGGAAAATGCGTCAGTTTGTAATTTCAGGTTTCAATCATAGTTGCCTCTGTGTAGCTGAGTGGCAGTAGGAATAGGCATTTTGTATTGGTCTGGAAATGAAATTAAAACCCTGCTACTATGTGTACCTGCGAGTGGGAACAATGAAAGAAAGAATTGAAGACAGGTTAATGCATTTACAGAGAAATCAATAGAAGACATTTCAGTCTCCATGTTGTAGTTTTCATTTCTCTCGGTTCAGGATAACTAGGTGCTGAGGGATTTGATGGGGTTGTAGTGAACTATTGAGGGGACTAAACCACCTCTAATATACCATAATAAGTGTATAGGTACTGAGGGGAAATTTAGAGATTAAAGTAACCAGCTACAAGCAAGGGTCAAACAGAAGGCAATAGATTCTAGTTTCAGATTTCAGTTAATGGTTGTTTCTGTATAACCTTGTTACAGATGGCTTGAGAGGGTTGTGTTGGTTTAATGATAAAGCCAAGTCAGTACTAATACCTTATCTAAGTTGGTATACTCATTTGAAAGATTAGAAGACAGTGTAACAGACATGAAAGATGGAAGTAAGAGAAAATGCAGTTTCTGGTTTTCAGCTTTTTCAGTTTTCTTGCTTCTGTATACTAAATTTTCAGAGGGGTCAATAGAGTTATTTTGAGCTGGTTTTTGGTCTGATACTTCCCTAATACACCAGCTAGTTGGGAGAAAGTGTTGGGTGGAATTAGCAATAGATTAAGGAACTAAAAGAAAGCTTAAAGTAGAGATATACAAGCTGTGTACTCAGCCTCTTTTCTGAAACTGCGTTTCTGTAAAACGAATCTTTAGAAGAGATGACAGTGTTGCTTTGAGTTTTCTTTGATTTTGATTTAAACTTTCATAATACACTTAGCTGAGGTTATATATATACTTGTGGGAAGACTAAACATCAGGCGGATCAAAGAGAAACAAGAACCAAGAAGAAACATATAAAATTGCGGTTTCAGATTTTCAATAATATGTAGCTTCTGTACAGCTGGTATACAGGGGTATTAAGAGTGTGGTGATGGTTAAACGATGGATCCAAACAGTACTAATACATCTAACTAAGTTTATAAAACATTTTGGGAAAGGTTACACATCAATTAATACATTAAAAGTGAAGCTAGATAAGGTGTTACATGGGGAATGTGTTTCAGATTTTGAAACGGTTGGATTTCTGTATAAATGGGTTCTTGGGGGTATACTATGATTTATAGTATCGTTACAAGGGTTAAAATATCACTCACCTATCTATCTAAGGAAGGAGTAGACCTTAGATAAGTCATATATACGTTATACAAACTTGTTACATAAATTATCTCTTAAAACCTAACTAAGGAAAAAGGACTTAGTTAACATGTAAAACAAAGATATGAATATTCTAGGAGTAAGTTAAGCCTAGAATTAATGCTTGTGAAGTTCTAAGAGTCAATATAAACCAAGTATGTAACAACATACCTAGGGAATAACATACGACATAAAGTGTCGTCACATAAAATAATAAGCTGACATACTGTTTTAATTACCTCTAGGACCGTAGCGAGCTCCGACCGGGACTTCGAGTTTAAGACAACTCATGCTTTCGAATAAGGTATGGACATGTGTGGTTCGTATGTTGCCGTGTTACACGGCTTGTTTGCTTTGTGTGCTGTGTGCTTTGTGTGAAAATGACATAAGATCAAAGCATGAAATTGGCTTGCTTGTTTAGCATGTTGTATGGTTTCTATATCATTGTTGCATATATCATTGCGCGCACACAGTAGTTTAGTCCCTTTCGCGTTATGGAACTTTGAAATGAGACTCAACGAACTATGTAAACAAAGAAACTTCATAAAGGGAAACTATACGAGAACTACTACGAATTATGAAAATAAAGAAAACTCAATAAGGGGAACTCCTCTCTAAACCATTGAGGACTACCATGACACCCACTATGGTGTCTATTCATTAATCATAATGAAGAGCAAGTCTCCTTGGTGAGACATGACGAACCACGTAGACAAAACAAGAACTATACAAAGAGAAAACCCCTCTTGACTATAGAGGACCTCTAAAGACACCCACTATGGTGTCGAGTTATCAAAGATGATGATAAACCAGTAACATTGAGAATGAATAGGGAGACGGACCCTTTGTATCCGGGGTAAAGACCATAACATTGAAAGGAATAGGGAGACGGACCCTTTGAATCCGGAGCAAAGGCTAGTAACATTGAGAATGAATAGGGAGACGGACCCTTTGAATCCGGAGCAAAGGCTAGTAACATTGAGAATGAATAGGGAGACGGACCCTTTGTATCCGGGGTAAAGACCAAAACATTGAGAATGAATAGGGAGATGGACCCTTTGAATCCGGAGCAAAGGCTAGTAACATTGAGAATGAATAGGGAGACGGACCCTTTGTATCCGGGGTAAAGACCAAACATTGAGAATGAATAGGGAGACGGACCCTTTGAATCCGGAAAGGCTAGTAACATTGAGAATGAATAGGGAGACGGACCCTTTGAATCCGGAGCAAAGGCTAGTAACATTGAGAATGAATAGGGAGACGGACCCTTTGAATCCGGAGCAAAGGCTAGTAACATTGAGAATGAATAGGGAGACAGACCCTTTGAATCCGGAGCAGAGGCTAGTAACATGGAAAAAGGAATAGGGAGACGGACCCTTGGTATCCGGGGCAATGGCCAGTAACATTTAAAACAATAGAGAGAGAAAGAGCTATCCGGGAGTGGAGGATTAGCTAGGGACAAGATGTACTCCAAATTGTGGTGATAGAGAATTCACAAATAACCCTTAAAGAAACAAGGAATGAATAGCACCTACATAACAAAGTCTCGGGATCTAACCTATACCCCTGACTCGGTGCCAGAGAATAGAGGAAAACATGTGTAATGAGACCAAGCAAATAAGAAAATTCACAAATGTGATACTTTAAGAAACAAGAAAAGATTGGCACCAATATGATATGGTCACGGGATCTAAACTATATCCCCAGACCTGGTGCAAGGAAAAGAAAAAGAAAATACACATCATGGGAACAAGAGAAAAGAAATGAAAACACACAACGCTCGAACGATCCCATAGTGAGGATCATTGGTAAACATACCTATGCACATGTCTGATGACTTACATGATTGTTGTTGCTATATTAGCAGCTTGTTGTGCTTGGTTGCGTTTTGATGGGCTATGATGCCAGCTTGTTATGCTTGGATGTTTGTTGATGTTGCTATGCTACCTTGAAGTGTGTTTGATATTATGATGTAATGTGATGTGCTTTACTGCTTTAATATAGCATGTAAAATGACTTAATAATATTCGACCAAGTAGTCGTGTGGCCCGGTAACATGCGGGCTTCACACGTTCATACTCGGCATAGTTTGCTGAGTCCTTTATTTTTACAGGTAATCATCTGGATCATGACGGAGTGTAGGTGAAGGACTATCATGGGGGTAGTCCACTATGGCAAGACTTTCAGTAGTATGCTTTTATGTATGGGTTGTACTTTCAGTCTAGGTTATTGGATAAAGAACTTATGTTGTAGACTCTCGGTACTCGGTTTGTATCTTTTATGTTGTATCTGGACTTCGTTAAGTTGGACTTCCAGTCATTCAGACCGTAACTTGGAGTTAGTAATGAGGACTGTCAACCACGTGGGTGGTTGGCGTCTGTAGCACCCGAATAGAGTTTGAAACCGCTGCGTAGACTTCTCCTGCTAACTTAGGCGCGTCGTTTAATTGTTGGTTGTGATTCGGGGGTGTTACAACCGAATCGTTTAGTATTGTTTAGTTGTTTTTTTTTTTTCCGCTGTGATTTTCAGTTTATTGTTAAGTGATTAGTAGGGGTGTTACAACGTACCTTGTTCTCGGTGTGGGATGCAAAAATTACCATGAAAACAAGATAATGAGAGAGGTAGGAGCATGTTCCTTGTTCGCCAGTATGGGTAGCAAATTTACAGTGTGGTTGATATGGCATAGAGCATGTTCCTTATTCACTAGTATGGGTTGCGAAATTACCGGGAGGTTGAAGAGATGGCATAGAGCTATTTCCCTGTTCGCCAGTGTGGGTTGTAAAAATTATCGGGAGGTGAAGAGAATGAGGAAGAGGCGTGTTCAATCCTTGTTCGCCAGTGTGGGTTACAATTACAATGAGAGAATATATAAGAGAACAAGAGAGCCGCTTAATTTGGGCCGAAAATTAAAATTCCCGCTCAGACTATACCACCACGGTTCTCCAAAAACCGTGGTTTATTCTCTCCGGCATGATCGTTATATACCACGGTTCTTTAAAACCGTGGTTTATTCTCTCCGGTGTGATGGTTATATACCACGGTTCTAAAAAAACCATGGTTTATTCTCTTAGGAGTGACGGTTATATACCACTGTTCTCCAAAAACCGTGGTATATAGTCTGAGCGGGAATTTTAATTTTCGGCCAAATTAACGCAGCTCGCTTTGTTTACTTATAAACCAAGGTTTGTAGGGCAACCGTCATTTATAGTACATGTCGGAGAGAGAGAACCGCGTTAATTTGGGCCGAAAATCAAAATTCCCGCTCATACTATATACCACATTAGTTCTCCAAAAACCGTGGTTTATTCTCTCCGGCGTGACGGTTATATACCACGGTTCTTTAAAAACCGTGGTTTATTCTCTCCGGCGTGACGGTTATATACCACGGTTCTCCAAAAAACCGTGGTTTATTCTCTCCGGCATGTACTATAAATGACGGTTGCCCTACAAACCGTGGTTTATAAGTAAACTATATACCACGGTTCTCCAAAAACCATGGTTTATTCTCTCCGACGTGTACTATAAATGACGGTTTCCCTAGAAACCGTGGTTTATAAACATTAAACCATGGTTTTTCATTTAACCGTGGTTTAAGTGTCGTCATTTAAAGTACTTTTTCTACTAGTGATATGTCTTTCCATAGAATCACTTCCAACCCCTATAAATACCCTACCCATGTGGTCAATTGAGAACACACTTCAACATCATATTATACTCCATTCACACACCAAATTCCACCCTCATTCCATTGTTGGTGTCCAAGGCATTTCTACGGATCCATCCACGAAGGAGAAGAGAAGATTTCCTTTTTGGGTTAAGGCTATGATCAATTTCCTTCTCCCTTATGTATTTCTTCTTTATTTGAGTGGATGATGAAGTAGAATTCCCTTGTAGTTCTTGGTTAGGATGATTTCTTCCTTGTAACAATATGATTTCTTCAATAATAATTCAAGCATTCATTAAGTCTTTGTTCTTCTCGCAAGAGAATGGTGTTGGCCACTTTGTCTTCTTCTTTCAAAATCTACTTAAGGAGGAAATCCCAAGAGTAGATCGGATGAGAAGATTTAATGGTCTTTAGTGTTTTCTTCTATGATTTTGGAGTTAGCATAAAAGATTACGAATTAACCCATCTTCCCCCATTACCTTGTTCATTTCGTGGCATGACATATGCTCGATTTGTTAATAGGCGATGAGTTTCTTGTTATCAATTTCAAAGCAAGAGAGTGGTTTTTTACAATTGAACGTATCGGGTGCACTACTGGGTCTCCTGTGTCCGCCACATTCAACGTCTTTGAATGTGCCGTGCATCTGGTGTCCGGCAAGATGTCCGGCGCCTTCAAGTTGGTTGGTTAGGTTCGAGTTTTGAAGGTCATTGCGTGATCATATTGATTCTTGGTTGATTTAATCCCAAATCTAGGACAAATTATTACATAGTTAAGATTATTAGTTAGTTTTAGGAAATGTTTTACATTCCCCCCCCCCTTAATTACAGAATAGGTAATTACCGAGATTAGGACTAGTTTTCTACAAGTCCCTGGGTTCGATACTCTCGGGTCGTAATATATTTGCACTATACTCTGACCGAGAATTGTTTGCTACCCGTAGTAGAGTTGTAGGATTAGTTTATTAGTTTATCCTTTTTGTATATAGTTTTTTCCCTATAATTTCTTGTTAGGAAAATGGCGCCGTTGCCGGGGACTTGGAATTAGTCCAAGTCCTAAAATTGGTGATCGCTCTATTCTTTATTTGTTTTTTTTTTCATTCTTTCTCAACTCATTTCTATAAGCCGGGTGTGATGCCGGGTGTTATCATCCGGCAAACTTGGAGGAAGTCCGACGCCGGGAATACAACATCTGGCATGCAACCGGCACGTTCTAAAATTTATTTTGTTTTCAAAAAATTTTACGATATATATATATATATATTGTTCCTTTTATTTTCACACTATTTTTATGTTCTTTATTTAAAAAAAAGGAATTGACACAGTGACTGTGTCGGCGTGTCGCCGGGTAAGAAACATCTGGCAATGTGGAGATCAAAGTGCCGGATCACTAACACTTGTCAATGAACCCGGCCGGCACATTCGTGATTTTTTTTAATATATATATATATATATATTTTAAGCAAGGTTTATGTTTATTCCCTTGCAACAATATTTACTATTTGTATGATATATTGTTTTAATCATAAATTTACATAAATAAAAATTCTCATCCTTTTGGGCTCAAATGAGTCAATGAGAAATAAGGACGGCGAGAAGGAGACGTCTTCATGGCTTGCGCGCTTTAAAGGAAGAAGAAATGCCAAAGGCCATGTGTACGACCCTCATGCATCCGGTCTTCTTCACCCCAGGGGAGTCCATTTTTCATAATTCTTTTATTTTCTTTCAATTCTTTATGAATTTATTTATTTATTTTTATATTTCTTTGAACACTAGGGACAGTGTTCCTGCCAAGTGTGTAGGGCAGGGTCCCCCTTTAAAATTATATTGTTTTAAAAAAATACATATATATATATATATATATACAAAAAACGAGTATATGTATATAAATAATATGTTATAAGTAGAGAGTCTTATTAATGTTCTACTAAGCTTTTGTATGTCTTTGATATAGAGAGATTAGGGAAGGATAAATGGTTGTTCTCTCAAGAGGTAAACTTTCTAATGACCTTTAGATTCCTATATTTAACTTCATGATTCTTTTTATTTAACATAAGTACATGATCTTTCTCCTAATCTTTCCTTTATTTACTTTTGGGTATTATTTCTTTCCTTTTTCAAACTGTGAAAAATCTTTTGGGTGAAAATCTTAAAAAGGGTTTTTGTGAAAAAAAAGAGAAGAAGAAGAAAAAAAATAAGAAAAAAAAAATCTTCTTCCAAAGGAAAAGCATTATATTCCTTGGTTGCAAAAAGGTGCCTCAGAATAAAAGCAAGAAACGAGAGTTTTTCCTTTTGTTTTTCTCCTAAATTCCTGTTCTTCAATGCAAAACAATCATGGTTGATTCAAAAACCCTTGCAAAATAGGGCTGAACATAAAAACCATCGATGAGTGTCTTAGCCACATTCAGAAACTATTCGAAAATAGAGTTGAATGATGGAAACCGGAAAAAGGAGAGATTACAAATCCCTTATGCAAAATAGCCCAAAGGTTGTTGATCGGTTTTGAAATTCTTATTTTTACCCATTAGTATGTTTTTGATAGATAAGGAAGTTTCAGTCATACTTATGAAATAGAGTCAGATAGTTGAGAATATTTATCTAATTTTTATTCTAGAGTTTATCTATTTTGTGCATAAGTAATTACTCCTTTCTAATCTAGTTTTGCTCGAGGACTAGCAAAAGGTAAGTGTAGGGCCTTGATAAGCCGCAGACTTATCATATTTTATCTAGATGTAGGAGTATATTAGTATAAATAAAGTCAAATAGTTAAAATTTATGTCATATTATGTATTAAAGTTTATTATTGATGTTTAGACTTATTTTTTCTATGTTTCATGCAAGGAATAAATTCTAATCAAACGGTCGGGCACGATGCCGGAAGTATGAATCACGGCAGTAGTGGAGCAGCCAGAAGACATGTCGGATGCAATACTGGGTACATCCTAACTGACACAAGTAAAAAGTTACCTCGGTTCACTAGAAGTTAGCAGTACATGAAGAGGTGCCTTTTGATGAAAACGTGCCTTATGATGAAGAGGTGTCTTTTGATGAAAAGGTGCCTTTTGATGAAAAGGTGTCTTTGGGCGAAAAGGTGTCTCTTGGCAAAAAGGTGTCTTTTGGCGAAAAAGTCTCTTGGCAAAAAGGTGTCTTTTGGTGAAAAGGTGTCTTTTGGCGAAAAGGTGTCTCATGGTGAAGAGGTGTTTTTAGTTGGAAAGATGTCTTTTGGATGGGAAGACACTATGGAAAGACATCATTTGGTGATGTGTCTTTCCAATCCAATACCACTAGGGTAAAAGTATCCTTTTGCTAAAGACATGTCTTGAAGGTGTATCTTTATGGAAAGACATCATTTAAGATATGTCTTTCCATAGAATCACTTCCAACCCCTATAAATACCCTACCCATGTGGTCGTTTGAGAACACACTTCAACATCATATTATACTCCATTCACACACCAAATTTCGCCCTCATTCCATGAAATACCCCAAACTTAAATATAGTGATTAAGATTATTCTAATCCTTATTTAAGAGCCTAATAATGCTTAAGTAATTTTGGTAAGGAAAAAATAAATCCAAAAGAAATAAAGAAACGCTTAAAAAGCGAAAAACGCTAAATAAGTGTTAAATAACCATAAGAGGTATGAGACCTCGGTTAGCGTATTATATGGATTCTTAAGGCTTAATAATGCCTAAATAATATAAGGGAACAACTGCCGAAGAAAACGGATCCAAATAATGTATTAAAACGCTAATAGAGCTTAACGCACGTTTTTCGAGAAAACCCGAAAACGTGACTCTAAGTGGTCAAACAAACCCGTAAAAATTATAAATCATTAAATAACAATTATTAAGCAGTGACGGAAGCTTAATAACCAATAAAAATAATTAAACGAGAGAAAATTCCGAAAAACAGGCCCGGTTAGTGAATAGTACCAAAACCGAGTAAAATAACGAGCGTTTTCTGTACAAGACGAAAAACGCTCCAGCTAGTATAACAGTAGGGGGCCGGTTTCAATAAGTTAAAAGCCCTCACACACACACTCACATACTAGATAGTTAATTAAGATACAAAAGCAAAAAGTTAAAAAGGGGAAAAGTACCCCACTTACTCTCTCACCTCTCATTTCACTCACCTCTCTTCTTCCCTCCTTCCTTCTCCATCGATTTCTCTCACATCCTCCCCATGGGCTGGTGATTTTTGGGAGCTTCAACAACAACAATGGCAACCTCACTTTACCTCCATGCTCTACCTCCATGTGAGCCCCAAATGTAAAGATAATTACATATTTGTAATCCCCTCATCATTCTCTACACTTCCCTCTTTTCAAAATCCAAAAATGAGGAAGTTAATCTCCATGGGTTTTCCCCATTCAAAGAGAAAATAGCATCAATGGGTAGCTTGGAGTCTCCTCTCTCCATTAAGGTAAAAATCTCCATGAAAGAACTCATATTTCTCCATCCTTGCTTGTAACAGATTTTCACCCCCTTGTAACACTCCATTTTCTCTCTCTCTTTTTAGATAATATCAACCTTGAAATGGTGGTGGATTCACCTTCTTGAGCCAAGGGCTAAAACCCCTCCTAAAACACTCCAAAGGTAAACCCTAGAATTTGTATTCTAAACACTCCAATGAATTAGTGTTAATTTAAGGGTTAGTATTTTAATTGTACTTATTTTGTGTACATTGGGTGATGGGAATGGAGTTTGGAAACTCCATTCCCCATGTAGCCGATTTGGGCTAGAAAGAGAGGAAGATGAGGATTGGAAAAGAAAGAAGGAAAATATAAGCTCAAGGTAAGAGCTCCTTCTCAATGCTTAATTTAATGCATTAGTGTAATGGGAATGGGTGAACAAATAAAAGAACCTAAACTATTGTACTAGTATTGTAGTTGTGGATGTTTGAGTATTTGTGACCAAATATGTGGATTGTAGCCAAATGAATGGTGTATGTGTATTAGTATTGCTATTGAGGAAGTGTAATGAGTATTGGTATTGTAATTGAGGAAATATTGGCGTATTGAGATTGTGTATGTGTGCTGGTAGAGCACTTGTGGCTTGGCTAGAATAGGGATGAATTTGATGAGAAAGGACATGTGTGGATAAGTAAGGAAAGCGGGTGAACTATGGCGAAATTTTAGTAGGGAATTGTGTATTAAGAATGACGTGGTGAAGAGGAGAACCCAGGTGTGTATTGGTGATAGTAGAGATACATAGTAACCATGGAATGGTAGTTGTGATATGAGGATAAAGGATGCAAAATTTGTTGCATGAAGTATTAAAAATGCATTGGAGAAACTATGAGGAACAAGGTGTTTTGGAGAGCTTAAAGTGTGTAGCGAACCACCTTGTAACAGATCGGAGAGGAGTTAGATAAAGGGGGAGGATTGAATGGGAAATAATGTGATGAGGGTACTAGTAATGGTATTGGTGGTAGGAGTATTGAATGGTAGAAGTTGGTTCAAAAATCTGTAGCATAGGAGGGAGGAACAAACTGCTATGTGTACAGGAATGGAAAGAGGGGAAATTGTGTAAATCCCTATGAGAATGGGAAATGAATTTAGTAATGGATTTGGTGGATGAATTAAGGTATTGTAGGAAACCTAAAAGGAGCTAAAACTTGTGGGATTACAAGTAGGAAGATTGAGGAAGAAATGGGTAAGAAAAGAAAAGAAAAATCTGTAGCAACATTCTGCTACCGACCGACCCAGAGGCTGGATCGGTCGGTGGGTCGGTCGGGGATTAAGTAACGAGAAGTAAACATGCTGGAACGGACCGACCCAGGAGCCGTGAGTCGGTTGTGGGTCGGTCGGGCTTGAATTCCCGGTTGTCAAAGTTTCTGACTTTGACCGACCCAGAGGTTGGGTCGGTCGGTGGGTCGGTCTGAGCTTGGACAGCGGGACTGAAACGTACTGGGATGGACCGACCCAGAGGTGTATGGGTCAGTCAGAATAGTTCTGGGTCGGTCGGGAGAAATTTTAGAGGACGGAAACTTACTGGAACGGACCGACCCAGGGGGGGTTGGGTCGGTCGACCCAAAACTTATAAAAAAAACGTGTTTTTCATGTGGGTTATAGTAATCATATGTAGGTATATATATGTATGCCAAAACACATATATGCATATGTAGGTAGCAATACACCATTAATGAAGTAGCAATGGTAAAGAAGTAAGTATATAAATGGGAAACAAGTATGAGGATTAATTAAGGAAGTTGAAAAAGTATAAGAACGTTAAGTTAAACCAAAGTAATGGGATAACGGGGTACGGGGTAGTAGTGGAGTAGTATTGCTGTAAATGTAGTGTAATGCTTAGTATTAATGGAACCATTTGGCATGTAGCCGGAGGTTCGAGAATAAGATTCGAGGAACAAGTATGGACTAAGGAGCAAGGGAACACCCGATAAGTAAATCAACGGTGAAAGGTATGATTTCTTCATGCTCTATAACCTAACCTGGTTACCCCAATTTGTGTGCTTATCTGATCACCAATAAGATAAATACACGAATCGGACTTTTATTGCACTTAATTGTGTTTGAGCTATATTGTTCTTGTTGTATCTTCTTGAACAATTAGTTTGTATAATTCATGAAATGTATGGATGAGAATGATGTGTATGAGTAAGTATGTGTACTTGAGTAGTGTATCGATGTATGGTATGGAAGTAATGACTTTTACTAATTCCTAACCATCTAACTCCTAACATGAGTAATGAGTAAAATGGAATGAGTAGAAGTCCGATATAGTTTCAGCCACGCGTGAGGATGAGGAAACACAAGAGGTTGGATCTGAATCCTGGGTGTAATCTTTTCCATGGACCAAATCCCTTGAATGGGTAGCATCCTGGATTAGTGGGCCACCCTAAAGCCCGGTGGTGGGATGTAGCAATCCCTGCCCGGAGGTCATACCGACTTAACTGGAGTAAAGTAAGTAAGAAGTAAGTATTGTATGTGTATCGGTCTTGGCTATTGTAAGTCATTGACCTTGAGTAAATGAGTATTGAACACCTGATTAACCCAGGGTGTAAAGAAGCTAACAAGCCTTATGTGTGAATTGGAGAAGTGTATCTTCGTATTGCGTATTGGGTATGTAATGAGTATGTATTGTGTATGTGTATTGTGGAAGATGGTAAGTAAGTGTTGGTTGACTGGTATTGTCTTCCAAGCATGTATTGTACTGGGCGTAGTATGTGTACCTTGTGTAGTATTGTAGTATCGTGAATGAAAGCGTGTATGTATGTGTGTATGTATTGTAAATTGAATTGCATGTATTCGACCAAATGGTCGGCGTACCCTCGCTAGTACGCGGGGTATGCGGTTATCATATTCAGCGTAAGCTGATCCCCTAGGGGGAACGTTTTTAGTATGCAGGTACCCGAAGTGAATGTGGTCAAGGTGAAAGACCGGAGGCTAAACTTGGAAAGGTAGAAGTAGAATGTAGAAGTGTACGAAGTGGCACACCCATTGTATAGTGAGTGAGTGTTGTGAGGAATGGGTAGGTGGTTAGACTCTTAATGAGTGTGCATGGAATTGAAGAGATGTCGTATTTGTAATTGGAACTTAGTAAACTCGGTATGTGTAGTGTACTATCTTGTATTGAATTATGGAGTATTGTATTGAATGGAGTATCATAGTACTCAGTAAGTAATGGGAGTATGTGTTGTATTTGTGTAGTACTCGGATATTCCGGTCCATCAGACCGATGTTGTATGTATGTAGTAGTAGATTAGTCACGTGGTGACTAACGGCATTGTATCACCACCGTAGTAAGTATGTATCCGCTGCGTGATTCTGGAAGCACGAGGAGATTAGACGGTAATTATGGTATTAACGGTAGGGGTGTTACATTCCATTGTTGGTGTCCAAGGCATTTCTACGGATCCATCCACGAAGGAGAAGAGAAGATTTCCTTTTTGTGATCAATCTCCTTCTCCCTTATGTATTTCTTCTTTATTTGAGTGGATGATGAAGTAGAATTCCCTTGTAGTTCTTAGTTAGGATGATTTCTTCCTTGTAACAATATGATTTCTTCAATAATAATTCAAGCATTTATTAAGTCTTTGTTCTTCTCGCAAGAGAATGGTGTTGGCCACTTTGTCCTCTTCTTTCAAAATCTACTTAAGGAGGAAAATCCCAAGAGTAGATCGGTTGAGAAGATTTAATGGTCTTTAGTGTTTTCTTCTATGATTTAGGAGTTAGCATAAAAGATTACGAATTAACCCATCTTCCCCCATTACCTTGTTCATTTCATGGCATGACATATGCTCGATTTGTTAATAGGCGATGAGTTTCTTGTTATTAATTTCGAAGCAAGAGAGTGGTTTTTTACAATTGAATGTGTCGGGTGCACTACTGGGTCTCCTGTGTCCGCCACATTCAACGTCTTTGAATGTGCCATGCATCTGGTGTCTGGCAAGATGTCTGGCGCCTTCAAGTTGGTTGGTTAGGTTCGAGTTTTGAAGTTCATTGCGTGATCATATTGATTCTTGGTTGATTTAATCCCAAATCTAGGACAAATTATTACTAAGTTAAGATTATTAGTTAGTTTTAGGAAATGTTTTACATCCCCCCCCCCTTAATTATTGAATAGGTAATTACCGAGATTAGGACTAGTTTTCTACAAGTCAGTTGGGTTCGATACTCTCGGTCATAATATATTTGCAGTATACTCCGACCGGGAAATGTTTGCTACCCGTAGTAGAGTTGTAGGATTAGTTTACTATTTATCCTTTTTGTATATAGTTTTTTCCCTACAATTTTCTTGTTAGCAAAATGGCGTCGTTGTCGGGGACTTGGAATTAGTCCAAGTCTTAAAATTGGTGATCGCTCTATTCTTTATTTGTTTTTTTTTCATTCTTTCTCAACTCATTACTATAAGCCGGGTGTGATGCCGGGTGTTATCATCCGGCAAACTTGGAGGAAGTCCGACGCCGGGAATACAACATCTGGCATGCAACCCGGCACGTTCTAAAATTTATTTTTGTTTTCATAAAATTTTACGATTTATATATATATTGTTCTTTTATTTTCATACTATTTTTTTATGTTCTTTATTTTAAAAAAAGGGAATTGACACAGTGACTGTGCCGGGCGTATCGCCGGGTAAGAAACATCCGGCAATGTGGAGATCAAAGTGCCGGATCACTAACACCTGACAATGAACCCTGACGGCACATTCGTGATTTTTTTAAAATATATATATATATTTATATTTTTAAGCAAGGTTTATGTTTATTCCCTTGCAACAATATTTACTATATGTATGATATATTGTTTTAATCATAAATTTACATAAATAAAAATTCTCACCCTTTTGGGCTCAAATGTGTCAATGAGAAATAAGGATGGCGAGAAGGAGACGTCTTCATGGCTTGTGTGCTCTAAAGGAAAGAAGAAATTCTTTCAAAACCATGAGGACAAGGGTGCTCTCACCCATGCTCCTTTAGATCGAGATTAGCGAAGATTTAGGTCTAGCCAAAGACCTAAAAGGTGGGCTGGACCTTTCACCGTTTTTTCCAAGATCGCTGATCATTCGCCACATAGCCAAAGGCCAAGTGGGGGCCCTCACGCATCCGGTCTTCTTCACCCCAGGGGAGTCCATTTTTCATAATTCTTTTAATTTTCTTTCAATTCTTTATGAATTTATTTATTTATTTTTATTATTTTCTTTGAACACTGGGGACAGTGTTGCTGCCAAGTGTAGGGCAGGGGTCCCCCTTTAAAATTATTTTGTTTTAAAAAATACATATATATACAAAAAAACAAGTATATGTAATAAATAATATGTTATAAGTAGAGAGTCTTATTAAAGTTCTACTAAGCTTTTTGTATCTCTTTGATAAAGAGAGATTAGGGAAGGATAAATGGTTGTTCTCTCAAGAGGTAAGCTTTCGAATGACCTTTAGATTCCTATATTTAACTTCATGATTCTTTTTATTTAACATGAGTACATGATCTTTCTCCTAATTCTTTCCTTTATTTACTTCCGGGTATTATTTTCTTTCCTTCTTCAGATTGTGAAAAATCTTTTGGGTGAAAAATCTTAAAAAGGGTTTTTGTGAAAAAAGAGAAGAAGAAGAAAAAAATAAAGAAAAAAAATCTTCTTCCAAAGGAAAAGCATTATATTCCTTGAGGTTGCAAAAAGGTGCCTCAGAATAAAAGCAAGAAACGAGAGTTTTTCCTTTTGTTTTTCTCCAAATTCCCTGTTCTTCAATGCAAAACAATCATGGTTGATTCAGAAACCCTTGCAAAATAGGGCTGAACATAAAAACCATCGACGAGTGTCTTAGCCACATGCAGAAACTCTTGGAAAATCGAGCTGAATGATGGAAACCAGAAAAAAGGAGAGATTACAAATCCCTTATGCAAAATAGCCCAAAGGTTTTTGATTTTTGAAATTCTTTATTTTTACCCATTAGTATTTTTGATAGATAAGGAAGTTTAAGTGATACTTATGAAATAGAGTCAAATAGTTGGGAATATTTATCTAATTGTCATTCTAGAGTTTATCTGTTTTGTGCATAAGTAATTATTCCTTTCTAATCTAGTTTTGCTCGAGGACTAGCAAAAGGTAAGTGCAGGGACTTGATAAGCCGCAGACTTATAATATTTTATGCACTAGATGTAGGGTATATTAGTATAAATAAAGTCAAATAGTTAATGTTTGTGTTATATATGTATTAAAGTTTATTATTGATGTTCAGACTTATTGTTTCTATGTTTTCATGCAAGGAATAAATTCTAATCAAATGATGTCGGGCATGAAGCCGGAAGTACGATTCACGAGTAGTGGAGCAGCCCGAAGACATGCCGGATGCAATACTGGGTACATCCTAACTGACACAAGTAAAAAGTTGCCTCGGTTCACCGAAGTTAGTAGTACATGAAGAGGTGCCTTTTGATGAAAATGTGCCTTTTGATGAAGAGGTGTCTTTTGATGAAAAGGTGCCTTTGGGCGAAAAGGTGTCTCTTGGCAAAAGGTGTCTGAAATGGTATAAATCCCTAAACTCTCAAACAGTCCTTTCACGTAATTCACTAGTTGGAATTCTAATCTATCGCCGAGTTCTACCGAGTTACTTTGTTACCAGATAAGGGAGTATAAAGGGAGAGAGCTTTGTAAAATCAAAGCAACAGTGGGAATTCTCAGGTCTTGTTCGTGTGCAATTCATTGAGGGGTGAACCCCTATTTATAGTGTTTCTCACAGGCCTTCTGGCTTATCACATTGTGCCAGGCTGGCACAGAAAATCTTGGTAGACCTAAAGTATCTGATAAATATCTTATCCTAACTTCCCTACTTTCGGTCGCTACCCGTATTTGCTTTATTCACCTATCGACCGGCACAAACGACCGGTCGCTATTCATGCTATACTTGGTGACCGGTCACAGGCGACCGGTCGCTCCTTATACTACATCTTATATTCTATGCGTCTGGTCATAATCAACCGGTCGTAGCGATGCTTTTGGTGGCTAGTCATTGGCGATCGGTCGCTCCTTACGCTTTGTGCTAGGACTCTTGGTGACCGGTCGAAAACGACCGGTCACTGCTTGCGGCCTGTCTGGGCTTAGTCAGGGATGCCCGGTCGTTGCTCTGGCCTTACTGGGCTATTGCTCTTTCTTTGGGGCTCCTGGACATATTTTCCCCTCTTCATCAGTCCCACAAGTTCTACTTTTGGCGTCTTGCGAAGAAAGTAGAACTTAGAATTTGACTCTTTTGGTCCGGTTTGGAGAATGAAAAAATCTTGCTTTTGCGTTGGGCCTTGCCTTCTCGTTCCCTATTTCACAGTCCCACAAGTTCCACCCTTTTTCTCCTGGACAAAAGGATGGGACTTCTTACGGTTCGTGCGATGCGCGTGCCGCTCTTGTGCCGCACTCGCGTCTGTGTCTGTACGGAGTAACCGTTGCAGAATTCTTATCGTTTCACGCACGCCAGCCATCACTGCAGAATACGCAGAGTCCCTGCAATTTTTCATCTTTAAAAGGTTTCGGGAGGGTGACGTTTTCTCTTTCCCCCGATTTTTGCGCTTCACAGGTTTTCGAGCTCTCTTTCGGTTTGCTATTTCCACCTTTTCTCTCTCTTTGCTCTGCTTCATCTTCCTTGTTTACTTCTCTTCTCGTACCTCCCTGCTTCAATGGCGCCTTCTAGCTCTAAATCATCTCGCGTCTCTGCTGTGAGCGCCATCGTAGGTTCTACATCGGGGGGGAAATTCCACCCGACCTGCCTGAAACCGACGTCTGCATATTCCAAAAATTGAGCCGTTACCTAGCATTCTAGATGTTAAGGCTCTTGATTCGCTTCTCGCGAAGGTAGACGTTCCCACGGGGACTCAGATTTTTCTTCGCTCCGAAGATTCGCATCCCCTGGATGACTTCGGCCGCGGGTACGCCGTGTATTCTGACTTTTTTCCTGCGCGGGATGACGGTTCCTCCCCACCCGTTTGTAATGGGGTTTCTGATCCGCCGCTGCTGCACGCTTGCTCAGCTTCACCCGAAGACGGTGTGCCACCTCCACGCTTACATTGCTCTTTTGTAAATCCCCAAGTTTCTAAGGAATGATTTATGTTGTTGTTTAAGTCTTAATAAGCTATAAAGCACTTTTAAACCCTAATATTGGCATAAGTACATATTAGGACCAGAAAAGTCCTTAATAGCACTTCTTGTATTTTTTAAAAGTAGCTAGCTAGAATGCTTCAATAACATTGTGACAACCAAGCTAGTTGGTGATGCAGCAGCTAGCTTATGTAGTAAACACACAAGTAGGTGATGCAGCCGCTTGGGAAAGCTAGCAAGCAAGTAGGTGACTCATCAAGCTAGTAAGCAAGTAGGTGACTCAGCAGCTAGTAGGACGTCTTAAGCATGACCAAGCTAGTAGGCAAGTAGGACGTCTTTAAGCATGAGGTGGCAAGCATGAGGTGGCAAGCATGAGATGGCAAGCACGAGGTGTCAAATTAACATTGGTTAACACTAGGACCAATAGGAGCCCGACACCTATGCAGCCTAGTAGGAGGTGTCACCACACTATTAGACCACACCTTGGTCCAATGAGAATAGGCTGCTGCCACCTCCCTTAGTCAGCCCATGTGTTGTCTTTCTTATATTAAGCCTTATTATGAGCCAATCAGGAAGCTAGCAAATGGAGCCTAAGGTGTCACCACTTAGAAGTTTTTAAATCAAGGAGGAAATTGACAAGGATCAGCCCTTGCCTATAAATACCATCAGCCACCACTCCAAAATACTCCATCCAGCATCAATATTACGTCCTTCATTAGGGAAGAAGAGAAATAAAGCTTACCTGGTTGTTCTTTTCATGGCTGAGAGCAAAGAAAGAAGAAGAAGAGAGATCCTTGTACCATCTTTACCTTTCCAAATCATTCATCCACCATTTAAACCCATTGTAATCAGTAAGAAGAAGGCAAAGAAGGAAGAAACCCATGTAGAAAGAAAGCTTAGAACGAGAAAGGAAGGAAGGGGGAGAAAGCTCCATACCAATTCCAATCCTTGAAATAAGGTGTTCCTAGAAGTTAACCATCCATTCCTAGCTGTTGGGGCCGAAAATCAGAGAGAGAAACCATGAGAACTCACTCCATTTCCATGTCCATGTTAGGTGCTCCAAAGGTGTCTTAGGATGTCCTAGTTCCAGCAAGAGTTTCAAGGTCCTAAAGAAGGTTTTCTTCATCAATTCTTAAGGTAACTTCAAGGTTACTATCCCTTCACAAATCTATATGTATTCAAAGACTAGTACCTCTTTATGGATTATGTAACTTCGTTGGTATTTTGGGGCACAAAACATTGAGTTGGAAATAAGCTTTAGGAAGAAAAAGGTGCTTTAAAGACCTAACCTATATAACCGAATACATGGGAGTTGATTTGTTGATGTTTAAGCATGGTTTTAAGCTTAATTGATCTTGAAACTTATCTGGTTATATGTGTGTTATTGAGGCTGAAATTGTTATGGTTTGTTTGGTGTAACTTCATGGTTACCATCCCTTAATAAATCTGTATGTTGTACAGGAGTATTACCCCTATATTATCTATTTAAAATCCGTAGGTATTTATTAGCCTAAAGCTAGAAGAGCTAGAAAAGTGTTTGCAACCTACCTTTGATTACTGATTGCTTAAAGCTTGTTTATGGTGTTTTGTTGCTGTTTAGTAAGTGGGAATACCCTAGAGGTAATTGTGATTGTTCTGGATGATCTTGAGTCTAATCTGGTGTTGTTATAATCTAGGATAAATGGTGTCTTAAAGAGTTTTGTTTAAACACCAGATTTGTGGGTGGAATTCTAGAGCATTAATCAAGTGTTTTAGGTGCTTAACTAACCTAGAACCTATCTGATCATTATGGCCGAGTGACATAAGTAAAGTATAGAACTTGTTTAAAATGTTAAGTGTGATTACTAGAAGAGCTAATCTGGTGAATTAGATGCCTAGTACAACCGGTTTCAGTTGGAAGTTAATTAGTGTAAACTAGATGTGTCCTAGGGCTAAAAACATGATTGTTGATTGTTCTGGTCATTAGTAACCTATTATGGCAGAATTGGCCATGAACTATTAAAGAGATGTATAGCATGATTTTAGGATGAATATGATAGTTTAAACTAAGCTAGGACTTAAGGTCTTAAAGTCTAATATGTTAGGAACTTATATGTACTGTCTTAGAAGGTTGTTTATGGTTGGATCAACTCCTAAGCTAATCTGGTTAATATTGTGTGTTATGATCGAAAATGTTAGGAACCATTTATGGTTTGATTCAGGTTGTAATCTATAGTTAAATTATGTCTTAAGCTAATCTAGATGAGATAGTTAATAATAGAACTGAAATGGATATGATTTGTTTGTTTGATCAAGACTTGTTCTTAAGGTATGATTTATGGTTGTTTGAATTGTTAAACTGAGGTATTTGATACTGTGTGATCTGGCCGAAGGTGCCATGTAAGATTATGTGATCATAGCCTTTCCTTAAGTGCTGTTTGATTATTATTATGTCCCTTATGTTTGAAATTATGAAATGGGCTTTGTTAAGTGATTTGACTATTGATTCTTGTTATACTTTAAATTGTTATATTCTGATTAACGAGGATTCAATGAGTAACTCATTGGAATGGATTGTTGAGATATATGGCCATATGTGGAACTTGAGCAGTAACTGCCTTCTTATGAATTATTGGACTCATGGTATGCCTTGGGCTCCATGAGATGCTTCATGGTTTCCTACACTATAGTTTAAAGGTACTATAGGGGGTGTGCACATCTTTTAGGGCCTGGAGTGCGTTTGGGAAAGGTTGGATCGCCTTAAAGATCGGGATTCGTCCCTTGAACCGATTAAAGGTTGGATTGCCTTAAAGATCGGGATTCGTCCCTTGAACTAGTTTGGATAGAAATGGAGGAGTTGAATGGATAATCAATTAAATGAATTGGATTATATCCTATCTAAGCATACTTGGACACCATGTTGTTATTACTTGAGTATTTGGGTGGTTAATTATCCTACTTGATATATATTGGTTGGTTATGAACTAAATATATCTGATGGCTTATTGATGTACTCAAACTGTTATTGTTAATACTTGAATTATCATGATAAGTACTTGGTCTATTCTGAATATTACTTGAGCTATTAAATGATTAAGAGTGGCTATGATCAGTGGCTATTTTGATATATACTTCTTTTGATGGTAGCTTTGATTTTACTCAGCGTTGCTGATTTTTGGCATTATGCCCTATGGTCCCTTCTCTGTGATTGTTTGAATGACCACAGATACAGGAAATGAAGATGACTTAAAGGAGCTCTAGAGTGTGGGCTAAGGGATTAGAGACTTTCACCCAGTCTTCTGGAGTTTTGGTTTTATGTTTTAAAGTCAGTTTGTAAACTTTGTTAAAATTTGGATATGTAAGTTATTAAGCCTTAGCGTTCACAGAAGTTGTGAACGTGGCGGTAGCGCCCCGCTAGTTTAATGCTTCCGCTACTACCACTTGTAATGTTTAATATGATAAGAAGATATAGGAATTTTGGGGCGTTACAAAGTGGTATCAGAGCAAGGACGTCTTGATTAAGGATTAAAAATGAACCTAGGATGGGTTGAATGGGTTGAATGGGTTGGAGAGTAAGGCACGTTGTTTCCTTGCATATTTGTTAAACTAACTTGCAGGTTTTGATACGAGGCTTGTAAAGTGAGGTATGAGATGTGTGCTTTGTTTTGAATAATTAAGGAATGCTTTCTGCTTATGTTTGGATTTTTGCTATGAATGAATACATAACTGAAAATTGGTTATGTCTTGACCTTAATGGTTCATATTGTGGTTATTGGCTATGTCTTGATCATATTGGTTGAATGTGTTGGGAATAGTTGGAACTTCGGGGTCGAAGCTTTTCTTAAGAGGGAGTGAATGTAAATCCCCAAGTTTCTAAGGAATGATTTATGTTGTTGTTTAAGTCTTAATAAGCTATAAAGCACTTTTAAACCCTAATATTGGCATAAGTACATATTAGGACCAGAAAAGTCCTTAATAGCACTTCTTGTATTGTTTTAAAAGTAGCTAGCTAGAATGCTTCAATAACATTGTGACAACCAAGCTAGTTGGTGATGCAGCAGCTAGCTTATGTAGTAAACACACAAGTAGGTGATGCAGCCGCTTGGGAAAGCTAGCAAGCAAGTAGGTGACTCATCAAGCTAGTAAGCAAGTAGGTGACTCAGCAAGCTAGTAGGACGTCTTAAGCATGACCAAGCTAGTAGGCAAGTAGGACGTCTTTAAGCATGAGGTGGCAAGCATGAGGTGGCAAGCATGAGATGGCAAGCACGAGGTGTCAAATTAACATTGGTTAACACTAGGACCAATAGGAGCCCGACACCTATGCAGCCTAGTAGGAGGTGTCACCACACTATTAGACCACACCTTGGTCCAATGAGAATAGGCTGCTGCCCACCTCCCTTAGTCAGCCCATGTGTTGTCTTTCTTATATTAAGCCTTATTATGAGTCAATCAGAAGCTAGCAAATGGAGCCTAAGGTGTCACCACTTAGAAGTTTACTTAATCAAGGAGGAAATTGACAAGGATCAGCCCTGCCTATAAATACCATCAGCCACCACTCCAAAATACTCCATCCAGCATCAATATTACGTCCTTCATTAGGGAAGAAGAGAAATAAAGCTTACCTTGTTGTTCTTTTCTTGGCTGAGAGCAAAGAAGAAGAAGAGAGATCCTTGTACCATCTTTACCTTTCCAAATCATTCATCCACCATTTAAACCCATTGTAATCAGTAAGAAGAAGGCAAAGAAGGAAGAAACCCATGTAGAAAGAAAGCTTAGAACGAGAAAGGAAGGAAGGGGGAGAAAGCTCCATACCAATTCCAATCCTTGAAATAAGGTGTTCCTAGAAGTTAACCATCCATTCCTAGCTGTTGGTGGCCGAAAATCAGAGGAGAAACCATGAGAACTCACTCCATTTCCATGTCCATGTTAGGTGCTCCAAAGGTGTCTTAGGATGTCCTAGTTCCAGCAAGAGTTTCCAAGGTCTTAAAGAAGGTTTTCTTCATCAATTCTTAAGGTAACTTCAAGGTTACTATCCCTTCACAAATCTATATGTATTCAAAGACTAGTACCTCTTTATGGATTATGTAAATTCGTTGGTATTTGGGGCACAAAACCATTGAGTTGGAAATAAGCTTTAAGGAAGAAAAAGGTGCTTTAAAGACCTAACCTATAAAACCGAATACATGGGAGTTGATTTGTGATGTTTAAGCATGGTTTTAAGCTTAATTGATCTTGAAACTTATCTGGTTATATGTGTGTTATTGAGGCTGAAATTGTTATGGTTTGTTTGGTGTAACTTCATGGTTACCATCCCTTAATAAATCTGTATGTTGTACAGGAGTATTACCCCTATATTATCTATTTAAAATCGTAGGTATTTATTAGCCTAAAGCTAGAAGAGCTAGAAAAGTGTTTGCAACCTACCTTTGATTACTGATTGCTTAAAAGCTTGTTTATGGTGTTTTGTTGCTGTTTAGTAAGTGGGAATACCCTAGAGGTAATTGTGATTGTTCTGGATGATCTTGAGTCTAATCTGGTGTTGTTATAATCTAGGATAAATGGTGTCTTAAAGAGTTTTGTTTAAACACCAGATTTGTGGGTGGAATTCTAGAGCATTAATCAAGTGTTTTAGGTGCTTAACTAACCTAGAACCTATCTGATCATTATGGCCGAGTGACATAAGTAAAGTATAGAACTTGTTTAAAATGTTAAGTGTGATTACTAGAAGAGCTAATCTGGTGAATTAGATGCCTAGTACAACCGGTTTCAGTTGGAAGTTAATTAGTGTAAACTAGATGTGTCCTAGGGCTAAAAACATGATTGTTGATTGTTCTGGTTATTAGTAACCTATTATGGCAGAATTGGCCATGAACTATTAAAGAGATGTATAGCATGATTTTAGGATGAATATGATAGTTTAAACTAAGCTAGGACTTAAGGTCTTAAAGTCTAATATGTTAGGAACTTATATGTACTGTCTTAGAAGGTTGTTTATGGTTGGATCAACTCCTAAGCTAATCTGGTTAATATTGTGTTGTTATGATCGAAATGTTAGGAACCAATTATGGTTTGATTCAGGTTGTAATCTATAGTTAAATTATGTCTTAAGCTAATCTAGATGAGATAGTTAATAATAGAACTGAAATGGATATGATTTGTTTGTTGATCAAGACTTGTTCTTAAGGTATGATTTATGGTTGTTTGAATTGTTAAACTGAGGTATTTGATACTGTGTGATCTGGCCGAAGGTGCCATGTAAGATTATGTGATCATATCCTTTCCTTAAGTGCTGTTTGATTATTATTATGTCCCTTATGTTTGAAATTATGAAATGGGCTTTGTTAAGTGATTTGACTATTGATTCTTGTTATACTTTAAATTGTTATATTCTGATTAACGAGGATTCAATGAGTAACTCATTGGAATGGATTGTTGAGATATATGGCCATATGTGGAACTTGAGCAGTAACTGCCTTCTTATGAATTATTGGACTCATGGTATGCCTTGGGCTCCATGAAATGCTTCATGGTTTTCCTACACTATAGTTTTTAAAGGTACTATAGGGGGTGTGCACATCTTTTAGGGCCTGGAGTGCGTTTGGGAAAGGTTGGATCGCTTTAAAGATCGGGATTCGTCCCTTGAACCGATTAAAGGTTGGATTGCCTTAAAGATCGGGATTCGTCCCTTGAACTAGTTTGGATAGAAATGGAGGAGTTGAATGGATAATCAATTAAATGAATGGATTGGATTATATCCTATCTAAGCATACTTGGACACCATGTTGTTATTACTTGAGTATTTGGGTGGTTAATTATCCTACTTGATATATATTGGTTGGTTATGAACTAAATATATCTGATGGCTTATTGATGTACTCAAACTGTTATTGTTAATACTTGAATTATCATGATAAGTACTTGGTCTATTCTGAATATTACTTGAGCTATTAAATGATTAAGAGTGGCTATGATCAGTGGCTATTTTGATATACTACTTCTTTTGATGGTAGCTTTGATTTTACTCAGCGTTGCTGATTTTTGGCATTATGCCCTATGGTCCCTTCTCTGTGATTGTTTGAATGACCACAGATACAGGAATGAAGATGACTTAAAGGAGCTCTAGAGTGTGGGCTAAGGGATTAGAGACTTTCACCCAGTCTTCTGGAGTTTTGGTTTTATGTTTAAAGTCAGTTTGTAAACTTTGTTAAAATTTGGATATGTAAGTTATTAAGCCTTAGCGTTCACAGAAGTTGTGAACGTGGCGGTAGCGCCCCGCTAGTTTAATGCTTCCGCTACTACCACTTGTATATGTTTAATATGATAAGAAGATATAGGAATTTTGGGGCGTTACATCTTTGCGCCGAGGAGGGGGTTGCACTTTCTGCAATGGAGTTCGTTCAGTTCTTCACCAGCAGGGTCGACTCCAGCAATTTGACCATATCTGGCCGGTCCGGATATTCACTTTTTGAGTACAAGAAGCTTGCTCAACGCTGGAACGCGCGGTGGTTTGTCATCGTCCGCCCTCCTACGGGAGGTATCTTGGGGTCGCCTATTGTCCCTCGATTATTAAGGGTTCCTTACACTGCCCTACGTCACCTAAGTCGGAACTCCGCATGTCCCGGGTCCTGAAGGCGGTGAGTGACCTCCATCCGAGCGTGGAGGACTTTTTCACTGGCCCGCGCCTGGCTTCGCTTGCACATTCCGAGGGTAAAAGCCTTTTCCTTCGCCATTCCTGCTTTCTGCTTGCTTTTGCCTTGGCGCCTATTTATCTATTTTCCCCCTGTCGCAGATTTTCCTCAGCTTGGTGCAAAGGTGGGCCCCTTCCATAGCTGGCAGCTGGTGTCCTCAAGACCGGGGAAGGGAAGGTGGATTACTACGCCACCCTGGATGTCGTGGAAAAGTCGGCTCTTCGCGAAGAAGAGGCGGTTGCTGCCGGTCGGAAAAGGTCCGGGCGTGAAGCTGATCATCCGGCAAAGAAACAGAGACCGGCGAGGGGCAGAGAAGAGGGGTCTCCTCAGACGCCGGAGGCCCGGTCGCCCGACACTTCAAGCTAACCAGGTACTTGGTACACTAGTCCAGGTTCCGGTCGTCGAGTATTTTTCCTCTTACGCCTGGGTCAGATCTCAATCTTAGTCCACGGGTCGAGAGAAGGCGTGTATGTGCGGTCTCATTCTCTATGATTTATTCGTTCCGGCCTTTCGTTGTCTTCTTCCTCGCCTTGGCTGTTACCTGTATTTTAATTTATTATTATTTTGAGGTTACTTACTTGTGCGTATTTCTCTGTTTGCAGCTCCCGAGGGCAGCAAGGCCTGGGCCGGGGAGAGGGTAGAACAATCCGGCGTGGGTGAGGCGTCCAGTCAGCCTTCCCTTACTCATCATCGCCAGAAGACCCTTGCTTCGAAGGGTAAGGTGAAACATATGGCCAAAAGGATGAAGGCCTCTGATATAGTGCACCTCGATGAGTCAGGTGCTTCAGATGCAGCTCCACGACGGGAGCCTTTGGAGGAGGCTGCTCCTTCTGGGCCCGGGGCTTCTCTCCCGGGGGGGAGGCGTCTGCGGGGCGGGTGCCACGCCGGGCGCAGCCGAGGGGGTGCCCCCGGGCCCGGAGGCGACGAAGGATGCTGATACCGCCACACCGTCCTCACCTCCTCCGCCCACCAGTGATTCTTTTTGTGGGCCGTCTGGAAAGGATGGATGGTTCTACCACCGCGGCCAGCCTCTCCCTTTATTGCCTGTGACCGAGTCGTCTTCCTATTTTGACTTGTGGAAGGAAGCAATTCGCCGGTCTGACTCTCCCGACGGTCTCTTTGCCCTGATGAAGACTATTACTGCGGCTAAGGAGAGGTTGAGGATTGGAGGGGGTGGAGCGGATGCTATCATGCGCCACTCTTTCCCTCTAGATGACTCGCTTGATTATTTGTGGCAGGGTATCTACCGGGTGAGTGATTTTTCTTAACGTCAGTTTTGTATGCCTCTTTGGGATTTTCTTACTCTTACTGTTTCATTCTGTACAGACGGTGGCTTTTGCCCAAAGTGTGGACGTGCACACCCGGGCTCTCCGCTCGAAGCTCTACCTCGAGGAATGCCGGGCCCGCAATGCCCAAGAGGAGTTAAGGATAGAGCGGTCCTCCAACAGCAACTTCGTTGACACCGTTCAAGAGGAGATCTCCCGGCGGGTGCATGAGCAGACCGCGACTATAAAGAAGGAGCTGGGCGACGCTCGCCGGGCGTGCACCAAGTAGAGCGATGAGTACGAGGAGCAGTTGAAGAGGCTGCGTGAGGAGAATTTCTCCCTCAAGGGTCAGGTCCGGTCGCTGGAGACAAAAGCCGCGTCTCTTAAAAAGGTACGAAGTGAGTTTGCTGACGCCCGGTTGCATGCCTTTTCTGACTTGGAGTCCTTGGTGGAGCAGGCCCGGGCTTCCCACGATCAAGAGGTCGAGAAACTTCGTGCCGAGAAGGCCACTTTGGCGTAGGAGAAGGCGTTGCTTGCTGAGGATAAGGCCAAATTTTCCCAAGAGCTTCACTCTGCCTCCGAGGCGAATGCTCTCCTGAAAAGGGAGTTGTCATCTTCCGAGGCGAAGACGGTGGAGGTGGCCCGGGCGGGCGAGGTCCTGGCCTCCGAGAAGGAGAAGTTATCCGCCGAGCTCCATAAGTTGTCTGGTGAGCTCGCGGCCTCCATAGAGCAACGGCTTTCTTCAGAAGAGAAAGTAAGGATGTTGGAGGAGGAGTCTGCTAGGCTGCGGCTAGAGAACTCCGAGCTGGCCACGAGAGGTAATTCTTTACTTTCCCAATCATCCTATGTTGCTTTTCCTGCTTCTTTAATAAAAGTTTTTCTCATCCCTTTCCCTTTACTTAGGCTCGAGGCCCGGGAATCCCGTCGAGGGGCTAGAGAGGTTGAACCAGCGGATTGATGACCTCGGAGAAGAGCTGATTGCCGCGAATGCCAACCGCGATCGGGACCGGGCTTATGCCCACACCTTAGAGCAGCAGGTGGCCGGTCTCGAGGCTTACTCTCGGAAGGTGCGAGAGGACCTGCAGCAGCAGAGCACGAAGTTTGCCCATCTGAAGGAATTCTTCACCTCCCAATGCTGGAGGATGGTCAAGTCATGCCGCCAAATTTTCTCGAGGTTTTTTACGGGCCAGGGGGAAGTCATGGATGACGGCCTTTACCGGGAGCTGTCTTTTAAGGACATTGCGCAGAAGACCTCCTTTTACGAGGTGCTTGAGAAGTTCGGGCGCCTTCCTGGGGAGACATGCTTTGTTCCTGGCCAGGCGTCATTTCTTCCTCCCGGGAGCACCGCGCATCAGGGTGGCGTAGGCCTCTGGTCCTCTGCCGGGAGGTCCGAGTCTTCGGAGAGTGTCCAAGGGGTTGCTGTCATGAATCTCGATGCTGTAAAAGAGACTTAGATAGGCCAGCGAAAACTTAGATTAGTTTTAGTTTTCTTTCCCCTCTTTTGGCCTTGATGTACACGTGCCTTCAATAGTTAATGGAATCATTTGTTAGTTGCTTTTCCAATTAATGCCATTTTGTTTTGTGACCGGTCGTTCTTTCGGACCGGTCGCTTTTGTTTTGCATGTGCCATGGATTTCTTTCCCTTAGTCACTTGTCTTTATTTTGCGGGTACGACCGGTCGCACCTACTCGACTGGTCGTTCCGTTTGTGTTTTAAGGATGCGACTTGGTCGTTTTTGACGACCGGTCATTCCTGCTCTTGCCCGGTCGAGGCACCCGCTGATCCCCCCAAAGAGGTACCTCTACGAACAGACCCCAGCAAATTCTTTAAAATTGGAAATGCCTTTGACAGCGAAGAACAAGTCCATCTAACAAGATTCCTGGAAAAAAGAAGGGCCACATTCGCCTGGAGCACGGAGGAGATGCCCGGAATAAGCCCAGACGTTATCCAGCATAACCTCAACGTAGACCCAGCGCACCCGTCAATCTGCCAAAGAAGAAGGGTGGTCGGAGCGGAGAGGGACCAGGCCGCTCGAGAAGAAGTCCAAAAACTCCCACAGATGGCGCCAAATGAAATGGTATAAACCCCTAAACTCTCGAACAGTCCTTTCACGTAATTCACTAGTTGGAATTCTAATCTATCGCGAGTTCTACCGAGTTACTTTGTTACCGGATAAGGGGAGTATAAAGGGAGAGAGGTTCGTAAAATCAAAGCAACAGTGGGAATTCTCAGGTCTTGTTCGCGTGCCTTTCATTGAGGGGTGAACCCCTATTTATAGTGTTTCTCACAGGCCTTCTGGCTTATCACATTGTGCCAGGCTGGCACAGAAATATCTTGGTAGACCTACAAAGTATCTGATAAATATCTTATCCTAACTTCCCTACTTTCGGTCGCTACCCGTATTTGCTTTATTCACCTATCGACCGGTCACAAACGACCGGTCGCTATTCGTGCTATACTTGGTGACCGGTCACAGGCGGCCGGTCGCTCCTTATACTACATCTTACATTCAAGGCGTCCGGTCATAATCGACCGGTCGTAGAGTTGCTTTTGGTGGCTAGTCATTGGCGATCGGTCGCTCCTTACGCTTTGTGCTAGGACTCTTGGCGACCGGTCGAAAACGACCGGTCACTGCTTGCGGCCTGTCTGGGCTTAGTCAGGGATGCCCGGTCGTTGCTCTGGCCTTACTGGGCTATTTCTCTTTCTTTGGGGCTCCTGGACATATTTTCCCCTCTTCAGTGTCTTTTGGTGAAAAGGTGTCTTTTGGCGAAAAGGTGTCTTTTGGCGAAAAGGTGTCTCATGGTGAAAAGGTGTCTCATGGTGAAAAAGTGTCTCATGGTGAAGAGGTGTCTTTTAGTTGGAAAGATGTCTTTTGGATGGGAAGACACTATGGAAAGACATCATTTGGTGATGTGTCTTTCCAAACCAATACCACTAGGGTAAAAGTCTCCTTTTGCAAAAGACATGTCTTGAAGGTGTATCTTTATGGAAAGACATCATTTAAGATATGTCTTTCCATAGAATCACTTCTAACACCTATAAATACCCTACCCATGTGGTCATTTGAGAACACACTTCAACATCATATTATACTCCATTCACACACCAAATTCCGCCCTCATTCCATTGTTGGTGTAACACCCCTACCGCTAATACCGTCCAATCACAACGTACTTACATACCTTCGCAGCGGATACCTACATACACAACGGTGGGTGATACAATGCCGTTAGCCACCCACGTGACTAACAAGGCTACTACTACTACATACAGCATCGGTCTGATGGACCGGAATATCCGAGTACTACACAAATACAATACATACTCCCATTACTTACTGAGTACTACAATACTCCATTCAATACAATACTCCATAATTCAATACAAGATAATGCACCGAGTTTACTAAGATCCTTATCCAAATACAATACCTCTTTCAATTCATACAAACTCATGAAGAGTCTACACTACCCATTCCTCACAAGCTACTTACTTTCTAAGTACAAGGTATACCCCCTTGGTACACTACTACAACCAAGCTACAAGCCTCATACAATTCACTACTATCTACATTTCACTCCTAGCTATCCGAACTTAGTTGTCGATCTCTTACTGTGATCATGTCCGCTTCGGCACCTGCACACAAAAAACATTGCCCCTAGGGGCTCAGCTTTCGCTGCATATGACTTCCGCATACCCCGCGTACTAGCGAGGGTACGCTGACCACTTGGTCGAATACATGCAGTTCATTTTACAAATACATACATACATCATACATGCTTTCATTCATACCAATACCATACTTCACAAGGTCTACATACATACACACCGTACTTTACATACAAGGAAGACAATACAAGTCAACCAATACTTACTTACCTTCTTCCGGAATACACATACACGATACATACACATTAGATACTCAATACGCAATACGGAGATACACTTCTCCTATTCATACATAATTTACACACCCGGGTTAATCGGGTGTACAATACTCTTTTACTCAAGGTCAAGACTTACACTAGTCAAGACCAATACACATACAATACTTTACTCCTTACTTACTTTACTCAGGTCAAGTCGGTATGACCTCCGGGCAGGGATTACTACATCCCACCACCGGCCTTTAGGGTGGCCCACTAATCCAGGATGCTACCCAGTGAAGGGGTTTGGTCCATGGAAAGATTACAGCCGGGATTCGGATCCAACCTCTTGTGTTTCCTTATCCTCACGCGTGGCCGAAACTATATCAGACTTCTACTCATTCCATTTTACTCAATACTCAAGTTAGGAGTTAGGTAGTTAGGAATTAGTAGAAGTCATTACACCCATACCAAGGGTTATTACACTACACAAGTACACATCCACATATACATACACTTCATTCTCATCCATATATTTCAAGAATTATACAAACTAAATGCTCAAGAGAATACAACAAGAACAATATAGTCCAAACACAATTAAGTGCAATAAAAGTCCGATTTGTGCATTTATCTTATTCGAGTGATCACATAAGCACACAAATCGGGGTAACCAGGTTAGGATACAGAGCATGAAGAAATCATACCTTTCACCGTCGATTGTGGACTCACCGACTCCTCTTCGGTGTTCAACTATTTGAATCCTATGACATACATAAAGTTGTATGATCAATGATCCATTATTGATCCACTTATCCTTACTTTGCTACTTCCTTTACGTACTTACTAGTTCTTTACATTCTAGACTTGATTTAAAAATCATTCTTTACTCTTTACTACTTGAACCTACCTTCTTACTTATATACTTACTTTCTTACCATTATTGTTACATTAATGGTGTATTACTAAAGCCCCATATATATGCACATATCTATATATATATACATACATACATATGATTACTATATTATTTTTTATTTTTTTTTGTAAGTTAGGGTCGAATGGCCCACTAACCGACCCAACCTCTTGGGTCGGTCCATTCCAGTCAGTTTTCCGTCCTCCAGACTTACCTGACCGACCCACCGACCGACCCAACCTCTGGGTCGGTCGAAGTCAGAAACTCCGACGTTCAGGAATTTAGCCCGACCGACCCACGACCGACTCACGGCCTCTGGGTCAGTCCAATAAAGAAAGTTTCATTCCAGTTGTTTATGCTCCGACCGACCCACCAACCGGTCCAACCTCTGGGTCGGTCGGTAGCATATTTTGTCTACAGACTTTGTTTTTCACTTCTTTTCTTACCCATTCCTTTTACTCCATTAAAATCATCATTAAGAAGGTGCTCTTACCTTGAGCTTATTATTCCTTCATTCTTTTCCAATTCTCCTCCTTCTCCTTTTTCTTGCACATAATCGGTCAAGTGGGCAATGGAGTTGCCAAACTCCATTCCCAACACCCAATGAACACAAAATAAGTGTAATTAAATTACTAACCCTTAGATTAGCACTAATTCATTGAAGTGATTAAAATACAAATTCTAGGGTTTACCTTTTTGAAGCTTTTAAGAGGGGTTTTAGCCCTTGGTTCAAGAAGGTGATTCCACCACCATTGCAAGGTTGAATTTATGCTCAAAAGAGAGAGAGAAAACATGGCATTACAAAGGGGTAGAAATCGGTTACAAAGAAAGATGGAGAAAACATGAGTTTTTCATGTAGATTTTTACCTTAATGGAGAGAGAAGACTCAAAGCTACCTATTGATGCTATTTTCTCTTTGAAAGGGGAAAACCCATGGAGATGAACTTCCTCATTTTTTAATTTTGAAAAGAGAGTGTAGAGGATGATGAGGGGAATAAGAATATGTAATTATTTTTACAATTGGAGCTCACATGGAGGCAGAGCATGGAGGTAAAGTGGAGAAGCCATTGGAGCTTCTTTGGAGCTTTGAAATCGCCCAACAGAGGAGGGAGAAGAGAGAGAAATCGGTGGGGGAAGAAGAAGGGTAGGAGTAAGATGAGGGAAATGAGAGAGTGAGGTGAGAGAATCCCCCCTCACTTTTGTACTTCTTTTGCTTTTTGCATTATTTATTAGTTAGTTGTGTGTGCGTGAGAGAGAGGGGTTAATTAACTCATAAAAACCGGCCCCCCTATATTACTACTAGTTGGAGCGTTTTTCATCTTTTACAGAAAACGCTTGTTATTTTACCCGGTTTAGTACTATTCCCTAACCGGCCTGTTTTCTGGAATTTTCTCATTTCTTTAATTTTATTGGTTATTAAGCTTCCATTAATGCTTAATTATTGTTATTTAATGGTTTAAAATTTTTACAGGTTCGTTTGACCACTTAAAATCACGTTTTCGGGTTTTCTTGAAAAACGTGCGCTAAAGATTTATTAGCGTTTTAATACTTTATTTGGATCCGTTTTCTTTGGGAGTTGTTCCCATATATTATTTAGGACTTATTAAGCCTTTAGAATCCATATAATACGCTAACCGAGGTCTCATACCTCCTATGGTCAGTTAACGCTTATTTAGCGTTTTTCGCTTTTTAGGTATTTCTTCCTTTCTTTTGGATTTATTTTTCCTTACCAAAATTACTTAGCGTTATTAGGCCCTTAAATACGTATTAGAATAATTTTTAATCACTATATTTAAGGTCGGGGTATTTCAATCTACCCCCCTTAAGAACTTTGTCCTCAAAGTTGTTCGAGGTTATAGGATTACTATACTTACTCATTTATGCTTGCCTAATACCAAAGCCACACCTTCTTCCTCCTTACAATTTCCCAAATCCGTTACTCAAGGTTTCTACTTTCCATACAATGCCAATGTACAATAATTACTCCGATCCGCATTACTAATAACCATCTGGTTCCTCATTACAAAATTTATACATACATACAGTGCAAAGCTATCCCCAAAGCAATGCAATACACATTACAATCCCGCAGGCACTCAGGTCATCTAGACATAGGACTCCTCTACGTCCCGCTGCCCTTGGAACAATACAATATGCTATACTACCATCTTCTTCCGGCATATGCTTCTAACGAATCCTCATTCTCCATCTAAGGGAAAATCCTTTCACAACTAGTAATTAGAAAATTTTCTAAAACACACAACTCCAAAATCCAGTTTATTTTCATTACCTTTATCCTATGTGTGATTCTTGTGACCACTTGAGGGGAGCTTCAAGAATCATTCGACCATGATGTGATCAGCATCAGTGTTAAACTATCTTTCCTCCCCAATTTGTGTTTGGTTTCCCTCGATCTGATCAGGATCAAGTTCGACTTCCCACATCAGTTTCAAACAACCAAATAATTCAATTATTTTCATTTTCCATCTTTTTACTCTTTCTAGTCATAATTACAAATTCATACATCTCCAAAGGATGGAATCCAGTCCATCAATCATCCTCACTCTACTTCCAAATACTTTACTTCGAGATCCAATGCCTAAGTGCTCATTTCATCGACTTTCACTACTTTCATCCATAACTCTCCATTATCTCAAATATTCTTACTAAGGAATACGATACCTACGGAATCCAATCGTTCTCAATTTGCTTCAATGACTTACTTATGAATACACTAATCATGGGCTCCATTCATCTACTACTCTCAATCATTTCATACTATTTCTTTAAGGGGTACAATACTTGTGGAACTCCGTCCACTACACATTGCTCTTCTTTACTAATACTCATACACTCGGGTTACAAGATGAGTATATTCGTCCTATGGTATTTGCATCTCTCGTGCCTAATTACCATAATTACAATATGAATGAATACTTATGTTTACTTAGCATAAGTACCAATCATCAATTCTATTCTCATTTGTGCTATGCACATTGTAGTTCATGTGTTTTATTCATGAAACTTACATTGAGCGGTTTTCGCTCTACCCCCCCCCCCCCTTAAAAGGGATTACGCCCACGTAATCTACCATATGTTATTATTATTGAACATTGGTTTACTCAATTGGGCAATCTGAAGCGTTTTAGCTTCTCTACGGTTTGTTACTCAATGTATGCTAGTCAAAGGGTCTTAACCGTACTACTGGTTTAGCCCTTGCATCAGGAATTCCTATATGAGTTTATTTAACTCATAATTAATTCGGTTCTAGCCTATTAGGCTTCAAGGCATTGATAGCCAATCTCTCATACTTACTAGGTGTATTAAATTTCTTAGCTAGGGTCCACTAGCTTCTGCTGCGCGACCCTAATAACTTGGGTTGTACACCCTTCCTGTTATCCTTAATGTGCTATACATCACCTTTTTATCTCTCTATTGTAGGAATAAGGTTTACTAAGCAAATGTGGTATTCTTTTACTGTGTTTGAACTCAATGAGTTTAGATTTATACCAGCTCTCTGGTAATCTATTGTGCATACTATTCGTGCTTCCATGGTTATTCATTAAGTTCCTCTGACTTACTATCGAGTGAGGTTAAGTCACTACTTAGTTGTAGTGCTTCCTCTGCTGTCAATAGCTTTTGAATTATATCAGTTCTTCTGGTTCAGTACAAGTGTTCTTTACTTGTATGACCTTGAATTTTCTATGCGTCGGTTCTAGTGACTTTCTTACATCTTCTTTCACCTTTTATTCCAATGGAATTCACATCTTGTGATGGTTAGTGTGTGTTACACTCTTCGTGCTTCTTTGGCCTTAGGCCGCACGGTTTGTTGCTGAGCTTGCTTAACTGGCCTATGCTATGTTCGTTGGTGAAAAGAAGGGTTTACTACGATTTACATCTTTCATATTCCTAGTTATCCCACTTAATCATTAGCTGCACAAGTGCAATACCAAAACACTCAGTCATACAGAGTGCAGAGGCGTAAACGCTTGGCAGTAAGTCACTTATGTGATCGGAATGAATATTTCTGCCTGTCTTCTCATACTTATACTCCGTGTCATTGACTAACTACTTCCTCATAGTGGTCGCTTGTTGCGCACCGTATTCTTACTCATTATACAACATTGCTTTTACTGTTTCTGTTACTGTGGTAGCTTACCTTTACTCATTGCCCTTGTCATTGGCACCATTTCCTTATGGTGTAAATACACCAAGGGTTTCCAATGTTCGTGTGTACGACGGTTATCGTAGCATACCGCAATATTACTATCTTCCCAATGTGGAGATGTTTATAGCATTGTAAGTTTCATGTGTAGGTTATCTTACCTCACATTTCTTCACCAATTATGAGACAATTTACCAAGTATCTTGGTTAACAATGGATGAAGTAATTTACCGGGTTATCATCTCTCTTGAGCGTTGGTCATTTGTGGTGTCCAATGTGCATTCACCTGGACTGTTTTTGACAATCACTGTCTCCTTAGTGCTGAGCATTAGTTATAGGCTCTAGCTGTGTAGTTTTACCTTTGTATGTACATCACCGGGACATCCCCATGAACTTCAAGGGTTTTCTGGTCCCGTTCTATCATTGATAAATGGATTTCTTGTTGAGAGGCTTGTTTCCACTCATAGGTCTCATGACCAGGTTTACCATGTTAGTATTTATACAATGGTTCACCACATGCTTAGGTGCGTATGGAGTATACTTACTCCTTCGAGCTTCGATGCTCTAAAGCAATGTGCTTCTACAGTCCACAGCCTCTTGTAATCGTAGTGGTTTGGAAATCTCATTTTCTTGTTCGATCGCCTCTTGGCAATATCCACATGTACCAGCTTGGTTATTATGGTAGATGGAAGCCTTTTCCAAGGGTTCACATCATTACCGCATTGAGGGTCTTTGGTTAATAAGAGGTACCTTCCCTTGGGTTTCTCGCAGTGTCAAAGTGTGGACTAGGCCATTGTTGGCATTATTACGATCCTTATGTTTTTGTGCTACCATTGCTACTGAAGGCATGAAAAGCAATTTAAAGCTTCGTCAACTGTGTACTAGAGTGATGCTCTAGTGACAGTGACACTGAGGTAGCCATTACTCCAAGCCACTCATTATGTTGAGTTCAAATTAGGTGGTTCAGTTGTCGATCTGCTTGTCATATAAAGCAATATCTTTTGCAAGTCTTGTTATTAAATGGTGTGGGTTTTGCAACCGGTTAAGTTTACATAACGTAGTCGGTTTGTCGCTTTTGAGCCTTGTTGCTGGGAGCTATGCTCCTTGCAGGCTGCTTATACATGTTTCCACTCCCTGTATACCCCATAGGTTGGAGGTATTATTGGGCTTCATGGCAAGTCGTGCCATCACGCTTCCATTCATAGGAGGCCTTTCAGGCAAACTAGTGCTAATTAGTGCCTTTTATAATTTAGGGAATTTCCTGTTAAGTGAAATCCCCTCGGTGTCCTAACCGAGTGTTCGTTCTAGCTTCTGTGCTCTTATCATGCCGCTTTGTTCCAGGTTCAGCTGTTGTTAACTCAGACACCCTTCAAGGATTGCTCCTGGGTGTTGTTAGTTACGCCGTTACATCCGGCTAGTATTTATGATATGTTGTGTCCACTATACCACCTTGTAGTATTATATTTGAGTTATCCCTTTCAGGGTTATACTGTCTCCCGTTCTTGGGTAGACCGTTTATACTTCCTCCTAGTATTAAGACTAGGTTCAAAATCCTCTCCAATGATGGATTATGCTCCTTGGTAGTTTGTAATTGTGCTTGGGATCCTCGTCCCGTTTGTTGAACTTTGTGGTGTTCACATTAGGCATTTGCCTTATGGTGTTCAGGCTGGGTATACTTTCCAGCTGTCATGTATTTGCTTGATGTCTTTGAGACATACAATGTCTACACCTACTAGTCTGTGCTCTTTGCACTTCCTAGTTCTTATTCCTTACCTTCAGATGGATTCTCTGAGTTCCTTATACTTATTACTTAGCTGAGTTCCTTCTCCTTAATCGTTTGAGGTGTCCAGCTGTTCTGCTTTGCATTTACTCATGGTGCGTAGAACGGAGTTGACTACTTCCTGTGTTTCGTACACTACTTGTATTCATACGTGGGGTGCCTTATTGATACGTTACCACTTACCCGACTATCTGTCAGGCCCGCAAGCTCCTTCGTAGTGCGGTCATCCCACATCCCGTATTTGGGTACACTCGTAGTGTTCGTCACACGCCTAGGTGAAGTATTCTACTGTCGACTCCTCTTGTATCATTCCATGATACTCACCATAATTCTGTTGGTTTGGTTTTCAAATCCAAGGTTTAAAAGAAAGGTTATGGTTTTGAAAGAAGGATTGGGTTTTAAAGAAAATAAAAATCTTCATGGCATTTCAATGCCGGTTGATTTTGACCGGGCCTAGCTTCCCACTGACCGGTATGTTCTTAATACAATGGTCGGGCCGTTAGGCCTTTCCAAGGTTCCATTCTTCTAGTTGTTAGGATGTGTGATCCTGTAGTTGTTTCATTGCAGTCACAGTACATTACTGAGTAATTGTGGTGTGTTAGGGTTCCTCTACATGTTCATGTTCTTACTGCACTTGCCGTGGCAAGTGCGTGGTACTGGTGGTTTTTGGATAGCCCTATACCGGTCACGGTACGGTTTCCACTCGTAATTGGGTAGTCTTGTCGACTCTTCCTTTGATATATTGATTTACGCTTGGGATACTCGATCTTTTGAGTAACTTCACAGTGATCTTGATATGACTGTCATAGATCTGGGGTACTTCTCCAATCCTTGGAGATCCTTATTTATTTGGTTTTGTATTGTTCCTCGTTGCTCGTCTTCACACGTTTACCGTGGTTATTGAGCCTTAGCTTGTTTAGGCACTACTCCTGTAGTCCTGTCGGGTTATATCCCGTGAATGTCCTTGTAGCTATCTGAGCTATGTCGGCCAGGTATTGTAACCTCTTGGCATTACAATTTTGGAGTTAACCACTCCCGACTATGCCCTTAGTCAGCTAACATACTGGTGGTGTTGTTTAGCTATTACTATCCCGTAGACTTGTGTCTCGGGTGTTGTTTCTACTCCTTTTTCTGCTCTGTTGCACGCTTAGTGCTTCTTTTCCTGCTGTTGGTTGACTAGCAAGGTTTCACGACTGCTAAGCATGTTGCCCCATGCTGTTGCATGTTGCTGCCTCCTTATGGTTGGAGTACTCATTCAACCGCTATTAAGTGCGGGTATTGTTGTTCAACCGGGAACCATCTCCGGGACTTCCAATTCTTGGAATCTACTATATGTCAGGTTCTTTCCTCTTATAAGAATATCTCACTATAGTCAGATCGGGTTTTCCCGAGTATGAGAGGACTTTCCTTCTCTCTGGCATCATTTCCCAAGTTATACAATGGGTTTGCGGAGGGCGGGTCTGATATTGTAGGTATCCGGGACCCACCGGGAGTTCCTAACTAGCATCTCTCTAATGCTATCACTCAGCCCTTAGCCCTAAGCTTCTAATTCCTAACTTGGTATTTCCTAAACTCGGTATTTCCAGTCATCAGAGCTATACTTCGCTCTGATACCACTTTTTGTAACACCCCTACCGCTAATACCGTCATTACCGTCCAATCACAACGTACTTACATACCTTCACAGCGGATACTTACATACACAACGGTGGGTGATACAATGTCGTTAGCCACCCACGTGACTAACAAGGCTACTACTACTACATACAGCATCGGTCTGATGGACCGGAATATCCGAGTACTACACAAATACAATACATACTCCCATTACTTACTGAGTACTACAATACTCCATTCAATACAATACTCCATAATTCAATACAAGATAATGCACCGAGTTTACTAAGATCCTTATCCAAATACAATACCTCTTTCAATTCATACATACTCATGAAGAGTCTACACTACCCATTCCTCACAAGCTACTTACTTTCTAAGTACAAGGCATACCCCCTTGGTACACTACTACAACCAGGCTACAAGCCTCATACAATTCACTACTATCTACATTTCACTCCTAGCTATCCGAACTTAGCTGTCGATCTCTTACTGTGATCATGTCCGCTTCGGTACCTGCACACTAAAAACATTGCCCCTAGGGGCTCAGCTTTCGCTGCATATGACTTCCGCATACCCCGCGTACTAGCGAGGGTACGCCGACCACTTGGTCGAATACATGCAGTTCATTTTACAAATACATACATACATACATACATGCTTTCATTCATACCAATACCATACTTCACAAGGTCTACATACATACACACCGTACTTTACATACAAGGAAGACAATACAAGTCAACCAATACTTACTTACCTTCTTCCGGAATACACACACGATACATACACATTAGATACTCAATACGCAATACAGAGATGCACTTCTCCTATTCATACATAAGGCTTGTTAGCTTCTTTACACACCCGGGTTAATCGGGTGTACAATACTCTTTTACTCAAGGTCAAGACTTACACTAGTCAAGACCAATACACATACAATACTTTACTCCTTACTTACTTTACTCAGGTCAAGTCGGTATGACCTCCGGGCAGGGATTACTACATCCCACCACCGAGCTTTAGGGTGGCCCACTAATCCAGGATGCTACCCATTGAAGGGGTTTGGTCCATGGAAAAGATTACAGCCAGGATTCGGATCCAACCTCTTGTGTTTCCTTATCCTCACGCGTGGCCGAAACTATATCGGACTTCTACTCATTCCATTTTACTCAATACTCAAGTTAGGAGTTAGGTAGTTAGGAATTAGTAGAAATCATTACACCGATACCAAGGGTTATTACACTACACAAGTACACATCCACATATACATACACTTCATTCTCATCCATATATTTCATGAATTATACAAACTAAATGTTCAAGAGAATACAACAAGAACAGTATAGTCCAAACACAATTAAGTACAATAAAAGTCCGATTTGTGCATTTATCTTATTCGAGTGATCACATAAGCACACAAATCGGGGTAACCAGGTTAGGATACAGAGCATGAGGAAATCATACCTTTCACCGTCGATTGTGGACTCACCGACTCCTCTTCGGTGTTCAACTATTTGAATCCTATGACATACATAAAGTTGTATGATCAATGATCCATTATTGATCCACTTATCCTTACTTTGCTACTTCTTTTACATACTTACTAGTTCTTTACATTATAGACTTGATTTAAAAATCATTCTTTACTCTTTACTACTTGAACTTACTTTCTTACTTATATACTTACTTTCTTACCATTATTGTTACATTAATGGTGTATTACTAAAGCCTCATATATATGCACATATCTATATATATATATATACATACATATGATTACTATATTATTTTTTATTTTTTTTTGTAAGTTAGGGCCGACCGACCGACCCAACCTCTTGGGTCGGTCCATTCCAGTAAGTTTTCCGTCCTCCAGACTTACCCGACCGACCCACCGACCAACCCAACCTCTGGGTCGGTCGAAGTCAGAAACTCCGACGTTCAGGAATTTTGCCCGACCGACTCACGGCCTCAGGGTTGGTCCATTACAGAAAGTTTCGTTCCAGTTGTTTATGCTCCGGCCGACCCACCAACCGGTCCAACCTCTGGGTCGGTTGGTAGCAGATTTTATCTACAGACTTTGTTTTTCACTTATTTTCTTACCCATTTCTTTTACTCCAATGCATTAAAATCATCATTAAGAAGGAGCTCTTACCTTGAGCTTATTATTCCTTCATTCTTTTCCAATTCTCCTCATTCTCCTCTTTCTTGCACATAATCGGTCAAGTGAGCAATGGACTTGCCAAACTCCATTCCCGACACCCAATGAACACAAAATAAGTGTAATTAAATTACTAACCCTTAGATTAACACTAATTCATTGAAATGATTAAAGTACAAATTCTAGGGTTTACCTTTTTGAAGCTTTTAAGAGGGGTTGTAGCCCTTGGTTCAAGAAGGTGATTCCACCACCATTGCAAGGTTGAATTGATGCTCAAAAGAGAGAGAGAAAACAGGGCATTACAAAGGGGTAGAAATCGGTTACAAAGAAAGATGGAGAAAACATGAGTTTTTCATGTAGATTTTTACCTTAATGGAGAGAGAAGACTCCAAGCTACCCATTGATGCTATTTTCTCTTTGAATGGGGAAAACCCATGGAGATGAACTTCCTCATTTTTGAATTTTGAAAAGAGAGAAGTGTAGAGGATGATGAGGGGAATAAGAATATGTAATTATTTTTACATTTGGAGCTCACATGGAGGTAGAGCATGGAGGTAAAGTGGAGAAGCCATTGGAGCTTCTTTGGAGCTTTGAAATTGCCCAACAGAGGAGGGAGAAGAGAGAGAAATTTTTGGGGGAAGAAGAAGGGTAGGAGTGAGATGAGGGAAATGAGAGAGTGAGGAGAGAGAATCCCCCCTCACTTTTGTACTTCTTTTGCTTTTTGTTTTTTTGCTTTATTTGTTAGTTAGTTGTGTGTATGTGAGAGAGGGGTTAATTAACTCATAAAAACCGCCCCCTATATTACTACTAGTTAGAGCGTTTTTCGTCTTTTACAGAAAACACTTGTTATTTTACCGGTTTCGGTACTATTCCCAAACCAGCCCGTTTTCCGGAATTTTCTCGTTTCTTCAATTTTATTGGTTATTAAGCTTTTATTAATGCTTAATAATTGTTATTTAATGGTTTATTGATAAGTGTAAAATATATCTATTATTAGGGCTTTAATTTTTCCTATTTTTATAACAATTCATGTCATATTTTATACTTATCATGTGTTTTTTCTAATATTTATGGTTAGATGAGAGCTGATATATTTTATTTGTTAAATGCAGGAAAATTATATATATATATATATCTCAAATGCACGATTCATTCGGTATATCAACAAGGCTGGATCATGCTCACGATTTTACCTCTTACACACCAATGTTATCATGTGCACATAAACCACATGCACTCACGACTAGTCACTCGTGGCTGTACATTCACATTGAATTAGAGATAAAAATAAAAGCTAGGGCAGCTGATTAGCATTATTGGTGAGTTGTATATATAATTTCATTCATGAGACTAAATGAGGAGTGGATTCACATTCACGCCGCTCAAAATAGAGAGGCTTCGGCCTCTCCCTCTCCTGTCTTCCACACACAACTCCACCATTGTTGATACACCACACTTTCTGACAAAGGATTAATACAGAGACATGTAACAACAGAAGGTGGAGCAAGATCTTCTAACAGAGTTTCTTCTTCTCTTTTATCTAATATGTCATTGTGTTATTCCTTTGTTGTTTTTGTTATTTTTAGAGTCATGTTTGAGTAGTTAGACTAGCTCCCCGAATTAGGGTAGCAAACCGGATCTTTATATTATTTTGTAATCTTTTCTCGAATTCATTATTGCAATAGTTTAATTCTTGTTCTTCATGCGCTTTAATTCTCTAGCTAATTATTAAAGCAATCCTTGTAGTTTTCTAATCAAAATGCGGCGCTGAGATTAGTTAACAAGACATAGGAAGTTAAACCGGATTAACGACTAGAAGCATGGTTTGCCTATAGGTTAATCTGTCTCCAATAGGAATTGGTTATAAAGCGATTGGTTAGAATTGACTTGGGCATGGTTTGCGGCTTGTTATTTCTACCAGTTAGGATTCATTGTACAGGACCGGTCAATGAATTAATTAAGATTTCTGAGTTTATTGCAGAATTAGGGAAGAGTTTATAAATAGATTAATAAAGTGAAGGTTTGCAGAACAATCCAGGGTGCTTCTTTATATTTTAGAGTTTTAATCTTTATCTCTTTATTTTAGTTTATTTTTACTATTTTATTATCTTATTATTTTATCTTCGTTCGTTGAGTTATTCTTTTTATTAAATTAAGTAAAACCTGAAAAAGTGACGTTTCCTGTTTTCATAGTTTAGGATCTCAGTTAGTAAATAAATTGTCTATTAATTGAACGAGGTCCCTGAGATCGACAACCCCCACTCAATTCACTATTCCGCAAAACGATAGGTACACTGCATAGGTATAAGTATAGTAACACATATTTCTGCTAACATTTATAATTTTTACGGGTTCGTTTGACCACTTAAAATCACGTTTTCGGGTTTTCTCGAAAAACGTGCGCTAAAGCTCTATTAGCGTTTTTATACATTATTTGGATCCGTTTTCTTTGGGAGTTGTTCCCATATATTATTTAGACCTTATTAATCCTTTAGAATCCATATAATACGCTAACCGAGGTCTCATACCTCCTATGGTCAGTTAACGCTTATTTAGCGTTTTTCGCTTTTTAGGTATTTCTTCCTTTCTTTTGGATTTATTTTTCCTTACCAAAATTACTTAGGCGTTATTAGGCCTTTAAATACGTATTAGGATAATTTTTAATCACTATATTTAAGGTCGGGGTATTTCAGTTGGTGTCCAAGGCATTTCAACGGATCCATCCACGAAGGAGAAGAGAAGATTTTCTTTTCGGGTTAAGGCTATGATCAATCTCCTTCTCCCTTATGTATTTCTTCTTTATTTGAGTGGATGATGAAGTAGAATTCTCTTGTAGTTCCTGGTTAGGATGAACTCTTCCTTGTAACAATATAATTTCTTCAATAATAATTCAAGCATTCATTAAGTCTTTGTTCTTCTCACAAGAGAATGGTGTTGGTCACTTTGTCCTCTTCTTTCAAAATCTACTTAAGGAGGAAAAGCCCAAGAGTAGATCGGTTGAGAAGATTTAATGGTCTTTAGTGTTTTCTTCTATGATTTAGGAGTTAGCATAAAAGATTACGAATTAACCCATCTTCCCCCATAATCTTGTTCATTTCGTGGCATGACATATGCTCGATTTGTTAATAGGCGATGAGTTTCTTGTTATCAATTCAAAGCAAGAGAGTGGTGTTTTATAATTGAACGTGCCGGGTGCACTGCCGGGTCTCTTGTGTCCGGCAGGATGTCCGGCGCCTTCAAGTTGGTTGGTTAAGTTCGAGTTTTGAAGTTCATTGCGTGATCATATTGATTCTTGGTTGATTTAATCCCAAATCTAGGACAAATTATTACTTAGTTAATATTATTAGTTAGTTTTAGGAAATGTTTTACATTCCCCCCCCCCCCCCCTTAATTATAGAATAGGTAATTACCAAGATTAGGACTAGTTTTCTATAAGTCCCTTGGGTTCGATACTCTCGATCGTAATATATTTACACTATACTCCGACCGGGAATTGTTTGCTACCCATAGTAGGATTAGTTTATTATTTTATCCTTTTTGTATATAGTTTTTTCCCTATAATTTTCTTGTTAGCAAAATGGCGCCGTTGCCGGGGACTTGGAATTAGTCCAAGTCCTAAAATTGGTGATCGCTCTATTCTTTATTTGTTTTTTTTCATTCTTTCTCAACTCATTTCTATAAGCTGGGTGTGATGTCGGGTGTTATCATCCGGCAAACTTGGAGGAAGTCCGACGCCGGGAACACAACATCTGGCATGCAACCCGGCACGTTCTAAAATTTATTTTTGTTTTCATAAAATTTTACGATTTATATATATATTGTTCTTTTTATTTTCATACTATTTTTTATGTTCTTTATTTTTTTATAAAGGGAATTGACACAGTGACTGTGTCGGGCGTATCGCCGGGTAAGAAACATCTAGCAATGTGGAGATCAGAGTGCCGGATCACTAACACCTAACAATGAACCCGGCCGGCACATTCGTGATTTTTTTTAATATATATATATATATATATATACATATATTTATATATTTTTAAGTAAGGTTTATGTTTATTCCCTTGCAACACTATTTACTATTTGTATGATATGTTGTTTTAATCATAAATTTACATAAATAAAAATTCTCACCCTTTTGGGCTCAAATGAGTCAATGAGAAATAAGGACGGCGAGAAGGAGACGTCTTCATGGCTTGCGCGCTCTAAAGGGAAGAAATGCTTTCAAAACCATGAGGACAAGGGTGCTCTCACCCATGCTCCTTTAGATCGAGATTAGCGAAGATTTAGGTCTAGCCAAAGACCTAAAAGGTGGGCTGGACCTTTCACCATTTTTTCCAAGATCGTTGATCATTCGCCACATAGCCAAAGGCCAAGTGTAGGGCCCTCACGCATCCGGTCTTCTTCACTCCAGAGAAGTCCATTTTTCATAATTCTTTTAATTTTCTTTCAATTCTTTATGAATTTATTTATTTATTTTTATTATTTTCTTTGAACATTGGGGACAGTGTTCCTGCCAAGTGTAGGGCAAGGGTCCCCCTTTAAAATTACTTTGTTTAAAAAAATACATATATATATATACAAAAAAAATGAGTATATGTATATAAATAATATGTTATAAGTAGAGAGTCTTATTAATGTTCTACTAAGCTTTTTGTATGTCTTTGATAAAGAGAGATTAGGGAAGGATAAATGGTTGTTCTCTCAAGAGGTAAACTTTCTAATGACATTTAGATTCCTATATTTAACTTCATGATTCTTTTTATTTAACATATGTACATGATATTTCTCCTAATTCTTTCCTTTATTTACTTTTGGGTATTATTTTCTTTCCTTTTTCAAACTGTGAAAAATCTTTTGGGTGAAAATCTTAAAAAGGGTTTTGTGAATAAAGAGAAGAAGAAAAAAAAAATAAAGAAAAAAAATCTTCTTCCAAAGGAAAAGCATTATATTCCTTGCGGTTGCAAAAAGGTGCCTCATAATAAAAGCAAGAAACGAGAGTTTTTTCTTTTGTTTTTCTCCTAAATTCTCTGTTCTTCAATGCAAAACAATCATGGTTGATTCAGAAACCCTTGCAAAATAGGGCTGAACATAAAAACCTTCGATGAGTGTCTTAGCCACATTCAGAAACTCTTGGAAAATAGAGCTGAATGATGGATACCGAAAAAAGGAGAGATTACAAATCCCTTATGCAAAATAGCCCAAAGGTTTTTGATCGGTTTTGAAATTCTTAATTTTTACCCATTAGTATGTTTTTGATAGATAAGGAAGTTTAAGTGATACTTATGAAATAGAGTCAGATAGTTAGGAATATTTATCTAATTGTCATTCTAGAGTTTATCTGTTTTGTGCATAAGTAATTACTCCTTTCTAATCTAGTTTTGCTTGAGGACTAACAAAAGGTAAGTGTAGGGCCTTGATAAGCCACAGACAAATAAAGTCAAATAGTTAATATTTATGTTATATTATGTATTAAAGTTTATTATTGATGTTCAGACCTATTTTTTCTATGTTTTCATGCAAGGAATAAATTCTAATCAAATGATGTCGGGCATGATGCCGGAAGTACGATTCACGGCAGTAGTGGAGCAGCCAGAAGACATGCCGGATGCAATACTGGGTACATCCTAACTGACACAAGTAAAAAGTTACCTCGGTTCACCAGAAGTTATAAGTACATGAAGAGGTGCCTTTTGATGAAAACGTGCCTTTTGATGAAGAGGTGTCTTTTGATGAAAATGTGTCTTTGGGCGAAAAGGTGTCTCTTGGCAAAAAGGTGTCTTTTGGCGAAAAAGTGTCTCTTGGCAAAAAGGTGTATTTTGGTGAAAAGGTGTCTTTTGGCGAAAAGGTGTCTCATGGTGAAAAGGTGTCTCATGGTGAAAAGGTGTCTCATGGTGAAGAGGTGTCTTTTAGTTGGAAAGATGTCTTTTGGATGGGAAGAAACTATGGAAAGACATCATTTGGTGATGTGTCTTTCCAAACCAATACCACTAGGGTAAAAGTATCCTTTTGCTAAAGACATGTCTTGAAGGCGTATCTTTATGGAAAGACATCATTTAAGATATGTCTTTCCATAGAATCACTTCCAACACCTATAAATACCCTACCCATGTGGTCATTTTAGAACACACTTCAACATCATATTATACTCCATTCACACACCAAATTCTGCCCTCATTCCATTGTTGGTGTCCAAGACATTTCTACGGATCCATCCACAAAGGAGAAGAGAAGATTTCCTTTTTGGGTTAAGGCTATGATCAATCTCCTTCTCCCTTATGTATTTCTTCTTTATTTGAGTGGATGATGAAGTTGAATTCCCTTGTAGCTCTTGGTTAAGATGAACTCTTCCTTGTAGCAATATGATTTCTTCAATAATAATTCAAGCGTTCATTAAGTCTTTGTTCTTCTCGCAAGAGAATGGTGTTGGCCACTTTGTCCTCTTCTTTCAAAATCTACTTAAGGAGGAAAAGCCCAAGAGTAGATCAGTTGAGAAGATTTAATGGTCTTTAGTGTTTTCTTCTATGATTTAGGAGTTAGCATAAAAGATTACGAATTAACCCATCTTCCCCCATTACCTTGTTCATTTCGTGGCATGACATATGCTCGATTCACTACAAAAAAAAAGCCATTTACAGACACATTTTTTGTGTCAGTATATCCACAAAAAGTGTCAGTATAGACTCAGTTGACCTTTACCGACACACAAAAAAAGTGTCAGTATAACCTCAGATACTATAGGTCTATACCGACACTTACAGTGTGTGTCGGTAAAGGGTACTGAGCTTTTACTAACACTTATTTTCTTAGTCAGTAAAGACATAAGATCTATACTAACACTTATCTTAACTGACAGAATAGCTTGTGCATTTATACTAACACAAAACTAAGTGTTGGTATACATGTATACTGACACATAAGTTGTGTTGGTAAAAGCCGTCTATGCAAACATAATCTACCATCATTAATACATTCATTATTTCCATAATGCCACACATCTACCAATACTCCCTCCGTTCATTAATATCTGTCGTTTTAGAGGGTGACTCTTGTTCAAAAATATCTGTCATTTTAGCTTTTTGACACACTCCCTTCCACTTTTACCCCTACTATTCAATATAAAAGTAATTATTAGCTAAATGGAAAAGTAAAAAGTAGGGGCACATGCGTCATTGTCCTACTTTTCTTAATAAGTGTGCAAGTTTCTAAAATGACAGATATTGTTGAACGGAGGGAGTATTATTCATAAAAGACTGTGAATTCTCAAACAGTAAATGTAATGACTTATAAGCTCCAATGACATTGAAAATGTTGAGAGTTTACAATAGCGTAACTTGAACACTAATATTTATCATTATCCTCCAAAAGTATCATATTCAATAACAAGATAAGTTACACTTAAGCCAAAAGTACAATATTGTTTTTAAACGAGTTTACGAGTGAAACATAACACCCTCTTCCTTCATATTTCTTCTACTTCTAAAATAAAATCTTGACTTCATCTGATTTCTCTTACTGAGCACCTGCACAGAAAAATTAAGATAAATAAGTAAATCGTTATCAAAGATAATATGAAAGTATTCATTAGCAAAAAGAAGTATCATTAGTTTGAAATATATTTCTGTAGGCATGGAGGTATAAACTCATCCAGACAACACCTTAAGCAACTGAAACGGTCTCAATTGTTCTTTCATTGAATAGATAAAAATAGGAGAAAACATAAAACCAATGTCAACTCTTTAATAGCCGCATTGGGTTCTCCATAATTGCATGGCCTTTGTCAGTCTCTCTTAGGTAAAACTACCGCTTCTCATGACTGAAAAACAAAAGTAATTTATACACACATAAGGTTTCTCCCAACACAAAGTAAATTTATACACACAGAACAAGCAGAGCAGGATAGTGAATGATAATAATGGGAGCTCGAACAAGTCAAACCTCAACAGCTAACAACTAGGATGTATACCAATTTAGTAAGCGGCCTACCCAAGCGGACAGTATCTCAAACATAATGAAATCTTCAAGCTTCTTTTACAGGTTCACAAATTGATCAAGTATCACATTGCAGTTCTGCTCTTCACAACCAGGCATGATAAACAACTTATAATTATGAAATCTACAATAACAATTATGCAGTTTCAACTATAAGCATCAGCAGATTTCTATACTCTCAACAAGCAGTTTTAAGAAGAAGTACCATTAGTATTTCTTTCACTCAACGAAAGTTGATTTTCACTAACTGAGTGATTCGTACCGCTAGCAATATCACTTGGAACCTGAAACATATAAATAAATTTCATAAGCTCTTAATCTGACACAACACTTCATCTTAATGATGCAGATGCATTGCTGGTATCAACAACCATATTTTTCACACCTCACACCATAAAGAAAAAAAAGTAAACAGATAGTGAGAAGTAGAATATGCAATATCCAGCCATATTTTACTCAACATAATCTACATGTAAAAGCTGATACACAATATAAACTACAATCATCAACCATACTTTTCATTCAGCACATAACAAATTGCAATTGTCATCACTTTATCCACATCAGCATATTCCAAATTGTAACAATATTATGAGTTGCTTCTCACACTAAATCAGCAGAACAAAAGTACAATAATCACATTCAATTACCTGCACATTAAGGTTGTTGAAAAAGTTTGACATGCTGGCTTATGGAATGTGTTCCTTCATGAATCCTAAGACACTACCCAAAAACATAGCAACAAATTATTATCTTCACATTAATTTAATTATAGTTCACTATCTATATAATTCAACACGAAATGACAACAAGAAGAAATGCAAACAAGAGAGTATATAAAATGAGATTAAGACAATATACCAAGAAAGAGATTAAAAAAATTAATTCAGTTATTACCTTTGCATCCGGTCAATTATAATTCATTATATACAATGAGTGAGCATGTACAATGGGTGGGTCAACATCTTCTCGCACGTATAACACTACTGCCTAACTAATCATTGTTATTTAGGTTCACCATGATAAAGAATAAAATATAATCAAAATAGAGGAAATGTTTAATTACCTCAAAGCTGAATAATCCTTTTTTGATTCTTTGCTCTTCTAGATCTCCTCAAGCTAAGACTAACAAGAGTGGGTGTACTATGTATCCCTGATGTAAGAATAACCAATAAATAAAATCAATAATAACGGTATTAAAATATTTACAAACAATTATTTCCCTATTGCAACAGTCATGGTCTATGTCCATTACATTTTCCATGTACTAATAACCAATAAATAAAATCAATAAATGCCATTGTCCACAACACCACATTTTCCTGTTGTAATAAATAAAACCATCTATCTATCATGTATCTCCTACATTGAACAAACAAGCTGATGCGTCAAACTTTTGTAATTTGATGGTATCATCTTCTAGTTCCATAAACTAGTAAGAATAATGGATTATCTCGGTCATTACTGCCCAACTACTAGTGGATTTAGTGCGAAGAGCGGGCTAAAATTAATAGTCACAATGAAGAGGCACGTATAGTTACTTGTAGCAGCCAATTTAGTGATGTTCTAGGTAAATTTAAAATCAAATACAGTTTATAATAGAAAAGAGCTAAATCTACCTATCAAAAAGGTTAGTAGTAACTAATATAGTATGTATCGGTGTATCTGTAATTATGGTAATGATATATAATGGTAATGGTATGGTGTGCACTGTAGGAAACTAGAACTTAAGGCATCAAACCACAAAATTATAGGATTTACTTGTGTTTCTTTTTGAACCGGCAAAGTCAAATGAGATGTTCATGGATGTAGCATGACTGTAAATGACTGAATAATTGATCTTACAGAGGGAATCATCCGATGATGGATTTCATGAACATTTTTCACATCCACATTAATTGCAACATCGCTTTCCAAATTATAGTCTAGTATATCCTTTTCATGAATCATCTAACTTACTGCACAGCTATAACCCATATCAGATAACATCATTTGATGAATATCAAGTGCTTTACTAAATGTATACTGTGTTTTTTATGAAGACAACACAAAAAAGAATCGAAGCATGAAAAACTTTAAACAAACAAATTAACTTAATATGTAATGACCAATCTACCAACACATAACTTATGCTAATTCTTTGACTAAAAACTGTCATCGCTTTAAACAACTATATACTAGATGCAGAGGAGTCCGACGAAGCGACACAGAAAACAGGGAGAAGAACATAAACCCTAATCTAGAAATTGGGGGAAAGTAAAAATTCATTACCGGTTTCAATCCACGCCTTCTTTCCGGGATTCAAGGCCTTCCAATCCGTTGAATCTCTTGCTCTTGCTCTTGCTTGGTCGTGGTGCAGAAGCAATAGGGTTTCTCTGCGTTTGTGCGCTCTGTGTGTGCTATCGTCAATGGGAAGGGAGTTAACTATTAGCGCTAATAAGTTCTGTGTTGGCGCCCATTTTTTGTTCTCTGAATAGGTTTTAGCGACTGATTTAGAGCTACGAATATAGAAAACTTACATGCTATACCAACTGATAATTTTATAAGTTAGTAAAATATTGACTTTATGTCAGTAAAATTTGGTCTGTATTGACACATTAATAAATGAGTCAGTAAAAACTATTTAGCTTTTACAGACATATATAATGTGTTAGTAAAATATACTTATAGCGACACTAAATTATGTGTTACTAAAAGTGTGTGTTAGTAAATGGTACTTTTTTTGTAGTGATTTGTTAATAGGCGATGAGTTTCTTGTTATCAATTTTGAAGCAAGAGAGTGGGTTTTTTTACAATTGAACGTGTTGGTGCACTGCCGGGTCTCCTGTGTCCGGCACATTCAACGTCTTTGAATGTGTCGTGCATCTGGTGTCCGGCAGGATGTCCGACGCCTTCAAGTTGGTTGGTTAAGTTCGAGTTTTAAAGTTCATTGCGTGATCATATTGATTCTTGGTTGATTTAATCCCAAATCTAGGACAATTATTACTTAGTTAAGATTATTAGTTAGTTTTAGGAAATGTTTTACATTCCTCCCCTTTATTATAGAATAGGTAATTACCGGGATTAGGACTAGTTTTCTATAAGTCCCTTAGGTTCGATACTCTCGGTCGTAATATTATACTATACTCCGACCGGGAATTGTTTGCTACCCGTAGTAGAGTTGTAGGATTAGTTTATTATTTTATCCTTTTTGTATAGGTTTTTCCCTACCATTTCTTGTTAGCAGTAAGCTGGAGGGAAAGATCCTCAGGGATAGGCTGCAGAGCCTTATCGGGGGGCTCCTTCCATTAGTGGGGACCTCTTGCCAAGGTTCATCAGTTATGGGATTTAGCACAAGCTAAAGGGAGGGGGACATCATTAACTTAGGGTTATTATGGGAGATGGAGGAAAGCGATCCACCTGAGGAAACAAGGTCGAGAGGACCAGGGAGGGGGCCAGTAGTCTAGGCAAGGGCCAGCTAAGCGTTAAGACTCGGGGAAGAGGCCCTAGACGACTGGCTCAAAGAAGGCTGCGACGTTAACTTCAATGATTTGGGGCTAGGAGCCTTAACAACAGTGGTCTGAGGATCTTCACTATTGGATGGGGCAGGCTGAGCTGAGGAAGCCTGCGGTTGGGCTTCTGGGCTAGAGCGGCGGAGCCTAACACGGATTGAGGGCTCACCTCGGGGCAAGACCCGGAGGTGAAGGAGAGAACGGTGGGAGGGCGGTTTAGACACCTGAGAGCGCCCGGATCGGGTTGGTCCAGGGCGAGCAATACTTGGACATAGAGCTGATCATTCGGACGGGAGGCCGGGTTCGGGCCGGGTCGAGGAAAATTTAGGCCCGTCGGGCCTATTTTTAAAAACCAAGCCCGGTTTTTTACGTGCTCGGGCCGGGCTAGGCCCGGTTTTTTCCCAGTTTTGCCGAAGCCGGCCCGCCCGGCCCGGTTTTTTAATTTTTTTTATATAAATTAATGAAAAAATTTAAAATTAATAATTAAATATAGATTCATATATTATATATATAACTTAATTACAATTTATATATATATTAATTTTGATTATTATAATAAAATTAAATATGTATATATTACATTTAAAAAAATAATAAAAAATATAAAACGGGCCGGGCCGGGCTTGCCCACGGGCTCAAAAAATGTGCCGCGGCCCGGCCCGGTTTTTTATTCGGGCCTGGTTTATGTCCAGGCCCGCCCGGAAGCCCAATCGGGCTCGGGCCTGTCGGATTTTTACGGGCCGGGTCGGACCGGGCTGCGGGCCGGACACATTATGATCACCTCTACTTGGACAGCGAGCAGACAAATGCCCAAGGAGGCTGCAGGAAGAGCAAGTGATTGGCTCTCATTCATAAACAACATGCTGGACCATAAAGCCACTAGGGGCACGTATCTCGATTTCTCTAACCAGCTCAAGTTTGAAGTCCACTTCTATGGGACTCTAGCATAGGAAATCCTAGTTTTTGAGGTTGTGGATTGATCAGTATGAAGTGGTGAGCCAATTAGAGCAGATCTTTCTAAGGCTAGATTGGGACCACAGGCTAATATGAAGGCCTGGGAGATGAATCCAAACAGGGATGCGATTAGATCTTTGGATTAAAGGAAAAGTTTGGGGACAGGGGCCTTTGTCTAGGACTTGTTGGAGGTCCTCCTCTTTATCGAACCGGAATAGGAACCATCTTTCATCATGAAGAAGAATTTGAGGGGTAGCTACGAAGTTCCAGGCTCTTTTTACAAATTCTCTGACCACATTGAAGCCAAATGTTTCCCCTAGATAAGGCTTACTAATGCATTCTTCCAATAGTCAATTTCAGGCAATAAGTCTTCCTCCACAATAGAGACAAAGGGCTATCATGGTCTATATTGTCAATACTATCTGATCGCAAAGACAAGCCAAAGTCGACTTTTGTTTTGCAAGAAGCATATCAAGAAAGGAAGGGTTAGATTTCGTACCTGTCGAGCTAGGGTTTCTCCCTTTGCCCGGAACATTAGGCTTGGAGGTTCTTTTAGCAATCGGAACTCGATCACCAACTTTGCCTCCTATGGATTGCACACTGGGGCCAGGGGCCCTGGAGAGAGGTGGGAAAGCCTTGTCCACAGCTACCGGCGAGCAACGGTCTGGCCGATTGAGATAGTCTTGCAGAGCCAAGTCGGGGAGGGGGACCCGAAAGCTCAACGAACAAATCTAAGGCCGGGCCCCAGAGGGACACTCATCTGGGACAACCTGAACACTCCCATTATATGATGAAATATGATCTGAGGGTCATTGATTGGGGGGCCCGACTCTACATTCGAATGGAATGCACAGGGATTGCTCAGTCCATCAGGACTGTCACCAGCAACAAAACCACAACTGTTAACAACAGCAACACCACATTGATTGTTCAAAGGCTGTGGAACATTATTAACAGGGGTAACCATTTTGCTACCAAGAGAAACATCCAAGGACTGCTCTGAAACAGACACGTCAGACTCATCAATTTGTAAACTGGAATGTCCTACATCACTCACAACAGAGAGCGGACGTGAATCAGTTCCAGAGAACTCAAAAATTGCCCCCGCTACAGTACCCACAACAGATCCGCCCACGGAGACTGGAATCGCACTAATGGCATTAGAAGCCTCGACGGAGTCTTTGGACATTTCATCGCCACCAACTGAGACGGGGTGCGGCGCACCACCAACTCCATAAATCTCAGACAGATGCGCAGCTACGGGAATGACAAGGGCTGGGGGGAGGACTTCGCTTCCAGAAACGGGAGCCACAACTAAACCACAGACGCCAGACTCGGGTTGGGGGAGAAACAGTGGTGACGGCGCCTAACTGGGAAGGCACAAGTGAAGAGGACGACGACGACGGAGGAGCAGCTACGGTCGACGAAGACGGAGGACCAGACGATGACGGGGGTGCAGCTATGGTCAACGAAGATGGAGGACCAGACAGCAACGACGCCGGGGGAGCAAAACTAGTCGACGTCGGCTCAGGGCAGGCACGGGTGCTGGGGCATTTGCGAGGCATCGGGAAGAGGCAGCGAACCAGAGAGGAGGGGAAGCACCTACCGGCGACGGGGCTAACGGCTGAGGCCTGGCGGCACGGTGGGCCTTCGACGGCGGCTCAGGCGTTAGCGACGGCGGAGCAGATCCATAGAGGAGGCTTAGAGAAAAATCGGGGGGGGGGGAAGGGGGGGGGGGGTGGAAGCTTGGCAAGTCGCAGCTGATAGACGCGCGTGAGGCGTGTAGCAGACTAACGGGAGAGAAAACTATACGTTTAACTTTTGCACAAATATAGTGGCATTTCGTGACTTTCTTTTTTTGTGTGAATTTCATGAATTAGCCAAAATATAGTGGCATTTCATGAAATTTCCTTATTCTTTTTTCAATATTTTATGATATATTTTTTTAATATTTTTACACTTTTTATAATATTTTTCATATTTAATATATTTTATTAATTTTTTGTGAATTTTTAACACTTAGGGGCATATCGTGAACTTTAAAAAGTACTTTGTTAGCTAGTAGGGGTATGTTTGTCCTTTTTCTTATGATCAATGACTGTAGTAGCATTTCATCGAATTTTTCAAAAATATAGTATGATTTTGTGACTTTATTTATTTTTGGGGCATTCATGAATTAGCCAAAGTTATAGTGGTCTTTCATGAAATTTCCTAATAGAAATATCATCCTTCATTAAGATCATATATAAAGTATTAAAACTGTTTTTAGATGGACTAATTAAACCATTATACTTGAGATATCATTGCTCGGCTTCTCCAAATTGCATATATTTCTCAGGTGGGTATGATTTCATTGATTGCGCCCATGCATGTATGCATGTCGACGAGCTTCTTTTCGCCGATGAATCCATGGAGGTTTTGAAGTCACTGGATGCCTGCATAGGTGGATTGGTGAAAAGGTATGAAGAAATCGGTGTCGTTTAATTATTATGGCTTAATGTCTATCAAGCCTAGGAGATGGTTGCATTGGCTAGTTTATTCTAGCCAAATTTTTTGTCTTTGCTTCTTGTTTAAGGCGGTATGCTTGTATTTTTCTTTTATGCGGTTAGATGTAATAGTCTTTTACTTTCTAGCAGTCAATAATATTCGAAGATACGGGTCAAGCTTCTTAAGCCTGATGGTTAGTCATTTGCCAAGCTACTCAGGCAACAACCCATGAGATCCGGGTTGCATTTTTTTTATGATTAACTGACTAAGTTATATGGCAGTACGCACCAAAAAGTGCAGTCACCAGATTGAAGAGCAAAACGAAAAGATAATTACAAAATACAGAAGGTGCTTAATCCTTATCAGTCCCACACATTCCTTTGATCTCCTCAGCAGCTCTTCCCCACCAGGGAGAATTTCTTCAAACACTTGTTTGTTACGTAGGTCCCAGATTTTCTATAGTGTATGAATGAAAGTAGAGACCCAAGGTTGTTTGGCTTTCAGCGGCACATCCCAAGAAATCCAATACTCAAAATAGGACAAGACTGATGCTCGCATCACAATTGGGATGTTCCACCATCTCAAGATAGTGCTCTATATGAAGGAATAGGTGATCAGTATTTTAATGTGGAACGGCAAAAGGGCAACAGAGGGTAGAGATGGGTATTGCATTTTCAAAATAAGGTTTTTTTTTTTTTTTTTTAAGTTACTGGGGAACCAGCTAAATATGGCAATACTGCGGCAGATGCCATTCTCTCCAGTATTTTCAAAATAAGGTTTGTCTCTCATGGCCTATCCTGAAGGAGAAACCATATCATAAGTTCTTTCCTTGGTGGTGCTAATCTTCGCCAGCACATACAGTAGTTGTCTTAGTTTAAGCATTTAGAACGTCGAATATGGCTTATGGTATTTCTGTGTATCTATGATGGTATGAAAGTTAATGAATGGGTAGGTTTTTCGAAAGAAAAAAAAAAAGAATTGAATACACAGTATAAAACATATTTTACGGATGAATTTGTTTCACACCTGTGGTCGGGCAGTTGGTACAGGTTCGTATACATAGTTGGATACTTTGATACTCTTATATGCGTTTTACAGGGAGTGGAGCAGGTTAATTAGGTGGAGGATTATATTATATGGATGTGAGAATTCATAGCTCTAATTTGCTGTCTAAGATCCGGGCCTTGACTTAACCTCCATCTACCAGTCGAATACTCAAACATCCCTTTATTCTCTGTCTGAAACCATCTAGGTGGAATCCCCATCTCATCTTTCAAGAAATCAACGTACTTGTTCACCAAAGCTATGTCTCGCTCCCCTATAAGCTCAAACCTGCGTCCCACTCCATGGTACCTGCTCTATCTCCAATCAATTAAACATGCATATATATATATTGATCATACAAAACTATAATAATAAGAATGTAAGAAATTAATTAATTAAACCTTGCTTACCCGTTGAGCAAATGTAGATAAACCTCCATGTTATGAAAGCAGCTAAGATCATCAACCGACCCCTTTAAATACGGTGACGCCTTATGATCCATCTTAACCTCCACACCAACATGCTCATAGGGACAGCACCGTGGCGCAAATACCGACATTTTGGCCACCCACTTCTTTAACCTAAATGGAATACTAGTTGTCTCGTTAAACAACAATGATCCAGGTAAATCTACAACTCTATCATGCACATTCACAACCCTAATAACTTGAACACCTAATCTCTCAACCCTCTCCTTAAATCTCCAATTCCCAACCCTAGGTCCACCAAACGAAACAACACACATCGGTACACGTTTCCCGTTACGTCCCACATTTGTTCCGGTCTCTGCCACATCGTAGGCGGTTAACACAGCCATTGCGGATCCTAGACTATGCCCTGTTAGTGTGATGCTGAGCGCCGGCTCATCCTTGTACATTTCTAGTAGCCGTTTCACTTCCGAAAGAATCTGCTCCCTCGGCGAGTACTCGCTGAAAGGACAAATAGGGTTTTTGTCCGTGTACACAAACAGAAACCCTGATTGCACTTTGACATCCGGATATGGTGCCGGAATGTCACGTGATTGAACTGGTTGTAAATGGACCATCAGATCCGCCAACCACTCCATACTTGTCATTGTCCCCCGCCATGAGATGGCTATGTCCCGATGACCTAGGGATCTAGTCATGGTGTCATTGGAGACGGCGACGTAGCCGATCCAGTTCGCGGTCGGGCTCCACCGAGAGGTGATATGGTGTTGAACGAAGGGGAAGGAGGGGAGAGTGGTGGTGGAGTAGATGTAGCGTGATATGTTGTAGCCTAAGTGGTTATTAAGTCCTAAGGAGTGGAAGAAAGTGTGAGGCTCGTACTTACAGTTGCCACAGTTGTTGGAGTAAGGTTGTTGTTCGTATGCGTCGTAGGTTGTTTGTGCCATCTCACCGTACCGGATGAGTTGGGTTCGAAGAGTTGGGTTGAGTGGGTCCAGTAGTCCAGCCCAGTTGTTCTCGCCGTGTAAGTCCAACCAGTTGGTGGTTGTTGTTTCATTGTCTTGATCGTTTGGGTTTGTTGGTGTTAGTTGTGGGAGATCGGTGGTTTCCAGGAGCTTTGGTCTTGTGTCGCCTAACTGATCAGCAGCCCTTAATATTCGATGTTCATGTGCCCAGGTGATGGATGCAGGTAACAATGTATGGAGATTGTAATGGTTTTTTTCTCATGGAGGACGACCATGGAGAATATAAGCTGCTGTTGCTCATGATGATGATGCTAGCTGAAGCCGCCATCGATGGGAAGAAATTAATTTTCTCTTTCGTTTCTGATTGTGGGACGTCGATCGTACTGGTAATTGTGAAAAATATAGAATGACTTTATTAGCATTGATGCTATGGATGTATAAATTCATTTGGCCGCCAACACTTGGTATGGTAATCACATCAAATATTCTTTCTAGGTTTTCGTGGTCCATAATATTGATTGATCTTCTCGTATTTGGAGAAAATGACACACATTGATCCGGCGGGTGGGTGACTTAATTTGTAGAATTGAAAAATCTCGCTGATTCAGACTAATTGTAATTTGTTTCTCTAAGCTTACGGATTTATACCCATTCAAATGCTTAAGAGCCAAGCTAGGCTGATCCAGCTAACCTCTACGCCGTTTTCCTTAGTCCACGGACATCGGATACACATCTTAAATAGAGATTAACGCTGCCGGCTGATTGGCTGGAGCAGTTCTTTTTTAGGGTCTTATGTAGAATGGTTTTTGACTTTTTCATTAGTATAAATAATGAACCCTTTTTCTACAATATTGTGAATTGATTAATCAAACGTTTATTCGATTAAGAAAAAAAAGATGAAGGGTTTATGCTAACTATATATGATACTCACGATCAATCATGTCATATTTTTAATTGACTCAAAGTGGGGACAAACGGGAACTACAAATGTACTACAACTACTATATTATTTCCGTATGTTCTGATTGTGAAACAAATTAATTTATTAATGTTACTAATTATTCTTGGATGACATAATGAATTTTACTCATACTTACTCCAAATAACGTACGGACAGAAATACTATTCAATGTCTTGTCAAATAATATTGTTTGTCCAATCACGCTGATAAAAGGGGAGCCCAAGTGTTTTATTGGGCTGGATATGAAAGACGGTAATGATGTTCCCCTCCCTCACACTTTCACATGTGATTGATATGACCTGGGCCATTTGCGTGGGTCAGCTCTTGTTGTTGGTTCATGCGTGTGGTGTGGGTGACTCAAGAACCAGAAAAACACACATAACGTATGTCCCGACGTTTTGGTGGCATACCGGCGTACCGACCGGAAATGCAAAGGTTCAACTTTTATGCATGTGTAACTTAACATTGTTCTCCCACAAATTGAACTCTCTCAACTTCTTTATGTTGTTGTGAGGTCATTAATTTTAAATTCCACTACTGCAATATTCCGTGTAAAAGCTACACTTCCGTATGTAATGAAAATCACAGACGGAATATTCCGTAAGAAATCTCCGTCTGTAATAAACGGGTCGGTAATACTATTCCGTCTGTGAAAACACATTCCGTTAGTGATATTATTAACTTTTACAGGCGGAAAATTCCGTAGGTAATAATATAATCACCGACGGCATATTCCGTCTTAGAAAATGCTTATTAGTTAAAGTTATAACCAACAGAATGTTCTGTCTCTGATATTGTTATTACCTACGAAATTTTCTATTTCAGACCTCCAGAATTAATTATCACCAATGAAACTTCCATCTCAAATAATCTTATTACCTACGAAATCTTTCATCTCCTAAGTTATCACCTACAAAATGTTTTGTACCTAATAATTTTCACAAACAAGACGAATATAACCTGAATAATATATAAACAACTATTACATTCATAACTGAAACACCTGTGACATTTTATAAAGTGCTACATAAAGTAGTTTTATCCATAGTCACAACATTCACAAAATATTCTTCATAACTAGCAAATGTTTTCTTTGTTTTCATAAGAACTATAAGACTTTTCTCATAAGAATTCGAATACTACAACACCCATATCCTATGACAATCATTTTCACATTTGCATCATAGAAACCACATTCTTCAGTTGAGAGCTCTATGTTCCTTGAATCCAACTACTTCCAAATCTGCAAAAGAAAACACAACTAGTTTTACAGAAGATAAAACTACACTATACAAAAGCAACTTCAAAAAAAAATCATTGACTTCAGCTGTCACATTAACTTCACCAGTAATGTACCAAAACCTCAAAAGAATCAAGTTCAACAAGTCTCATAATGTGACTTAATCAAAGTTAAACTAAAGCATGAACTACGGTAAAAAATGAACTGCAACAACTTCATAAGTCAACAAACCAAAGATAACATTTTGGTCAACTCCCATTCCACCTGAGTGGTGAGCATGAGCGTTGCTGATGACACAGAAAAAGTATAAAATTCAAAGATTACCGAGCCCTATGCTGATAATACCCACAGCTTGATATGAGTACGTATCTGTCCAGATTGCAAGCTTCTGTAGCATGAAGACATCCATATATTGCTCTTTCCAATGTTGTACGTTTATACCTATACAGTACTACTAACTACCAGCAGACATCTAATATTCACCGTCCTGGATACACTATCATAAGTAGTATTGGTGGTGGCAATCATCATCATGACACATCAACTAAAAATCCTGCAGCGTTGTATGCAGATAATCGTGTGAAGCTTCTGTAGCATGAAGACATCCATATATTGCTCTTTCCAATGTTGTACGTTTATACCTATACAGTACTACTAACTACCAGCAGACATCTAATATTCACCGTCCTGGATACACTATCATAAGTAGTAGTAGTAGTACTGGTGGTGGCAATCATCATCATGACACATCAACTAAAGATCCTGCAGTGTTGTACGTAGATAATCGTGTGAAGTAGAAGAAACTGGGTCATGCCATTGCAATTGGCAACAGCAGCAGGGAGTTTAAGCCACAAGTAAGCTAGCTAGCTAGTTACTACTTGTTTTTGTTGGTAGAAGGAGTATTATCACCTCTTGAATTTTTCCCTCCTAGGCATTAGGTCCTAACAACACTTCTTCTCCTTCTCCTCCACCTCGTCTATTGGCCTCAACCTTGTGATGCAATCAATGTCTACTTTAGGAATGAAAACCATTGTCATCATTACCCTTTGCATGTGACTTTTCAACCTTCCATTCACCCCTAAATCACTTCTCCAAACTAATCACATAACACTCCTGAACCTTTTCTTTTCTTGCAATTTCCGCTCTAGTATTTCAATTACAAACATGGCTAGTCTACACACGGAGGATCAAGTCAAAAAAATTGCATCCAAATGTGCAGATCTTTCACTCACAAAGGAGGAGGGTTTCTCGATAATCATGGACAATCTATTAGATCAAGGTGATAGCTCTCAGTACTCCTGTTGTCATATAGGTAAGCTCTTCTCACCGTAAATCATAGAATTTAGAGCTTTGGAAGGGACTTTTAATAAAGCTTGGAAACTCCAAGGGAAAATTAAAGTCTGGAATGTTGGTAGAAACATTCTTATGTTCAAGCTGGAAAGGGATGAAGCGTCAACTTATATCCTGAGTTACGGGCCATGATCCCTTGATGGCTCCTTACTGGTTCTCCAACCAATCAAAGCCAGGAAGGCACTCAAAGATCATGATTTCTGCTTTATCCAACTCTCAATCAGGATCCATGACATTTCCTTCATCCTCAGACACAAATCATTCGCTCAATGTCTAAATTCACGATTTAGGGTTTTCTTGGAATTCGATGAAGATGAAGGACACTATAGTGGTGAATTTATAAGAGTTAAAGTCAAGCATAATATCTATAGACCCATTTTGCACTATGTTTCTATCATCTTGGAAGGTCGTGCCTCAATTCTCTAGCTTTCCTACGAGAAAATGCCTCTCATTTGCTAGCGTCTTTTTGCATCCAACCAAAGATTGTCTGAACTACAAGGATATCAGCAATGACACACTTCCTTATGGGTCATGGCTCCGAGCATCGGGCTTACGTATTGGGCACAAGGTGACAAAGAAGGACGAGTCTAATATTTGAATAATTATAGAAGAGGTTAGCAAAGAACAAGGCTCAATGACGTCCATGTCTCCATATGAAGGGAATTCTTTGAGGAAAGACACTAATCGGGAAGATCTTTCCATGCATAATAATCTGAAGGACTCGCAAAAAAGCTCAATGAGTGGTCAAGAGCACTCTAAGGAGGACATTGACCTTGGAGGCGGGATCAATTGCTCTCTTAAGGCAATCGATGTCGTTAGGCAACGTCAAAACTTACATGCTTAATTGTCAACCTCACGAATGACTATAAAATCAGTTATCCCGGTTGAGGAGGCGAGCCTATGTGACTGCTCGGTGATGTTGCATACATGAAGCCCTCTAGAGATTGTGGGAGGCAAGAAGTGAAACCTTACAAAGTTCTGGATGAAAGCTCCTTTAGAAAGATCTGGATGCACAATAAACTATGTCCTAAGGTGAAGAAAGGTGAAAACAACAAGATCATGTTAAAACCTTCATATTTCCCAAAGAACGTTGTTCATTGATCTTAGTTCACTGGTGGAAGATGGTGCGACCACTGATGAGGCAACTCCTAGCTTGGTCTATAGTTTCCAAGTTTAATACCTCGGACTTAAAAGTGGTGATTAAATTATTATAATATGATTATTAAAGGCCTAATAGCGCCTAGAGAGTATTGGTAAAGAGAATAAAACCAAAAGAAAAGAGAAAATGCGTAAAACGCTAAAACACGCATTAAATGAGTAAAGGAGAAATATAATCTTGTTAAGGTCCGAGATGGATTCCTAAGGCTTAATTACGCCTAATTAGTATGTGGGAATAATTCCCGAAGAAAATGGATCCAAATAATGGGTTAAAACGCTAATTAAGCATAAAAGCACGTTTTTCGAGAAAACCCGAAAACGTGACTTTAAGTGGTCAAATAGACCCGTAAAAATTATAGTTGATTAAATAACTATAAACAAATATTAATGGAAGCTTAATAACCATTAAAAATAAAGAAACGAGAAAATCCAAAAAACGGGCCTGGTTAGTGAATAGTGCCAAACCGGGTAAAATAACGAGCGTTTTCTGTAAAGACGAAAAACGCTCCAGCTCGTATGTACTAATTGGCGCCGGTTTTATTTAATTAAAACACCTCCCTTTTCTCTTGTTAGCTAGTTAGTAAAGAAAGAAAGGAAAAAGAAAGAAAGGAAAAGAAAAGTAGAAAAGTTACTTTTGTACCTTCTCTCTCCTATTCTCTTCTATCACTCATGGTAATTTCCTCCCCCACTAGAGCTCTCTTCTTCCTCTCTTCTGGTTTGCAAATGGCGATTTCCATAGCTCCACCCAGCTCACCCTTCTTCTCCATTCTCAAGACCAAACCAAGTCCAAACTCCAAGAAAATGGTACCGTTGAATTCCTCTCGACTTGGGGATCATTTCCCACCTCTTAAAAATCGAGAATCTCACAGCTCACTACCATGGCTAAAGCTTCCCTTGAAGGTTTAAGCTACCCATTTTGACCAAGAACCACTCCTTGGTTGTTCAAGGTAAGAAACAAGCTTAAAAATCCTCATTTCCAACCTTCTTTGATTTTTTGGAAAAATTCCAACGTGAGCTCCTTCTCCATCCTTGCTTCAGCCGGTTTTTTATCTCCTCAATGGTTGGAATTTGCTATCTTTGTTGTCCAAGAACATCACTCATGAGTGAAAGGTAATGCCCTTCCTAAAGCTTAAAGAATTTTCTTTAAACCTAGGATTGTAATTGAATTAGTGTGTGGTTCTTAGATTGGCTAGCTTGATTAGTTGGCTGGTTGAGAAACAAGGATCAAGAGGGATAGAGAAATAGGAGGAACAGAGAAGCAAGAAATAAGAGGTGAAAAACATGAAGAATACCAAGGAAAAACTCTAAGGTAATTGAACTACCTTTGGGATAATTGTTAAATAACCGTGTTCTATAGTATTTTAATCTATCTCGACTGAGAGTTGAGTAGGTTGTTGAGATTGGGAATTAAGAATGAGATTGGTGATAATGTTGTTTAAGTGTTGAACAAGGGCTTGAGGCCAATCTAGTGTAGTTGATGATTTGTTGTGGGAATCAAATAATGTGGTAGTGTTGTTGTTGTGTACTTAAATTGAACAGGGCTGATGAGTTGCTTGAATGAGCAAAGAATGTGATGAGAATGCTTATAAATATGGGGAGGTGCTGTCAAATTTTGCCTAGAAACCAAGGGTGATTAAGAGTGTGTGAAACCTAGGATAAACTAGGTGTGTTTGGAAGATGAAAGTGAGTGGTTAAACACTTGGAGGTTGATGAGGAAGAGAATGGTTTTGGGGTAGTGCTAGAAATGGAATAATGTAAGCTTGAAGTGCTGGAAATGACATTGTTTGAGTGGCAAGGAAAGGAGTTCAAATCTGTCACATAGGAGGAGTTAGAAATACTTGTTGGGCATAGGTATAAGAGGATGAAATGGTGTAGTTGAGCAGGAATTAAGGGTAAAAGTTTGGTCCATGATTTAAGGAGGTTTTGAGCATGATTAAGGTGCAAAAATATGTTAGATCACATGTGGAAAGATTAAGGAATCATTAGGGGTGAATTAGGGGTTGAAAACTGGTGAAAAACTGTAAATTTTGACAGTTCCAGGGGTTGTCCGGGTTTGCAAATTGGTACGCAAACCCGGACCATAGCAAAAAATAGCAGAAACCCATCCCTAGGGGTGGTCCAGGTTTTAAACCCGGACCACATGTAAAACTAGCCAGAAATGGACTTCAGTGTTTGGTCCGGGTTTGTAAACCCGACACAAACCCGGACAAACCCGGACCAGGAAACTAAAAATGTAACAAATGTGTTTTTAGTGTCTAATGATGGGGAAGTGAATGGTAATGTTTCAGATGATGTTTAGGACTTGTTTGTGACCTATAAAGGTCCTTGGAAGTGTAAACAAGTTTGAGAAGTGAATGAGAAAGTTGTGAGTTTAAGAAACACATGAACTAAACTAGGAATAACGGGATAACGGGGTTAGGTACGGGAGTATTAGTTTTATATACCGTAACGCCTTAATGTTAATATAAACATTTTATTGTTATCAGTGAACCAAGTGCGAACCTAGCAAGGTGAGATCACACGGTAAAGCTAACCCCGGTGAAAGGTATGATTTTCTCATACTCCGTGTGCTAACCGAGTTACGTTGATTTGTGTGTTTGTGTGCCGGCTTAATCAAGACCAAAGCATGAAAATAATCCCTTGTTTGATTATGTATGCCTTGTTGTATGTTGTATGAGCTAACATACTTGTATGCCGGTGTGGTCTAACATAGTGTGTGGACCAACTCATAGTGAGTATTGATTGACTAGAAACCCGTAGATCGGGTAGTCTCATAAACAATGGAAATATGCAAACACACACAAGCTATCGATTAAGTATAATGATAACGCAAACATATGAACTCCCTAGAATGTGAGGAGATGTACGGGTTGAGTAAATACCCAATAACGGGTAGAAAGCCATATTAAAACAGTCCACGAAATAAATAAGAGTGGAGAGATAAATGAACCTCCATCGAGAGGATTGAAGCTAGTTCAAAGTTGTGAACCGATAAGAAAGGTAAAGAGACCTAAGGGACTATGTAACTCCCTTGAGACACGGTCGACTCCTATATAATGATTTTACCCGGTATAAGAAAATAACCGAAAGATAAGTATATGGAATGTATGGGTAACCCTTGAAACTAAGATTACCCGAATTTAAGTAATGTTCCCTAATCATTATGATCATCGAGAGATGCTCCTAGACTAATATGCCTAAGTATATTATAACTCCAAGAGAGGAGTGTATGGGAAAGTGAGAAGTCCGAGAGTAGTCGGACCTATGAGAAAGTAGTAGGAACTAAGAGTGAGTTCCGGGAGCTAGTAAAACTAAGCTCGAAAGCCATGAGTTTTGGCTTAAGTATGTATTAAGAGAAACAGCGAGAAGAGCGTAGGAGACCTGTAGTGTCTCGAGAACTACGTGAGCTTGAGTATAAGTAACCCAAGAGAGTGGGTTAGATAAAGAGTAAAAACCCAAGAGAATGGGTGAGAATAAGAATATGTAACCTGAGTGTATGGGTGAGTTATTGAACAAGAACCAAGGCATGGTGAGGTATAATCCTCAAGGCCTAAAGGTAAATTAACACAACTAACAACCTTGTTATGTTAGTTAAGGATTGAATTTCATGGTTGAATGTGAATCCTTGTGTAGTGTACATATGTAATGTATTGATATGTTGCATGTTGATTGAATTAAAATGAATCTAATGCTCTCGACAAAAGTAGTCGGCGTACCCCGGTTAGCGCTCGGGGTATGTGAATTTCATATGCAGCTTTAAGCTGAGCCCCTAGGGGCATCATTTTTATTCGTAGGTACACCAGAGACGAGACCGTTCGTTCGAGTGTAGGACAGGGTCGGTGGTTAGCATGGGTAGTTGGATTAATTACTTATGTATTGAAAGAGGTGTAAGACCGAATATGTTATCGGCATCCATATATTGTAGACTCGGTATAGTAAAGAAGTGAAATGAATATTGTATTTGTTTTGAGTACTCGGTTGTTCCAGTCCATCAGACCGTTACTGTATGTGAAATAGGCCTGGTTAGCCATATGGGTGGCTAACGGCGATGTATCACCCTCTGTTGTAATAGAGTTCCGCTGCGAGTTTAATGGTGTATTGTGACAGTTTAAGAGTAATGACGAGTTAGCAGTTGGGGGTGTTAAAAAATGGTATCAGAGCGAAGTATCGCTCTGATGACTAGAAATACCGAGCTTAGGAAATACCGAGTTAGGATTTAGAGACTTAGGGCTAAGGGTTGAGTGGTAGCGTGAGAGATGCGTTAGTTAGGAACTTCCAGTATGTTCTGGATACCTACAATACCAAACCCGCCCTCCACAACCCCCGTATTAAAAGCTCGGGGAAGAACGCCAGCGAGACGGGGAAACCCAATCTGGCAGTTATTTAATATTTCAATATGAACCGGAAATCCCGGAGACGGATCCCACTGGAGCGACAACAACCGCACATAAAGGCCAGAGATCGAGAGATCCTAATTAAAGGAGACCGAAATTTACGGCAGCATGGGGCAACGTGCCTAGCAGTCGCGAGAACCCGGCTGGCCAAGCAGCAGCAAGAATGAAAGCACCAACAGTGCAATAAGGCAAATTCATGAGAAGTAATAAAACCGGGACTCAAGCTTACGGACCGCCAAAGTTAAATAATACCACCAACGGTATATTAACCGACTAAGAACTTAGTCAAAGGCAGATACACCCACCCTACCACACCCGAAAGGATTGGACAGCTACGAGCACCATTACGGGATATACCCGAATAGGACTACAGAAGTAGTGCCTAAATGACTTAACCTCGGTAACCACAGTAAAGACGTGGGAACGAGAAAGAAATTAGAACACAGAACTAAGTAATTAAGAACTCCGAGAGTGGATAAGCACCTAAGTGAAGGACAAACATGTCAAGATGAGTAAAAAGCAGCTCTAAGAAATAGTTATCCAAATAAAGGATCAAAGGAAGAGCCGACAAGGCTACCAATATAATGCGAACAATACCGTGACCGGTATGAGTTAACCTAAGAACCGCTTGTACCGTGCACTTGCCACGACAAGTGCAGTAAAAGCGGGACTATTAAGAGGAGCTTTGACAAGCGACCAGTACTTAGCAAGTACCAAGATGGGAGAGAAGCCAATACAGCCAACACAGCAACGCAACCTTGAGAATCTTGGAATGAAACCTTGGAAAGGCCTAATGGCCTAACCACTATAATAAGAACATGCCAGTCGGCGAGAAGCTAGATCTGGTAAGAAGCAACCGGCATCGAAATGCCGTGAAGATTTTATTTTCAAAACTCAAACTTTTTTTTTCAAAACATAAATTTTCTAAAACCCCGATTTTAAAACCAACCGGAGAACCACGGTAAATTATCATAGGACGATATAAGAGGAGTTGGCAACAGAATACTTCACCTAGGCGTGTGACCGACACTACAACAGGTACACGAACGAGACATGGAACTACCGCACTCCAAAGGAGCTTACGGGCCTGACAGACCAGTTATGAGTTAGTCGGGTAAGTGGAAATGTATCAATAAGATACTCCATGTATGTACACAAGTAGAGTACGGAACACGGGAAGTGGTCGACTCCATACTACGGACGAAAGAGCCAATTCAAACCAAGACAGTTGGACACCTCGAATGACCGAAGAACACAAAGAAGCTTACCAAGCTAAAGGAGTCAGGAATCCAGTAAGATGACGCATCTAAGATTATAGCGTTAAGAAGTGCGAGAAGCACAGAGTATTAAGTATAGACATTGGATATGTCTCAGAAATCATGAAGGAAACAAATGATAATTGGAATGAATACCCAGCATAAAACAATAAGGCGAAGGCCTAAAATGATCATATCAATGTTGATAAAAGGGATAAAATTCCCACAGTATACCTCACTGAAGAGAATGACAACCTGACCAAGAAGGTAAAGGAAAAGTACCAAGGATCTACCCAATAATGGGAGACATTACAACCCTAAACGGGATAGTTCGAACTATATGTAACCGCAAGGCAGAGTAAAGAAATTGAACATACCCAAGAGTTCAAGCCAGATGTAATGGCACAACTCAGTAACACCCAGGAGCAATCCGTGAAGGGTACTAAAGTCAACAGTAGTTGAGCGAGATATCGTGTTGAGAACACAAGTGTTACAGCGAACACTCGGGTAGAACCTGAAGGGATCCCACGTAACACGGATATCCTAAACTGCCAGAGGGCATGAATTAATATCAATATACTTAAAGGGCCGTCCAGGTACGGATGCGTGATGAGACAACCATGTCAAAGAGCCTAACAATACCTCCAAACCATTTAATGGTGTACGGAGAAGCAGAAATTGTATAAACAGCCACACAGAGCATGACTAGTGGCAATGAGGCGTCTAAGCCAGAAAATCAACTACAATTCGTAGATCCAAACTTTGTAAAACTTATGCATAAAGGCATAAGAGTTATTGTGGAACGTGAATCACTACTTTAGAGTGGGGACACCACTTGATTGTGGAGCCTATGGAGCGGTAATTGCGTAAATCCTCCAGAGAAAGGCTACCACCCATGAATGTAATGTGAAACCGCTAGAGCGGCGTAGTGAAACTTGAGCATGTGTTTATTGCCAAGAAGTATTTGAACAGAGATAGTATGTAAAAGGGCTTGATAGCAGTGGAATGAAACCGAGAGAGTAATCGGATAAGTAGTAAACACTGAATGTGTGCAATATGAATTGGAGAGTAAACAATGCGCAAGTAGCGTAGAGAGTTCAAAGTCGTATATTCAATTGAGCCATAGTATAATGGCGGGAGCACATGAGCGGAAGCTAAAGTAGTAGTGGATGCCATGAAAACGAGTAAGAGCATGGTACGCAGCGAGCGACCATTGTAAGAGTATAATCTGATAATGAAATGAAATTGATGAGAAAAGATGGTAAAGGAGACATATTCATTCCTATCACACAAGAGATTTACTGCCAAGGGTTAACGCTTTTACACTCTATATGAATAAGTGTTTTGGTATTGCACTTGTGCGGTAATGATCGAGTGGGAGAGCTAGGAATTGAGAAATGTCAACGAAGCCTGTTGGTCGAGAATCTAAAGAAATAACCGTGCGGCCTTTGGCCAAAGATGCACGAGTAACGTGGGCAGTAACCACAAGTCCCAGGACCGATAGATGGCAAATGCGGAGTAGTATGAATGAAGTTCTTGTACAGAAACAAGTAAACAAACATAGTTCTGAAGCCACTATTAAACGAGGAAGCACTACATACTAAGTAGTAGCTTGACCTCAACCGATAGTAAGTTGGAAAGAGTAAGTTAATAAACACGAAGGTATACAGTGCTATACGAAATAGATTTCCAGAGAACTGGAGAGAAAATCTATAACTCATCGAATTCTCATACGGTAGGAGATACCAAGCGACGATTGAGAAACCTTATTCCCTAGTCAAATAGGGATAGAAAGGGAGTGGATAATACACTGAGAATACCAAGAGGGCGAGTCAAGCTCTAGTTATCAGGTCACGCAACAAAAACTAGTGGGCCGTAATTCAAAGGTTAAGTACACCTAGCAATTGTGAGTAATTGGCTAATCCTAAACGCTTTGAAGCCTTAGAGGCTTGAACCGAACCCGGTTATGAGTTAATTAACCGCATCGAAGTTAAAACACTTCATGATGCTTGAATTAGTGAACCAATGTTCATTGATAACATATGGTCTATTACGCGGGCGTAACCCCTTTTAAGGGGGGTAGGGCGAGAAACTGCTTAGAGTATGTTTTACGTATAGGTGCGTAAACTACTATATGCATAGCACAAAAGAAATTATTTTGATGATTGGAACTTATGTTACATAAACATATGTACCCAGTCATTGTGTAATTATGGTTATTGTGCATGAGAGATACGAGTAATGTGTATATAATGATTATGAAAAGAGGAGTAGAGAAACTCCTGGGGAAAGAGAATCCATATAGTATATGTATTGAGATTAGACATGAGATATTATGAGTATGAATCGGAATGAAACCGGTGTATAACCTAGTAGGAAATGAGTTTCCCTAGGTAATTTTATTTGAGAATGATTGATGGAGTGAGTTCCATCCTTTGGAGTTGTATGTTGTATGTTTTAAATTGAGTAACAATTTGAGAAAACACAAGTCATGAGTTGCTTAGGAAAGTAAGCAAGTAAATTGAGAATGACAACGACCTAAGTTCTAGAAGTAGAGATAAACTAAATGGATTGTTTTATGTAGTATGACTAGAAAGAGTAAAAGATAGAGAACGAAAATGTTTGACTATCTGATTGTTTGAAACTGACGTGGGAGGTGGAACTTGATCTGCTAGCGATCAAGGGAAACCAAACACAAATTGGGGTGGAGGGATAGTTCAACACTGATGCTGATCACATCAGGGTTGGATGATTCTTGAAGCTCCCCATAAGTGGTCATAAGTAATCACGCTAAGAATAGATACAGCTACCATAAACCGGATTTGGAGTTGTGTGATGTTTTTATTTAAAAAAGAATTTTCAAACAGAATTTGAAAAAGGATCTTCCTTCGAGTATGAAGGCGAAAAATGGTTTTGAAACCATTGCACCGTACGTGCGGTGCGGTCCTAAGTGACCGGTTGGGGCGGTGACAGTGTGTGATTTTTCTAAAGGCAGCGGGATGGGGGAGAGTACCCTGAGAATGTCCTGTGTTGAGTGAGTCAACCAGAGTGCCCAAGGATATGTATATGTGTAACGTTTTGATCAGAACCGAAGGGACCGTGGGCCAGAGAGAGTAAGTGCCCATTTGTCATGAAACGGCCGTGAACTAGAAAGTGTAAGTGTTCAACGTGACCGGTACCTGAGGGATCAGTAGTGTATTACTCAATATGGATTCGAGGACTGTAGTGCCTTCTTGTCTTCGGACCGATTCCATGGAGAGAGTATAAAGAGTATTTGTGATGGCTATACATGTTGTGATATGTGTGTGGGTATGTGTAGTGTGAAATGAGAATGACTTGTGAAGTCTGTAAGGTTATACATGTATTATAACCTTGGCATATAACGCCATGAGACTAACCATTTTAGATTCATCAACTTTGAGGACAAAGTTCTTAAGGGGGGTAGATTTTAATACCCCGAACTTAAAAGTGGTGATTAAATTATTCTAATATGATTATTAAAGGCCTAATAGCACCTAGAGAGTATTGGTAAAGAGAATAAAATCAAAAGAAAAGAGAAAATGCGTAAAACGCGAAAACGCTAAAATGCGCATTAAATGAGTAAAGGAGAAATATGATCTCGTTAGGGTCCGAGATGGATTCCTAAGGCTTAATTACGCCTAATTAGTGTGTGGGAATAATTCCCGAAGAAAACGGATCCAAATAATGGGTTAAAACACTAATTAAGCATAAAAGCACGTTTTTCGAGAAAACCCGAAAATGTGACTTAAAGTGGTCAAATAGACCCGTAAAAATATAGTTGATTAAATAAATATAAACAAATATTAATGGAAGCTTAATAACCATTAAAAATAAAGAAACGAGAAAATCCGAAAAACGGGCCCGGTTAGTGAATAGTGCCAAACCGGGTAAAAACGAGCATTTTCTGTAAAGGCAAAAAACGCTCCAGCTCATATGTACTAATTGGGGCCGGTTTTATTTAATTAAAACAGCCTCCCTTTTCTCTTGTTAGCTAGTTAGTATAGAAAGAAAGGAAAAAGAAAGAAATGAAAAGAAAAGTAGAAAAGTTACTTTTGTACCTTCTCTCTCCTATTCTCTTCTATCACTCACGGTAATTTCCTCCCCCACCAGAGCTCTCTACTACTCCTCTCTTCTGGTTTGCAAATGGCGATTTCCATAGCTCCACCCAGCTCACCCTTCTTCTCCATTTTTAAGACCAAAACCAAGTCCAAACTCCAAGAAAATGGTACCGTTGAATTCCTCTCGACTTGGGGATCATTTCCCACCTCTTAAAAATTGAGAATCTCACAGCTCACTACCATGGCTAAAGCTTCCCTTGAAGGTTTAAGCTACCCATTTTGACCAAGAACCACTCCTTGGTTGTTCAAGGTAAGAAACAAGCTTAAAAATCCTCATTTCCAACCTTCTTTGATTTTTGGAAAAATTCCAACGTGAGCTCCTTCTCCATCCTTGCTTCAGCCGGTTTTTGATCTCCTCAAGGGTTGGAATTTGCTATCTTTGTTGTCCAAGAACACCACTCATGAGTGAAAGGTAATGCCCTTCCTAAAGCTTAAAGAATTTTCTTTAAACCTAGGATTGTAATTGAATAAGTGTGTGGTTCTTGGATTGGCTAGCTTGATTAGTTGGCTGGTTAAGAAACAAGGATCAAGAGGGATAGAGAAATAAAAGGAACAGAGCAAGAAAGTAAGAGGTGAAGAAATGAAGAATAAACAAGGAAAACTCTAAGGTAATTGAACTACCTTTGGATAGATTTTTACCTTGTCTTATAGTAGTTAATCTATCTCGACTGAGAGTTGAGTAGGTTTTTGAGATTGGGATTAAGAAATGAGATTGGTGATAATGTTGTTTAAGTGTTGAACAAGGGCTTGAGGCCAATCTAGTGTAGTTGATGAATTGTTGTGGGAATTAAATAAATGTGGTAGTGTTGTTGTTGTGTACTTAAATTGAACAGGGCTGATGAGTTGCTTGAATGAGCAAAGAATGTGATGAGAATGCTTATAAATATGGGGAGGTGCTGTCAAATTTGCCTAGAAACCAAGGGTGATTAAGAGTGTGTGAAACCTAGGATAAACTAGGTGTGTTTGGAAGATGAAAGTGAGTGGTTAAACACTTGGAGGTTGATGAGGAAGAGAATGGTTTTGGGGGTAGTGCTAGAAATGGAAATAATGCAAGCTTGAAGTGCTGGAAATGACATTATTTGAGTGGCAAGGAAGGGAGTTCAAATCTGTCACATAGGAGGAGTTAGAAATACTTGTTGGGCATAGCTGTAACAGAGAGGATGGAAATGGTGTAGTTAAGCAGGAATTAAGGGTAAAGTTTGGTCCATGATTTAAGGAGTTTTGAGCATGATTAAGGTGCAAAAATATGATAGATCACATGTGGAAAGATTAAGGAATCATTAGGGGTGAATTAGGGGTTGAAAACTGGTGAAAACTGTAAAATTTGACAATTCCAGGGGTGGTCCGGGTTTGTAAATTGGTACGCAAACCCGGACCATAGCAAAAAATAGGCAGAAACCCATCCCAGGGGATGGTCCGGGTTTGTAAACCCGGACACATACCCGGACCACATGTAAAACTAGCCAGAAATGGACTTCAGTGTTTGGTCCAGGTTTGTAAACCCGGACACAAACCCAGACCAGGCTAAAAATGTAACATAATGTGTTTTTAAGTGTCCTAATGATGGGGAAGTGAATGGTAATGGTTTCAGATGATGTTTAGGACTTGTTTGGTGACCTATAAAGGTCCTTGGAAGTGTAAACAAGTTTGAGAAGTGAATGAGAAAGTTGTGAGTTTAAGAACACATGAACTAAACTAGGAATAACGGGATAACGGGGTTAGGTACGGGAGTATTAGTTTTATATACCGTAACGCCTTAATGTTAATATAAACATTTTAATATTATCAGTGGACCAAGTGCGAACCTAGCAAGGTGAGATCACACGGTAAAGCTAACCCGGTGAAAGGTATGATTTTCTCATACTCCCGTGCTAACCGAGTTACGTTGATTTGTGTGTTTGTGTGCCGCCTTAATCAAGACTAAAGCATGAAAATAATCCCTTATTTGATTATGTATGTCTTGTTGTGTTGTATGAGCTAACATACTTGTATGCCGGTGTGGTCTAACATAGTGCGTGGACCGACTCATAGTGAGTTTGATTGACTAGAAACCCGTAGATCGGGTTGTCTCATAAACAATGGAAATATGCAAACACACACAAGCTATCGATTAAAGTATAACAAACGCAAACATATGAACTCCCTAGAATGTGAGGAGATGTACGGGTTTAGTAAATACCCGATAACGGGTAGAAAGCCATATTAAAACAGTCCACGAAATAAATAAGAGTGGAGAGATAAATGAACCTCCATCGAGAGGATTGAAGCTAGTTCAAAGTTGTGAACCGATAAGAAAGGTAAAAGAGACCTAAGGGACTATGTAACTCCCTTGAGACACGGTCGACCTCCTATATAATGATTTTACCCGGTATAAGAAAATAACCGAAAGATAAGTATATGGAATGTATGGGTAACCATTGAAACTAAGATTACCCGAATTTAAGTAATGTTCCCTAATCATTATGATCATCGAGAGATGCTCCTAGACTAATATGCCTAAGTATATTATAACTCCGAGAGGGGAGTGTATGGGAAAGTGAGAAGTCCGAGAGTAGTCGGACCTATGAGAAAGTTGTAGGAACTAAGAGTGAGTTCCGGGAGCTAGTAAAACTAAGCTCGAAAGCCTTGAGTTTTGGCTTAAGTATGTAATAAGAGAAACAAGCGAGAAGAGCGTAGGAGACCTGTAGTGTCTCGAGAACTACGTGAGATTGAGTATAAGTAACCCAAGAGAGTGGGTTAGATAAAGAGTAATAACCCAAGAGAATGGGTGAGAATAAGAATATGTAACCCGAGTGTATGGGTGAGTTATTGAACAAGAACCAAGGCATGGTGAGGTATAATCCTCAAGGCCTAAAGGTAAATTAACACAACTAACAACCTTGTTATGTTAGTTAAGGATTGAATTTCATGGTTGAATGTGAATCCTTGTGTAGTGTACATATGTAATGTATTGCTATGTTGCATGTTGATTGAATTAAAATGAATCTCATGCTCTCGAAAAAGTAGTCGGCGTACCCCGGTTAGCGCTCGGGGTATGCGGATTTCATATGCAGCTTTAAGCTGAGCCCCTAGGGGCATCGTTTTATTCGCAGGTACACCAGAGACGAGACCGTTTGAGTGTAGGACGGCGTCGGTTAGCATGGGTAGTTAGATTAATTACTTATGTATTGAAAGAGGTGTAAGACCGAATATGTTATCGACATCCATATATTGTAGACTCGGTATAGTAAAGAAGTGAAATGAGTATTGTATTTGTATTGAGTACTCGGTTGTTCCAGTCCATCAGACCGTTACTGTATGTGAAATAGGCCTGGTTAGCCATATGGGTGACTAACGGCGATGTATCACCCTCTGTTGTAATAGAGTTCTGCTGCGAGTTTAATGGTGAATTGTGACAGTTTAAGAGGTAATGACGAGTTTAGCAGTTGGGGTGTTACACCAAGGGAAATGAATCATAGATGGTTTGGCTACAAAGGAATCTCGGGATCCCTTTAACCATTGTTCATAGCCCTATAACCTATTTCCTTTGGCCCTCATTTTCTGTCTTCCTCGCCTTGTTGTCTCCTTGGATTTAGCCCGTTTTCTTCTAGGGTATGTTGTGTCCTAGATGATCTTTTCTTTCTTTTGGTTGTTTTTATTTTATGGAACTTGAGACATTAGTTTGATTTCTTGGGCATACCTTAATTAGTGCATCCCTAATTAGGTATACTATATATTGGGATTTCTAGCTTACACCATGGCATTCCTAACAATTTGTTCAAGGTTGTCGTCGATTAATAAGTATATGACTAAGGTTAAAAAAAACTTAGCATTGTCCTCCTTTTGAAGCATGGGGTAGAATTAGCTTGCATATGGGAGATTGTCCTACTCCTTCTCCACCGTTTCTCATGAGAAACAGTATAACTAGCCTTACATGCCTGACAGAGGTCATTTGTGATGAGTTATGTTCGTTCTCGGTTAGGAAGAAGATGCGAAGGCAGACCAACACCAGCTACAGGAGCATGACGGAAGATGTAGGTGGATGCTTTGGTGTATTTGGCTTTATAAGGGTTGCTGAAGTAGTTTGCTTACCATGTGGACCAAGTGGTTTGGTGGGTAACATCAATGATGTTCTACAATGTGTTGGCCACCGTTGGTTGTTTGTTAGAGAAGGGCCCTATAGTAGTATTTTCTAATTAGTCTCTTTCGGTATTATGATAACCTATTTACGAGGTTGGTCTACATTTATTGCCTAGAGATTTCATAGTTATAAAAGATAGCATCATTTTTGCTAGATGTTTATCAAAGAAGGATAGTCAGTCTTTGTCGTCTAGTTTGGTTTGGGGTGGGAGGCTTGGATATTGGAAGTGTAATATATATGTTGCCTAAGAGTTAATATGATTGTTTGTTTTTTGAAAAAAACTTAACATTGTCCTCCTTTGGCGGAGGGGCTCTTTTTTCATTGTCTTCCTTTAGCAGGGGTTTATGTGCTTATTATCATATGATTTAAGAGATGTTCTTAAGTTTGTGGGTACTATGGGTCCTTTTTCAGATGGTTTTCTTCTTCTATCTTACTTCTCCCTTTTTTTTATTTATCTAATGGGTTTTGTCTTCCTCTCTGTTTATCAATGAAGAAATACACTTTACATGTCCAAATTTTCAACAATCTTCATTAAGGGAGGCTAATTTTTATTTGTTTTAGTGGCTTTGGTTCAACTTGAGAGCAATGTGGTAGCCAATTTAAAGCTCAAAGCCGACAGCGGTGATCAACAAAAAGATGGTGGTGGTGCTATGCAAAATAAAAATAACAGGGAAAGGAGAGGGACAGAAGCTTCAACACAACCCACAAAATGAGATGGGGATGTTTTTGTGGGGCTAAACATTTTGCTAGAGCTGGTCGACATAGAGCGAGGACTGATTGAAGCTCTCATCTCTCTGTCTACGGCCTCTGGGTTGCATGCATGTTTTGATTCTCTTGTCGATGCGGTAGGATTGGGCTGGGAAGTTGTTGTCCTCCACTGGATATTGATGTCTTCAGCATGGTCATCGGTCTGACAGCTTGCATGTTCCCGATTATGTTATATCTATCCTTTGTCGGTTCCAGGGACAAGTGGAAGGCAGAGAAGGAGTTGTCAGCGAAAGAAGGAAATATGGTGTTGCATGTAGATCAATTATGCTGCATCAAATTAGATCCACCTTCATAATCATCACAATCATCTCTACTACGGCGGGGACGAGATTTAGAAGAAGGAAAAATTGAAGAAGAGGAACGAGAAGGACTGGGTAGAGATGAAAATCGCCTCACGAGTGGTTTAGTATTGATGATAATGATGACAACAACAACAACAACAAAACACTTGCTTTGCCACTGATGGATATATGTTTGCATTTGTCGTGGTGATGACGCTTCAGGCAATTGTTGTTTCACAAGGTTGCACTGATGTGGTATAATATGATCAAAAAGGATGCGGTGATGCCGACGGGGTCTACCAAGGGTTATATAGCAGCTGACACGGATCCCCCCACTTTCACTTTGTAAATTGGTTGATATATAATACATACTTTGATAAGTATGTTTAGTTATTTTTTGGTTATATCCCCGGTGTTATGTTAATCGGACTAAGTATATATTTTGTTATGGGCGGACCTAGGAATGGCGTTGTAATCTTTTTGGTTTGATGGTTTTATGTTGCTTACAATTGGAAGAATGTTTAGCTTAGATGGTATGGATGACTTCTGGAAGCATAAAAAGCTTCAATGGCCACGTTATGGGGATTGATCTTTCTTCACATTGCACATGCAACTTCCCATAGGGATATGGGTGCCTATAGTAGTGGGTTTAGTTGTTTCTTGTGTGGTAGTTGTGTATGTATGTCTTCGGCTTATATTGCCTTTTTGTAACTTGTCCCTATCTTAATGAGTAATGGTTGGTTTGGTTTCAAAAAAAAACTTTTATGGTATATTGGTTGGTTTCATATTTTATTTAAATTATGTTAAATATATATGTGTGTAACACCCCTACCGGTAATCACACCATTAACTCCTAACCCGTCTCCATTACCAATGCACAAGTAGCGGAAATTCCAATACTACCGGGGGAAAAATAATGCCGTTAGTCACCCACGTGACTAACAAGGCCAATCCAAACTCAACAAACATTACAAATACAATATCGGTCTGATGGGTCTTATATACCGAACACTACAACCAAACTACACATTCCTCTCCTTACTCAAAATCTCATCCAATTACAACTTCAATCCATGAATTTACAATACAATATCCGTTCAATACTATACCGAGTCTACTACAAGTCCCGCTTATCAATAACATATTGTACTTACAATCCCATAATACACAAATACAATTTCTTAAACAACTACCCATATCAATAACAACCCCGTCCTACTCTTGAACGGTTGACAGCTTCATTGTACCTGGAAAATAAAAATGATGCCCCTAGGGGCTCAGCAAAATTGCTGCATATGAAATTCGCATACCCCGCGTACTAGCGAGGGTACGCCGACTATTTGGTCGAGAGCATGCGATTCATTTTATTTCAAACGGCATGCAAGACAACAATACATTATATATGTACGTCAGCACAATCAAGGTTCAATGAAGAACACAACCACTAACACACACATCAAGGGGTTAGTTTAATTTGTTCTTTACTTAGGCTTGAGGGTTTCTACCTCACTATGCCTTACTCAATTGCTCATTGTCTTACCCACACTCTCTTGGGTACTCTTACTCACAATCTCAACAAGGTCACAATACTCAACCCAATTGTCCTCCCAAACTCAATTCTCAAGTCTCTCAAGTCACAACTCAAGTCTCAATACTCACATACTCATACTCAATACTCAAATACTCAAGTTCCCAAATCAATACTCAATACTCAAAGGCATCTTTTAAGTCTTAGCCACGACCTCTGGGCAGGGTTAATACACAAGACCCACCACCGGGCTTACAAATACAAAAGAAGCTATGCATTTAGCTTCTCAAGTTCACAAATGTCCAGCTCTCTACCGGACTACTCAAATTCCCAAAACTCCTCTCTCGGAGTCATCTCACAATCTCATGGATTAGCATGGAGGTATCACTCTCGATAACATCTATTAGCTTAGTGAATTCCTCAATGTCTAGTATTCTAAGATTTAGGTTTTACCCAACCTATCGAATACTCTCATGTTCGGGACATTGTTCATTCTAGTCGGTTCCTCTCTTGGGGGTTCGACTATTTTTCTAAGGGGTTTGGTGATCCCTTATCTTAATTTATTTCTCTCAAGGTTCAAGTTTGAACAATCATCAATCCTCTAATAGAGGTTACTTAGTACTTCCACCATTATTTGTTTTGTGGCTTGAGTCAATTCGGTTCTCTCACCGTTATAGGGAGTTTACTAATCCCGTACAATTCTCTCACGTTCTAGTGAGTTCATAGGTTTGTGTTATTGTATATTGGTTCGATAGTTTTGGTGTGTTTCCACATTTTTATTATTTCGCAATTGACTCTTCCTACGAGTCAATACTCAAACAAGACTCAACTATGAGTCGCACTACTGTGCTCATTCACACTCAAACAATTCATCCACATTCATATATTTCATGAATTATACAAACTTCAATTCAAAATACAATTCAACAAACAACAATACAATACAAGCACCAATGAGTGAAAACAATCCGATTCGTGCATTTATCTTGTTAGGTGATCACACAATCAAACAAGCACACAAATCGGGTAACCAAGTTGGGATACAGAGCATGAGAAAATCATACCTTTCACCGTGGTTAACTTTACCGGGTGTTCTCACGTTCCTCGGTTCACACTTGTTCCTCATGTCTTACTCTTGAACCACTAATTACATGTCAAATGGTTCAATTAATATTAAGGCGTTACGGTAGGTACATAATTGCTACTCCCGTACTTACCCCGTTATCCCGTTATTTCGGTTTAACTTAGTGTACTTAAACTCACAACTTTTTCAATCACTTCTCAAACTTGTTTACACTACTTAGGACCTTTAAAGGTCACCAAACAACTCATAAACAACTCCTAAAACCAATACCATTCAATCCCCCATGTTTAGAACCCTTAAAAACACTTTCTAGGCATTTTTGGGGTGGTCCGGGACCTGGTCCGGACCCAAGGTCCCGGACCAATACTCTGCATTGCTCTCGGCCTATTTTCACTATTGGTCAGGGACTTGGTCCTGGACCTAGTCCCGGACCACTTGCAGGTTTCACTCTCGACATGATTTCTAATGCGGTCCGGGACTTGGTACATATCCTAGGTCCCGGACCCTGCTAAAAACTGCTACTTAGTGGATTTTTCAACCCCAAATCAACCCTTAACCCCCCCTAATCATTCCATAAACTTTCTACAAGTTTCCTACATAATTAAACACCTCAAAACACTCGTTAAACCACCTCAAATCCTTGGTTAAATCCTTACTCCATTTCTTGTTCATTTTCTACAAAATTTCATTCCTACTTTCACATTTTGCACACTTGTGCATTTCTAGCTTCTTCTTGCTAGTTTCTACCTCTTACCAACCTTACCAAATCACCTAATGACCATTCCCATTCATTCCTATACATTTGCACTTCTAACCCAAGTCCAACTCTCATTTCCTAAGTCTTACACACTAGCTCCTTTTCTAGCTTTTCCAAAGCATTTCAATACCCCTTTGCGACAGATTTTGCCTCTTCCTTTTCCTACCCTTATATCCACTCAAGAGAGGTTAACTAATCCAAATAAATCCCTTCCCATATCTAGTTCATTCCCTAGGTTGTTCTTACTCATTACAACCCCTAGAACACATTATTTCTACCAAAATTTTGCCATAACCTCCCCATAAATTTAACATATCCCAAACGATCAACTCTCATCAATTTCCATTCCTAATCTAACCACACCCTTAAAGGGTCCTACCAGCACACAAACTCAACTAAAAATTCACTAAACAACAACATAAACACAATTCCCAAATCACTTGGCTCCAAGGCCCTTAATTCAAACAAAATTTCATAAACTTCTTCCTATCACAATCAAACACATTTTCCTCACAAATTTGGGTTCATTCATTAATTTACCCATCCCAATTTCCAAAAAAATCAAAACAAAGTTTAAGGTAGATTTCTTACCTTAATTTCACAAGTTCCTCTTTTAATTCTCCTCTTGCTCTTCCTCTTCCCAAATTCGGTCAAGTGGGAATGGAGTTGCCAAACTCCATCCCAACATTCAAGAAACACAAAATACACACAATTAAAATCCTAAACCATTGGAAATACACTAATCCCATGAGGGGGCTTAAAGCACAAAATTCTAGGGTTTACCTTTGGAGTTTTAGGAGGGGTTTTCACCCTTGAATCAAGAAGGGGGATCCACCACCTTTGGAGTGTTGAAACAAAGCTCCAAAACAAGAGGAAAACAAGGTAAGAGAGAGAGAGAGAGAAAAAAAATTGGCCAGCCTAGGAAGTGGAGAGAGAATGACTTTTTCTAGAAAATTTTTACCTTAGAAGGAAGAGGAGACTCCAAGCTACAAGGTGGCACCATTTTTTCTTCAAATGGGGTATACCCATGGAGATGAAGTTCTTCATTTTGGAACTTTGAAAAGAGAGAATGGTAGAGCTAGTTGAGGGGATAAAGAATATGTGATTATTTTTTTGTTTTGAGCCTTAACAAGGCTTGGGCAAGGCAAGGAAGGAGGGAAGCCATTGTTGGCTGGTTGGAGAACTCAAATCGGCAGCCCAGAGGAGGAAGGAGCCAGCTGGGAGAAAGAGGGAGAGGAAAGAGAAGAGGGAAAAAGAAAGTGAGGGAGGAGAGAGAGGGTAAAGTGACTTTTTCTACTTTTTCTTTCCTTCTTTCTTTTTCTTCTTTCTTTCTATCTTAGTGTGTGTGTGAGAGGCTGCCCTACATATTAAAAATCGGCCCACTGTATATGTGCCAGCTGGAGCATTTTCGTCTTTTACAGAACGCTCGTTAATTTATCCGGTTTTAACATTATTCACTAACTGGGCCCGTTTTCCAGAATTGTCTTGTTTCTTTAATTATAATGGTTTTAAGCTCCCATTAATGTTTATTTATCGTTATTTGATGAACTATAATTTTTACGGGTTCATTTGACCACTCAAAGTCACGTTTTCGGCTTTATTAGCGTTTTAATACATTATTTGGATCCGTTTTCTTTGGGAATTGTTCCCATATATTATTTAGGCATTATTAAGCCTTTTAAATTCATCTAAGACCCTTGTCGAGGTCGTATTCCTCCGCCGGTCACATAACGCTCAATTTAGCGTTTTTCGCTTTTTAAGCGTTTTTCTTGTTTCTTTTGGATTTATTCTTTTTACCAAAATTCATTAGGCACTAATAGGCCCTTAATATCGTATTAGAGTAATTTAATCACCCTAATTAAGTTTGGGGTATTTGAATGTGAGTTGAAAGTTTTAGATCCTTCTATTTAAACTGGTTCACCTTAACCATTTTATCCAAGAAAGCATACATATAACATTGGGTTAAATGTTAGCTAGAAACATAGATTTTTTTTTTAAATCATAGAAAGAAAAATGAAACAGAATAAGATTATACAAAAAACACCAGCGTATTGAGGCGACCGTAAGACCCGTGAATTCCAAGAAAGCCTCCCCATTCAAACAACGTGACCTAGCGATTGAAAGAAGACAGGGAAATCTGCTTTGATTCCTCTTCCTTCGGGGAGGACAAAAGAAAGAAAAAGAAGGAAGAATTCATGTTCAAGAATGCGAACTTTCGAAATATCTCAAACTTTATGTTCGTTTATGAGGCATGGATCCAAGTAGCTCTCCTATTTGTCAAGAAGAGGGTGGATGGTGGATAACACTTTTCAACAGTTAACTCCCCTTTTATGAAGAAATTAGATAACTCTTTGATAACTTTGTTTTCAGAGAGAACCATAAATTGTCAAGGAATGTAAAAAAATTGAGAAGAATGCAAAAAAAATGGATTTGTTTGAAGTTTTGTGTATGTTTAATAGTTAATTATTATTAATTTTATCAATTATATATATGCTTTAACTTTTTGAATAATTTTATTCCTTTTTTATATAAAATTTCATAAAATACCCTTGAATAAAAAAGTGGCATGATGTGAACTTGAAACAATGTCAAACTAGTCATTACTCAAGGTCATTTTACAACGTAAGGGTATATCGTGAGTTTAGAATTTTTTTAGGGGTATTGTAACACCCCTCTCAAAAAATCACGTAATAATCACTCACATTAACAGATAAATAAAATGTCTTATAGCGGAAGGATAAACCACAATATTAAACTCACTAGGGTGTCACCTGCCATTACCCGCCCATGCGAGTAACGAAGCAGCAACCAAATCCAAACAACTAAAAATAACAACGCTACTATACCGCTGTGACAACGAGATAACTCCTATACATCATACTAAGTTCATAATCATAATCATCAACAAGTGAGCATCTACCCAAATCCCAAGTACATACAACTGTACCGTCATACAACCACAGACTGGAATCGTTATACAAATGAATTTCATGTGCAATAATTAAAGTAATCCTAACTACCCTGTGCCCGCACTTCGGCTTCGACGGAGATCAGCAACCTGTAAAATAAGTGTAGTCTCAATGATAGACGCTGAGTATGCCGGGCCTGGACCCTATTGGTCACTTGTCATTTTTAACCATCTTGATATTAGATTGATGTCATGCTTTACCATTTTACAGATATAATAAATACTGTAGCAACATGCATGATTATATAACCATCCATCCAATCCAAACAGTCATTTATAAATATAAACAGCACGGTCACACATCATACAATACAATAGCATTGATAATCCATACGTCGTATGTTAACATCATAACGTATTACAACACTCGGCCCCCCGGACCCTCACATATCATTTGGTTTGGTTAGCACTGTCGGGCGTCAATTAGGACAACCCGAAATATACTCACTTGGACGGTAGTCCCACGTACACACAAGGTGCTCATTGCCCTGATCATCCGAAGACTCCGGGACTATTTCACTTTGCCTTTGTAAAGGCGTCCATTTAGGTGGCCAAAGGCCTGGTGCCAACGGTAGCACACTCCGCCTGATGATCTATCTAGGTTCATTGAAATACCCCAAATAAATGAACCATTTAAACCATGGTAAAACACAATAAAACACTAAGACACGGTTTGAGCAAAAACATGCTCTAAGCTTGGAGTGAACTTGGTTAGGACCCAAAGAGCCTACCAAGACTTGATAATATTTAATTATGACTTAATAAGGCTAAATAAGTCCTTAGGAAGCTTTGGAAGACAATGAAACCAAACAAAACACAAATAAATACCTTAAAGTCAATATGAGCAAAAATGTGCTCTAAGCTTGGGATAAGTGTGTATAAGACCTAATGGTCATACCTATACCTTATAAATATGTTAATGAACATATTAAATCAATTACTAAAGAAAACCAAGCTTGAAAACAAGTTAAAACACAAAATGTGCTTTAAGAAGTCTTAAAGCACGTTTTTGAAAAATTGTCTTGTAAATGAGTTTTGAATGGCTAAATGTCCATCATTACTCTTTAATTAACATGTGTACTATATAGTATCACATTTGGGTGGCTATATCAATGGGAAATCAAAAATTTCACAACAATGTGCCTTGTTTTCATGAATAGTAACTTTTATAAGTTAGTTTGTAAAATATGTTATCATAAGTAATTAAATTGGCAAATAAAGTCTAAAATACCCCTTGCTACTATTTGGGGCCGGTTTTCTCATAAGGGAATGAGTCATCCCTTTGTTAAATTGATAAGATAGAAATTGATAAAGTAAAACACTATTTACTTTACTTAAATATCTAAACTAACAAAACTTATCTTCATTCTCCTTTCCTTCTTCATTTCCCACGGTTACAAGGCTTCCTCAACCTCTCTTCTTTCTTCCATTCACGGTTTGGAATAGTGCTCACCAAAGCTCCACCTTCCATTGGCAATAATTCTTAGCTCACTTAACCAAATCAAGAACAAACACCACCATTCTCTTCCTCTCATCAAGCTCTTCATTCCTACCTTCTCAAAACTTCAAGAACACCATTTCGGTGCCATGGAGTTCCACCATTGAAGGAGCTTGAGCTTATATTTTCACATATTATTGTTCTCCTTTGCTTCAAGGTGAGGAAACTCAAAGAAAAATGGCATTTCCTTCATGTTTGTGTGATGTCCGAAAATCACCATTAATGGTGCTCATGTGTTGCTTTGTTCTAGCTCCATTTGAATCCTTCAAGGACTTGGTGGAGTCCTCTCTTGGTAGATATTCAAACTCCCTTCAAAGATCAAGGTAAAACAACTACATTAATGTTTTTGAAATAATGTAACCTAGGGTTTACAATGAGATGAAGCATAAAGCTTATATACTCATTTCAATATTGGTATATTGTTTAGTAGTTGACAAGGAAAGAAATGCCTTACCGGTTTTAAGAGCGGGAAACAAGCAAAGAAGTTTGAGTGGGAAAGGAAAGAGTGTAAAATAATATGCTATCTCAATGTGGTTTTAATGCCTTAGGAGAAATGAGCTATAATGCTTGCAAAACTACCTAAAGAGCAAATGGTGAATGACTTAGTAAGGTGTTCTCAAGGAGACTAGTAAAGGAACATATGTCCTGGTGTGTGTAAATGCAAGTCAAAAGGCTTATGCATTGTGGAAATTCAGTGTTTAAGGATTATGCAATTTAAGGGCCTAGAGCCATGTTATTTAAGGGCCTAAGTGCCAAGCAAGTTTAATTATGCACTATATTGTGATGTAGTGTAAATTTGGTGAAGTTTTGTGAGTGATAGTGTTCTCGATGGAATTAGGTGTTCTTGAGTATTTAATGGTGAAAACTATGAGTTTTGGAATGATGATGTGCTAAGAGAACCTATGGCGAAATTTGTAAAATGTATAAGGAGTTTTAAGTGTTTAAATGAGCTTTGGTGAACTAGGAATTGTTAGGTATGGATAAAGTTTCACTAAGGAAGAAAATATGCATTAAGGTGTTCTAAGGTGCTACAAGGATTAGGTGCTATCTTGGAAGTTCTAGGAATTTAATGAGTGTTTTGAGAATGTATTTAAGTCTTGGAGAAGGTGTTAAAGGTTTAGAAATGTTGATGTACAAGGAAGAAGTGATGTTTAGGTAAGATGTGAAAAAGGAGATTTAGTTAGTAAGAAAAGAAGTTTGAGAGATGATGTTAAGGTGTAGAGGAAACACCTGGGTATAGTGGTCATTATAGGTGAACTACCACTTAAAAATCTTAGGAGAAAACATCCCAAGTGCTAGGAATTTTGTAAGAAATTTGTGAATGATAAGATGGTTTTGGTGAGTGATTTAAAGAGTTTAGCACATGGCTAAAGGTGTGTTTGATGTGCCAAATGATTTAGGAAACATTATGAGGCTTTAGGAGAAGTTTGGTGAAATTGGTTAAGTGTTTAAAGACTTGGAAATTGAATGTTTTGCCGTGTCCGAACTTCCGTCCGGACATGGAAGTTCGGACAGGCTCTGTTGGGGTAAAGGATTTTCTCATTCTCGAACTGTGTCCGAACTTGGGAAGTCCGGACACAAGTTCGGACGTGACTGTTTCTATCTGGGATTACTCTCGAACTGTGTCCGAACTTGGGAAGTCCGGACACAAGTTCAGACGTGTGTATGGTTTTCAGTATTAGGTCGCGGCTTGTGTCCGGACTTGGGAAGTCCGGACACAGTTCGGACAAGGCACTGTATGGACCAAAATTGTTGTTTTAAGGTATGGAAATGATGTGTAATGATGGGGATTGATAGGTGATGATGTTATAAGGTTGTTAAGGACATGTTAGGTGAGTTTTAATGGCAATTAGGTGGGTGAAAAGTTGTATTAAAATGTGAGGGTAAAACAAGTTAAAAATGTTAAGTTATGTAACTAAGTTAACGGGGAGAAGTATAAGCATTAGACCTTAAATAATCATGCTACCCCGATGTTAATAAAAATACATGTAATGTTATCAGTTGTTCGAGAATTGCTCGAGGAACATAAGTGGACGTGGTAAAGTGGACTCCGGTGACAGGTATGGTTTTCTTGCAACCTGTGTCCTACCAGATTACACCGGCTTGTATGCCAATGTGTTTTACTGAGTGTTTGCCACCTTGTAAGATTAAAACATGTAATGAGTTTATAGCAATTCATTTATGTGGCGAATTTGGCCTCCGATACCATTTAATCCCAAATATGTGTTAAACCTTAGCTAGCCAAATCTAGGAACACATGAGTGATCGGTATTCGGAGTTGACGGCCCAAACCTTGGGAACGTGCTAACCACGGCTATGTGTGAGTTAGTTGGACATTGTTGTTGTATGAAAGTGTGTGAACCTCCCTTGTGTGCTTAACTCGGTTATGATACCGTATGGTGTGTGGATGTGGTAGGCTCCATAATGGATCTCTAACTAGTTATTTATAAGTGTATATGTACTAATGGGGGGTGAGGAGTCCGGTTGTTCCGGCCACGCGTGTGATGGACGGGAGTCGATATCATATCGGTTCGGCTCTCTGTATGAGGTGGTATTCCAATTTGGTTTCTACCTTCCCTTAGCTTATCCAAAGCTAGTTACTGACTCACGTCGGGCCACAGGGGCATACGAATGTTATTTCGGTGTGCTTGGGATCACTGTATCCGACACACCTTGGGTATAAGTTAACCGTTCTATATAACTGGACGGTAACGAGGTTGGTAACGAGCTTAACATGGGATTGGCAAAAACCCTAGGCTCACATGGTATACTAACTATGGTGGAAGGTTCCTTGTGAGAACCGATTTTATGGTGTTATGTAATGTTATGGTGCTATGCAAATTCCCTTGCTATGCTATAGTATATATATATATTGGATGTTTTAAATGAATGCGATGTCATCATATGTACGTCGAAACAAGAAAGGTTTTGTTATGTTTTGTTATGTGTGGAATGAGATATATTGTAGGACATGGAGTGTGTGGATCATGGAAATGAATCCCGGTTTGTGGCAGGAGGCGTTTAAGGATAACCCGATTAATGGGTACATGTCGTTCGTTAAGGAAGTAGCTCCGTTTTAGAGGAGAGCCACTCTAGGGTTTAAGGAATCATTGGATGGTTGGTTAAGTGTGGATGTGTTGGTTATAGGTTGAGCCCATTGAGGCGAAATATTATGTGTTGTATGTTTATGGCCTGTATGCATGATTTAAATATAATCAACTGCATGCTAAGACGACAATTAGTTGTGCGTGGCCCGGTAGCATGTGGGCTGCGGGATTACCATACCAGCAAAGGTGCTGAGCCCCTTGGGGGGCCACCCTTTCTCTCCTTTTCTATTTCAGGTACAAGGAGCTGGAAGCCGTTCGAGAGTAGGACGGGGTAGATGTTTGTACATGGGTAGCCATTTAATGGCGTAAGCATTGTAGGCGTAGTAAGTCCGAAATTGTTATCGGCATTAGTTTGTAAATACTCGGTACAGTGGGAACGTATGTAATAATAAATGTTGGAAACGGAATAAGGATGGTATTGTGTAGTTGCTCGGAAATCTAGTCCATCAGACCGATACAATGTACATGTATTAGCCTTGTTAGCCACGTGGGTGGTTAACGGCGTGTAACACCATTGAATTAAGTAATGTGATGAGTTGAATTTTCCGCTGCAATTTGATGTTATGTGTACGGTGGTAGGTGGGGTGTTACATTCATTCAAGATTAACTAGGGTAAACCCGATACGGGATAACCCAAGAGATCTCTACGCGCGACCAGCAGCCAGTGACTGTCTGGATTAAGGTACATCATCACATTCATTCACACTCCACTGTAAACTTCATTAGTTAGGTAGTCAGTTACAGTTTTAATCATGGAGACATTCACTTATTTTGTTGGCTGCCCTATGGGTCTTACACATGCCTAGAATGATACTAGGTAGTATTTATGTTCGAGTGAGTTGAGCTCTAGGGATCGACAATGTCGTGTCCCATCCCTAAGTGTTTTACTTAGGTTATAACTACATACTTGTAATACTTTGCGTATTAGGTCAGGCAACGATAATTCCAATCACACGTCTCGCATATGTAGTTTTATATAAGTCGATCTATAGTCAACGTAGTATTAGTCCTGTAGGACGTTCGTGCATAAGTTAATAATGCAGTAACACAAATATCCATCACACACATAATCACATACATATCCACACAAGTTATTTGTCAAACAAATCCGAGCCCGAGGAATTCCTCAGGACAACTCGGATCAAACCCCTTTACATACCGTTCACCGTGCCCAAGGTCGCGCAGTGTAGACCGCTAGGGCTATCGAGCGCGCACGTCTGAATGGCGATCTAACAATACGAAGAACGCTAAGTGTCAATCCACATGACATTATGATTCAGTATTTCCGAATAACATCTGTAACCCTGATAGTACAACTGTTATGAGTTACGGTATCGTTATCTTTAAGCTCCTTATTCGTAGTGTGAGTTAATACTCGGTTTACAATGGAGTATGGAACCTTACATTATACACTTGTTATTTTTCATTCAAGGTTTGTTTATCATACCAAAATCGTATATTAACTATAGTGTTTTTATGTCATTGTATACTATGGTTTGTACCTTTATTCTTGACGTGTATTTATATATACACATGCGCTCAGTATGACAGTTTTAATAAACTATGGTTTGGACCACATAATATTGTTTAGTGTTACACTTATTTCATAATGTCACATAGTATGATATTTTATGAGTCATTTAACTTTATAACATATAGGTTTGATAACTATATGTATGTACCGGAAATAATGTACACATATGATACACATGTGCTCCTTTATATAATTCTCATTGATCACAATATAATCACATACTTATAACATGTCATAGATACTTAATTTTATAACATCAAAAACTTTGTAATAGAATATAATCCAAGGTTTTATAACACTTGTTATAATTACCGGTAATGCATATCTTGATTCCATTTCCCATCAAATCCCATACTCTCAATATTCCAATTTCACCACTTACTTTATATCATACTGCATTCATCATACATTATAAAATTTACAACTATATTGTATCTTAATTCCCACTGCAACTCAGCTACACAGAAGCAACCTATAATGAAATCTGCAACAACAACTACACATCTCTTCTTGGTTCTTGTTCCTAGTTAATTCAACTGGGATTTACTTCTTTCCCACGGCATTTACCCAACTAGTTATGGGTATCAACCATGCTTTAAACCAAAATCATCCCGCTTAATCACTCACCCTTCTACTGTACTCCATTATACAGAAACAGCAGCTAGCTGAAACTGAAATCACATTCAGTGATATGCCTCTCCATTCCTCCCCTTGCAGTTCGATTATCAGTTTCTAATCCCATCCCAATTTCCTACAGATTCACAAAGCTCTTATTCCATTAGTGTTTCAGCTGTACAGAGACATGGTTACAGAAAAAAAAATGAAACCAAAACAGAAATTGAGTTTCTGTTTGGTTCTTTCTGGTGGTGAATTATTCTAGCCTCTACTCTTCCCCTAAAGTGTTTGTATCTTACTTGAGTGTATTAGTTAAGTTCTAGGATCATTTACCATTCAACACAGCCCTTGTAAGCCCCCTGTAATGGGGTTACACAGAGAGCACAGGTTTCAGGAAGGAAAACTGAAACCAGAAACTACTTTTCTGTTATCTTCTCTTCTAGCCCTTTCTGTTTGCTCACCAATCTGACTTCCGGTTTCTCCCAAGTGTTCACACTCTTAGCCAAGTCACTTACAAGGTTTTAAGTTCGCTCTCAATCCATTAACACACCAATACAACACCTGTACACAATTACACCGAAAACAATCTGCTAATGGAAAATCTGAAAGACTCAATTAGTGTATCTCTTTTATACTCCTTCAGTAGATTATTGACTGATTCTAATTCTCCCAATGGACATGTCCACCTAGTGGATCATTTTAGCAACATTTTAGATCTCATATAAAGTCACTTCAACTTCGTTAACTCCCCTGAAAACTCTTTACACAGAAGGCTCAAACCTGTCCAAACTGTGACCTGATCTGGTATGATTTTATTTCCTTCTTGTATGTTTGTTTTGTCCCTCGATCTGGTTCCTACTTCTGCCTAAGTGTTTACCCACTTACTAAGCACTTCATCAGTAGTTTTAAGTCTGAGGCAACCAAATAAACACTCATGTAACTCCTCTACAAGGATCTGAAAACTGAACAAAAACCTATAAACCTGGAACCATGAAAACTGATATACATAATTATATATTTTTCTACTGTTTTAGTATGTCAAATGACTCCTCTTGGTTGTCTAGCTGTCTAATTACATGTCTTAACATTGTTTTAATTTTAAAACAATCCCAAACAACTTTGCAAGTGTTACAGTATCATCCTCATACTGAACTAGGAACTAATCAACCTGAAAACAGGCTGAAACCTGAAACTGGTATTTCTTTCCTCTTCTGTTTTTCTTTCCACCTATTGATCTGGGTTTTACTTTCCCCCTCATTACCTAGCCACTGGGTTAAGTGTTTTATTAAGGTTTCAGTCTCAAAGCAAACCCCAAAACAATACTGTTAATGTTGCAGAAATCCAAATACTAAACTGGGAAGAAGCTGAAACATGAAACTGATGAATTCTCTGTTAATGTTGCAGAAATCCTATCTTCCCAACTTGCTTAGTGATCTGTTTATGTATCTTAATACAGTGTTAAGCTCTTACACAACCATTACAACTCTCTTATCCTCTGTAACAGAGTTATACCGAAACACAAGTTTTCTGAAAGTGGACTAAAATCAAAAACTGATACTTTCTCTTGATTTGTTCTTTGTCTGTTTTCTAAACTCATTTACAACTCCTCCTAGTTGTTGTACCCACTCAGTATATCAAGACTTTAAACTTAAGAACAAACCCAAAGCAGCTTTGTTATTGCTACTGAAACGTGTAACAGATCTGAAGTTTGACAGATTTCGTTTCTGTTTTCTGGTCATGAAATTAGTTTTAGAGATTGCTCACCACTGTGATACCTTAGCTGCCTCCCCTTGTTGATCTATGGCATCTTAGTTAAGTATTTAGGTAAGGTTTTAAACTTAAAACAACTTAGTACACACTGATAACTCTACTGTAATTCCTTTATACAAAAACTGATAAAATGCAAACAGCAAATGTGACTTTCTCTGATTCTGTTTGGTCACTAACTTGGTTCCCAATCTCTCCTCACGTTTCCTAGCTTCCTAGTCAAGTGTTGTGATATAATCTTACCCTCAACAATGTGGTTACTCCTACTGAAGCATGTTCATACAGAAACAAGAAACTCATAAACTAAAGACTGAAACCGAAACAGGAGAATTTTAGAACCTGGAATCATCACTGGACTATTCTCTTATTTGCTCACTGTCTGTTCCTCTAACTGCCTTACGATTTATACCAACATACTTACTTACCTAGTTAAGTGTGCTAGGAAGTTTCTAAACCCAAAACAATCTTGGTGATGTTATAGAATTATCCTCACACAGAAATTAGGAACTGAAAAGAAACTGAAACTGTAAGATTGATATACTCTCCTCTGTCTCTTTTATTATTCAGGAATTTGACTTTCAGTCTCCCTCCAACCTTTCTTACCTAGTGAATAAGTGTTTAGTCCGGGTTTTCCTTATAGACTGACCCAAGACAAATCTGTTAAAGCCACTGGATCTCCCAATTCTGAGCTGATAAGAAACTGATGTTAAACTGATGTCTTTTCTTCCATGTTTTTCTTTTCGTTTGTTCACAAATTATATTTCTAGGTCCCCCAGGTTGTCTAACTACTGATTTAAGTGTCTTAGCAAAGCTTTAACTCAAAACAAACCCAACACAGCACTGTTAACTCCCATGAAATCTCCCTATACAGAACCGGCAATACTGGGAAAACTGAAACACACTTCAGTTCACTCCTCCACTCTTAGTGCATCAGATGGTTTTCTTTTTTTTTCTTTCTTATTAAACACTCCTGAGGTGTTTATAAACTAGTTTGGTGTATTAGCAAAGTATTAGGAACATCATTAAATCAATGAGACCCTTATAACTCCCCTAGAGTAGTTATACAGGAGCGAAATCAGTTTTGAAATCTGTACAGAATACTCATGTAGCTTAGTACCTTGAGTTATTTCTTTGTTTTGGAGTTGGATTCTCCTAGTAATTCCCTGGCACAATGCAAACTCCCAAACCCTTGAACTTTCGACCTCCACTGGAATGATTACTCACGTGTTTAACTTTGACAAACCAGAAAGGAAACAAATGATGAGCTGGAGTACTGCAGGAGGTTTTACCTTCTGGTTATGTTCCAGCAGAGAAGTTGAGCAGCTTTAATCCAAGATAAGTTCGAGAGAGCCTAGAGGACTGCATGCGAGGTTGATGCATGACAGGAAGACAAGGAGAATTGTTAGAGTAGTCTTCAACAGTCTTGGACAACAGAAGAATAGAAGGGCAATTTAAAAGGGTCTGTTCTAGTTTACCTGAAGCTGTTTACCAAGCCAGTGTTGGTTCTTTAACAGTTTCGTTTTTGGCGAGAGATGAAACAGCTTGCAAGGAGACTTGCTATACTAAAAGAGTGGAGTTTTCGATCAGGAACAACAGGAGAATAGAAAGGGCAGGAAAAAAAAAGAAACGCAGCCATGAAGACTTGGCTTACCTTTACGCATGAGCAAAACAACAGAGGCTTTAAACTTGGGGTTGTCGTGGCATGTAGGCCAGGAGAAGGATCACTGGGGCAAGATGTAAGTCAACTGATGGAAGCAAGGAATAACTGAATACAGGGACTTATTAGTCGATAGTGGGGTGCAGTTCCACTGAACATTTTATGGAAGTTTGAAAGAAAAGAATACAATGAAATACCCCTAATCTTTAAAATATAATTAAATGATCTATTAATGATCTAAGATGATTATTAAACATCTAAATATTATTGGGGAACAATCTAAAAGATCTCAACAAGGCAAAACACGCCTTAAGATCGGTAAAGCCAAAATGTGCTTTAGACACCATAAAGATTGTATAACCTCAAATAGGATCCAGAGTGGACTCCTAAGTATTATAATGAATCAAGGAACACAATAAAACCATTCTCAAAGAGAACTAAGCTCAGGAACACCCTGTGACACAAAAATGTGCGCTAAAAACTCCTTAAAGCACGTTTTTGTGAGATTGCCTTTTAAATTGATTTTTGATGGGCTTAAAAATTATAATTATCCTTAAATATGATATATAAATCATATTATATCATATTAGGAATTTAATTCTAGAAATTTACGAATTTTACAAATTTAATATTAAAATATTAATAAAACCCTAAAGTGGGGCCCGCATGAGTCAAATTGACCAAGTATGGTCAATGGTCAACTAATTGACCCACTTGGACCATGGCAGCGGCTGGCAATAAGAGAGGAGGCTGCATAATTTCCTTGATTGACAATAATGCTACCTAATGCATTTACTTTTAGAAAATAATGTTACTTTTTACATTATTTCAAACTTTACTTACTTTTCCCACCTTCTCCTCCTTCCTTGTCCGATTCCACACTGCCCAGCCGAGTTCTCCTTCTTCCTTGGAGCTCTCAAGACTTGTTCTTGAGCTTGGAAGACAACCTAGCTCCTAAGCTCCTAATGTAAGTGTTTTAATGTCATTTTTGGCTCTTTTTCTTCATCTCTTCACCACCAACACCTAAATTTCGTGGCTCATCTATTCCTATGGCTTATTCTCAGTGTTCTAAGGTTTTAGAACAAGAGCTAAACTCGGTTGAGACCAGTAGAGGGACCAAGGTTGTTCAAATCTACATTTTAAGGTAAAAATGTGCTTTAAGCTCATAACTTTTGATTCCCTTCGAGTTTGGCTGTGAAACTTTGGTCATAGCCTCCTCTTCTTCTCCTTTTCATGTAGAATCTGTTGGTTAGTCATTTGGAGCAAGGGTGACCGAGATCCAAGAGAAATACTCTCTTTTAAGGCATTTTTCCAAGGTAAAACCTAATAACAAGGTAGTATTTCGAGATCTAACTATTTCCTATGTCAATATGGTGGATCTAACACCTTGTGGTGTGTTTGGTTCAGGTCGAAAATGCCTAGAACTTCCCTCGCATTTTTAAGGTGATTTTTGCCTTAAATCTTACATTAATTATTCCTTATGGTTAAGCTCAAGCTTGGAGTGTAACCATATCTTGTTTTTGTGTATTAAACATTTCTAAATCAAGTGGTGAATTTTCCTACAAGTGACCGAGCCTATACAAGGATAAATCAAGGTATAAACACCTTAAACTTATGATTTTTGTAATCTTTAAATATATATATATATATATGGCCGAGAGTGAATATACATATATAGGTCATATTGACCTAAAAATGTAAAAAAAATGGCTAAGATAAATTAAGCTAGTCATTAAGAGATTTAATTAACATAATGGTCAAATTATGACATTATGTGGAAAAATAATTAAACCATGGAGAGGCCGAATATATATGCTATATTTTGAGACATTTATTGTGTAATTTATTTGCAAGATCAAGGTTGTAATAAGGCCATGTCATTAGGCCATTTTAATTTAAGTTTATAAGCGTATTTAGTTTTATTTATGCTTATAATTAAAGTTGGGGCCAATTCGTAATTATTAAGGAATTCGAAAAGCCGTGGGTAATTTAGAGCAATTTAGGGTTTTTAAATGAATTTAATAAAAAGTATAACATTTTATTAAGTTTGGGTAAAAATTGTAAAAATAGAAAAGTATGGGGTGTGTTGTTGGTAATTACCGAAAGTTTGGGTCCCAATTGGTATTAGTAGTCAAAGTTGACTATGTAGGAGACCTTGACCAAGTTTGGAGAATTTAAGGAATAAAATACTACCTTATATTAAGATAGTAATTAAATTGTAAAAGATTTATAAGTCTCGGGGTGGGTGGTATTGTGATTTCCGAAAACTAGGGTACTAAATGGAGCTTAGTACAAACCTTAGATTATTAGGGATTTTTAGAAGTTGATTTGGGTAAATTTGGAGTTTATATGAATTATCTAGGTATACTATAAGATATTTCATAACATTGTTACACATGGGTAACATATGTGGTAAAACCGAGATTTAGAGAAAGTATAAGGTTAATAATGATATTTATAACCTTTGGTATGGTTTGGTAATTTTTGGGATTATATATAAGGTTTTATGAAGATATATGTATAGTATATAGTTTTGGTGATATTAGAAACTATATGTTTAAAAATGGAGTAAATTGGTGAAAATAGAAAGTTAAGTGGTGGAAATTAAATTTAAAAAGACCATGGGGTCTGCTCGGTATTTTGGAGAAATTATAACTATGAGTTATAATTATATAAGGTTTAAGGATTATAAATATAAGGTATACATTATAAGTGTAACAATGGAATATATTTTTGGGATTGATTTGTAAATTATGGAATTTGGTGGGAATTAATTAAAAACCGTGAGTTTAAGTGCTGTTTGGATTTCATAACCAAAATATAATATAGTTATAATTGTTTTAATGACTTAAATGTCATAATATATGTTATATAACTATATATAACATTATATAAATTATATAAATTATGTGGTGGATTTTGTAAATATTGGGGAATTATAGGTGCTGTTCGGAAATATTACTATTTTGGAATGAAATTTATAATATGGTTTTTATGTTATAAGAGCTATAACATTTATAATATAGGTATTCATCAAAAGAATGAATATATATTATAATGACTTACATATAATAATAGCCCTATAATGCATATATATAAATAAATATATGTCATAGTGTGGAAAATATAGTATAGTTCAATAACTATGTGTTACCACAATTAAAATGATATGAGATGAAGGGAAAGGAATTATAAACATTGGATAAGGAATTCTAATGTTAAGAGTGTACATGAAATAATAAGGATTTATATAATGCAAAGTATTTGTACATATGAATTATACAACATTACACTTGGAAAAACTAACCTTAGAAAAATAAATACTAAGGTGAGATGTATAGTGCATGTCGAAGAATCATACATGCAATAGAGAAACAAACTATACGATCTACAAATATATGTTTAAGTTACATGCGATAACAGTCCAACAATAAGTATGTTAATATACGAGATAAGACTACGCATGTGATGTAACACTTTTCCAATCTCGGAGTTAAACCGAAAGCCCGACCAACATTGACAGTTAATAACGGGGGGGTTAACCGGGAGTTATTAGTGACGGTACGGGGGTACCGTAGTAGAATTTGTGTTGTTATACAGTATGCTAATCAGTAGCATATGTATTGTATAAGACTGTTAGAGACGACACACGGAGCATAGGACCTTGCTGATCATACTCCACCGTAATACACCAGGGTGAACGGTATGTTATTTATGTGGCTTGATTGTCTCTGAGGACTTCCTCAGTTCAGACATTGTGTGAAAATCTGTGATAAGATTGAATGTCTGCTTGTGTGAATTAATATGCTTGAGTTGTGTATAAATGCTGCTTTACTATTACTGTCATGCGATAACAGTACCGTTCGTATATATGAACATATTATAAAACGAAACTAGCGGCAGTGATGCTATCTTGTATGTGTAACATAAGGAACGTAAGTAAACGTTTTGAGCATCAGGATAATAAGATATATATATTATCTGAGACTTATATACGAAGCATTGGCCTCTTTAACGCCGCTCTCGTATCTAACACTGGATCCCGAGTCGACATACTCAGGATTGGACTAACGACCTTAGTCTATTGTGTTAAGGAAAGTAATAAAAAAATGCGATGGTATAGATAAGTTATCAAGAGGATGTGGCTCTTGCTGTGAAATGTGGTCCATTAATGATACTAGGATACGTGTGGTAACCGTAAGTATCAGCATAGATTTCCAACGAACTACAGATTGTTCGTAGGACGGAGACTCTACCGCTGGAGTGGCTACTGCCGTGGGTGACCCGCCAAAGAGATGGGTAACTTAGAGACACGTCGTTCTAATGAGACGCTGTCATTAGACATGACTGAACAATTACGAACGATTTTATTAACTCGTACATTAGGCGAACATTATTTGGGCGTGCGTGCCAAGACAAGAGTTCATACTCGTTTATAATTCTCATTGTTTCGCCTTGTTGTTCATTGGTTATGCTGTGTGGTTATGTGTGGGTGTGGTGGTTGATTGTATAAGCCCGTTGTACTCATAAGTGTGTGTTGTGAATTTGATTAATTAAATAAACTGTACTTATATCTGTGTGTGAACTGGATGAGTCGAGTCACTGTGCTCGTGTGTGGATTTTGTGGATTGTTTCGAACGAGTCGACGTACTCAACTATGAACTTTCTGGGTGTGTTGTTGGAGTGGAGTCTACATACTCATATAAGCGTTATAACGCTTTCAGTGGTCTATTACGATGCGATGTGTGGAGCCGGGGGCTTATTTGTTATTTGAGTTTACTGCAAAATATAATGTTGCTTTACAGTTCTAATATTAAACTATTTGCATGAAAATGGTGTGCATGCTCTCGACCAAATAACTGAATGGTCCGAGGGTGCATGACAGTCAGGTAATAACATACTCAGCGGGGGCTGATTCCATACCACAAACTACCATTTTTGCAGGTATGCAACTTCCGGTGCCGGCAAAGAGAGTGACGCGCGGGGGGTAGTATGATTACAGTTATTCGAACATGCACTGTTGCATTTTGATACGAATCTAGAAACGTGTATAGGTTTTGGACACTTAGAAAGCTCACTGTGAATGTATTATATTTTGGTTTGGTTTGGAAAGTTAGATCTATCTGTTGTTTTCACTACGAGAAAATGTTTCGTATGTAAGAATATATCAGGAAGTACGTTATTACTCGTATGGGCGAGTAAGAACGGTGACACCAGTAGTTGACTTGTTGAGATTACCGCTGCGATTATATTGTTAAGTAAGATGATTAGGAGTCGATTGAGTAGGGGTGTTACATACAACCTCTGATGCGTGGAGGTTTGAGGAAGTACGACTCTGATATACAGATTCTTGTTCCTGGATTGCTTTTACTGAATTAGAAATGGCACCAGTTGTGTGTCTGAGGAGTAGTTGTTTCAGGATTAAACTAGAGATGGTGCTCCCAAGTTCCAAGGGCTCGATGCTCAATTTAAGGAGAATTAGACAAATAGAACCGGTGGTAGGGTGCGTCAATTCCCACCAGTTTCTCGGACAACACAACTCAGAGAACATGGTGTTGTAATGGTGGAGAAGTGGAGTGGGTCTTCAGACCAAGGTGTTCACATGCGAGAAAAGAAGAGAACACTAGTACAGGTAGGCGTGAGAATTTCCAGGCCTTGTAGAAAATGATCAACATGCAGGGCACCACCTAAGAGTTAGTGAAAGCATGTTTACTGGGGAAAAAATTCTTGATGGCCTGTGGGTCGGTTATTACACGACTGAGAAAGGAATCAGAAGTAGGGATTCGAGAACCTGGAGTACGCGCTGTTAGTCTACTGTCAATTTACATGTAATGTTGTGTAGTCACCTTAGTAGTCTCCTTACTAGTTTTATTAGGCTAGTATTTGCTACTGAATTCAAGCACAGCTCAACCGGTTAAGGCTTCGGGAAAGGTACAAGAGGTTCCGGGTTTGAATCCCGGCTAGAGCACGCTAGGGCACGTTTGCTCTATTTTTTGTATGAGTGTATATTCTTGCCTATTTTTGTATATATGCGACTGTATTAATATGTCGTGTTATTAGTAATATATACATATATATGTGCGGGATTTTGTTATGTCACGTTTTGATCATACCAATATATTGGATACGACTATTTTATTTGTCGTGTTTTAGTTATATGTTTTGGTCATATGTATCCATGCAACTACATTATCATGTCGCGTTAATTATAACGTTGTGTATATATACACATATATACGGACGTATGTAAGTACGTGACCGTATTAATATGAAACTGTTCGTTGTTCATTTAATACCCTAAAAGCTCAAAGGGTTGTAATTCTTGCTTTCTGTTAAACTTTGTTGTGTTTAACTTATTTTTTTATTTTTTATTTTTTTATTTTTTAAGGCATGTTAAGCCTTAATTTAATTGATAATATGTTTAATCAATATTTAATTAAGTAGGGCATTTCAGGTATATTAATAACTAGTTTAAAATTGGGGTATATAGTGAATTATGAATTTTTTTTAAGGTGTATTGTCCAATTTGCTTTTCTTTTTAAAAAATGTGTTTTTTGCGAATTAACAAAATATTTAGTGGTATGTACCCCCAAATTTAGGCACCCATATTTTTGGTTCCTCTTTATTTTTATTTGTATGCTTATTTTAAAAGATAGAAAATTTTGTAAAATTATATAAAGTAATTAAATTAAATTTTAACAATATTAGTTTTTATTAAAAATAAGTGAATGATTAACCGAGTAAAAGGTAAAAAATAATGTTACCAGTCTAAATATATTTACTAATTAATATTTTTTAAAATAACTTATATCTCACCACCACACCGTCTAAATTTTAAAAAGATATCATATCTATTGCTTTTTCTCTCTTTTTCACCTAGCTCATCACCTATATGATTGCATTTTTATTAACAATTACTTTTTTCAATGATATGAGATATTAACAATTAAGAATGACTTTTGAATAATAAACATAAAGAAACCATATTGATGATTTTGCTACCAAAATGATGTTAATTCTAATTCTTTATGTTGTAATAATTGTTATTTTTAAGAGATATTGATAATATGTAGACCTTATTAGATGTGATTTGAGTTATTTGTTTCCGTACTTTAATTTAAAATTTCATTTCCATGGATCATCATAAAAAACATTCAGTACAGAAGAGGCGAAGACAAGGGGTGGGTGTTTGGCCCCCCAACTCCCAGGTATATGTTACAATCAATTTTAGTTTTTTTGTTATATAGTTTATTTATGTTTATTAGATATTTGTTGCCATCATAGTTTTTGTAAAATATCACTATGATATCACCAAATTCTATTTGTTATCAAATCTATTTCTATTAATATGTAATAATTGTTCTAGAATTATATTGTAAAAATCATACTTAGTGTACAACAGATAAGAAACTTTTAATATTTTATTATAGGAACATAGTCTAAAGCAAGCCTGATTATTATGTCATTGTTAGTAATCATGTACCCTATTATCCATTATACAAGTGTTTTTAGTTTTTTATTACAGATTTTGTAAATTAAATAATATTAGAATTACTGCTAATAATTTTTAGAAGAAGTTTTTTTTAAAAAAACTAATATTTAGAAGTATTGTTCTATATTAGTGACATTAACATGTAATTTTATATACCTGTTTTTTGAATGATAAATAAAAAAGATAAAACAAACTTCTTTATTTATTAATTTTCATATTTCAATTTAATATAACTTTTATGTCAAACTATATATCCAATATAAAATTTTAAAATATAATTATATATATTGAATATTATATTAATAACAAATAAATTTAAAATATTATTGATATAATTAAAAAAAATCATCCACTTATAAAAATTTCTGGCTCCATCCATAACACACTAACTCTTAATTGTTAGGGACGCCCCTCATCATCCTCCAAACGTAACCAATCTAATATTAACCTAAAATATCCCAGAAATGAAACGATCCAAAGCATGAATAAAATGAAAAACCCATGTGTCAGTGATTTCATCACATAAGAAGGTCAAGTGTGTATATGTTGTTAGATTAAAATAGTGGATGTTGATTCTGTTGTTGGGATTTTATCTCTCTTTATGGTGTACTTTGCCTGCCCTCATAGCATAAGCATATCTTTTAGTTTTAACCCTGGTATCATATATTCGTTCAGCCATTGCAAGAAAAGCAGCCGAGATTTGATCTGATCACGTCGTTTGAAAATCAGAACCTTTGATTCTAGCTAAGCTTTTTAATGCATGCCATAATCAAACTTTTCAGTTTTCACACACAATCAAGATGGATCTAATTCATAATCAACTTACTCGATAGTTTGTATGATTGACAGAAGTCCCGACAAGCGTGACAAGATTTAAAATGGACCGATCATATGTATGTACCTAGCTATGATCACACATAAATGGCTACAGTTAAAGATGACTATATTTATGTACAATATTTGTATACAATAGAGAAGGAACAACACTACAATAAACAAATCTACTGAAAATACTATTTTTTTTTTTTAATTTGTTGCCAATAGCAGTCTGAAGCATAGTTCGCATCAAGAATGGTGCACTTGCCCAGAGTACAAAAGACTTATGAAAACATATATGATGTATAATATTTCTTATATATGATGTATAGTTTACTTGTAACTATCTTTGTAGTTGTAAACCAGACTTGTTTTATATATGTGCGAATACAGAGTTGTTTATAATAGAGGCAAGCGAAGGGAATATTTATTAATGATATGGAAGTTTGTCACCCGATGATGGATATATCCGCACATGGGCGGCACATGTGTGTACTTCCACTTTGCGACGAACTTGCCTACAGGGTTCCGTTCTTAGACTCTTCTCTCGATACAGATTATTATAGTAACATAAACAATATGAATGATACGGGAGAATCTTATATCATGATTGAAGATTACATAAATCCAGAGAATGTGGATTATAAAACAAGGGACAAAAGAGAGACAGACTAAATTAAACTATATATAAGAATAAGATGAGAATAATAACAACCTGTATATAATATATGACAGCAAAGTATACAACAACAAGAAAAAACAAACCAAACATACAGCGCAAGTTGTTGTTGTTGTTTGTTCAATTAATATTGCATGATTAAGTAAGCACTAGCTAGCACGAAAATTAACAATCAAACACACCCACAGAAATAAAAGACTTGCATTTGTAAGTAGATTAGTGTAATTTTTTCCTTGAGACGAGCTATGCCGATGCGTGCGTTTATATATGATTAAATGTGCAAGAGTACGTAACTTGATAAAAAAAATGGTTATTGCGGCTAGATTCTACTAGATATTAGAAACAGCTAGCGGGCTGTTGTAGCTAGGCAATTGTAAACATTCGATAAATTAAAAACTAGGCCCTAGGAATGATGAAATTAATATGACACAACAAAAACAGTCCACATATTTTTTTTATAACTCAACATTCTTCAGATCCCAAAAAGATCAAATTTGCAACAAAAAAAAACCAACAATAATAATAATTAAGAATCCTTCCTTCATAAATTGCAGAAGAGAAGATTAAAAAAAAAGAAGAGTACTTAAAAGATAGAATAAAACAAATTACAAGGCTGCACTTTCTGGAGAGAATTAAAACTCTTACATAACGATTATATATATAACGTCTATGCAATTGCAAATTAATAAAAAAGCTTTTTTTTTTCTGACTGCTGGTGAAAAAAAAAAAAAGTAAAGTCAGCTTTTTTTTTTGTTTGGTTTATTGCAATGACCGGCATGCATGTTGCTGAAGAAGGGAACATTCATTGATTGATGCACATGATGTAGAAAGTAGGTGTCTTGTTCGTTCATTAGCTTCTGCTCTTGCATTTCTCCATTGCTCTTGGAGCTGCAATATAATGTGTATGTAGAGATTAGAATGTGAATTAAAGAAGAAGATGAAAGGAAAGAATAGCTTAGCATATATAGAATAGAAGGATGTTTATATAGTACAGTACTGTTTGCATTGAAGTACTTGATATTCATCAAATAAAAGTGTAGGTAGGTAGGTATATTAGAGAATTTCAATTACCGAGTCCCACAGCTTCAGATCCCTTCATGATACGGAGACGCTTGCAAGAATCCACAAACATTCTGCACATACCATCATCAATTCAATATAAATTTATAAAACCCAAACAGATTGATGTACTATATATAGGATAAAATTAAATGAATAGATCACATACTCCCAAGGGACATCTCCAACAAGCATCCAGTCACCATCTTTATCTTCATAAGTGGGAACATAGTCAGAACTGTTAAGTAGGTCCATCAGCTTGGTTTCATTCATGAAGTCTATCATTCCATCTGATCCAGCAGCTCCATAGTTACCTGCAGTGTGTGTGTGTGTATGTACCATTAACATTATTTATATACTATCATTTACCATATATATATAATCACAAAACACCAATTAATTAATACCACTTACCAGTGAAGGCACTGAACATCTTTCCCAAAGCATCTGAGAGCTCCTGGTAGCTCTTATACATCTTCAAATCTACTTTTCTCAGATATGGTGCACCATCAATGCTCACCTTCACAAAAGCAGCATCCTTATCAGCAGCGGTAATACTAGTAGTAGTAGCACTGCTTTTTTGAGAAGTAATAGTAGTAGTAGTAGCCATTATGTTCTTCCTGTATGATCTCACTGGTGGCCATCCAACCACTTGTGCCCTGAAATCATACATGAATCAATTAATACAAAACAAGTGTTATTAGATGCATCCCTAGCTAGCTATGTATAAGCACAAAATTAAGGATCGTACTTAGCAGGAGGTTTTGGGACTGGATCTTTGGCCTCAACCATCTGATCATGAGTTACAGCAGCAGCAGCAGACACACCTTTCTTCGAATTCTCCTTGTTGAGATCCATAATACCAGCAGATGATTCTTGACTATGGCGGGTTGGTGATGACACGTCAAGATCGAGGTTAAGCTTCAGGTCTACAGTTTCAGAATACCCTCTCTTTCCATTCATGTTACTACTCTTTGGAGTGCCTGGCAACCCCAAACATAGCTCTGTCTCCTTCAAGTTCATCTCGAGCTCTTGATGATGATTAATGCCAAGCATGGCTGCAGACATTATTAGATATTTCTACCCACTTCTCTCCAGCTTTTAATCTCCACTTCCCTTCCTGATCTTGGAAATCAAGGATCGATCGATCGATCTTCTTCTCTTATGATTGCTAGCTAGTTCTCTCTTCTATTTTTGTATGAATGTGGCAGAAACTAACCATATGACTGTGGGAGGGGAATTATCAAGGCTATATAAGATATGATATGATAAAGAAAGAACAAAATTAGAACTGGGTAACGGGAGGAAGCAGAATAATGCCTACTAACATGTTGTTTTATAGATTCATGTGGACAGGAAGAGTATATAAATCAGAGGGGACATTTTTATTAATGTCATCAGAGTAATTATTATTTCTATTAATATCTTCTTATTTTCAATTTAAGGAAATATGTTTTTTTTTAAAAAAAAGGAGCACATAAAGGGGAAATCAAGTGGTGGTGAGGACCAGGTACATATATTGTCATGTGGAAGAATCTGGGTCGTCAGATCAAGTTAACTACGCGATAAACATGATCGATCAACTGGTATACTATAATGTATAGCTATGATACATACAAGTGGTAGTATTATATTGTATTTGGCGTGGGTGGGGTGTGTATGTACGTGTCAGTCATAATGAATGAAGAAAAGGAATGATTACATCTTGTGGACGCTCTGTTTTCCCTTTCATTATTCAACTCAAATCAATTCATCTTCATGGTATAAGGGTATAGGAAGAACAAGAAAAAAACAAACAAACAACAGCATGATGATCATCTCCGGCAAATTATTCAACTGTTTACTCCTTTTTTTACCTTTCATTGTGATTTTGGTGTCTTCGAATCTTCTCCTAATGAGTATAGATGATGGAGGTATTTGACATTTTTGAGGACTTTGCTATGTAGTAGTATATAGTAGAATTACCAATTACCATCGACTTTCTTTGTCTTGATTTGTGGAGCTATTTTTATTGTGGTTTTACGCGTTATGAAGCCTGAGATTACGCGGAGATTGTCTCGTTTAAGATTAGTTCTACGTCAAAACTTTAAGGGCGTTCACTTTGGGGTAATCAACAAAGAGAAACGGAATCGATCCCTTTGTGGTTGTTTGTTTTGTAATTTTAATTATTCCGTTTCCCCACTTCAGCTTTCAAAAACCCCCAATTTCCTTTTGGTGATTCCCCCAATATCCCAGGGAAAGGTATTCCCTTTCCTCCTCTTACACCTATCATCATCTTTAACATAAACAAATATTAATATATATAATATATAATTTATATAAATACTAATATATGATACATACTTTTTATAAATATTAATATACTATATTTTTATCTAATAGAAATACAAATATTTATTTATACTTTATATAATATAAATATAAATATAGATATCAATATGACTAATATATATATATTATATAAATGTTTAATATATAACATTTATAATTTTTGAAAATAATAATATATACTATATAATAATGGTAATATATATATTTATATTTGAAAAAAAATGAACAATAATATATATATATATATATAATTTTAATTACAATAAAATTCTGAAAAATAATAATATATATATTTTTAAATAAATATTAATATATATAATCATTTATACATATTAGTTATAATTTAAATAATATGAACAATATTATATAATATATATTAATATTAATAAATATTATTTATACTTTTAATGATATAAAAAATATATACATTTTATAAATTTAAATAAATATTTATATATCTTATATAATATATAAAATATTTATATATATATTATTTGACAATTTTATTAAATATTTTTAAACTAATTTCTTTAAAATTAATACTCTAAAACTAAAAAATCCTAATACTCTCTAGTATCTCTAATTTTCTAAATATTTATTTATCTGTTTTACAGTTTAAATAAATCTTATATAATATTCTATATTAATCAATATTTTTTATAACTTAAATACTATAAAATTAGAAAATTCTATATATAGATAAATTAAAAAAATATACATAATTAAACTATATAATATAAATCTGTCATTTATAATTCCCAAACTATTTATTATCCTATATATTTTATAAATATTAGTATATGTTGCATATAAATAGATAAATATTATTATCTATTATTCTAGTGTAAATATGTATAACACTTCTCTGTTGGACCAACAACCAACAAAGACACTCTTGTGAAATACCCCTAACCTTTAAAATATAATTAAATGATCTATTAATGATCTAAGATGATTATTAAACATCTAAATATTATTGGGGAACAATCTAAAAGATCTCAACAAGGCAAACACGCCTTAAGATCGGTAAAGCCGAAAATGTGCTTTAAGACACCATAAAGATTGTGTGACCTCAAATAGGATCCAAAGTGGATTCCTAAGTATTATAATGAAGTAAGGAACACAACAAAACCGTTCTCAAGGAGAGCTAAGCTCAGGAACACCCTGTGACACAAAAATGTGCACTAAAACACCTTAAAGCACGTTTTTGTGAGATTGCCTTTTAAATTGATTTTTAATGGACTTAAAAATTATAATTACCCTTAAATATGATATTTTATCATATTATATCATATTAGGAATTTAATTCCAGAAATTTACGAATTTTTACAAATTTAATATTAAAATATTAATAAAACCCCAAAGTGGGGCCCGCATGAGTCAAATTGACCAAGTATGGTCAATGGTCAAGTAATGACCCATTTGACCTAAAGGAAATCGGCTGGCAAGGAGGTGGGAAGGCAGCATAAGTCCTTGATTGACAATAATTCCTACCTAATACATTACTTTTTGAAAATAACTTACTTTTTCCATTATTTCCTACCTTTCCCACCTTCTCCTTTCTTCCTTGTCCGATTCCACACTGCCCAGCCGAGTTCCTCCCTTCCTTTGAAGCTCTCAAGTCTGTTCTTGAGCATGGAAGGCAAGCCTAGCTCCTAAGCTCTTAATGTAAGTGTTTTAATGTCATTTTTAGCTCTTTTTCTTCATCTCTTCACTACCAACACCTAGATTTCGTGGCTCATCAATTCCTATGGCTTATTCTCAGTGTTCTAAGGTTAGAACAAGAGCTAAACTCGGTTGAGACCAGTAGAGGGACCAAGGTTGTTCAAATCTACATTTTAAGGTAAAAACATACCTTAAGCCTCTCAATCTTTCAAGCGGTTTTCTTCCTCTGATTTTTATGAGTTTATACACTCATAATCTTCATATTTACATGTTCATTCAGTTGGTTAGCCATTTGGAGCAAGGGTGACCAAGATCCAAGAGAAATACTCCCTTTTAAAGCATTTTTCCATGGTAAAACCTAATAACAAGGTAGCATTTCGAGATCTAACTATTTCCTATGTCAATATGGTGGATCTAACACCTTGTGGTGTGTTTGGTTCAGGTCGAAACCACTTAGAACTTCCCTTGCATTTTTAAGGTGATTTTTGCCTTAAATCTTACATTAATTATTCCTTATGGTTAAGCTCAAGCTTGGAGTGTAACCATATCTTGTTTTTGTGTATTAAAAATGTCTAAATCATGTGGTGATTTTTCCTACAAGTGGCCGAGAGCATACAAGGATAAATCAAGGTATAAACACCTTAAACTTATGATTTTTATAAATTTTAAGCATATATATATATATGGCCGAGAGTGAAGTTACATATATAGGTCATATTGACCTAAAAATGGAAAAAATGGCTAAGATAAATTAAGCTAGTCATTTAAGAGGTTTAATTAACATAATGGTCAAATTATGACATTATGTGGAAAAATAATTAAACTAAGGTGAGGCCGAATATATATGCTATATTTTGAGACATTTATTGTGTAATTTATTTTGCAAGTTCAAGGTTGTAATAAGGCCACGTCATTAGGCCATTTTAATTTAAGATTATAAGCTTATTTAGTTTTATTTATGCTTATAATTAAAATTGGGGCCAATTCGTAATTACTAGGAATTTAGAAAGCCGTGGGCTTAATTTAGAGCAATTTAGGGTTTTTAAATGAATTTAATAAAAATTATAACATTTTATAAAGTCTTGGGTCAAAATTGTAAAAATAGAAAAGTATAGGTTATCATTAGTAATTACCGAAAAATTGGTTCCCATTTGGTATTAGGAGTCAAAGTTGACTATATAGGAGACTTTGACCAAGTTTAGAAAATTTAAGAAATTAAAATACTACCTTATAATAAGATACTTATTAAATTGTAAAAGATTTATAAGATTTGGGGTAGTAATGTAATTACCGAGACTTAAGGGTACTAAATGGAATTTAGTAAAGTCCTTAAGTTATTAGAAATTTTTAGAAGTTTATTTGGTTAAATTTGGAGTTCATATGAATTATATAAGTGTAATATATGGTATTTTATAACATTGTTACAAATGGGTAACAAATGTATAGAAACCGAGATTTAGAGGAAAATAAGGTTAAGAATAATGTTTATAACCTCTTGGTATAGTTTGGTAATTTTGGAGTTATATATAAGGTTTTATTAAGAAATGTATAATATATAGTTTTAATGGAATTAGAAAACTATGTATTAGAAATTGAGAGTGAATTGTGGTTTTATAGAAGTTTAGTGGTTATAAGTAAAAGCCGAAAATATTAAGGGCCATTTGGTATTTTATAAACAAAATATGACTATAGGTTATAATTGTTTTAAATGACTTAAATGTCATAAGATATGTTATATAACAATAATGTAACATTATATTAATTAAGTGGTGGATTTTGTAAATATTTAAGAACATAGGTGCTGTTCGGAAATATTAACATTTTTAAATGGAATTTATAATATGGTTTTTAATGTTATAAGAGTTATAACATTTATTATAAGAGATATTCATTAAAAAGAATGGATATAGATTGTAAGACTTACCATATAATAAATAAGTTCCATAACACACATATAAATAAATATATGTAATGGTGTAGGAAATGTGATATGGTTCAATAATTATGAATTACCATAATTAAAATGATAATAGATAAGGAGAAAGAATTATAAACATTAGATATGGAAATTCTAATGTTAAGAGTGTTCATGGGATAATAGGGATTTTAAATATTAAAAGTATTGCTTACATATGAATTATACCACATTGAACTTAGGAAAAAAAAAGAGAGAGACAAACCTTAGAAAAATAAATACTAAGGTGAGGTGTAGTGCATGACAAAGAATCATACATGCAATAAAGAAACAAACTATACGACCTACAATATACGTTAAGTTACATGCGATAACAAAGTCCAACAATAAGTATATTAATATACAATACAAGACTACGCATGTAATATAACACTTTTCCAATCTCGAGTTAAACCGAAAGCCCGACAAACATTGACAGCTAATAACGGGGGGTTAACCGGGAGTTAATAGTGACGGTACGGGGTACCGTAGGATTGTGTTGTTATACGGTATGCTAATCAGTAGCATTATGTATTGTTTAGACTGTTAGAGACGACACACGGAGCATAGGATCTTGCTGATTCATACTCCACCGTAATACACCAGGGTGAACGGTATGTTATTTATGTGGCTTGTTGTCTCTCTGAGGATTTCCTCAGTTCGGACATTGTGTGAAAATCTGTGATAAGATTGAATGTCTGCTTGTGTGAATTAATATGCTTGAGTTGTGGATTAATGCTGCTTTATTATTACTGTTGTGCGATAACAGTACCGTTCGTATATATGAACCTATTATAAAACGAACTAGCGGCAGTGATGCTATCTTATATGTGTAACATAAGGAACGTAAGTAAACGTTGTAGCATCAAGATAATAAGATATATATATTATCTGAGACTTATATACGGAGCATTGGCCTCTTTAACGCCGCTCTCGTATCTAACACTGGATCCCGAGTCGACATACTCAGGATTAGACTAACGACCTTAGTCTATTGTGTTAAGGAAAGTAATAAAACGATGCGATGGTATAGATAAGTTATCAAGAGGATGTGGCTCTTGCTGTGAAATGTGATCCATTAACGATACTAGGATACCGTGTGGTAACCGTAAGTATCAGGATAAATTTCCAACGAACTACAGATTGTTCGTAGGACGGAGACTCTACCGCTGGAGTGGCTACTGCCGTGGGTGACCCCCAAAGAGATGGGTAACTTAGAGACACGTCGTTCTAATGAGACGTTGTCATTAGACATGGCTGAACAATTACGAACGATTATATTAACTCGTACATTAGGCGAACATTATTTGGGCGTGCATGCCAAAGACGAGAGTTCATACTCGTTTATAATTCTCGTTGTTTCGCCTTGTTGTTCATTGGTTATGCTGTGTGGTTATGTGTGGTATGTTGGTGGTGTTGATTGAATAAGTCGTTGTACTCATAAGTGTGTTGTGAATTGGATTAATTAAATAAACTGTACTTATATCTGTGTTGTGAACTGGATGAGTCGAGTCACTGTGCTCGTGTGTGGATTTTGTGAATTGTTCGTCGAACGAGTCGACGTACTCAACTATGAACTTTCAGGTGTTGTTGGAGTGGAGTCTCCGTACTCATATAAGCGTTGTAACGCTTTCAGTGGTCTATTACGATGCGATGTGTGGAGCCGGGGGCTTATTTGTTATTTGAGTTTACTGCAATATGTAATGTTGCTTTACAGTTTTAACATTAAACTATTTGCATGAAAATGGTTTGCATGCTCTCGACCAAATAACTGAATGGTCCGAGGGTGCATGACAGTCAGGTAATAACATACTCAGCAGGGGCTGATTCCATACCACAAACTACCATTTTTGCAGGTATGCAACTTCCGGTGTTGGCAAAGAGAGTGACGCGCTGGGTAGTATGATTACAGTTATTCGAACATGCACTGTTGCATTTTGATACGAACCTAGAAACGTGTATAGGTTTTGGATACTTAGAAAGCTCACTGTGAATGTATCATATTTTGGTTTGGGAAGTTTAGATCTATCTCTTGTTGTCACTGCGAGAAATTGTTTCGTATGTATGAATATATCAGGAAGCACGTTATTACTCGTATGGGCGAGTAAGAACGGTGACACCAGTAGTTCAATTGTTGAGATTACCGCTGCGATTATATTGTTAAGTAAGATGATTAGGAGCCGATTAGAGTAGGGTTGTTACAAAGTGGTATCAGAGCGGAGTACCGCTCTGATGACAAGAGATAGTAGGATTTATACAGTGAGCTTAGGTTTTGGGAATACGGGAAACATTGTGAGGATACGTGACCTTACGGGGTTGATGCAATGCTTAAAGCTTGCACACCATAGCCGTAGAGGCACTTCAATATTAAACGACCAAGACTACGGTATTAGACCGAGTAAAGGTCTAACCCGTCCTCTTGACTGATGTCAGGGAGAGGCCTGGGTAGCAGTACTAAGGAAGAACACGGGGCAGCGGAAGGTGGTGAAGGTCCAACAACCCCAAGTAACGCGAAGATGGTATGAGCCACTCGCACTCAATGGGAGAACATCTCGGGAAATTTGCAACGGTACCCCACCCGCCGCAGCCCGTACCTCAAGTACTATCTAGTGAGACAATGAAATGAGAAACACCACGGAGATAACTCTCCTGATCGGAAAGACCCGATGTGGATGCTGAGAGAATTACGTTAAATGTAGAAAATAAGACTTTGTGTCTCGATGTAATGTTTAGGACTGGAGGTCCTGGTAATGGCATAATGCCTACCATATGAGTATTAGATGAATGTTAAAACAAGGTGGAGGAGATAATTCCCATAGGACTAATGGGGTCCGCTTGCTATAAGCAAGGCAACCCTGTCCTATATCCAAGAAAACACTGGTCAGTGCGCTTGGGGGAAAAGGAAGTGGAAACGACGAGTAATGATTAGTTTAAAGATATGTAATAAACGGAAGGAATTACCTTTTTGAAGTCTCACCAGAAGCGAGTAACTCTAAAACCATGCAACACTGAAGGTTCAGGATGGCCCGACGTGCATGAGGAGAAATCTGGAGAACTGTAGGGACAAGAACTCGTCAAATTGCTATCATGCAACGCCTCGTGAGGAAAGTAAGACTTTATTACCATGACAAGCTTGTGGGAACGAGTGCGGGAGTGAGACTATAAAAAAATTTTGAATAAGAACTTTTGACTTGAACAGGAACCCGACTAGGGAATAGCACTGACACACCGTACCGGCGGCGCAGGCTGCATGGCGCACTTGCCATTGCAAGTGCCACACTAACCAAAGTACTAAATTTCAACCTACCTTGCGCACTTGCTACAGCAAGTGCAGCGACAGTAAACTATTTCTAAAGGACTGAGTGGTCCAGACGGTTACCATTAAACACTAAACTTTTATGCGAGCCCATAACGCAATAAAGCAGGACATAGCCTTCTTAAAGGCAGGGGTACGAAACCCTTGGGTTAGAGGTTGGTAAAACCTCGGGAGGACCTAGCCGGTCTGACCATTAAACTTGAAAATAATATACCATTTAGTAGAATATTAAAAGGGGGAGTAAATGAGAATAACAATAATTAGTGCCTACAAGCCTGACCCCAGTGCCGGCATGGACATTAAACGTCAATCATTGCCGGTGGGAGTGACGAGTCTTCAGGACCAGCATAACCACATTTAGAGAGTGCGCGACACTCGTGGTTAAACCACTACCATTGAACATTGCCAGAGGGCAAGAAGTGAGCTATACGAATCAGGACAAAAACAAATTCTATTATTAAAATTAATTAATTAATAGGCAGATGTGAACGTGCAATAAAGGGGCCGATGTAATGCCCGCACCACACACACCGGAGGTGTTGTTGATCCATTATACTGCTACACTCCCGTATGGAGGGCAGTGGATATAAACTAAAAAGTGAAAATTGCTTGATGACGGGAGATACCGTTACCCCAAAGAGGATGGAGGAAACGTGAGTTGAATAAGAGTAAGGACTATACAATGAAAAGGAATGACTAGCGGAAACCACTAAGTTGTGGGTATCCAATTGTAACCTCAGGAGAAAGTATTAGAACCAACTAAGGATAAATTAAATAACAAAACTAACAATCATTTAACTATCAGAATAAGTATTGAAGCTGGATACCGTATGGCATAGGCCTACGGAGGGATACCTTAGTACCACCAAAGTGAACCAAAACTAGGGGAACAAGGGTGATGAATACAGGTACTGTTATTATATCAGACTAACGGGACTACCATAAGACAGGGGAAACATGAGGTGTCAACCTCTATCATGGAGTCCGGAAACACCATAAGGTGTAACCCAATAGATTGGGTGGAATTCGAATACTGGAAACTCATATCTGAAGGCGTTAACAGCCTAGGAGTGAACAGGAGAGATAATAAGTAGTTACTGATCCCCACTCACAAATACCGGATGACGAGCATGTGGAAACCAGAGTTAGGGCGATGAGTCGCAAACACCTATCCTAGAGAAAGTAAAGGAAATACACATTAATAAAGGAAACCATAGAACCTTAATATTAGGACCATTCTGACATTAAAGGTTAAGAATTGGCAGCATAGCTACTCAAACATAAATTACCGAGACTAAGAGTATGATAATCACCGGGTACGAACGCTACGAGTGCACTAAACGAGACATGGGACAACCGCACTCCTAGGAGCTTGTGGGCCTGACAAACTATATTAGGTTGGTTGGGTAAGTAGTAATGTATCAGTATGGTACCCCATGCATGTAAACGAGTAGTGTAGGACCCAGGAGGTAATCAACTCTACGTCTAAGTCAGCGAATGGAACCCTGACTAGGTAAACCATGTATTGACGAGAGAGATCTCAGTCAAACTAACAAGATTAGGAAAAATCAAGGATAGCTTAGTAATAAAGTGACACAAGGTCGCAACTCCACAGTGGAGGAGTTAGAACATAAGTTTTACGGATTTTAGTAAACGAGGAAACTAAGACCAATTTAATGGTAATGACAAGTTGAACCCACGAATGAGAAGAAGAATAGTGGCATCTAAGGAAGTTTATATTAGAGAAACCCTTGTGATAATAGATGCTACCCAAAAAGGGGGCACAAAGAGAGTTATACCACGCGCTGAGGGCGCTGCGATAATATCGCATTAAATAATAATAACCACATGCTCAAGCCATAAAACGTTAGTATGTTAGCACCAATTAGGGTTGAACAGAAAATGAATACCAAGCTAAACCCACAGTCGTATTGTATGTTTACAACAGACGAAGGGCAAAAGCGAACATTACAAGAGATACTCTAAGCTGGAGATTAGATACTCCATGCAAACCGCAACGGCGGATAACCGTCCAATCGACTGGTACATGGTGCGCAACAAGCGACCATTATAATAACTGTTAACCGAATTATGCTGGTGAGAATCAGAAGTGGAAAATCAGATAAACAAATGGATTCTCCTAATGGAGAAGAGGGATGAACCATATATGTGGATACTAAAGTACCAACACACGAGGGATACGAGTTCACATTAGCAAAAGCGGACCTACAAGGTACCCAAAGAACAAACTCATTCTAGAGGGAAATAACTTGGAGTCATGAGGCGCCAATTAGATGCGCATATCAGACTCGTCTTGATATTTTAGAGACAACTGTTGCAAGCACTAGATGCTAGAGCATAGCTCGACAACACTTATACCGAAGATTAGTTCGGTAGGGTGGCATGAACTCATGGGAATATACCATGAGCATGTATAGAATTCAAGAGAGTTGAATAGAATGTCTAGTCGAAATAATAAGCGTGTGTGACCAACGATACCACGCAGTCAAATAAATTACTCCATTCCATAATTATGGAAGACCGTGTAGAAAACACCATCACATGGAGTTGAAAACGACATAAAACTACTACCTAAGAGGGGTAAACTAACCACAAGGTAGTTGGGCATACTGCTTGCGGAGCGAGTGGGCCCATATTGCTTAGGTTTGACGTACCTAGCGGGTTTGGGGAAACAAAGATAGACAATATAACCTGAGGGGCTAAAAGCCCGCCCTATAAAAGGGGTAATGAAATATGTAGCACATTAGTGCACGGATAATTCCACTGGAATGAAACATCTTGAACTTATTACTTCACAATGATATATTCGTAGATTACGTGGGCGTAATCATTTTTAAGGGGGGTAGAGCGATTAAAATATACCGTACGTAGGAGTACGTAGCGCATGGTACACATGCTGCAAACACTATTATTGTACGTAGAGTACAAGTGTTACGATTGTGTTATGTTACTTGAGGTAATATTGTGATGTATCATACATAAATATATTTTAGTTCGCTTTAGTTATGGCGAATAGGAAAGGGAGAACAGGTAGAGTGTTCTTATCCTAATTCCGATTATTTAGGCAAACGTTGCGAACACTAAACACATAAACGCCTAACTTGTTATCCCGGTTGAGAGTTCAAGTAGGTCTATCTGGTAGCTTCGGTGGGAGATGGCAAATAGAGGGAGTAGAAAGCTCCATATTATATGATTTGTGACTGGTATGAAACCGAGTATTGGAATGCGATGAGTGAGTCGGCATGAGACCGATGTATAACCTAGTGGAGGTAAAACCTCTAGGAATTGTATGAATAATTATAAGTCGAGTGAACTTGGTACATGGTTAGGATACATGATCCTATATGCCGGTGATTAGATTAATTACACTAGTTGACTTGTGTATCTACGGGATACGAGGTGGTAAATATCAAGAGGAAACGAGATTAGAAGTGAATAAACAATTGATTGATTGAATTTGACGTGGGAAGTTGAACTTGATCCTGGTCCGATCAAGGGAAACCGAACACAAATTGAGGTGAGAGATAGTTCAACACTGACGCTGACCACGTCGGGGTTGAATGATTCTCGAAACTTCCTACAAGTGGACACAGATATGAATGGAAATTGGAATTTAGGCGTCACTCGAAGAGCCGTGGACCGTGGAGTCCTTCGCCATTAGACCGGTGTGTCTGCGAGTGACATCACCCAGAGAGCCGTGGACCGCAGAGCCCTTTGTCATTAGACCGGCGTGTCTGTGGGTGACTAAGGAAATAAGGTGACTGCCCGAGGAGCCGTGGACCGCAGTGTCCTTCGTTATGATCAAACCGGTGTGTCCGCGGGTAGTAGACGTTGGTTGGGTTGGGGATCGTCAAGTCCTGGTCTTTAAGACTGCTTCCCTGTGAGTTGTCAACGTTAACTATATGTGCACACATACATGTGGAATGATGTGTGAGTATCCTCGCGAGATACTAACATGTAGATAGGGATGCGTGGAGTATCCCTTGCAAACACCTTTGAGTACTTTATGAGTTTTGCACCTTGTCTAGTGCTGTGTACCATGAGTTTTGCACCTTGTCTAGTGCGGTGTACTATGAGTTTTGTACCTGGTTGAATATATATATAGTACCGCTGAGTACTTTTGTGGATGAATTTGATGTGCACCTTGTTTAGTGATGTGATATGATTGAGTTTATACCATGAGTTAGCTATTTGATATATGCTGTATGTGGACTAGGTCTGAACCTAGTGGGAGTTACTCCCTAGCAATGGATTGTTTGGTTACTTAGTGGAACTTGATTCCTTAGGGAACTGTAGAGGATTAAGGACTTCGGGACGAAGCCTTTTTAAGGGGGGTAGACTGAAATACCCCTAACCTTTAAAATATAATTAAATGATCTATTAATGATCTAAGATGATTATTAAACATCTAAATATTATTGGGGAACAATCTAAAAGATCTCAACAAGGCAAACACGCCTTAAGATCGGTAAAGCCGAAAATGTGCTTTAAGACACCATAAAGATTGTGTGACCTCAAATAGGATCCAAAGTGGATTCCTAAGTATTATAATGAAGTAAGGAACACAACAAAACCGTTCTCAAGGAGAGCTAAGCTCAGGAACACCCTGTGACACAAAATGTGCACTAAAACACCTTAAAGCACGTTTTTGTGAGATTGCCTTTTAAATTGATTTTTAATGGACTTAAAATTATAATTACCCTTAAATATGATATTTTATCATATTATATCATATTAGGAATTTAATTCCAGAAATTTACGAATTTTTACAAATTTAATATTAAAATATTAATAAAACCCAAAGTGGGGCCCACATGAGTCAAATTGACCAAGTATGGTCAATGGTCAAGTAATGACCCATTTGACCTAAAGGAAATCGGCTGGAAAGGAGGTGGGAAGGCAGCATAAGTCCTTGATTGACAATAATTCCTACCTAATACATTACTTTTTGAAAATAACTTACTTTTCCATTATTTCCTACCTTTCCCACCTTCTCCTTTCTTCCTTGTCCGATTCCACACTGCCCAGCCGAGTTCCTCCCTTCCTTTGAAGCTCTCAAGTCTGTTCTTGAGCATGGAAGGCAAGCCTAGCTCCTAAGCTCTTAATGTAAGTGTTTTAATGTCATTTTTAGCTCTTTTTCTTCATCATCTCTTCACTACCAACACCTATATTGTTCGTGGCCATCAATTATATGGCTATTCTCATGTCTAAAGTTAGAAACAAGAGCTAAACTCGCTTGAGACCAGTAGAGGGACCAAGGTTGTTCAAATCTACATTTTAAGGTAAAACATACCTTAAGCTCTCAATCTTTCAAGCGGTTTTCTTCCTCTGATTTTTATGAGTTTATACACTCATAATCTTCAATTTTACATGTTCATTCAGTTGGTTAGCCATTTGGAGCAAGGGTGACCAAGATCCAAGAGAAATACTCCCTTTAAAAGCATTTTTTCCATGGTAAAACCTAATACAAGGTAGCATTTCGAGATCTAACTATTTCCTATGTCAATATGGTGGATCTAACACCTTGTGGTGTGTTTTTGGTTCAGGTCGAAACCACTTAGAACTTCCCTTGCATTTTTAAGGTGATTTTTGCCTTAAATCTTACATTAATTATTCCTTATGGTTAAGCTCAAGCTTGGAGTGTAACCATATCTTGTTTTTGTGTATTAAAATGTCTAAATCATGTGGTTATTTTTCCTACAAGTGGCCGAGAGCATACAAGGATAAATCAAGGTATAAACACCTTAAACTTATGATTTTTATAAATTTTAAGCTATATATCTATAGGCCGAGAGTGAAGTTACATATATAGGTCATATTGACCTAAAATGGAAAAAAAAAAAATGGCTAAGATAATTAAGCTAGTCATTTAAGAGGTTTAATTACATTATGGTCAAATTATGACATTATGTGGAAAAATAATTAAACTAAGGTGAGGCCGAATATATATGCTATATTTTGAGACATTTATTGTGTAATTTATTTGCAAGTTCAAGGTTGTAAAAAGGCCACGTCATTAGGCCATTTTAATTTAAGATTATAAGCTTATTTAGTTTATTTATGCTTATAATTAAAATTGGGGTCAATTCGTAATTACTAGGAATTTAGAAAGTCGTGGGCTTAATTTAGAGCAATTTAGGGTTTTTAAATGAATTTAATAAAATTATAACATTTTATAAAGTCTTGGGTCAAAATTGTAAAAATAGAAAAGTATAGGTTATCATTAGTAATTACCAAAAAATTGGTTCCCATTTGGTATTAGGAGTCAAAGTTGACTATATAGGAGACTTTGACCAAGTTTAGAAAATTAAGAAATTAAAATACTACCTTATAATAAGATACTTATTAAATTGTAAAAGATTTATAAGATTTGGGGTAGTAATGTAATTACCGAGACTTAAGGGTACTAAATGGAATTTAGTAAAGTCCTTAAGTTATTAGAAATTTTTAGAAGTTTATTTGGTTAAATTTGGAGTTCATATGAATTATATAAGTGTAATATATGGTATTTTATAACATTGTTCAAATGGGTAACAAATGTATAGAAACCGAGATTAGAGGAAAGATAAGGTTAAGAATAATGTTTATAACCTCTTGGTATAGTTTGGTAATTTTTGGAGTTATATATAAGGTTTTATTAAGAAATGTGTTAATATATATTTTAATGGAATTAGAAAACTATGTATGAGAAATTGAGTGAATTGTGGTTTTATAGAAGTTTAGTGGTTATAAGTAAAAGCCGAAAATATTAAGGGCCATTTGGTATTTTATAAACAAAATATGACTATAGGTTATAATTGTTTTAAATGACTAAATGTCATAAGAATGTTATATAACAATAATGTAACATTATATTAATTAAGTGGTGGATTTTGTAAATATTTAAGAACATAGGTGCTGTTCGGAAATATTAACATTTTTAAATGGAATTTATAATATGGTTTTTAATGTTATAAGAGTTATAACATTTATAATATAAGAGATATTCATTAAAAAGAATGGATATAGATTGTAAGACTTACCATATAATAAATAAGTTCCATAACCACATATAAATAAATATATGTAATGGTGTAGGAAATGTGATATGGTTCAATAATTATGAATTACCATAATTAAAATGATAATAGATAAGGAGGAAAGAATTATAAACATTAGATATGGAAATTCTAATGTTAAGAGTGTTCATGGGATAATAGGGATTTTAAATAAAAAGTATTGCTTACATATGAATTATACCACATTGAACTTAGGAAAAAAAAAGAGAGAGACAAACCTTAGAAAAATAATACTAAGGTGAGGTGTATAGTGCATGACAAAGAATCATACATGCAATAAAGAAACAAACTATACGACCTACAATATACGTTAAGTTACATGCGATAACAAAGTCCAACAATAAGTATATTAATATACAATACAAGACTACGCATGTAATATAAACACTTTTCCAATCTCGAGTTAAACCAAAAGCCCGACAAACATTGACAACTAATAACGGGGGTTAACCGGGAGTTAATAGTGACGGTACGGGGTACCGTAGGATTGTGTTGTTATACGGTATGCTAATCAGTAGCATTATGTATTGTTTAGACTGTTAGAGACGACACACGGAGCATAGGATCTTGCTGATTCATACTCCACCGTAATACACCAGGGTGAACGGTATGTATTTATGTGGCTTGATTGTCTCTGAGGATTTCCTCAGTTCGGACATTGTGTGAAAATCTGTGATAAGATTGAATGTCTGCTTGTGTGAATTAATATGCTTGAGTTGTGGATTAATGCTGCTTTATTATTACTGTTGTGCGATAACAGTACCGTTCGTATATATGAACCTATTATAAAACGAACTAGCGGCAGTGATGCTATCTTATATGTGTAACATAAGGAACGTAAGTAAACGTTGTAGCATCAAGATAATAAGATATATATATTATCTGAGACTTATATACGGAGCATTGGCCTCTTTAACGCCGCTCTCGTATCTAACACTGGATCCCGAGTCGACATACTCAGGATTAGACTAACGACCTTAGTCTATTGTGTTAAGGAAAGTAATAAAACGATGCGATGGTATAGATAAGTTATCAAGAGGATGTGGCTCTTGCTGTGAAATGTGATCCATTAACGATACTAGGATACCGTGTGGTAACTGTAAGTATCAGGATAAATTTCCAACGAACTACAGATTATTCGTAGGACCGAGACTCTACCGCTGGAGTGGCTACTGCCGTGGGTGACCCGCCAAAGAGATGGGTAACTTAGAGACATGTCGTTCTAATGAGACGTTGTCATTAGACATGACTGAACAATTACGAACGATTATATTAACTCGTACATTAGGCGAACATTATTTGGGCGTGCATGCCAAAGACGAGAGTTCATACTCGTTTATAATTCTCGTTGTTTCGCCTTGTTGTTCATTGGTTATGCTGTGTGGTTATGTGTGGTATGTTGGTGGTGTTGATTGAATAAGTCGTTGTACTCATAAGTGTGTTGTGAATTGGATTAATTAAATAAACTGTACTTATATCTGTGTTGTGAACTGGATGAGTCGAGTCACTGTGCTCGTGTGTGGATTTTGTGAATTGTTCGTCGAACGAGTCGACGTACTCAACTATGAACTTTCAGGTGTTGTTGGAGTGGAGTCTCCGTACTCATATAAGCGTTGTAACGCTTTCAGTGGTCTATTACGATGCGATGTGTGGAGCCGGGGGCTTATTTGTTATTTGAGTTTACTGCAATATGTAATGTTGCTTTACAGTTTTAACATTAAACTATTTGCATGAAAATGGTTTGCATGCTCTCGACCAAATAACTGAATGGTCCGAGGGTGCATGACAGTCAGGTAATAACATACTCAGCAGGGGCTGATTCCATACCACAAACTACCATTTTTGCAGGTATGCAACTTCCGGTGTCGCAAAGAGAGTGACGCGCTGGGTAGTATGATTACAGTTATTCAAACATGCACTGTTGCATTTTGATACGAACCTAGAAACGTGTATAGGTTTTGGATACTTTGAAAGCTCACTGTGAATGTATCTCATATTTTGGTTGGGAAGTTTAGATCTATCTCTTGTTGTCACTGCGAGAAATTGTTTCGTATGTATGAATATATCAGGAAGCCGTTATTACTCGTATGGGCGAGTAAGAACGGTGACACCAGTAGTTCAATTGTTGAGATTACCGCTGCGATTATATTGTTAAGTAAGATGATTAGGAGCCGATTAGAGTAGGGTTGTTACACATTGAGAATTCTATTCTGTTTCCGTGTAGAATCAAACAGACTTCTTGATTTGGGGGAATCCCTTTCCTTTCCTTTCCATTCCCTTTACTGATTTCATTCTGTTTCCTCGCCTCAAAGTGAACGCACCCTAAGATTTGATTTTAGGAAATTTTACCAATACGTTTGAGATTTTAGTCAACTATTACAATAAATATTATAAAATAATTTCACACTACATTTTAGGAACATTAAAAAATATAAAAAATTACCACAACTATATAATTACTAACAATCATAAAATGTTATTTAAATTACAAATGGCAATTTTAATATTCATAAATATTGATTATTCAAGATTGAATATATATATAAATGTATATCAAATAACAAAAATTTATGAAATTATTATTTACTGGATGGATTAAAGTCATAATTTAAACTAGTTTTGTTGTGCTGATAAATATTAGTTCATAATGTCTGTTTTGATTAAGAGTTAGAGGAGAATATAAGAGAAGAAAAACTTGTTATAAAATTTACTACACTATCTATAATTTTCAAATAATATTTTTCTAGTTATAATGTTTGTGGTTTTTAAAAAAATATTGGATTTTCATGTTTTAAGTGTTTTAATGTATAATTTTAACTTGATATGATTATTGGTATTTTTCCATAATGATTATCATAAATGTATTATGTCAAATAAACAAAGGGTATTTTCATTTGTAGAGAAATGCAAACTATATATAAGGATCACTAGTGGAAAAAACGTTTTATAACACGGTTTTTTTCCTTTATATAACACGGTTATAGAGGGTGTTATATGCTGCGGTCGTATATTCTTCTTGATTTTAAACACGGTTTTAGCATAAAAAACCGTGTTATAAAAGTCCTCTTCGCGCCCCATGTCTTGCGCCAAAACGTTTTTATAACGCGGTTCTGATGAATAACCGTGTTATAAAGTCAACTTTTATAACACGGTTTTTTTAATAACCGTGTTATAAAAGTGCTTATCGCGCCCCATGTCTTGTGCCAAAACGTTTTTATAACACGGTTCTTATGAATAACCGTGTTATAAAGTCAACTTTTACAACACGGTTTCTTTGAATAACCGTGTTATAAATATTTTTCCCGCATAAATTAAAATCTTTTTATAACACGGTTATACTGACAACCGTGTTATAAACGTTTTTTTTTAAATATTTTTTTTGCTTTGTTATACTGCTTCACAACCTACAATTAACAATCAATCATGTATATTACACATGACACATTCAATGTGTACAGCCACACCAGCTTTCAAAAAAAGACACTGAATTCATTTGCCATATATATACACTTTGTAACATTCACCAAATTCGATGTACAAGTACTACAAAAGAATTACCACCTACTCTATACTAAGAGCAATCCAAAAGTGTCAGTTCCTCTTTTATAATGTCCACTTCTTCTAAGTGTTGCTATCCACAAGATTGTCAACCAGTCATACACCTAATATTTAAAACAATAGAAATATTAAAACAAGTGTATATAGTTAATAAGTGTTGAAGAAAGAAACGAAAATAATACTGCACTTTACATACCTGCCCGCTAGAGCTGTGTAATAAAATACTGTGTAATTAAATACTATGCCAATTCTTCTCTCACGAAGTCAAGGTCCTTCGGCATGTAAGTACATCCAACATTGTGAAAGTATTCATATACCTAATATATGAAACAATAAAGATATTAGAACAACATTGATATCTAAGAAGTGTTCCTTAATCATAAACTGTTGCCAGAATCGATGGGTTTTGATGAAATGGAACTTGTGAGAATAGGCTAACTTATATAAAAACAATTTACATGCATAGAGGATATACCAATAACAGGCATGATTCTTCTTCATGAGGGTATAGAATAAGATGAAGTATAATGAGCAATAGAGAGACAATATAACCACAATTTTCAGTGCGTAACTATGAACAAGAGAAGTAACGGTTCGCAATTTAAGATTTATAGTAGCAATCATGGAATTTCCATTCTTAGCTATTCCTTGCAACGAAAATATCTACCCAAGCATTAAAGCATCACAACAGGAGGCTACTTGCCCTTCCGTGTAACCCAATAAAAAAGAATCAGAAACTTAGTCAATATACTTTTAAGTACCGATAACCATATGAACCTCTATAGTAAATGACAAAGAATCCAGTTTGGGGTTAATCCAGCAAGCATATCTTCCAAGCATTTTGATTCATATGCAAATCACAGCCTGAAGGTTAGTGGTAAAAAATTTGTTCATACCACAAACTAAGAACATGACTGGCAGTCTAGTATTTCAGTTTCCACATAGAAATAATTGACTATAGGATACTCTTCGCAAAAGTTAAAATTCACAAGAAACATGTCAGTCATAAACGACTTTCTTAAACTACAGCTGATCTCAAGGATGAAGGGTTGATGGAAGGTCAACTAAGAACAGAGCGATATGAATTTCCAATGAAATTTCACATTTGTCGATGTGAAGGCATCTCTGCATATTTCCAAACACTCAAATTTATAATGAAACCTTCAATTAATGGTTGTTACTACAGAAGCTGCAGTACTTGGTTCACCAATCACTACCAACACTAGTCATTCAACAGTAGATAAGATCTTTATCATAAGCGAACATTTTTCTATCTCTCTACTAACTAAAGTTCCTAAATTAAATTAATCATGTTTCATGTTATGGATGAAGAAGCTGAAACAGCACAACAAGGAAAATGGTGGATCATGATAGCAGCCAAGCCATAATAGTCAGAATCATAGTAACCAAGCAGTCAGCACATTGTAACCAGTTTGCTTACAGATACTCAGGTTCCTACATAAGCTCAAAAACCACATCAATAGAAAACACCATCAATGCGACAATTATCTAGAGAATAGAACACGTAAACTCATGTGTGAAGTATCGAGCAAATCGTAACAAACAAAACTAAACTATAAACAAATAACATAATACCACACTTTACGTACCGCATCATCACTTTTAGTAAAATTGAGGTGTATGTTGGTGCAGAAGTCATACATGTACCTCATCACAAAATAGCCACATCTCACATAATCCATTTGGCGAGGACACTAACAACACAATATAGCGGTGGATCAAAATTAAATATATTCAAACAGCATAATAAAGTGACAACATATAATGCAGAACAAACATTCATACTTCGAAGTGACGGATGTTCAAGTCAATACTACTGGGATTATCATGTTCACCAAGTGTAACCTTCTTATAAGAGCTGTAGAATAATGATTAGACAATTATGTCATTTTTGTAAACGTAAAATCAAGAACTTAAATTGACAATTTAGCAAATAACTCACTCTATTATGGTTCAAAATTTCAATGTTAGTAGCATCTCTTCCCATCGGATCAAGCACGAACAAGGTGGATGTATTCATAGAGATAATAAGCATGACCCAATGAATGCTAGCATGTATAAGACGTCAAACATATTAGTCCATAACTTACACATACAATCAACAAATTTGATTTTAGTAAGATTATTTTGATACTTACACTATATGATGCGGGATGAAAACAAATTGCTGCGCTTTGCTTTCGCTGCCAACAAGCCACGGTGAAGATATGACACAAATGCATTCGGTTCTAGTTTTGCCTGATCGAACGATGTCAACTGGGGGCACAAGAAAGTGATCACTTTCGCCAATCTAGCGCTTTTGCAAATCGAGTTTGAGCAGATACTTCATCAAATTAAAAATAATTAATTCATATAAATTTATAATGTAGAAAATAAAACATAACATAAATACTTACACTTCATAAGCTTGGATGATAGATACATTGACTTGTTGCCATCCCATCACTTCTGTAATGTCTTCAAAACCGATTGAGACACCCATATCCTCCTCATAATGGAATATCCTTCTTGGAAGCTTCAGACTTATGTTTGTTATGTCACTTGGCATTTGCATGATCTTGTCATGAAGCATCTTCATGTGCTTACTTAACTTCGTATAAAAAGCTTCTAGAACCAACAACTTCCTCTTACGGTCTACCACCTTTTGCGTTTCGATCAACACTTCTATTACATTTACACATAATTTAAGATGAGTAATGTAATGGAGTAAAACTCTAAAAACTAAACTTCAAAACATGTGTAGTAAATCTAGTAAGAGTTACCTTCATTATGACCTTCTGTTTTGAAAGCTTCGGGGGCAAAGATTGCGGAACCTGCACATATTAAAATAAAAGTTAGAATAGATTATTAGTTAGACCAATTTAAAATGAAACAATATATCAAGCAGTTTTAAGAAATTACCACCTTCGCAATGACCTTCTGTTTTTCGTCAAAGCTCCTCTTGTGTAACCTACACATATTAAAATAAAAGTTAGAATAAATTATTAGTTAGACCAATTTAAAATGAAACAATATATCAAGCAGTTTTAAGAAATTACCACCTTCGCAATGACCTTCTGTTTTTTCGTCAAAGGCTCCTCTGTGTAGCCTACACATATTAAAATAAAAGTTAGAATAGATTATTAGTTAGACAATTAAAAATAAAACAATATATCAAGCAGTTTTAAGAAATTGCCACCTTCGTTATGACCTTCTGTTTTTTCGTCAAAGGCTCCTCTTGTGTCTCCTCTTGTGTAACCTACTCATATAAAAATAAGGGTTATAATAGATTGTTAATTAAACCACATATACATGAAACAGTATATCATAAAATTTTAAATGACTACCTCCTTTATAAACAACAAACTAATGGGCCATGGAACAACAGAAGTTACTGCATCAATTAGTAACCGCATTTCTGTTGTTGGAAGTGGGAGACGCTGATTCTCGTAGCCCTTGATTACGCTGTTAACAATAACCTTTGCATAATATTCAGGGAGAGGTTTACAGTGAATAGGAGTTTCAGATGAGGACTTCATCACAATGTCATGTGCAACAAATACTACCACTCCATTGATCCACAATCCTAAGTGACAACCCTTATGCTCCTACCCAAATATTTAAAATGAGTTATAATAAAGTCGAGCATAAAACTAAAGTATTTGAACAACTTGATAAACATATAGCAAACATCACATTTGATTTTATACTACAACTAACCTCAAGATGAGCAAATGGATAAGGATCAGTAGGAGACGAAGTGGTAATTTGTGAGGAAGTTTGTTGGTTTGGGAGTAGATTGTACTAAACCTCCACTTTGTAGTAATTCCTCAAGCTGACAAAAACGTTCTTCAAGTTGTCTACGTTCTTCATGCTCTTTCATCAAAGACTCTTCAAGCATCTGAAGATCTCTCCTCGTAACACCTGATGATCGTTTGCCCGTATTTTGGAACACATAACCCTTGCGAACCTCTCCTCCGAATCCTCTAACTCGGCCGGGATGGTCCTCTTCCCAAGGGCACGAGTCAGCTTGTCATCATCACTTGGACCATTGTCTTCATCATTCATGGCGGCCTATTGAACCAATCAAACCATAAGAATGCAAAGAAATAATTTGTCTCAATAGTACAAATTATAAGTTAATGAAAAGGGTTTCATACAATTTTTTCAGATAGAATCGCTGTTTCTTTCACTGGAAAGAACAGCTCCCCAGCAGCATTCATTTTCTGTCGGCCCAACAAAATAGCAATCAACCTTGCATGCCTCATCATCAGCCTCAATAAGACTCGAAGTACCATCGTCATTCTGTTTTTCAGTAGCCTCGTTCTCTCCATTCTTAGTAGAACTATATACCCCTTTCTTCCCATGTAATGTTGATGGATATTTTTCTCGCGGTTCTCTCTTGCTTGCTTTTGAATTCTCTGCTTACAATGTGGTATAACAAAATAAAAGAGTAAAATAAATATAGTAAAGAAGTGCACAAATTGAAAATTTAACTATTGTTAACTAAAACTACCTTGAAGTCTTCAGATGTGCGAGTAGAACAAAATTTTCCCAATCTTGCTTAGTGATGAATCCTTCATACAACACCCATGGATCTACCTTAATTTCCTTTTTCTTTTTTGTGCTATCCATCCATCACCAACTCATGTCTGAACCCCTTTGCACAAGAAGCAATCAATGACATAACTGTTTTCTTAGCTTCTGTAACACCCCTACATTAATACAGTACAAACAGCCTAACGTCCAATCTCCTTACTCATCAGATACACGCAGCGGATATATATTTACATACAATGGGTGATACAATGCCGTTAGTCACCCACGTGACTAACAAGGCTACTGATTCTACATACAGCATCGGTCTGATGGACCGGAATCCCGAGTACTACAATCTACAATGCATTCTCCATTTACCAAATGCTACTACAATCTCCATTCAATACAATACTCCAAGTACAATACAATATAATCTACATACCGAGTTTACTAGGTTCCTTATACATATAATACCTCTTCCAGTTCACATACTCACTAAGAGACTACTTACTACCCATTCCTCACTACTACATTACTTTCTAAATACAAGGGGTGTGCTAGTTAATACACCTCTACATTCTGCTACTACTATCCAATGTAGTCACCGATCTCGTGCCTTGACCACATTCGCTTCGGGTACCTGCACACTAAAAAGTCCCCCGAAGGGGTCAGCTTTCGCCGAGCATGATAACCGCATCCCCGCGTACTAGTGAGGGTACGCCGACCACTTGGTCGAATACATGCGGTTGATTTCATTCAAAGATACATGCATACATGCTCTTATACACAATACAACAATACTTACGCAAGGCATACATACATACACTACATTACATACAAGGAATACAATAAACCATCCGATACATACTTACCTTCTTCCGAAATACACATACTCATTACATACACAATATACAATTCTTGTTAGCTTCATTGGTCCACCCGGTTAATCGGGTGGAGATTACTCTTTTACTCGTTACTTCATACACATACATACTCATACTCTTACTTACTTACGGATCCATACTTACTTACTCTTACTCTTACTCAAGTTAAGTCGTCGGGACCTCCGGCCCTGGGACTACACCGTCCCACCTCCGGGATTTACTTGACTCACCAATCCGGGATGCTACCCATTTAAGGGATTTGGGCCGCGGACCAGTTTAAGAGTCAGGAATTGCAGCCACCTCTTGTGACTCCGCATCCTCACGCGTGGCCGAAGCTATATCGGACTTGTACTCATTCCAATTTACTCACTTAAGTTAGGAGTTAGATAGTTAGGAATTAGTACAAGTCAACATCCAAGCCACAATAATACAATACCCATATACACTTACATACAAATACATTACAATATACAAGTACACTACAAGTATGATACACTTCATCATCATTCATATGTTTCATGAATTATACAAACTATTGTTCAAGACAAATATCAAGAACAATGTAAACAAGCACAAGTAGGTGCAATATAGTCCGATTCATGCATTTATCTTATTAGGTGATCAAATAAGCACACAAATCGGGGTAACCAGATTAGGATACAGGGCATGAAGAAACCATACCTTTTCTACAATTTACGTTACCGGGTGCCTTCTTGTCTCTTTGGTTCACTCTTGTTCCTTAGTCCTTACTTGTTCCTCGAGTCTTATTCTTGAACCAATGACTACATGCCAAATGGTTCAATTAATACTAAGCATCACAATACATACATAATTACTACTCCCGTACTTACCCCGTTATCCCGTTATTTCGGTTTAACTTAATGTTCTTAAACTTACAACTTTCTTAATTACTTCTCAAACTTGTTTACACTTCTTAGGGCCTTAAAGGTCACCAAACAAGGCCTTAACAACTTCTAAAACCATTACCCATCAATGCCCCATGGTTAGACCCCTAAAAATCACATTTTACAAGCTTTTATAGGTGGTCCGGGACTTGGTCCGGACCCAAGGTCCCGGACCATGCACTGAAAACACTCTCGACTGAATTTTGTTATTGGTCCGGGACTTGGTCCTGGACTAAGGTCCCGGACCACCTGCTGGTGTGACTCTCGAATTAATTTTAGGTGCGGTCCGGGACTTGGTACATACCTAGGTCCCGGACCCTGCTAAAAACTGCTACTAGGATGATTTTTCAACCCCTAATCAACCCTTAATCCACCTCCAATCATTCCATAATCTTTCCACATGTTTTGTACATAATTAAACACACTTAAACACTCACTAAAACTCCTTAAATCCATGGTCCAATACTTACTCAACTTCTTGTTCAAATTCTACAAATTTTCATTCACAATTTCATACTTTGCACACTTGTGCATTCCTACACTCCTCTTTGCATTTTGCACTTTGTTCCAATGTCATCTTACCATTCCAATTTATTTCCCAGCAACTACAATATCTATTCCCAAGTCCAACACTCTTTTTACCAATTCGTACACACTAATTTTTCCTAACTCCTCTAATGCATTTCCATACACCTTGCTACAGATTTTATACTTCTTACTTCTCATACTACAACAACTCCACTCCATCACTACTAAACATACCTACTCAACCCAATATACACCTTGGTTCTCCCACTCACCAAGTCATTCTTGAATACATAATTCCTACTAAAATTTTGCCATAGTTTACCTACAATTCTAACTTATCCATACACACATTTTCTCACCAAGTTCATACCTATTCTAGCCACACCCTTACAAGGGTCCTACCAGCAATCAATACAATATACATTCACCAATACTTCTTCAAATACCAATACTAATACTCATACACAACCATTTGGCTCCAAGGCCTACAATTCACATACTAATTTCACAAATACTCAAACTTCCTCACAAATACTTAAACTTCCAATACTACAATACCAATACAATAGTTTAGGTTCTTTTATTTGCTTACCCATTCCCATTGCACTAATGCATTAAATTGAGCATTAAGAAGGAGCTCTTACCTTGAGCTCTTATTTCCTCTTTTCTTTCCCACTTCTTCTCTTCTCTCTTCTTGCCCAAATCGGCCATATGGGGGAATGGAGTTGCCAAACTCCATTCCCATCATCCAAGCACACAAAACAATTACAATTAATATATTAACCCTTTTCAACCATTAAAGCTTAATGTAAGTTTTAGGGTTTAGAAATTTCATTACCTTGCAAGGGTGTAGGTAATGCTTGGAATATCTCAAGAACAATATTTCTCACCCTCCAAGAGTGCCAAAATCGGCTAGAGTACAAAGGAACCAAACAAGTTTAGTCTAAAAATTTCGTTTTGCCCACAAGGGCTAGAAAAAGGTAAGCTTTCAAGAACATTTTTACCTCAAAATAACAAGGAGAAGAAGGTGGTTCTAATGGTGGTCTTGAAACTCCAAATGCTCCATACCCATGAAAACGAAAATGCTCCTTTTCGGATTTTGAAAAGAGGGAAATGTTCCTCTTGATGAGAGGATTCCAATGGTATAATTTTTGTAATTTTTGGTGAAGGTTTGATGGGTTAACAAGAGGAGAGAAGTGGGTGTTGGTGTGGGTTCATGTAAATCGCCATTAGAGGCTCAAGGGGAAGGAGAAGAAAATAGAGAGGAAGAGGGGGCTGCTGTACGTGAGTGTAGATAGGAAATGAGAGAGTAGGAGAGAGAATGTGAGGTAGTAAAGTAAGTTAAGTTACTTTTTGCTTTTTAATTCTCTTTGGTCTTTTGTAAATAAAAGAGAATGGAGAGTGTGTGTGAGAGAGCATAAATCGTGACACACTCAGCCCATGTGGGTTTAAAATTCTATTTACAATATTGGACACATAAGTTTTGGTTATTTATGTTTCTACCCCACAACTTCCCGTTTTTGACAGTTTTTACTATTTTCTCGTTTTATTGATTTTATCGGTTCTAAAGCTTCACTAATATTTAGTAACGACTATTTAGTTGACCGAAATTGTTACGAGCCTATTTGACCCGCTTAAAGACGCGTTTTTCCGGTTACCTCGAAAAACGCGCTTTAATGTTCATTAGTGTTTTTAATCCATTTTAAGGATCCGTTTTCTTCGGGATTTGTTCCCTAATATTTATTTAGACTTAATTAAGCCTTTAGAATCCTTATAATACGCCCACCGAGGTCTCATACCTCCTATGGTTATTTAACGCTTATTTAGCGTTTTTCGCTTTTTAAACGTTTCTTTATTTTTATTATATTTTTTTTTTGGATTTATTTTTCCTCATCAATATTACTTAACCATTATTAGGCTCTTAAATACCTATTAGGATAATTTAATCGCCATATTTAAGGTCGGGGTATTTCAATCTACCCCCCTTAAGAACTTTGTCCTCAAAGTTGTTCGAGGTTATAAGTTTACAATGCTTACTCATTCTTACATGTCTAATACTACGGTTATACAATCTTCCTCTTACTAATTCCCAAATCCATTACTCAAGGTTTCACATACCATACCATCCAAATGTACTATAGTTACTCCAATCCGCGCTACTACTATTATCTGGTTCCTCATTACAAAGTTCATACCTACATACAGTGCAAAGCTATCCCCAAAGCAATGCAATACACATACAATCCCGCAGGCACTCCGGTCATCTCGACGCAGGACTCCTCTATGTCCCGCTGCCTTTGGAATAATACCACATACTACACTACTATCTTCTCCAGTACAAGCTTCTCACAAATTCTTAACCTTCAGTCTAAGAGAAATACTTCACTACTACCAATTAAAAATTTTCTAAAACACATAACTCCAAAGTCCAATATATATACCTTACTTCTATCCTATGTGTGATTTTTGTGACCACTTAAGGGGAGCTTCAAGAATCATTCGACCCTGATGTGATCAGCATCAGTGTTGAACTATCTTTCCACCCCAATTTGTGTTCGGTTTCCCTTGATCTGATCAGGATCAAGTTCGACTTCCCACATCAGTTTCAAACAAGCAAATAATTTAATTTTTTTCATTTTATCTTTTTACTCTTTCTAGTCATTCATACATCTCCCCAAAGGATGGAATCAGTCCATCAATCATCCTCACTCTATTTCCAAATTTCTTCTACTCCATGGTTCAATCCTAATGCTCATTTCCTCAACCTTTACTACTTCCATCATTACTCACCATCATCTCCTATATTCTAACTACGGAATACTACACTTATAAGATTTAGTTGGCTTCAATTGTTTCAAATATTTTACTTACGATTCCACTACTCATAAACTTCATTCATCTACTATCCTCATTCATTTCGTACTACTTCTTCAAAGGTTACAATACTTGTGGAGCTCCGTCCACTATTCATTACTTTTCTTTTACTAATACTCTTACATTGGTGTTACAAGATGGGTACATTCCTCCTATGGTATTTGCATGTTTAATGCCTAGGCTACCATAATTACAATATGAATGAGTACTTATGTTATTTAACATAGTACCAATCATCAATTTGATTCTCATTTGTGCTATGCACATTATGGTTTAGTGTTTTATTCACAAACTTTTCATTAAGCGGTTTTCGCTCTACCCCCCTTAAAAGGGATTACGCCCACGTAATCTACCATGTGTTATTATTATTAAACATTGGTTTAATCAATTTGGGCAATCTGAAGCGTTTAGCTTCACTACGGTACTTTACAATATACTCTGGTCAAAGGGTCTTACACCATACCAATGGTTTAGTCTTTGCACCAGGATTCCTATATGAGTTTATTTAACTCATAATCAATTGGTTCTAGCCTATTAGGCTTTAAGGCATTAATAGCCAATCTCGCATACTTCTACTAGGTGTATTATCTCCTAGCTAGGGCCCACTAGCTTCTGCTGCGCGACCCTGATAACCTCGGGTTACTTTACGCCTTTGGTTATTATAATGTGTGCTACTCATCGCCTTTTATCATCCCTTTTGTGGGAATAAGGTTTACAACAAACTGTGGTATTCTTTTACCGCCTTCGAACTCAACGAGTTTAGATTTTACCAGCTTCCTGGTAATCTATTATACATACTATCCGTACTCTCACGATTATTCACTAAGTTCTCTTCGACTTATTGTCGGCGAGGCTAAGTCACTATTTAGTTATAGTGCTTCCTCTGTTGTCACTAGCTTCTGAATTCTACCAGTTTCTTCTGGTTCAGTACAAGTGTTCTTTACTTGTATGACCTTGCATTTTCTATGCGTCGGTCCTTGTGACTTTCTTAAGTCTCTTTTCACTCTTTATTCCATTGGAATTCACAATTGATTGCTAGTGTGTTTTTACACTCTTCGTGCTTCTTTGGCCTTAGGCCGCACGGTTTGTTGCTAAGTTGCTTAACTGGCTAGTGCCATGTTTGTTGGTGAAAAGAAGGGTTTACTACGGTTTACATTCCCCATATCCCTAGCCATCCCATTAGATCATTAGCTGCACAAGTGCAATACCAAACACTCAGTCATACAGAGTGCAGAGGCGTAAACGCTTGGCAGTAAGTCACTTATGTGATAGGAAAGAATATTTATGCCTGTCTTCTCATACTTATACTCCGTGTCATTATCTGCTACTTCCTCATATCGGTCGCTTGTTGCGCACCGTATTCTTACTCATTGTACAACATTGTTTTTACTGTTCTGTTACTGTGATAGTTCCTTTTACTCATTGCCATTGTCATTGGCACCATTCCCTTATGGTATGAATACCCTGGGGTTTCCAATGTTCGTGTGTATGACGGTTGTTGTGGCATACCGCACTACTATTATCTTCCCATTGTGGGGATGTTTTATTTCAGTTTAGGTTTCATGTGTAGGTTAGCTTACCTCACATTATTTTCATCATTTATGATACATTTACCAAGTATCTTGGTTGACCAAGGATAAGATAATTTATCGGGTTATAAGCTCTCTTGAGCGTTGGTCATTCATGGTGGTTCAATGTGTGTTCCCGTTGATTGTTTTGACAATGATTGCCTTTCAGTGCTGAGCATTGGTTTAGGCTCTAGCTGTGCGGTTTGCTTGTATGTATATATACCGGGACATCCCAAGAAACTTCAGGGTTTTTCTGGTCCCGTTCTCTAATTGGAGGTATTTTATCACTGATAGTGAAGTTCTTGTTGAGGGGTTTGTCTCCACTCATAGGTCTCAATGAGCAAGGTTATCATATTGGTGTATACAACGGTTCATCACATGCTTGAGTGCATATGGAGTATACTTACTCCTTAAGTCGTATGGTTTGGAATGTCTCATTTCCTTACTCATCGCTCTTTGCAATATCTATGCGTAGGCTTTATTGTTTAGTAGATGGAAGCCTTCTAAGGGTTCACATCTTCACCACCTTGGTGGTCTTTGGTTAACGAGGGGTACCTTCCCTTGGGTTTCTCGTAGTGTCCAAGTGTGGACTAGGCCAATGTTGGCATTATATGATTCTTATGCCTCTGTGTTACCATTGCTACAGAAGGCATGAAGGTAATTAAAACTCCGTCAACTGTATACTAGACTGATGCTCTAGTGACAGTGACATTGAGTTGGCCATTACTCCAAGCCACTCAGGTGTTGGGTTTGAATTGATGGTCCAGTTGTTTGATTTCTTGTCGTATGAGACAATATCTCTTGCAGTCTTGTTATAATGGTGTGGGTTTGCAACCGTTTAAGGTTACACAACACATCAGGTTTATGGCTTTAGAGCCGTATTGCTGCAGCTATGCTCTTTGCAAGCTTCTTATACACGTTTCCACTCCATGTATACCGTCATAGGTTGGAGGTATTATTGGGCTCCATGGTAAGTCGTGACATCACGCTTCCGTTCATAGGAGACCCTTTAGGCAATCTGAGTTAATAGGTGCCTCTCAGTATTTAGGGCATTCCCTGTCAAGTGAAATCCCTTCGGTGTCCTAACCGAGTGTTCGTTTTAGCTCCCGTGCTCATATCATTACGCTTGTTCAACTGTTGTTAACGCAGACACCCTTCAAGGATCGCTCCTGGGTGTTGGTAGTTGTGCCGTTACGTCCGGCTAATGTTTATAACGTGTGTTGTCCTCTAACCGTCTTATGGTATTGTACTTGGTCGTCCCTTTTTGGGTTTATAACGTCTCCCGTTCTCGGGTAGACTGTTTACACTTGCTCCTAGTGCTTGCGACTAGGGTTATATATCCTCTCCGATGATGGATTGTACTTCGTGGTAACTGTGATTGCTCTTGGGAGTTCCGTCCCGTTTGTTGAGCATTGTGGGTTCACGTTAGGCATTGCCTTGCTGTGTTAGGCTGGGTATATCCATCTGGCTTGTCTTCTGATGTACTTCCTGTTCTTCTTTCTTGTCTCTTTGCTTCCTAGTCTCTTACTCTTCTCTTCCTTCTCTTTCTTATCTCATCTTCCATTGGATCTCTGAGTTCCTTTATGCTTGTCCTCTGAGGTGTCCAGCTGTCTTGGTTTGAACTTACTGATGGTCCGTAGAACGGGGTGACTACTTCCCGTGTGTCGTACACTACATGTATACATACGTGGGGTACCATGTTGATACGTTACCACTTACCCAACTATATGTCGGGCCACAAGCTCCTTCGGAGTGCGGTTGTCCCACATCCCGTAACGGGTATACTCGTAGTGTTCGTCACACGCCTAGGTGAAGTCTGTTGCCAACTCCTCTTTATCATCCCATGATACTCACCATAATGTTGTTTCTGGTTTTAAAATCCAAGGTTTTTAAAAGAGGGTTGTGGTTTTGAAAGGAAAATTTTGGGTTTTAAAACAATGGTCCAGTGTTAAAAGAAATCTCTCATGGCATAGCCATGTTTGAGGTCTTGACCAAGTCTAGCCTCCCGCTGACTGGTATGCTCTAAGTACAGTGGTCGGGCCGTTAGGCCTTTCCAAGGTTCCATTCTTCAGTTTTAGGATGTTTGATCCTGTGGTTGTTTCGTTACTGTTACCGTACATTACTATGTACTTGTGACGTATTAGTCTTCCTTTACATATCTGTTGTCTTGACTGCACTTGCACTTGCCGTGGCAAGTGCGTGGTATGGTGGTTTTTGAGTAATCCTATACCAATCTTGGTATGGTTTCCTTGTATTTAGTAGTCTTGTTGACCTTCCCTTGATCTTGTTGATCTGTTTTGGGGTACTCGCTCCTTTAGGTAGCTTCTTAATGATCTTGACATGATTGTTTGGTCGGGTTACCCTCCAATCCTTGGAGATCCCCTTTATTTGGTTTTGTTTTCCCTTGTGGCTCGTTCCCACACATTTGTGGTGGTTACTGAGCCTCACCTTGTTTAGGCACTACTCTTGTAGTCCTATCTTATATCCCGTGGATTTTCTTTGTAGCTGTGTAGGCTATGTCTGCCAGGTATTGTAACCTTTTGGCGTTGTATTTTGGAGTTAACCGTTCTGACTATGTCCTTAGTCAGCTAGCATACCGTTGGTGGTATTATTAGCTATTACTATCCCGTAGACTTGTGTCTCGGGTTTTGTTACAGTTCCTTTTTCCGCTCCGTTGCACGTACTTAGTGCTTCTTTACTGCTGCTGGGGGTTAGCCAGGTTCTGCGACTGCTATGCATGTCGCCCCAGGTTGTTGTAGTTGTAGCCTCCTTGTGGTTGGAGTGCTTATTCCCCCGCTGTTAAGTGCGGGCATTATTGTTCAACCGGGATCATCTCCGGGCTTGTCTATTCCTTGGAATCTACTACGTTCAGTTCTTGTTTACTCTGTGATTGCTTCACCACTGCCAGATCGGGTTCTCCCGAGTATGAGAAGGCTTTCTTCTCTCTGGCGTCCTTTCCCAAGTTATACAGTGGGGTTTGCGGCGGGCGGGACTGGTATTGTAGGTATCCGGTACTCACCGGTAGTTCCTAACTAGCATATCTCTAAGCTAACACTCAGCCCTTAGCCCTAAGCTTCTACTTCCTAACTCGGTACTCCTAAACTCGGTATTTCCAGTCACAGAGCGATACTTCGCTCTGATACCACTTTTTGTAACACCCCTACTATTAATACAGCCATGTAACGTCCAATCTCCTACTCATCAGATACACGCCGCGGATATATATTTACATACAATGGGTGATACAATGCCGTAGTCACCAACGTGACTAACAAGGCTACTGATTTACATACGCATCGGTCTGATGGACCGGAATCCCGAGTACTACAAATCTACAATGCATTCTCCATTACCAAATGATACTACAATCTCCATTCAATACAATACTCCAAGTACAATACAATATAATCTACATACCGAGTTTACTAGGTTCTTATACAAGTATAATACCTCTTCCAGTTCATACATACTCACTAAGAGACTACTTACTACCCATTCCTCACTACTACATACTTTTCTAAATACAAGGGGTGTGCTAGTTAATACACCTCTACATTCTGCTACTACTATCCAATGTAGTCACCGATCTCGTGCCTTGACCACATTCGCTTCGGGTACCTGACACACTAAAAAATGTCCCCGAAGGGGTCAGCTTTCGCCGAGCATGATAACCGCATACCCGCGTACTAGTGAGGGTACCCGACCACTTGGTCGAATACATGCGGTTGATTTCATTCAAAGATACATGCATACATGCTCTTATACACAATACAACAATACTTACGCAAGGCATACATACATACACTACATTACATACAAGGAATACAATAAACCATCCGATACATATTACCTTCTTCCGAATTACACATACTCATTACATACACAATATACAATTCTTGTTAGCTTCATTGGTCCACCCGGGTTAATCGGGTGGAGATTACTCTTTTACTCGTTACTTCATACACATACATACTCATACTCTTACTTACTTTACGGATCCATACTTACTTACTCTTACTCTTACTCAAGTTAAGTCGTCGGGACCTCCGGCCCTGGGGACTACACCGTCCCACCTCCGGGATTTACTTGGACTCACCAATCCGGGATGCTACCCATTTAAGGGATTTGGGCCGCGGACCAGTTTAAGAGTCAGGAATTGCAGCCAACCTCTTGTGACTCCGCATCCTCACGCGTGGCCGAAGCTATATCGGACTTGTACTCATTCCAATTTACTCACTTAATTAGGAGTTAGATAGTTAGGAATAGTACAAGTCAACATCCAAGCCACAATAATACAATACCCATATACACTTACATACAAATACATTACAATATACAAGTACACTACAAGTATGATACACTTCATCATCATTCATATGTTTCATGAATTATACAAATATTGTTCAAGACAAATATCAAGAACAATGTAAACAAGCACAAGTAGGTGCAATATAGTCCGATTCATGCATTTATCTTATTAGGTGATCAAATAAGCACACAATCGGGGTAACCAGATTAGGATACAGGGCATGAAGAAACCATACCTTTTCTACAATTTACGTTACCGGGTGCCTTCTTGTCTCTTTGGTTCACTCTTGTTCCTTAGTCCTTACTTGTTCCTCGAGTCTTATTCTTGAACCAATGACTACATGCCAAATGGTTCAATTAATACTAAGCATCACAATACATACATAATTACTACTCCCGTACTTACCCTGTTATCCCGTTATTCGGTTTAACTTAATGTTCTTAAACTTACAACTTTCTTAATTACTTCTCAAACTTGTTTACACTTCTTAGGGCCTTTAAAGGTCACCAAACAAGGCCTTAACAACTTCTAAAACCATTACCCATCAATGCCCCATGGTTAGACCCCTAAAAATCAATTTTACAAGCTTTTATAGGTGGTCCGGGACTTGGTCCGACCCAAGGTCCCGGACCATGCACTGAAAACACTCTCGACTGAATTTTGTTATTGGTCCGGGACTTGGTCCTGGACTAAGGTCCCGGACCACCTGCTGGTGTGACTCTCGAATTAATTTTAGGTGCGGTCCGGGACTTGGTACATAACCTAGGTCCCGGACCCTGCTAAAAACTGCTACTAGGATGATTTTTCAACCCTAATCAACCCTTAATCCACCTCCAATCATTCCATAATCTTTCCACATGTTTTGTACATAATTAAACACACTTAAACACTCACTAAACTCCTTAAATCCATGGTCCAATACTTACTCAACTTCTTGTTCAAATTCTACAAATTTTCATTCACAATTTCATACTTTGCACACTTGTGCATTCCTACACTCCTCTTTGCATTTTGCACTTTGTTCCAATGTCATCTTACCATTCCAATTTATTCCCAGCAACTACAATATCTATTCCCAAGTCCAACACTCTTTTTACCAATTCGTACACACTAATTTTTCCTAACTCTCTAATGCATTTCCATACACCTTGCTACAGATTTTATACTTCTTACTTCTCATACTACAACTACCACTCATCACTACTAAACATACCTACTCAACCCAATATAACCTTGGTTCTCCCACTCACCAAGTCATTCTTGAATACATAATTCCTACTAAATTTTTGCCATAGTTTACCTACAATTCTAACTTATCCATACACACATTTTCTCACCAGTTCATACCTATTCTAGCCACACCCTTACAAGGGTCCTACCAGCAATCAATACAATATACATCACCAATACTTCTTCAAATACCAATACTAATACTCATACACAACCATTGGCTCCAAGGCCTACAATTCACATACTAATTTCACAAATACTCAAACTTCCTCACAAATACTAAACTTCCAATACTACAATACCAATACAATAGTTTAGGTTCTTTTATTTGCTTACCCATTCCCATTGCACTAATGCATTAAATTGAGCATTAAGAAGGAGCTCTTACCTTGAGCTCTTATTTCCTCTTTTCTTTCCCACTTCTTCTCTTTCTCTCTTTCTTGCCCAAATCGGCCATATGGGGGAATGGAGTTGCCAAACTCCATTCCCATCATCCAAGCACACAAAACAATTACAATTAATATATTAACCCTTTTCACCATTAAGCTTAATGTAAGTTTTAGGGTTTAGAAATTTCATTACCTTGCAAGGGTGTAGGTAATGTTTGGAATATCTCAAGAACAATATTTCTCACCCTCCAAGAGTGCCAAAATCGGCTAGAGTACAAAGGAACCAAACAAGAGTTTAGTCTAAATTCGTTTTGCCCACAAGGGCTAGCAAAAGGTAAGCTTTCAAGAACATTTTTACCTCAAAATAACAAGGAGAAGAAGGTGGTTCTAATGGTGGGCTTGAAACTCCAAATGCTCCATACCCATGAAAACGAAAATGCTCCTTTTCGGATTTTGAAAAGAGGGAAATGTTCCTCTTGATGAGAGGATTCCAATGGTATAATTTGTAATTTTTGGTGAAGGTTTGATGGGTTAACAAGAGGAGAGAAGTGGGTGTGGGTGTGGGTTCATGTAAATCGCCATTAGAGGCTCAAGGGGAAGGAGAAGAAAATAGAGAGGAAGAGGGGGCTGCTGTACGTGAGTGTAGATAGGAAATGAGAGTAGGAGAGAGAATGTGAGGTAGTAAAGTAAGTTAAGTTACTTTTTGCTTTTTAATTCTCTTTGGTCTTTTGTAAATAAAAGAGAATGGAGAGTGTGTGTGAGAGAGCAAATCGTGACACACACTCAGCCCTGTGGGTTTTAAAATTCTATTTACAAATTGGACACATAAGTTTTGGTTATTTATGTTTCTACCCCACAACTTCCCGTTTTTGACAGTTTTTACTATTTTCTCGTTTTATTGATTTTATCGGTTCTAAAGCTTCACTAATATTTAGTAACGACTATTTAGTTGACCGAAATTGTTACGAGCCTATTTGACCCGCTTAAAGACGCGTTTTTCCGGTTACCTCGAAAAACGCGCTTTAATGTTCATTAGTGTTTTAATCCATTTTAAGGATCCGTTTTCTTCGGGATTTGTTCCCTAATATTTATTTAGACTTAATTAAGCCTTTAGAATCCTTATAATACGCCCACCGAGGTCTCATACCTCCTATGGTTATTTAACGCTTATTTAGCGTTTTTCGTTTTTAAACGTTTCTTTATTTTATGTTTATATTTTTTTTTTGGATTTATTTTCCTCATCAATATTACTTAACCATTATTAGGCTCTTAAATACCTATTAGGATAATTTAATCGCCATATTTAAGGTCGGGGTATTTCAGCTTCGTCGGGAATTTTGTATCTATCTCAACAGCCTGCCACATCAAATCTTTCTTTTTTTGCTCAACCTGACTCCAGTATTGGTTGATGTTGCAGTTGCTTTTAGCTAAAGTCCCTAGCATACTAGCAATTCATCCTTCGAGGGACCCGTCGGTCTAATGTATCTATCCCACAGAAGGTTGGTTTTGTCAGCTTTCTTGATCTTCAAACACCTCGTAGGTCCACACCCCTTTCGTAGATTTATAATCCGAGGAGTCACATGCTCAAATGGTCCCTCCTCAAGACATTTATCTAGAGGAGGGTGCATACTCTAATAGTCTCTCCTCAACACCAATGTTAGACCCAGACTGGTCATGCTCATCCAGAGAATCAATATCCATGTTTTGTGACCCCTCATGATCCGTGTCATTAGCATGTGCCATGTTGATGATCACCTGAAGACAAACATAAAATAATCAAATTAGATTGTCTATATCAGAATCATTACGAACAAAAATAAGTATACTTGACATTACAAATTTGAAAATTGTAGGTTAAGGTACATTATCTAACACGTACACAACAAATATTAGCTTTCAATCCACAATCCTTCATTGTGGTCAGAGCGTACATAGTCCATCTTGTTATTGTCAGCGTCATTATCCACAATACTTGGAGATGACCCAATTGACAGTGATGATGCATCGTTCAACAGATCATACTTATCTTCATCTGTTACATCATTGACTCCAACAATACGTCGTTTTCCTTCTCTAACAATGGACCAATTCGAATCACATGGGTCACTAACAAAAAATACTTGTTTTGCCTTAGATGCAACAATAAATGGATCATCAGTTGGAGTAGCTTTACCAAGGTCAACAAGCCTAAAACCGTCAAGGTCTACACGACAACCACGTTTGTTATCAGCCCATTTGCACATAAATACACAAATGTCATAGTTCGTATAGTCCAGAACCCAAATATTTTGAATGATACCGTAGTAAGATTGTTTGGCTGGTTCACGACCACGATCACTGGCATTACCATAAGAATCCAAGGATGCAATAACACTGACACCACTGTTCTGATTAACTGACTTTTGATCTTGATGCTCTGTATAAAATGTGTAGCCGTTAATATCATATCCTTCAAAAGACAAAACATCAACATTTGGTCCAAGTGCAAACCACTGCACCTCCTCTGATGAATCATCAGAATCATCTGGTAGCACCTTTTCCTTCAACCATTGAGCAAATGTTCGGTTATGCTCCTTATCTAACCACTTTTCACCCCTTGTGGGATATCTTTCTTTAAAATGGTAATATGCTGCTCAAAGTATGGTTCAAGCGCAACAATATGTTGCATCACAAGTAAATGTGCTTTGTTCAACATTTCAAGGCTGACTCTAATCTTTTTTTCCCTAAAATACCTACTCCCTCGAGTCTCCCCTCAAGCCTAGATGTTGGAAGACCAATAGACTTAACACCATCTAGTAATTCGTGCAAAAGTCCACCACTTCCTCTGATGTGACCCCTTCAATGATGCTTCCCTCAGGGTGGCGCCGATTCTTCATTTTCTTTTTAAGGACACCCATATATCTTTCAAATGGATACATATATCGAAGATACAGAGGACCACACTGCTTAATTTCTCCCACTAAATGAACAACTAGGGGCACCATAATATCAAAGAACGAAGGGGGAAAGTACATCTCCAGCTCACATAGTGTCACTACAACATCTGCTTGTATTTTATCCAATGTTTCCACATCTAGAACCTTAGCAGAAATGGCTTTAAAAAGAAACAAAGGAACAGGATTGTTCTCCGTACATTTGGTGGCAATATACCACGGATTGCAATCGGCTAGAACTCATGCAACAACACTCGATAATCATGAGACTTCATTCCAATCAGTTTGAGATCGGACATGGATACAAGACTTCTTATGTTGGAAGAATAACCTGTAGGAACCTTAATGTTGCGAAGACAGTCACAAACGATTTGTTTCTCTTGCTTAGACAAAGTGTGACAAGCAGGAGGCAAATATGTACGCTTTCCACGCTCTTGCGGATGAAGTTCTACCCGTATCCCCAATTCTTTCATATCTTTTCTGGCCTTGATGTGGTCTTTGGACTTTCCCTTCATGTTAAGCAATGTCGCGGACAGACTTTCACCCACATTTTTCTCTACGTGCATTCCATCGATACAATGTCGGACTTGTAGATCTTTCCAGTACTCCAACTCCCAAAATATTGATTTTTTCTTCCACATATTAGTTTTAGCCCGCTTCAATGGAGGACCAAAGTGGTTTATAATATCCTTCACCCGATCATAGACCTGAACACCAGTGAGTGGTCTTCGTACAAGACGATGTTCGGTGTTACCATCAAACTCCCGTTTTCGCTTTCGATATTTGTGCCCTTGTGGAAGCATCCTTCGATGACCCATGTACACATTTTTCCCACAATGTTTCAAACGGATATCAACTGTATCATCCTCACATAAAGGACATGCCTTCGATCCTTTGCAAGCATACCCAGATAGATTACTGTACGCAGGAAAATCGTTGATAGTGCAGTATAACATTGCCCGCAAAGTGAATTTTTCTTTAGAAAATGCATCATACACCTCTGTTCCTTCATGCCACAGAAATTTCAAGTCCTCGATCAGTGGCTATAAGAAGACATCTATGTTATGTCCAGGTTGCTTAGGACCTGATATTAAAAGACATAGTATAATGTTTCTAGGTTTCATGCATAACCAAGGAGGTAGATTGTAGATTGTTAGCAACACTGGCAAAGTACTATGGATACTGCTTAGAGTACCGTAAGGGTTCATCCCATCTGTACAGAGGCCGAGACGCAAGTTTATTGATTCTTTGCTGAATTCCATGTACTTCTCATCTATATTTCTCCACTGGGGAGAATCGGCCGGATGCCTCATTTTCCATCTTTTTTTAGCTCGTTAGCATGCCATCTAAGGTTCTTTGCGTCATTCTCAACCGCAAATAGACGCATCAAACGCGGGATAATTGGCAAGTACCACAAGACCTTGGCTGGTGGACCAAATTTATTTTCATTTCCACCATTATTTTTTTTCTGACGTAACGAGACTCTCCGCATTGGGGATAATTTACAGCATGTTCATTCTCTTTCCAGTACAAGATACACCCGGATGGACACGCATGAATCTTTTTGTATCCCATTCCCATTGGACGTAACAACTTCTTGGCCTGGTAAGTTGAGACAGACAATTCATTTTGAGCCGGGAATGAATCTTTTAGTAATTCCAGTAAAGCAGTGAAGCTCACATCACTCCATCCGTACTTTGATTTTACGTTGAATAGCTTCAAAACAAAATTCAGTTTATTCCACTTTAAAGGATCACATCCAGGGTATAATGGTTTTTTGTACGAGTCTAGCAATTCTTCATACACACCGGGCTTCTCAGCAAAATGAAGTTCAACATCCTCCAACATTGAATTAATGTGATCATCATTATCATCACCCAAATAAAATCACAACTGGGAGGCATATCATTGTTGTCCTCATGACATTCTGTATGTTCTCCACCAGTACTACGTTCACTAAACTGAGTCGTATCATCTACACTTTCACCGTGCCAGACCCATACTGTGTAGTCCTCCACAAATCCATATCGTCGCAAATGATCATAAATTTGGCGTACTTTTGAATATTTCAATACATTTCTACACTTTTTGCACGGGCACAAAATATAACCATCATCTTCTGCCGAAAGTTTCTCAACTACAATTCTGCAGAACTCTTTATCCCAGCCTGATAGGAGTCATCAAGTACACCTTTGTACATCCACGACCGGTTCATCATATCCTTCAAACGTTTACCATATAAGATTTGTTTTAACATTGTTTTTAATTGACTACGGTTGAAAGATACCAAGGGAAGATAGCAAGATATAGAAACGTGAATGCCCAAAAAAGATAGCAAGATATAGAAGCGAAATGACATATTTTAAAAGATACTAGCTTCACTAAGCAGGTTCAAATTGTTTTACCCAAAAAAATATAGAAGACCATGCAAGTTAGTCACCTAAGGGAAGATAGCAAGATATAGAAACGTGAATGCCCAAAAAGAAGTTAAAGTAATTTTAGTCAGTTACATCCATCAACCATAGAATGTTTGTCGTTGATATACTAGCAATTTGAATTTTTCCATGAGTTTTCCAAATAGAATAGATCACTAACCTGGCGCGGTGCAGCCCAAAAGTAGTCGTCCGAGGTGGGTGGCGTTTGATGGTGGCAATGACAGCGTCATAGGAGGTCGCAAAGCTCAAACTCAAGCGGTCTCAGCCACAATTTGTTTGGAGAGCAAGAGAAAAAGACAGGCAGCGTCGTCGGTGGAAGAACTGTTAAAGAGAAAAGTATAAATAAGTCACTGATGTATGAAAAAAGAGAGTGAAAACAAGCGAATTTGTACACAGAAAGAAAAAAAGAAAAGATGAATAAAAATAAGAAGAGAGACAACAAGTTTTTATAGTTGTAGAATTTTTCAGCTCATGGTTCATAGTACTTGATCATGAGATCTTGCATGTTGTTTTGACAAACCAAAATCACTTCTTTGTTTCTTCTGTTTGTTACGGTCAATTCTCATATTTCAAAGAAGTAAAAACTGAAAAAGAGTTGTATTCAAACAACCTACAGATTAATAAAAAGGGCAGAGAAATTAAAAGTGTTACAATATCAATCAATATTCATATCAACAAACAGCAGCTAAAGCAGATCAGAAACATGTAAAGTATGAATGCCAAAATATTTCCAAATAGCAGCAGTTAGAAAAAAAAGAGCGTGAAAACAAGTGAATTTGTACACAGAAAGAAAAAAAAAGAAAAAGATGAATAAAAATAAGAAGAGAGACAACAAGTTGTTATAGTTGTAGAATTTTTCAGCTCTTGGTTCATAGTACTTGATCATGAGATTTTGCATGTTGTTTTGACAAACCAAAATCACTTCTTTGTTTCTTCTGTTTGTTACGGTCAATTCTCATATTTCAAAGAAGGAAAAACTGAAAGAGAGCTGTATTCAAACAACCTACAGATTAATAAAAAGGGCAGAGAAATTAAAAGTGTTACAATATCAATCAATATTCATATCAACAAACAGCAGCTGAAGCAGATAAGAAGCATGTAAAGTATGAAAGCCAAAATATTTCCAAATAGCAGTAGTATCAAAAAAGAGCGTGAAAACAAGTGAATTTGTACACAGAAAGGAAAAAGAAAAAGATGATAAAAATAAGAAGAGAGACAACAAGTTTTATATTTGTAGAATTTTTCAGCTCTTGGTTCATAGTACTTGATCATGAGATTTTGCATGTTGTTTTGACAAACCAAAATCACTTCTTTGTTTCTTCTGTTTGTTACGGTCAATTCTCATATTTTAAAGAAGGAAAAACTGAAAGAGAGCTGTATTCAAACAGCCTACAGATTAATAAAAAGGGCAGAGAAATTAAAAGTGTTACAATATCAATCAATATTCATATCAACAAACAGCAGCTGAAGCAGATCAGAAACATGTAAAGTATGAAAACCAAAATATTTCCAAATAGCAGCAGTTCGAACGGAAGAATCAAAAGGGACAAAGAATTGGCCAAAAAACTATTGTGATGACCTCTGTGAACAGCAGCCAAAGTTGGCCAAAATTTGTTATCTAAGCTGTAATATATAGTTTTCTATAGTATTCTGATTTTTTTGTGCAGATTTCCGTGATCGAGAGCTCATTTCAGCTTGACTTTTCAGAGTTATTACAGAACATATTACTCATACCGGAATGGAACATCTAACACCCGTGAAATAGATGAAAAAACAAGCATAATTGATGGGTTAATAGCTGTTCATAATAGGGGCACACAGGGTAACACTTGCTCAGTTCAACAGTAAGATTATTTCCTGAACAGAGAACTGCAAGACAGATTTAAACTACACCAAAACAGATTGTGCAATGCATGTTCATAATCAATGTACTAGTGCAGATCGGTTCTGTTCATAATGGGCATCTTTAAGCAGCTCGATTTGTCAAGATTTAAGGTACTTCAGTTAACACATATGATGCAGTATTATAATCCCAAAAATAACTAAGTTAATAAATCACAAGAGAAAAGAATTAGAAGCTGAAGCAGATCAGAAACACGTAAAGTTTGAAAGCCAAAATATTGTGTTCAGAAAACATGCAATCCAAATAGATGAAACTCAATACTAATATCAGTTCTTTTCTAAAAAGTATAGCAGAATCGATATTGTCAATCTTGAAAAAGAAAACAGTGAGCGATTAGAGAAAAAGACTAAAGCTGATGCACTAGGATTGGTATTTTCTTCCTTTTTCTGTTTTAATTCTCATTCATTGATCTGGTTTCTTATTTTCCCCAAACGCTTACCCATTTAGTTAAGTGATTTAGTAAGATTTTCAACTCAGAAACCACCCAAAACAACATTGATAACACCTCTGGAGGTTCTTTACACAGAACATAGAAAACTGAAAAAAACTGAAACTTCAAACTGATATCTTCTCTTCTCTTGTGTTACATTGATTCTTTTCCTTCCCAAAGTGTGTACAGACTTAATTCACCTCTTTATCCATGCCTATAGTTCTTTCTTAAACCATTATAACACTCTTAACATTTCTATAATTCAGCTATACATAAGCGACTGATTATCAAAAATCTGAAAGCAAAACCTGTTCATTTCTTCTTCGTTACATCTGTTAGGTTGTGAAACCGACTTCTAATCTTCCCCTAAGTATTTATAACTTACTTAAGTGTGTTAGATATGTTTTAGGTTATTAGTAACTCCATACAACACTGTTAATTGCTCTGGTAGTTCATTTTACAGAAACTGACGTGCTGCAGGAATTTGAAAACTAATTTCTGCATCACCTCTTTAACCTCTCTTTTAGTTAATTAAATTAATCTCCATTTTCCCCAAAGTATTTACCCACTTAGTTAGGTGTCCCAGCAAGGTTTTAAACTCTTGAATCACTCAATATAACCTCCTTATACTCTCTGTAACAGAGTTGTACAGAAACTTAAATTTTTCAGAAAAACCGAAAAACTGAAACCATGGACTGGTGCATGTTCTTTTCTGTTGGTTTGTTTCTGTTATCTAACCCATCTCCTATTTTCCCCAACTCGTTTAGTTACTTAGTTATGTGTTTTAATACAGTTGTAATTTTGAAACAACCCAAAGCAATAGGGACTACTCTTCTGCAAGTCATTTACACAGAACTTGAAAAACTGCAAAACTGAAAAACTGTTGCTCACAACTGGTGGCTTTCTTCTTTCTTTCCTGTCTGTTCCTCAACCTAACTTCTGATTTTCCACCCCACATTGCTTACCCTCTTGGTTAAGTGTGTTATCCAGCTTTTGAATTCGAAAACAAACCCAAGGTAACAAGGACTATGCCTCTGAAACTCCTTTACACCGAATCTGTAAACCTGAAAACTGAAACACAACTTCAATTTACTCCTCACTCTTAGTGCATCTGGTTGAGTTTTTAAATTCTCCCAAGGGGTTTATAACTAGTTAGGTGGATTAGCAATGTCTTAGGTTGATGATTAAACCAATAGGACCCATCATCACTCCTCTGAGATTTAGTTATACAGAAGCAAAAGTTGCAGGGTATCTAGTTTCTTCTTTCTGCACACTGCTTCTTTCTGTTTATTTTTTTTGTCAATATTCTCACAAGCCTATTAGGTTAGTAAAGGGTTTTATCTTTGCCTTAGGTTCATTATTAATCTAACACTACATCTATATCCTGTCTAGGCAATTAATAGACAGATCACAATGTTACATAAACACCTAAATACTAACTGGGAGGAAACTGAAAAACTGAAGGCTGTTACACAAAATTGCAACCGGGAACTCAGAAATCAGAAACTGATACTCCTTTTTCTGTTTTTCTTTATGTTTGAGTTCATTCTCTGGTCATGTAACCAGTTTAGAGAAAACTCACCACTTAAGTATCTTAGCTGTTTTCCATTGGTTTTTCTTTGGCTGAGTGTGAAGTTCTCAGGACCTTGAGCTCTTGGCCTCAACTTCTGGTTCTGTTTCAGCAAGGATTAAGCACATTTATCAGCATATTTTAAGCCCAGTGAAACACACATGTTTCACCAAATGAATTAAATTTTCCAAACGAAGTACATTGACAAGTTAATTATTTAGACAACTGCTTCAGAACCTATAAGCTGCTCAAACTGAGTTAGACTTCACACATATTTCAGTAGAAAGATTCAGAACCTAGAAACACAAAAACTCCAAACCTCGATACAATACAGATTAGGAAATGAAGTAAGAATAAAACACCAAGAAACCATAATACCAGGCGAACAGAATTCAAGGGGCAGAAACCGCTACACTAGTTTAATTCTACATGTTATTTAAACAGATCCGATAATTTGGTAGAATTGCTAGATGGGTGCCCTGAGTAGAGGAGCCTTAAGTCAAAGCAATTCATTCTACCTCATCACAAAACCAATTCATATTGCATCATTGGAGAGTAAGATTCATGCGTATACTGATTTCAAAAAATTTGTTGAATTTACCTACGGTACCACCATATCGCAGTAGTCGAAGGTTGGTGGCGTTTGTTGGTGGCGATATGCAGTGCAGAAGCAGTAGTGGTGTAGCACAAGACTGGACCGGTTGCCGATTTAGAAGAGCAAGGGCAGAAGATGTTGGTGGTGACGGTAGAAGCGATTCGGAGGTGAGAAACCAAATGTTGGCTGGATGAGAAACCAAATGTTGGTGGTGGCGGTGGAAGCGAAGTCGGAGGTGAATGTAGTGGCGGCGATGGCGACGATGCAGTAGGTGGGACGACGATATCGAATTTGGAAGGGTCGGGAGGGAAACAGGCGGGCAAAACATACAGGACTGGCGCGTTGAGGGAGAAGGTAGTATTTGGTGGAAAGTTAAAAGACAATATAACACGTTATAAAATGCAGTTTATAACACGGGTAGATAGAACCGTGTTATATTTAATACTCTTATAACACGGGTAGAACATAACCGTGTTAAAAACCCTATTTTTTCGAGTAGATAATTCCTCTCACATAATATAACACGGTTATATTGTACAACCGTGTTGTAAAATATTTTATAACACCTTTACACTATAACCGAGTTATAAAATGCGTGTTATATAATATTTTTTCTACTAGTGGATGTTCATGCACAAACGTCAAGAGTAGTTAGTGAACTTTCCCTTCTTTTAATGACACCTGGCTTGTTATCTTCTTAGAGTAATTACTCTGTTACTGAAATACAAAGTGCAAGCTCTTTCTTTTGCTTTCCATGTTTAATGGCAAAACATGTAATAACTCATTTTTATTAGGTTATTAGAGCCACTAATTCTTTGGATTGAGCTTCAGTTTCATCTTACATTAGGAAAAACTAGATTTTTTTAAACAAGGTTTTTGATAACCATTTAAAGATCGTTATTATATTTTGTTATGAATAATAGTATTTCGTCAAAAAATAACATCGAAGACATTAAAAATTATGAGACTACAATAACAATATAATTATTACGAAACATTTTTGGATAAAAGACAAATTTTAATAACGAATAAAGTCATTACAATAAATAAATTAATCTTTATATAATCATCTTGCATAACAACATGTTGACGATAATTGGGTTAGTAATGATTTGATTTTCTCGATTGAGATTTCCAATTGTTTCAACATCGTGCAACGGTTGTGAGTGATAACACCAAATCACAAAATCCAAAATTCGACCAGCAACAAACTGGCACTAGCAAGGAATCAAGTGGTCCGACGGATACATTGTACTCCATAACAATAATGGACCATCCTAGACTCACTCATGTATACAAATTCAATGAAAAGATATTTCCTGGCTGGCAAAAGAAACTGTTACGGTTGCTTTAATGGCATAAAACTAGTTCAGATTTCTTGAACAATCCTAAGTTAGTGTTTGGTTTCTAATGTTTTCTAAGTTACCCCTCTTATATTCTCTTATTAACTTTCTATATCCCGAATTATAATATATCTCCCCCACTCTATACTCTGTAAACATTCATTCTTACTAATTCAATACAAATAGGGACCTTATGTATCAGAGCGGGTTCAATCCTCTCTTTCATTCAAGATTCAAACACTCGTTTGCAACAACCAATTGATATCTACAAACAAATTTTCATAATCTTACAGATCTACATTGATCTCATCTTCACTATACCTACAAAAATCTCTCTCGCTACTATACTTCCATCAAGATTTCACTAAACAAAACAAAGCAAATTCCATCTCGATTCGATCGTTTCTCTCTGATCTTCTCACATCAAACAGGTTGCGAATCTTCCTTCCTCCGATCTATTCAGGTAGCGTGATCAACCGCATCTCCATCATTTTAGCAACAGATACCGTAAGTTCTTCTCCTTGTCTGATCTCAATTTTTCATTCATCAAGTAGCGCTTGCTCCATACCACACACGTCTATTTTCTTTCCGATGGATCAAACAGAAGATGAGAAAGAAATTGAATCAGAATATGTAACTGATAAGGACGATAAGGTTAGTCCAAATAAACACACAAAACCAAAACAACCACGATCAGGAAGCCGTGAGGAGAGGGAAAACCTTATGCAAAGAAAAAAACTCAGATAAAGAAATCTACAAAGAAAAAACTGAGATTAGAAACAAGGTGTACCTCATCACGCACCGCTCTGATACCATAAAGGTCTCATTTGTATTGAATTAATAAGAAGGAATGTTACAGAGTATAGAGTGGGGAGATATATATATATATACATACTTAGGGATACATAATAGTTAATAAGAGAACATAAGAGGGGTAACTTAGGTAACATAATAAACCAACCACTAACTTAGGGATCGTTCAAGAAATCTGAACTAGTTTTATGCCTTTAAACACAACTGTAATAGTTTCTTTTGCAGCCAGGAAATATCTTTTCATTGAATTTGTATACAGGAGCAAGTCTAGGATGGTCGTTGTTGTTTGTGGAGGTACAATGTATCCATCCGATCACTGCTTGATTCCTTGCTAGTGAAAGTTTTGTTGCTGGTCAAATTTTTGGATCTTGTTATTGGTGTTATCACTCACAACCCGTTGCACAATATTGAAACAATTAGAAATCTCAATCGAGAAAATCAAATCCTTACTAACCCAATTATCATAACATGTTGTTATGCGAGATTGATCTATTTAGTGATATCCTTTATGACAGACCCAATAAAGTTCATACCACCGCTGTTATCACTACAATAACGGTTATATTCATACTCTAATAGATCTTTACACCAAACAAATTTTATATCAAAGCTATCACCAATGCTATTCACTATACCGATTTTTAAACCTACACGAACCATCTTCATATGAAGAAGCTTCCAAGAGCCAACATTGGATAGATGCTATGAACAAAGAACTGCATGCCCTTACTTCCGACAACACTTGGGAACTTACTAAACTCCCAAAACATAGAAAGGTAATCGGATGTCAATGGGTTTACAAAACCAAACTCAATGCTGATGGTTCCATTGAACGCTATAAAGCTCGTCTTGTAGCCAAAGTTTCAGCCAAAGAATTGGATCCGACTACACAGAAGCCTTTTCTCCCGGTTTGCGTATGTCCACACTCACTACACTCCTTGCCATTGCAGATAAAAAGGGTTGGCATCTACATCTACTAGATGTCAACAATGCTTTTATACATGGAGATCTCCATAAGGAGATATATAGCAACTCCCCCAGGTTTAAAAACAAACGGCACTGCTACTGCATGTCGCCTTCGAAAATCTTTATATGGTTTAAACAAGCAAGCCTCCCGTCAACGGTTTGCTAGACTGAGTGATCCTTGGGACTCTAGGGTATATCAAATCTGACAATGATTATTCTCTCTTTAGCAAGCGTCAACACAATCATTACACACCCTCGCCATATATGTAGATGATATTCTCCTAGCTGGAGATGACCTTGCCGAAATGAAAATATTAACAACACTTAGACAAGGAATTCAAAATCAAAGACTTGGGAAAACTAAGCTACTTTCTTGGCATGGAATTCCTTCACAAAAATTCAGGCCTTGTCATATCCCAATGAAATTTTGTAACGACCTCCTTAAGGAGTTTGATACCCTGCATGGAAAACATTCTCCTTCTCCTTTGCCTCTTGGGTGCAAACTACAATCGAGACCAAGGGGAACTCCTTGAACAACCATATCTATATCGTAGCCTCGTCGGGAAACTGAATTTTCTCACCCATACAAGACCCGACATCGGCTTTACGACTCAACTTCTTAGTTAGTTTCTAAAAACACTGAGAGTTACTCATTACAATGCAGCTCTTCATACTTTACAATATATTAGAGTTACCCCAAATTATGGTATCCTTCTAAAACAATACTCTATCTCTTTCATTAACCGCATACTGTGATAGTGATTGGGCTAGTTGCCCACCACAAGAAAATCCATGTCTGGCTACATTATTCTCCTGGGAGGAAGCCCTATTGCACGGAAATCGAAGATGCAGAAGAGTGTTTCACTATCCAGTGCTGAAGCTGAATACCGTGCCATGCGGAATGTTACTTATGAGCTTGCGTGCCAGACAAGAATCATCCACGACCTTGGCATCGATGGCTCCATTCCGATTCCTGTCAACTTTGATAATAAGTCCGCCGTCTACATTGCCCGCAATCCAGTCTAACACCAACGAACCAAACACATTGAGATCGACATACAATCTGTTCGATAGATTATTCACGAAGGGCTTATCCAGGTTCAACATATATCCAATACGAAGCAACTTGTAGATTTTATGACAAAGAGTCTCAGTGGCACGATTATACAAAATTTTTTACATAGATTGGGCTTATATCTCATAGATGATTAGGTTTGTAGCGGTAGACTTAAGGGAGGCTGTTTGGTTATATTATGTTACCTAAGTTACCCCTCTTATGTTCTTATTATTAACTACTCTGTATCCCTAAGTATACATATCTCCCCACTCTATACTCTATAAACATTCATTCTTATTAATTCAATACAAATGAGACCTTTAGTTAGAGGGTGACGTCGAGAAGACAAATGCCAAGGAAAGTTGCAATAATATGGTGACCTCTTGCATCATTGTTTGCCTCGATAAAGGCAAACAACTCTTTTACAATATCCAAACCCCTAAAATCCGCTAGTTGTAGACTACTTTGTCAAGTTAAAGACTGAGTCTTTTATTTCCAGTTTAGTTACAGCGCGTAACCATGTGTTGGTTTGTCCTTTTTCACGCTGCTCACACCACAATCCATGAGGCTCAAGTTGCAAATAGTAGGTACATTCGCTCAGGTGAATTGGACGTTTGAAGCTGGCTTGGAATGTTGTAATGATCTAAAGTAATGCTTAAGTAGTAATAATAAGGTAATGTTTCAAAAAAAAAATTCTTACAACGTCAATTTTTCTAGATCAACAGTGGAATCAATGGATTATACATGAGGTACAATGAGGTGAATTATGTCCATATTTTCTTCTTAGAGAATAAAACTTTGATGTCAAGCGAGACAATTGTTATCCTCAAAATATTTACCGTTATCAAAGTAGCCGAGAAGTTTGATATTAACTTTAAGAGTAGAGGGCCTAATTTGGAAATGTGTTTTTTCATAAAGATTATTTATTTATATGATTTCTCTTATGTCTATGCTTAGTTTTTTCTTTCATCTTGTACTGTGTATGCCATATAGGATGTGCAAATTGAAGACTCTAACCGGCGATCAAGTACCTATTTTGGGACACACACCCTAAAGGTGATGTGTAGCAATGGGGAGCGAATAGGATATATATATATATATATTTATGTTTGGTCCCTTCGTAGCCTAGGTTGATTCTGTAAGGGTGATGCCCCAAAAAACTTCCACCACTAGTACAAAAAGGACCTATTGCGGCGGTTGTTCTTACAACCGTCGAAATAGGTCTTGAAAATTCTTTGTCTAAAACAAATGACACCTATTTTGGCAGTTTTCAGCTAGGAACCGTTGAAATAGGGTCATCAAAAAGTATGTGTGTAAAAAAGACACCTATTTCGATAGTTCCTAGCTAACAACCGCTGAAATAGGGTCACTGAAAATTTCGTGTCTAAACAATGACACCTATTTTGGCGGTTCTTAGATAGGAACCGCCGAAATAGGTCGATTTCTAAGTTCTATTTTGCATTCCTAGTTTTTTTAGTCTATTTTTCGCGTTCCCGCCCCTTCGCATTATTTTTCTAACCCTTATCTTCTCTTTTACTCTCTTGTCTTTATTCTTTTCATTTTCACGCACTGTAATTTTGCACCCCTGCTCTGCGCCTCTGCCTTCATTCTCTTCTTGTGTCTGCTCCTCGAACCGCTGCATCTTGCTCACCAGATTGAAGACGGGGCTGAAGCTATTCATTTAGGAACCGATAATATAATTGAACTTATATTTTTCTCTCTGGCAATTAAACAAGGAACATACATGCTCGCACCTTCTCATTCTCTGCGCTTCTACTCATTCTACACCACTCACGGTAATTTTTGCAACTTAAATGGCGAACAACGAACATGCTCCGCGCCTCACATTAATTTGCAACCTTAACTGACGAACAAGGAATCAAACATGCTCTACGCCTACATTCTCTTGACTCACGGTAATTTTGCAAGGTGAACAAGGAGCATACACATTCGTTGCCTCTACACGCTCAACGCCTCTATACATTCTCATCTTGTGTATGCGCCTCAGATGAATCACTAGAACTGCTGCATCTTGTGAGCGAGGTTGAAGATGAGGGAATAGTATCAATTTTTTTTTTAAAAAAGTACACCTATTTCGGCTGTTGTTAGCTAGGAACCGCCAAAATAGGTGTTTTTTTTTAAACGCGCCTATTTCAGCAGTTCTTAGCTAACAACCGTCGAGATAGGGTTGCACGCCTATCTCGGTGAACCACCGAAATAGGTCTTATTTGTACTAGTCCATAAACGAACCTTTGATCATGTCCATTGATAAACATTGACTTTGAAAACAAGCATACCACTTACTATGTTTCTGTGTTTACCTTGCTAAAAATCTTTGTATAAGTGTTCACCATGTCCTACTCCCTAGTTCAGCAAAGATCTTTAGGCCAGGAAATAGATACTCCTCAAGTCCAAATTAATTTTAGATCATGCTTAATTAGTTACAAAAGTTTACACACTACTTCTAAAGCATCAAACTAATGATAATTTCAAAAACCGAAATTTTCACAATATGTTATCTAACCAGAAATGTCAATCTCGTTTCCTGCCCATGCTCATCACAATAGAACCAACAACCAAGTTTCCTTAGTGGGGAATACATGACTAATGTGCAATGAGTGTTTACAACTGACAAATTTTATAGGGTGAGAATGAGTATTTATAGTATAAAATAGTAATTGAATAGTACAACTAGCCGTTACAATAAAGAACAATTTTTTTTTATGACAGATCGGTATTTCATAAACATCGCTATAGTGACATTTCATGTATGAAAAGTAGCTGTTGAAGTCAAAAAGTAGTCGTTGAATAATAACTATACCAATTAAGGGTAAAAAGGTCATTTTATTTTACTTTTAACAGAAAATAAATTTTCAACATTGCTGAGCATCAATTCATAAATTTCACCGAAAACTTTATGTATTTCGTGATATTTTTCGATGACATTTCATAAATTAATAAAAAATACTTAGTGACATTTCATAAAATTTCATTAAAAAAATTATTTGCCTTTTTGTCAGTTTCCTTCTAGTGTGAAACTATTTGCTTTTGATTCACTTTGTTTAGCATTGTCATAACCTATTGCCATCACATTTACTTCTTAGGAGCACAAACTAAGCCTTAATATATGTTTGGAGAAAACCAGCTTAGATTAAGGAAAAGATAATATACAAAACGCGGCTTTTTGGCAGAAATAATACTCACATTAAAATAATTGGGGCCGCCGGGGTAGAAATCAATTTATTATTGTAGCAGTATAAGATCGAATTGCATGCGACATACTCTCAGCACACACAGAGAGATTCTTGGATCATGTCCAAGTATTTTGCTGCGACAATAGCCCAGCTACATCCTTGATTAGCGGGGGTATTTAGAAACGCTCTTAATACATTAACAAGTGTTTGTGTAAGACATTAATTCTTGAAACTCGTGTTTGCCAAGAGAACTTTGAATTCATCCTTTTTGGTTTATTTCCCCGTAGAATCTTTACTACGTTCAACTATATATATATATCCCTCCCGCTTGAAAAATTAAAATTATGATGAAGTGAAACTATTTGAAAAAATAGAGAAATATATTGGTTAGTGAATGAATTATAATGACAACGAAAATGATAAAATTATACATGACACAAATTGGTGTGAAATGAATTGAATCGAAATCAGATAATGCAGAGAATCAGGGGACCATAGAACTGAAGCAGTTATGATGATTAGGACCTTCCCGAATTTTATGTCTCTTAATTCTGTAATGGTCAGTTTGACTATAACCCAGTATCCAGCCTGGTCATTCATTCACTGCCACTAGTTAGAGCTGAGAAAGAGATAGAAATGCCAGCTTCAGACATGTGCATGCATTTATGCGTAGCATGTCTATACATTACATATGATTACATATACGTACCCAGTACATGCATGAATGATAGATAGCAAGCATTTGCCATAAAGAGGTACATCTAACACTATATTCTCCAAGGGTGAATAAGAGTTCCAATAACTCACCGCCCGACGCTTATCCTATGCTTTCGCCTGAAATAATGGGCCGGCTGTTACCCGTGTTGATCTTGGTTGTGGGGACGGGGTAGTACTACTATGGTGGAGAACAAGTATATTGAAATATTATATAGTTAATTAGTAGTTTATATAGTTTATTGAGCTCCTCTATCTAATATCAATTGGTTTTAAGATAAAACTTCATTAGTTATTGAACTTACTAATTTATATGGATATTTTATATGATTTCTTTCACGGTCTAAATTCTCTTGCTCAACATTATTTTTAATACTATATGTTTGAAATAACTAACCACTAGCTACTAGCTAGCCCCCACATGCCAAGATTCCTCTCGGAAGCACCCAGTCTTTTCTTAATTTGTATCTAATAATTTATCAATTAATGTTTCCACATACACTAACCAATTAATTATACTCAATCAAAGTGTTGATGTACTTGTAACTTGTAAGTCAAGTATTAGATTGATGATAACAACGTGGGAGAGCTAGGATCGATCACAACTAGAAGAAGACTAGACAATCCATTTACAGAACTGGGTTTATGGTCAAATTAGTCGGCGTTTATTTGTAACAAATGTAAGATTTCTTTTAGGTCATTTTGTCTTTATTTAGTCTGAAAAAGAGACTACCAATCTGTACGTACCACTATCGCCACTACGCATACTTTATTATAAATAGTCTTAACACAAAATACCGTGTGCGAAAAATTAAAAGTAAGGTCACTATAACTCAAAACAACTTTAGAATATAGTCATGTAATAATTGTCATATTGTGTTAGAATATAGTGATGAACTGAAGAAAACCTCAAGTTATTACGTAGGTAAAAATGTAAAGATCAGTATCAATGTTGTACATAATCTATGTATATCTGGTTACGGAAAGGACATATATACATAAGGACAAATTATATACATACATAAGGCGAATCAAGCACCTATACTGCATACTGAAGGAGGAAGAGCTTCCATTAACTACTTTGAGGAGGGTGCATGGCCTGGATTGAGGAAATTCATAGACTCATCATTGACTGGCTCAAACACGAGCTTCCTATGCGGCTCTCCACTGTAGCAATAGATTTTGTGACTAATATGAAGAAAGACCTACTAGCAGCTTAAGTCAATGTCTCCCTTATGTAATCTCTATTTTCGTTGCTAGTCATCATTGATGTTCAGCATCCCTTTTGTGGGAGAGCCGTGGAGGTGTGTATATCATACCATCTTAGTCTGCTCTTTAGCAGTACTTAATCTAAAAAACGTAAGGACAATTATATTAATAGAGGTCAACTATACTAACACAAATACTAACCGATATAGTTATCCCAACACTTCCCCTCAAGACACAAATTCTTAAGATTGAGGTTTGTCTTGCGACAAATATAACCCAATTTGCTGTAACTTATCTCTCTAGTTCTTCCCTAACAGAGTTTGTCAAGAAATGTGCAATCTGTTGTTGTTGGATTTGTGTCAAACTCATATGAAACCTTCATGTATGTATCATTTGCCGGACATAATATATATCAACTTCAATATGTTTTGTTCTTTGATGATGCACCAGGTTCTTTGCAATATAAATGACTAATCCATTGTCACACTACAAGGAAATTGGTGTAATGCTGTGAACTCCAAGCTCATTTATCAGTCTTCTTAACCACGCAAGTTCTGTCGTGATAACCTTCACGGCTCTCTGCTTCAGCCGAGGATAAGGAGACACACCCTTGTTTCTTTGACTTCCATGTTATCGGAAATTCTCCTAGAAAGACATAAAAACCAGAAACTAATCTTCTTGTGATAGGCAACTAGCCAATCACTGTCACAATATGCAGTTAAGATATAATTTGACATATTATTTAAAGAATATCGTAATCTAGAGTTCCTTTGATACCTTAGTGTGTATTGTAGCGGACATTTGGTAATCGGAAGGCTGTTGTAAAAATTGACTCAATAGTTGTGCAGTAAAGCATAAGTCAGGTCTAGTACGTGTAAGAAAATTAATCTTACTGACGATACTTTTACTCTGTTGGATTGCTAAGAGTTTGCCTTCATCTGGTTTCAGTTTGACGCCAAATTGCAGAGGAGCATTAGTATATTTCTTTTGCAGAATGTAATAGTCACTTAGTAACTCTAAACAAAATTTCCTTTTAGACATGATTATTCCTTTGTCATGATGTAAAAATTCTATCCCTAGGAAAAAGTAAATCTTTGATTTGAAACTTACTGTTCAATTGTTCCTTGACCATAGTAATTTCATGAGAATCGTTTCCTGTTATACACATCATCAACATATACAACCAAGAAGGTGGTTTTTAGTTGTTAAGTTTGAAAAACAAAAAGGGAGCATTTTGAGATTTATGATATACTATGCATTCAAGGAAATCACTCAGCTTAGCAAACCATTGTCTTGAGGTTTATTAAGATAATAAAGAGATTTCTTGAGATTGCGAGCATTAAATTTTCATGACTTTTAAGCCCTTTGGAATTTGCATATAGATTTCTAAAAGCATTGTTCACATCAAGTTGGCTTAAGAACCACCCCTTTTTACAGCTATGACAATTAAGGTTATGATTGTAGTGATTTGGATAATAGGAGAAAAAGTTTCAGTATAGTCTATCCCATACCGTTGACTAAAACTCTTGGCCACTAATCTTGTTTTATGTTAGCTCTAGCTTAGTTTTATAGATCCATCGACATCCTATGGCCTTTTTATTTTATGGAAGCTTTGTTAGTTCCAAGTGTTGTTTTATTAGAGTTGTCAGCTCTTTGTTCATAGCTTCAACCCTATGATTTGCAACACAGGCTTCTTCAAAATTTTGTCAGCTCTTGTATCAAGAATTTTGTTTATATGATCCTTGGTTTTTTACAGATGTGAAGGACAGAGATAAGGTGGGGGCAACATCTGTAACAGAGAAGTAATCAAAGGAAGTATTAAGCTAAGGGTAGGAGATATCTCTAGGTATTCTTTTAGAGATAATATGAGAGAATAAGTATTGCTTAGGACAATGTGAGTAAACATAACAATCCTTCAGGTGTGTGGGTATATTTTTTATGCGAGTAGACCTTCTAATATCATAATCTGCAAGAGAGCTTATGGTTTGGGTGGAAGTATCAGATGCAAGAATGTCTGAAGTTTCTGTAGGTGGTGGATTAGTATTATGTGGTTCGATAGTTCAGAAAAATCATCTGTTGTTCTGATATTGGCATTAAGTGTGGTTTTAAGAAGATCGGAAAGTTATTGATAAGAGGATATAGAATGGGATAGGATTCATCTTTGTATGTATCATGGTGTTGGAAAGAAGAATCTATAAATGCACTTTCATTTGTGTTTTCTGATGAATTGTGCTAACAAGGGATTACATTTTCGTGAAAGATAGCATAACGAGATACACTAATCTTATGATCTGATAATCGAAGAAGCTTGTATCTTTTTTGATTTTCTGCCATGCCAAGATTAACACAAGGAGTTTGGGGTGGAATTTTCCTTCGCTAGAGCCTAGATTAAGCACATATGCCAAGCAACCAAAAACTTTGAAACTAGTGTAATATGGTGCTAGGAAATATGTTTATAATGTGAGTAACATGTAGTATTGATTCCCCCCATAATTGCAGTGGAAGACATGATTTAAAAAATATTGCTCTAGCAGTTTCCATGAAGTATTTGTGCTTACGCTTAACGTTGCCATTTTGTTAAGGTGTATGTGGGCAGGACATTTGGTGTATGATTCCAAGTTTGTTAAAAAATATTTTTCCTCATTATAAAAACCTAATTCAAAAGCATTTTGGATCTAATAATCTTAATGGGCTTGTTAAATTGTCTTTCCATGAGGACTATGAAGTACTTAAGAAAATCAAAAGCTTTTGATTTAGAATGTAACACTTTGACCCATAATGCTCTTGTTTTGTCATACTTAAAAAATAAGTCTACCATCATAGGTTCTTGTAGTAAAGTGGCCACAAATATATACGTGAATAAGGTCAAAAACATCTTTACTATGCGTAACAAATCTAGGAAAAGGAAGTCTATGGGCCTTAACTTTATGGCAAGAATCACACACAAAATCTAAAGGAAGATCCTTCTTCTTTATTAGATGCAAGCCACAAAATTTATCAAGAGGGGCCTGCCCTAACCTTTCATGCAAGAGAACAACATTGTTAATGTGGCCTATACATTGAAGGGATTGACTATGAAAAGCATTCTGATTCTTATCCTTAATTTCATCTCTAAAACATACATCAAGGAGTGTGACCAGTTTTTCACTGTCCAAATATACAACCCATTGTGTTCGACACCTATTAACACATTACTCCTAGTTTCAAGGTCCTGTAGTATGCATTGATTGTTGTAAATAAGAACACCGGCATACAGTTGTTTCAAAAGTTGTTTGATAGACAATAAATTAAACTGAAAATAATTCACATGAAGAACATTTTTGATAATCAACCTATCAGCCAGTTTAACACTTCCTTTGCCATGTGTTATACTTTAATGTCTAACAGGCATTATTACTTTGTAATCTCAAATTTTATAATCTTCACATAAAAGTAATTTGTTACCACACACATGATTTGTGGCTTATGTGTCTAGTATCCATCTATCTTTAAGTGTATTATTAGTTCTTCGTGATATATCTGATGCATGGATTGTAAAGAAGTTACAATGATTTCAGAAGCGTCTGCCAACTCTCGGTTATAGTCAGTTTCTTCCTCTGGTATAAATACTCGGTTCTTCTAGGCATATGATTAAGCAAAGTTGTAGAGACTGGGAAGCTCCAGTAGTTAAAATTTCTAGGTTTTTAAGGTATGCAACCAGGGATTTGAGTTGAAGCTCATTCATCCCTGGATCCGGTTGATGTTAATTCTTCCATTTGATACTTTTGAGTCAATTTGGATTGGTGTGTAATAGCTTCACTAAACACCCATTTCTCTTTCTCAAGGTCGTGCTTCTAGTAGAATGGAAAACTTTCTGGTAACCCAGTAACAATGTTCTATGGTATGGCCTTGTTTTTTACAGTGGGAATTTTTCTCTGCCGTCTATCCCATTATTTGATTTAGAGCTCAATTCTTAGGGTTGACGGTTCTGGGTTGTATTTACAAACATCATGGAATTAGTATCGATCTTCCAAGTTTTCTGAGCTGCTCTATGATTTCTTCCTCTCTTAGGACAACATAAACTTGATAGATGATGGGTAATGGTTTCATCACGAGGAGGAGGCTGCTTCGAATAGCTTTGTAAGAATAGTTTAATCCCATTAAAAAAAAATAAAAAACACGTCGTTCTCTTACAATTTGCAAATCACTTCGGACGAACCGCATGAGCAAGGAGGTATGTTTATCAACTCTCGTTGTTCGTTCCAAGTCTTGACCCATTCTGTAAAATAGTCATTGATAGTTGAATTACCTTGTTCAAGATTTTGTGATTCCTGTCAAAAAGCATTGAGCTTTGTTCCTAAAGGACCGTCAAAGCATTTACAAAGGTCTACCCAAATCTTTGTTGTGGTGGAGAAATACATGACTGACTCTCTAATTGAATCTTCTAATGTAGTGAATAGCCACCCGATAACCATCCCATTGGTTTGATCCCAAGTATTTTTTTGGCACCCTCATAGTCAGATCTTTTGGTCACTCCAGTAACAAACCCTAATTTGCTTTTCAGAATTAGGCCGATGGTGAATGATCTTTTCCAATTTGCAAAGCCAATACCGTTGAATTTGTAGGCCAAGACGATTTCAGGGTTGTCTGATGGATGCACGTCTCCTCATCTTGAGAGATGATTTCCACAAGAATCTCGGTATCTTCAATGTCAAGGATCTCCTTCTTCTTATCCTTCTTCGTATGTTATCCTTCTTCTTGCAATTTACGTTCTTCTCTAGATATGATAGCAGGTGTAAGGAACACATCTTGATTTCAAGGAGTGTTTGGTGAGGAAGAAAAAGAATAGGGGTTTTTTCTAGTTAACTAAAGAAACCTCATGTTATTACGTATGTAGAAAATGTATAGAGTATCAGTGTTGTACATAATCTATGTATATCTGATTATAAAAGGGTATATATATAAGAACAACTATATTAATAGAGGACAACTTTAATTGCAGAAATACTAACATATATAGGATATACTAACAAATATAGTGTAGACTAACAAATTTTTTAACTCTCCTGATCTTAGTACAAACTTAGTTCAAATTTCTAATTGAATCGACTTTTCCTAATGTTTTAATTAGGGTTTAACTTGTTTCTTTCTAATAACTTGTGATTTAAGTTTTATATTAAATTTTGACTTCAAATTAAAATCTTTCGATCACTAACGTGTTTAACATATTTAAAGGAATTCACACATAAAATTTGAGTTGAAAACACCCGAACACCGCCATCTGACGGCGGTCTGTACCAAGGGCGCACCGTCCAACATCCTAGACGCCCTGTGCGCTGCCACGGAAGCTCTCGGGCGGTGGCGGAAAAATTTTATTTTTAAAAATTTAGGGTTTTAGGTACATGTTCTGGCCCACGGACACCCTGTCTGTTGCCCAAACCCTTTAAAACTATGAATTGAAACTTTTTGTATAATTAGGTTAGATAGGGTCCGTGGGTATAGACAATAGGTCTAAGGCCACACACATTTTAATATTAGAACTAATCCAGCTCCCGAATCCCTAGTTTAGGTAATCTTATTTTTCACTTTTAAATTCAGTCAAAAATGTGAGAAAACCAAAAATACAAAGCTAGCACACTTAGGTTAAATATACTTTATAATAAGCCGTTAATGACATAAGTAGAGAAAAAAATACCTTAGAAGGGTAGTGAAAGTAAATTGAACCCAAAAAAGTTATATATCAAGCTCTCAAACATGAACTCTAACCTTTCCTAATTTATTGTAGATTAAGATTAGGTAGTGACTCATAATAGGTTCCAGTGGGCTAACCCTAGTTTTAATAATTATAGTTTTATAACATAGTTATAAAGCTTAGGTTATAAGTGGACCTAGAGAAACTAACAAAAATAAAAAAGTGGCAACAAACATACCAACAACTCTATAAGGGGGAGAGATGTACAAAAACCCAAGTAAAGTGGAAAGGATCTGCTTCAACTAGACTCGGTTCTAGGTGAAAGCCTTTTATCTTTGCCAATACCCGACTAATAGCAAACTTGATATCAATAATAATCTTTGTAAGGATTGTGGCTTGGTTTGGCATAGCTCGCTTACAACGCTCGATCAAGATGGCGTAGACTATGGAGGCAATGGCGGCGTATGTCACATAATCAAAGGGCTTTTTCCTCATGTAGTAGGACAAAATCCACCCATTAAAGTTGTGGAGGCGTGTGTAATGGGTAGGGATTCCTTGCCAATTGTAGAGTGTCCACCAGATTCTACTAGAATTTCTACAAACAATTGGTCCCTAGTCTCTTAAGTGTAATCACAAAACCAATATCTATAAGCAAAAGAGATGCCCCAAGATGGGACCTGTTTAAGATTTTAAGCCAATTTTTCAGAGCGACGCACAAAATGAATTTCACTTTAGGAACAGTCAAGGTTCTCTAGCAAATATTGTACCAGGGGAAAGGCTAGGGAGGGCTAGTGGCTTAGTATAGAATTTGCTGACTCTAGGGTTGGGGGTAAATGTGAGGAAAAGAGAGATGACATCTGAAGTAGAGCCACAAGAGCTAAACCACCAGTCACTAGCGTGAAAAATAGATTTCTAAGCCCAAGGGTCATCACCTCATACGAAAGTGGTCCAAAAATCTTATTCATGAAGATGCACACTATGAATCCACTAAACCCATAACCGCTCAGCGTTATGGATGATGGCAAATGTGGATTTTAGAAGGAAGCACATATTCCATTTATGGATATCCCTGAGACCAAGGCCCCTGTTTTTTGCTAGCACAGATGGTATTCCAAAGGACAAGGGGAGTGGGATTGTTGTTTGTGTTGCTAGACCAAAGAAAGGAGTTGAAGCTCTTATTGATGGCCTTAATGACATTTTTTGGCAATGATAAGGCAAGCGACCCAAGACCCCACAATTCCGTAAAGAACAACTTGAATAAGTGAGAGGCAACCAGCAATGGACAGATGCTTCTCTCCCAGGAAGAGATTTGTTTACGGATATTGTCAAGTAGATGGTAAAATCAGTGGTTTTGAGCTTTTTGGCAGCGATATGGATGCCTAGATAATGGAAAGGGAAGAAGCCTAAGTTGAAAACCGTGACCAAGATGATTAAAGCAGTAGTGACGGGGAAGCTTCCCCTAGGAAAATGTCATATGTTGGGGGGGTTAAGTCTAAGTCTCGAAGTCCCATAGAAAAGCATAATCTTCAAGCATGAGGGAGATCAAAATTAGGTCCCCTTGGCAAAACCCAGAGCATTATCAACAAGAAAAATGTGACGTGGAAGCACTTGGCAGTTTTGGTGGTAGCGGAAATTTTGGCTCAAAGGAGTTGGTTCAGAAAATGGGATAGCATGTTCATGTTCAACAATCAAATCATTTCCCTCAACAAAGATCAATCAAAACTTTTAAGTGCATTTTCAGGACAAGTACAACATGAATTTAAGCTCATATGATCAAAAGAGCACAACTTATATGATGTAAACAAGAAACCAAAAATACTATGATATTCTTGATACTATTCAAACCTTTTGCGAAGAGAAAATAATATTGCTTGGTCAATACGTATAAGAAATAACTAACTATATATATTATTCATTGGGAGATAATAGTGACATATCATTTGGATTCTCATAAAAAAAACATAGTCATTCCTTGTAAAAGTATCTATAAAAGAACATTCTCATTTTAACAACTAATTTATTCAGGTCACTAGTAAACAGTAACCTATAATATGTTTATCATACAACTCTTGAAACCCTGACAACAATATCATGCTCTCATAAAGCACACTCGGCATATTGGACACCAACTTGAGAGAAATCGTTCTCTAACATTTGGACAAACTTTTTTTTATAAGGGTTGGATAACTAGTTACAATGCGATACTGAGGTTGTCACGTTTCTCATTAAATTTACATCTAAACAATAATTATATGGAAACTAGCAAAGAGTACAGGTTATAAGATGCAGAGTTGAGAACAAGAGTAGCAGGTCCTCGGGGAGGAGCGGTCCACTCAATCGACAATCTCTTCACTGATTCTTCTTTGGAGCTCCTGTCGGGTTGGAGAGAATCAAAGAGCAGGCGGTTTCGCAAGTGCTGGATCATTTAAAAGGCATGGAAGAGAGTGGACATCCAGCATCTCTTCACGTTAGGGTGCAAGTTGATTTGCCAACAAAAATATAGGTCTAGTGTGGACTGGGGGAAGGTGAGGGGAATTCTCCACCAGCTCAAAAGGGCTAACCATAAGGGGTGGATATTTGGATAGTGCATGAAGAGGTGGGAGGTAGATTCAGATGCCAACTTGTAGAAAGGACAACATAGTTGAGACAGGGGAATCAGGTCTCTCGTAAACAGGTTATCTTTGGTTTGAATACGATTGTGCAGCAGGAACCAGACCATGATCTCGACTCGAGGAGGGATGAAGTATTGCCAAAAGGCACGATACCAAGAATTCTGGTTATCTGAACAAAGAGCTAAAACCTAATCGTAGAATGTAATAGAATATAGTATATGATAGAAGAGATATTAGGTGTAGAAGAATCGTGTTTCTATATTGAAGACATTAGGTTTTGTACATTGCCCCTGTTTATACTTCTAATTGCATTTATACTGATGCAATCTGTTTGTAAAGATAAAACAGAATACCTAGAGTATCTAGGAAAATCTAAACTGAACATATATCAAATAAGCAATATGTTGGGCCTATAACAATATATTGGGCTCACACTACTAAATCATAATATAAGCCCAATACCCCCCGCAAGCCGTAGGTAAACAGAATTACCCAGGCTTGACTTGAGAGTCTTCATGCATGCCCATTCGTATGATCTGTTCACGATATCGGGACCCGGGTAGAACTTTGGTCATCATATCAGCTAACTGTGTCGTAGTGTGTGTGTAGACTAAGTCGACAAGACCTTGCTGTATCTTTTCCCGAACAAAATGACAATCTATTTCAATGTGCTTGGTGCGCTCGTGGAAAACCGGATTACGTGCTATATGAATCGCAGATTGATTGTCACATTTGACAGGTACCGGTGTGATGTTGGATACTCCAAGCTCGGCCAAGAGGCGTGTCAACCAAGTCAGTTCTGCAGTGACACGGCGCAAAGAACGATATTCCGCTTCTGCACTAGAAAGAGAAACGGTACCTTGCTTCTTAGTCTTCCACGAGATCGGACTATCTCCTAAAAATATGTAATACCCAGAGACAGACTTGCGTGTGTTGGGACAAGCAGCCCAATCGGAATCACAGTAGGCCATGAGATCCAGTGTCGAACTGGTGGCCTTATTAAGAACAATCCCATAGTTGATAGTGCCCTTCACATAACAAAGAGCATGTAGTGCTGCTGCCATATGAACATCAGTAGGACGTTGCATGAACTGACTGAGGTTTTGAACAGTAAAACTGAGATCTGGTCGAGTATTAGACAAATAATTCAATTTCCCAACCAACCGTCGATAAACTGTAGGATCACGCAGAACAGCACCTTCGTCGAATAACAAAGGTTTCCCTATGACCATAGGACCTTGTGTAGAACGCCGTTGATGACAATCATACTCGTGTAGGAGATCCAAGCAGAACTTTCGCTGAGAGAGAACATAACCACCATGTGCAGGTATGAATTCAATGCCCAAGAAATAGTGTAGCGACCCCAAATCTTTGATCTTAAAATTTACATCAAGCGCCTGCTTGATATGGTCGATCTCGTCTTGACACGGTCCAACAACCAAAATATCATCCACATAGACAGCAAAGAACATCGTACCTCTGTCAGACGTCTTAGAGAATAAAGAATAATCATTCTTCGACTGAACAAACCCAAGGGTCCGAAGGAAACTGCCTAACTTGGAAAACCATTGACGGGAAGCTTGCTTGAGTCCATACAATGACTTTTTGAGCAAGCAAGCTTTGTTATGACCGTCCACATGTAATCCATCCGGAACACGCATGTAAACTTCTTCATCGAGGTCACCGTGTAAGAAGGCATTATTAACATCGAGCTGATTGATGATCCACCCCTTGTGAAGCGCTACCGTAATCAGAGCTCTTATAGTCGTGAGCTTGACAACCGGTGAGAAGGTCTCATGATAATCAAGTCCATGACGCTGTGTGAAACCTTTTGCGACCAACCGTGCCTTGTAACGCTCCAAGGACCCATCTGACTTGAGTTTAACTTTGTAAACCCACTTGCACCCTATGACCTTTGACCGCGTGGCAAGGTGACAACATCCCAAGTATCATTCTGCTTAAGTGCCTGTAGTTCAGCATTCATTGCCTCTTGCCAATGACGGCTTTGAACAGCCTCTCTATAACTCGTAGGTTCGCGCATATCCGCCACTGAAGTGGTAGTAAAAGCACTGGAGAATAAAGCCAAAGAAGTATGTGGTGTTATCTCAGTAAGGCTCTCACACCCTTGTATCTGATTGTGAGTAGCCTGAGAACCATGATATACACGTTCATTCAAAACATCTTGGAAGACCGTGTTACAAACATAGTCACGCAGATAACCGGGTTTGTGACTCTCTCTGCTAGACCGTCGTAGGTGTGTCTCTGTTGCTTCTGGTAGGACAACCGGATCTTCAACTATAGAACTGTCAGGAGCCGGATTTGCACGTGGAGGAGCAACACTGATGATTGGATCATCATCAAACAAAACCCGCGACTCATCAGAATCTGTTGTCTCAATCGGAGGTGACTGAGCATGGATAACATGATTATCACTGCCTGTAACACTTGGTGTAAAAGGAAAAATAGTCGTATGAAACTTGACATCGCGACAAACCTCAACAGAATGACTTTCCATGCTTAACACCTTGTAGCCCTTTTTGCGTGGATCATCACCAAGATAAACACAAGCTTCCCCACGGAACTGAATTTGTTATTCTTAGGATGCACTATTGTCTTATAGCACAGACAACCAAAAGGCTTAATCTTCTTATAGTCCACTGCATGCCCGTGTAGTCTCTCATACGGTGTCATACCGTCCAACGCTTTGGTAGGCAGCCTGTTGACCAGATAAGCTGCATGAAGTATACATTCTCCCCAATAGACCAGCGGTACATGGGATTGAAAATACAAAGCCCGGGCGGTCTCTAACAAATATTTGTGTTTTCTTTCGACTACCGCATTCTGCTGTGGAGTATGAGCACATGTGGTCTGATGAATTATACCTTTGCTAAGGAAGAAATTCTTACCATCGTTGGAACTTCCTAGCTCTTTGGCATTATCCGTGCGGACCACTTTAACCTGTGTTTCAAACTGTCTTTCAACCATTTGTATGTAGTTGATAATAACCTGCCAAGCATCACCTTTCTGCCGTATAAGATGTACCCAAGTAGTTCTACTGAAGTCATCAACAAAGCTCACAAAATACCGATACCCATTAAACGTGTCGACCCGGAAAGGCCCCCATACATCAATGTGTATCATCTCGAAAGCTCTGTTTGTTTTAATATAAGAAGTGTGAAAGGGTAATCGTTGAGCACGACTTTTGTAACAAACATCACATGCAAAATCAACTGGTAATTCTGATTCTTTTAGTAACCCAATTGTAACAAGTTTCCGTAGCGGTACATGTCCAAGCGTAATATGTAAATTCTCTGCTTTAGAAACAAAACTAGAAGCAAGACCCAACTTTATTTGTTCTGCAACTAAACTAGATGACAAAAATGACGGGCTCGAATTCTGCCTCCCACCAATTGAAGCCTGCTGTTCCGTACCGGCCCATGAGCCCATTCTCGTTTCACCCAAGTCCAAGACGAACAGCCCATTACGAAGACACCCGAGCCTCTTATTCCTCCTTGTAGACCGGTCCTGAAGAAAACACTCAGAACCATCAAAAACTATTGCACAGCGTAATTCCTCTGTCAATCTTTTGACAGAAACTAGGTTAAACTGAAAATTCGGAACAAACAACACCTCCTTCAATCTCAAGCCATTTCCAAATCGTACTTCTCCTTTCGATTCTATAACTTGCAACCTCCCATCTGGTAGTATAACATTCTTACTGCCGTCTGATTTTTCTATTCTCAAAAGGTTCGAAATCACCCCCGTAATGTGATCAGTCGACCCCGAATCCAAAATCCACTCTCCCTCAAACAAACTAGAATTCATGAGACAGAGGACGGGATTACCTGAGAAGTTGCAGTAGCTCTGATTTTCGGTTTTAGGGTTCGTCGTGGCGGTGCGAATCAGGTCAGTAATCTGCTGGATCTGTTCTGGTGTGAAACCTCCTTCTGGTTTAGCTGTCTGTTCGATCGGCTCTTCTGTCCTCACGCTGTGGGCGTATGCTTTCTTTCTCTGTGCCAAAACATTCTCACGACCGTGTAAGTGGTAGCATCTTTGTCTGTGTGACCAGTCTTCTTACAATAATTGCATTTTTGCTTCTGGTAGCAATTATCGGATACATGACCCGCCTTCTTGCAATAATTGCAAATTTGTTTTCGCTTATCACCTTCGACCTTGCTGTTGTTGAAATTTCTGGTAGCACCACTCTCTGTGTTGACGGTCTTTTGTGTGTAAAATGACATTGCATCGTCATTCGCGGGTTTTCCCCGCTGTTCTTCTTCTTGAAGTATAAGCGAGAATGCTTTTTCCAACTTCGGTGTGGTTTGCATCGCTAGAATCTGCCCACGGATAGCCACATAGTTGCGATTCAGACCCATCAAAAATTGAAGTAGCTTATCCTCATCTAAATCTTCTTTAATCGCTTGATTTACCCCGCATGTGCACCCATTGCAACTGCATTTCTTCGGTGGTTTTGCTTGGGCTAATTCACTCCAGATGCGCTTCAACTTATTGTAATATTCTGCTACTGAGTCCTCTCCTTGTCTTGTCTCTGCGAGGGTGCGCTTCAAAGTATGTATTAGAGCAAGATTGCTCTGCTGGTAATGCTCACAAAGGGAATCCCATATTTCTTTGGGATCGTCGCAATACCAGACGCCTTCAAGAGCACTGGTGCCGAGTGAACTCTTGATCCAAGAAGCCACCAAAGAACATGACCTCTCCCAGGCAGAATAACGCACGGTATCTTCTTCATCCGGAACTTTAATTTTTCCAGTCACAAACCCAAACTTATTCTTGGATTTAAGTGCTGTTATCATATCGAATTTCCATCCTAAGAAACCCGTACCGTTAAATTTTGCCACTAAATTGAGGCCTGGATTCTCTGCAGAATGCACATATATGGGATCATTAATATCAATGATGCTGCTCCCAGTCGAGGTTGAAGGTGGTTCCACAATCTTGCCACCCGCAGCAGCATTCTTCTCTCCATCTGCCATTGCCGCAAGTGAATTTCAACCCAGGAAAACAACTGCTCTTGATACCATAATAGAATATAGTATATGATAGAAGAGATATTAGGCGTAGAAGAATCGTGTTTCTATATTGAAGACATTAGGTTTTGTACATTGCCTCTGTTTATACTTCTAATTGCATTTATACTGATGCAATCTGTTTGTAAAGATAAAACAGAATACCTAGAGTATCTAGGAAAATCTAAACTGAACATATATCAAATAAGCAATATGTTGGGCCTATAACAATATATTGGGCTCACACTACTAAATCATAATATAAGCCCAATAGAATGATGTAAGAAGAATAGGGTGCTCCTCCGTCAAGGGACCAAATCAAGGAATCCAGGGTATCCGTGTCCAGGGGAGCTTGGCCGTCCAGAAGATTAAGCAATTTTTGCACTTGGATATCTCATAAACAAAGAGATGTCTTCTCAAGATGAAATTCCACAACCAATCCGGCACATTCCACCAGCCTATCTCTGATACAGTTGCAAAATTTTGGTCATTAATAGAGAAAAGGTGGGGGAATTGTTGTTTTAATGGCTGATCCCCGATCCAATGATCCAGCCAAAATCGGATCTTTAACCCATTTGAGTGGGACCAAAGAATATTGGATTGAAGGGTGTGGCCTTGTGCAGGGAGCTAGGATGCGATGGATAAGATAGACTTCCAAACTCTTCTTCTGCTTGAGGCTTGCCAACTTGGATCAGTGATAGTGAGTGCAATGGATTTATTTGAATGGAGCAAATAGCATTCTTCCATAATTTACCATCATCTCGGTCACATTTGCACCACCATTTAAGTAAGAGGTCTCCATTTTTGGTATCAATGTCTGTGATGCCTAGGCCGCCTTTTTCCTTGGGCAGAGACAAGCGCGACAAAGACATAAGCGTTATCCCTTTCATATTAGAGCCACTCCATATAAAGTTGCATTGGATACGCTTGATTTGGTGGGACACGGATTTGGGGATATGGAATAAAATGAGATAGTAGATCGGGAGACTATCAAGCACTGAACGAATCAGGACTACGCGGCCTGCTCTAGATAAGGCAGTTGATTTCCAACTAGCCAGTCTTTTCTCTAGCTTCTCAATAACTGGTCTCCATGAGGTTTGGTGACTCATATTAGTACCAATGCTTAGACCCAAGTAAGAGAAGGGGAGGTGAGAGATGGAGCAGCTGAGAATCAGAGTGAGATCATCGATTTGATTAGAGGATAGGTTGATAGGGATCACGGTTGATTTAGTCCAGTTGACATCTAGCTCCGAAAGTTAAGAAAAAATGTCGATGCACAGCTTGACGGGATTTATCTCGAGTCTATCAGCCTTGCAAAAGATCAAGGTATCGTCTGTGAATTGGAGGTGCGAGAGCTGGGTCTAATTGTAGCCATTGCAAAGGCCCTCTCTGTCGCCCATGAGGGTCACCTCTTCAAGTATCCAGCTCAAGCCTTCCACACTTAAAACAAACAAGAGAGGGGATAATGGGAACCCTTGTCGGATACCCCTCGAAGGTTTGTTGGGAGAGGTGGGGACACCGTTAATTAAGATGGAGATGGAAATTATAGATATGCACTCTTCTATCTAGGATCTCCAAGTGCGGTTAAAGCCAAAGTAGTTGAGCATAGTATCAATGAATTGTCAGGATAGGCATTCAAATGCTTTAGTGAAGTAAATTTTCAGTAGCAAACCTGGCAGTTTCCTTGATTTGAGCCATGAGATGAATTCATTCGTGATCAAGGGACCCTCGGTGATGTGATGACCCCTGATGAAGGCGGTTTGGGTACCTGAGACAAGCTTGTCGAGAACTTTCCCCAGTCTGTTGGATAGTAATTTGGCAATAACCTTGTACAATGCACCAACCACACTAATTGGGCGTAAATCTTCCACCCGGGTTGCTTCGGTAGTTTTGGGAACTAATGTGAGCCAAGTCATGTTACTTCCCGTGGGAAGCTTACCAGTGTAAAAAAAAAAAGCTTTGGATTGCTGTTACGAAATCTAGACCTACAATGCTCCATACACCCCTGATTATATTAAAATTGAAACTATCATATCCAGGAGCTTTATTTATTTTGATGTCCCATACTGCTTCTTTAATCTCATCCAGGGAGGGACAGGTAGTCAAAGAAGATATAGGAAAGCGGGGGGCTAGACCCTGAGTCATTTTTGGCATTGAATAGGCTCATATAGTACCCACGTATTTCACGATGAATTGCCAATAGATCGGTGGATAGAACGCCTCTGATTGATAATGTAGAGATGAGGTTTCTTTTTCTGTTAATAGTTGCTTTCCGCTGGAAGTTAAGGTGTTCTTGTCGCCGTCTTTCAGGTATTTCTCCCTTGAAAGTTGCTTCCAATATCGCTTTTTATCCCTAACTGCTTGCCAGATTTGATTGAGGGCTTAAGTACGATTAGGGACAAGCAAAGTATCATCGATATTGCTCAATGCTAACTGACCAAGGTGGTCTAGTTCTTTCATAGCATCATCTATTCGCTTGTCTATGATGCCATAGACATTTCGATTCTAACAACGCAGAGCATTCTTCATTGCATTGATCTTTACCGTGATGGGCTTATGGCCAAGTTTTGCCTACTCAGATATGAAGAATGGTTTGAATTCCTTGTGATCCAACCACTAATGGAGAGCTCTAAAGGGTTATGGTCCCCAATTTATTTCTTGTAAAGTCATGATCATGTATCTATGGTCTAAGAGGCTCCTAGGGTTATTCGTCAAGGAAATGTTTGGGAAGGAAGCGAACCAATCAAATTAAGCATAGGCTCGATCAATTTTGCTTATCGAACGTCAGTGCCTCCATGCGTATTTTATGCCACGTAGATTAATCTCAAGCAGGCCTAAAGTATTGACCCAATCTTGAAAATCCTGCATACTTCTGGTGAGGGAGAGGGGATTTCCTCTTTTCCTTTCGTCACCAGCTAGAACTTCATTCATGTCTCCCAGAAGGAGGATTTGCTTAGAGAGGTTGAGCTGAAGTATTTCATTGTATACTCCACGCCTATCTGCTGGAAGAGTTGGGGCATAGAGGAAGATTGTAAAGACATGGGGGGGGGGTGACCACTGTATTTCAAGTACAATCCATCTAGAACTTGTGTGAGAGTTTAAAATGTCAACTGAGTCAGCTTTCCAAAAGACTATCAGGCCACCTGATTAACCATCTATTGGGACATGTAGATATTTACAATTCTACCCCGATCCCTAGAGGTGATGACAATCATCACTCAGTTTTGATCGACGTGTCTCAAGGATTCCGACCATGCTTGCGCCTGATTCTTGAACCTCTTTTTTGAGCATTGCCCATTTCTCCCGTCAGAATATGCCCCTTAAGTTTTGGAAACAGATCCGATTGGCCATAATATTGAGATAAGCGTTTCTTAATACAATTGCTACGACTGACCATTTGGGTGAAGGAGTTTAGGAAAATGTCTGGATTTGGGTAATGACATTTGAGCTTTCTTCCGTAGTCTAGGCGCCTTTGGGCTTTGAAGAGATCATTATAGGATTGTGGGCTGATTGTACTAGGGTTTGTTTTGGGTTTGGGCTAAGGTCGGGAGATAGGTCTACTGAGAGATGGATCCCAGAAATTGTGGCACTGGGAGTACTGAAACAGATATTAATTAGGCCCATTTCTCTTGTATAGCCCATTATGTAATTAGGTGCATATATATGTAACTCTGTCTTGAACAAGTCTGATAGGGTAAAATAGGTCACTCTGCTACCGATATAAATAGCATACACACTTGTAAAGAACAATTACAGTTGACACTGATTTCAATACAGATATTTTTACATTGTTCCATTCTTCCCAATTCTATTCACTCCTATGGTATTAGAGCTATAAAGCTCACACTCATATCCTTCCTCTTCTAGCAATGGCGGCTACACCTGTAGCAAGTCACATTGATTCCTCAGGGACCTTAGCCACAGGTGCTGCTACTCACAATTCTCTTTAGTCTTCCTCCTCCTTCTCTCTTCCCTCCCTCATTTCCATTTCCAGCCATTTCACTAAGCTTACCTTAGAAAACTACCCGACTTAGAAGAAGCAGTTGGAGCCATACTTGAAGGGACATGGTCTCTTCGGCTGGATAGATGGATCCAAGCCTAAGCCTGTCTCAAGAACAGCTGAAGAAATCTCCACCTGGGAACAATATGATTAATTATTCATGTCAGTTTTGACAACATCTATGACCGACTCACTAGTAAACCAGGTAATTGCGCTTGAAACATCTTCTCAGGTTTGGAACTCCTTTCACAAGATGTTTTATGCCCAATCTACTGCTCGAATAATGCAACTTAAATGTCAACTAATGAACTACAAACGGGAGCTGAATCTGTTAATAAGTATTATAATAAGCTCAAATCCTTTGCTTCTGCTCTGGCTGCGCTGGCTCTCCAGTCAGTTACTTAGACAAGGTTGCTCACATGGTAGCAAGCCTGGGTCCTGAATTTGACTCAATTGTTACTAATGTAAATATGAGATCTGAAGGCATCAGTTCCTTTGATTTCTATGGCCAGTTACTAGTCTATGAGGCAAGGATTCAACAATAGAATGCTGCTGTCCTTGAGCGTTCTACGCTCAATGCTACTTCTGTCCAGTCTACTGGCTCTAAGTCATCCTCTTCCAGTGGTAACAGCTATGCTAAAGGAAAAATCTCTCGATGTCAGTCAAGTTCTTACAGAGGAAATTAGGGCAAAAACAACTACAGGAAATAGAGGTTTGACAATAAACTTATCTGCCAGATCTGTGATAAACTTGGGCACAAAGGGTCAGAATGTTGGCATTGTTTTTATCACTCCTTCCAGGCCAAGCCTCCTAGCTCCTTTGGTGTAAATTACACTACCTCTGACTCTCTATGGTACCTTGATAGTGGTGCTAGTCACCACTTCACAAATGACTTCAGTAACCTGAATCTATCCTCCCACCTTGTGAATGGGATAAAAGAGGTTTCTCTTTGAAATTCCTCCACCATCCCAATCAAGCATCAAGGCGCTGGTCTCCTCCCCACACCCTCTAGTCAATTTTTCATATCAAATCTTCTTCATGTTCATAAACTGTATAAAAATCTTATCTCTATTCAGAAGTTCTGCTATACTAATAATGTCTTTTTTGAATTCTTTGATTCTCATTTAACCTAAAGGATTGGGACAAGGGACAATTCTTCAAGCATGTACTAGCAATGGCCTCTATGTTTTCCCAACTCACCAGGCTTCTGCACCAAATTTTGTCTCGTCTCGTACGACTTTTATAGCTACCAAAACTACACCAAGTACTTGGAATGTTAGACTGAGTCACCCATCCCAGAGAATAACTTAGTTTATCATTAATCATTTTGCTTTGCCTGTTACAAAACAATCCTTTAATACTGCTGGTTGTAGTGGCTGTAATATGGGAAAACTACACTCCCTACCTTATCCATCTACTAATTTTTTTCACAGCAACCCTTTGATATGGTTTTTATTGATGTGTGGGGTCCTGCGCCCACTTTATCTACTTGTGGTTCTCGCTACTATTTATCTATAATTGATGACTTTTCTAGATATACTTAGATCTTTCCTCTGCCACTGAAATCTCATGTGTTTCCTACTGTTCTACAATCCTTGAAATATGTTGAGACTCAGTTTGGGGTGTGTATTAAATCATTTCAAACAGATGGAGGAGGTGAATTCTATCCTTCCGAAAGCTTGCCAATGACAAAATAATTTCTCTTAGGGTTACCTGTCCCTATGCCCACTCTCAAAATGGTTTAGTTGAATCTCGTCACAGAATAATAGTTGACAAGGGTCTTTCTATGATTGCTCATTTTTCCGCCCCCTCAAATACTGGTTCAAGGCATTTCAAACCTATGTTTACCTCCTGAACAGAACTCCAACCCCCATGCTGAATATTAAATCACCCTTTCAAGCTCTATACAGATTAGATCCTTACTACTTTGTCCTAAAGTGCTTTGGCTGCTCCTGCTAGCCTAATCTCAGGCCTTATAACAAACATAAGCTTGCCTACAGGTCCACTCACTGTGTTTTCTTGGGATACTGCAATCATTACAAAGGCTATGAGTTCCTTGATTTTACCAGTGGCAGAATCTAAATCAGTAGGGATGTGTTGTTTGATGAGCAGGTCTTTCCCTTTGCTACTAAGACCGCCCTCACCCCCACCCCTACATCAGATACTACATCTATCTCTTTACCTATTATCACACCACAAAATTCACATCAAAACCCACCTGTTTCATCACCCTTCACCACACCACAACCCTCTCCTTTACCCTCTCCCTCTAGTTCTTCCTCTCGTAGTAGACCCACCATCTCTCCACCTACTTCATAAATCCTCCTATTCCTAATCACCCTATGATTACCCGTGCAAGAAACAACATTGCTAGACCACTGATTCTATAGGATTGGACCATTCCCTGGCCCCAAGCTCACCACACATAAACAGTACTTGATGAGCCAACTTTTAAAGAGGCTATCAAATATTCAGAATGGATGGATGCCCTACTCAAAGAATTTCAGGCATTACAAAAAACAAAAACATGGACTCTAGTTCCCAAGCCAACAAATGCAAACATTTTGAAAGTTAAATAGGTTTTTAAAACAAAGAAAAAGGTAGATGGAAACATTGAAAGGAGGAAAGCTAGACTGGTGGCTAAAGGGTATTCTCAGCAAAAAGGGCCGGACTATCAAAGTACCTTTAGCTCGGTGGTAAAGCCCAATACAATCAGACTAATTCTATCACTTGATGTTTCTCAGTCTTGGCTGAAACCAGCAAGCGCTCCTGATACGTCCCCGATGAGTCGTAGACGTATCGTGGACTCAAATAAAACTTTGATAGTTAGAAATAGACAAGAGATAAACTTAAACTGGAAACTCTATTTCGATTGAGAATTTACACACACGAAATTCACTCAATCTCCCTCGCCTAACACATGGACTCTCGGGACAGTTTCGACTTTACCCCTGAAGTCCTTAACCCTCTCCTGACTATCGGCCTACAGTTCACCGACTGCTCCCCGACCTGTCGGTCTATCAATTACCCAATGTATTGATACTCTAACCCAGTTCTGTCTAGCTTACCAACTCTCTAGCACTTACACACACACTCCTAAGTCTAATCTACACTTGCTCAGATAAGCTCTCTTTTTTTCTCTCGTGCAGGCTTGAATTACATAGGACATAAATGCTCATATATATACACATCAATTAAGGTGTAACTAACGGTCTATGAATATGTAGACTCTAAAAGTAGATTACTTCTTCTTCTCTTATTATAATAGCCACACTCTACTGTAGATTATCTTCCAACTTGTTCTGGAGCTATCAACACACATGTTGCCTTGTGATTGGGCAAGTTGGGTGGCGCGTCTCCCAAGTGGTCGGTCACCACTAGCACACTTCAACTTGTCTGACCTTGTCTGGTTAATTAATGCTTATAAATGCTCTCTTCTGAATTTATTACACCTATGTAATGATGTTCATTAATAGCCTTTGCTTATCTTGTTATCTCACACATTACTGAGGTACTTCTTTTGCCGTGAGCTAGTTGCTTGTGTGGGTGTCACATATCTGAGTGAGTTTGTCGACGTTGCTAACACATTTCCATCCTTGTTTGATGTCTGATGTATGAGATATGTGATAGTGTGGTTCTTGACTTTTTGTGTGTTACTAGAAGTTCTCCGCAACTCTCACAAACAGGTACCCGACTGGTTGGGCACATGTCATGGGCTGAGTGCGCTTGCAATCTTACGTGCTAAGCCACTCATGACTTAAGTGCACTTGCAACCTTGTGTGTTAAGCCACTTATTCACCTGTTTATCTGAATGATAAGCTTGACAAACATGTTAGATAAACACCATAGGTTTGCTATCATCAAAACTAAAGGTCCTTGACTTAACACTTTCCCCCCTTTTTGATGATGACAACCGATAAAATAATATGTACTTTGAAAACTCAAAGATTCAAAATTTGAGAGGTATTCCTCCTAAGAAGAATTCCCCCTGAGTTGTTAAGGGTTTTAAGTAAGGAAAATTTCAACACAAAGTGACAGCTTTTATGTTATACTATTTTCATTAAGATGATACATAATACACGGAAGATAGACATAGTCTCACAAGTACATATACTTTCTTTCCCCCTTTTCCATACAGCAAATAGGGAGCAACTACATGACTTATGATGTTGTAACGGCCATAACATTCCATAGAGTACAAACTACAAGTATGATCAAGATAATTTAGATGGAGTGACGTGTTTGGGTATCCCATTCATAATCATCTAGGCCAAATGGTTCATCCTCTAAAATAGAAGCTTTGATCCAAGAGGGTTTGGCTGTGGTAATATTGATCAAAGGTGATTCAGTTGTGGTGGAAAGGTCGGACTCATAAGAATCTACTGTGAACTCCATACAGTGTGGAGAATGTGTGTTTGATTAAGTGACACTAGAGGTGATAGACCAAGCTGTGAGCGAGTCAGAGTCTGGTTGAACATAGCTTTGGGCGACATATTTCTTTAGGTGTTTAGTGAACATAAACTTGCGAATGGTGGACTGAACTGTTTGCTCATTTGAGCTGGATGAACTGTGTGAAGTTTGAGCCATTTCGTGAGAAGTGAAACAATGATTGTGAGTGGCAAATGAAGTGCACAATTGTTTATAGACACTTGAGGATATGCCCAATGACTGATGGGTGAGTTATAATAAATGAGGTGCTACGTCTTATAGGCTATGTTTTTAGGCTTTTCAGGTGTCAAGTTTGGAGATTGGATTAGTGGAATGGATGAGACTAAATATCTCTGATCATTTTGCAATTTTTAATCAAGGAAGAGGCAGCCAATACAATAAATTATTTCCTAACCAGTGATAATCATTCAAGTTGACAAGAAACAGTTGCATTTTCATTCATATCAAAGGTTTACATGGAAACAGATAGTCAATGACAAAATGATACATTAATGGAAAAACAAAATCTAAGCCTAGAGCTAGTTTTCTCACGATTCACTCGTGTCTTTAAGAGACAAAGAACTCTCAGGCTATGTGGGAGTCTATAAAATCTACTGCTCCTTGAACCATGTGATGAACACTTGGTTTAGTGGAGACAGCCTACACAGCGGTAAGAGTGACTCTTACACGCTGAAGAACATCCCAAGCTGAAGTATCCAGACTGGTCCCCGACCTGTCGTGGATTGGTGAGAGACTTCTCTTCCTTTTGAGTCCTGAAGCTCGTGTAGTTGGTCTAGGTTCTAACCGGGCTTCCTCACTCTTCGTGGGCTTCTAGAGGACCATGAGCTTATCTCCTTTAGTCTTGATTCCCATCTTGGACAACATCTCTGAGCAGATGCTGTCCTATGTGGTGCACGAGCATTCGTGGAACCTGTCGGTGTCCACTCCAAATGCTTTTAGGGCCGTGGTGACCACTCCCCCGTGTACTAGCCCTTGGTCGATGTGTCGGCTTTCATCAAGCGTGAGGAGAATCATGGCTGGAAGGTCGATCTTCTCCTTGGTCACTAGGGTGTACAGAAGTCTCATGTCTCGTGCATTGACGATGTGAGTTCGTTGATTCCTTAGGGTGATGTTATGGGTGATCAGGCTGAAAAGGATGCTGTCCTGAGCGGTCAGGAGCATTCGTGGAACCTGTCGGCGTCCACTCCAAATGCTATTAGGGCCGTGGGGACCACTCCCCCGTGTACTAGCCCTTGGTTGATGTGTCGGCTTTCATCAAGCGTGAGGAGAATTATGGCTGGAAGGTCGATCTTCTCCTTGGTCACTAGGGTGTATAGAAGTCTCATGTCTCGTGCATTGACGATGTGAGTTCGTTGATTCCTTGTGGTGATGTTAAGGGTGATCAGGCTGAAAAGGACTCTGTCTGGAATGAACATGTCCACAGCATGGAAATTCTTTATAGCTGCTCCTTTGTTGAGCATATTCACCATTTTCCCCCCTTGGTGTCCTAGGTCATTCCACGTTGTCTCCTTGGGAATGACCAGCCCCTTAGGCTCTAAGTTGAAGGTTTTTCAGATCCAGGACTTTGTTATGTTGATGTGGATGCCTTGAACTGTGGAGATAAGGTAGTCATCATCTTCATCACTTTGGACGGTCCGAGATGTCGCATATGCTCTTTGAGCATCTCGGTGTAGACGGGGATAGGCTCCTGGAAGAAGTCTACCCATCCTTGGAACTCCAATAGCTCCTGGATCTCTCCTAGATCCATCTCGTCCATCCACTTCAGGTCCAGCGTCTTGGGTAAGATGAGACAGGACCTGTCGTTGACGTTCTCGGCCTTGATCAAGGCTGGCTTTAGCTCCTTGAGTTTCTTGAGGTGCTTCAGTGATTGAGGTGGTTGAGGCTTGGCAATGGCCTTCTTGGCTTGAAAGAGTTCATCGAGCACTTTAGCATGTAGGGAGGGGGCTATCTTCCCTTTGCCTTTCGACTTCTTTAGTTGCTCACGCCTCTCGAGCGTGAGTGTGACAGGTGATAGCGAATCTGTGTCGTTAACTCCATCTTGAAGTTGTCGTTGAGGTGTCGGGGACCTGTCGATGAGTGGTTCCCCAAACACGGCGATGAGGTTCACCTCTTCTTCTGGGTCAGGGGCTGTTATGCCTTCCCCCTGGTCTTTCTCATCTACTGAGGCATCCTTCTATGCTGGTTCGTCACGTTGAACCTCCTTGTCCTCCTGTTGTTGCACAAGTGCCATGACGTCAGTTGAGGGAGTTGCTTCTTCTTCATCGGAGAAGTGCAACCGACGAGTGGCTTTTTCCAGTATTGAGTGAGATTTTTGTGGTGCTGTTGGTTTTTGAGCATGCCTGGATGCTCGTGTCACATGACTAGTTGTAACGGTGGAATGGCTTTTGGGTTTGGTTTTGGATTGCTTTGTGGTGTTTTTGGAGGTTTTCGTTGAAGGAGCAGGAATAGGAATAATAGTAGGTTTGAGGGTACCGGATTCAATGAGATGATAAGTTCTAGGAATATGGGTCCTTATATACTCTACCTCACTGGCTAGTAGTTCGCCTTCTTGCACCACTTTTACCGTAAGTTGATTTTCTTCTTCCTTTGTCAGGCGAGTTTGAGATTCTGTCGGCTGTATGTCGGCCACTTGTTGTGGGAAAACTTCCTTGACGACTTCCTTTGCATTTGATCGACGAGCATTCTTGGGTGCCATTTGGTTTAGAGGATTTGTACTGGACTTTAGAACTTTTCGATCGGGTGTTCTTTAGCGGCTGTGAGGTAAGGGTTCTTTTGCACTAAGCGCAGGAAATTGTTTGTAAGAGAGAAGAGAAATTGTGACTAGAGCAAAACTCTCGTCACCTTTTTATAGATATCGAGTAACGGTTAGCGACCGCTCCTTGTCGGCTCGCTGACATGTCCCAACGGCACTATTTCATAACGGGCAGCGGTCGTGAAGGTTGTCAGCGATCCATTAAAAGATTTTCCCATTTCTATCCATTGTACACTCTCTATACTAGCCTTACTTTTTTAAAAATATGACATATCTGTTTCAAGTAGTTGTTTGACATGTTTTGGTCATGCATAACCGTTGGTTGACTACTAAACGACTAATTTTAGGGTGTTGCTCATGTGTTGGTGACCGATCGTGGGAATTGAAAGATAGTTTAATTGTGATCAATGAATATCATACCAAGATCATGAATAATCTTGTTAAATCTTTCTCTACTTAATGGCTTAGTAAAAATGTCAGCTAGTTGGTCTTCAATAGAAATATACTTTAAACCAACTAATTCCTTTTCACAACAATCTCTAAGAAAATGATGTCTAATGTCAATATGCTTGGTACGAGAATGACGTACTGGATTTTTGGAAATAGAAATGGCACTTGTATTATCACACATGATAGGTAGCGTACCTGTTTTGACACCATAGTCACCTATTTGTTGTTTGAGCCATAAGAGTTGGGCACAACAGCTTGCTGCAGCTATGTATCCTGATTCTACGACAAAGATGGCTACACTTTGTTGTTTCTTTGATCCACATGCGATCAAACATGATTCAACAAAGAATGCTATCCCTAACCTGCTTTTTCTATCAGTGATAGATCCTCCATAGTCTGCATTTGAGAATCCTACAATGTCACATTTAGTGAATTTAGGATAAAAGAGACCAAGATTCATGGTTCCTTTTAGGTAATGTAGGATTATTTTTACTGCTGTGAGATGACTCTCTCTGGGATCTGCTTGAAACCTGGCACATAAGCAAACGCTATACATAATGTCAGGTCTACTAGCAGTTTGATATAGTAGAGAACCGATCATCTCCCTGTACAACCGCTGGTCGAACGGTTCGTCACCAATCGTGATGCCCATCTTAGTGCCAACTGCCATTGGTGTGTCAAAAGGTTTGTATCCTTCCATTCTATCTTTTATGTACTTTTGTTGGGATATGATGATCCCTTCAATGTCCTGCTTGACTTGAAGTCCTAAGAAAAACTTCAGTTCTCCTACATCTCTCATCTCAAATTTTTTCTTCATCAATGCTTCAAACCTTTTGCAATAATTTTCATCGGAAGCTCCAAAAATTATATCTACGACATATACTTGCACAATTAAGAAATCTATTTTATTGTTGTAAACAAACAGAGTTTTATCTACTTCACCTCTTTTGAAGTGGTTTTCCTATAGATAGGAGGACAGGCGGTCGTACCACGACCTTTGGGCTTGTTTGATCCCATAAAGAGCTTTGTCAAGCTTGAGTACCATGTCTTTTCCTTCTTGTGTCTCAAAACCTGGAGGTTGTTCAACATACACTTCCTCTTTGACATACCCATTGAGAAAGGCACTTTTGATGTCAAGTTGGAAGAGTTTGATTCCTTTGTGTGCAGCAAATGCAATTAGTAATCTGATGGACTCCATCCTGCTACTGGAGTGAAGGTTTCTTGGAAGTCTATCCCTTTTTGTTGACGATATCCTAAGCTACCACGAGCCTTGTTCCGACCACTTCTCTCCCATCTCATTCAGTTTGTTTCTGAAGACTCATTTTGTGCCAAGTACTCCTTGATGAGTAGGTGGAGGCACAAGATGCTAGACTCTGCATCTTCCAAACTGATTTAACTCTTCTTACATTGCCTTGATCTAATCTGAGTCTTGAAGAGCTTCCTTTATTTTTTGTGCTCTGGTTTGAATTCCCTAGAAGATATCTGATATGATGCTCTCCAATGGATGATCTTTGTACAAGGCGCGAGATTGATGAATGGTTGATGGTGATAGAGGATCTTCAACATCATTGTTTCCTTTGTCGACCTGTTGTTGACCTATCGCTGACCTGTCGGGCAAGTTTTCTTCACAAGGAAGTACTAACATGCTCTAATCTTTTGTGCCATAGTGTAGAGTCATCTATTGAACCAGTCAAGCATGGAAGATTTGGACTGTCAATATCCTCTAAACTAGTTACATAACCATTTTTCCACCTTTTTCCCTTTAACAACTCTTTGCCATAGTTCTGACTTACTATGCTACAATGTGTAGGATAGAAGTGAACTGAATTGCCTTTGTCACAAATTTGAGAAACACTAAGCAAGTTGAATTTTAAACCATTGGCCAAATTTACACTATCTATGACATAATCTTATGTAATACCAACCTTACCTACACCGATGATTTTTCCTTTCTTGTTGTCGCCAAAGGAGACGGGTCCTTGGCTTCTTGGTTCGAGTGAGAAGAATTACTTTTTGTCTCCTGTCATTTTTTTAGAGCGCCCACTGTCAATGTACCAGCAGGGGTCCATTCTCACTCGATTCTGCACTTAACACGTTAGTGGTGTGGGGTTAGGGTCCATAGAAAGGTTGGACCCATTTCCATCAATTATTGTTCTAAGATCATTTTTGACTACCCATTTTAGTCCTACTTTATTGAGTTGCCAATGCCTCATAAAACGCGTTTTAGGGCAATTGGCTTCATGATGACTAGGTTGTCTGCATAGGCTGCATACATGATAAGCTGTAGACTTGTCATATTTTATGTATTAAATTTAGGAGTATATAAGTCTAAATAAGGTTAAATAGATAGTATTTATGTTATATTATGTATTAAAGCGTTTTATTTGTACAGACTTATGTTTTATAAGCTTTTTATGCAAGGAACGAATTCCTAGGCAAAAATTCAAGTAATGCCGGACATGAAGCCGGATGTCTCCTACACGGCATAAGCAGAGAGCAGAAAAGGAGCCTTGCCGGGTATGTTGCCATGTACTTCCCATTCAGCATATATGAAAAGTCACCCCAGTTAACCAAGCGGTGGCAGTTATTTACAGTGGACAGATCCAACTGATGCCGGGTACAGTGCCAGACAGAACATGCAACGTTTTTCCTGGCAGTTTTGACCGTTAACGGTTACGCATATTTAACACGTGGTGCCGGATGACCTTCACCCGGCATGCCACCCGACACATGGAGATATTGTTGCCTATAAATAGGCCAAAGGGCTGCACTTATTTATACACTTCAACACCCCTATACACTCAATTTACAACTCTATTTCCACCTCTACTCCATTGTTGGTGTCCAAGGAAGATTCTACGGATCCATCCACGCGAAGAAGGAAAAGATCTTGTCGGGTTAAGGCTATGACTATTTCCTTCTCCTCTTGTATTCTCTTCTTGTAGTTGTGTGGATGGTGAAGTAGAATTCCTTGTTATTTGTTGGTTAGGGATGAGTTCCTACCTTGTAAACACTTTGATCATTCAATATATTCTGACAAGTTTTGCTAAGAGTCAGATCTTCTTATAAGGCAGAATGAGATCGCAACTTGTTCTCCTATGTTCTAAATTCTACTCGAGGTTCAAAAGACAAGAGTGCTTTGGTTAAGGAGTCTCAGTGGTCTTTTACCGTTATTAAATACATAGGTGTAGATGGCAACATTGAAAGAGTTGAAATTACCTTTTCCATTTTCAATATTCAGTCGAATACTGAGGAGATATTGTTGGGTTCGAATTGGGTAGTGAGTCCTTGTTTTCAAAATTTGAGGCTGGGATAAAAATTTGCATTTTCGTTCTTGCCGGGTTAAATGTCGGGCTTAGTGTGTCCGACATATTCAATGTCTTTGAATCTGCCGTGCGTCACTATCCGGCAGGGCAACCGGCACATTCATTTGTTCGGGTAATTTCAGAAACTTGTTATTTATTAAATGATCATATTGGTACTTAGGGCTGATCTAGTCCCAAACCATGCATTTAGATAGGTTTAGGTTAGTTTCCTTAATTCTGAATTATTATTCAATTTGCCCCCTTGTTTTAGAATAGGCTATTACCAGGATTAGGACTGATTTTCTATTAAGTTCCTTGGGTTCGATACTCTTGGTCGTAATCTACTCACACTGTACTCCGACCGGGAATTTTGCTACCCGTATAGAGTTGTAGGTTATTTATTCTATTCATTACTTTATTCTTTCATTCTTTTTATGTATAATTTTACCCTACAAATTATTAGTTAGCAAAATGGCGCCATTGCCGAGGACTTGGAATTAGTCCAAGTCCTAAATTCGGTAAAGCGCCCTATTCTTTATTCTTTGATTCTTTGAATCCTTGATTTAATTTGTCTATTTTGTTAATAGGTTGAATATGCCAGGTGCACTGCCAGATGTCCGGTGCCCGACACATTCAACATTCCTAATTCTTTTATTCATTATTTTAATTGGTTTCACTAGGTTGAGCGTGCTGTACACTATTCCGGGTATCATACGTCCGACATCTTGGAGGAAGTCCACCGCCGGACAAGATTTACCCGACATGCAATCCGGCACATTCAATCTCAACTCTCATTTTGTATTTTTTTCTCTTCGAAGTTCTAGAGTCGTATGTACATATTCTTTACTACGACACACTTCGTCTTAATTCTCCCTTCTCTAGTGTTTCATTCTTTGTTCATCAATTTTGCTCTCGAGTTTGAATATGCCGGGCGTGCCGCTGGGTCAAAACAATCCGACACTATTGGAGGAAGACCAATGCTGGGTGTTACACGTCCGGCTCTACGCCCGGCATATTCGAATTCATTTAGTAATTATCTCATATGTTTATTCTTTGTTAGTATATAAATTAGTCCATTTTTTTCCCAGTACGTGTGTCGTGCCTAGTGCCGGATATAACACATCCGGCATAGTTGGAGGAAGTCCGACGCCGTACAAGTTACATCCGGCATAGTATCCGGCATGACCAAATTTTGTTTTTTTTTTTTTTCATAAATTTTATTATGTAATTGTCTTATTATTTATTATTACGAAATATTATAACGTTTTGTTGTGCTCCTCCTGAAGCTATAACTGGTGAATGCTTCTCCGATCAAACAGTCTTCTTGAAGATTTATCCACACTTGATCCCGAGATAAAGAGGACCCTTCTTCGCTCCATAAGACAACGTAGAAACTTACAAAACACACTTCCTACACATATGGCTACACTAATCGTCCGCAACATTAATAGGCCTTCCAACCAAGGCCAAAAACCAGCAATCAACCTCCCTCTCCTTGCCCAAAAGAAATATGATGAATGGCAAAAGTTTAAGCCATATCATCAAATTCGATGTGTCAAAGAGTTGGGTATGTTTGATGGGTCGAACCCGGACGACGCCTTGCTCCACATTACCAAATTTTTACAACACACAAATAGCCTAACCTCCCCCAATAACGTCCTCCAATATGCTAGACTTTCCCTCTTTCCCCATAGTCTCACGGGAAATGCCAGCAAGTGGTATCATAGTCTGACCCCTAGTACTATTTCCATATGTGAGGACATGGCTACCAATTTCTATGACACGTTCCTGCCTCCAAGTCGCACCCTAGAGATAATCACCGAGATATACAACTTTAGACAACCTGGCTTGGAAAACATTTGTGAAACTTGGGACATATTCTAGGGGTTGCAGCGTACGTGTGCTCACCACGGCCTCACCAAGGAATAACTATCTCAGTTGTTCTACAAAGGATTGGTCAACCAATACAAGACAATGATCCTATCCTCCCTTGGTGCAGACATACTGAAGAAGCCCGGAGATCAATTCTTTAGTGGGATTGAATCTCTTTGCGAAGAGATTAGAGATTGGGCCACAGATGGATCCAGGGGTGGTACCTGTGAGCCTTAATTTTAAACCCTATCCTATGTTGATTAAAGCTGATTAGGATCTAACCGGGTTTTAGGTCCACTTATAACCTAAGATTAATAACTATGTCATATAACAATAATTATTAAAACCTAAGCAAGCTCACTGGAACCTATTATGAGTCGCTTCCTATTTTCAACCTAGAGTAAATTAGGAAAGTTAGAGTTCGGGTTCCGGGGCTTGGTATTCGACTTAATTAGGGTTCAATTACTTTCATTACCCTTAGAAGTCATTTTTCATCTACTTAGTTTAATTACGGCTTATTACGAGTCTTTTTAACCTAAGTGTGCGAGCTTCTATTTTTTTGTGTTTTTTAAGCATTTTTTAACGAAAATGAAAGTGAAAGTTAAATTACCTAAACTAGGGTTTCGAGGCAGAATATGTCAATTTTGTTTCTGTCCGTGACTACGGACCTAATGTCCGTACCCACGGACCCTAGTTAATCTATGTGGAAGTAAAAGTCGAATTAAACAGAAAACGAAAATTTGAAAAGTCCGTGGGCCAGCGCATTGTTTAGAAAAAACCTAAAATTTGAAAAATTTGAAATCCCACCGCCGTCCGTGGGTGTCCGTGGCCACGGACAACCCGTTCGTGGTCCTGGACCACCTACGGACAGGGGTTTTATGGTGGTTTCCGACGGTGTTTTCGGATAAAAAATTATGCACGTGTAGCCTGAAAGGTATACAATATGTTAGTAATTGAAAGATTTGAATTTGAAGTCGAATTATGCATGAAACTTGACGAACAAGTAACACGGCAGAAGCAAATGAAATTAGCAATACAGAACCTGAAAAGGGTTGGTTTGAGCCCAAAATTTAACAGAGAGTTAATAAGGTCGTGGGGGTTAGAAAAGTAGAATTATAACCTGTTTTATCTTCGAATTCAAGATGATTCTTCAACGTTGGATTCTTCGGATGCTCCGATGCCGGTTCTGGATTGAGTTTTCGACCCGACTTCTGTTGTTGATTGTTGATGATTTCTTCACGTTTTGGAGGTGGTTTGGTTGATGTTTGATGATTGTTGATGTGGTTGGGGGGAGTTGAAAATTTTGTTTAGATGTGATTTCGGGGGATTTTTGATGTGATTTTGGTGGCTTGGATGTGTCGTGAAGAATGAGCCGGCTCGCCTTCTTTGGAGTCTCGGGTTCTTGAGGTTCTGATTTGATCCTGGGCGGTTCCTTATATAGGCCTTCTTAAAGATGAAAAATCCGGTAAAAACCGTGATTTATCGCCGTTTTAGCTCAAGGCTTCCGAAAAGAATTTGATTATGAATTTTACACATGGATAAAGGATTCTATACTAAAGTGGAATCGATTTTTTGGATATTGAATATTTTTGAAATTCATTCTCGTCAGATTCAATCAGAAATTGCTAGAAAATTATTGGAAATTCAAAAAATCAAAATTCCAACGCCTTTACATTTCTAATGTCATCCTCTATCATGGGTTAAAATTTCAAAGCATTTTGAACTGATTTGACCCTTATTTGGAGGAGAGAGAAAGGCTATAAGGGGCTTAGGAGCCTTGAAAAATTACGAAAATGCCCCTGGAGATGACTAAGTTGTCCCTAGTACTCTGAAATGTGCCGATCGAACTGGGAACCCTCGCTACTAGCCTATTAGTAGAGACCCTCTTCCTAGGGGGTTGAAATTTTGGGTATAACAGATTTCCCCCCGTCAACAAGACTTTGTAATGGAAATGAAAAGGCTGGTTGATGCTTGAGTGATACCCTAAAATTTTAGATCTTAAAATACCCCACATGCAATTGAAATCCGACAAGTTGTGTTGAGCTGTTCTAAGGCGCTGACTACCTATGAGTAAAGTGGAAGGATGTCGAGCGATTTTAAGGCATCGACCACCTAAGGATAAAAATGAAGTAATGTTGAACTATTCTAAGGTGCCAACTACCTATAATGAGATGATGTCAAGCTATTCTAAGGCGTTGACTACCTATGATGGATGAAATGATGTCAAGCTATTCTAAGGCGTTGACTACCTATAATGAATGAAATGATGTCAAGCTATTCTAAGACGTTGACTACCTATAAGTGATCAAAATTTGGTGTGGGGTCGAGTTCTTCCACTCAGGTGAGTTCGCTACTCGGGTGAGCTCTTCTACTCTAATGAGTTCTTCTACTCAGGTGAGTTCTTCTACTCGGTGAGTTCTTCTACTCTAGTGAGTTCTGAGTTCTTCTACTCGGGTGAGTTCTTCTACTCGGGTGAGTTCTTCTACTCGGATGAGTTCTTCTACTCTGGTGATTTCTTCTACTCTGGTGAGTTCTTCTACTTGGGTGAGTTCTGCTACTCTGGTACTGGAAGGTGCAAGACTATTGAAGTGATGGTCTTATGCAAATGATGAAAACTGATTACTAGAGTGCCAAACATGGCAATGATGATAAGATGTATGCAATCAAAATATATGAAAGATACTCGTTCAAAGCAAGAAACTGTTGGAAAAGGTGCCAAACATGGCAATGTCGAGTTGTTATGCAAAAGCTGTAAAATGCACTAAAGTGTTTGTTGGAAGCTTGTCCAAAACAAGGAACTGTTGAAGAATGTGCCAAACATGGCAATGCTTGAGAAAAACTCTTCTGAAAAAGGAAAGTGAAAAGATCATTTCCTGACTAAGAATTTCATATCTGCAATTTGTTTCTTAGAAAATGAACATGCCGTGGGTGGAAGTGTGTGGTGCTTGTTGTGGTGCTAAAAGCTCTTGCTGATGTTCAGGATTTGTAATTGACCTGGGATTGGGTTGTGATTTTGGATGGTGGTCAGGGTTATTACAGGCCTGATGTTTTTGTGGAGGTAAGGCTAATGACGGGCTTGAGAGTGCGTGTGTGGCTGTAAGGGCTTATGTGTGCCTGTGATGGGATAGTGGTGCTCAAGCTTTGGGTTTCAATCGGTGTTGTCATGGCAATTGTTGGAACCAACAATTGCCCCCAGTATTTTTCCTTAGGATAATCTGAGCTTGAGTTCATGGCAATCGATCAGAATGATCGATTGCCCCCAGTATTTTCTTTGATTAAACGTGCGAACCAGTCTCGTCCTCACAGGGTCAAGGCTTATGTTTTGATGTGGTGCTTCCTAACTTACACTCAATGTGTTTGATGTTTGCACTCATTTCCCGCTTATGGTTATAACTCCTAGACCATTGAATTCGATATTTGATGGATTTACACATTTGATCTGTTACTTTCACGTGATTAGACACACAACTATCAAGTCAGAAGTCTTTAAAGCTTATAACGTGGCCATGGGGTGTGATGAAAGACAACGAGACCTTTGAGGGATATTTTAGGCACGTGGAGCTAAAAGGGTGACCAAAGCTGTACCTTGCGTCTTCTCTCAGAATCATCTTCCTTGTCTTGAAGTTGTCTAGCTGCCTCATGTTGACGTTGCTTTCGAGCTTCTGGACTTGGACTTTTGAAATAGTCCTTTACACCATTTCTCCTTTTTTTGTCATTCGGATTTCCTTGAAGCATTTCGGGTTTGCCTTTTTGTTTTATCCTTTCTTGACTTTGCCTTCGGGGTTCTTGTGTTTCCCGGTTTCGGGCTTCGAGAGCTGTTTTGATCTAAGCTCTTTGGATCCTGTGTCACTCTAGGACCATTTGCGGATCACTTCGTCATACCGATAGCAGCGCTGCTTCTTTGAACTGATGAAGATATTATCTGAGACTTGGGCTCCTCGCTTCCTTTGGTCACCGGGTTAGAAATTCATCATCGGCTGGGTTATTTTGTGGAGTTCATAATATCGAAAAGGGGATATATGAAAGGCTCGGCGGGGGTGCCTAGGGTTTAATGTCAGGGTTCACAAGCTTTTGGCTATGTGGTGCTGTACCTAGGTGCTTCGCCATCCCTAATATTTGTGTATCCATTCTTTGTTTCTTTTCGCAGGTCTAAGAGTAAATTTACAAATTATCTCCTTCGGTCGGAGTTATGTCATTTACCTCTCCTTTGAATGTGGTCTCATTGGAGTCGTGTAAAAATGACACGCTCGTTCGCTCATGGTTTTTCCACTCAAGACACTCTCGCGAGATTTTCACTCGGAAACTCGTTCGCACATTTAAACAAAAGACAAAAGATGACGAACTGAAACTTAGATTGCCCCCAGTATTGATTTTGGGTTTGTGACAACAATTCGATAGATGTGGACCTTGAACCTCTTTGTGGGTTGTTTAGATATTATGGGGTGAGTTGTGGTGTTTGGTTAGGCATGTTCATCCTTTTAGAAACAAAAAGAAAAATCATTTTATTCAATTGCCAAAAAATGACCGTTTCATGAACATTAGTTTTGAAAGATGACTTGGTTGAAGATGCAAAACAAACAAACATTTTTGTTTTCTTGAGATTGTAAATTGAAAAGACAAGAGACTGAAATTCGAACATCTAAACCTCATTAAAATGGAAATATCATAAACTCCTTACAAAATTGAAAAGAAAAATTAAGAAAGCAACATGCAACTAGACTCTAGCCTACTCGACAAACTGGAGCCCTTGTTCGATCAGATCTTCAATCTTATGCTACAGCGTCCTACAATCGTCAGTACAGTGCCCTGGTAGTTGATGGAACTGGCAAAACTGATTGAGGTACTCCCCGGACTGGGTAACCCCGGGACAAGGCGTGAGAGGCTGTAGTAGGTCCAACTCCTGTAGCTTCACGAGTACTTGACTAAGGGGTCGGCCAATGTCGGTAAACTGCCTCGGTGCGGGGAATCGCCTAGGTCGAGATGTGGCCTTGGTGCTCTGCTTTGAAATACTGAGCTGGCGCACATTGTTCTCCTATCGTGAAGCTAAGACTATTCTGGCTGACCCTGACTTAAAGGTCCCGATACCCATACCCTGAGCTCTGGGTTCTCCTAGCTTCAGCTCGCCTTTGTGAATCTTTTCTTCCATGACTCTTACCTGCCCCACCAGCATGTCAAAATTTGGGAAATATGTGCAACTCAGCTCGTTGTTGTATTACTTCTACATATTGTCCACAATCATTCAAATATGTTCTTGCTCATCCATTTTCGTAGGCATAACAGCGGCCTTCATCCTCCACTGTTTGATGAAATAGGACATTGATTCACTGTTTCCCTGCCGGGTACTGGCAAGATCGGACCTGGTGACTTCAAGATTCTTAGCATACTCGAAATTATGCAGGAAAGCCTCACAAACCTCTTCATTGGTTTTGGTGTTCATCCTCTGAGTCAAGTACCAACGTTGAGGTATTTCATCGAGATAACGGGCGAAAACCTTGGCCTTCTGCATGTCATTCAACCTTAGGATGGACATTTCCCTATCAAACATCGTTAGATGGACCTGCGGGTCTGAGGAACCCTTGTATAGAGAAAGTATGGGTAGCTTCAACTTTAGAGGGAGATTAACCTCGGGGTACGATTCCATAGAAGAGTAATCGAAACCAGCTGGCTTGCTAGCTTTTTCCATGCGCTCAATCCTTTTCAGGGCCTTCCTTAATTCTGCAGTTAGTTGGCGGTCCGGGACGACTTGCCCTACAAATCTTTGTGCATCCTGGGCCTGAACAGAGTTAACTTCGATGTAGTCACACTCGTTCCCAGAGTCAGCAATCTTTCCTGAAATGTTTTCCTGATGACCAACCTCAAGGGAATTGATTTTACTTTTTAGCTCTTCGATGATGGTGACGTACTTAGCCTCCATGTCATTAGTGGTGGACCTATGTTTCTGTTCCATGGCATCAAAGGCAGCCATGTACCTTTGCTCTAAGGCTGCAAACTGGGCCTCCATGCTGATTGAGTTTCCTCCCTCTGCCATACTTAGGATTCGGGCTTATCTGTTGGAAAACAAAAGTGGATTGAGCTAAAATTCTGGACTGTGAAGAATTTTAAGGTAAAAACTTATTTGGGCTGCAAGAAAAGCACTTGAGCTAGAGTGTTTTGAAGATTGTGGGTAGGCATTGAGGCCCGAAATGAGTTGGAAGGGAGGCGCCTAGAAATGTTTGAAGAATGTGGCTCTTGGGGCAGAATATTTTGAGAATTGGGCGCTTGGGCCAGAATGGTGTTGGGCTAGAGGTAAAAGCACATGGGCCAAAATGATTTATAACCATGTTCTTGATGTGAATTGGATTTGGGCAAGTAATTCTGATTGGGCCTAAAAGATGACGCTTGTGTCTAGGATCTTGGGTCAAAGCCCAAGTGAAAAGTCTTCCTAAACTAGAATGAGCCTTGAAATGGAGAGGCCTGATGGATTTTCATGAACAGTTTTTAGGTGGATTTGTTTTTCATGGGCCTAGAACTAAATTGATAATTAAAATTGGGCTGAAAGAGAAATCACCTAAGCCTAAACTTCTGGGCCGAAGCCCAAATGATTCACATATCAAACCAAACTTGGTCCCTGGACGGCGAACAATAGCCGTAAATTTGGGTTGGGCTGAGTTGATGTAGGAAAAATTCCTATCAATTCCTAGGCTGGGTAGTGGGCCGATCACCCAAGCAGACAAGGCCCACACATATTCTACATGTCCTCACTTGACGCTTACGGGTATGGATCGATCCGAAGAGGTGCTTGGGGCATGGGCCCAGGTCACCACAAAGGTGAAATACCCCAAACCTAGTTATGCTGTTTAAACATTTAAATATGGTATATTAAGACTAAAAAGAGTCTTAGAAGCATTAGTAAGGCAAATTAAACCATAGAAAACACAAAATGTGCTTTAAGGTCAAAAAGGCCAAAAAATGTGCTCTAGCTTAGGATAAAGTGTTAAGACCTAAAGACTTACCAAGACCTTATTTATATACTAATGAACATATTAAACCAATTGGAAAAGGAAACCAAGCTTGAAACAAGTAAACACAAAATGTGCTTTAAGAGTCTTAAAGCACATTTTGAAAAATTGTTTGTAAATGAGTTTTGAATGGATAAATGTCATCATTACTCTTTAATTAACATGTGTACTATATAGTATAACATTTGGAAGTCTATATCAATGGGAAATCAAAAATTTCACATCTATGTGCCTTGTTTTTATGAATAGTAACTTTAATAAGCTAGTTTGTAACAATGTTATTATAAGTAATTAAATTGACAAATAAAGACTAAAATACCCTTATGTAATAAAAGGGGGCGGTTTTCTTATGGGATGACTCCCCCTTGTTCTTAATTTGATAAGATAGGAAAAATAGATAAAGTAAATCACTATTACTTTACTAAATATCTAAACAAACTCACTTACCTTCTCTCTCATTCTCTTCATTTCCCACCGTCTCCAACTTCATCTTCTTGCTCTCACACGGTTTTGCTACAGCACCACCATCAACACCAACTTCCATTGTCATTATCTCCTAGCTCACTTAACCAAATCAAAAACAAACACCACCATTCTCTTAGTCTCATCAAGCTCTTCATTCCTATCTTCTCAAAACAACTACCTTAATGCTTTAAAACAATATATGTAACTAGGGTTTACAATGAGATGAAGCTTAAAGCTTGTATACTCATTATATCATTTGTATAATGTGTTAGAGTTGACAAGCAACTAAAAGCCTTGCCAATTTAGTCAAGGAAACAAAAAAGAAGTTTGTGAGGAAAAAAAGGTAAATATGCTAACCTAATGTGGTTTAAAGTCTTAGGAGAAATGAGAGCATGTTGCTTGTTAAAAATGATCTAAGGAGCCAATGGTGAATGACTTAGAAGAATGCTCTTAAGGGCTTAGTAAAAGGCATATGTATGTTGAGTGTTTTGCAGGTCAAAGGCAAATATATTGTGGAAATTCAGTGTTTAAGATTTATGCATCTTAAGGGCCTAAGAGCCATGTTATTTAAGGGCCTAAGGCCATGCAATTTAAATTATGCACATATTGTAATGTAGTGTAACTTGGAGAAATTTGGGTGTGGAGAGTGTTTTGGTGAATTTAGGCGTTCTTGACTGTTTTAAAGGAGGAAACAATGTGTTTTGGTTTAGTAATGTTCTAGGAGAACCTATGTCAAAATTTAGGTAAGAAACAAGAAGTTCTAAGGGTTTAGAGTGAGTTTGGTAAGCTAGGAAATGTTTAGTATGGAAGGTGATCAACTAGTGGAAGAAACAGCATTGAGTTGTTTAGAGATGTAAAAAGGACTTAGACAGTGTCTTGAAGGTTTTAGAGTACAGTGGGTGTTAGGAATACACCAAAGTCATTTGGAGTTGTTCTAGGACTCATGCAACTTTGGTAAACAAAGAGAAGGAATAAACTTGTAGAGGAAACTACAAGAATGACATAAGGATTAGGTGAGAGAAAAGATGCTTGAGAGATGATGTGTAAATGGTGAGGAAATATTGGGTATAATGGCTACAATAGGCATGAAACACCATTAGAAAACTAAGGAGGAAATAACATAAGTGTTAGGAATTTCGGTATGAAAATGAGTAAGTTTTTAAGGAGAAGATAATGAGTTTTATGGATGTTGTATGAGGATATAAGTATACCAAATGAGGTTAGAAAACATTAGGAGGCTTAGGAGAAGTTTGGTGGAAATTGGCTAAGTGTTTAAAGGCTTAGAAAATGAGTGTTTTGCCTTGTCCGAACATCCGTCTGGACATGGACGTTCGGACAGGCCTGTTAGTAAGAATTTTCAGAGTCTCGACTGTGTCCGACCTTGGAAGTCCGGACACAAGTTCGGACGTACCTGCTTCTTCTCAATTTCATCGACCCGTCCGAACTTCCGAAGTCCGGACACAAGTTCGGACAGGCGTCTGTTTTCAGTTTTGAGTCTTGACTTGCGTCCGAACTTGGGAAGTCCGGACACAAGTTCGGACGGGCCACTGTATGGACCAAAAATGTTGTTTTAAAGTAGGGAACATTGCTGAAAATGGTGATTAACCTGTAATGATAATATGAGGATGTTAAGCTAAGTTAGGTGGAGTTATAAGACAATTCAAAGGTGAAGAGTTATAACAAGTGTGAAAATAAAATAAACTAGATATGTGAAGTAACAAGTTAACAATGGACTAGTGCGTTAATTAACCGACGTTACTAATGTGTTTAGGATTCTCTCAAGGTGGAAACCAGTCGAAGCAAGGACCAAGTATGGTTTTTTGCAGTCTGTTGCCTACCGGTTTACACCGGCTTGTGTTGTTTGTTTTTCTTGTGTTATGACTTTGTAAGATTAAAGCATGTAAAGAGTTTACAGTTGTTGAATGTTAATATGTTGTAAGCATGACTCTCTTCCCTTGTGGTGGTCTAACAAGACCTGACCAATTATTGTGAATTGTTTACTGAGTTCTATGTTGAACTACTAACAAGTACTAACGGGGGAAGTGAGGAGTCCGGTGTTCCGGCCACGCGTGTGAGTATGGGAGTCGATGTCATAACCGGTTCGATTCTCATTGTATTTATGGTTGTTTTCCAATTTGGTTTCCAACCTTCCCTTCAGCTTAACCAGGCTATTTTACTGACTCACGTCGGGCCACAGGGGCATACTATGTATTGTTTCGGTGTACTTGGACCACTATATCCGAGGCACTTGTGTTATGTTATCCGTTCAATCTAACAGGACGGTAACGAGTTATGTAACGAGCTTAGCATGAGCATGGCAACATTCTCTAGGCTCTCCATGGGAACTAATTGTATTGGTTCACTTCCTAAATGGAATTGTTCTTGTGAGTTAGTGTGATGTTGTGTACAATACCTATGTTATGATAATGTATATGTTGTGTGTTTCAAAATGAATACCATGTCCATGACAATTAGTTGCGCGTATCCCGGTAGCCGAGGCTGCGCGTTAACCATACCAGCCAAGGGTTGCTGACCCCTCGGGGGCTCCATATTTCTTTTACTGCAGGATGAGGATCGAAGAAGCGGAATGGCTTAGATTCTAGGATGCAGGTTTACTTTGATTACTTTTGGAGTTGGGCCCGGGATGCGCCTGTGCTCCCGTGGCGTTATATATTTTGGTGTGAACAGTTTACAGTGATAGTATACAGTGAAGGATGTAGTAAATACTCGGTATTATGTTATGTATATGTGGTATTAGTTCAATGCGGGAGTCTGATCATCAGACCGATACCCTTGTATTTATTCAGCCTTGTTAACCACGTGGGGGTTGACGGCGTTGTAGCACCAATCGTTTAGTTATAGTTTAGTTGTTTAAATTCCGCTGCGATTTCAAGTAATGTTATGTATAGTAGGGGTGTTAAAAAAAGTGGTATCAGAGCGAGTATCGCTCTGATGACTAGAATACTGAGCTTAGGAATATACCGAGTTAGGGAACCTAACTACAGTACCTAAGGAGCAGTTATGGAAAGGTTAACCACTAACTAAGTGTGGAAATACCTTATAGTCGGGAAAAGCGTTACAACCGTTGGACCGATAATTGTGCAAGCATATTGCTAATGATGTTCATGTGAATTCAGATGGCAGGTCGACCGAGAGGTAGAGCCGCGGACACGGTATTGGAGATAGGATGACCAGGGCGAGACAATACTACGGCTCAGGTTATGGCTGAGGCATTAGCAGCCAGCCGTAGCCCAGATGGTACCCCAATGGTAGCTGCGATGCAGCAGGGGCAACAGCCGGAGTTCAACCACCACCGCCACCCGAGAGAGACCCAACTGGGTCAAGGCGTTGGCTGATCTGAGGCCACCATCATTAGTGGGGAGACCGACCCTCGTAAGCTGGAGGCATACATCTCGAGATGGAGTATGCCTTCGAGACCTTGGCGGTGCCTGAGGAGGTCAAGGTTCGACTTGCCTGTTACTACTTGAAGGGTTCGCGGCACAGAGCTGGTGGAAGCTAGTACGGGAGGGCAGAGTTGCTGACCCGACCTTTCAGTGGAGGGAGTACACGCTCTGTTGCGAGCCAAGTAACTACCCGATACACGTGCAAGAGGCCAAGCGCCTGGAGTTGGACAATCTGAGCTGAGGCAGGGGATAAGATGACGGTAGATGAGTACTATCAGCCTTCATCGGACTTATCCACCTGCTACCGGATCTGGGTTACTCGGACCGGATTCTTGTGAACCGCTTCTACAACGGACTGAGCTACCGCCTACGCTATGGCATGGGGCCAACCTGCTATATACTACTTTGCAGGTAATGGGACTACATGTGATGTGAATAAGTAGTGCAATGTGTTAATGTGATGTGAATTTGTTTGGCGGGCATAACTGACACCCTAAATGTAGGAGTGCTACCATGCCGCTGCAATGTGGAGATCACCTTCTGTTTGAGGGACGACGAGAGTGCGCTCAGCGCAAGGCCATGAACGGGCCAAGGCACGCAAGGGCAAGGGGGAGGAAAGAAGAGGAAGCCTACCCCCAGTCCAGAAAGGACAGCAACAGGGTGGCAAGGGCCAGACCCAGACCACCACTGCTGAGGAGCCTCTGCAGCTCACCTACGCATATGCGGCCAAGCCTTTACGCTCTTACCCACCCGGGTAATTAATAAATTCCACCGAAATTTAGTGTGTTATTAACTTGTGAAGTATGTACTGCGTGTGGTGTGTGTGTAGCAGCTAGCACGAGCTCTGGACCGGAGTGCCACTATTACTGCAAGTGGTGTAACGGAGACACCCGGCAAGGACTGCAAGGGTAATGATGTGCAGTGCCGATACTGCAAAAAGATGGGGACCGCGACTATGAGTCTGGCAGAACCGATAGTAGAAAACTACAGGCCCAAGGGGCAATGGAAGGCTAAGGCCACTGCGACCACGATGGCCCAAAGACGGCGAATCAGCCACCCCCAGATCAGAGGTACACAGATTCCCAGAAGGGGAAGGGGTCGGGGTCCGGCAAGGCTGCCCTGAATGTGGTGGACCGGTCTGAGGGCCAGGGCCCCTCTTCTAGACCAGGTACCGCCTAAACTGTGAGTGAAATAAGTGTTTGCATACCGCATTTCATGCATGTGTGTTAGTGAGTTTAAGTAGACCATGTGAGTAAACAATTAAATTGTAGTGTGAAAGTCACCTAAATAGGTAATTTGGAAATCTAGGAACCTTCAATATATGTTATCCAATCCCACCCACACCAAACCCTGAAAAGAAACTACCATCGGCATCACCGACTTCCAATGGAGCAATGTCAGGTATCATCCAACCAGGTATGATACTCTTAAATGGATACCTGACCGGAAGCACAAGTCCACATCATCAGACGATGCAATGAACTTGGAGCAAAACCTGGAGGTTTTACACACCCGAATACCCGAGCGGATCAGAATGAAATTGAAGATGATGTGCATGGGTAAGGACTGGAACCCTTACACCAAGCATATCAAGAAGTGCGAGCTGAAGATGGAGCAAATGTACCAAGTATACCTGAGGAATTCCTGGCAGTCATTAACCACGCCGTGGGAATTGCTCAACAAGTTGAAGCGGATTCAATTCCAAGTGTTAAAGCAGATCTGTGTATTGTGAACTTTACCGAAAGGTGGACGGTTCGGGTTACCCAAGATAAGGACGAGTCACCCGAGTCTCTAAGTAAGGGAGTACCCGTGTGTCTTGGTCCATTGGTGACACCGCAGTGTTTGTGTATGGCGAGCAGAAGCGTGCTCTCTCACAAAGAGCTAGTGTTGATATCGGGCGTGTTCTTCATGGGCGCAGTCGGGATGGCTATATCATGGCATCAAGAAGATCAACTGAATACCGCACACCATCGGCAGTGATCAATGCCACAGAACACATGAAACCCGGACTTTACATTTATTTGACCTTCAGGAGTTTTAAGCCTTGTATAATATGTGATGTGTTGAACCAGTTTGTGTAATGAAAGATGTGTTGTAAGTGTTAATTATGGCGACAGTATAACCTCAAACGCATGTTGTAAAAAGAGTGTTGTTAGATGAAAAGTGGAGTATTGAAGTATATCAACTGTGTTGTTACCCAATACTTATTAGTTTCGTGCCAATAATTAGCTGGCTCTCGGAAGGGAGGTATACTGAGTGTCTGCAATGAGGCAGAAGCCGGCAAGAGAGGGCCACAATCCTCCCGGTACCTTTCCAGTCAATGGCGTGGACGCTTCGATCATTGTTCTACCTCAGAGCCCATACGCTTTTTATTTTGCTATTCCTTTGCGAGAGGCTGGGGTTAGACGGTGATGGAGAGCAGACTTCCTAGTCACTCTCCCGTCGAAAGAGCGGATCAAGTGTACCCGATACCACCGAGTGTTGTACGCTGAGAATCCGAGATGAAGAGTTTCCGAGCGACCCTGATAGAGTTCGACGGACATTCGTTTTGATGTAATTGTGGGATGAACTGGTTGCGAGCGGTACAAGGGCAGAATTCCTATGTGCCGAGCATCGTCTACTTCTTAGGGGTCCGTCTGGGTTACCATATCTACCCCAGGCCCAGGGAGCCTTCGACTCAGATCATCACCGCCATGCTTGTATCGTGAATTACGACGAGGGAGTGATGTATACCTCTGCTATGCAGGACATAGAGAGAGACCCAGAGTTTAGTCCTGATGTGCCGGTAGTGTCGGAGTTTCCTGATGTATTTCCTAAGGAACTGCCGGGCATGCCGCCAGCACGGGAAGTGGAGTTTGAGATTGATTTGGTTCCGGGCACCGGACCAATTGTGAAGGCGCCCTACCGTATGGCTCCAGCAGAAATGACTAAGCTCAAGGAGTAGCTGAGAGACCTACTCGACAAGGGGTTTATCCGCCCTAGCGTTTCACCATGGGGAGCGCCGGTCCTCTTCGTGAAGAAGAAGGACGGTAGCCTCCGCCTGTGTATTGACTATCGGGAGCTGAATGCAGTTACGGTGAAGAACCGTTACCCTTTACCACGCATCGATGACTTGTTTGATCAGTTGAGGGGAGCATCAGTATTCTCCAAGATAGATCTACGATCCGGATACCATCAGATTGCCATCCGTGACAGTGATATTGAGAAGACAGCATTCAGAACTAGGTATGGACATTATGAGTTTACGGTTATGCTGTTTGGTTTATCCAATGCACCAGCCAAGTTCATGGACTTAATGAACCGCTTGTTCCAAGATCAGTTGGACAAGTCAGTGGTAGTCTTCATCGACGATATACTTGTATACTCGAAATTGAGAGGTGAGCACGAAAGCCACCTGAGAAGTGTGTTGCAAACATTGAAAAAGAATAAGTTGTATGCTAAATTTTCAAAGTGTGAGTTTTGGTTGAACCAAGTATCCTTTCTTGGTCATGTGATTTCTGAGGCCGGGATCGCTGTTGATCCGGCAAAGATTGATGCAGTGCGCACCTGGCCTAGGCCGAAGACAGTTACCGATATCAGGAGCTTCCTCGGTCTGGCGGGTTATTATAGGAGGTTTGTGAAGGACTTCTCCAGTGTCTCGAAGCCGATCACTTCCTTAATGAAAAAGGATGCACTATTCGAGTGGACAGTCGACTATGAGAGTTATTTTCAGAGTCTCAAGGATGCTCTGACATCTGCACCAGTTCTGACTTTACCAGACGGTCCAGATGGGTTTGAGGTCTATTGGACGCATCAGGCAGGGGTATGGGTTGTGTGTTGATGCAACACGGGAAGGTTGTAGCTTACGCCTCCCGACAGCTGAAAACTACCCTGCCCACGACTTAGAATTGGGGGCCATTGTCTTCGTACTGAAGATATGGCGACATCACTTGTATGGGGTAAGTGTGACGATTTATTCTGACCACAAGAGTTTAAAGTACTTATTCACTCATAAGGAGTTGAACATGAGACAAAGAAGGTGGGTTGAATTTCTAAACGACTATGACATTAATCTGCAATATAAGGAGGGTAAGGCAAATGTGGGCTGACGCATTGAGTCGCCGAGCACACTCTCTCCATTCGCTAGTCTCTCATTCTAGCTTGGTTGAAGAGGTGCGGAGTGCTCAGATGACGGATCAGTACATGATGGAGATTAGACAGAAGCTTATTGATGGCACATTCGAGGGTCAGAAGTATGACTTCAGACTCCACGATGATGACCTGATTAGGCTTAATGGCCGATTGTGTATACAGGAGTAGCGCTGAGTTGAAGGAGTGGCATATTGAGTGAATCCCAGTTGTTCTACTACTTCGATTCACCCCGGAGCTTCAAGATGTATAAGGGTATGAAAGATATTTTTGGTGGACTGGAATGAAAAAGGATGTAAATGACTATGTGTTGAGGTGTCTCACTTGTCAGAAGGTCAAGTTTGAGCACCGACGGCCTGGTGGTATGGTACAGCCAATGCCAGTGCCTGAGTGGAAGTTCCATGACATTTCTATGGACTTCGTAGTAGGGCTTCCGCCTACAAGGGGAGGTCTGAATATGATTTGGGTTGTTGTTGACCGACTGACCAAGGTGGCTCGATTCATACCAATGAAGGACACCTGGAAAGTGGCTAAGCTTGCAGAGCTCTTCGATAGAGAGATTGTAAGACATCATGGGGTACCGAAAACGATTGTATCTGACAGAGATACCAGATTCTTATCGAGGTATTGGAAGTCTACGCGAGAAGCACTAGGTACCGAACTGAAATTGAGTACAGCGTTTCACCCACAGACAGATGGTCAGAGTGAGCGCACCATCCAGACACTTGAGGATATGTTACGTGCATGTGCACTTGACTTTCAGACCAGCTGGATTGACAAGTTACATCTGATCGAGTTTAGCTACCACAACAGTTACCATGCTTCGATCAAGATGTCTCCCTTCCAGGCATTATACGGTAGACCATGCCGCACGCCATTATGCTGGGATGAGTCGAGTGAGACGGTCATTATAGGACCAGAGTATCTGGAACAAGTTCAGGCAGAAGTTCGCCAGATTCGGGCTAACATGAAGGCAGCTCAGGATAAACAGAAGTAGTACGCAGTGCGCAGACGTGACCTGGAGTTCGCCGTGGGCGATCAGGTATTTTTGAGAGTATCCCCCATGAAGGGAGTGTTTCGTTTTGGCCAGAAAGGCAAGTTGAGCCCGAAATATGTGGGGCCATATGTTGTGACGGAGCGGATCGGCCTGGTAGCTTACAGACTTGATTTACCCGCCGAGCTGGGCAAGGTACATGATGTATTTCATGTGTCCCAGTTGAAGAAATATATGTCTCATCCGTCTCATGTACTTCAGCCTGAAAAGCTAACCTTAGAGCCGACCATGCGATCAGTGGAGACTCCGGTACGCATTCTGGATACTAAGACTCGAGACACTCGCCATAAGTTTGTGAGACTGGTGAAGGTTCTCTGGTCTAACCAGGACGTTGAGGAGGCCACTTGGGAGCTGGAAGATAAGATGAAGGCGAAGTACCCGTCATTGTTTGCTTCTTAGCGTTTGTATGTATAGGGTACGGGGTGTACCCCTATTTAAGGGGGGTAGAGCCGTTTCGGTTATGTGTGTACGACATGTATTTGGATACATTGTCTGTGTTGTGTTGTTATGTTGTTACCTTGTTATGTTACAGACCGCTGAGTCTGAATGATGTTGTGATGTATTGTTGTTTGGACCTTGTGTCCGATGTTTTGTAAAGATGTTGTTAATGTTGTTATGGAAGTGTTGTTGATATGTGTTCCCGTGTTCTAATATTTAGGATATGTGGAAGTGTGAACTTTGGGGACAAAGTTCTTTTAAGGGGGGTAGATTGAAATACCCCAAACCTAGTTATGCTGTTTAAACATTTAAATATGGTATATTAAGACTAAAAAGAGTCTTAGAAGCATTAGTAAGCAAATTAAACCATAGAAAACACAAAATGTGCTTTAAGGTCAATAAAGGCCAAAATGTGCTCTAAGCTTAGGATAAGCTTGTTTAAGACCTAATGAACATACCAAGACCTTATTTATATACTAATGAACATATTAAACCAATTGGCAAAGAAAACCAAGCTTGAAAACAAGTTAAAACACAAAATGTGCTTTAAGGAGTCTTAAAGCACATTTTTGAAAAATTGTCTTGTAAATGAGTTTTGAATGGCTAAATGTCCATCATTACTCTTTAATTAACATGTGTACTATATAGTATCACATTTGGAAGTCTATATCAATGGGAAATCAAAAATTTCACATCTATGTGCCTTGTTTTTATGAATAGTAACTTTAATAAGCTAGTTTGTAACATATGTTATTATAAGTAATTAAATTGACAAATAAAGACTAAAATACCCCTTATGTAATAAAGGGGGCCGGTTTTCTTATGGGATGACTCATCCCCTTGTTAATTTGATAAGATAGAAAAATAGATAAAGTAAATCACTATTTACTTTACTTAAATATCTAAACAAACTCACTTACCTTCATTCTCTCATTCTCTTCATTTCCCACCGTCTCCAACTTCATCTTCTTGCTCTCTCACGGTTTTGCTACAGCACCACCATCAACACCAACTTCCATTGTCATTATCTCCTAGCTCACTTAACCAAATCAAAAACAAACACCACGATTCTCTTAGTCTCATCAAGCTCTTCATTCCTATCTTCTCAAAACTTCAAGACCACCATTTCGGTGCCATGGAGTTCCACCATTGAAGGAGCTTGAGCTTATATTTCTACATATTATTGATCTCCTTTGCTTCTAGGTAAGGAATCTCAAAGAAAAATGATGTTTCTTCCATGTTTTTATCTTGACCGAGAATCACCATTAATGGTGCCCATTATATTGCTTTGTTCTAGCTTCATTCCAACCTTTCAAGGACTAGGTGGAGTCATCTCTTGATAGATATTCAAACTCTCTTCAAATACCAAGGTAAAACAACTACCTTAATGCTTTAAAACAATATATGTAACTAGGGTTTACAATGAGATGAAGCTTAAAGCTTGTATACTCATATCATTTGTATAATGTTTAGAAGTTGACAAGCAACTAAAAGCCTTGCCAATTTAGTCAAAGAAACAAGAAAGAAGTTTGTGAGGAAAAGAGGTAAATATGCTAACCTAATGTGGTTTAAAGTCTTAGGAGAAATGAGAGCATGTTGCTTGTTAAAAATGATCTAAGGAGCCAATGGTGAATGACTTAGAAGAATGCTCTTAAGGGCTTAGTAAAAGGCATATGTATTGTTGAGTGTATTTGCAGGTCAAAGGCAAATATATTGTGGAAATTCAATGTTTAAGATTTATGCATCTTAAGGGCCTAAGAGCCATGTTATTTAAGGGCCTAAGTGCCATGCAATTTAAATTATGCACTATATTGTAATGTAGTGTAACTTGGGTGAAACTTTGTGTGTGAGAGTGTTCTTGGTGAATTTAGGTGTTCTTGTGTGTTTAAAGGAGGAAACAATGTGTTTTGGTTTAGTAATGTTCTAGGAGAACCTATGTCAAAATTTAGGTAAGAAACAAGAAGTTCTAAGGGTTTAGAGTGAGTTTGGTAAGCTAGGAAATGTTTAGTATGTAAGGTGATCAACTAGTGGAAGAAACATGCATTAAGTTGTTTAAAGATGTAAAAATGACTTAGACATTGTCTTGAAGGTTTTAGAGTACAGTGGGTGTTTAGGAATACACCAAAGTCATTTTGGAGTTGTTCTAGGACTCATGCAACTTTGGTAAACAAAGAGAAGGAATAAACTTGTAAGAGGAACTACAAGAATGACATAAGGATTTAGGTGTAAGAAAAGATGCTTGAGAGATGATGTGTAAATGGTGAGGAAATATTTTGGTATAATGGCTACAATAGGCATGAAACACCATTTAGAAACTAAGGAGGAAATAACATAAGTGTTAGGAATTTCGGTATGAAATGAGTAAGTGTTTAAAGAGATAGATAATGAGTTTTATGGATGTTGTATGAGGATATAAGTATACCCAATGATGTTAGAAAACATTAGGAGGCTTAGGAGAAGTTTGGTGAAAATTGGCTAAGTGTTTAAAGGCTTAGAAAATGAGTGTTTTGCCTTGTCCGAACATCCGTCTGGACATGGACGTTCGGACAGGCCCTGTTGTGTAAGAATTTTCAGAGTCTCGACTTGTGTCCGACCTTGGGAAGTCCGGACACAAGTTCGGACGTACCTGCTTCTTCTTTCAATTTCATCTCGACCCATGTCCGAACTTCCGAAGTCCGGACACAAGTTCGGACAGGCGTCTGTTTTCAGTTTTGAGTCTCGACTTGCGTCCGAACTTGGGAAGTCCGGACACAAGTTCGGACGGGCCACTGTATGGACCAAAAATGTTGTTTTAAAGTAGGGAACATTGTCTGAAAATGGTGATTAACCTGTAATGATAATATGAGGATGTTTAAGATAAGTTAGGTGAGTTATAAAGACAATTCAAAGGTGAAGAGTTATAACAAGTGTGAAAATAAAATAAACTAGATATGTGAAGTAACAAGTTAACAATGGACTAGTGCGTTAATTAACCGACGTTACTAATGTGTTTAGGATTCTCTCAAGGTGGAAACCAGTCGAAGCAAGGACCAAGGTATGGTTTTCTTGCAGTCTGTTGCCTACCGGTTTACACCGGCTTGTGTGTTGTTTGTTTTTCTGTGTGTTTATGACTTTGTAAGATTAAAGCATGTAAAGAGTTTACAGTTGTTGAATGTTAATATGTCGTTAAGCATGACTCTCTCTTCCCTTGTGTGTGTCTAACAAGACCTGACCAATTATTGTGAATTGTTTACTGAGTTCTATGTTGAACTACTAACAAGTACTAACGGGGGAAGTGAGGAGTCCGGTCTGTTCCGGCCACGCGTGTGAGTATGGGAGTCGATGTCATAACCGGTTCGATTCTCTTTGTATGTTATGGTTGTTTTCCAATTTGGTTCCCAACCTTCCCTTCAACTTAACCAAGGCTATTTTACTGACTCGCGTCGGGCCACAGGGGCATACTATGTATTGTTTCGTGTACTTGGCCACGATATCGAGGCACCTTGTGTTAGTTATCCGTTCAATTAACAGACGGTAAGACGTTATGTACGAGCTTAGCTGAGCATGGCAACATTCTCGGCTCTCCATGGGAACTAATTGTATTGGTTCACTTCCTAAATGGAATTGTTCTGTGAGTTATGTGTGATGTTGTGTACAATACCTATGTTATGATAATGTATATTGTGTGTTCAAATGAATGCCATGTCACCATGCAATTAGTTGCGGGTATCCCGGTAGCCGATGGGCTGCGCGTTAACCATACCAGCCAAGGGTTGCTGACCCCCTCGGGGGCTCCATATTTCTTTTACTGCAGGATGAGGATCGAAGAAGCGGAATGGCTTTAGATTCTAGGATGCAGGTTACTTTTGATTACTTTTGGATGTTGGGCCCGGGATGCCTGTGCTCCCGTGGCGTTATATATTTTGGTTGTGAACAGTTTACAGTGATAGTATACTGTGAAGGATGTAAGTAAATACTCGGTATTATGTTTATGTATATGTGGTTATTAGTTCTATGCTCGGGAGTCTGATCATCAGACCGATACCCTTGTATTTATTCAGCCTTGTTAACCACGTGGGTGGTTGATGGCGTTGTTGCACCAATCGTTTTGTTATAGTTTAGTTGTTTAAATTCCGCTGCGATTTCAAGTAATGTTATGTGCGTAGTAGGGGTGTTACAAAAGGAATAGGGCTTGCATGCTATTCTCTTTGGGCTTCCCCACTTTTTTCACATCACCTGAAGGTGTGCGTCTACGGCCGGGTCTTTGACTGACCAAACAATGGGCTAGGTAAGGACACTGCCAGGAAAACGCTTGGGGCTAAAGCCCAGATATTAAGGGGATGTGGTTAGACGACATCCTCCTCTTTTCTGCCGCTTATTCACATCACCTAAAAGGTGTGAGTCCCTGACAGGGGACCCTCAAACGGGTCCCGGGGTGAAATCGGTTCGCGTGGACCCTTGCTCTCATATGATGCAAAGGTGCCGAAAATTAAAGTGCGCACGAAAGTAAACAATCGGAGTAATAGAGCCATAAATAAACATTTTCGAGTTAAGCCCTCTTTCTTAAAATTAAACAAGTTAAAATTAAGAATTTTTCTCCCCAGCAGAGTTGCCAGTCTGTGAGCCTCAACTTTAAACCCTATCCTATGTTGATTAAAGCTGATTAGGATCTAACCGGGTTTTAGGTCCACTTATAACCTAAGATTAATAACTATGTCATATAACAATAATTATTAAAACCTAAGCTAGCTCACTGGAACCTATTATGAGTCGCCACCTAATTTTAACCTAGAGTAAATTAGGAAAGGTAGAGTTCGGGTTCGGGGGCTTGGTATTCGACTTAATTAGGGTTCAATTACTTTCATTACCCCTAGAAGTCGTTTTTCCTCTACTTAGTTTAATTACGCTTATTACGAGTCATTTTAACCTAAGTGTGTGAGCTTCTGTTTTTTGTGTTTTTTAGCATTTTTTGACAGAAAATGAAAGTGAAAGTTGAAATTATCTAAATTAGGGTTTCGGAGGCAGAATTATGTCAAATTTTGTTTCCGTCCGTGACTACGGACCTAATGTCCATACCCACAGACCCTAGTTAATCTATGTGGAAGTAAAAGTCGAATTAAACAGAAAACAAAAATTTGAAAAGTCCGGGGCCCCGGACAGGATGTCTGTGGGCCCGGATATTGTTTAAAAAAATCCTAAAATTTGAAAATTTTAAAATCCTGCCGCCGTTCGTGGGTGTCCGTGGCCACGGACAACCCGTCCGTGGTCCCGGACCATAGGTCCGGGGTCCCAGACCACCCACGGATAGGGGTTTTATGGTGGTTCCCGACGGTGTTTTCGGCTAAAAAATTATGCACGTGTAGCCGGAAAGGTATACAATATGTTAGTAATTGAAAGATTGAAATTTGAAGTCAAATTATGCACGAAACTTGATGAACAAGTAACAAGGCAGAAGCAAAAGCAATTAGCAATACAGAACCTGAAAAGGGTTGGTTTGAGCCCAAAATTTAACAGAGAGTTAATAAGGTCGTGGGGAGTTAGAAAAGTAGAATTATAACCTATTTTACCTTTGAATTCAAGATGATTCTTCACGTTAGGATTCTTCGGAGGCTCCGATGCCCGAGCTTCTGGTTGGTGATTGTTGATGATGTCCTTCATGTTTTAGAGGTGGTTTGGTTGATGTTTGATGATTGTTGATGTGTTGGGAGTTGAAAATCTTGTTTAGATGGTGATTTCGGGGGATTTTTGATGTGATTTTGGTGCTTGGATGTGTAAAAACGTGAAGAGAATGAGACGGCTGCCTTCTTTGAGAGTCTAGGGTTCTTGAGGTTCTGATTTGATCATGGGATAAGGTTCCTTATATAGGCCTTCTTAAAGATAGAAAAATCCGGTAAAAACCAAGATTTACCGACGTTTTAGCTCAAGGGCTTCCAAAAGGAATTTGATTATGAAATTTTACACATGGATAAAGAATGATATTTCTGATTTTTCTAAAGTGGAATCAAATTTTTTGGATATCAGAATATCTTTTAAATTCAATTTCTCGTCAGATTCAATCATAAATTGCTAGAAAATATTGGAAATTCAAAAAATCAAAATTCCAACGCCATTACGCTTCTAATGTCATCCTCTATCATGGGTTAAAATTTCAAAGCATTTTGAACTGATTTGACCCTTATTTGGAGGGGAGAGAAAGCCTATAGGGGGCGTAGGAGCCTTGAAAAATGATGAAAATGCCCCTGGAGATGACTAAGCTGTCCCCAGTACTCTGAAATGTGCCGATCGAACTGGGAACCCTCGCTACTAGCCTATTAGTAGAGACCCTCTTCTAGGGGGGGCGTTGAAATTTTGGGTATAACAGTACCGCTGGTCTATATCAAGTGGGCGAGGGAGACGCCAAATTTGAAAAATTGATGCAAAGTCATGAGCAATTGTTGGAGAGTAATGCTCAAACGTCTACGAAGGTTATCACTCTATAGAAGGTGGTGGAGCAAATAACAATGAATAACCTTCCTCAGTAGGCGAATGTGGTTAGTGCACGACCACACGCTCAGGACCCTGAATTGCAAGACTTTCAGAATGCTGAGGAAGTCAATTATGTGGGCAACAACCAAGGGTATAGGCAGCCGTGGCAGCAGGGGAACCAACCCCCTCAAAATTTCCAAAGTCAAGCCGGCTACCAAGGAGGTCAGAGGCAATACATGCAGGCTCCTTATGGAGGAGTCCCTTCTAACCGACCTTCCCCACCTGTATCTTCATTAGAGGCCGAAATGGCTGAATTGCGCAACATGATGTCGGCCCTGATGAACAAGACCCAGGACGTTCAAACGAGATCTCGACCATTCGCAAGGAGTACAAAACGTTGCAGTTGCAATTGCAGCAACTTCTGGCACAACCTCGACAACCAGGTCAGCTCTCATCTCAAACTCAAAAAAATCCATGGGAGCATGCGAATTCGGTCAGCATCCTGTCTAAGATCTCTGACAATGCCAAGTAGCTAAAAGGCTAAGTGTAGGGCGGGCCCTCCTCACGTTCACACAGGGGAGTCTCTCTCTTTCCTTACTCTTTTCCTTTATTTTTATTTTATTTTGTTTGTATTGTTATTATGTGGTTCATGGTAAAGTTATTCTTTAAATTTTGTTAAGTTTCAGAAAAAAAACTAATTATTCTTTTCCGTTGGAACACTGGGGACAGTGTTCCTGCCAAGTGTAGGGCAGGGATCGCCTTAAAAAATAAAAATAATAAAAAATTATGTTTATAGTTGAGAGTTTTATCAATGTTTTACTAAACCTTTTGCATGTTTTTGATTGAGATGAGATTAGGAATGAATAAGTGCTTGTTCTCTCAAGAGGTAAGCTTTCTAATGACTTATAGATTCTTGTTTTTAACTTCTTGATTCTTTTTATTTAACATGAGTATATGATCTATCTCCTAATTCTTTCCTTTATTTATAATATTTTCTTTTCTTTTTCAAACTGTGAAAAGTCTCTTGGGTGAAAATCTTAAAAAGGGTTTTTTGTGAAAAAAAGAAGAAGAAAAAAAGAAGAAAAAAGAAAAAAGGAAAAAATCTTCTTCTTAAGGAAAAGCATTATATTCCTTGAGGCTGCATAAATTTGCCTCAGAATAAAAGCAAAAAACGAGAGTTTTTTCCTTTTATTTTTCTCCTAAATTCCCTGTTCTTTAATGCAAAAATCATGGTTGATTCAGAAACCCTTGAAATATAGAGCTGAAGAATGAAAACCATTGATGAGGATCTTGGCTACTTTCAGAAACTCTTGAAAAATAGAGCTGAATGGTGGAAACCGGAAAAAGGAGAGATTACAAAATCCCTTATGCAAAATAGCCCAAAGGTTTTCGATCAGTTTTGAAATTCTTTATTTTTATACCCATTAGTATGTTTTTGATGGATAAGGAGGATTAAGTGATACTTATGAAATAGAGTCAGACAGTTGGGAATGTTTATCTAATTGTCATTCTAGAGATTTTTTGTTTTGTGCATAAGCAATTACTGCTTTCAATTCTAGTTTTGCTCTAGGACTAGCAAAAGGTAAGTGTAGGGCCTTGATAAGCCGTAATTATCATATTTTATGTATTTCATTAGGAGTATATTAGTCTAAATAAGGTTAAATAGATAGTATTTATGTTTTAAAGTGTTTTAAAGTGTTTTATTTGTACAGACTTATGTTTTATAAGCTTTTTATGCAAGGAACGAATTCCTAGGCAAAAATTCAAGTAATATCAGACATGAAGCCGGATGTCTCCTGCACGGCATAAGCAGAGAGCAGAAAAGGAATCTTGCCGGGTATGTTGCCGGTACTTCCCATCCGGCATATGTGAAAAGTCACCCCGGTTGACCAAACGGTGGCAGTTATTTATAGTTGACGGATCCAACTAATGTCGGGTACGGTGTCGGACATTTCCTGTCTGGCACATGCAACGTTTCACCTGACAGTTTTGAACGTTAACGGTTATGCATATTTAACATGTGGTGCCGGATGACCTTCACCCGGCACATGAAGATTTTGTTGCCTATAAATAGGTCGTAGGGCTGCACTTATTGATACAATTCAACACCCCTACACTCCATTCATAACTCCATTTCCGCCCCCACTCCATTGTTGGTGTCCAAGGAAGATTCTATGGATCCATCCACGCGAAGAAGGAGAAGATCTTGTCGAGTTAAGGCTATGACCATTTCCTTCTCCTCTTGTATTCTCTGCTTCTAGTTGTGTGGACGGTGAAGTAGAATTCCTTGTTAGTTGTTGGTTAGGGATGAGTTCCTTCCTTGTAAACACTTTGATCATTCAATATATTCTTGCCAGTTTTGCTAAGATTCAAATCTTCTTATAAGGCATAATGAGATCGCAACTTGTTCTCCTATCTTCTAAATTCTACTCGAGGTTCAAAAGACAAGAGTGCTTTGGTTAAAGAGTCTTAGTAGTCTTTTTCCGTTGTTAAATGCATAGGTGTAGATGGCAACACCGAAAGAGTTGAAATTACCTTATTCATTTTCGTTATTCGGTCGAATACTGATGAGAGATTGTTGGGTTCGAATTGTGTAGTGAGTCATTATTTTCAAAATTTGAGGCTGGGATAAAAATTCGCATTTTCGTTCTTGCCGGGTCAAATTCCGGGCTTAGTGTGTCCGGCATGTTCAATGTCTTTGAATCTGTCGTGCGTCACTATCCGGCAGGGCATCTGGCACGTTCATTTGTTCGGGTAATTTCAGAAACTTGTTATTTATTAAATGATCATATTGGTACTTAGGGTTGATCTAGTCCCGAACCATGCATTTAGATAACTTTAGGTTAGTTTCCTTAATTTAGAATTATTATGCAATTTCCTCCCTTGTTTTAGAATAGACTATTACCAGGATTAGGATTGATTTTCTATAAACTCCTTTGGGTTTGATACTCTCGGTCGTAATCTACTCAGACTGTACTCCGACCGAGATTTTTGCTACCCGTATAGAGTTATAGGGTTTATTTTATTCTTTCTATTCTTTTTATTCTTTTATTATTTTTACTCTTTTGTATATACTTTTCCCCCTACAAATTTTTAGTTAGCAAGACATCTCGATGACTTGTAACACCCCTCTCGGTAATCACGTAATAATCTCTCACGTAGCAGTAATTTAACACGTCTCACAGGGAAGGAAAATCGATAAATAAAGCTTACATGGGTGTTACCTGCCATCCCTCGCCCATGCGAGTGATGAAGCAAAACTAAATATGATACGGAATAACAACATAAAATAAACTTCGCGGTGATAACGAGATACCGCCTATACAACAGTCTAAGTCTCCAAAAAAAATAACGACAGTGAGCGTCTAACAGTATCCCAAAAGTATAACAACACCATCAGTAGATCAAATGTCTATCCTAGTGCAGTACGAAGTACGTGCGGTAATCATAATCCAAAAAGCCCTAACTACCCGGGCCCCGCACTCCGGCTTCGTCCGTGCTCAGCAACCTGCACAAAGCCATAAAGTGTAACACCCCAACCGTTAATCTTGTCATTACCTCTTATACCGTTACTAATTACTCTTACTCACACAGCGGAACTCTAATTACAACGAGGGGTGAAACAACGCCGTTAGCCACCCATGTGGCTAACCAGGCTTAACTTACATACCGTAACGGTCTGATGAACTGGAACAACCGAGTACACATTACAAATACAACACTCAACTCACTTCTTTACTATACCGAGTCTACAATATATGGATGCCGACAACATATTCGGTCTTACACCTCTTTCAATACATAAGTAATTAAATCTAACAACCCATGCAACCCACTGACCCCATCCTACTCTCGAACGGTAACATCTTCGGTGTACCTGAAAAATAAAAACGTTGCCCCTAGGGGCTCAGCTTAACGTTGCATATGAAATTCGCATACCCCGAGCGCTAACCGGGGTACGCAGACTACTTTTGTCGGATATACATGGAGTTCATTTTAGTCAAACAACATGCATCATAGCAATGCAATATAGACGTGTATTACTCAAGGAATCTACATCCAATCACGGAACACAATTCCTAACTAACATAACAAGGTTGTTAGTTGTATCAGTTTACTCTTAGGCCTTGAGGGTTATACCTCACTATGCCTTGTTTACTCATTAAATATCTCACCCGCTCTCTCGGGTTACTTATTCATATACACACCCATTCTCTTGGGCTACTCATTTTATACTCACCCATTCTCTCGGGTTACTTATACACATTATCTCACCCACTTCTTGGGTTATTCATACTCGTTATCTCACCCACACTCTTGGGTTATTTATACTCAAGCTATTGTAGATTCTCGAGACACTACAGGTCTCCTATGTCACGCTTGTTACTCTTAATACATTCTCAGGCCAAAACTCATGGCTCTCGAGCATAGTCTTACTTCCCCGGTTTCGACCCTACTCTGGTCTAGCATGGTGGGAAGGTTCAACTAGCTCACGGAACTCTCTCTTAGTTCCTAACTCTTTTGCATAGGTCCGACTACTCTCGGACTACTTACATTCCCATACACTCCTCTCTCGGAGTTATAATAATATTATGTATATTAGTCTAGAAGCATCACTCTCGATGTTTCTAATGACTTTGGGAACATTACTTAAGTTCGGTTAATCTTAGGTTTTAAGAGTTACCCATACATTTCATTTACTAATACCTTCGGTTATTTTCTTATACCGGGTAAAATCCTCATATAGGAGGTCGACCATGTCTCAAGGGAGCTACTAATCCCTTAGGTCTCTTTTACCTTCTTTACTAGTTCACTTCTTCGAACTATCCTTAAACCTCTTGAAGGAGGTTCACTTATCTTTCCACGCTCATTTGTTTCGTGGATTGTTTCAATATGGTTTTCTAACCGTTATCGGGTATTTACTCATCCCGTACTTCTCCTCACATTCTAGGGAGTTCATATGTTTGTGTTATCGTTATACTTCAATGGATAGTTTGTGTGTTTGCACGTTTTCGTTATCATAAGCATCGACCTGATCTATGGGTCTCTAGCCAAACGTTACTCACTATGAGTCGGTCTTTACTCTATGTTAGACCACACCGGCATACACGTATGTTAGCTCATTCAACATACAACAAGACACACATAATCAAACAAGGGATTATTTTCATGCTTTAGTCTTGATTAAGCCGGCACACAAACACACAAATCAACGTAACTCGGTTAGCACGCGGAGTATGAGAAAATCATACCTTTCACCGGGGTTTTACTTTTACCGTGTCATCTCACCATGCTCGGTTCACACACAATCCTCTGGTAATGTTTCAAACATTATTATTAATACTAGGCTCATACGGTACATAATAAAATGCTACTCCCGTACTTCCTCGTTATCCCGTTATCTCAGTTTACTCTTGTTAATTTGAGTTCTCACTTCTCAATCACTTCTAATACTTTCTTACACTTCCTAGGGCCTTTACACGTCACCAAACAAGGCCTTAACACCTTATAACATCATTAACATTCAAACCCCCATCATTAGAAACCTTTAAAACACTTTCTGTAGGATTCTGGGGGTGGTCCGGGACTTGGTCCCTACCTTAAGTCCCGGACCAATACTGGTCTTATCTCTCGGCCTTATTTTTGAAGTGGTCCGGGACCTTATACATCTCTTAAGTCCCGGACCAATACTGGTCTTATCTCTCGGCCTTATTTTTGAAGTGGTCCGGGACCTTATACATCTCTTAAGTCCCGGACCAAACCTGCACTTGAACTCTCGGCATGAATTTCAATATGGTCCGGGACCTTGTCCCCATCCTAAGTCCCGGACCGGGTACAGACTTCAACTCTCGGCCTTAATTTATGGGGTGGTCTGGGACATGGGCAGGGACTTAAGTCCCGGACCTATCAAACTGGAAAACTCTCGGGGGTATTTTAGGGGGTGGTCCGGAACATGGTCCTAGACCTAGTCCCAGACCCTGCTGTAGTTTTGACAGATTTAGCATTTTCCAAATCTGTTACAACCTCATTATTTCACCATTGATTCTCTAATCTTTCCCACTTATAATCTAAATGTTTTAGCACTTAATTACCCTTCTAAACCACCTTAATCCAACCACCAAGTCCTCTCACTAACTCTTGGTTATTGCACTCAAATTCACTTATATTTTCATAACTAGTTTCCTAGTTCTTATTACCTCTTGTAACAGATTTTGGTATTGTCTCTTACCCTTCAATACTCCACACAATGATGCCATTCCTAGCACTCCAATGACATTATTTCCATTACTAACACACTCTTCTTCTTAGTTTGGTATTCAAACCATTAACCAACCACTTAAATCCCTTAACTCACCAAGTTTCTTCCTTAAGATAAAACACTCAAGACTATCCATTCCTAGGTGAATTTTGACAGCACTTACTTGCTTTCCTAAGCATTTTCACCACACTAAATATACTCACAAACATACTCTTCACCCCTGTTTTGTTTAGGCATCAACAACACATCAAATTTCCATTGTTCACACAAATAAAGTAGCTTAGACTCAAGCTTATTTCCCACACTTAAGCAACATTAAAACAGCTTCATTCATCATCAAATTGTAGCATCTCAGCTACACTAATACAAGACCATCCACACCACTTTCAAAAATCTATTTTGCAAGAAGATAAACCAACTCAAGGTGAGTTCATTACCTTGTAAATTTTCGGTTTTCACTTCCCTTCTTCCTCTTCTCTTGTTCACTCTTTATCTTCTCGTTTCACACCACACAAGGGAGTCTAGATTGCTAACTACAATCATATTCCCACACCACACAATACAAATCAATTTAATTCTACTTCCCTCACAAAACTAGTATTTAAGAGCTAGTTTTTAAGGCTTAACCTTGACATTACCTCAGAGTGTCCAAATGAATAGCTAGGCAATCAATTGATGGAATTTCCAACACTCCACAAAAGCATGGAGGAGCCGACTGAAATGGAAGGCAAGCACGAGGTGGCAAGCACGAGGTGTCAAATTAACATTGGTTAACACTAGGACCAATAGGAGCCCGACACCTATGCAGCCTAGTAGGAGGTGTCACCACACTATTAGACCACACCTTGGTCCAATGAGAATAGGCTGCTGCCCACCTCCCTTAGTCAGCCCATGTGTTGTCTTATATTAAGCCTTATTATGAGCCAATCAGAAGCTAGCAAATGGAGCCTAAGGTGTCACCACTTAGAAGTTTACTTAATCAAGGAGGAAATTGACAAGGATCAGCCCTTGCCTATAAATATCATCAGCCACCACTCCAAAATACTCCATCCAGCATCAATATTTCGTCCTTCATTAGGGAAGAAGAGAAATAAAGCTTACCTTGTTGTTCTTTTCTTGGCTGAGAGCAAAGAAGAAGAAGAGAGATCCTTGTACCATCTTTACCTTTCCAATCATTAAGCTCCACCTTTAAACCATTGTAATCAGTAAGAAGAAGGCAAGAAGAAGAAGAAACCCATGTAGAAAGAAAGCTTAGAATGAGAAAGGAAAGGAAGGGGGAGAAAGCTCCATACCAATTCCAATCCTTGAAGTAAGGTGTTCCTAGAAGTTAACCATCCATTCCTAGCTGTTGGTGGCCGAAAATCAGAGAAACCATGAGAACTCACTCCATTTCCATGTCCAAGTTAGGTGCTCCAAAGGTGTCTTAGGATGTCCTAGTTCCAGCAAGAGTTTCCAAGGTCTTAAAGAAGGTTTTCTTCATCAATTCTTAAGGTAACTTCAAGGTTACTATCCCTTCACAAATCTATATGTTTTCAAAGACTGGTACCTCTTTATGGATTATGTAAATTCGTTGGTATTTTGGGGTACAAACCATTGAGTTAGAAAAAAGCTTTAAGGAATAAAAAGGTGCCTTAAAGACCTAACCTATATAACCAAATACATGGGAGTTGATTTGTGATGTTTAAGCATGGTTTGTAAGATTAATTGATCTTGAAACTTATCTGGTTATATGTGTGTTATTGAGGCTGAAATTGTTATGGTTTGTTTGGTGTAACTTCATGGTTACCATCCCTTAATAAATCTGTATGTTGTACAGGAGTATTACCCTTATATTATCTAATTAAAATTCGTAGGTATTTATTAGCCTAAAGCTAGAAAAGTTAGAAAAGTGTTTTAAGGAAGAAAAGGATGTGTTTACAACCTACCTTTGATTACTGATTGTTTAAGAGCTTGTTTATGGTGTTTTGCTGCTATTTAGTAAGTGGGAATAACCTAGAGGTAATTATGATTGTTTTGGATGATCTTTAGTCTAATCTGGTGTTGTTATAATCTAGGATAAATGGTGTCTTAAAGAGTTTTGTTTAATCACCAGATTTGTGGGTGGAATTCTAGAGCATTAATCAAGTGTTTTGGGTGCTTAACTAACCTAGAACCTATCTGATTGTATGGCCGAGTAACATAGGTGAAAGTATAGAATTTATTTAAGATGTTAAGTGTGATTACTAGAAGAGCTAATCTGGTGAATTAGATGTCTAGTACAACTGCTTTCAGTTGGAAGTTAATTAGTGTAAACTAGATGTGTCCTAGGGCTAAAAACATGATTGTTGATTATTCTGGTCATTGGCATCCTATTATGGCAGAATTGGCCATGAACTATTAAAGAGATGTATAGCATGATTTTAGGATGAAGATGATAGTTTTAACTAAGGTCTTAAAGTCTTAAAGTCTAATATGTTAGGAACTTGTATGTACTGTTTTAGAAGGTTGTTTATGGTTGGATTAACTCCTAAGCTAATCTGGTTAATATTGTGACCGAAAATGTTAGGAACCAATTATGCTTTGATTCAGGTTGTAATTAAATTATGTCTTAAGCTAATCTGGATGAGATAGTTAATAATAGAACTGAAATGGATATGATTTGTTTGTTTGATTAAGACTTGGTCTTAAGGTAAGAATTATGGTTTGAATTGCTAAGCTGATATGTTTATTGCTGTGTGATCTGGCCAAAGTGCCTTGGAAAGTTATATGGTTTTAACCTGGCCTTAAGTGTTGTTTTGGTTGTTGTTATGTTCTTTGTGAGAGTATGATACAAACTTTGTTAAGTAACTTGCCCTTTGAGTCTTGCTATACTTGGAATTGTTATACTCTGGTTCAATGAGTAATTCATTGGAATGGATTGTTGAGATATGGCCATATATGTAACTTGGGCAGTGACTGCCTCCTTATGATATATCGGACTCATGGTATGCCTTGGGCTTCATGAGATGCTTCATGGTTTCCTACACTATAGTTTAAAGGTACTATAGGGGGTGTGCACATCTTTTAGGGCCTGGAGTGCGTTTGGGAAAGGTTGGATCGCCTTAAAGATCGGGATTCGTCCCTTGAACCGATTAAAGGTTGGATCGCCTTAAAGATCGGGATTCGTCCCTTGAACTGGTTTGGATAGAAATGGAGGAGTTGAATGGATAATCAATTAAATGAATTGGATTATATCCTATCTAAGCATACTTGGACACCATGTTGTTATTACTTGAGTATTTGGGTGGTTAATTATCCTACTTGATATATATTGGTTGGTTATGAACTAAATATATCTGATGGCTTATTGATGTACTCAAACTGTTATTGTTAATACTTGAATTATCATGATAAGTACTTGGTCTATTCTGAATATTACTTGTGCTATTAAATGATTAAGAGTGGCTATGATCAGTGGCTATTTTGATATACTACTTCTTTTGATGGTAGCTTTGATTTTACTCAGCGTTGCTGATTTTTGGCATTATGCCCTGTGGTCCCTTCTCTGTGATTGTTTGAATGACCACAGATACAGGAAATGAAGATGACTTAAAGGAGCTCGAGAGTGTGGGCTAAGGGATTAGAGACTTTCACCTAGTCTTCTGGAGTTTTGGTTTTATGTTTTAAAGTCAGTTTGTAAACTTTGTTAAAATTTGGATATGTAAGTTATTAAGCCTTAGCGTTCATAGAAGTTGTGAACGTGGCGGTAGCGCCCCGCTAGTTTAATGCTTCCGCTACTACCACTTGTATATGTTTAATATGATAAGAAGATATAGGAATTTTGGGGCGTTACAGCAACGACTTCCAACGAAAACAGGATAAGACTCCCAAAGTGACCATTAAGAATACCAATAACAAACATTCTACAATGAAGGTGTTAGGAAAACCCAGAAAATAAGGGTAAAAGAAATGAACATAAGCTATAACCTACTAAGGATTAAAGTCATACAACCCTGGAAAAGGAAAGCTCAGAGGACTACCCCCACAGAGCGGGCATAGTCGAGCCGAACAACTGATGAATGACAGTTAATACTGTTTGTTTAACTCATTAACACCCAAGTATGATTGATCATCAACGGGTGGCATAGTCAACGGAAGTTGAACGAAGCGTTGAGATGGAAGTATAAGATGACAGGATGATATCCAACTTGGACACCTTAAGGCAAACGCCTAATACCAACTTATCCTTATTTGCTAAAAGACATAGGTCTAATAAAACGACAGTATTGTCAAAGACACTAAGTAACCTCAGAATACCTGAATAAACTTCCATAGTAGGAAGCAGGATGCAGCGACTTACCATGAAACCCAATACTACATTTAGTAGTGTAACCTAACGGTAGATAGTGTTCAAAGGATCAGAACCTATCAGATGACCTACGGATGAGTAGGAATCTAAGTAATGAACTGAGACATTAAGCACTAAGAGCCTACGAGCCAAGGATGCTAACCACATCAAGCCCGAGGCTCATAAGTTATAAGAGAGCTTGTTTAGCCACGAAGGAACTACAATTTGTAGATATGAACGGTTACCAAACCTATAACTTAAATTGGGAAGAACATTACCAAGAAGGTACCAAAGAGATATTGAATAATGCTAAGGACGGGGGCGGAGAACGACCTGCCCTTTAGGGTGGGGATACCTCTCCTTGTTGTGAGGCCATGAGTGGGAATCCCTTCAAAAGGGTTTTCATCTTATTAGAGATGCAATACGCTTTTGTTGAGAATGGAAACTGTAACTTACGATTACCTTAGAACATCTCAGATACACTTGATATAGGAGGTTACAGAGATAGACCCCATATCCAAACCAGAATGTTAAGAATTAGTGATTGCCAGAGATAAACATTGTGAGTGCACCTGTGGCACGTCAAGTGACCAATGCTCATAAGAGCTTGCGATTCAGTGATGACTTCTCAGTAACTGGTAGAATTACATGGTTGATAACTCATAAGTGTGAAATAATGCGAGGGAAATCAGCTACTTACGAATCTGAGAATGGAGCAGAACACTTCATATTAAGAGTAAACTATTTTACAGCGCGTAACACAACCGCTATACACCGGAATGAGAGGACTCCCAGTGTGTTAACAAGTGACAGGGAAGGAGGGAGAGCATAAGTTTGAGTATAAGTAAGACATGAGAATAAGTGAATAAGAGGTTGCACCATTAATGGGCAACATGGTAAGGGCCAACTACCACGGTAGTAGTGGTCGTGAGTACAATAGTTGGATAAGTGGATTAAGTCATGGTGCGCGGTAAGGCGACCATTATGTATGAGCCGTCAAATATTGACACTGAGGCAATTAGATTTATGAGTTAAAAACAACAGCATAAGTAAGGAAATAAGATGGTAGACGACTGTGCATTGGTGCCAGTAGTCTGGACCTGGTTAGGTAAGATTTCACAGGAAGCACACTACCCATTCCTTAAGGAGCTGGAAGTGCATTCCTAATAGAATGAATATAAGAAAGAAGATAAGAGGCTCTATGGAAAGAGACCTAAGCTACTAAGAAATAGAATCAATACGGAATACAGAAAGGAGCTGGAACATACCATACCCAAGAACACAGTAAATGGACTTCCCTTGATTAACTTCAAGAAGAACAATAAATGTTATTATGGAACGATAAAAGAGGAGATCGACAACAGAATACTTCATAATTAGCAATAGCTAAACGTGTGACGGACACTATGAGTTTACTAAAACGAGACGTGGGATGACTGCACCCACAAGGGCTTGCAGGCCTGACACGCTCATTTATGAGTTAGTTGGGTAAGTAGTAATGTACCAGTAAGGTACCCCATGCATGTAGACGAGTGGTGTAAGGAACACGGGAAGTAGTCGACTTCATACCACGGACAACGACCCAAGATCAGTCAAGAGCAGCCACTACCACAACAGTTGAAGAGAAGAATTCAGTTGAACCAACAACACAAAGAAATTAGAGAACAAATAATTAAGGACTATGAAATGCGAAGAACACGGATTGTTAAGTACAGACATTGGGCATGTCTTAAGCTGTAAGAGATTAAACTGTAATCACTAGTGCAGAAAATGTTTTTTACCACGGTTATTTTTCTCATATACCACGGTTTGAGACCGTGGTTTATACTCGCGTGGTATATTGGAAAATTCATATAAACCACGGTTCGAAACCGTCGTTTAAAATACGCATTATAAACCACGGTTCGTAAAACCGTCGTTTAAAGCCCGTTATGGCGCGGGAAATCAGACGACTTATACCACGGTTATGACGGAAACCGTGGTATTTAATGTCGTTCCATTGCGTTTTATACGACGGTTCGGGTAGTTAACCGTGGTATATGAGTACTTTATACGACGGTTCTTTAATAAACCGTGGTTTATACTCCCGTTCCATTGAGTTTTAAACCACGGTTTTAAGTGAACCGTGGTTTTTTTTTTAGTTTTTTTTTTAGTTTTTTTTGTTTTTTTACATCTACCACATATGTTTTCCACCACAACCCAATTTACAATCGTATATACAACCTGTACAGGGCATCCAACTGGTATTGCCCTTTGATAACCAACCACACTATGACCATAAACCAAGTTGCCAGTTTGAATTGCAACATTGAAAACGAATTGCAAACAAACCCATTCAAACTTTCAAAAATAAGAAGAGTTGAACTTTACAAACTTTGAGAGTTGCTTCAGCAAAAACAAAAGTCTAAGTCTAACTACGTACACTAGGATATAAGATCTAAGGAACACTCAAGTAATTTTTACACCAAAACTGCGATAAATGATCTCTTACAAAGTCGAGATCCCCTCTGGAATACGTGCTCCCTGCTTGTGTGAAATAAGAAACGATCTGTCCATAAAAAAAACTGATCATCATTAGTACACAATTTTATTTAAAATGCAATAACTTTAACTGAAACTTTGATTGGTATGGGTTACCTTGTCATCATCCGTAAGCGTGTCAATATTTTGTACCATCTCGAACATGTACCGCATCACATAATAGCCACAGCTTTTTGAATCAGGCTGTTGAGGACACTGTCATCACACCATCCATGGATTACCAACTTTAGACAGATCAAAAAATTAAACGTTTAACTTTAATACAGAAATGCATAAATTAAATGATTACTTACACGTATGTAGTGGAAGTCCAAGATGGAGAATGGTTTCTTTTCATCACTTAAACCAAGCTTATGGCCCCTGCATAAATACAACATTTTAAAATGAAGCCATTTTATTGTCAATAATCTAGGACAAGCTTAAAATAAATACAGAATGCATTAAAATTTTGAATACTCACTCCTTCAAATATTTCTCTACAGCGATCTCTCGAAGGTCATCAGGGCCGCCCAATGGGTCTAGTATCAATAAGCATGAGGTGTCGATACACAACACCAACAACATCCAATGATTGCTGCCACAGATAAAACAAAGAATGTTTTGTACAACAATTATTAAATATCACAATTAGGAAGCAAAAAATTCCAGTTATTGTGTACTTACATCTGATGATATGGGATCAGCAAATATTTGCTTTTTCTTCGCACCGCAGTACAAAATCCCTGCCTCACATGCTGTACACATCCTTGCTCATCCAATGCGGCCTGATTTGCTGACATCAATTGCGGACACAAGAAAGAGAGGGCACATAATCTCTTGCTCGCTAGCAGTCTACTAGTCAAACACCTAAACAACATTTTTTCATAAGATATGTTAAATAGCTTAAAAAAATGAAAGATAATGTAATAATTTGAAAGATACTTACACACAATAGGCCTGAATCACAGAGATGTTAAGCAGGTCTCCCATCAAAAATTCTCGTAGATCGCTCACGGTAATCATCAGATCTCTGGGCTCAGAGGAGTGGAAAACATGCTTAGACACTTTCATGTTGAAGTTGGTGACAGACTGCGGCCTCGTCATGAAAAAGTCATACAACATTTTTTGTTTGGCTGTCAACTTCTTCAGATACTTGGGTGTCAGAATGGGGGATCTCCTAGGAGTCATATCGAAAGGTTTCACCACTTCCTTTCTCACCCTCTGACTCTCCTCACTTGATTTCACAACTTCCTTCCCCTTATCCACTTTCCTCTTCTTAACCGGTCTTAATTCCTTATCAATCTAATAGTATACAAAATTTAAATAATAAACATATCAGTCAACAGTCAAGTTAAAAACTAAACAGTAAGCATGTAATTAAATAGTTTACCTTGTCACTACTGACATCAATGAGAGAATATGGCCATGGAACAACTGAAGATTTTGCTTGACCTATTTTACTCCACTCATTCCACTCTAACGGAAGGGGAGAGTCCTCATGACCTTGCACAATATCGTCTACCATCACACGAGCGTGGAGAGGTGGGATGACCTTGAAATGTACTACAGTGTTCGGTCCGGTCTGTAAAACCCGACCGAATGCAACATGCACAGTCCCACCATCCAACACTTGAAATAGATGACATGATTTAGCCATCTACATCAACTCACAACAGTAAGCAAGCTAATAAAATTATATTGTTTTAAAAGTAATGTTAAAATAACTAAGGAGGAAAAAAGAACAAACCGAAAGGTTTTGATAAGGAAATGTGTCTCTGGTAGGAGAAGAAGGTGCAGGATGATCGACCATCGATGTATCCGCCGTCGTGGTAGGAGCAGACGTCGGTGTAGGATCATCGACAGTATCCGCCGTCGTGGTAGGAGCAGACGTCGGTCTAGCAGTAGGTGCCGGTGTAGGAGACACGGCCACCATCGATGTATTCGCCGTCGCGGCAGGTGTAGACACCGGTGTAGGAGTAGTAGGTGTCGGTGTAGGAGCATGCACCTGGCCCAATACTAAAGCCTCAAGTCTTCACAGGCGCTCCTCATAGGCTTGACGCTCCTCAGCGTGGCATCTTTCCGACTCAGCATGACGTCTTTCCGACTCCTCCAACCGGTCATGCACCCGTTCATCCACCAGTCTCTCTATCATTTCAGCCTGTGGTACTCTCGATCGAGACGTAGGAAACACGTCTTTTTGGCGAACTTCCCCTCCAAGCCCCCGCACTCGCCCTGGATGATCCTTTTGCCCAAGGGCCTTATTCAGTGGATCATCCTGAGACGGAGGGGCCGGAACCATCTCCCATCGCTCAGTCGAGCCAGACTATTTTAAATTAACAAAAATATTAGAAATGAACTTATTAATTAGTAAACAACAACTTTTAAATATATATACTTACAATCTTGGACGCCAACTCAGCAGTCTCGCTCTGCGGGAACACATACACCCCCTCGTCATTTTTCACCATTCGACCCAGCATAAATGTCTGCACTCTACTTGCATCATCAACATCATCAATAACTGACTGAGTGCCGTCTTCATTAGTCTTAGTTAGTAAGCCCTCGCTCTTCCACTTCTCCAACCGCCCCGTGTATCCAGCTCGCCCCATGAAGTGCTTGTAGATATTCTTCGCCCGGTTACGTCTCGCTTTTTCTTGACGTAACTGTTACAAAATTTGTATATTTGTAAGTTATACATAATAAAAAAAACATTTGTTAAATTTTATTCCTTAAATAATTAAGAAAGAATTTGTAAAAGTACCTTAAACTCTTCAGTCTGGCGATGGTCGTAGAATATCTTCCAGTCCTCCTCCGTGATCATACCATCGTACACTACCCACGGCGGTGACCTCTTGGAGCCCGGTTTGTTAATCCAGCCATCTACCAATCGATGCTTGAACTGTCGCAGTGATGTCGCTAGAAGTGATTCAATCTTCGTCCGAAGTTCATCCGCGACCTTGTACTTGTCTGCACCATCTGCCATATGATGTCTTTGTCTGCCTTTTCTTGATCTTTCCAGTCCTTATTAATCGAGCAATTGGATTTTACCATCAATCCCAAGTAGGAGGCAAACTTCTGCTTCGACCCACCACGATGTCGGAGGTACTTGTCCCAGATCAAATCGATGGGAGAATCTTTTTTCTCCTTCAACCCACGGGTCGGTCCACGTCCCTTCCGAGGGGGCTGCGAAGTAGATGCAGCTGGTGGTTCTTCAGTAGGGACGTCATCGTCAATATCATCCAGCCCCAACAGTAAGTCCTCTTCGACTCTATCGTCAGGATCCATAATCTGAAAAAATCAACAATTAACAAGGTTAATACGAACATCTACTGAATCAAATATTGAAACATGACAAAAATTAAATAATATAATATTGTCAACCAAACTTACAAAATAACATTTCATCGTTCAATCCACAATCCTTCATTGTGGTCGGACCTTCGATATTCAAAATTAGTTACATTATCTACCTCCATCGGCAACCGAATAGGTACATCTGTTTCATCTTCACAGTCGTATTCATCCTCATCAACAATATTATCAATCCCAACTATCGATCTTTTACTCTGCATTACAATAGACCATCTGGGATTAGATTGATCACGACAGTAGAATACTTGTTTTGCCTTTGATGCAACAATAAAGGGTTCATCAGTAGGAGCCGCTGTCGTTAAATCAACTAGCTTCATACCATGATCCTCCTCACGATATCCCTGTTTGTTGTCCACCCATTTGCAACGAAATACGCAAGTTTCATAACTAGTGTAATTCAAGACCCAAATATCCTCAATAACACCATAATATTCGTTCTTCAGTGTATTACGACTTGTTCCTGTGAAAATGTCCTCAGACCAAAGGTCAGATGGAAAGAACGATTTAGACACTTAAAAGAACGCTAAGAATATGAACATTAGATCCCCAGAGAGACTGGATAGACAAGCTACAACTTATCAAGGCCGTGTATACATATAAAGATAACACGTGTCCATTAAGAGACCTTTAGTACTAAATCATAAGCATACAGGATGAGGATATACAATACTATGAAGAATAAGAAAAGCAGTTCAGCCTAAGACCATCAGAGTTGTGCAGCGGAAGCTAGCAGATCACTACCTTTGAGATTAGACCAAACTAAGTTAAGAAAACGGTATAAGTACCGTAAGAATCCTCGATACAGAGACTAAGTCATTTCTGATCGAATTATAAGTAAGATAGATGACATGGAAGCTAGAATGCTTGGTAAGAATTAGACATCTTGAACTTATGTTCAAGGATGATATAATGTTGATTACGTGGGCGTAATCCATTTTAAGGGGGGTAGAGCGAAAACCGCTTAGCGTATGTTTGTGTACTGAGTACATAAACTACAGTGTGCATAGCACAAAATAATTTGAGAATATGTTTTACATAAACATTTTGAGATAAAATCATGGTTATTGCACACAGAAGATGTGAATACCATACATGTTAAGTACCTATCTTGTTAACTCCGGTGTGAGTACAAGTTAAGAGAATTAAGGAAGAGGATTAAGGAGATTTAAGGAATAAGGAATATATGAGGTATGAGTCGATATGAGACTATGTGTGAGATAAGAATAAGATAACATTATGAGATACAATTTGATATGAGTATGAGGAAGGAAATTGTAATGCTATGAGATATAAGATGGTGAGAATTGGTATGCGACAGTTATAGAACTTAGTAGGAATTTAGATCTTGAGGTAATTACTAAGAGATGAATCGGGAATGTTCGATGGACTGAGTCCACACTTTGGAGATGTATTGATTATGATTAGAAGAACTAAGAAGATAGAAAATTGGACATGAGTGAATTATCTGATGTTTGAAAATGACGTGGGAGGTGGAACTTGATTTTCTAGGGATCAAGGGAAACCGAACACAAATTGGGGTGGAAGGATAGTTCTACACTGATGCTGATCACGTCATGGTGGGATGATTCCTGAAACTCCCTACCAGTGGTCACAATTAAATCACACTATGGATAGAGGCCTTAGGATAAAAATGAAATTGGAGTTGCTTGTATTTTTAATAGAGGAATTATTCCTTACATGACCTCGTAAAAAGGATTACCTTTTTACTGAGTCTCGCCCATGAAGTTGAGGACGCACGAGCCTTTGTCTTTGGACCGGTGACATGGGGAGAGCAAAGTGTTTTGTATTCTGGCCCATGGTGATGAGGACGAATGAGCCATTGTCTACGGACCGGTGACATGGGAGAATACGTTGGAAATTATGTGAATGTTTTTAATCATCAAAAGAAACAAGGAGAATTTTGAGTGCTATACATGGTTAAGCATGTTGTGTGATATTTAAGTAAGCGTATGGTGGATCTAAGGATTCAATGAGTTTAAGTATACATAAGTATGATCTGTATGATCTGTGGAATGAGGTAAGATATGCATTTTAATAAGATAAGGTGCATGGGAACTTTGGGGACAAAGTTCTTTTAAGGGGGGTAGATTGAAATACCCCAAACCTAAGTATGCTGGGTAAACATCAAATTATGATGTAGTAAGGCTAGAATATGCCTTAGAAAGATTGGTAGACAATTTAAACCAAGGAAAACACAAGAAAGTGCCTTAAGGGCAATTTGGGCAAAAACGTGCTCTAAGCTTGGAGTGACTTTGATTAGCACCCAAATAACATTATAAGACTTTAGTAATATGATGATGGACATTTTAAATCAATTAGCAAAGAAAACCAAGCTTGAAAACAAGTTAAAACACAAAATGTGCTTTAAGAAGTCTTAAAGCACATTTTTGAGAAATTGTCTTAGAATTGAGTTTTGAGTGGCTAAATGTCCATCATTACTCTTTAATCAACATGTGTACTAATTAGTATCACATTATGAAGCCTAAATCAATGGGAAATCAAAAATTTCAGAAATATGTGCAATAATTAGTGAATAGTGCCAAATAGTGACTAGTTTAAGTTTTAATCAATATAAGCTAATTAGTTGGTCAACAAAGACCATGACTAGCCTTATTTAAGATGGGGGCCGGTTTTCTAAGGATGAGTCACCATAGACTACATCAAATAAGGAAGAAAAGAAGAGATAAGTAAAAGGAGTTACTATTTGCTTTTATAAAGCAAATATCTTATATTAGCCAACTTTTCTCTTCTCTCTCTTCATTTCTCTTCTTCCCACGGTTTCTTCTTCTTTCCCTTCTCTTGCTCCAAAACCGAGAGAGCTCCATCCATGGGTGCTCCACCTTCAATTGCTCACCAAGTGTTCATCTTTGTTCCAAATCAAAAACTAAGTATAGATTTCTCTTAGTTAGGCCAAGACCTATCTTTCTATCTTTTCAAATCTTTCAAAGCTCAAGTTTGGTGCCATGAGAAAACTCCATTAATGGAGGAAAATCAAGTTTGAAGAGCCCATTAGCTTCTCCATTCTCTTAAGGTAAAGAAAATGTAAGAAAAACCATGTTTCCATCATTCCTTCCACATGGCCGAAAATTACTACTCATGGGGCCTTGTTTTTATGCCTTGTTCTAGCTTGATTTATTCACCAAGGACTAGTGGAGGTCCTATTTCATTCAATTCCCAAGTCTTTTGAGACTTCAAAGGTAATCATCCACTTTATGCCTTAAACCATTTCAACCTAGGTTTTCATTGCTTGAGGTTAGTGTATTGGTTAGTACTCATGGCGTCATTGAATATTGGTTAGAACATTGGCAAAAGTTTTAAGTGGTGCCGATATTCATTCAAGAAGAAGGTCTAAGGAGGAAGATAAAAAAGCTTGAGAAAACAAGGTTTACTTACCTAATGGTGGTTTAAGTTTTAAGGAATGAGTTTAGATGAGTACCAATGTAGCCTAGGGCTTACATTTGTAATGGGTTGTATAACCTAGGAAGAAGAGTTTAAACAAGCTTGTGAACTTGTGACTAAGGAGCCAATGGGAATGAGTTAGTAATATAAGTTTAAGATGGATTTTAAGAGCATTATAATTACTATGAGATTGATGGGTGTATTTGCAGGTTGAAAGCTTTTATGTGGGAAATTCAGTGTTTAAGTTTAAGTCATTTAAGGGCCTAAGAGCCATGTCAGTTAAGAACCTTAGTGCTATGCAATTTAAGATTATTGCAATATATGAGTTTGTGTGAATGAGTTGGTTTGGGTGATGAGATATGATGAGAAAGAACTTGATGTGTGTGAGATGGTTGAATGAGGAAATAATGTGTTGGGCATGATAAGATACTAGAGGAGCTATGGCGAAATTTGAGTAGAAAATAAGTGTTTAGGTGATGGTGGGAATTAATATGACCTAGGATTTACTAGGAGTCATTATGAGGAATTTGAGTGGAAATGAGTTAACTAAGGAGTTCTTGAGGTTTAGAATGACCTAGAGATGTCTAGGAGGAATTAGAGGATTGGTGAGTGTATTAAACACACCAAAATCATGGTATGAGGAATGTAAGACTTGTGCAAGAATCTGGAGGAAATGATGTATAATGCTTTGAGATGATTTAGGTATGAACTAAGTGTAGAACAATGAGAGTTCGGGAAGTTTGTGTAAGAGGTGGTGATGTTAGTGGTGGAACAATAAGGTTTTAGTTAGATTGTAATGAGTGGACTTAGGTGATGGGAGTGAAGATTGAAGGAGAATGTTGTCGACTGTCTAGGAAATTGACTAGAAACGTATAAGAGTGTATGATCAAGAGAATGGTGAGTAAGATGCATAAAAGAGGTGGAAATGTCTAAGGAGGGTGTTACATGGTCAAGATAAATGAAGAACAATGTCAAGGTGTTAAGGTAATGGAAAGCAACGCATAAGTAAGCTCAAGAGTTTAGGAGTGATGAGTAACAAATGAAAAGAAGAGAAATTGTGCATGGACATGCAAGATGACCTTGGAAGGTTTAACAAGCAAGATGGAGTGCAATGATGTTAAGGAGGAGTTATATGGGTTGAAAAGAAACACTTTGGTTAGTTGAAGTTTTAGACAAAATGTACATGTTGGAAAGATAAGGAATTAACTAACAAGTGTTAGGAGTTTTTGCAAGAATTTAGTAAATGTTTAAGAAGATCTTTGGAGGGTATTTTAATGAGTTTGGAGGATGATTAAAGGTGGATTTAAGGGTCTAAATGATGTTAGAATACATTAGGAGGTTTGGGGAAAAAATTTGGAATTGAAAGAACAACTTAAGAGTAAGGTCTGTGGTGGTCCGACCTAGGGTCCGAACCAGTTCTGGGTCGGACGGACCTCTGTTAAGCCGCCATAAGAGTTTCTGTAATGGTCCGACCCAGTTGGTGGGTCGGACGGTGGGTCGAACATGGGGAGTTATTCAAACCCGAAGGTTACTGGAAGGGTCCGACCCAGTTGGTGGGTCGGACGGTGGGTCGGACGACCCTTAAAACTTTAAAAAAAAAAAGAAACCCTAAGAGAATTTAGTGGTATTAAGGGTACCCCATTAAGGAGGCAATGATTACTAGAGGTATAAAGACCTAGGGGATTAAGTTAATTATAAGCTTAAAAGTTTAAGGTTAAGTTTGTAAGATTAAGTTGTAAGACTTAAGAGTTGTTAGGTTAGGATCATTAAGGGTTAGGTAAGTTAAGTAAGTTGAATTAAGTTAAGTGATTAACAACCTAAAACTGAATGAATGTTTTAGGACTTGGGAATTTGGACTCCGGAAGAGAGTAAGCAACCGAACAACCAACGGTGAACGGTACTGTTCTTCTTGTGACCTGCTTGCTAACGAGGTGTCCCTCGGCTTGTGTGCTATTTGTTTTTGTGTGTTCACTAAACAAGATAAAGCATGCAACCGGAATATTATGTTTATTGTATTGTTGTGTGATGTTTGAAAACTAACACAACATACCGTGAGAACTTACTAACCAACGTTTAGTAAGGGATTGAGTGAGACTAAGGAACACTCCCTAATATGGGTTTGATATAAACCGAAAGAGGTTAACCAACAAACATGGTCTTGAGACTACTACTAACTGGAACTTGAGTGAGGAAACCCGGGACTGACTCCGGTCATGCATGCTAAGGAAAGGGGGTCGGTATCTATAGCAGATTCGACTTCCGCTTAAGGACTTGTCTTCGGATTGTAGCCTAGGGCCGGTTGCCGGCTCAACTACGCTGGAATCCCGTCCAGGGTAGGTGGCATTAAGATGGTGCGGTGGGATCACCTAAATCCCAGGTTTGGACTTAGGATACAACCATTTCCCTCCAGGAACGGTTTGTATACTGAGAATAAGTTAAGATTAAGATTAAGGTAAGGTTAAGATAAGTTGCAACCATTCCTTTTTAAAGGATGGTTTGTATTATTAAGATTAAGATAAGCTACATCCACTCCTTATTAAAGGATGGTTGTTTCTAAGATTAAGATAAGACTAAGATTGAGGTGAGATAAGAATGGACTAAGATTAAGAGGGAACATTACTTAAGGAATTAAATAATTAACTCTCTAATTAAGGGAACGCATTTAAGTCGTTCATTGTGTGTGAACTTTGATTGTTCATGTCTGAGTTGTTGTTTACTGCACTTTCTTTTATGTTGTGCATCTAATCAACCTCCATGCTATCGACAATTAGTCGTCGTAGCCACGTTAGCTTGGGGGCCATGAGAGGATCGTACCAGCATTCGTGCTGACCCCCTTTGGGGGCTGTTTTTACTACACAGGTGAACATCAGGAGGCGGCCGTCGCGAGAGTAAGAAGGGGTACAAGTGTGAAGGGTTAAGTGTGGCCTACGAGTTGTGCATGTACACTCGTATGGCAATTGAGTTAGTAAGATGTATAGGATATAAGGGGATTGTAAGAAGGAAATGTAATTGGTTAAGGTTGTTGTACTAATGTTCGGTATATTCTGTAGTCAGACCATGGCAAGGTCTTGGAGTGTAAAGAATTCCGCTGTGACATGTATATGTATAAGCTGTTAAGTTGCGAGACCACATTTGGATTGAGTTGGGGTGTTACATATCATCAGAATTTAAGACAGACAGAGCCATATTAATAAAGTCATCATGGATAATATCCCAATAAGTGTGTAAGAAGGTACCGTTCATCCCATCTAGTCCGGGAGCTTTTGCAGGGTGCATACTCTTCAGAGCTTCCATTACTTCTTCCCTTTGGAATGGCCTTCCAATGTCCTGGTTCATCTCACTGGTTACCCTTTGTTCGACACAGGCTAGTAAGTGGTAGTTTTGCTCAAGTATAGAGGACTCAAAGAGATCTATGAAGTAATTTCTGGTTACGCTCTCAATATCCTCCCAGGATGTGTGAACAACTCCATTATCACCCTCCAGATAGAGGTTCTGGTTATTCCTATTCCTACCCCTCAACCTCCGATGAAAAAACCCCGTGTTTCTATCTACAGCACTTATCCAGGTCTCCCTAGCTCGCTGCATCATTCTTTGCTCGTCCTTTAGGAGCAGATTGTCCAACTCCCTACACTTATACCTCCATATATCAAAAAATTCATTTCTAGGTTCATGTACTGCCTCATGAACCTCCTTCTCCAGGAGTTGTATCCTTTCCTTCTCTGCTTTAAATCTTCGCCTCCCTCATTGCTTGAGTTCATAACCACATTGGAGGACCTTTGATATATAGTTAGGAGCCACACTCCCAGACCCATTCCACACTCTCTGAACAATGCTGCGACACTCCACCTCCTTAGCCCAACAGTTCTCGAACTTAAAAGGCTTAGGGCCTCTCCTTCTACTAGGGGAAAAGATCAGTAATAGAGGCCTATGGTCCGATCTGCCCCACTTCTGGAGGAAATTTGTCACATGAGGGAACAGAGCTAACCACCTTTCATCAGCCAGGAACCGGTCAATCCTAGACTTCACACCCATAGTACCTCCTCTCCTATTGGTGAAAGTGTATTTACCCCCTCTAAAGCCCAGGTCCTCCAACAAACAACATCAACACATTCACGAAAACTTCTCATACTAGCCACCGACCTCCTACCACCCTCTAACTACTCATGCTGATAGAAAGTCTCATTAAAATCTCCTCCCACTAGCCACAAACCATCCCAGAGCGCTTTCAGGTCTCTGAGTAGTCTCCAAGATCTCCATCTATCTCCCATCGCAGGCCAACCATACAATCCAGTGAATCTCCAACAGTTTCTCGATCGTCCATCTATCATAACATCAATATGATGAGAAGAGGCAGAGAAAACCGTAACATCCATGCCCTCTTTCCAAAAGAGACCCACCCCACCACTGCGTCCCATGGAATCCATCGCCACCCCCAAATACCCTTTAAATTGCTTCCCAGTCATCAGCATCCTTCGACTTGAAACCTTGGTTTCCGATAGGAAAACCAGGTTGGGCGCAGCCTTCCTGAGTAAACTCAAGATCCATCTAACTGCACGAGGACCGCCCAATCCCCAGCAGTTGAGCACCATGCAACTCATTGTTGTGGGCGGCCCTGGGATCCCCCAGAGGCGCCCTTGGAGTAGAGTAAGAACTGTCAATCGCACTATTTTCAGAAGCAGCCACTTGCTTGCCCCTCTTGGTTGATTCCCCAATACCTTTCATGGCAAGATACTCTTCTAACGTGAGATCATCTTCTACGTTAGCCATCTTCCTTTTGCGGCCATGCATGACCGCTAATGGTTCCTTCATCATCAAGATAGGCAATCCATCCGCTCCGACATCCACCGGTCCTCCTTGTAGAATTGGGTTCACCTGAGGAGAACTTGCATGCGAGTTTTCTTGCACCTTCGACGATTCATGTGACTCAAGCTCGAGGTCATTAGGACATGCACTAGGGTTTCTTAAGCCTAAGCCCACACCTGTACTTGGCCCTCCAACCTCAAAATTAACAGGTCTACCACTTCCACCGAATCCCCCAGCCATAAGCCAAGGACCATTGGCATATTTTGTCTCACATTTCTTCTCATCTGAGCAATCCCTTGACACATGCAGGAGCATACCACAGTGAAAACAGATTGTGGGTAGACGTTCATAGCTCACCCTGAGAACCAAGTCAACTCCCTCCAAAGAAATAGTAACATACCTTAGGATTGGTTTCTGTACATCGAGCTTGATTTTAATCCTTAGGTAGTCACCCCCGCTTTTCCCAACATCTTCTTGACAGTCAACGAACTTGCCCACCCGATCTCCTATGCGCCGAGCAAACTCCCGGTTGAAGGACATGAACGGTACATCATGCACTCGAATCCAAATCGGGACCCATTGGAAGGAGTGATCCTTCGGCGCTTTACATTTGTCGATTTCTTCCATGGCAAGGAGCCCACCATCAAAAGACCATGTCCCTTCTAATGCACGGCCTTCATGCACTCCGCGTCGCCAAACTGGAATAGAAACAGGCCACCTCCCAGGCCTTTTACTCTTAGGTTGTCCTCTGCCTGCCACACCTTTGAAAGAGTTCTTTCAATCACCCTAGCATCAATGTTTCTGGAAAGAAACAATCTCCCCAGCAAGCACCTATCAAGTGGGAGTGATAGCTCAATCTCCAAAAAATCATCCATATGAGTGACTACTCCTTCCTCCGCCGTTCAAGACATGCCCGCATACTGGGCCACCAGGTCATCAACACCTTCTTTTCCAGCCATAACATGCATGCGAGGGCGATTTGTTCGAAAGAGCAAAACCATACAAAGCAAGCAAGAGCCAGAAGAGGGATAAGGAAAGTTTAGGATGAGAGGGCAAGGAGAGAGAAGAATAACAAGAGAAGGGCACACAGGTAAGGGGGAAGAGAAAGGAGCATGCACGACAGAGAAAAGTGACAGAGAGAATTTAGCCGAATTTGAAGCAGAGAACTTGGGAAGATTAAGAGGGAGGAAGTTAAGGGGGTAGAAAGAAAGCATGCAAAAGCCTGGACACACAAGTGTGGCATGCAAATGATTACCTTGGGAACATCCGACCCAGCAAAAGGCAAAAGCCTTTCTACCAACCCGCCGCTGCGAATCGGCATTGGGAGTGGGAAAAGTGGAAGTGGAAAGGGGGAAGAAACTTTCTGCAGAAACCTGAGCAAAGAGTTTGCACCAACAAGGTGAACAAAGGGAAACCAGTGCCTGATAAAGCCAAGAATTGCAGTCCATCTTCAAAGAGATGAAGGTGGAAGAAGAAGGGACATGCTGCCCTACAAGAACCTCAGCCCAAGGGAGAAAGGATCATTCCGACCGAATTAGCCAAACTACAATATTTTTCTACCATACGTCCTCCTCTTTGGACTTATATTCGACGAAACTATAACTAGTTTTTGTGTGAATTTGGGGGGTTTTTGGAAGGCGGATACCAACAATGTGTCCGTATCTGTCGAAGAGTTTCCATAAGGTGCCAGCTGTGAGGTTGGGTTGATGTTATCAATGAAGATAGTGGACCCTATAGTAAATTTCATTTTGACAATGGGGAGTTCAATAAGGGAGAGTGGAGGTGGGTGAAAAGGTATGAGGAGTGCGGTGGGGCTGTTTCTGATGAGTGGCTAGACGAGCAAGGTGGTGGAGGGAGGAGGCGACGGTTTCAGTGGCTGAGGCATAGCTAGGAAGGTAGACCTGACAATTTTAACCCAACCCGAAACCCAACCCGAACCCAACCCAATTTGTTGTGGGTTAGGATCCTGATTATTGACCCATTTATTTTTTGGGTTGGGTTTGGGTAAGACCCTAATTTTTTGGGTTGGGTTAGGGTAGTGATCTAAACCCACGACCCAACCCGAAACCCAAAAATATATTTATAAATAATAAAAATATAAATTACTTTTGTATATAAAACTATTTTCAGACCAAATAATACTTAACCCAGAATTTTTTAACTATTGACCCAACTGGCCCAGTCAAACCTTAGCATAAGGTTAAAAACCCTAATGTCTTACAGTGCGGTGCAGTGGATTCACATATCCAGTCCAGGTGCCGCTGTTCATCTAGGCCGAAGGTTTGTTTTTCTTTCTCATGCATCACAACGTTCTCGTCTCTTCCTCTCCACCTTTTCACATTCTTTTGTCTCTATTTTCTTTTAACAATAGTAAGATAGTATATTTATTTCTGGATAAGCATGCTCGTATACTTGTTTGACTGTACTGACAATTGTCATCTTGAAGTGCTTCTTGTTGTTGTGATTATGTAGGTAGGATTCTCAAAACCTATTTCTCCTTTTGTGTTTGTCTGTTTGGTTGATATGTTGTTCCGTGACTTCTCTAATTTTGAACTAGACTTTGCCACTATTCCAGGATTCATCAAGCCAATTTCATCAATTTATGTAGTCGTCTCTCGTCCCATAAATGTCTCAGAATTAGGAACAGCCGGAAACACAAGAAACTTGTAACACCCCTACTGCTAATACCGTCATTACTGTACAATACCTACCTTCGCAGCGGATACTCCATACACAACGGCGGGTGTACAATGCCGTTAGTCACCCACGTGACTAACAAGGCGAGTTACAATACTACATACTATCGGTCTGATGAATTGAACATACCGAGTACTGTAACACCCCTGCCGTTAGTCCTATGCTTACCGTCTAATCGTCCTGCTAATCCTATCAGTTCGCAGCGGAAATACTACCATTACTACGGTGGGTGATACAACGCCGCTAACCGCCCATACAGCTAGCTAGGCTATTCTACTTACAGTAACGGTCTGATGAACATAATATACCGAGCTACTATATTACTTACCAAAATACCACATACCGAATACTTACATCAATGGATCACCGAGTATTTAAGTGTATTCAATTACATCCAAATTCAAACTTCCCAAAAGAATGAGTTTCTACAAGCTACTCATCTATACCATTTCACCATCCTTTCTATACCCAAAAAGGGTGTACCCCATGGTACACCGGCTAATCAAAAACTACAGCCGTGTACTACTTAGTACACCATTCATCACTCAATGCTTACAATCCAAAAAGAAATCAAAATAAAACTCTTCGTCCTCTTCATCCTTCTCGAGTACCTGCGTGTAGTAAAAATGGTGCCCCTAGGGGCTCAGCAAAAGCTGCACAAGAACTCCGCATATGCCGCGTGCTAGCTAGGGCACGCCGACTATTTGACGTCCACTAAACATGCGATTCATTAATTTCATACATACATGCTTTACATACAACATACATGCATTTACAATACATTACACAATTCAAGGCATCAATACAACAGTGCATACAATACTTACCTTCACGATGTTAGCCAAGTTACGCATCCGGGTTAATCGGAATGCTGCTTACTCTTTTACTCATTTCACTTACTTTCTCTTACTTGCACTTACTTACTTTCAATTACTTTACTTACTCATTCTTACTTACGTACTTATACTCAAGTTAAGCCGGTATGACCTCCGGCCCTGGGGACTACTCCGTCCCACCTCCGGGATTTACTTGACTCACCAATCCGGGATGCTACCCACTTAAGGGATTTGGGCCGCGGACCAGTTTAAGAGTCAGGAATCGGATCAAACCTCTTGTGTCTCCTCATCGTCACGCGTGGCCGAAACTATATCGGACTTCTACTCATTCCAATTTAATTACCAATTTAGGTCAGATTGGTTAGCTTGTTAGGAATAAGTTAGAAGTTCAAGCACATTCAACAATCGGTCACAGTACAGTATATCATACATACACACATTCATTATCATCCATACATTTAATGAATTATACAAACTAAGAGTTAAAGAAAATATACACAACATACAACACTACATATTCACAAGTATGCATAGTAACTCCAATTCGTGCATTTATCTTATTTGGTGATCAATTAGCACACAACACACAAATCAAAGTAACCAAGATAGCATACGGTGCATGAGGAATTCATACCGTTCACCGTTGTACGTGTTTCCGAATGTCCTCCGGTGTCACAAATCAATCCTTTGATATACATACGATCGAATGATTAATCTAACTATCATTAACTTAATTCGATTACTCTTACGTTTCCTAACTCATGCTTACTAAGTCTTTACATTCCTATACTTACATCTTATTTACTTACTTTTTATTACTTAACAATGGTTCACTTACATATATATGTACATATGTATAGATGGGTATACATATATATATATATATACTAGTTATAAGCTTACAGTTTTTTTTTGTAAGTTATGGGTCGTCCGACCCAGCGTCCGACCCAAGCCCTGGGTCGGACCATTCCAGTAGATTCTCGTTCTCTGAAATTCTCCCCGTCTGACCCAGCACTATTCTGTCCGACCCATACTCCTCTGGGTCAGACCGTTCCAGATGGTTTCTGTAACACCCCCAAACACTGGCCTAGGAGTTAGGGGTATTACACGCCGCGTATTATTACTTAATAACGCAAGGCTCTAATATTCAAACGCAAATAAGCAAATAAGGCCCAAAACAGAATACTTAAATAAAGTATAATCAAAATGATGTCGCAACATCCCAAAAGTATAACAGAACCCACCAAACTAATATCAGAAGCGGAAGCTAACAAAGAGGCCCAAAGGCTCAAATTCAAATACAAGTCTCAACGAAACAAATAACAAAATGAACTAAACTCCAGAGCTGCAGAGTGACCCTCGCTGATCAATCTGCAATGTTAGATAAAGTAGGGGAATGAGCACACAACTATGCCCAGTAGATGACAAACTTCATCAACCAGCATGCTCAAAACATTTTACAGAATGTTAACAAATCAGAAGGAGTCAAAGGAATCCAAAAGCATGTCTGAAAACAGAACAGAAGTCCATATGATAGAGGACTAAACAGAGTCAGAAGCAGATAGAAGCAGTAAACAGAGTGGGACACTAGCGATCACAGCATACAGACAGAACGAGCAACCTGCTCGTGAACAGAACGAGGAAACCTCACTCGTGAATAGAACAGGTGTAAACACCCGTGAACAGAACGGGGAACATCACCCGTGAACAGAAGGATCCTACATAGCGCGCTACGAGACAGCGAAACCAGCCATCCAAAGGCTCAGACACAGAGATAACTAGGTCCCAAAACAGAAGCTTAAATACAGATAGCATATGTGCACCAAAGGCACCAGAAAGCACATAGATGGCTTGGAAATCAGAAGGGGAATCCAACCCCGCAAACGGAAGTCGAAACAGAGCTCAAACGAGCAAGCTATGGTCAAAACAGCACCATGTCCGAACTTGTGTCCGGACATCAATGTTCGGACACAAGTCGAGACTCAGAAGTTGAAATCAGACAGATGTCCGAACATGTGTCCAAACTACGAAGTTCGGACACAGGTCGAGCATTAAAACAGAAGAAGAGACAGAGGTGTCCGAACATCAAAGGTCGGACAGATGTTCGAACATTCTTCGGAAATCAGACACGCGCAAAGTCCGAAATTGTGTCCGGACATCCATGTTCGGACACAGGTCGAGACAAAATCAGAGAATACATGAGGCTGTGTCCGAACTTCAAAGCTCGGACAGAAGTTCGGACACAGCGAAAACTTCAGAAAATTAAAGCGCAGAAGGGCATGTCCGAACTTCAACGGCCAGATAGAAGTTCGGACACGCCGAAAAACACAGAGAACAGAGGCGATTTCTTACACAATCAGAGGCAGTAAAACGATGTCAAAACATCATACAATTGTAGAAAACAACCTTGGGGGTTTGTGGCATTAAAACATCATCAAACAGACAGTTGCAACCACCATACCAAGATAGAACACAATCAATTGCAGAATCGGAACGAAACTCCCCAAGGCCGAACACACTAATCAAATCCATCAGCCACCTACCTCGAATTAGCAGAGACGGAGTTCCAATCTGAACAGCAGAGTCCAACCCACAGCACTAATGCAAACGCAGTCAGGCAACGTAATTCCCAAACTCTGAATTAATCACAATTGCAGAAACTCATAATTCAGAAAACGGAAACTCAAACCCTGAAACCGGAATTGCAATCCAGAGACTGCACACAATCCTCACCTGAATCTGACAGCAAAAGGAAACACAGAGGAGACTCCGAATACAGCCGCGCAGGAGATCAACAATTCTGACAATCAGATTGCAGAGAAGGGATTCAGACAAGGAAAAACATTCCAATTTCAGAATCGAAGAATGAACAACGTTGATTACCTTAACCCAACCCGAACCTCGCAGTAGAGCAGAATCTGCAGTAGAACTCGAAGGGATTGAACAGAACGGGATTTTGAGAGAGAGAAGAGAGAAAGGTTTGAGGGTTTCCAACTGACTGAGAAGAAGAGCGTAATGAGATCGTGAGAACATGATTAGAAGTGGGAGTAATTAAGAAGGAAAGAATTAAAATAATAAGAGGTTATTCTCACCAGAAGTTAAATGAAAAGGAAGGAAGACCCTTCTACCCATGTCTTTAATCATAAGGACGTCCATGTCCTAAATCCAGAATACAATAGTGTAAGGCCACTTGAGACGAAATAAAATATAACCAAATCTTGGGTTATAACATCACCTCCCCCTTAAAAGAATTTCGTCCTCGAAATTAAAACATACCTACTGCTCGAAAAGGGCGGGGAACTTGGAACGAACTTCGCTTTCGACCTCCCAGGTCGCCTCCTCCTCTGACTGACCCGACCACTGCACCTTCACCAAGGGCATGGTCTTACTCCTGAGCTTACGAACATCCCGGGCTAAAATCCTCGAAGGAACTTCCTCGAACGTGAAGTCCTCCCTCAACTGAAGCGGACTGAAGTCAATCACATGAGATGGGTCCGGAATATACTTCCTCAGCATAGACACGTGAAACACACTATGGACACCAGCCAACGATGGTGGCAAAGCTAAACGGTAGGCAACCGGCCCGATCCTCTCCAGGATCTCAAAAGGACCCACAAAACGAGGGCTAAGCTTGCCTCTCTTACCAAACCGAACGACTCCTCGAACTGGAGACACCTTCAGATACACATGATCGCCCACCTCAAACTCTAGAGGTCGCCTCCTCTGATCGGCGTAACTCATCTGACGACTCTGAGCCACAAGCAAGCGCTCTCTAATAGACTGAATCTTGCCCACAGCATCCTGCACCAAGTCTGGACCAATCACGGCTCTCTCCTTCAGATCGTCCCAACAGATAGGTGACCTGCATCTCCTGCCATACAAGGCCTCAAACGGAGCCATCCCGATACTGGTCTGAAAACTATTATTATAGGCGAACTCAATCAATGCAACGTGCTGATCCCAGCTGCCCCCGAAGTCCAACACACATGCTCTGAGCATGTTCTCAAGGACCTGATTCGTCCTCTCTGTCTGACCATCTGACTGAGGATGATATGCTGAGCTGAAAGACAACTTCGTACCCATAGCCTGATGCAAACTCTGCCAGAATCTGGACACGAACCTCGGATCTCGATCAGACACAATAGAAGCCGGAACCCCGTGCAGACGCACTATCTCATCCACATATAACTGAGCCAAGCGGTGCAAACTGAAAGTCTTCCTGACAGGCAAGAAGTGGGCGCTCTTCGTGAGCCGGTCCACAATGACCCAAACCGCATCAAAACCCTTCGGAGTCTTAGGCAGTCCCATGACGAAGTCCATATCGACGCTCTCCCACTTCCACTCCGGAACGGGAAGGGGCTGAAGCAAACCAGCTGGTCTCTGATGCTCTGCCTTGACCTGCTGACAGGTCCTACATCTGGATACAAAGTCGGAGATGTCCCTCTTCATATTACTCCACCAGAATGTCTCACGTAGGTCCCGGTACATCTTCACACCTCCTGGGTGTACCGAGTACGGAGCTCCATGAGCCTTCTGCATAATCTCCCGCCTCAAGGCGTCATCTGCAGGCACACAGACACGGTCTCTGAATCTCAGACAACCATCCTCTGAAACTCTGAATTCGGACTCCTGACCAGCAGACAAACTCTCTCTGATCTTACACAAACCGACGTCGAGCTCCTGACTGGCCTTGATCCGGTCGATCAAGGTAGGCTGAATCTGCAACGCTGCCAACATCCCAGACCTCTCTGGACGAACAACCCAGATGCCCATACGCTGTAACTCGAGAGCAGACCTCTGCACACCAGACAAAGCACAAACGGTCCCAGACGGACCCCTCCTACTGAGCGCATCAGCAACCACATTCACCCTACCAGGATGGTAGAGGATCTCCAGATCGTAGTCGTGCAGCAACTCCAGCCACCTCCTCTGCCTCAAGTTCAACTCCTTCTGAGTGAACAGATACTTGAGGCTTGTGGTCCGTATACACCTTGCACGCTGCTCCATACAGATAGTGCCTCCAAATCTTCAAGGCAAACACAACTGCAGCTAACTCCAGGTCGTGGGTCGGATAGTTCTTCTCATATGGCTTCAACTGACGAGAGCCATATGCTACTACCTTCCCATGCTGCATCAGAACACACCCAAGTCCCTTATGGGACGCATCGCAGAACACCTCTAGACCCTCGGTCCCCTCTGGAAGAGTCAGAATCGGCGCAGACGTCAACCTCTTCTTCAACTCCTGGAAACACAGCTCACAGGCCTCACTCCACTCGAACTTCACATCCTTCTGAAGCAGACGAGTCAACGGGATCACCAACTTGGAGAAGCCCTCCACAAACTTGCGATAGTAGCCCGCTAGTCCAAGGAAGCTACAAATATCCCCGACATTAGTAGGCCTGGCCCACTCAGTAATAGCTCGAATCTTCTCCGGGTCCACAGAGATACCATCCTTGGAGACCACATGTCCCAAGAATACCACCTGGTCCAACCAGAACTCACACTTCTTCAGCTTCGCATACAGCTCCTTCTCCCTCAGAGTCTGGAGAACGGTCCTCAAATGCTCCTCGTGCTCCTCAGCACTCTTGGAATACACCAAGATGTCATCAATGAAAACTACAACAAACTGGTCCAAGAACGGCTTGAACACCCGGTTCATCATATCCATAAACACTGAAGGCGCATTCATCAACCCGAATGGCATCACTAGGAACTCGTAGTGTCCATAACGAGTCCTGAAAGCGGACTTAGGCACGTCGTCTGCCTTAATCCTCAGCTGATGATATCCCGACTTCAGATCGATCTTCGAAAACACCTTAGCTCCTGCTAACTAGTCGAACAAGTCATCTATGCGTGGGAGAGGATACCTATTCTTAATGGTAACCTTGTTGAGCTCCCTGTAGTCAATGCACAAACGCATGCTACCGTCCTTCTTCTTAACAAATAACACCGGTGCTCCCCAAGGCGACACACTAGGGCGAATGAAGCCCTTATCCAGCAGCTCCTGCAACTGGACCTTCAACTCCTTAAGCTCAGCAGGCGCCATGCGGTATGGGGCCTTAGAAATTGGCTGGGTCTCAGGTGCGAGCTCGATCGAGAACTCCACCTCTCTGACAGGGGGAAGCCCAGGTACATCATCCTGGAACACATCTGGGAAGTCCCTGACTACTGGAATCTCCTCCAACTTCGCATCCTTGCGAACCTCAGGGATGTAGCACAGATATCCCTGGCATCCTTTCCTCAGAAAGCGGAAAGCCTGCATGGCTGATATGACTGGCGGCGAGCACGGGAGTCCATTCCCTGCTACAACTAGACGGGGATGACCAGGCTCCTCAAAGGTCACTCCCGAAGCAGCACAATCAATGTGGGCATGGTGCGCAGCAAGCCAATCCATGCCCAAAATCACATCAAAAGTAGTCATCTCCATCGGGATGAGGTTAGCACACAGAGTCCTATCTCTGACTAACACAGGACTATCTTTACAAACAGAGTTCAGAAGCATAGAAGAGTCCCTAACTAATGGACTATTCACACACAACTCAACACCCAAAGGCACAACAGGCAAACCGAGCTCACCCACTAACTCAGCAGAAATAAAAGAGTGGGTGGCTCCAGAGTCAAACAAACAGAAAATAGAACGAGAAGACAGCTGGAGAATACCTGTGACAACTCTGTTAGCCGATCGGTCTCTCTCTCCAGCCATCGCGTACACTCTGGCCTGGCCCTGGGGCTTCTTCTGCTCAGCCCGGTCTCGATCTCTGGACCCTGAAGCAGACTCACCAGCTCTACCTCCGGAGCTACCCCTGCTCCTCTCAGCCTGAGGGCAGTCAGCTATCCTGTGCTCCAAGGATCCACACTTGAAGCAGGCTCCAGACTTCCTGTAGCAATCCTGGCCTCGATGAAACTTGCCGCAGACCCGGCACTTCGGAGCAGGAGCTGACGAAGACGAACCACCTCTATCTCGCGAACGGTCCCCAGAGCGGTCTCCAGCTCGGTCTCCAGTAGACTGCTTCTTCTGAGAAGCAGACTGATCCCTCCTGTCGCTCTCGTCGGACCTCTGCTTCCTCTTCTGGTCCTTCCCTCCAGACTGGCGACCTCTCAGGTCAGCCTCTACCAACAGGGCGACATCAGCTACGTCCCTGAAGGTCTTGTGACGCAGAGGCGTCACAGCAGAACGGATATTAGGCCTCAGGCCACTCTCAAACTTCCTGGCCTTCCTATGCTCGTCAGGCTCAGGTGCAAACTTCGACAGGCTGATGAACTTCCTAACGTACTCCTCTACACTCATATCCCGACCCTGGCGTAGTCGGTTATACTCCAGAATACGCTGATCCTTATACACATCGGGGTAGAACTGCTTATTGAACTCCCCAGTGAACTGCTCCCACGTCCAAGGCTGTGGGAATCTCCCCATCACTGACCTCCACCACTCCTTGGCTTCGGCCTTAAAAAGGAAAGTAGCAAAGTCGACCTTCTGCTCCTCCTCAGAGCCCATCACACGCAGCAAATCCTTCACCTCTAACACCCAGTGACTGGCCTCCTGGGGGTCTCCTGCCCCATCGAACGATGGCGGCTTCAGCTTCATGAACTCATGAAGCGCCTTCACATTTCTCCCTCCAGCATCCGCCCCAGCTAGGCCTGCTCCGCCAGCTGGTCCACCCCCTGCAGCCATGGTCTGCATGAGCTGCGTCATGAACTACTGAACAGCATCAGCAACATTATTTCCTGGAGCCCTTCTTGGCGGCATTCTGAAAGTCCAACAGCAAGCTGTTAAACTCAGATGCTAGCACTGACATTTCTGACTGACTGGCTAACTTAAAATCCCAGCAGATTAGAACCCAGAGCTCTGATAACACTAAATGTAACACCCCCAAACACTGGCCTAGGAGTTAGGGGTATTACACGCCGCGTATTATTACTTAATAACGCAAGGCTCTAATATTCAAACATAAATAAGCAAATAAGGCCCAAAACATAATACTTAAATAAAGTATAATCAAAATGATGTCGCAACATCCCAAAAGTATAACAGAACCCACCAAACTAATATCAGAAGCGGAAGCTAACAAAGAGGCCCAAAGGCTCAAATTCAAATACAAGTCTCAACGAAACAAATAACAAAATGAACTAAACTCCAGAGCTGCAGAGTGACCCTCGCTGATCAATCTGCAATGTTAGATAAAGTAGGGGAATGAGCACACAACTATGCCCAGTAGATGACAAACTTCATCAACCAGCATGCTCAAAACATTTTACAGAATGTTAACAAATCAGAAGGAGTCAAAGGAATCCAAAAGCATGTCAGAAAACAGAACAGAAGTCCATATGATAGAGGACTAAACAGAGTCAGAAGCAGATAGAAGCAGAAAACAGAGTGGGACACTAGCGATCACAGCATACAGACAGAACGAGCAACCAGCTCGTGAACAGAACGAGGAAACCTCACTCGTGAACAGAACAGGTGTAAACACCCGTGAACAGAACGGGGAACATCACCCGTGAACAGAAGGATCCTACATAGCGCGCTACGAGACAGCGAAACCAGCCATCCAAAGGCTCAGACACAGAGATAACTAGGTCCCAAAACAGAAGCTTAAATACAGATAAGCATATGTGCACCAAAGGCACCAGAAAGCACATAGATGGCTTGGAAATCAGAAGGGGAATCCAACCCCGCAAACAGAAGTCGAAACAGAGCTCAAACGAGCAAGCTATGGTCAAAACAGCACCATGTCCGAACTTGTGTCCGGACATCAATGTTCGGACACAAGTCGAGACTCAGAAGTTGAAATCAGACAGATGTCCGAACATGTGTCCGAACTACGAAGTTCGGACACTGGTCGAGCATTAAAACAGAAGAAGAGACAGAGGTGTCCGAACATCAAAGGTCGAACAGATGTTCGGACGTTCTTCGGAAATCAGACATGCGCAAAGTCCGAACTTGTGTCCGGACATCCATGTTCGGACACAGGTCGAGACAAAATCAGAGAATACATGAGGCTGTGTCTGAACTTCAAAGCTCGGACGGAAGTTCGGACACAGCGAAAACTTCAGAAAATTAAAGCGCGGAAGGGCATGTCCGAACTTCAACGGTCGGACAGAAGTTCGGACACGCCGAAAAACACAGAGAACAGAGGCGATTTCTTACACAATCAGAGGCAGTAAAATGATGTCAAAACATCATACAATTGTAGAAAACAACCTTGGGGGTTTGTGGCATTAAAACATCATCAAACAGACAGTTGCAACCACCATACCAAGACAGAACACAATCAATTGCAGAATCGGAACGAAACTCCCCAAGGCCGAACACACTAATCGAATCCATCAGCCACCTACCTCGAATTAGCAGAGACGGAGTTCCAATCTGAACAGCAGAGTCCAACCCACAGCACTAATCCAAACGCAGTCAGGCAACGTAATTCCCAAACTCTGAATTAATCACAATTGCAGAAACTCACAATTCAGAAAACGGAAACTCAAACCCTGAAACCGGAATTGCAATCCAGAGACTGCACACAATCCTCACCTGAATCTGACAGCAAAAGGAAACACAGAGGAGACTCCGAATACAGCCGCACAGGAGATCAACAATTCTGACAATCAGATTGCAGAGAAGGGATTCAGACAAGGAAAAACATTCCAATTTCAGAATCGAAGAATGAACAACGTTGATTACCTTAACCCAACCCGAACCTCGCAGTAGAGCAGAATCTGCAGTAGAACTCGAAGGGATTGAACAGAACGGGATTTTGAGAGAGAGAAGAGAGAAAGGTTTGAGGGTTTCCAACTGAGTGAGAAGAAGAGCGTAATGAGATCGTGAGAACGTGATTAGTAGTGGGAGTAATTAAGAAGGAAAGAATTAAATAATAAGAGGTTATTCTCACCAGAAGTTAAATGAAAAGGAAGGAAGACCCTTCTACCCATGTCTTTAATCATAAGGACGTACATGTCCTAAATCCAAAATACAATAGTGTAAGGCCACTTGAGACGAAATAAAATATAACCAAATCTTAGGTTATAACAGTTTCGGTCCCATGTCCAAGTTCCGTCCGACCCACTGTCCGACCCAGACTCTAGGTCGGACGAAGTCAGTAACTTCGACCACGGAAATTTTTTTGCCTGTCCGACCCACATCCGATCCACGTCCCTGGGTCGGACCATTCCAGAAAGGTTTACTGTCATTTCTCAAGGCCCGTCCGACCCAAACTCTGGGTCGGACGGTAGCAGATAGCTGCTACAGACCTTGTTTTTCTTTCCCAATTTCACCCATTGTTTCCCCAATCTTCCTACATACATCCTAACATGTTTTAGTAAAATTTAAACACTCTAAATCATGCTAGTTCATTCCCTAATTCATTACACAATACTATACTAACTTATACTCACAATTTTCCTAGTTTCACCTCAACACTTACATTGCTTTCTTCCTTAATGTATTTTGCTACAGATTTTGACACTTACACTCCCCTTCTATAACTCCCTCTTCTAATGTCATTTCCTACACTTCTAAGGTATTACAATACATCATCTACCTCTCTCAATTTACCCTCTAACCATTTAAATCCAAATCTGTTACAACCTATATCATTCACCTAGTTTTCAATTCATTAAGTGTTCTAATCCTAGGTAAATTTTGCCATAGTCTCCCCTATATTTCTACACTCTCACCACATTGTTTTACTCACATATATGGTGATACCACCTGTTTATAACCAATATCAACATACCCATCTCTCATACACAAAATACCACACTAACAACATTAAATTCCTGCACTCAAACATTAATTCCCATCCATGTTTCAACAAGTTTTAAATGTCTTTTAAAGGTTCAAAATACTTATATTCTCCTACACATTACACTACTACTACATTACCATTTTACAATACATATTTTTACTTCTAGAAATCTGTTACATAATGCATTACCAAACTACACAAGGGAGAGTGAAATTACCTTGTTTCTTTACTAGCTTTCTTCTCCTCCTTCTTTCTTCTTCTCTTCTTCCTTCTATCTCTCTCTCCACCGGTTTGTAAACCAACCTTTATAAGGCTACAGCCCAACAACATACATACTTCAATACTAAAACTAACTCTTAACCATTCTTTGAAGCTTAAGGCATGTTTTAGGGTTTAGAGATTTCATTACCTTGCAAGGATGTAGGTAATGCTTGGGATAGCTCAAGAACAATGTTTCCTCTCCTCCAACAAAGCCAAAATCGGCTAGAGTACCAAAACACCAAACAAGGTTTTAGCTTAAATTTCGTTTTGCCCTTAAGGGCTAGAAAAAGACGGAGTTTTGAGAATATTTTTACCTCAAAAGAACAAGGAGAATGAGGTGGTTCTAATGGTGGTCTTGAAGCTCCAAATGCTCCATACCCATGGAGATGAAAGTGCTTGTTTTCGAATTTTGAAAAGATAGGAATGCTCTACTTGGTGAGAGGAACACAATGGTGTAGTTTTTATAATTTTTGGAGGAGATTTGATGGAGTAACAAGAGGAGAGAAGATAGGTTTTGTGTGGGCTCTCTCAAGCTTCCATGGCCATTGGTTTGGAGAAGAAGAAAGGAAGAAATGAGAGAGTGAGGGTGGGGGTTCACGTGAGAGAAGAGAGAATAGGGATAGGAGAGAGAGTGAGATAGGTAAAGTATGTTACTTTTTGCTTTTTAATGTTTTTGTCTTTTGTGAATAAAAAGAGAATAGAGGGTGTGTGTGAGTGGGGGCTCCAATCGGACAACACACAGCCCATGAGGGTTTTGTAAATTCTATTTGCAATATTGGACACATAAGTTTTGGTTATTTATGTTTCTACCCCACAACTTCCCATTTTTGACAGTTTTTACTAATTTCTCGTTTTATTGATTTTATTGGTTCTAAAGCTTCACTAATATTTATTAATGATTATTTAGTTGACCGAAATTGTTACGAGTCTATTTGACCCGCTTAAAGACACGTTTTCTCGGTTACCTCGAAAAACGTGCTTTAAGGTTCGTTAGTGATTTTAATCCGTTTTAAGGATCCGTTTTCTTCGGGATTTGTTCCCTCATGATTATTTATACTTAATTAAGCTTCTAAATTATTCATTAGCCTAATTAATCACTATTTTTAATTACGGGGTATTTCAATCTACCCCCCTTAAGAAACTTTGCCCTCAAAGTTGCTCAAGGATAATAGTTTAATAATTCTACTCATTAGGCAAACCAATTGCCATAATGCATCTCACTACCACCTGTGAGGTGTTTACTTCCTTCCACATTGCAAGCGTACACAATCCAAGCACAATACGAATTCACATACACAATTCATCATTTCCATACATATCATATCCACATTACACAGTACACCATGCAATTCATAATCCACATTACACCAATACATCACACCGATACATTACACGTTACACATACACATCCATGCACTACACATTACCCATACATACATTCACATACCAATTCACTTGCACTACATGTGCCATACAAAAATCTATTACAACACCTACAAACTATGCAATGCTCACCCCGAAGCAATGCAAAAGCAAAAGGGCTCTACCCCCCTTAAAAGGGGTACGACCCGTACCCGTATTACTAAATGCTAGACTCTCTAGTCTATGAACAACTGTGGGTACTTAGCCTTCATGGCATCTTCCAACTCTCATGTTGCTTCTTCGATATCATGGTTTGACCATAGGACCTTCACCATTCGTATAGACTTGTGGCGAGTGTCCCTGGTCTTCCTATCCAAGATTCTCACGGGGGTTTCAACATATCTCATGGTCGGCTCAATGGATAATCTCTCGGGCTCCAAGACATGAGAAGGATCAGAAATGTACTTCTTGAGTTGTGACACATGAAATACATCATGGACACGTCCCAAGTCCTCAGGTAATGCTAACCTGTAGGCTACAGCTCCAACCCTTTCGGTGATAGCATACGGCCCTACAAATTTTGGGCTAAGCTTGCCCTTTTGACCAAAACAGAAGACACCCTTCATAGGTGAAACGCGCAAGAATACTTGGTCGCCTACGGTGAACTCAAGGTCGCGTCGTCTCACATCCGCATAGGATTTCTGTCTGTCTTGGGCTGCCTTCATATTGGCTCAGATTTGTTGCACTTCCGCTTGGACTTGTTCTAGGTACTCCGGTCCTATGATGACCGCTTCGCTTGACTCATCCCAACACAAGGGTGACGGCAGGGTCTACCGTATAGAGCTTGGAAAGGCGACATCTTAATCGAGGCATGATAGCTATTATTGTATGAAAATTCGATAAGATGAAGCTTATCTAACCAACTCCCCTGAAAGTGTAAGGCACATGCCCGAAGCATGTCCTCTAGTGTCTGGATGGTCCTTTCCGTCTGACCGTCAATCTGAGGATGGAAGGCGGTACTCAACTTCAATTCCGTACCCAACGCTTCCCGTGTAGCTCTCCAGTATCTCGAAAGAAATCTGGTGTCGCGGTCAGATACTATTGTTTTCGTGACTCCGTGATGTCTGATAATCTCCTTGTCGAATAGCTCAGCTAGCTTCACTACCTTCCAAGTGTCCTTCATCGGTATGAATCTGGCAACCTTGGTAAGGCGACCGACTACAACCCAGATCATGTTGAGTCCTCCCCTGGCAGGTGGGAGTCCTACAACAAAATCCATGGAGATATCATGAAATTTCCACTCCGGAACTGGCATCGATTGTACCATTCCGCCCGATCTACGATGTTCAAATTTTACCTTTTGGCATGTTAAGCATCTCAATACAAATTCTGTCACATCCGATTTCATTCCAGACCACCAGAAGTACCTCTTCATATCTTTGTACATCTTGGAGGCTCCTGGATGGACTGACAATGTGGAACTATGTGACTCTCGCAGGATGCGATCCCTTAGCTTAGCATTGCTTCGGGGGACGCATAGCCTGCCATTCAACCGAATCAAACCATCTTCTTGTAGCTTGAAGTCATACTTCTTCTTCTCAAATGTACCATTTTCGATCTTTTGTCTGATTTCGATTAGGTAAGGGTCGCTCAACTGAGCGTCTCGCACCTCGTCAACCAAGCTAGAAGAAGCGAGTAGCGAATGGAGCGAGTGTGCTCGACGGCTCAGGGCGTCGGCTACGATGTTTGCCTTCCCTTCCTTATACTGTAGGTCGATGTCGTAATCTGAAAGAAACTTCATCCATCTTCTCTGTCTCAAATTCAGTTCTTTCTGTGTGAATACATAATGTAAGCTCTTATGGTCGGAGTAGATGGTGATGCTTACCCCATAGAGATAGTGTCGCCATATCTTCAAGGCGAAGACAATGGCTCCTAACTCTAAGTCGTGTGTCGGGTAATTCTCCTCATGCTTTTTCAACTGGCGGGAGGCATAAGCTACAACCTTGCCATGCTGCATGAGTACGCATCCCATTCCTTTGCCTGATGCATCACAATATACCTCAAATCCCTCTGTGCCCCCTGGAAGAGTAAGGATGGGCGCTGAGGTCAATGAGTCTTTTAGTTTCTGAAATGATAACTCGCACTCGTCTGTCCATACAAACGGTGCATCTTTCTTCATCAATGTAGTCATGGGCTTAGCGACTTTCGAGAAGTCCTTTACGAATCTCCGGTAGTAACTGGCTAGACCCAGAAAGCTCCTAATGTCGATAACAGTCTTGGGTCTAGGCCATAATCGTACAGCTTCTATCTTTGAAGGGTCAACTGAGATACCTGCGCTCGAGATGACATGACCAAGGAATGATACCTGATCTAGCCAGAATTCGCATTTGGAGAACTTCGCATACAGCTGGTTCTCGCGCAGTGTCTCAAGCACTTTCCTCAAATGAATTTCATGTTCCTCTGCTGATTTGGAGTATATAAGTATGTCGTCGATGGAGACAACCACTGAAGTGTCCAACTGCTCACTGAATAGTCGATTCATGAGGTCCATGAATTTAGCTGGTGCATTTGACAAACCGAATGGCATCACTGCAAATTCGTAGTGGCCATATCTGGTACGGAATGCCGTTTTCTCAATATCTTGCTCTTTGATGGCAATCTGATGATACCCAGAACGGAGGTCAATCTTGGAGAAGACTGATGCTCCTTTCAGCTGATCAAATAGGTCGTCGATGCGTGGCAATGGGTATTTATTTTTGACTGTAACCGCATTCAGTTCGCGGTAGTCAATGCAAAGTCGGAGACTACCGTCCTTCTTCTTCACAAAGAGGACTGGTGCTCCCCAGGGTGATACGCTCGGGCGTATAAACCCTTTGTCGAGTAGGTCACGTAGTTGTTCCTTCCGTTCAGTCATTTCAGCAGGTGCCATGCGGTACGGTGCCCTAGCAATGGGACTGGTACCTGGCAAAAGATCAATTTCAAACTCCACTGCTCTCGGTGGTGGCATGCCGGGTAGCTCCTTAGGGAACACATCAGGGAATTCGGATACAATTGGTACATCTTCACTGAACTCTGGATCTCTCTCCAGGTCTTGCACATAACATAGATATACTTCATGGCCATTTTTGAGCTCCCGGTACATAGCCATAGCAGATATAAGTGTGGTCGAAGGCTCTCTCGGTCTCTGGCGGTAAGATACAGTAACCCCAGAAGGACTCTTGAGCAGCAATCGATGCTCAGCGCAGAGGATCCTACCCTTGTGCCGCTCCAACCAATTCATTCCGATGATTAAGTCGAATCCCAACCCATTGAATTCGATGAAGGAAATGGGAAACGCTTCGTTTTTTATTTCGATGGTGGCTGATTGATAGTATTTGGTGCACTTTACTCGCTCCTTCGATGGGAGAGTAACCATAAAATTCGGTAACTCATCCGCATCTAGCTTCAATACGAAGGTGTGAGAGGCGCTGGAGTCGAATAGCACATTGGCTTCAATGCCGTTCACTGGGAATGTTCCCGTTAAGATGGTGCCGCTTCTGCCGGCTTGTGCTTCGGTGAGGATACTCAGGATACCTTCGGTACCGAGTCCACAACCTATTGAATTCACAATTGGATAAGTATTGATGGTGGACACAAGTGGAATTAAATCAACACTGCTCTTTATTGATAAACCAACCATCATACATACCGTGTCTCTAATACACGTTACTAATAGATTACATGATACTATGAATTTAATACTTTCTAAAGGTAAGGTTCAGGCATCCTGGTTTCATGTGTGTGGCATTGATTATTGTCGGTGGTGTCGTATTCAGCTTGATCTTGTTGATCCCGTGATACAGCATCCTAGAGTTTCTACCCATGATTAGGACATCTCCTGATCTCAATACCAGTTTCTGTGCGAGGTCCACACGCTTCTGCTCGCTATACAGGAATACGGCGTCATCACCAATGGACCAAGACACTACGGGCACTCCTTGTTCAAGAGATTCCGCTGTCTCGTCCTTGTCTTGGTGTAACCCAAGTCTTCCTTCTTTCGCATAGAAGTTGACGATACAGAGGTCCACTTCAAGTGCGGAGATCGGTTCATGTTCACATTGTTGTGCAAGTTCTACTGCTTGTGTGACGAGTGTCTGAAACTCTGGAGGTATTGTCGGTGGTGTTGCTCCATCTTGTGTTCGTGTCTCCTGGTATGTCTTGGTATAAGGATTCCAGTCCTTTCCCAAGCACATCATTTTAGCTTCATCTTCGCTCCACCGGGGAATTCGGGTGTGTAAAATCCACCTTGACCCGTTCCTAGCTCGTTGCATCGTCGAATGATTGAGATTTGTGCTTTGGGTGTCTAGTATCCCCTTAATAAGATCATACCTGGTCGGATGACCTGACACTGTTCGTTGGTGTAGTAGTGGTTGGTGATGTCGATCTCTTCTTGATTCAGGTTTACCGGTATCGGATAACAGATGCTAAAGCTTCCTAAGGTTACAAATTCCATCTACGGTGAGTACTAGTTTCAACTAATTCTTTTCATGCTTAATACACACTTCATTTTATTTACTCTTGCATTCATTCAAACAGTTACTCTACTACTTGGTCATGCTACTCCAAGGATTAAAGGTTTAGATAATTACCTGGGCCGGACTTAGAACCGGACCCATCACGGTCTATGACATGAAGGACAGGCTGCCTCTGAGGTGCACCCCTCTGAGGTCCCTGGGATCCCGGTCCCTGTGGTGCCTGCTGGGCCGGTGCATCGCCAGATGCAACCTCCTTGCCTTCCCTCTGCTTGTAGCTTTGGAAGTTCCCTTTTTGCTTAGCATTTTCTGGGCATCTATTGGTCATGTGTCCTGGTTTCTGGCAGTTGTAGCATTTGATCTCTCTCCCATAACAGTCTTTGCCGGGATGGTCCTGGTTGCACTTTCTGCACACATAGGTGCGGCCATCTGAGAAGGTTTTGGTGAACCCGGAGCCAGAACCTGAGGTTTAGAGGGTTAGCACATGTGTGCGTGGATATACTAATTGTGGTACTTGTAAGAATACGATTTAGGAAGAGAAGTTTACCCTTTGGTGGGTGTGATCTCAGTGGCTTGGCAGCCACCGGTGCATATGAACCAAGCTGAAGCAACTCAACTGGTTTGCCCTGCTCAGCATGGGCACTGCTCTCACTTGGGAAGTTCTTTTGAGTTTGATGAAAGAACTTCCCTTTCTTCTTTTCAAGCTTTTACCCCGGTTCTGCTCCTCGGCACTTGTGTTCTTGCTATTAGCTTTGCGCTTCAGCGCGGTTTCTTCATCCCGTAGTTGGCAAGTGATCTCAACGCGAGAAGCCGCGTGATAACACTCCTAAAGTTTCAGGTATTAGCCGGGATTCTCATTTAAGAAAGGATAAAGATGAGATTCAAGGAATTTAAGGAATTGAAATGATACTAAGGGTTAACCGATATTTACCTGAAGGGAGGTAAATCTCGTGTAGCCCATACCGTACCGAAGGCGATGGCTCAGACCGCCATAAAAGCGATCGACCAACACCTGGCCGGTGTACCCAAGGTCGGGTAGGAGACGAAGAATAGAAGTGAAGGTTCTGTAGCACTCATCCACAGACATCTTGTCTGTCATCTTCAAGGAATCCAGCTCTAGCCTTTTCTTAGTCTTTACATGTTCCGGATAGTACTTGGATCGGAGGAGTGATGCAAAGGACTCCCAGTCGAATGTGGGGTTGTTGACATGCTCATGCTTGACTAGCTTCCACCAATCCATGGCTGCATCTTTCAGATAATAAGCTGCTAATCTTACTCGAACTCCAGCAGGAGCTTCGAGGGTCTCGAATGCAGTCTCCATTTCAGAGATGTAAGCTTCCAATTTGGTAGGATCGCTCTCACCTCTAAAACATGGAGGACGGAGATCTGCGATGGCCTTTACCCAGTTCACTTCTCTGGGTGGAGGGGGAGGGATTGGTCCCGCTTGAGTTTGCTGATTTTGTTGAGTTTGTTGCATAGCTTGGATTACTTGTGGTAGCATCTGTGCTACCGTGGCAGCGACGATTTCAGCTATCGTCTGTGTGCCGGGTCCGTCATTGCCCCCTCCTCTAGGGCGACCTGGACCTCTTCCTGACATCTTAACATTTAGCAGTTACATTAGGCTCCGCAAGATATGACTCAAAGGTCTTGGAAATTTAAACAAGGGTATCTGTTGTTAACAACGGTAGTTCCTAGTTAGGTTTCTAAGTATCCGTCTTAAGACGGTTGAGATCCCTACTCGGTAATCCCCTATGCTCGGTACTTATGGACATCAGAGTGTAACTACGCTCTGATACCACTTTTTGTAACACCCCTGCCGTTAGTCCTATGCTTACCGTCTAATCGTCCTGCTAATCCTATCAGTTCGCAGCGGAAATACTACCATTACTACGGCGGGTGATACAACGCTGCTAACCGCCCATACGGCTAGCTAGGCTATTCTACTTACAGTAACGGTCTGATGAACATAATATACCAAGCTACTATATTACTTACCAAAATACCACATACCGAATACTTACATCAATGGATCACCGAGTATTTAAGTGTATTCAATTACATCCAAATTCAAACTTCCCAAAAGAATGAGTTTCTACAAGCTACTCATCTATACCATTTCACCATCCTTTCTATACCCAAAAAGGGTGTACCCCATGGTACACCGGCTAATCAAAAACTACAGCCGTGTACTACTTAGTACACCATTCATCACTCAATGCTTACAATCCAAAAAGAAATCAAAATAAAACTTTTCATCCTCTTCATCCTTCTCGAGTATCTGCGTGTAGTAAAAACGGTGCCCCTAGGGGCTCAGCAAAAGCTGCGCATGAGCTCCGCATATACCGCGTGCTAGCTAGGGCACGCCGACTATTTGACGTCCACTAAACATGTGATTCATTAATTTCATACATACATGCTTTACATACAACATACATGCATTTACAATACATTACACAATTCAAGGCATCAATACAACAGTGCATACAATACTTACCTTCACGATGTTAGCCAAGTTACGCATCCAGGTTAATCGGAATGCTGCTTACTCTTTTACTCATTTCACTTACATTCTCTTACTTGCACTTACTTACTTTCAATTACTTTACTTACTCATTCTTACTTACTTACTTATACTCAAGTTAAGTCGGTATGACCTCCGGCCCTGGGGACTACTCCGTCCCACCTCCGGGATTTACTTGACTCACCAATCCGGGATGCTACCCACTTAAGGGATTTGGGCCGCGGACCAGTTTAAGAGTCAAGAATCGGATCCAACCTCTTGTGTCTCCTCATCCTCACGCGTGGCCGAAACTATATCGGACTTCTACTCATTCCAATTTAATTACCAATTTAAGTCAGATTGGTTAGCTTGTTAGGAATAAGTTAGAAGTCCAAGCACATTCAACAATCGGTCACAGTACAGTATATCATACATACACACATTCATTATCATCCATACATTTCATGAATTATACAAACTAAGAGTTAAAGAAAATATACACAACATACAACACTACATATTCACAAGTATGCATAGTAACTCCGATTCGTGCATTTATCTTATTTGGTGATCAATTAGCACACAACACACAAATCAGAGTAACCAAGATAGCATACGGGGCATGAGGAATTCATACCGTTCATCGTTGTACGTGTTTCCGAACGTCCTCCGGTGTCACAAATCAATCCTATGATACACATACGATCGAATGATTAATCTAACTATCATTAACTTAATTCGATTACTCTTACGTTTCCTAACTCATGCTTACTAAGTCTTTACATTCCTATACTTACATCTTATTTACTTACTTTTTATTACTTAACAATGGTCTTACATATATATGTACATATGTATAGATGGGTATACATATATATATATATATATAATAGTTATAAGCTTATAGTTTTTTTTTGGGAAAATTCATGAGATACCCCTGTTTTCTTTCGTAATTCACAATATACCCCTGTGATTTTAGTAATTTGACTTTAAACATGCTTAAATGTTGTCCATAATTGATGAAACATTACATGGATGATGCTAAAGCGTTATATTTTGATCCAATATCAAATTTGAAGTTTTTTAAGCTCACATGTGACCTGTGGGACCCAATAAATATGTAAATGTTCATTGGGTCCCACAGGTCACATGTGAGCTTAAAAAACTTCAAATTTGATATTGGACCAAAATATAACACTTTAGCATCGTCCATGTAAAGTTTCATCAATTTTGGACAACATTTAAGCATGTTTAAAGTTAAATTACTAAAATCACAGGGGTATATTGTGAATTACGAAAGAAAACAGGGGTATCTCGTGAATTTTCCCTTTTTTTTGTAAGTTATGGGTCGTCCAACCCAGCGTCCGACCCAGGGCCAGTAGATTCTCATTCTCTGAAATTCTCCCCGTCCGACCCAGCATTATTCTGTCCGACCCATACTCCTCTGGGTCGGACCGTTCCAGAAGGTTTCGGTCCCGTGTCCAAGCTTCGTCCGACCCACTGTCCGACCCAGACTCTGGGTCGGACGAAGTCAGTAACTTCGACCACAGAAATTTTTTTGCCTGTCTGACCCACGTCCGATCCACGTCCCTGGGTCGGACCATTCCAGAAAGGTTTACTGTCATTTCTCAAGGCCCGTCCGACCCACGGTCCGACCCAGACTCAGGGTCGGACGGTAGCAGAAAGCTGCTACAGACCTTGTTTTTCTTTCCCAATTTCACATATTGTTTCCCCATTCTTCCTACATACATCCTAACATGTTTTAGTAAAATTTAAACACTCTAAATCATGCTAGTTCATTCCCTAATTCATTACACAATACTATACTAACTTATACTCACAATTTTCCTAGTTTCACCTCAACACTTACATTGCTTTCTTCCTTAATGTATTTTGCTACAGATTTTGACACTTACACTCCCCTTCTATAACTCCCTCTTCTAATGTCATTTCCTACACTTCTAAGGTATTACAATACATCATCTACCTCTCTCAATTTACCCTCTTACCATTTAAATCCAAATCTGTTACAACCTATATCATTCACCTAGTTTTCAATTCATTAAGTGTTCTAATCCTAGGTAAATTTTGCCATAGTCTCCCCTATATTTCTACACTCTCACCACATTGTTTTACTCACATATATGGTGATACCACCTGTTTATAACCAATATCAACATACCCTCTCATACACAAAATAACCACACTAACAACATTAAATTCCTGCACTCAAACATTAATTCCCATCCATGTTTCAACAAGTTTTAAATGTCTTTTAAAGGTTCAAATACTTTATTCTCCTACACATTACACTACTACTACATTACCATTTTACAATACATATTTTTACTTCTAGAAAGCTGTTACATAATGCATTACCAAACTACACAAGGGAGAGTGAAATTACACCTTGTTTCTTTACTAGCTTTCTTCTCCTCCTTCTTCCTTCTTCTTCTTCTTCTCTTCTCTTCTCTCTCTCTCTCTCCACCGGTTTGTAAACCAACCTCTATAAGGCTACAGCCCAACAACATACATACTTCAATACTAAAACTAACTCTTAACCATTCTTTGAAGCTTAAGGCATGTTTTAGGGTTTAGAGATTTCATTACCTTGCAAGGATGTAGGTAATGCTTGGGATAGCTCAAGAACAATGTTTCTTCTCCTCCAACAAAGCCAAAATCGGCTAGAGTACCAAAACACCAAACAAGGTTTTAGCTTAAATTTCGTTTTGCCCTTAAGAGCTAGAAACAGATGGAGTTTTGAGAATATTTTTACCTCAAAAGAACAAGGAGAATGAGGTGGTTCTAATGGTGGTCTTGAAGCTCCAAATGCTCCATACCCATGGAGATGAAAGTGCTTGTTTTCGAATTTTGAAAAGATAGGAATGCTCTACTTGGTGAGAGGAACACAATGGTGTAGTTTTTATAAATTTTGGAGGAGATTTGATGGAGTAACAAGAGGAGAGAAGATAGGTTTTGTGTGGGTTCTCTCAAGCTTCCATGGCCATCGGTTTGGAGAAGAATAAAGGAAGAAATGAGAGAGTGAGGGTGGGGGTTCACGTGAGAGAAGAGAGAATAGGGATAGGAGATAGAGTGAGATAGGTAAAGTATGTTACTTTTTGCTTTTTAATGTTTTTGTCTTTTGTGAATAAAAAGAGAATAGAGGGTGTGTGTGAGTGGGGGCTCCAATCGGACAACACACAGCCCATGAGGGTTTTGTAAATTCTATTTGCAATATTGGACACATAAGTTTTGGTTATTTATGTTTCTACCCCACAACTTCCCGTTTTTGACAGTTTTTACTAATTTCTCGTTTTATTGATTTTATTGGTTCTAAAGCTTCACTAATATTTAGTAATGATTATTTAGTTGACCGAAATTGTTACGAGTCTATTTGACCCGCTTAAAGACACGTTTTCCCGGTTACCTCGAAAAACGCGCTTTAAGGTTCGTTAGTGATTTTAATCCGTTTTAAGGATCCGTTTTCTTCGGGATTTGTTCCCTCATGATTATTTATACTTAATTAAGCTTCTAAATTATTCATTAGCCTAATTAATCACTATTTTTAATTACGGGGTATTTCAAGTACTCTACATAATACAATACCTTCCCTTGCATACTCAACCATAATTCAATTACAACTTCCAATACATTACTATACCGAGTCTACTACAATCCTTAAATTACCGATATAGTTTGGAACTTCCAACCTTTGCAATACATTACAGATACAATCCCTATTACACGACTACCCATGCTTACGTAGCAGTCCCCGTCCTACTCTCTCGAACGGTGGTCGGCTTTGGGTACCTGCACACTAAAAACGTTCCCCCTAGGGGGTCAGCTTACGCTGAATATGAATTTCGCATATACCGCGTGCTAACCGCGGTACGCCGACTACTTGGGGTCGGATATACATGGAGTTCATTTTACATGCATACATACATACATACTCATGCTACAACAATACAATCGACAATACCTACATACACATACAAGGTCCATTACTTACTAAGGAAGACGATTTGATAGTCAATCGTTCGTATTAGTTATTTATTCATTACTCTTTCGTTGCATTACTCCTTACTCTGTTCGTACGGTGTTCGACATTCGCTACCCTACTCATACTCACTCCTTACTCTTGCATACTCATCACTCCATGTTCAATACCTTACTCGCACACGATCCTTATTCTGTACTTGTAACTATACTTGTGCATACTCACTACTCAATGCTCCATACTTACTCATACGTACTCAATACTCGACACTTACTCATACATACTCAATACTCGGTACACATTACATACTCATACATACGCAATACTCAATACTCATTACTTTGGCCTCTGGGCGGAGTCATACACAAGACTCACCACCGGACCTACAATACGAGGGCTATACGCTTAGCTCCTCAAATACTCAAATGCCCGTTTCTACCGGACTACTCAAATTCCCAACACTCTTCTCTCAGAGTACAATACAATCTCATGGATTAGCCTAGAAGTATCTCTCTTGATAACCTCCACTAGCTTAGGGAATTACAACCGACTAGTATCCTCAGATTTAAGGGTTTCCCCAACGTATCGAATACTCTCATGTTCAGGACATACGTACATCAGTCGGGTCCTCTCATTATGGGTCGACTAATTGCTAAGGGGTTTGGAGATCCCTCGTCATTCTTTACTACTCTCATGGTTCATGTCTTGCACCAAGATTAATTCCACTAATAGAGGTTACTTATACTCTCCCACTACTTATTGTTTGTGGATTACTCGTTTCGGTTCTCCTACCGTTATCGGAAGGTTATTACTCCCGTACACTCCCTCACATTCTAGTGAGTTCATTGGGTTGCGTTATCGTTTATTGATTTGTTAGTTTAATGCATTGCTACGGTTCCATTAGTACACAGCATGACTCTTACTACGAGTCACTACACAACAAGGCTCATCTATGAGTCGAACTACGCACCGAATGAAGCCACACAATCAATCAAGAAGGGTTAGCTCACACAACATACAACAAGACATACAATGAAAGGCAATAAACCGTTTTCATGCTTTAGTCTTAATTAGCCGGCATACAGCACACAAATCAATGTAACTCGGTTAGCATACGGGGCATGAGAAAATCATACCTTTCACCGGGGTTAGCTCTACCATGTGTTCCCTCGTTCCTTGGTTCACACTTGTTCCACTGATAATGTTCCAACATTGTTATTAATACTATACTCTTACGATACACAAATAATTACTACTCCCGTACTTACCCCGTTATCCCGGTGTACTTAATGTTCTCATACTCTCAACTTACTTGGTTACTTTTCATACTTGTTTTCCTACTCATATACTTACTTTCTTACCTTTACTACTTCATTTATAGCGTACTACTACATATATATGCATATATGTATATAGGCATATATATATACATATGATTACTATAATCATATAATAAATTTTATTTTTTTTGACTCGACCGAACTTGCAAGTCCGGTCGCAAGTCCGGTCCATTCCAGTAGCTCTCATTACGGGAGAATTTTCTGGTCCGACCGAACTTGCATGTCCGGTCGCAAGTCCGGTCCATTCCAGAAGGTTTCAGACGGGAAAATTTTCTGGTTCGACCGAACTTGCAAGTCCGGTCCATTCCAGAAGGTTTCCGTCATTGTGATTCTGGGCTCGACCGACCTTGCAAGTTCGGTCCCAAGGTTGGTCCGGCCCAGTACTTCAGTTTTTAAATCTGCTTTCAGTTCCCTTCTTTACCCATTTCTTTCCCAATCTTCCTACATGTAATCCCACATGATTTAGCACCATTTAGGCTTCCTAAAATACCTCAATTCATCCACCAAATCCATTACTAAATCCATCAATCAACTTACACGATTTTCCTCACTTCCTTTCCAACTCATGTAACAGTTTTTGTTACACTTATGCTACAGATTTTAAAACTCGATTCTCCCATCCAATACTTCCTCAACCAATGCCATTCCTAGCATTCTAAATACTTCTCCTTACCATGCCAATTCATTCCCAAGCCATTGCACTACCTACACCCAAGTTCCAACACTCTTTTTACAAAATCCTGCACACTAATTTCTTCCCAGTTCTACAATGCATTTTGATACCTCTCTTGCTACAGATTTTGTATCTTAACTTCACATACTACAATCATTTATCCATGGTTTCTAAACCTCTTTACTAAACCCAATACACACCTTGATTCTCCCATTCACCAAGTCACTCTTAATACATAATTCCTACTAAAATTTCGCCATAGTTCACCTATTTTCCTTACTTATCCACACATCTCCTTTCTCATCAAATTCATCCCTATTCTAGCCAAACCACAAGGGTTCTACCAGCACACATACAAATCTTAATACACCAATACATCTTCAATCACAATACTAATACATCTTTACTTCCTCCAATAACAATACTAGTACACATACCCCATTTATTTGGCTCTAAGGCCTACAAATCCACACATTTGCTCACAAATATTCAAACATTCACAACTACAATACTAGTACAATAGTTTAGGTTCTTTTATTTGTTTACCCATTCCCATTACACTAATGCATTAAATTAAGCATTGAGAAGGAGCTCTTACCTTGAGCTTATATTTTCCTTCTTTCTTTTCCAATCCTCCTCTTCCTCTCTTTCTCGCACCAATCGGTCAAATGGGTATGGAGTTGTCAAACTCCATCCCAACACCCAAGACACAAAATGCATTTTAATTATCCTTCTAAACCCTTAGAGAATTCTAATTCATTATAAGGGCTTAGAGTACAAGTTAGGGTTTTACCTTTGGAGATCTTTGAGAGGGATTCTCACCCTTGAATCAAGAAGGGGGTTACTCCACCATTGGAGGGTTGAAACAATGCTCCAAAGCAAGAGAAAAACAAGGTAAGAGAGAGAGGCAAAATCGGCCATACTCAAGAGATGGAGAAAAGTGAAGTCTTTCGTGGAGATTTTTACCTTGTTGGAAAGAGGAGACTCCAAGCTCCATAATGTTGTGCTTTTCTCTTCAAATGGGGAAAACCCATGTAGATGAAGTTGCTCATTTTCGGATTTTGAAAAGATAGGAATGTAGAGCTTGAAGAGGGGAGTTCAAATATGCAATTTATTTTACATTTGGAGCTCAAATGGAGCTAGAGCATGAGGAGAAAGAAGAGAAGCCATGGGAGGTGTTGAAGCTTCTCAAAATCGCCTGCAAGGGGGAGAGAGAGTTGCAGCCGGCTGGGAAGGAGGAGAAGGAAAGAGAGAGAGGGGAAAAGAAAAGTAAGGAGGAGAGAGAGTCCCCCTTTACTTTTGTACTTTTTACTTTTAGCTTTTTGATTTACTTATTTGCTAGTTGTGTGTGTGTGAGAGGCTGTTTACACTAGTAAAAACCGGCCCCCACAGTTATACTAGTTGGAACGTTTTTCGTCTTTTACAGAAAACGCTCGTTATTTTACCCGGTTTTGATACTATTCACTAACCGGGCCCGTTTTCCGGAATTTTCTCGTTTCTTTATTTTTACTGAATATTAAGCTTCCGTTAATGCTTAATAACAGTTGTTTAACTATTTATAATTTTTACGGGTTCGTTTGACCACTTAAAATCACGTTTTCGGGTTTTCCCGAAAAACGTGCGTTAAAGCTCTATTTGCGTTTTAATACCTTATTTGGATCCGTTTTCTTCGGGAATCATTCCCATATACTAATTAGGCATTAATAAGCCTTAGGAATCCTTATAATACTCTAACCGAGGTCTCATACCTCCTATGGTTATTTAACGCTTACTTTAGCGTGTTCCGCTTTCTAAGTGTTTTCTCATTTCTTTTGGATTTATTTTCTTGACCAAAATTACTTAGGCACTGTTAGGCCCTTAAATACCATATTAAAATATTCTAATCACCATATTTAAGATCGGGGTATTTCAATCTACCCCCCTTAAAGAACTTTGCCCTCAAAGTTGGTGAATCTAATATTGTTACTTGTATAAATATTCTATGCTAACGTTATAACCTCTACATAAAACTTGTCAAACTCCAAATGTCTGACATGATGCATACTACACATCCAAACAGCATGTCACTACATGCATAGCAATCAAAAATATCCGTTTTACTTCTCTCCAAGGGGGTCCATCCGCAGACAATTAGGTACCATCCTCCCCCAATGGCAAGTGATCCCTCAGGTACCGGTCACGTTTGAACACTTACGCTTTCTGTTTCACGGCTGTCATGACTTGAGCACTTACACTTTCTGGCTCTACGGTCCTTTGGTTCTGATCAAATTCATTTGCACATATAGAGATCCTCAGGCACTTACTCATACTTACTTACTCATACTTTACTCATACTTACTCATACTTACTCGGGACTACGCTGCCCTAGTGCCTTTGGAAAAATACAAAACACACACTGTCACCGCACGAACGGTGTAGTGGTTTCAAACTACTCTACACTTCCACAGACTCAAAACTAGCTTCACCTCCTATGGTTTCGACCGGATACCCGTGCCTAGGCATGGAAGATCCACTAGCGCCCGTGGGAGCGATTTCAAAACCGATCCTCATTCTCAAGTTTGAAGAAAGCATTGTACCAAATTAGTTTTGGAAATTCATTTTGAAAACTTGCATACATCTCCCAAATTCCATTTATGATGATTATACCTATTACTAGTGTTATTTCTGTGGCCACTTAAGGGGAGCTTCCAGAGTCCTTCAACCCCAATGTGATCAGCATTGGTGTTGAATTATCCTTCCACCCCAATTTGTGTTCGGCCTCCCTTGATCGCTAGCAAATCAAGTTCCACCTCCCACCTCCATTCCAAACAGACAAATCGTCAAACATTATTTCGTTTTCTATCTTTTAAATCTTTCTACTCATAATCACACACATACATTTTGTTATAACCCGTATAATTCCTACCTTGTATTATATCAGTTGCAATGTTGTTCTAAGTTGGATTATCTATTCTTTGCTATCAGTTGGACTCCGGCGGTATTGTTTTAATTGTCAAGGGCGAGGAGGTCATTCGGTTAATTAATTAAGGTAATTAATTATCTGATTTATAAGGAGAAGGGTTCCTTATTTTTTTCCCTTACATTTTCTAATTATTCCTACATCACGATCAGTTTCCTCCATCGAGCCGATCGTGCGTTCAGAGCATCGACAGTTTCTCTGCCCTCTCTCCTCCTCTCAACTTCTTCCTCTGTGAGTTTGCAAGATCCGCTGTTGTGATCAGATTGTGTTGTTGCTGCGTTTCTCTGATCGGTTCAGGTTTGTATTCAAGAATTCGGGACTGCGTTGATGGTTTTCCTTCTCTCTCTGTTTTCTGATTTTGAGCCGTTGTTCTTGATTAAATCAGAAGGCTTCGTCGCTGTCGAATTGTGACTGTTTGGACTGTGGGATTTCAGACTTCCGAATCCAGGTTTGTGTTGCAGTCTTTCGAGGTTTTGAGTTTGGGGGTTCCTTCTGTGTTTTCTGATTATGGATTTGTCATTGTGGAAATCAGTGCTCGTTGATCGGTGTCTGGTTGGCGGTTTCGTTTCGTGTTGCTGTGAACTGCTCAAACCGTTGGATTGTGCTGATTATTGAGGTAGGTGGTTACTCGATTCAGTTTGGAAGTTCAGCCATGGGGTGTTGCAAGAGCGTTGTCTGGTTTTTGTGTGTGATTCTTTTAGCGTTTTGTTGTGATTTTGGATGGCTAAACCCCCATGGTTTCCTGTTTTAATGTCTGATTTGGTGTGTGTGCTTCATTGGCATTTTGAGGCATTGATTTGTGTTGTTTTTCTGCTCTGTTCGTCTTCTGGAAATTGCATTTTTCGCACTGTCCGAACTTCCGTCCGAGCTTTGAAGTTCGGACAGTGCGTTTCTGCCTTTCTGATTTGCGAGTTCGGGGTATGTCCGAACATCTGTCCGAACTTGGATGTTCGGACACACCCTCAAGTTTTCCCTCTGGTTTAAGTTCGACCTGTGTCCGAACTTCGACGTCCGGACACAAGGTCGGACCTTCCGCGTGTTTTCCCGTAAAACCTGTCCGAACATCCGTCCGAACTTGGATGTTCGGACATGCTGAACTCCTCTTTCTGATTTCAACTCGACTTGTGTCCGAACATTGATGTCCGGACACAAGTTCGGACATTTGGCTTTCTCTGGTTTCTGAGTCTCGACTTGTGTCCGAACTTCAATGTCCGGACACAAGTTCGGACACCCCTCTGTTTTCAACATAACTTCTTTGTTTGAACTCCGATTTGAGTGCCGTCTGCGGCATTGGTTTCCTTATGATCTGTGCTACTGATTTATGAGTGTTTTGGCATATTTAAATGCAACTTTGCTTCTGTTTAAGCAACCCTTCTGTTTTGGGACATTGCACATTGTTTCTGAGCCGTGAATGGCTGGGTCGAGCTATTCCGTGGTATACCATGTAGACGTCGTTCTGAGTGTGGGTCATTCCCTTTATGTTCTGTGGGGTTGACGAACCCTTTGGCTCTTTCGAGTCATTTCTGCGTTGCCGAGAGACCTGGTATGGTCTATGGGTCTTCGACCCTTCTGAGTGTGTGCATTGTGTTTTGTCCCCTTTCTGTTTAAGTGCTCTGACTGTTTCTGAAATGGGAACCCCTTGTGTTCCACTCTGCTTCTGTTTCTGAAAGCTTCTGACTATCTGAGAATTGTGCATAAGATGTTTATCTTCTCTTCTTCTGATTTCAATTGTTTTGAGCGACCTTGCTGATGACAGTCGCTGCTTACTGGGCATAGTTGTGTGCTCATTCCCCTACTTCTAACATTTTTGCAGATTGATCAGCGAGGATCATCTTGAGTTCTGGAGGTGTAGTGCTTAGCTCTTTTGACTGTTTAAACTTCTGTTATGACGTTGTAGCCTTCGGGCCTTCCTCTGCTTTGAGTTTCTGTTTCGGATATGTATTTTGAATCCGTTTACTTCCGCTGTATTTGGATACTTTGGTTTACAATGTTAAGTGAACTCTGTTTTGGGCCTTTATTGCTTTTGATCGTTTAGAGCCTTGCGTTATTGGTAGTAATACGCGGCGTGTAATATCCTTAACTCTTAGGCCGGTTTTAGGGGTGTTACATTTAGTGGTATCAGAGCCAGGTTTGGCTTTCTTTGGTGTCTGTGGGCGTGTTTGCTTGTGTGAGAGTCAGTTGTGACAGTGGTTGACAGTATGAGTTAGTTCTGACAAGTTTTGGATTTGTATATCTCAGAATGGCTCCTCGTAGGACACCAGTGACCCCTCAGGGAGATGCTGCGGATGTAGTGCAGCAGTTTGTGACGCAGTTGATGCAGACGATGGCTGCAGCTGCTGGGGGAGCTGGTGGTGCTGGCCCAGCAGGAGCGAATGCTGTGGGAGGCCGAGTCCGAGCTCTCCAGGAGTTCATGAAGCTTAAGCCTCCATCCTTTGATGGCTGTGGTGACCCTCAGGAGGCGAGCCACTGGATTACAGAGGTCGAGGACCTGCTGAGAGTGATGGGGTCGGAGGATGACCAGAAGGTGGACTTCGCTACGTTCCTCTTTAAGGGGGAGGCGAAGGAGTGGTGGCGCATGGTGATGGGTAGGCATCCCCAGCCTTGGACCTGGGATCAGTTCTGCTTGGAGTTCAACAAGCAGTTCTATCCGGATGTGTACAAAGACCAGAAGATCAATGAGTACAACCGGCTGCGCCAGGGGAGAGAGATGACTGTAGAGGAGTATGTGAGGAAGTTTGTGACGCTGTCGAAGTATGCTCCAGAGCCGGATGAGCACAGGAAGGCTCGTAAGTTTGAGAGCGGATTGAGGCCAGACATCAGGTCGGCGGTGACACCCCTTCGTCACCGGACTTTCAGAGATGTGGCGGATGTCGCCTTGCTGGTAGAGGCGGACATCAGGGGCAGACAGGCGGGCAAGGACCATAAAGGGAAGAGGCGTGCTGAGGAGCCTCAGAAGAAGGAGGCTGCTCCTCCTCAGAAGAAGCAGACCTATGGAGATCGCCGGGGAGCTTCTTCATCTTCGTCAGCTGGGACGAAGTGTGGGTCTTGTGGTCGCTCCCATCCTGGTAGGGAGTGCTACAAGAAGACCGGTGCCTGCTTTAAGTGCGGGTCGATGGAGCACCGGATTGCTCAGTGCCCTCAGGCGTCCAGTAGAGGCTCAGGGGATAGAGGTACCGGCTCAGATTCAGGGGCGAGGTCCGATCAGAAGAAGCCTCAGACTCAGGCCCGGGTTTATGCTATGGCTGGAGAGCGTGATCGAGCGGGTGATCGCGTCATCTCAGGTATTCTCCAGATCCATTCTCGAGATGTGTTTTGTCTGTTTGATTCTGGAGCTACGCACTCCTTTATCTGCTGTGATTTGTTGGGTGACCTTGGACTGACTGCTGTGCCTAGTGAGATAGACTTGTGTGTGAGTAGTCCATTAGGTGGGGTTGCCCCTTGTGTGCTGGATTCTGTGTGTAAGGCTTGTCCCATAGTAGTTAGGGACAAGACTTTCTTTGCTGACCTCATCCCGATGCGGATGACCTGTTTTGATGTGATTTTGGGCATGGATTGGCTAGCAGAGCACCATGCCCATATAGACTGCGCAGCAAGGAAGGTGGTGTTCGATCTGCCAGGCGGGAGCCGTTTTGTCTACGCTGGGAATGTAGTTCCATGTGCGTCGGTGATTGTGTCAGCGATGCAGGCAGCCAGTTTCTTGAGGAAGGGCTGCCAGGGCTTCTTATGTTATCTGCCAGAGGTGCGTGAGGGATCTAGCTTGGAGAGCATCCCGATTGTCAGAGAGTTTCCTGAGGTCTTCCAGGACGACGTGCCCGGACTTCCACCAGTGCGAGAGGTGGAGTTCACCATCGATTTAGCGCCAGAGACCCAGCCCATCTCTAGGGCCCCTTACCGTATGAGTCCGGCGGAGTTGAAGGAGCTAAAGGTCCAGCTTCAGGAGCTGTTGGATAAGGGCTTCATACGCCCTAGTGTTTCGCCTTGGGGAGCGCCAGTGCTGTTTGTGAAGAAGAAGGATGGGACCTTCCGTTTGTGCATCGACTACAGGGAGCTGAACAAGGTGACCATCAAGAATCGCTATCCCCTTCCGCGCTTCGACGATTTGTTTGACCAGTTGGCGGGTGCCACAGTGTTCTCGAAGATAGATCTTCGTTCAGGCTACCATCAGTTGAGGATTAAGGCCGAGGATGTGCCTAAGTCCGCTTTTAGGACTCGTTATGGTCATTACGAGTTCCTAGTCATGCCGTTTGGTTTTGACAAGTTGTTCTTCTTACTCTAATGCTCCGTCAGTATTCATGGACATGATGAACCGGGTTTTCAAACCCTATCTGGATCAGTTTGTAGTGGTCTTCATAGATGATATCTTGGTGTACTCCAGGAGCGCAGAGGAGCATCTGAGGATTGTTCTGCAGACGCTGAAGGATCGTGAGCTGTATGCTAAGTTGAAGAAGTGTGACTTCTGGCTTGATCGTGTAGTATTCTTGGGACATGTGGTCTCGAAGGACGGTATCTCAGTGGATCCTGAGAAGATTAGAGCTGTGATGGAGTGGGCGAGGCCCACGAATGTTGCTGAGATTCGCAGTTTCCTTGGGTTTGCCCAGGACTCCTTCGGGTTGTGATGCTGTTTGGGTGATAGTTGATCGTCTGACGAAGTCTGCTCATTTTCTGCCGGTGAAGAAGACCTTCAGTCTGGAGCGCCTAGCTCGTTTATATCTGGATGAGATAGTGAGGCTTCACGGTGTGCCTACTATTGTGTCTGATCGTGACCCTCGTTTTGTTTCGAGATTTTGGCGCAGTTTGCATAAGGCCTTGGGTACGAATTTAGCATTCAGTTCAGCTTACCATCCTCAGTCGGATGGCCAGACGGAGAGGACTAATCAGGTTTTGGAGGACATGCTTCGTGCATGTGTCCTGGACTTTGGTGGTAGCTGGGAGCAGCATGTGACTCTGATTGAGTTCGCCTACAACAACAGCTTTCAGGCGAGCATTGGTATGGCTCCGTTTGAAGCGTTGTACGGTAGGAGGTGCAGGTCCCCCATCTGTTGGGATGACCTGAAGGAGAGGGTCTTGGTTGGACCCGAGCTGGTACAGGGAGCGGTAGAGAAGATCAGGACGATTCGGGAGTGTTTGCTTGTTGCTCAGAGCAGACAGAAGTGCTATGCAGATCAGAGGCGCAGGCCGCTTGAGTTTGAGGTGGGAGATCATGTCTATCTGCGAGTGTCGCCGGTCAGAGGTGTGGTCCGGTTTGGGAAGCGTGGGAAGCTTAGCCCAAGGTTCGTTGGACCGTTTGAGATTCTGGAGAGGATTGGCCCTGTGGCTTACCGTTTGGCTTTGCCACCTGCGTTGTCTGCTGTCCACGGAGTTTTCCACGTGTCTATGTTGAGGAAGTATCTGCATGATCCGTCTCACGTGATCGACTACAGCCAGCTTCAGCTGAGAGAGGACTGCAGTTTCGAGGCGGTGCCTACTCGCATTTTAGCCAGGGACGTCCGCCAGCTTCGTAGTAAGACCCTGCCTATGGTGAAGGTCCAGTGGTCTGATCAGTTAGAGAGTGAAGCTACGTGGGAGCTCGAAGATGAGCTGCGTGCCAAGTTTCCCTCCCTGTTCGAGCAGTAAGGTGAGTTAATCTCGAGGACGAGATTCTTTTAAGGGGGAGGTGATGTTATAACCCGTATAATTCCTACCTTGTATTATATCAGTTGCAATGTTGTTCTAAGTTGGATTATCTATTCTTTGCTATCAGTTGGACTCCGGCGGTATTGTTTTAATTGTCAAGGGCGAGGAGGTCATTCGGTTAATTAATTAAGGTAATTAATTATCTGATTTATAAGGAGAAGGGTTCCTTATTTTTTTCCCTTACATTTTCTAATTATTCCTACATCACGATCAGTTTCCTCCATCGAGCCGATCGTGCGTTCAGAGCATCGACAGTTTCTCTGCCCTCTCTCCTCCTCTCAACTTCTTCCTCTGTGAGTTTGCAAGATCCGCTGTTGTGATCAGATTGTGTTGTTGCTGCGTTTCTCTGATCGGTTCAGGTTTGTATTCAAGAATTCGGGACTGCGTTGATGGTTTTCCTTCTCTCTCTGTTTTCTGATTTTGAGCCGTTGTTCTTGATTAAATCAGAAGGCTTCGTCGCTGTCGAATTGTGACTGTTTGGACTGTGGGATTTCAGACTTCCGAATCCAGGTTTGTGTTGCAGTCTTTCGAGGTTTTGAGTTTGGGGGTTCCTTCTGTGTTTTCTGATTATGGATTTGTCATTGTGGAAATCAGTGCTCGTTGATCGGTGTCTGGTTGGCGGTTTCGTTTCGTGTTGCTGTGAACTGCTCAAACCGTTGGATTGTGCTGATTATTGAGGTAGGTGGTTACTCGATTCAGTTTGGAAGTTCAGCCATGGGGTGTTGCAAGAGTGTTGTCTGGTTTTTGTGTGTGATTCTTTTAGCGTTTTGTTGTGATTTTGGATGGCTAAACCCCCATGGTTTCCTGTTTTAATGTCTGATTTGGTGTGTGTGCTTCATTGGCATTTTGAGGCATTGATTTGTGTTGTTTTTCTGCTCTGTTCGTCTTCTGGAAATTGCATTTTTCGCACTGTCCGAACTTCCGTCCGAGCTTTGAAGTTCGGACAGTGCGTTTCTGCCTTTCTGATTTGCGAGTTCGGGGTATGTCCGAACATCTGTCCGAACTTGGATGTTCGGACACACCCTCAAGTTTTCCCTCTGGTTTAAGTTCGACCTGTGTCCGAACTTCGACGTCCGGACACAAGGTCGGACCTTCCGCGTGTTTTCCCGTAAAACCTGTCCGAACATCCGTCCGAACTTGGATGTTCGGACATGCTGAACTCCTCTTTCTGATTTCAACTCGACTTGTGTCCGAACATTGATGTCCGGACACAAGTTCGGACATTTGGCTTTCTCTGGTTTCTGAGTCTCGACTTGTGTCCGAACTTCAATGTCCGGACACAAGTTCGGACACCCCTCTGTTTTCAACATAACTTCTTCGTTTGAACTCCGATTTGAGTGCCGTCTGCGGCATTGGTTTCCTTATGATCTGTGCTACTGATTTATGAGTGTTTTGGCATATTTAATGCAACTTTGCTTCTGTTTAAGCAACCCTTCTGTTTTGGGACATTGCACATTGTTTCTGAGCCGTGAATGGCTGGGTCGAGCTATTCCGTGGTATACCATGTAGACGTCGTTCTGAGTGTGGGTCATTCCCTTTCTGTTCTGTGGGGTTGACGAACCCTTTGGCTCTTTCGAGTCATTTCTGCGTTGCCGAGAGACCTGGTATGGTCTATGGGTCTTCGACCCTTCTGAGTGTGTGCATTGTGTTTTGTCCCCTTTCTGTTTAAGTGCTCTGACTGTTTCTGAAATGGGAACCCCTTGTGTTCCACTCTGCTTCTGTTTCTGAAAGCTTCTGACTATCTGAGAATTGTGCATAAGATGTTTATCTTCTCTTCTTCTGATTTCAATTGTTTTGAGCGACCTTGCTGATGACGGTCGCTGCTTACTGGGCATAGTTGTGTGCTCATTCCCCTACTTCTAACATTTTTGCAGATTGATCAGCGAGGATCATCTTGAGTTCTGGAGCTGTAGTGCTTAGCTCTTTTGACTGTTTAAACTTCTGTTATGACGTTGTAGCCTTCGGGCCTTCCTCTGCTTTGAGTTTCTGTTTCGGATATGTATTTTGAATCCGTTTACTTCCGCTGTATTTGGATACTTTGGTTTACAATGTTAAGTGAACTCTGTTTTGGGCCTTTATTGCTTTTGATCGTTTAGAGCCTTGCGTTATTGGTAGTAATACGCGGCGTGTAATATCCTTAACTCTTAGGCCGGTTTTAGGGGTGTTACACATTTTCCAATTTATATAATCCACTTACTTACTTACTAGTGATCTCCTCAATCATTACTACTTCTTCTCCCACTACTAAGGAAATTCATGGGTAATATCCCATTAATTTACTATACTCCAATTTATACTCATAAAATACATCAGTTTTATACCGATTTATACTCATTACATACATCGGTTCCATACCGATTTATACTCCTCAAGTCTCCCATACGTACTCATTCCTCATACTATTACCAATGGGGTTCTCATTCCCCTGGAGCTTCTCTACTCCTTCTTCCTGTACTTATTTCTCAAATACCTGCAATTACACGATGAGTGAATACAAATGTTTATGTAACATAAGTATCAACCATCAAAACGAATACTCTTGCGCTATGCGCATTGTAGTTTACGCACCTATCACGTAAAGCATACATTTCACGGTTTTCGCTCTACCCCCCTTAAAAGGGATTACGCCCACGTAATCTACCATGTGTCAATATTGAACATTGGTCGAAGGCATTCAGCCGTCATGGAGTGGTTCAGCTTCCATGTGGTATAGTATACAATGTTCCTTGATCAATGGGTCTTAACCGTATTACCGGTTAGTCCCTACATCAAGAATTTTCATCGGAGTTTATTTAACTCTTAACCAGTTCGGTTCTAGCCTAAATGGCTTTAAGGCATTGATGACTAACCTTTTATTCACTTGGAATTCTGGGCCCACTAGCTTCTGCTGCGCGACCCTGATAGCTTGGGTTATTCGCCCTTCTCGTTATTGTTAACGTGCTACACATCGTCTATCCCTCTTGTTGTGGGAATAAGGTTTATTAACCATGTGTGGTGTTATTTTACCGTGCTCGAACTCCATGAGTTTTAGATTTGTAACCAGCTCTCTGGCAATCTATATACATACTGTTGTGTTTTGTAGTGATCATTCACTTGGTTTCTCCGACTTAGTGTCGGTTGAGGTTAAGTCACTACTTAGTTGTAGTGCTTCCTCTGTTATCAGTGGATTCTGAATTATGCCAGTTCCTCTGGTTCAGTACAAGTGTTCTTTACTTGTATGACCTTGCATTTTCAATGCGTCGGTCCTTGTGACTTTCTTAAGTCCCCTTTCACCTTTATTCCAACGGAATTCACCTCTTGTGATTGTTGGTGTGTTTCACACTCTTCGTGCTTCTTTGGCCTTTGGCCGCACGGTTTGTTTTTAAGCTTTTGCTTAACTGGCTTATGCCATGTTCACTGGTGAAAGGAAGAATTACCATGAGTCACATTTCCTCATATTCCTAGCTGTCCCACTCGATCATTAACTGCACAAGTGCAATACCAAAACACTTAGTCCTACAAAGTGCAGAGGCGTAAACTCGTGGCAGTAAATCTCTTATGTGATCGTAATAGGACTGATCGTTACTCTTTCAGGTGGTGGTTCATCATTTGGTGCAGACTCCTGGCTTGTTGCCCGGTCTGTCTACCATCTTGTATTAACAACCCCATAGCATTGGGTGATTATTCGCATACGTTGGTCGCCTGCTGCGGACCATGTTCTTACTGATTCCACAGTATTGGTTTACATGGCATCCACTGTTGCTAGCTTCAGCTTATGCATCTCTATCCTTTATACAATGGTTCCCCATATATTTGGCAGAGACAGAATATAGTATTCCTTTATTTTTCTGAGCTCCCTGAGCATCATTGGTTTATAACCGGTTACTCCTTGGTTGTCAACAATTGCTGTTGAAGCTTATTTCACATTGCTTGACAATAATTGTGTGCTCAAGCTTGACTACATTAGTAGTTCTGGAAGGAATATATTTCCCGACAGTTACTGATGATATCCCTTCTTGGGGTCCATGTGTTCACCGCTCTTGCGGTCTCACATTTATGAGGGGATTCTCAATTATTGGTTGTTACTCTTTTTCGGTGTCGTCCTTGACCACCTTCCATATAGTTCACATTGGTTTTGCAACCGTTGGATTGTGTGTGGTAATAGTTTCGTGGCCTACCAGCCATATTGCCTAGAGCTCTGCTCATCATAGGCTGTTCTCCAGTGGTTACTTCTTCGTAAGCTATCGCTGAGTTGGAGGTGATACTGGGCTCCATGATAAAGTCATCGCATCACGCTTCCGTTTGTTGGAGACCCTTTTGTATCTTGGTATTGATCGATACCATTTATTAAGTTGGGATATCCCCTATCAAGTGGGATCCCTCCGGTGTTCTAACCGGATGTTCGTTCCGATTGTGGTGTTCTTACCACGACATCTCGTTCAACTGTGTTGACTTGATACCCTTCATGGATTGCTCCTGGGTAGTACTGATTATACGGTAGCATCTGACATCTATGAGTATGTTCAGTTTATTGTCCTACCTTGCGGTTCTGGATCTGAGTTATCCGTTGAGGGTTATAACGTCTCCCGTTCTTAGGGTAGACCATTGGTGTTTTTCCTTATGTTATAACGGATTTGATATTCCTTCTGGTGATGAATGGTATTTCCGGTACCTTATCACATCACCCTGTGTGTTTGTGGTAGTTGTTCTGGGAATTCCATCCCGATCATTGAACACTGATGTGTTAGTGTTAGGCATTTGCCTTAATGTGTTTAGACTGGGTATTCCTTCCAGTCATCATGTTTTACTTTAATATATTCAAGACATATCCAATGTCTTTATTCAGTTGTTAGTGTTTCTCGCACTTTTAACTCTTAATCATCCTCCTGTAGTAGGTTCTTGACTCCTTAGTTTGTAAGCTTATCTGAGTTCCCCTTGGTTGTTTGAGGTATCCAACTGTTCTATTTTGAATTTACTTATGGTCCGTAGAACAGAGTTGACTACTTCCCGTGTTTCGTACACTACATGTATACTTACGTGGGGTACCTTCTTGGCGTGTTACCACTTACCTAACTATCTGTCAGGCCCGCAGGCTCCTTCGGAGTGCGGTCATCCCACATCCCGTAATTGGGTACACTCGCAGTGTTCGTCACACGCCTAGGTGAAGTATTCTATTGTCAACTCCTCTTGTATCACTCTATGATACTCACCAAAATTCCGTCGGTTTGGTTCTAAATATCCAAGGTTTAAAAGAAGGATTTGTGGTTTTGAAAGAAAAATCTGAATTTGCAAATAACAGTTCGGTGTGAAAAGAAATTCTTCATGGCATTGCCATGTCTGAGGTCTTGTCCAAGTCCAGCTCCTCGCTGACTGGTATGTTCTTAGTACAATGGTCAGACCGTTAGGTCTTTCCCAGGTTTCGTTATATAAAATCCTTAGGATTTGTGATCCTACATTTACTCGATTCGTCGTAGCGGTACTTTAGCAAGTATTTGCGGGTTGTTAAAAGTCTCCCAACTGTCTTGTAGTTGCTGCACTTGCCATGGGCAAGTGCGCGGGTAGGTTGTTTTTCGGTTAACGTATACCGGTTACGGTATCATTTCCATCCATATTTGGTGGTCTTATTAGATCTTTCTTTGGACTTTTAACCTTGGTGATCAATCTCTTGAGTTATTTCTCATCGTTCTTGGCACGATTGTTGTCAACCCGGGTGTCTCACACCTTCACTGTGGTTAACGAGACTTGGCTTATCCTTAGGAACCACATTGTAGTCCTATAGGTGTATGTTCTATAATGCTTTCATTGTTATCTGAACTTTGTTGTTCGGTTATTACAGCCTCTTGGCGGGTAGGTTTGGTATTAGTCCAACCTCGACTAATTTCTTAGTCGGTTTGTATACCATAGTTGGTATTATCAAACATTACAGACCGTAGACTCTCTTGTCTCGGGCTAGCCACTATATCCTCCTTGCTTCATTGCGCGATTGTGCTTCTCTTCTTGCTGGCTACTCATGGTTCTCGTGAATGCGAAGCATGTCGCCCCATGGTGCCATAAATTCCATTATCCTTTATTTAGGATCTTCAATCCTCCGCCATTAAGTGCGGTCCTTGTCATTTAATGGGAACCGTCTTCGGGACTTCCAGTGCTTGGACTCTACCGTATGACAGGTTCTTTTTCTAATAAGGTTCGTTTTGCAACTGCCAAATCGGGTTTTACCCGAGTGTGAGAGGTCTTTCCATCTCTCTCGCGTTCTTTCCCAACTTAATACCGTGGGTTGCGGAGGGCAGGGTATGGTTGTTGTAGGTTTCTGGTTCACACGGAAATTCCTAACTAGCGTACCTCACACGCTAACACTCAACCCTTAGCCCTAAGTCTCTAATTCCTAACTCGGTATTTTCCTAAACTCGGTATTTCATCCATCAGAGCGATACTTCGCTCTGATACCACTTTTTGTAACACCCCTACCGCTAATACCGTCATTACTGTACAATACCTACCTTCGCAGCGGACACTCCATACACAACGGCGGGTGTACAATGCCGTTAGTCACCCACGTGACTAACAAGGCGAGTTACAATACTACATACTATCGGTCTGATGAATTGAACATACCGAGTACTCTACATAATACAATACCTTCCCTTGCATACTCAACCATAATTCAATTACAACTTCCAATACATTACTATACCGAGTCTACTATAATCCTTAAATTACCGATATAGTTTGGAACTTCCAACCTTCGCAATACATTACAGATACAATCCCTATTACACGACTACCCATGCTTACGTAGCAGTCCCCGTCCTACTCTCTCGAACGGTGGTCGGCTTCGGGTACCTGCACACTAAAAACGTTCCCCCTAGGGGGTCAGCTTACGCTGAATATGAATTTCGCATATACCGCGTGCTAACCGCGGTACGCCGACTACTTAGGGTCGGATATACATGGAGTTCATTTTACATGCATACATACATACATACTCATGCTACAACAATACAATCGACAATACTTACATACACATACAAGGTCCATTACTTACTAAGGAAGAAGATTCGATAGTCAGCCGTTCGTATTAGTTATTTATTCATTACTCTTTCGTTGTGTTACTCATTACTCTGTTTGTACGGTGTTCGACATTCGCTACCCTACTCATACTCACTCCTTACTCTTGCATACTCATCACTCCATGTTCAATACCTTACTCGCACACGATCCTTATTCTGTACTTGTTACTATACTTGTGCATACTCACTACTCAATACTCCAAACTTACTCATACGTACTCAATACTCGATACTTACTCATACATACTCAATACTCGGTACTCATTACATACTCATACATACGCAATACTCAATACTCATTACTTTGGCCTCTGGGCGGAGTCATACACAAGACTCGCCACCGGACCTACAATACGAGGGCTATACGCTTAGCTCCTCAAATACTCAAATGCCCGTTTCTACCGGACTACTCAAATTCCCAACACTCTTCTCTCAGAGTACAATACAATCTCATGGATTAGCCTAGAAGTATCTCTCTTGATAACCTCCACTAGCTTAGGGAATTGCAACCGACTAGTATCCTCATATTTAAGGGTTTCCCCAACGTATCGAATACTCTCATGTTCGGGACATACTTACATCAGTCGGGTCCTCTCATTATGGGTCGACTAATTGCTAAGGGGTTTGGAGATCCCTCGTCATTCTTTACTACTCTCATGGTTCATGTCTTGCACCAAGATTAATTCCTCTAATAGAGGTTACTTATACTCTCCCACTACTTATTGTTTGTGGATTACTCGTTTCGGTTCTCCTACCGTTATCGGAAGGTTATTACTCCCGTACACTCCCTCACATTCTAGTGAGTTCATTGGGTTGCGTTATCGTTTATTGATTCGTTAGTATAGTGTGTTGCTATGGTTCCATTAGTACACAGCATGACTCTTACTACGAGTCACTACACAACAAGGCTCATCTATGAGTCGAACTACGCACCGAATGAAGCCACACTATCAATCAAGAAGGGTTAGCTCACACAACATACAGCAAGACATACCATGAAAGGCAATAAACCGTTTTCATGCTTTAGTCTTAATTAGCCGGCATACAGCACACAAATCAACGTAACTCGGTTAGCATACGGGGCATGAGAAAATCATACCTTTCACCGGGGTTAGCTCTACCATGTGTTCCCTCGTTCCTTGGTTCACACTTGTTCCACTGATAATGTTCCAACATTGTTATTAATACTATACTCTTATGATACACAAATAATTACTACTCCCGTACTTACCCCGTTATCCCGGTGTACTTAATGTTCTCATGCTCTCAACTTACTTGGTTACTTTTCATACTTGTTTTCCTACTCATATACTTACTTTCTTACCTTTACTACTTCATTTATAGCGTACTACTACATATATATGCATATATATATATACATACATATGATTACTATAATCATATAATAAAATATTTTTTTTGTTTTTTTTTTGTTTTTGACTCGACCGAACTTACAAGTCCGGTCGCAAGTCCGGTCCATTCCAGTAGCTCTCATTACGGGAGAATTTTCTGGTCCGACCGAACTTGCATGTCCGGTCGCAAGTCCGGTCCATTCCAGAAGGTTTCAGACGGGAAAATTTTCTGGTTCGACCGAACTTGCAAGTCCGGTCGCAAGTCCGGTCCATTCCAAAAGGTTTCGGTCTTTGTGATTCTAGGCTCGACCGACCTTGCAAGTTCGGTCCCAAGGTCGGTCCGGCCCAGTACTTCAGTTTTAAAATCTGTTTTCAGTTCCCTTCTTTACCCATTTCTTTCCCAATCTTCCTACATGTAATCCCACATGATTTAGCACCATTTAGGCTTCCTAAAATACCTCAATTCATCCACCAAATCCATTACTAAATCCATCAATCAACTTACACGATTTTCCTCACTTCCTTTCCAACTCATGTAACAGTTTTTGTTACACTTATGCTATAGATTTTAAAACTCAATTCTCCCATCCAATACTTCCTCAACCAATGTTATTCCTAGCATTCTAAATACTTCTCCTTACCATGCCAATTCATTCCCAAGCCATTGCACTACCTACACCCAAGTTCCAACACTCTTTTTACAAAATCCTGCACACTAATTTCTTCCTAGTTCTACAATGCATTTTGATACCTCTCTTGCTATAGATTTTGTATCTTAACTTCACATACTACAATCATTTATCCATGGTTTCTAAACCTCTTTACTAAACCCAATACACACCTTGATTCTCCCATTCACCAAGTCACTCTTAATACACAATTCTTACTAAAATTTCACCATAGTTCACCTATTTTCCTTACTTATCCACATATCTCCTTTCTCATCAAATTCATCCCTATTCTAGCCAAACCACAAGGGTTCTACCAGCACACATACAAATCTTTATAACCAATAATCTCAATCACAATACTAATACATCTTTACTTCCTCAATAACAATACTAGTACACATACCCCATTCATTTGGCTCTAAGGCCTACAAATCCACACATTTGCTCACAAATATTCAAACATTCACAACTACAATACTAGTACAATATTTTAGGTTCTTTTATTTGTTTACCCATTCCCATTACACTAATGCATTAAATTAAGCATTGAGAAGGAGCTCTTACTTGAGCTTATATTTTCCTTCTTTCTTTTCCAATCCTCTTCTTCCTCTCTTTCTCGCACCAATCGGTCAAATGGGTATGGAGTTGTCAAACTCCATCCCAACACCCAAGACACAAAATGCATTTTAATTATCCTTCTAAACCCTTAGAGAATTCTAATTCATTAAAAGGGCTTAGAGTACAAGTTAGGGTTTTACCTTTGGAGATCTTTGAGGGGGATTCTCACCCTTGAATCAAGAAGGGGGTTACTCCACCATTGGAGGGTTGAAACAATGCTCCAAAGCAAGAGAAAAACAAGGTAAGAGAGAGAGGCAAAATTGGCCATACTCAAGAGATGGAGAAAAGTGAGGTCTTTCATGGAGATTTTTACCTTGTTGGAAAGAGGAGACTCCAAGCTCCATAATGGTGTGCTTTTCTCTTCAAATGGGGAAAACCCATGTAGATGAAGTTGCTCATTTTCGGATTTTGAAAAGATAGGAATGTAGAGCTTGAAGAGGGGAGTTCAAATATGCATTTTATTTTACATTTGGAGCTCAAATGGAGCTAGAGCATGAGGAGAAAGAAGAGAAGCCATGGGAGGTGTTGAAGCTTCTCAAAATCACCGGCAAGGGGGAGAGGGAGTTGCAGCCGGCTGGGAAGGAGGAGAAGGAAAGAGAGAGAGGGGAAAAGAAAAGTAAGGAGGAGAGAGAGTCCCCCTTTACTTTTGTACTTTTTACTTTTAGCTTTTTGATTTACTTATTTGCTAGTTGTGTGTGTGAGAGAGGCTGTTTACACTAGTAAAAACTGGCCCCCACAGTTATACTAGTTGGAGCATTTTTCGTCTTTTATAGAAAACTGTAACGCCCCAAAATTCCTATATCTTCTTATCATATTAAACATATACAAGTGGTAGTAGCGGAAGCATTAAACTAGCGGGGCGCTACCGCCACGTTCACAACTTCTATGAACGCTAAGGCTTAATAACTTACATATCCAAATTTTAACAAAGTTTACAAACTGACTTTAAAACATAAAACCAAAACTCCAGAAGACTGGGTGAAAGTCTCTAATCCCTTAGCCCACACTCTCGAGCTCCTTTAAGTCATCTTCATTTCCTGTATCTGTGGTCATTCAAACAATCACAGAGAAGGGACCACAGGGCATAATGCCAAAAATCAGCAACGCTGAGTAAAATCAAAGCTACCATCAAAAGAAGTAGTATATCAAAATAGCCACTGATCATAGCCACTCTTAATCATTTAATAGCAAGTAATATTCAGAATAGACCAAGTACTTATCATGATAATTAGTATTAACAATAACAGTTTGAGTACATCAATAAGCCATCAGATATATTTAGTTCATAACCAACCAATATATATCAAGTAGGATAATTAACCACCCAAATACTCAAGTAATAACAACATGGTGTCCAAGTATGCTTAGATAGGATATAATCCAATTCATTTAATTGATTATCCATTCAACTCCTCCATTTCTATCCAAACCAGTTCAAGGGACGAATCCCGATCTTTAAGGCGATCCAACCTTTAATCGGTTCAAGGGACGAATCCCGATCTTTAAGGCGATCCAACCTTTCCCAAACGCACTCCAGGCCCTAAAAGATGTGCACACCCCCTATAGTACCTTTAAACTATAGTGTAGGAAACCATGAAGCATCTCATGAGCCCAAGGCATACCATGAGTCCGATATATCATAAGAGGCAGTCACTGCCCAAGTTCCATATATGGCCATATCTCAACAATCCATTCCAATGATTACTCATTGAACCAGAGTATAACAATTAAAGTATAGCAAGACTCAAAGCAAGTCACTTAACAAAGTTGTATCATTCTCAAAGAACATAACAACAACCAAAACAACACTTAAGGCCAGGTTAAAACCATATAACTTCCACAGGCACTTGCCAGATCACACAGCAATAAATATCAGCTTAGCAATTCAAACCATAATACCTTAAGACCAAGTCTTGATCAAACAAACAAATCATATCCATTTCAGTTCTATTATTAACTATCTCATCCAGATTAGCTTAAGACATAATTTAATTACAACCTGAATCAAAGCATAATTGGTTCCTAACATTTTCGGTCACAATATTAACCAGATTAGCTTAGGAGTTAATCCAACCATAAACAACCTTCTAAAACAGTACATAAGTTCCTAACATATTAGACTTTAAGACTTTAAGACCTTAGTTAAACTATCATCTTCATCCTAAAATCATGCTATACATCTCTTTAATAGTTCATGGCCAATTCTGCCATAATAGGTTCTAATGACCAGAATAATCAACAATCATGTTTTTAGCCCTAGGACACATCTAGTTTACACTAATTAACTTCCAACTGAAAGCAGTTGTACTAGACATCTAATTCACCAGATTAGCTCTTCTAGTAATCACACTTAACATCTTAAAAATTCTATACTTTCACCTATGTTACTCGGCCATACAATCAGATAGGTTCTAGGTTAGTTAAGCACCAAAACACTTGATTAATGCTCTAGAATTCCACCCACAAATCTGGTGATTAAACAAAACTCTTTAAGACACCATTTATCCTAGATTATAACAACACCAGATTAGACTAAAGATCATCCAAACAATCATAATTACCTCTAGGTATTCCCACTTACTAAACAGCACAAAACACCATAAACAAGCTCTTAAGCAATCAGTAATCAAAGGTAGGTTGTAAACACATCCTTTTCTTCCTTAAAACACTTTTCTAACTTTCTAGCTTTAGGCTAATAAATACCTACGAATTTTAATTAGATAATATAGGGTAATACTCCTGTACAACATACAGATTTATTAAGGGATGGTAACCATGAAGTTACACCAAACAAACCATAACAATTTCAGCCTCAATAACACACATATAACCAGATAAGTTTCAAGATCAATTAAGCTTAAAACCATGCTTAAACATCACAAATCAACTCCCATGTATTCGGTTATATAGGTTAGGTCTTTAAGCACCTTTTTCTTCCTTAAAGCTTTTTCCAACTCAATGGTTTTGTGCCCCAAAATACCAACGAATTTACATAATCCATAAAGAGGTACTAGTCTTTGAAAACATATAGATTTGTGAAGGGATAGTAACCTTGAAGTTACCTTAAGAATTGATGAAGAAAACCTTCTTTAAGACCTTGGAAACTCTTGCTGGAACTAGGACATCCTAAGACACCTTTGGAGCACCTAACTTGGACATGGAAATGGAGTGAGTTCTCATGGTTTCTCCTCTGATTTTCGGCCACCAACAGCTAGGAATGGATGGTTAACTTCTAGGAACACCTTACTTCAAGGATTGGAATTGGTATGGAGCTTTCTCCCCCTTCCTTCCTTTCTCGTTCTAAGCTTTCTTTCTACATGGGTTTCTTCCTTCTTTGCCTTCTTCTTACTGATTACAATGGGTTTAAATGGTGGATGAATGATTTGGAAAGGTAAAGATGGTACAAGGATCTCTCTTCTTCTTCTTTGCTCTCAGCCAAGAAAAGAACAACAAGGTAAGCTTTATTTCTCTTCTTCCCTAATGAAGGACGAAATATTGATGCTGGATGGAGTATTTTGGATTGTGGTGGCTGATGGTATTTATAGGCAAGGGCTGATCCTTGTCAATTTCCTCCTTGATTAAGTAAACTTCTAAGTGGTGACACCTTAGGCTCCATTTGCTAGCTTCTGATTGGCTCATAATAAGGCTTAATATAAGAAAGACAACACATGGGCTGACTAAGGGAGGTGGGCAGCAGCCTATTCTCATTGGACCAAGGTGTGGTCTAATAGTGTGGTGACACCTCCTACTAGGCTGCATAGGTGTCGGGCTCCTATTGGTCCTAGTGTTAACCAATGTTAATTTGACACCTCGTGCTTGCCACCTCGTGCTTGCCATCTCATGCTTGCCACCTCATGCTTGCCACCTCGTGCTTAAAGACGTCCTACTTGCCTACTAGCTTGGTCGTGCTTAAGACGTCCTACTAGCTTGCTAGCTTGCTGAGTCACCTACTTGCTTACTAGCTTGATGAGTCACCTACTTGCTTGCTAGCTTTCCCAAGCGGCTGCATCACCTACTTGTGTGTTTACTACATAAGCTAGCTGCTGCATCACCAACTAGCTTGGTTGTCACAATGTTATTGAAGCATTCTAGCTAGCTACTTTTAAAACAATACAAGAAGTGCTATTAAGGACTTTTCTGGTCCTAATATGTACTTATGCCAATATTAGGGTTTAAAAGTGCTTTATAGCTTATTAAGACTTAAACAGCAACATAAATCATTCCTTAGAAACTTGGGGATTTACATTCACTCCCTCTTAAGAAAAGCTTCGACCCCGAAGCTCCAACTATTCCCAACACATTCAACCAATATGATCAAGACATAGCCAATAACCACAATATGAACCATTAAGGTCAAGACATAACCAATATTCACTTATGTATTCATTCATAGCAAAAATCCAAACATAAGCAGAAAGCATTCCTTAATTATTCAAAACAAAGCACACATCTCATACCTCACTTTACAAGCCTCGTATCAAAACCTGCAAGTTAGTTTAACAAATATGCAAGGAAACAACGTGCCTTACTCTCCAACCCATTCAACCCATCCTAGGTTCATTTTTAATCCTTAATCAAGAGCGTCCTTGCTCTGATACCACTTTGTAACGCCCCAAAATTCCTATATCTTCTTATCATATTAAACATATACAAGTGGTAGTAGCGGAAGCATTAAACTAGCGGGGCGCTACCGCCACGTTCACAACTTCTGTGAACGCTAAGGCTTAATAACTTACATATCCAAATTTTAACAAAGTTTACAAACTGACTTTAAAACATAAAACCAAAACTCCAGAAGACTGGGTGAAAGTCTCTAATCCCTTAGCCCACACTCTCGAGCTCCTTTAAGTCATCTTCATTTCCTGTATCTGTGGTCATTCAAACAATCACAGAGAAGGGACCACAGGGCATAATGCCAAAAATCAGCAACGCTGAGTAAAATCAAAGCTACCATCAAAAGAAGTAGTATATCAAAATAGCCACTGATCATAGCCACTCTTAATCATTTAATAGCTCAAGTAATATTCAGAATAGACCAAGTACTTATCATGATAATTCAAGTATTAACAATAACAGTTTGAGTACATCAATAAGCCATCAGATATATTTAGTTCATAACCAACCAATATATATCAAGTAGGATAATTAACCACCCAAATACTCAAGTAATAACAACATGGTGTCCAAGTATGCTTAGATAGGATATAATCCAATTCATTTAAATTGATTATCCATTCAACTCCTCCATTTCTATCCAAACCAGTTCAAGGGACGAATCCCGATCTTTAAGGCGATCCAACCTTTAATCGGTTCAAGGGACGAATCCCGATCTTTAAGGCGATCCAACCTTTCCCAAACGCACTCCAGGCCCTAAAAGATGTGCACACCCCTATAGTACCTTTAAACTATAGTGTAGGAAACCATGAAGCATCTCATGAGCCCAAGGCATACCATGAGTCCGATATCATAAGAAGGCAGTCACTGCCAAGTTACATATGGCCATATCAACAATCCATTCCAATGAATTACTCATTGAACCAGAGTATAACAATTAAAGTATACAAGATCAAAGCAAGTACTTAACAAAGTTTGTATCATTCTCACAAAGAACATAACAACAACCAAACAACACTTAAGGCCAGGTTAAACCATATAATCTTACATGGCACCTTGGCCAGATCACACAGCATAAACATATCAGCTTAGCAATTCAACCATAATTACCTTAAGACCAAGTCTTGATCAAACAAACAAATCATATCCATTTCAGTTCTATTATTAACTATCTCATCCAGATTAGCTTAAGACATAATTTAATTACAACCTGAATCAAAGCATAATTGGTTCCTAACATTTTCGGTCACAATATTAACCAGATTAGCTTAGGAGTTAATCCAACCATAAACAACCTTCTAAAACAGTACATACAAGTTCCTAACATATTAGACTTTAAGACTTTAAGACCTTAGTTAAAACTATCATCTTCATCCTAAAATCATGCTATACATCTCTTTAATAGTTCATGGCCAATTCTGCCATAATAGGATGCCAATGACCAGAATAATCAACAATCATGTTTTTAGCCCTAGGACACATCTAGTTTACACTAATTAACTTCCAACTGAAAGCAGTTGTACTAGCATCTAATTCACCAGATTAGCTCTTCTAGTAATCACACTTAACATCTTAAACAATTCTATACTTTCACCTATGTTACTCGGCCATAAATCAGATAGGTTCTAGGTTAGTTAAGCCCTAAAACACTTGATTAATGCTCTAGAATTCCACCCACAAATCTGGTGATTAAACAAAACTCTTTAAGACACCATTTATCCTAGATTATAACAACACCAGATTAGACTAAAGATCATCCAAACAATCATAATTACCTCTAGGTTATTCCCACTACTAAAGCAGCAAAACACCATAAACAAGCTCTTAACAATCAGTAATCAAAGGTAGGTTGAAACACATCCTTTTCTTCCTTAAAACACTTTTCTAACTTTCTAGCTTTAGGCTAATAAATACCTACGAATTTTAATTAGATAATAAAGGGTAATACTCCTGTACAACATACAGATTTATTAAGGGATGGTAACCATGAAGTTACACCAAACAAACCATAACAATTTCAGCCTCAATAACACACATATAACCAGATAAGTTTCAAGATCAATTAATCTTCAAACCATGCTTAAACATCACAAATCAACTCCCATGTATTGGTTAATAGGTAGGTCTTAAGGAACCTTTTCTTCCTTAAGCTTTTCCAACCAATGGTGTACCCCAAAATACCAACGAATATGTACTAATGCCAATGTAACCCCCACGATACCACACATTCCTTTACTACAGACAATACGAGACTTAAGTCTTTGAAAACATATAGATTTGTGAAGGGATAGTAACCTTGAAGTTACCTTAAGAATTGATGAAGAAAACCTTCTTTAAGACCTTGGAAACTCTTGCTGGAACTAGGACATCCTAAGACACCTTTGGAGCACCTAACTTGGACATGGAAATGGAGTGAGTTCTCATGGTTTCTCCTCTGATTTTCGGCCACCAACAGCTAGGAATGGATGGTTAACTTCTAGGAACACCTTACTTCAAGGATTGGAATTGGTATGGAGCTTTCTCCCCCTTCCTTCCTTTCTCATTCTAAGCTTTCTTTCTACATGGGTTTCTTCCTTCTTTGCCTTCTTCTTACTGATTACAATGGGTTTAAATGGTGGATGAATGATTTGGAAAGGTAAAGATGGTAAGGATCTCTTCTTCTTCTTTGCTCTCAGCCAAGAAAAGAACAACAAGGTAAGCTTTATTTCTCTTCTTCCCTAATGAAGGACGAAATATTGATGCTGGATGGAGTATTTTGGAGTGGTGGCTGATGGATTTATAGGCAAGGGCTGATCCTTGTCAATTTCCTCCTTGATTAAGTAAACTTCTAAGTGGTGACACCTTAGGCTCCATTTGCTAGCTTCTGATTGGCTCATAATAAGGCTTAATATAAGAAAGACAACACATGGGCTGACTAAGGGAGGTGGGCAGCAGCCTATTCTCATTGGACCAAGGTGTGGTCTAATAGTGTGGTGACACCTCCTACTAGGCTGCATAGGTGTCGGGCTCCTATTGGTCCTAGTGTTAACCAATGTTAATTTGACACCTCGTGCTTGCCACCTCGTGCTTGCCATCTCATGCTTGCCACCTCATGCTTGCCACCTCGTGCTTAAAGACGTCCTACTTGCCTACTAGCTTGGTCGTGCTTAAGACGTCCTACTAGCTTGCTAGCTTGCTGAGTCACCTACTTGCTTACTAGCTTGATGAGTCACCTACTTGCTTGCTAGCTTTCCCAAGCGGCTGCATCACCTACTTGTGTGTTTACTACATAAGCTAGCTGCTGCATCACCAACTAGCTTGGTTGTCACAATGTTATTGAAGCATTCTAGCTAGCTACTTTTAAAACAATACAAGAAGTGCTATTAAGGACTTTTCTGGTCCTAATATGTACTTATGCCAATATTAGGGTTTAAAAGTGCTTTATAGCTTATTAAGACTTAAACAGCAACATAAATCATTCCTTAGAAACTTGGGGATTTACAAAAACGCTCGTTATTTTACCCGGTTTTGATACTATTCACTAACGGGGCCCGTTTTCTGGAATTTTCTCGTTTCTTTATTTTTACTGAATATTAAGCTTCCGTTAATGCTTAATAACAGTTGTTTAATGATTTATAATTTTTACGGGTTCGTTTGACCACTTTAAATCACGTTTTCGGGTTTTCCCGAAAAACGTGCGCTAAAGCTCTATTAGCGTTTTAATACCTTATTTGGATCCGTTTTCTTTGGGAATCATTCCCATATACTAATTAGGCATTAATAAGCCTTAGGAATCCTTATAATACTCTAACCGAGGTCTCGTACCTCCTATGGTTATTTAACGCTTACTTTAGCATTTTCCGCTTTCTAAGCGTTTTCTCATTTCTTTTGGATTTATTTTCTTGATCAAAATTACTTAGGCACTATTAGGCCCTTAAATACCATATTAAAGTATTCTAATCACCATATTTAAGTTCGGGGTATTTCAAAACTGAAGATGGTCATGCATATCTTTCTACTATAGACATGTTCCATTACAATTACTATTGAATAGTGAGTCTATTCGGTTGAAAGATGAGTTGTACATGGTGATTGATGAGTATATAGGAAAGAATACCAACAAAAATCAGTCCCCTTCAATTTTTGCATCTTTTCACCAATAACCCTCTCACCGTCTATTGATGGTGAGAGTAACATCAAGACTGCATTCCTTGAGGTATTACTTGTCATCTACAAAAATTTCATGCATCGTGTAAAATGTTTGTGTTCTAATTTGGTCTTTTATGTAATTTAATAGGAATTCAAATCACTTGAATATGAAGAGAATACTTGTACGAAGTCTCAGCTGGATCTTTATTTGGAAGAGCCAAGGTATAAGCTTTCTGATGAGATGAATAATAAGTTTGATATAATGAATTATTGGAGAACACATGCTATTCAATATCCCGTGGTGGCTGCCACGGCACGAGATGTGCTTAGTGTTCCTATAACAAGTGTTGCTTCTGAAAGTGCTTTTAGTATGGGTGGAAAAGCTCATGATTAGTGTCGTAGTTCACTTGATCATGAGGTTATGGAAGCTTTAATGTGTTCAAACAATTGGTTGTTTAGTGGTAAAGGTAAATACTTGTAGTATAGTTATTATTGTGAAATATTACTTGAATATCTGATGTTACATGTGTTAAACAACGAGTATTGTTCTTAAATGATAGATTTGAGCAAAGAGAATGCTACGTTGGAGGCTCTCACAGCTAGTTTGAGCTTAGTAGATAAAGAATTTAACAAATCATAAGCTTGACTGGTGAAGAACTTTTGGTAGGTTGCAGATGCTGATGTACTGATAATTACACCATGATGCTGCTTTTTTGTGAATGAAATATGTTTTTGGTTTTTTGTAAATGATACAACACAAGTGGTGTGTTTAGATGGTGTCTAAGGGTGAACAAAAGTTGAAGATGTATATTTTTTGTAAGTATGATCTTGGTGATAGATCTCTTAGTGAATTATGTAGTAGCAGTGCGAATATTGTGTTGTATAATGTTCTTCTAACTATTATATAGAGCTTGCTGGTGTGTAATGCTTGCTGCTGGTTGGATTTCCCTGTTCCATTGGAAGTGGAAGAAACTATGAACAAATTAATCAATTTACTAATTCAAAACCAAGCTAGCTAACTGACTGACTTATAACGGATTGATTGATGAATATATAGTTACCATGCTTGCTAATAATGATACAGTTGCATTTGATACCACTTTCGCTAACGGTTTGTACACCACATAATTCATAGTAGTTCTGATTTCAGATTTCGAAACGTTGGTGTGATCGGATGAGCAAGTAGTAGTAGTATTATACGGAGTTGTTCTAGAGACTTCACGGGTCTGATTGTTTAATTGATCAAATTTCACCAATTAAGAAGAGATGATATTATATTGATAGAAGAAAGAAAGAATATAAAAACAGACCTGAAGCTGCTATAGTTGTTGAGAGGAGGAAAGTAATAACCTGGTTGGTTTAACCAGAACTATTTTTATTTATGGTTTTTTGTTTGTCAATCACTTTTAGATTTCCTACTACATGAAATTTTGACGTTGTATTAAGATATTCTCTATCTGGATTAGGGAATGAATCATTTGTTTTTATTTTCGCTCTATTTGATTAACTGGGATCATGTATAAATCTAGATAGGATTCATAATAAGAAACCTATGGAAAGAGCACATGTTATCAGATTTATGAATTCATAGGAAACTGAGCAGTACTCTGGATTCTTTGCACAACATATCATTCAAAGTCTATATAAGTTATTGTGTTGGTTTAAAAAATGGGTCGGGTGGGTTGGGTTAGGATTGAATGATTTTAAATGGGTTGGGTTAGGGTCATGATTTTTCACCCTGATTATTTTTGGGTTGGGTTGGGTTAATATTATTTTAAATGGGTTAGGTTAGGGTTGAAGGCGGTGTTGGGTTGGTCGGGATGGATATGTTTAACATTTGGATAGACTAAATTAGGCACATGTTGACAAATCGTTTTCTAAGATGTGAACAATCTTATTTTGGCTCATGTTGATAAGGATCGATAAGAATGAATTACGACATACTCAAACAAAAACAGAAGCAGTAGTTGGTCGACTTATATATTTATTTCGCACGTAAAGACACACAACGACCGTAATAAAGTATCGATCGATCCCTTATGTAAAAATAGACATCACACAAGGTTTCCGCAAGTTTTGTCTTACAGATAAACAGTGTATGGGGATGAGCAATCGCTATTAGCCATTCAGTATTCACCACTATGACTAACGCCTAGACATCTTCAGCATTCTCTATTCGCATACATATATCTTATATGCGCGCAGCTAGCTTCTCATAAAAAAAAGGTGCCAATTTGAGTTTTTGTTTTTGTTGTGTATGTATATTTGCACAGATAAACACACAAAATGTCTTTGACTCATGAAATGTGATCATATATATAGAAACGTATAGAGGAAAATCGATCTTGGAAAACAGATTCAGAATTCCTCGACGAAGATGTAAAAGAGTGCTCATTTACAAATTTATATAATAAGAACAAGATATTATCCCGCGTCTTAATTTTTGAAAATATATAAATCTAAAAAAAAAACAAGAAATAAATCATTTACTATGAATAAACATTTGGTAGTGAGTGAATGAACCCTAGCTACATTCCAGTACGTCTTGTCATATATATAAGCCCCACATGATAGCAGAAAATTTGCATGGTTATATATCAAGAAGCTGATATCTATACATTGCTCAATAATGTTATCTATTCAAGGCCACACTAGAGAAATTTCCACCGCACTCAGTCCTGGCGACCAGATAGCTCGTTGATCTTCTAAATTCTTGATTTTATCGTGATCAATAGTCACTCAGTTATTGCCTTGTAAACTAGGTTTCCGGTCACTTATATATATTTAAAAAAAATAGAAGGCCACAAAACAAACATGCGTACATAAACATACACACGTATAATCTCATATTCGAATTAATTAATCAACAAAAGTGTAATGTGACATTATAACTATACACAGAGCATAAGAGTAATTAAACACCACTTTGGAGAATGAGGACCGCTATATAACTAAAATCGTCCGAACGTAAATCTAAAAATACATGAGTTGTCAAAGCATGGTGCGTAATTGGGGAAGAAGAACGGAGAAGAAGGGAGAAAGACGAGAGAAAGATGTTATTGATTGAATATTGAACGATAATATCTGACACTTTACGGAGGGAGGGTATGTGCACTGGTGGGTGATTGCAAAAATGACTCAAATATTGCACTGTAAAAGATAAATCAGGGTGGGTAGTAGTTAGGAAATTTAACTTCCCTATGAGCCGCCTGTAGACTGTTGGATCTTCAAGTATTTCTCGACTGTCCTTGTACAGTTTCTGATGTAACTGTAATGGTGAGACTGAAGGCCAACAATCCTACATATTATAGTCTGATAGGATTTGGGAAGTATACTTCCTCTGTGACATGATCAGTCTATCATTTGTTTCAATGAATTCAATGCCAAGAAAGTAATTTAACTTGCCTAAATCTTTTATTATAAATTGATCATGAAGTTACTGTTTCAGATTTCGAATTTCAACTTTATCATTGCCGGTAATCATAATATCATCAACATAAATGACAAGAAAAGTTGTTTTTAAGAATGTTTCTTTGAGGCCATAGAGAGATTTGTTTAACTTACAAGCTTTATTTTTTACCTTCAACTGTTAAGCCTTACGGTATTTACATATATACATTTTCCTTTAAATCTCCATGTAAGAAGATGTTGTTAACATCTAGCTGATCAATAGCCCACCCCTTTTTTATTGAAAGAATGGCTAATGCACGAATGGTTGTAAGTTTAACCACTGGTGAAAAAGTCTCCTCATAGTCAAGGCCATATTTTTGTGTGAAACCCCTCACAACCAGTCTAGCCTTGAACCTTTTAAGGCTGCCATCAGGTTTGATCTTTATTTTATAGATCCATTTGGAAGATATTGGCTTCTTTCCTTTGGGAAGGTCTATTATACTCCATGTTTGATTTTCTTTTAGAGCCTGAAATTCTTTTGACATAGCATCAACTGTTAGCGTCTTTATGATTCTTATTTACTTTGTAGCCCTTTTAACTTATGTTGAGCAGTGTACATATTGATTAGACCGTTGGTTTGTTTAGTATAAGTAGAGAGTTTTGTCTTAAACCCGGTGGATTAGTATGCGCGACTATTTTTTGTATCTTAGTCGTGTGTCTCTGTAAACTCTCAAGGAAGAACGTTTTTCTCTTCCTGTTCGACTAATCCAAAGCAGTGTTTTCATTCTTCTTTCTCTATTCTTGAGCGACGTCTTCTTCTGGTTTCTGTCAAGAGTGTGGGTAGACAAATGTTATCATGGTATCAGAGCACCGATCCCGTGCTTCAATTCTAGCTACTTCCGTCTTTCCCAAAATCTGATTTCCTGTTTCTACACATTTTCGCTGCGAAACCCTAACAAGATCGTTACCCGTCTATCGTATTTGTAACCCGTCTCCATCATCGTTCTCTCTTCAAGCCTCGCAAAATGGCCGACGACGGACTCAAGAAGGGCTCCGAAGGCGACGGACTCAGCAAAGATTACAACAGTGCGACTATGGACAGCGGAGACCCTCTGTACCTGAGTAGCACCGAGAACCCTGGTCTGATCTTGGCCAACAAGTTTGATGGGCAAGGTTTCGCATGTTGGAAGATGCAAATCTCCATGGCCATCGGATCGAAGAATAAAATGGGTTTTCTGGATGGAACCCAGAAGAAACCGACAGAAAATGAGAGCAAGATACGCGCCTGGAATCGGTCGGATTCTATGGTCAGATCTTGGCTGCAGATGGCTCTCGACAAGAAGATTGGTGAGACTATTCTCTTTGCACCCACTGCCGCACACGCCTGGAAGCAATTATGCTCCAGATATGAGCATTCCGACGCCACGCGTATCTACGACCTGGAGCATCGCCTAGCTACCCACCGCCCATGGAAACGAGGCCATCATCGACTACTTTGCAAAGATGAAGAAATTGTGGGACGAAATTGACGCCACCAGTCTAGTCCCCACTTGTTCTTGCGGTAATTGCACATGTGAAGCATCAAAGAAGATCGCTGAGTATGTGCGAGAGAGGAGGGTAATCAAGTTTCTCATGGGCCTAAACGACCGGTTTGGAATTATCAGGGGAAACATCCTCATGTTGTCCCCTTTACCCGACATCGATAAGGTCTTCTCCCATCTCATCCAGGAAGAACAACAAAAACACTTGACGGGTTCGAGTGAAGGCAGTTCCTTATCCTTCTCGGTCGAGCAGAACAGAAAGCTGGGAGGGAGACCTTCGAATCAGAGCACCAGACGCACGAACTTGCAGTGCACCCACTGCAACAAGTTGGGGCATAGTGAAGAAAGGTGCTACCAAAAGATAGGGTTCCCACCAAACTGGAGGAACGTCAAAGGGAAAAGGAGTACTGCCAACGTTGCTGGAACCTTTACTGCTGGAAACCCGGAAGGAAGAAATGAAGAAGCAAATACTGCTGCAAAAGATCCATTTGGAGGAATCTTGAGCCAAGAACAGATGAGCAAGCTATATGAGTACATTAGCAGCAAATCCAGCGCCAACAATGATTGTCAAGCCTCAACTGATGCACCAGGTGGAGGTTTTGTGGGTAACTTTTCTCAACCGAATCTCTGCCTGACTTGTGTGTGTGAGGAAACATCTGTTGAACGTAAATGCTATAATTATACAAAATTTAATCAGAAGAATAACCCTAAGACTGATGGCAATTGCTTGTTCTGTGACTCTTGTTTACCAAATGGAACTTCCATAAGTTATAATTGTCTGCTTAGTGAATCTTGTTCTACAAATGACCATGCCTCCATGAATGCTGAGAAACAACATGTTTTTAAACCGACAGACTGGATTCTAGATACAGGCGCTTCAGATCACATGTGTGGGGATCTGAAGCTGTTCAACAAGTATTATGTTCTTGAAAATTGTCATACAGTGGGAATGCCCGATGGACACCCACAAACTGTTAGCATTATAGGCGATGTTAAAATAAACTCCTTGCTTACCTTGAAGAATGTATTATATGTTCCTGCTTTCAAATTCAATTTGGTTTCTATCAGTAAACTCTCTGAATGTCTTGGAGGAAATTTCACCTTCGATTCCACATCATGTTTTTATCAGGGTTATGAGAAGAAGGATCCAGTAAAAATTGGCAATTTCAGACGTGGGCTTTATATCTTGGATAAGGAATGTGACAAGAAAGATAGAAAAGGACATTTTTCACTGGCTTGTAAAGATAGGTCTATTAGTTTAGGGTTTGATTGTGATGATAAGGTGAATCTGTGGCATCACAGATTAGGGCATGTGCCTAGAGATAAGCTTTTCCAACTTGATCTCATTGATTCCATGTATAAGAATAAACAATTTGTGTGTGAATCCTGCTGTAGATCCAAGAGTCATAGACTCCCATTTAAATCTGAAACAATGAGAAACCATGATTTGTTTGAGTTGATACATGCTGACCTATGGGGTCCATATAAAATAGGAACTTATGATGAAAAATACTATTTCCTCACTCTTGTTGATGATAGAAGTAGAGCCACGTGGATACATTTATGTTCTAATAAGAGTGAATCCTTCAACATCATTATTCTTTTCTTTAAGATGATAGAAACTCAATTCAAGAAAAGGGTTAAAATATTAAGAACCGACAATGCATACGAACTTGGCAGTTCAAATTATGCTTCTGATTTTCTCAAGAAACATGGTATCATACATCAAACTACATGTGTTCACACACCTCAGCAGAATGGAGTTGTGGAACGAAAACATAGGCATCTTCTTGAGACAGCCAGAAGCTTAATGTTCCATTCCAATCTCCCTCTGAAATTTTGGGGCGATAGTGTACAAACTGCAGCTTTTTTGATCAACAGAATGCCCCTCAGTAGTGTCGGCAATAAAAGCCCTTTTGAAATCATTTATGGAATGAAACCTAAATATCAAGATCTGAGGTGTTTCGGGTGTCTTTGTTTTGCTAATATTAATAAACCTCAGCATGATAAATTTGCCTCAAAATCTGTTAAGGCTGTTTTTCTTGGTTATCCTCAGGGAAAGAAAGGGTATAAGTTGCTAGACTTGGACAATAATAAAATCATCTATAATAGAGATGTTGTTTTCTATGAAAACTTATTCCCTTTCAGAGATGATGATCTTAATGAAAAGGAGAAAAATTATTTTGCTGAAAACATGTCTAACCAATTTCTGTATGAGGCTGATGAGAATAGCACAGAGAGTGCTGATATAGAACAGGAACACCTCCATGATTCCATTCCAAGATCTGATATGGGTGAGTCTGAAGTACAAGAGGAACTGGATCCAGTAGTTCCAGAAGCAGGTCAAGTACCAGTTTCAGTAGCACCAGAGGCCAGTCAAGAAACTGCCAGGACTACAGAATCTCTGAATACTGAAAACACCCAAGGAACAGAAGAGGGTGTGAACCTAAGGAGATCGACCAGGGTGAGAAGCCAACCAAGGTACTTGGAAGATTACATTGTGGGCCATACTTCAGCAGCAGGAAAAGATAAGTTAAATTCTGACCTTTTCTCTCAGATTTTATGTGATAGGATCATTAAGGCTGAGTCTATGTGTTGCATGAGAAATGAAGATTCTGTTTGCTGTGTTAATCATGTTTTGTTGAATGAAGATGAGACTATAGCTTCTTCCAGATTGTTTGTTCCTGACTCAAACTACAACATGTATAGTGTTTCTGATAAGACCTCAGTTTATGCTTGCCTTAGCACCAATCTATACAAAGAACCTGAACCAGTTTGGTATAGTGATGCTGTCAAAGATCCTAGGTGGGTGCGGGCGATGACTGAAGAATTTAATGCCCTAGAAAGGAATAGAACCTGGGATATAGTTGACTTGCCATTAGGAAAGAAAGCTGTGAAATGCAAATGGGTCTATAAGTTTAAATACAATGCTGATGGAACTCTAGAGAGGAATAAGGCTAGGTTGGTTGCAAAGGGTTTCACACAAAAGTATGGCATAGATTATATTGAGACTTTCTCTCCTGTGGTTAAGTTTACTACTATCAAAACCTTAGTGGCTGTTGCAGCCAAGAGAAACTGGAAAATTGCACAATTGGATGTGAATAATGCGTTTTTGCATGGTGATCTTCTTGAGGATGTTTATATGGAAATTCCAGAGGGACATGAGCTGAGAGGTTCTGGCAAGGTTTGTAAACTGAGAAAGTCTTTGTATGGATTGAAACAGGCTTCTAGGCAATGGCACCAAAAGCTGAGTGAGTTTCTTAAGAGTCTAGGGTTCAAACAATCGATGAATGATTATTCCTTGTTTGTTAAGGTTGCTGGTCACAAGTTCTGTTTTCTGGTTGTTTACGTTGATGATGTGCTTATTACTGGTGATGACATCGAACTGATAGAAGCTATAAAGGCTAGTCTGGATAAGAAGTTTAGGATAAAGGATTTAGGTGATTTGAACCACTTTCTGGGAATGCAGTTTCTGCACACCACTGATGGAATTGTTCTGGTTCAGAAAACTTATTGTGATGATTTAATTAGGGAATTTGATTGTTTGCATGTTAAGTCTGCTGTTGCGCCCCTAGATATGAATGTCAAGTTGAGGAGGAATGAAGGAAAACTTTTAGATAATCCTAGTGAGTACAGAAGGTTGGTTGGAAGGATAAGTTTTCTGTCGCATAGTAGGCCTGATTTGAGTTTTGCTTTACAAGTTTTGAGTCAGTTTTTAGACTCTCCTACAGACTTGCACTTTAAGGCAGCACTCCATACTTTGAGTTATATCAAAGGCACTTCAGGTTATGGCCTTTTGTTTAATAGAAAACAGGATTTTAATTTGGTTGCTTACTGTGATGCTGATTGGGCTGGGTGTCCTAACACTAGGCGTTCAATAAGTGGTTATTTTGTATGCTTAGGTGGAAGTCCTTTGTCTTGGAAGTCTAAGAAACAGACCACTGTTGCCTTGTCCTCTGCAGAGTCTGAGTATCGAGCTATGAGGCAAGTCACTGCAGAGCTAAGTTGGCTTACCAGATTGCTAAATGAGCTTGGAGTCAGTAGTATCGCACCTGTTCCGGTCAGATCAGACAGTCAAGCAGCTATCCACATTGCCAAGAATCCTGTGCTGCATGAAAGAACGAAGCATGTTGAATTGGATATCCACTTTGTCAGAGAAAAGCTTCGGGATGGGTTGATTTCGGTCGAGTTCGTTGCTTCTAAAGATCAACTCGCAGATCTGTTGACTAAGACGCTTCCAGGGAAGCATTATCCCTTGCTGTTGAAGAAGATGGGTCTGAAGAGTTGGGAGCAGAGCTTAAGTAGTTCTTGTTTTTCAAATCATGCAATCCTTGCATGATTTGAGGGGGGCTGTTAGCATACTTTATGATTCTTATTTACTTTGTAGCCCTTTTAACTTATGTTGAGCAGTGTACATATTGATTAGACCGTTGGTTTGTTTAGTATAAGTAGAGGGTTTTGTCTTAAACCCGGTGGATTAGTATGCGCGACTATTTTTTGTATCTTAGTCGTGTGTCTCTGTAAACTCTCAAGGAAGAACGTTTTTCTCTTCCTGTTCGACTAATCCAAAGCAGTGTTTTCATTCTTCTTTCTCTGTTCTTGAGCGACGTCTTCTTCTGGTTTCTGTCAAGAGTGTGGGTAGACAAATGTTATCATCAACCCACCTAGGGTCCTTGCTAGCTTCAAGGTATGTTTCAGGTTCTTTAAAAGGAAGAAGGTTATCATAAAATTTTATGGAGGCAGTAGAGAGGGTGATATTTTGATTTGGGATGATATTAGCTAGAGTATCAACAGAAAGAGTATTAAAGGAATAAGCAGGGTTTTGTTGATTATGCAACCGGGTTGTCAGGATGGTAAAGAAACAGTCCTGGGCATTTTGGACCGTACAGACATAGTCTTTGTATTTTTCTGGTTGCTTGTGTAATCTAGTTGATCTACACATGGTGTGCGAGGTTGTGGGTGAGCTGGTTTGATCATGTTCTTCGCTAAAAACAGCTGTATCATGATCAATACCATCAGTGAGAGAATCAGATGCAGGAATGGCTTCTGTGTTATCAGTGAAGGAGTCAGATGCAGTGGTACTATTTGTGAGGTTTTGTTGGTGGGTTTCAATGTGATCAGTGAAAGGATGAGATGCAGTGGTATTACTAGGAGGGTTTGTTTGTGGGAGTCATTATGTTTCTGATGCTGATAAAAATTGGAAGGTGAAAGAGTAGAATCTGTTGAAGTGTCAACTTCTAAGGGTGGGTTTTCCCTGGTGTCATCATAGATAGTTTCAAAGGGTTTATCATGCCAAAGACCGCTCCAGTTTTTATCTCTGATGGGATAAATACTTTCAAAGAACACCACATCTCGGCTAAATTTGACTTCTCCTGTTTCTATGTTAAGGACTTTGTATCCCTTCATATTTTTGGCATCTCCTAAATAAATGGAAGAGGTTGATCGTGGCTCTAGTTTGCTTCTGTTAGGTTGGACGTTGGTAACAAAACATAAGCAACCAAAGTTCTTGATTTGATTATAATTAGGTGGATAGCCATAAAGTTTTTCATAAGGGGAGATATGTCCTATGATTTTGGTAGGTATTTTATTACTAACATAAACTAAATGTTCAAGAGAATAACCCCAAATTCATAAGGTAACCCCGACTGAAAGAGGAAAGATTTAGTGATCTGCATTAAGTAACCTTGTTTTCTCTCAACCACCTGTTTTGTTGGGGTGTGTGAGAGCATCTGGTTTGGTGTATGATACCAGTTTTTCAAAAGAATTCAATTCCTTCCTGAGAAGAATCTAGTTCCTTAGCCTTATCAGTTCTAATTATATTTTATCTACTGATTGAATTGTTTTTCTATTAAGAGAACAAAGTCTTTAATTACTGAAATCGTCCATAAAAGTAATAAAGTACATATGTTATTCTTGTGTTTGAACCCTCATGGGACCACAAATGTCCACATGAATCATCTGGAAAAGAGAGACTCTTCGTTTCAGAAATAGGAAATTGTATTCTTTTTCCTTTGACTTTGTAACAGACATAACATGGAATAATATCTAAATTTAAGAATTTTTTCCTAAGATTTATTCTCGAAAGTTTCTTGGAAGAAATGTGGTCAAGCTTACTATGCCAAATTAAGAATTCTCTCATTACATTGTTGTCATTACTAGTTTGTCTAAAAGATAAAATAGTAGATGATGGGACTGTATTCCTTAAAGAAATGATCCTAAAACTATAACATCCAAGAAATATAGACCATAGCATTGAGTTCCTATCCTGGCTTCAGTTTGAGTGTATTTATCCTTCAAAATGCAATAGTTATTAGTAAAAGTTATGACCATATTTAGTTGTTGGCTTAATTTATTGATGGAAATAAAGTTAAACATGAAGGTTGGGACAAACAACACATCAGGCAAACTCAATTCATCACAGATTTTTACAGAACCGGTATTACATACTATCTTTTTCTAACCATCAGGCAGGATAACATTTTTGTTAACTAAGGTATGTCGTATATCAGCAATCGAAAATCTATTACCAGTTACATGATCAGAGGCCTCAAAATCAATTATCCATGAATCATTCAAATCATTAGCAAAAACACGATCAACTACTTGCAATTAGGGAGTAGTTTGTAGAAAATTTACCAGAGAGAGATCCAAAATCTTTGTCAGGTGAAATCTTTCTAATCGCGGTCCTTTGATAAAAGTATTTTGCTAGTTGTTCAATTTGTTCATTTGTAAATCTTGAGACTGGGGAAGACTGATTCACCTTGGATTCTTGTTGGAGTACAGGTCCCGCTTCTCTGTGTTGGGATCGCTGTTGGTTCTGGTACTGGTTTGAGCGAGGTGGTTTCCATCTTGTCCAGGAAAACCCACCAACTACCAGTATTCAGAGCGGGAATGGCCGAGTTTTGCGCAGTTGTTGCACTTGACTTGGTTCCTTTTTTTCACCGCTACTGCTTGTGGAGGACCTTCTTGAAATGGGAAATTTTCCACTGGACTTCTTTACATTTGGGCAGGTCTTGCTGATGAGGGCAACAAAATCTCCAACCTTGGTCGACTTATGCTTAGAAAGACATTTTTGTTTCTCGCTTTGTGAGATGAGCGCATATGCTTGGTCGACATCGGGAAACATAAGCATAAGCAGAATGGTGTCCCTTACGGTTTGGAAAGAATCGTTGAGACCATCAAGGAACTTGATGAGATGATCTAGGTTTATGTTTTCTTCGACTACTTTCACCGCACCGCAGGTACAACCACATTGGCATTTAAGGTTTGGTTTGTTTGCATCCAAACGATCCCACAAATTAGTAATTTGGTGAAATAGGAACTTACTGGGTCTTCTCGTTGCTAGAGAGAATTGATTTCCTTCTGTATCGAGTAAATGTCTAGTCCACTCTTTACATCGAATCTTTTGCAAAGAGTGCTCCACATTAGGTGCGTCGTCTTGCAGTAGATCACATTGTCCGCCTATTCTTGGTCGAGTGAGTTTAGGATCCAACTTATTACTGTATGATTACATCATTCCCACATGGGGTATCTCTCTGAAGCTATATCAGGTTCTTCGAGGCAACCATTTACAAGGCTAAACTTGTTCTTGGCTTTGAGAACAATGGTGGCAGCTCTCTTCATTGATATCAAATCCTTCTTTTCCTTTGAACTTCGTTCTGAAAGACAGTGAAGGCTGGTTGGAAGGATGTAGATAGAGAGGGTCGTTGAAATATTGACTCGAAGAAGTTTCTTGGATAATGGATTCCTATTTCCCGTGATGCACATCTTCTTGGTCTGTTTTTCTGGTTGGTGTTCGTTGATGCATTCGTCTGTCATTGTTTTATTTTGGGCTAATTTGCGGAAGCTGCTCTGATACTATGTCAAAGCATGGTGCGTAATTGAGGAAGAAGAATGAGGAAGAAGGGTGAAAGACGAGAGAAAGATGTTATTGATTGAATATTGAATGATAATATCTGCCAAGAGCGGGTCGAGTATTATATACTTTGTACAACACATATAACCGACTACCGGGAGTATTAGTAAGTAATATTAACATATAATATATATGTTACATCCTATTCTTAATATGTGCAAGGATCTATCAAAGTGTAACATTGATCTATTCTTAAATCTCGTGAAAAGATGCAGGGGCGGACCTACATTGGTGCGTTGTGTGTCTATTGACACACATTAAAATAAATAAATTCTAAAGTTTTACTTATTTATTATAATTATTTGTAATTAATTTACTAGGTTGACACTAAAGAATTGGATATATTGTAATGGATTTACAGGATTTGGGCTTTTTAAACACATATAGCACTATAATAATATTTTTTAAAAGAATAAAAATGTGTGTTCTATAAACTAGACATACATTTTTTTTCAATAAATCCTGCTTTTGTTCACATTAGACTGTAACAACATCATCACACCTTTCCAGCAACAACAGGTCAAAAATATTATATTCAGTTTCATCACTTATTTATATTAATGGTCTTTCTCAAAATATAGTGGCAACCAATAAGCATGAGAGGTATCCGTTGGTTTATCAACTTCTGAAATTCGCTTTGGTTCTTCCAATAACAACTTCAAATTGTGGAATGAGCTTTTTGTACAATGAAAATTGTGAAGGCTCGTCTACAAAACCGAATTGCCGATGAATTCATGGATGATACTCTAGTGACCTTATTGAGAATAATGTGTTTCCTACTATATCCGACGATGTTATTATTAATAGGTTTCATAACATGAAAAGTCATAGAAGTCTAATTTGATGTATAAATTATAGCTTCTTTAGTATTTGATGTCATTGTTTCATTTTGTTTATTAGAACAATGATGAAAATTTTATAACATTATAGTAATGATCTATTTTGACACCCATATTATGAAATCCTGGGTCCGCCAGTGAAAAGATGTGAGTGGCTGTTGGTGTGAGACAAGCCACATCTCTTCTTTCCATTGCATGCGGAAGTATGAACAATATGGCTACACCCTAGCTAGCTAGCACTGTTTATACCTATACCCCGCGCGCGCCTACATCAATTAACTCGCCAACCCCGCCCCTGCCTTCCCGACCAAATCCCCCTTAGTAGGTAGGGCTTGTTTGTATCTAACCTAACTGAACCATTGGCTTACCCCAGGTTCCATTATGACGTCGATCGATCATACCATATGACAACACATGCTCCCAGCCACTACTTGTTTTTCATTTTTTTTCTAATACCCGATCAAACTCGGCCCCATGGTCGAAATAAGATTTGAAGCAGCTTGGTAGCGCATGTTTAGATACAACTACAAAAAAAAAAAGAAAAAAAAAAGAGTTGGAGTATGTTCATTTCCAATTCCTTACTGCCCTTCTAATGAAAAGGAGATAGCTATTACGGCATTTTTCAATTTGGAAAATTTCTCACTATATTTTTATCTAATTCATAAAATGCTTAAAAATATCATGAGATACCACTATATTTTTGTAAAAGTCCATAAAATACCATTATAGTCATTGACCAGAAGGAAAACGATAAAAATACCCCTACTACTTAACAAAGTACTTATAAAATTCACAATAAGGCTCTAAATGTTAAAAAATTCACCAAAAAAATCAAAATACTATAAAAATATATAAAAAATTTAAAAACATAAAAAGATTAAAATATCATAAAATATTTAAAAAATATTTCTTATATTTTTTAAATAAATTATTCAATACCATAAAACATAATATAGGGTTTTGAACACATAGTTTATATCAATTTTTCTACTAATTTATACCAATTAAGTGCCAAAAAAATTTTAAGTTATTTTTCTATCAATTTAAATTATTTATTTAATTTTTTTTATTTTTTAAGATGTTTAGAAATTTATTTTGAAAAATTAGATTCTATACTGCATATACCTTTATGAAATAATATTTTGTAGATAACAAAAGTATTAGGTCATAAAGTTACTGCAAAACTGAATATAAAATTTTAAAATATTTTTCTCAATATTAGTTTAAAATTAAATAATTCAAATTGGTAGAAAAAAAGATAATTTAAAAATAGATGGTACGGATTATTGGTACTTAATTGATACAAATTAGTAAAAAAATTGGTATAAATTATGGTTTCAAAATTCTATATTTTTAATGGTACCGAATAATTTAAAAACATCTATGTAACACCCCTACCGTTATTCTCATCATTATCTCTCAACCCGTCTCATTCACCATTACATTTGTAGTGAAAATCTTACTACAAACGGCGGGTGATACAATGTCGTTAACCACCCATGTGGCTAACAAGGCCTAACTCCACTACAATATCGGCCTCATGGACCAAAACACCAAGAACTCAACACAATACAAATACATCTCATTTCCAAAATGAGTCATATTCAGCTCTTTAGTCAATACAATACTCAATACCCACAATCCACTATACCGAGACTACTAAGATACAATCCAAATACATCATTTCTCACAAGTCTATAAAACCATCTATAAGTTCAACATATCGCTCAAGTCTATCAAGTCTACATGATCCAAATACCAAAAAGGTGTACAACATGGTACACTGAAATACCCCAAACCTAGATATGTCAATTAAATGTTAAACTATGGTATTATAAGGCTAAAACGTGCCTTAGAAATGTTAGTAAGCAATTTAAACCATAGTAAACACAATAAAGTACCATTAAGACAGTTTGAGCAAAACATGCTCTAAACTTGGGATAACCTTGATTAGGACCCAAAGAGCTTACCAAGGCCTTATTAACATGCTAATGGACATGTCAAACCAATTACCAAAGAAAACCAACCTCAAAAATAAGTTTAAGCACAAAATGTGCTTTAAGGAGTCTTAAAGCACATTTTTGAAAAATTGTCTTGGAAATGGGTTTTGAGTGGCTAAATGCCCATCATTACTCCTTAATCAATATGTGTACTACTTAGTATCACATTAGGAAGCCTAAATCAATGGGAAATAAAAAATTTTAAAAATATGTGCACTAATTATGAATAGTGCTCAAATAATGCTTGTTATGGCTTTAAGTCAACATTAGTTAATTAAATGGTCAAACTAGCTACTTAATACCTTATTTAGGTAATGGGAGCCAGCTTTTAAGGTGGTGAGTCATCACCACTTGCCAGCCAATTAAAGGATGAAGAAGAAACTAAAGTAAAAAGACTATTTGCTTTATAAGTTAAATACCTCACAAATCATCCCTCTCTCCTTCACTTTCTTCATTTCCCTTCTTCCCCACCATGTTCTTCATCCTTCTCCAAACTGCAAACCGGCATTGGTACATCACCTCTCTTCTCCAACTTCAAACTCTTGCCAAATCCAACTCCATGCTCCAAATCAAAATCTAAGACCATATTTGTGTTAGTTGGAGCAAGCTCTTCATTTCCTTCTTTTCAAAACTTCAAGAACTCAAGTTTGAATCCATGGTGAATCTCCATTGAAGGAGGAAAAACTCTACTTCTTACACCTTGTTGTTATTCTTTACTTCAAGATAAGAAAAGCCAAAGAAAATTCACCTTTCCTCTCATTTTTGTGTATGGCCAAAAATCATCTTTTGATGATGCCTTATTTTGCTCTTTTAGTAGCTTGATTCAATCTTCAAGGGACTAGGAGGAGTCCCATCTTGCTTTTTAATCAAGCTCTCTTTCAATTCCAAGGTAAATATCAATTCTAGTATTTAAAACACTTATCTTAATCTAGGGTTTGTTCATGAGTAAGTATAATGCTCAATGCTCATTACCCTTATGTGTGTATTGGTTAGAAGGTTGACAAGTGAATAAGCCCTTACCGATTTTCAATCAAAAAGAAAACAAGAAGGAAAGTCTTGAAGAGGAAGAGGTAAATGACCCATCCTAATGTAGTGTTATGCCTTAGGAAATTGAGCTTTAATTGCTTAATAAACAACCTAAAGAGCCAAAGGGACATGAGTTAGTAAAATATCCACAAGGTGGACTATAAGTACCTGGGAGCATTGTTGTGTGTATTTGCAGGTTGAAGGCAATTATATGTGGAAATTCAGTGTTTAAGGTTATTGCAATTTAAAGTCCTAAGAGCCATGATATTTAAGGGCCTAAGTGCCAAGCAATTTAAGTTAATGCACTATATTGTGATGTGGTGTAGTTTGGGTGTAGTTTGTGTGTAAGGAGCATTCCTTGTGGAGATGAATGTCTTGACTTGTTTAAGGAAGAAAAACTAAGTGTTTGTGTGTAAGAATGTGCTAGAAAGGCCATGTCCAAGCTTGGTTAAGAAACCAAGAGTTTTTAAGTGTTTTGATGAAGTGTTGTGACCTAGATTGTACTAAGGATTGCTAAGGATTTAAATTGGTGGAAAGAAAGTGGATTAAGATGTTCTTGAGAGCTAAAAGGACTTAGGAATTACCTTGGAGATTAGAGATCAAATGGGTGGTTTTAATACACCAAAGTCATGGGATGAGTACTGTTGAGACTTGTGCATAATTTGGTGAACAAGGGAAGTATAATGCCTTGTGAATGATTGAGTATGAACTTGTGGGAAAGACTTTAAGGAGTTTGTGAAAAGGAGATGGTGATGATGCAAAATATTGCTTGGGAATGGTTATCATGTTGTGGAGAAAAACTTTGGTTAGTGGATGTTATAGGCGTAAATTACCACCTAGAAAACCTAAGAAAAAATGTTACAAGTGTTAGGAATGGTTGTAAGAATTTGAGTAAGTGTCTAAAGGTATTAGAAGTGAGATGGAGGCTTGAACATGAGTTAGAAGGGATGTATGAGTGCCTAAACGATGTTAGGACACATTAAAAAGCTTGAGGAGAAGTTTGGAGCAAGTTAGACAATTTCTGGGGAAGGTCCTATAGTCGACCGGCCCAGGGGACCGACCCTGGCTGGGTCGGTCGGACTGTAACTAGCTAACCGAGAAAGTTTCTAGAACGGACCGACCCAGAGGGTCTTGGGTCTGTAGGGCTGAGCTTAGGTCGGTCAGGCAAAATTCAGTGAACCAGAATGCTTCTCGAATGGACCGACCCAGGGGTTGGGTTGGTCGGTGGGTCGGTCGGCCACTTATTAAAAAAAAGATTTAAATTTTAAGAATGTTAAGTAGTGTTATTGGTATGCCATTAAGAGGGTAATGATGATTAGAAAGATAAGTATATAAGGACTTAAGAGGTTAAGTTAAGTAAGATGATTTAAATGTTTAAGATTATAAAATGACATGTAATGAAGGGGATTGTTAGGTATTGATGTTATAAGGATGTTTAAGAGATGTTTGGTGAAATATAATGACCATTAAGAGGGCAAACAAGTATAAGTTTAAGTGTGAAAGTATACTTCATAAATATGTGAAGTAATTAGTTAACCAGAAAGTAAGAACGGTAATTAACCGTTCGATTGAATGAATTATAGGAATGAGAACTAGTCGAAATGGCAGTCGGGACTAAGAGGGTGTCACATTAGGCTAGCCAACCTCAAGGTGACAAGTATGGTTTTCTTGTAACCTGTGTTCTACCGGATTACACCGGCTTGTATGCCAACCTGTTTTTCTGTGTGTTTGCCACCTTGCAAGAATAAATATGAAATGAGTTTACAGTAATTCATTTATGTGGCGTATTTAGTTTTCGATACCGTTTAACCTCGAATATGTGTTAAACCTTAGCTAACCGACTCTAGGATCACATAAGAGATCGGTATTCAGATTTAACGACCCAACTTACGGGAACGTTCTAACTACGACTATCCATGTGTTAGGTGTGTGTTGTAGTTGTGTGTAGGTGTGCTCACCTCTCTTGTGTATGTCGTTGTGTAACGACGGTTGTTTGATCATGTAAGTCATATGGTGACTAACCTCCCTTGTGAGTCTTACCAAGTGTGTGACACCATATGGGGTCGTGATGTGATAGATTCCATAAGGGAACCTCTAACTAATATATATTATGGGGGGTGAGGAATCCGGGAGTCCGGGTCGCGCGTGTATGTACGGGAGTTGATATCTATATTTGATTCAACTCTCTCCCATGTATGGTTGTTTTCCTTCTTGGAATTCAATCTCCCACGAGCCTCATTAATGGCTCTCCTGCCTTGACTTATGATCGGGGTTAGGGGGATATGTGCACGGTGTTTTCGGACCTATATTATATCCGACACATCTAATTAAAGTAATTGTGCACGGTGTGTTCGGATCTATATTATATCCGACACATCTTAAGTAAAGTATACGTTCTCTAAGAAGAACAGCGATGTGATATGTATTGGGCCCGACATGAGAATGAAGATATTCTCTAGGCTGTGCTAAGTGGCTAACTCTCAGTTCGGACCGAGTCCTCACGAGACTCGTTCCCGAGTTATGATATGTGTATGTTAATGTGTGATGTGTGTTTTTATGCTGGGTATGTTGATTACCAGAAATCAACCCCATGTTCATAAAAGGATTAATTAAGTATAACCCGATTAAATGGGTGAGTGTCGTCTAATAGGGAATTAACTCCACTAAGGTAGAAACCCTCAACGATAAAGGAACACAATATTGTGACCTAACAAGTGTTAATGTGCTAACTAAATTGTTTACATCCTATTGATTGGATATGTGCTAAATACACGTATGTTATGTGTTATTAGTTTTCATGCATGATTTAAATATAATCAACTGCATGCTTAGGCGACAATTAGTTATGCGTGGCCCGGTAGTATGCGGGCTGCATAATTACCATACCAGCAAAGGTGCTGGGCCCCTTGGGGGTCACCCTTTTTCCTTTCATGTACAATGGAGCTGGCAGCCGTCTGAGAGTAGGATGGGGTGGTTGTTTGTGCATGGGTAGTTACCTTATTACTTATGAATTGTAGGTGTAGTAAGACCAAAATTGTTATCGGCATTAGTTTGTAAACATTCGGTCAGTTGGAATATAGTTATATATTGATCATTGGAATTGGAACGGGATTGTATTATGTAAGTGCTCGGGAATCTGGTCCATTAGACCGATACAATGTATAAGTACTAGCCTTGTTAGCCACGTGGGTGGTTAACGGCATGTAACACCAATGAATTAAGTAAATGTTGAGTTGTGTTTTCCGCTGAAAATTGTTGTTAAGTATGATATTGTAGTTGGGGTATTACAAAAAGTGGTATCAGAGTGAAGTATCGCTCTAATGACTGGAAATACCGAGCTTAGGAAGTACCGAGTTAGGAGTTTAATACTTTAGGTTAAGGGTTGAGTGATAGCGTGAGAGATACGCTAGTTAGGAATTACCAGTGTGTACTGGATACCTACAATATCCTTCCCGCCCTCCACAACCCCTGTTTTATAACTCGGAAAAGAACGCCAGAGAGATGAAAGTCCTCTCTTACTTGGGAAAACCCGATCTGGCCGTTATTAAGTATCTCTATAAGTATGAAGAACCTGTCATACGGAAGATTCCAAAAACTTGAAATCCCGGAGATGGTTCCCGTTTGAACGACGTTAACTACACTTAATGGAGGGGAATTTAAGAATCCTACACATAGGAGAATGGAATTTCCGGCAACCTAGGTCGACATACCTAGCAGTCCAGAGCAACCAGCTTGCAACGCACCAACCATGCAACAAAGCAAGAAGGTGAAGTAACGAAACCCAAGACGCGTGTCTACAGGACCATAACTGTTAAATAATGTCTCCAAAGATATACCGAACATGAGACAAGTCTCGATAACCACGACAAATGCATGGAAACGAGCAATAAGGATGACTAGGAACCAAGTGGATAATGGTCTCCAAGGCGGAGAAGCACCCTGATTGACGACCATTAAGTTAAGACCAATGAGAAGTGTGCAGAAGATTGATTATCAGCTTAGAGTACCAAAGTAAGAGCCAATAAGGCCACTGAATACGGTGCTGGTAAAAATAATACCGCAACCGGTATGTGTCGAACCGATAGCTAGCCTGCATGGCGCACATGCCATGGCAAGTGCCGTTATAACGGGGCTATTTGGGAGGATTTTAATGACTATGAAATACTTAGTAAAGTATCCTGAAGTAGAATGAGATAATCATAACCTTGGAAGGGCTTTACAACCAAACCTTTGTATTTGACAATATAGCAGTCAGCAACGAGCTAGACTCGGTTAAGGCAAGAAGACATTGTAATACCATGAGAATTTTTCTTTCAAACTCAGATTTATTTCAAACCCTCTTTCAAAACCAAATTTTCTTTCAAACCCATATTTATCTCTAACCTTCTGTTAAACCCAAATTTCTCTCGTACTTCAAAATTCCTTTAAGCGGAACCAGAGGACCTACACCGGCCCCAGCGCCACACAGTAGGTAAGTTACACTAAGTTCAATTTTGAATAACCGGACGGAAATCGGATAACTCGAGGGTATTAACCCGAAGGAGGAAACTGAACTTATGTTAAATGCAATAAGAAAGTAGGACATGCCTAGGAGCACGGTAGTTGGAATTCCCTTGGTTAAGTTCGGGAAGCACTGAATGCATGTGATCAGAGGATGATATAAGGGAGTTGACAACAGAGTACTTCACCTAGGTGTGTGATGGACACTACGAGTGTACAAAAATGAAATGTGGGACGACCGCACTCCGATTGGGGCTTGCGGGCCTGACAGACCTACATATGGGTTAGTCGGGTAAGTAGCAATGTATCAGCAGGGTACCCCACATATGTATACAAGTAGAGTCAGGAACACGGGAAGTAGTCGACTCCGTACTACGGTCAGCAGTGAAAAAACAAACCATCGAAAGATGGAAGTGAAAGGACTCAGTTAAGTTAACGAGACTAAAGGAATTAGTGAATTCATTTCAAGGAAATGTTCGGGAGTCAGGAAATGTGAAGCGCACTAACAAGTAAATAAAGACATCCCATATGTCTCAAGAGTCACGAGGGATTAAATATGATAGCTGGAACGACAAACCAGCCTATACATGGTAAGGCAGACTCCTAATATGGATACATTAGTGTACAACGAGCGGGATGAAATTCCACGAATAATCACCTAGGCTACCAGGGGATAACTATCTTCATTGAAGAGGATATTAAACCTAGCCAAGAACGTAAGGCGGCACAGTTAGCTAAACATACCTATAAGTACAAGCCAGATGTAAAGGCATAACTTAGCAACACGCAGGAGTAATCCTTGAAAGGTGTTTGGGTCAACAATTGTTGAACGAAATATTGTGACAGAAACACAAGAGTTGAAACTAACACTCAGTTTAAACATAAGTCATAAGGAGGCAACTTGACATTCTTAAAGGGCATCCCATGGAAGGAAGCGTGATGCAATGACCTTGTTGTGGAGCCGAATACAAACTCCAAACCATGTGATGGTGTACGGAGAAGTAAAATTTGTGTGAATAGCGTATAATGAGCAGAGCTCGAGGCAATGAGGCTTATAAGCCATAAACCAAATGTGTTATGTAAATTTAATTGATTACAAAAGCTTATGTTATACAAGTGAATGGAGCGGAGAACGAACCACTACTTTAAAAGTGGGGATACCTCTCGATTTTGTGAGAGCGCGGAAGCGGTAGTTATGTGAAATGATTTACCACGTGGTTATTGTCAAAGGAAAGATTTGAATAAGAATAATGCCTATAATGTGAAATACAAAGTGAATAATACTCAAGGAGCATAAGGACTTGAAGAATAGCGTATTCGGTGATCAGCCTAGTAAGTGGGAAGTCGTAGTGTGAATGAAGAAAGTACATGAGCGGAAAAGAGTGGATTCCATGTAAGTTAGTGTTGTACAATGAGTTAGAACAAGGTGCGCAGTAAGCGACCGTCGTGCGAGTATTGTTAAACAATGATATGGCAAATAAGCAGATTTATGAGTTAAACTCAGTGGAGATGCAAGGTAAGTGATACTAAACAGACTGGGTAGTAAGCAGTAGCCGGTATTATGTGATAACGATCTCATTGCAGCACGGAGTGAATTCCTATATTGCAATTGCATAAGGAATGGAAGTGTACTCCTAGTAAATTAACATGATAAACGAAGTCACCAGCCTCGGGACAAAAACACCCGATTGCTATGTAACAAACCCGTACTGGATATGGAAGTTGTGCAAACGCACCAATGACTATGACACAAGTCAGTTAAACGTAGACCTACAAATAAAACCGTGGGAAATACCAACCGTCATAATAGTCGAACCTCACCGCAATAAACACAAAAATAGACTTATAACACTATAAGGACCGATGCATAGGTAATGCAAGGTCATACAATGAAAGAATACACTGCTATAGAACCAAATGAGGAGGCATGATTACGAATAAGTGACTACAGTAGCACTGAATACAAATACCGGTAAGGAATATACCTCAAGTGTTGGAAATAACCGAGGGAGCATTGTATAACAGACCACGTGGAAGTTAAAATACTTCACGACGGCAAAACATTTTAAACCAATGTTCAGTGATTGATTACGTGGGCGTAATCCCTTTTAGGGGGGGGGGTAGGGGGTAGAGCGCAAAAATCACTTAGGGTATGTTTACGTACAAATATACGTGAACTATGGTGTGTATAGCACAAGATAATTTGTTATGATGTTGTGCATGGCACAAATAATTTGTTTTGATGATTGGTGTGTATGTCACATGTACATACGCATTCATTCATCGTTAAATTGTGGTAATTGCGCACAGAAGATGCGAATACCATTGTGATAAGTGTACCCAACCTACTTTGTTAACCTTTGTGTGAGAGTACAAGTGTAAGGGAGTAAAGAAACTCCCGGGGAACAAAAACCCCGACAGTATATGTTCATATAATACCAAATATAGTATTGTGTATTGTGATTTTGATATTATATATATATATATATATATATATATATATATATATATATATATATATATATATATAATGTTGGGATGTGTGAAGTGGTATGAAACTGATATAGAACCTAGTGAGAATTAAACTCCCTAGGTAACTTGGTTGAAGGTGAATTGGAAAATGGTTGATGGACAGAGTTCCACCCTTGGAGATGTGTTGCTTTGTGATTATGACTAGAAGGATTAAAAGATAGAAAATGGTAAATGTTTGAATTAGTTGCTAGTGTGAAATTGAATTAGGGTGTGGAACTTGGTTTGCATGCAATCAAGGGAAGCCGAACACAAATTGGGGTGGAAGGATAGTTCAACACTGATGCTGATCACATCAGGGTTGGATGACTCTTAAAGCTCCCTATAAGTGGTCACAAATAACCATGCTAAGAAAGATGCAATGAGCATAAATTGAACTTGGAGTTGTATTGGGTTTTCAAAAAGGATTTTCAATTGGTATTTTCAAAAGGATTTTCAGTAAATACTATTAAATAAAGGATTTTCTCCTACTTAACCTCGTAAAGAATATTTTTGGTATTACTTGCTCACGAGCTGAGGACGTATGAGCCTTTGTCTTCGGACCGGTGACATGAGAAGTATATGTTAAAAAGTAAGGGTTTGTTTTGATCTCCCAAAGGAACGGGGACCAGAAGGTTTCCATCGCGACTGGGTTCTACGGGATCACAGTGTATATGTACTCGACATGGGACTCGAGGACTGTGATGCCCTGAAGTCTTTGGACCGATCCCATGAAGAGATGGAAAAGGTATTTTTGATTGTTATACATGCTAAAACATGTTGTATGGTATGTGTAATAAATGTTATCCAGATCTGTAACGCCCCTATTAACCATAAATACAGCGAAAATAAAACTCTAAGGCGATTACAGACCATCGGGTTCCAAACACCCGGCACCAAACCTCACCAATTACAACTTACAATCTACAAAAGCTACGGTCTGAACTCGAGAAAAACTTAACACAAACATAATAGAAATTAAACACATTAACTCTCCACAAAACCTAGTCCCATCCCAAACGCTCATTCTCTTCGTGGCCACCTGTAAATCAATTCGTGCCTGCAAGATGAAACCAAGCAGCCCACCCCAAAAGGGGCGGGTCAGTTCCCTGGAATGGAACTGGTACAATTCTCCAAAAACAAAATTATAAAACATAACTCTTCAAAATAAACAGTAACACGAAAACAAACTCTTAAAAGTAAAACAGAGATAAAGCACTTCAAAACAAACAAGTTAAAGAGAAAAGAAAACAAGACAAAGAAATAGAGATAAAGAACTTCCAAACCAAGTCATCCACTTAAGTAGTCACACCGCATAGTTAGTAAGCATCCATTGTTGATGTTAGAACCAATTCTGGTTAAGAAGAGTAAGACTTAAGTAGTCACAAAGGACTAGGAGTGACATTAATATCCATAATCCGTGGTAGACAGTTTATGTCTCCACCTTTTCAGAAGATGATTCCCATAGACAAAATATACTCAAGAGTGGAATAAACCAATTGGGAGAGATGGCCCCCACCGCCAGTCAGTTGTCACAAGGACGAGGTAAACAGACCTCCGCTGTCAGTTGTCACAAGGACGAGGTAAACAGACCTCCGCTGTCAGTTGTCCAGGTGGACGAGGTATAGCAGACCTCCGCTGCCACCGACCCGTTCTCGGTCATCGGTGAAAAGTGTGTGCACCACTTAATATAAATAATCCATACTCAGTACCAAGATTAACATTTCCCATATTCCCATTAGATTATTAACTGCACAAGAGCAATACCAAAACACTCAGTCCTACAGAGTGCAGAGGCGTAAACCCTCAACAATTAATACCCAATAGAAAGAATCCATTCCCAATTACTCATGGATGAAACAACACCCATAGTCCAAAGGAAGAATTTACCAATACCAGATACTTTCCTATATTCCCAGTTACCCCACTAGATCATTAACTGCACCAGAGCAATACCAAAACACTCAGTCCTACAGAGTGCAGAAGCGTAAACCCTAGGCAGTTAATATCTAGTGAAACAACTAGATAGGAGGAACCAATAACCAAGGAAGTTTCACATACAGGCTCAGTTAGTCACAGCAAGCTCAGTTAGTCACCCAAACAGTTTCCTTTTGAAATTCATTCAAGACCAGTTGGTGTTCCAAAACATACCATAAAGTCCATCAGCAAAAGTATCGAGTACGAGAAATCATACAAACATTCCATAAGGTCCAAAACACATCAAGCTGAGTACGAGAAATCGTACAAAACATTCCATAAAGAAAAAAACACGTCAAGCTGAGTACGAGAAATCGTACAAAACATTCCATAAAGTCCAAAACACGTCAAGCTGAGTACGAGAAATCGTACCTGGGTAACGCTGTAGCAGTTCTAATCAACTTGCGCAAACAATCAACCGTACTCTGAAGAATATTAAAGGTAGTCTATCATCAATCACTTGTAGCCTATGTTACGCTTAAATAAACTCCTTACTCTTATTTCAAAGTCTCAATTATCTTTTAAGCCCTCACCTAAATGTTATGTATAATCTTTGTGTTATCTGAGACGTTGTATAGCCTAAGGTGGTAAGATCAAGGAATGTATTCGATTAACATTTGCTAATTGTCCACTCCTATCCACTTTATTCATACTTAACCACAATCCTCACATTCAAGACTTTTGAGACCTCTATATCATAAATGTGTTTATGTTATATAATTAAATCTAAGAATTTCAATAATAATCTTAAGCTCAATACCTTTATTCTTAATTTAGAATAAACATTGTATTATGACCTATGATGGATTCATCCCATAATACTATACTATTATTTCACAATGTAATGATTATGTATTTTACCAATATCTACTAGATAATCCCTTGTGATTAAGTTTTCCCCTTAACTTAATTAAGATCTACATCTTGTATATTGGAACCATAGTGTTGTAGACGCATTATATCATAACCTAATTGAGTTACTAACTCATTTATCTTATCTTTAGTCCAGAAAGACTTTTTATTACATCCAGCTAATAATCTTGACATAAGATGTTAAATTACTTTTCATCTTGAAACAACTATATTATAGTTAACTTAGACTTATCGAACTCTTACATTTAGTATTCACAAGGTACATTATTTGCTTAATTATTACCTATATAATAAGGTGTTTAAATATAACCTTTTATGTATCCTTACTTACCTTTAATCTCCTAAATGTTTTATTTTTACACACATACACTCTATAGACTATGTATAATCCTTTTGTACTAAACTTCAATAAACTTAAGCCTTAAATACGTTTTAAATTGTTTTACAAAGCCTAAGGTTTCAAAGGAATAACTTAATAAATTAATTTCCTTTATTGTATTTAAGGATAAACATTATATCCCGACGTAAGGTAAAATTTACCTAAGAATTAAATCCTCAATTCATAAGTGAATTTGTAAATTATTTAATAGGATCGTGTATTCTGAAAAATCCTCATATCTTATATCCAAGCGACATATTAATATTCCCAGTGTCAATAGGTAAATCAGTATAATATCCTATTTAACTTAGCTTCATCTAACTAAAGGCTCAAAGGTTCTAATTCTCTAATTACTATTTACAAACCTTTTATAAGTCCTAACCATTAAAGACATCACCTATTTATAAATTCTCATTCTGAATATTGGTAATTAATGTTATAAATGTAGTTTATATGTCTTATCTAATTCCTAGAAACTTAAGGATCATTATTTAGATTAAATTGCTAATCACATTTTAATATAGTTTTATATCTAATCCTTTTAATGATTTCATCTTAAAATATTAAGTTATTACTCAATACTATAAATATTAAGAAATAATTAAATCTAGACTTATTTATCCTCTTCACATTTAGATGTAAAAGCAACTCATTTATTTTATTATTGTTTATATAATAAGAACATTTAAATGTAAAAGTATTTCATTCATTTTATTATTAATTATATAATAAGATCTATTTGTGTAACACTTTATGTAAACTAATTCCAAATATTCCTAAATTTCAACTTATTAATTTCTTAACCAAATTATAGATTTACATTGTGGTCATTGACTAAATATATACGTGTATTTAAATACTGTTTATAAAATCTTAGAAATTCAAAGATAACTAAAAACTCAACCTATAACCATAAATTAATACCACCTCATATAATATTCTTTTATTAGTATCATGTGAGGTTTAGTTTAACTCATTAATTCCTTCATATCCTATTTTCTATAAGGTATTTTATTTCTTTTATTTAATTATTTATCGTAATATATATATATACATCCTTCCTATTATATTTCTCACAAGGAATGTTATTTCCTTTATCTATTTTTATTGTATATATATATATATACATATACCTACATATATTAAGATTTATCCAGAACATTCTTTAAGAAATTCTATTGTATTTAATTATATCTAATATCTTTTAGACATATCCAAAACTGATTTATGGTTTATAAAATAAAGTATTTCCCTTAGTTTTAGTTAAACATATTAGCTTCCATATTATATATAATAAATAAAATGTAGTTTAGTTAAATTCCTTGATTTAATATAAGTTTCTATTTATTTCTCTCATATAAATATATATATAAATATATGTAACAATTTTCACTTCACTTAAAGTTAATACCCAAAATATTTATAAACATACTGTATTAAATGTTAATTAGTCTGATTATATTTTCCCCAACCTATAAAGTTCATTAATCAACTATACTTTAATTTTTGATTACATTAAAAACTATATATTATAAGTTATTCTTATGAAAAACTCACAAACACAATTTTTAAAACCTTTTCCCGTTGCCCAAAAATTCCCAAACTTAATATACAGTAACTATGACATTTTAGACATATTATAAAATTTTTATTTCATAAAAATATCTTTTAAATTTAGCCAAAAAATTCCAGAAAACCCGTAACTTGTAAAAATCATAACTTATGTTTAAAAACTCCAAAACCATAATAATTTACATCAAAATAAACTAGATTAAATAAGGAATCTATGGTTAAAATTTCAAGTCAAAATACCTTTGGGAAGGCCATTAACTAAAATCAACAAGTTAGGGTTTATTTCCGAAATTAATATAAAACCTTAAACACTTAAACTTAAACGTTTTAATCTCGGCAGTCCGTTTCTTTTAACTACGATCGGACGGCCGAAATCGCCCAAGTTCTTCAGCAACCCCAGAACGGAACCGAGTACTAAATCGATCTTTTCTCTCAACTCACAGAACCAAATTCGTTGATTCTTGTTCCATTGGATTAGAAATTGAAAACGCATCCATTGACACCGATTTCCCCAATTATAATGCAGTATAACTCAAATACGATACTGGGTTACGCGTTTTAGGGTTCTTCGGTTTTGCGAATTTAAATCTGTCGAATTCTCTCAACCTAATGCATAATAGGGGAAATTGTTACATGGGTTTGGTCGACAATGAAGAGTAGTTTAGCATCGTCGAAAGAATTTGTGGAAAACTCACCGGGAATTGCAAGAACGGAGCTAATCGATTTCGGTTTTCTGGAAACACATTCGAACCTTGCCTGTTCGAGTAGTCAACTTCGGGGATCTATAAAATACGTTCTAGATCGAGTTAGGCCATGTTCTTGGGCTCATTAGAAAGAAGAAACATAGATCTACACAATGATAGCAAGCACTACTCCTAACTCGCATCACACAGAAAGAAATCGAAGTCACAAAACACGAGTTTACCTCTCTGTTTTGGTATTATTTTATGTGCTGGCGAGACCGAAACTTTAGGCCTCTATATCTCCCAACTGGTTACGAATTGGACTTGGGCATAAACACGAAAGTTGTAGAGGAATTAGAGATCTTTACAACGAGCTAAAGAAATCGAATTTTGGTTGATTAACGAAGAAGTTATGATTGACGCAAATTACCTGAAAACGAAGGGAATTCTGGAATTCTGGAAACAGTTTCGCAAGGTGGCTACTTTGGCTCGATTTTCCGGTTGACTCAGAAGGATTTAGGGTTTGAATGAGTAATGGTTGGAAAGAGGAATTGTAGGAGAAGAGAATGGTGAAGACGGCATGGAAAAATATTGAGAGATGTAAAAGTTATAGCCGTCTAAAGTTAGGGCAAAGTAAGGGAAGTCGGTTCCGAAAATCAGGGAAGAAATCGGCTAAGTGTGGGCGACCCATTACAGAGTGACACGTGGCATCTCTTAAAATTTTGATTCAAAACTTCAATCTAGCATAACTTTGGCTAGGATGTTCCGTTTTTGACGTTCTTTTTATCGATCTTCATGGTTTTTCATAATCTATTTATTGGTATAGGTTTCATGGCCTGGTTTGACCATTCTCAAAAAGTCAACTCTAGCAAGGCTTAATAAGCTTTAAGGTTTCTAGAATTTTATATTGACTTTTATGTTTCAAAAAAATGTTCCAACACTTCCTAAAATCTTTATAATATTTTTGGAGTGTTTAATAATTTTCCCAAGATTTATTGACTTATAAATCTTAATATTAAATTCATAATACTATATAATAATGTATAATAATTAGGGTTAAATAGGAGAAAACCCCTAAATAAATTTCACAACTCCATATAATAATTTAATATTCATTATTCCATATCATAATTTAATTTTTTAATAAAAGAAATCCCGGTATTTCAGCATATCCCCCTTAAAAGAAACTTCACCTCGAAGTTTAACAATCAACTAATAGGCACTCACACCGCTTCGGGTGTGCTGAGACAATAATAACTTCCATGATATTCCATACCATTCCAATCCTTTATCTCCATTTCAACATTCCACTCAAGGGTACCGAAATCAAAGTACCGAAACCATAACAACGTGAATCAAAGTATAAACTGAAGCAAAACACAACACAAACGTGACAAAGTACTGTGCCACAACGTAAAACTACGTACATACATACACCTCTCATTACTAACAATGCAACGAGGCATAATCCGGATGAGATAACAAAGGAGGAGTATGTCAGCATATCCCCCTTAAAAGAGCTAAGGTACGCCCTCGTACCACTACTAACGGCACATTCAAAGAATTCAACACCTTATTAACCAGCTTTGTTGTGAATTTACTGCACCGTTGATTTTATCTATGATCGTTACACATATCTGTATCTCTTGATTGTTATGTATTTTTATTTCCTTGGTGATTATAAAATTTTATCTTATGATTATTATCCATTCGTTTAATGTCTGATACGAATTTATATGTCCATATATGATCATTTATCATATCAATTGTATTAACAAGCTATAAATCAGGTGTAACATACTTGAGTAGTTTAGAATAATATTTCAGATCATTTAATAATCTTCCAAAATTATCTTCAAGGGTTTATAGCCAACCATATGTTAAAACTCTATAAAATAAATATTTTCTATGACTTTTCAAGTTTCAATTGTTTTTATAATTAACTATCATATTTTAGACGAATCATTCAGTGTTTACTTCATAAAATTTACTTATTATATATTTACATAATTTCACCCAAGGGAGAATCTAAGGAAGTTCTTATCAATTATAATGTAGCTCCAAAATCTGATTTCTTTATCTTGAAATTTATTTTTCAAGATAGGGACTCTATATAAAATTTTAAGTCAAATGTACTAGTCTAATGACAACTCACTCACTCCTGGTAATTATTTTTCTTAAGGTTTGTTCTATGTAAGTATTCTCCTGATTATTAAATCTTAGTACTCCCTTAGATAATCTTTAAGTAACTTCTTTTATTGATTTTTTTTATATTCAACCAGAGGTGGATGTTGTATCTTGGAGTACCCAAACTTAATCCCCTTCCTCCATATATAGGTATTTTTCACCAAAGATTTAACTCAATAAACCCTTTACATTTATGAGTTTTAATACCGGATCTTAAGATACAAATTTTGATTTGTTCATTGTGGTTAGCACTGAAATATGCCTAGCTCAAGATTTCATGATGGTAACGTCTTACCACCACTTCCCCTCAAGTTCAACACAATCCATCACCTGCGTAGAAGATGATTTACAGTTAGATGACAAGGCTTGTCTAGCCCCTAAACTTCTAGAAGTGGGTGTGCACCCCCACTACTTTCACCCTAGGAGTTCGTCGCACCAGGCACTTCCCGTAGGGTGTTAGGTTTATGTGTTTTCTTTCTAAAGTTAACATAGAGTTTTAATGTGTTTTACAAGTTCAGATGTTGATCTTTTTCTAATACGCTACTAGTTCTTGTTAGCTTAATAATTTTCTAGACTTAAGATTTATCTTAAACATTATCTTTAGGTAATAAATTGATACCAAGTAGTTCATGAGATTTATTTTCAAACCTTAAAGGAGTTGAAGTACTTTCACATAAGATCAATACTAATTTAGTTATGTACAGTTCTATTTGTATACTGTTTTCAACCAAAAGTATTCTTTAAAATTCTAGGAATTTGTGTACCAGCTTTTAAAGGATTGCATTTTTAACAATGTATTCTCCATGAGTATGCTTTTGAAAAATAGCTTAATATTTGGTTTATCTCAACCAAGATCTTATCGTACTTAATATAGGGTGTTCCAAACTTATATATATATTTCTGTAGTTTACTGTTGGAACGGTATAACAACACATCACACTCAACAAACATTCACAAAAGAAAAGTGTGTAAAGGAATCGTTCACAATTCCAAAAAGGGTTAGGAGTCGTGCCTTATTGGAGTCCTCACTTCCCAATTCTACCCCAGTTCCCCAGTTTTAAGTGCACCTATAATCTAAGTATTTCACTCGGCTTGTTTTCTCGGGTTCAGAGCGTAACTACGCTCTGATACCACTTTCTGTAATGCCCCTATTAACCATAAATACAGCAGAAATAAAACTCTAAGGCGATTACAGACCATCGGGTTCCAAACACCCGGCACCAAACCTCACCAATTACAACTTACAATCTACAAAAGCTACGTTCTGAACTCGAGAAAAATTTAAAACAAACATAATAGAAATTAAACACATTAACTCTCCACAAAACCTAGTCCCATCCCAAACGCTCATTCTCTTCGTGGCCACCTGTAAATCAATTCGTGCCTGCAAGATGAAACCAAGCAGCCCACCCCGAAAGGGGCGGGTCAGTTCCCTGGAATAGAACTGGTACAATTCTCCAAAAACAAACTTATAAAACATAACTCTTCAAAATAAACAGTAACACGAAAACAAACTCTTAAAAGTAAAACAGAGATAAAGCACTTCAAAACAAACAAGTTAAAGAGAAAAGAAAACAAGACAAAGAAATAGAGATAAAGAACTTCCAAACCAAGTCATCCACTTAAGTAGTCACACCGCATAGTTAGTAAGCATCCATTGTTGATGTTAGAACCAATTCTGGTTAAGAAGAGTAAGACTTAAGTAGTCACAAAGGACTAGGAGTGACATTAATATCCATAATCCGTGGTAGACAGTTTATGTCTCCACCTTTTCAGAAGATGATTCCCATAGACAAAATATACTCAAGAGTGGAATAAACCAATTGGGAGAGATGGCCCCCACCGCCAGTCAGTTGTCACAAGGACGAGGTAAACAGACCTCCGCTGTCATTTGTCACAAGGACGAGGTAAACAGACCTCCGCTGTCAGTTGTCCAGATGGACGAGGTATAGCAGACCTCCGCTGCCACCGACCCGTTCTCGGTCATCGGTGAAAAGTGTGTGCACCACTTAATATAAATAATCCATACTCAGTACCAAGATTAACATTTCCCATATTCCCATTAGATTATTAACTGCACAAGAGCAATACCAAAACACTCAGTCCTACAGAGTGCAGAGGCGTAAACCCTCAACAATTAATACCCAATAGAAAGAATCCATTCCCAATTACTCATGGATGAAACAATACCCATAGTCCAAAGGAAGAATTTACCAATACCAGATACTTTCCTATATTCCCAGTTACCCCACTAGATCATTAACTGCACCAGAGAAATACCAAAACACTCAGTCCTACAGAGTGCAGAAGCGTAAACCCTAGGCAGTTAATATCTAGTGAAACAACTAGATAGGAGGAACCAATAACCAAGGAAGTTTCACATACAGGCTCAGTTAGTCACAGCAAGCTCAGTTAGTCACCCAAACAGTTTCCTTTTGAAATCCATTCAAGATCAGTTGGTGTTCCAAAACATACCATAAAGTCCATCAGCAAAAGTATCGAGTACGAGAAATCATACAAAACATTCCATAAGGTCCAAAACACATCAAGCTGAGTACGAGAAATCGTACAAAACATTCCATAAAGTCCAAAACACGTCAAGCTGAGTACGAGAAATCGTACAAAACATTCCATAAAGTCCAAAACACGTCAAGCTGAGTACGAGAAATCGTACCTGGGTAACGCTGTAGCAGTTCTAATCAACTTGCGCAAACAATCAACAGTACTCTGAAGAATATTAAAGGTAGTCTATCATCAATCACTTGTAGCCTATGTTACGCTTAAATAAACTCCTTACTCTTATTTCAAAGTCTCAATTATCTTTTAAGCCCTCACCTAAATGTTATGTATAATCTTTGTGTTATCTGAGAACGTTGTATAGCCCAAGGTGGTAAGATCAAGGAATGTATTCGATTAACATTTGCTAATTGTCCACTCCTATCCACTTTATTCATACTTAACCACAATCCTCACATTCAAGACTTTTGAGACCTCTATATCATAAATGTGTTTATGTTATATAATTAAATCTAAGAATTTCAATAATAATCTTAAGCTCAATACCTTTATTCTTAATTTAGAATAAACATTGTATTATGACCTATGATGGATTCATCCCATAATACTATACTATTATTTCACAATGTAATGATTATGTATTTTACCAATATCTACTAGATAATCCCTTGTGATTAAGTTTTCCCCTTAACTTAATTAAGATCTACATCTTGTATATTGGAACCATAGTGTTGTAGACGCATTATATCATAACCTAATTGAGTTACTAACTCATTTATCTTATCTTTAGTCCAGAAAGACTTTTTATTACATCCAGCTAATAATCTTGACATAAGATGTTAAATTACTTTTCATCTTGAAACAACTATATTATAGTTAACTTAGACTTATCGAACTCTTACATTTAGTATTTACAAGGTACATTATTTGCTTAATTATTACCTATATAATAAGGTGTTTAAATATAACCTTTTATGTATCCTTACTTACCTTTAATCTCCTAAATGTTTTATTTTTACACACATACACTCTATAGACTATGTATAATCCTTTTGTACTAAACTTCAATAAACTTAAGCCTTAAATACGTTTTAAATTGTTTTACAAAGCCTAAGGTTTCAAAGGAATAACTTAATAAATTAATTTCCTTTATTGTATTTAAGGATAAACATTATATCCCGACGTAAGGTAAAATTTACCTAAGAATTAAATCCTCAATTCATAAGTGAATTTGTAAATTATTTAATAGGATCGTGTATTCTGAAAAATCCTCATATCTTATATCCAAGCGACATATTAATATTCCCAGTGTCAATAGGTAAATCAGTATAATATCCTATTTAACTTAGCTTCATCTAACTAAAGGCTCAAAGGTTCTAATTCTCTAATTACTATTTACAAACCTTTTATAAGTCCTAACCATTAAAGACATCACCTATTTATAAATTCTCATTCTGAATATTGGTAATTAATGTTATAAATGTAGTTTATATGTCTTATCTAATTCCTAGAAACTTAAGGATCATTATTTAGATTAAATTGCTAATCACATTTTAATATAGTTTTATATCTAATCCTTTTAATGATTTCATCTTAAAATATTAAGTTATTACTCAATACTATAAATATTAAGAAATAATTAAATCTAGACTTATTTATCCTCTTCACATTTAGATGTAAAAGCAACTCATTTATTTTATTATTGTTTATATAATAAGAACATTTAAATGTAAAAGTATTTCATTCATTTTATTATTAATTATATAATAAGATCTATTTGTGTAACACTTTATGTAAACTAATTCCAAATATTCCTAAATTTCAACTTATTAATTTCTTAACCAAATTATAGATTTACATTGTGGTCATTGACTAAATATATACGTGTATTTAAATACTGTTTATATAAATCTTAGAAATTCAAAGATAACTAAAAACTCAACCTATAACCATAAATTAATACCACCTCATATAATATTCTTTTATTAGTATCATGTAGAGGTTTAGTTTAACTCATTAATTCCTTCATATCCTATTTTCTATAAGGTATTTTATTTCTTTTATTTAATTATTTATCTATATATATATATATATATATCCTTCCTATTATATTTCTCACAAGGAATGTTATTTCCTTTATCTATTTTTATTGTATTATATATTATATATATATATATATATACATGTACCTACATATATTAAGATTTATCCAGAACATTCTTTAAGAAATTCTATTGTATTTAATTATATCTAATATCTTTTAGACATATCCAAAACTGATTTATGGTTTATAAAATAAAGTATTTCCCTTAGTTTTAGTTAAACATATTAGCTTCCATATTATATATAATAAATAAAATGTAGTTTAGTTAAATTCCTTGATTTAATATAAGTTTCTATTTATTTCTCACATATAAATATATATATAAATATATGTAACAATTTTCACTTCACTTAAAGTTAATACCCAAAATATTTATAAACATACTGTATTAAATGTTAATTAGTCTGATTATATTTTCCCCAACCTATAAAGTTCATTAATCAACTATACTTTAATTTTTGATTACATTAAAAACTATATATTATAAGTTATTCTTATGAAAAACTCACAAACACAATTTTTAAAACCTTTTCCCATTGCCCAAAAATTCCCAAACTTAATATACAGTAACTATGACATTTTAGACATATTATAAAAAATTTTATTTCATAAAAATATCTTTTAAATTTAGCCAAATAATTCCAGAAAACCCGTAACTTGTAAAAATCATAACTTATGTTTAAAAACTCCAAAACCATAATAATTTAAATCAAAATAAACTAGTTTAAATAAGGAATCTATGGTTAAAATTTCAAGTCAAAATACCTTTGGGAAGGCCATTAACTAAAATCAACAAGTTAGGGTTTATTTCCGAAATTAATATAAAACCTTAAACACTTAAACTTAAACGTTTTAATCTCGGCCGTCCGTTTCTTTTAACTACGATCGGACGGCCGAAATCGCCCAAGTTCTTCAGCAACCCCAGAACGGAACCGAGTACTAAATCGATCTTTTCTCTCAACTCACAGAACCAAATTCGTTGATTCTTGTTCCATTGGATTAGAAATTGAAAAACGCATCCATTGACACCGATTTCCCCAATTATAATGCAATATAACTCAAATACGATACTGGGTTACACGTTTTAGGGTTCTTCGGTTTTGCGAATTTAAATCTGTCAAATTCTCTCAACCTAATGCATAATAGGGGAAATTGTTACATGGGTTTGGTCGACAATGAAGAGTAGTTTAGCATCGTCGGAAGAATTTGTGGAAAACTCACCGGGAATTGCAAGAACGGAGCTAATCGATTTCGGTTTTCTGGAAACACATTCGAACCTTGCCTGTTTGAGTAGTCAACTTCGGGGATCTATAAAATACGTTCTAGATCGAGTTAGGCCATGTTCTTGGGCTCATTAGAAAGAAGAAACATAGATCTACACAATGATAGCAAGCACTACTCCTAACTCGCATCACACAGAAAGAAATCGAAGTCACAAAACACGAGTTTACCTCTCTGTTTCGGTATTATTTTATGTGCTGGCGAGACCGAAACTTTAGGCCTCTATATCTCCCAACTGGTTACGAATTGGACTTGGGCATAAACACGAAAGTTGTAGAGGAATTAGAGATCTTTACAACGAGCTAAAGAAATCGAATTTTGGTTGATTAACAAAGAAGTTATGATTGACGCAAATTACCTGAAAACGAAGGGAATTCTGGAATTCTGGAAACAGTTACGCAAGGTGGCTACTTTGGCTCGATTGTCCGGTTGACTCAGAAGGATTTAGGGTTTGAATGAGTAATGGTTGGAAAGAGGAATTGTAAGAGAAGAGAATGGTGAAGACGGCATGGAAAAATATTGAGAGATGTAAAAGTTATAGCCGTCTAAAGTTAGGGCAAAGTAAGGGAAATCGGTTCCGAAAATCAGGGAAGAAATCGGCTAAGTGTGGGCGACCCATTACACAGTGACACGTGGCATCTCTTAAAATTTTGATTCAAAACTTCAATCTAGCATAACTTTGGCTAGGATGATCCGTTTTTGACGTTCTTTTTATCGATCTTCATGGTTTTTCATAACCTATTTATTGGTATAGGTTTCATGGCCTGGTTTGACCATTCTCAAAAAGTCAACTCTAGCAAGGCTTAATAAGCTTTAAGGTTTCTAGAATTTTATATTGACTTTTATGTTTCAAAACAATGTTCCAACACTTCCTAAAATCTTTATAATATTTTTGGAGTGTTTAATATTTTCCCAAGATTTATTGACTTATAAATCTTATTATTAAATTCATAATACTATATAATAATGTATAATAATTAGGGTTAAATAGGAGAAAACCCCTAAATAAATTTCACAACTCCATATAATAATTTAATATTCATTATTCCATATCATAATTTAATTTTTTAATAAAAGAAATCCCCTAAATTAATTTAAATTAATTTAGGGGTATTTCAAGATCTATGAGTCTGAATGTTGTTATGTTACCCGGACCGTTGAGTCCAAGGTTGTATGTAAAGTATGTTTGGTTATGGAAGTTTTATCTTGCAAGTAATCCCCGTGTTCTAATTAAAAGATGTGTGGGAAACTGTGAACTTTGAGGACAAAGTTCTTTTAAGGGGGGTAGAATGAAATACCCCAAACCTAGATATATCAATTAAATGTTAAACTATGGTATTATAAGGTTAAAAAGTGCCGTAGAAATGTTCGTAAGCAATTTAAACCATAGTAAACACAATAAAGTACCATTAAGATAGTTTGAGCAAATACATGCTCTAAACTTGGGATAACCTTGATTAGGACCCAACGAGCTTACCAAGGCCTTATTAACATGCTAATGAACATTTCAAACCAATTACCAAAGAAAACCAACCTCAAACACAAGTTTAAACACAAAATATGCTTTAAGGAGTCTTAAAGCACATTTTTGAACAATTGTCTTGGAAATGGGTTTTGTGTGGCTAAATGCCCATCATTACACCTTAATCAATATGTGTACTACTTAGTATCACATTAGGAAGCCTAAATCAATGGGAAATAAAAAATTTCACAAATATGTGCACTAGTTATGAATAGTGCTCAAATAGTGCTTGTTTTGGCTTTAAGTCAACATTAGTCAATTAAATGGTCAAACTAGCTACTTAATACCTTATTTAGGTAATGGGGGCTGGTTTTTAAGGTGGTGAGTCATCACCACTTGCCAGCCAATTAAAGGATGAAGAAGAAACTAAAGTGAAAAGACTATTTGCTTTATAAGTTAAATATCTCACAAGTCATCCCTCTCTCCTTCACTTTCTTCATTTCCCTTCTTGCCCACCGTGTTCTTCATCCTTCTCCCAACTTCAAACCGGCATTGCTACAGCACCTCTCTTCTCCAACTTCAAACTCTTGCCAAATCCAACTCCATGCTCCAAATCAAAATCTAAGACCATATTTGTGTTAGTTGGAGCAAGCTCTTCATTTCCTTCTTTTCAAAACTTCAAGAACTCAAGTTTGAATCCATGGTGAATCTCCATTGAAGGAGTAAAAACTCTACTTCTTACACCTTGTTGTTCTTCTTTACTTCAAGGTAAGAAAAGCCAAAGAAATTTCACCTTTCCTCTCATTTTTATGTATGGCCGAAAATCATCTTTTGACGATTCCTTGTTTTGCTCTTTTAGTAGCTTGATTCAATCTTCAAGGGACTAGGAGGAGTCCCATCTTGCTTCTTAATCAATCTCTCTTTCAATTCCAAGGTAAATATCAATTCTAGTATTTAAAACACTTATGTTAATCCAGGGTTTGTTCATGAGTAAGTATAATGCTCAATGCTCATTACCCTTATGTGTGTATTGGTTAGAAGGTTGACAAGTGAACAAGCCCTTACCGATTTTCAATCAAAAAGAAAACTAGAAGGAAAGTCTTGAAGAGGAAGAGGTAAATGACCCATCCTAATGTAGTGTTATGCCTTAGGAAATTGAGCTTTAATTGCTTAATAAACAACCTAAAGAGCCAAAGAGAAATGAGTTAGTAAAATATCCACAAGGTGGACTATAAGGACATGGGAGCATTGTTGTGTGTATTTGCAGGTTGAAGGCAATTATATGTGGAAATTCAGTGTTTAAGGTTATTGCAATTTAATGGCCTAAGAGCCATGTTATTTAAGGGCCTAAGTGCCAAGCAATTTAAGTTAATGCACTATATTGTGATGTGGTATTGAAATACCCAATAATTAAAAAGAGTGATTAATTACATCTAAATAAACATGAGGGAACAAATACCAAAGAAAACAGATCCTTAAAATGGATTAAAAGCACAAACGTACCTTAAAGCACGTTTTTTCGAGGAAACCGGGAAAACGCGACCTTAAGCGGGTCAAATAGGCTCATAATAATTTTGGTCAACCAAATAGTCAATAATAAACCTTAATGAAGGTTTTGAACCAATAAAATTAATTAAACGAGAAAATTCCGGAAAACGGGTTCCGGTTAATAAAAACTGTAAAAACCGGGAAGTTGTGGGGAGAGAGTGTAAATAGGCAAAACTAATGTGTCCACTTTTGTAAATAAAAAGCAAAAATATGTGTGTGTGAGTAGTGTGGGCCGGCTGGGTTGTTTTCCCCCCTCACTCACTTCTTCAATTCCTCTCACATAAGACAAATACAATAAAGCAAAAAGCAAAAATAAACACTCTCTCTCCTCTCCATTCTCCCTCTCTCACGTATTGCTCCCCCTCTCTCTGATTTCTTCTTCCTCCTAAAGCCAACAATGGCGATTTGAGATACCACCACCAACACTCCTCTTCTCTCCTCTTGTTCAACACTCAATCCTTCTCCAAAAATTATAAAAATCATACCATTGGAATCCCCTTGCCAAGGAGAACATCTTCCTCCTTTCAAAAATCCAAAAGCTCCATTTCCATCTCCATGGCTGGAAGCCATTTGAAGGTTTGAGTCCACCATTTGAAGCTCCTTCACCACCTTGTTACTTTGAGGTAAAAAGAAATTCAAAAATCCCAATATCTTGCTCTCATTTGCATTATAAAAATTTCCAGATATTGAACTCCATGTTCCTTGTATTCCAGCCGGTTTTGGCTTCTTCTTTGGGCTAGAAATCTTGCTCTCCTGCTAACCAAGAACTCCATTCATTGGTTGGAAGGTAAGGCTCTTTTCTAAACTCTAAAAACATGTCTAAGTTCTAGGGTTAGTTAAGGATGAGTTTCTAAACTAGTATTGGCATGTATGGTGGCTGTAGCATAATTGGTTGTGTGAGGAAGAACAAGGAAGAAAGAAAGAAGAAAGGAATAGAAGGGAAAGAAAGAAAGAAAAACTAGAAAACACAAGGTAAATGTGCTTACCTTGAGCTAGTTTTGTGTATTGTATTGTAACAGTTTTTGAATACTTAAAATGTGTAATGTATATTGTTCTGGGTAGTAACCATGTAGTAGTATAATGAAGAAGGAAATGTAACAGTTTTGAAACTTGTAAAGGTTATTTAAAAGCTTGGAAGAACATTAGGAAATGAATATGCAAGTGCAGGAAAAATATAATGTCTTGTAGTGTTTGGATTGATATGGAAGTTGGGAATGAATGTGTGAGCTGAAACAATGTGTGGGCAATGTTAAAAATATAGGGGAAACTCTGTCGAATTTTATTTAGAAATGAGATGACTTAGTTGTGTAAGGAGAGGGAATAACAGAGACAACAACTAGGTGTGTTTTGGTACTTGTTGAGTAGTTTAGTACTTTGAAACAGATTTTGAGAGGAGCTAGGTGATGGTAAGAACTAGGATGTAAGGTAATCCATTTTGAATGCTAGGAGTAGCATTAGTTGAGGGAGTATTGGATGGTAGGAAGTAGAACAAAAATATGTAGCATAAGAAGAGCAAAAACTGCTATGAGTGCTGGAATGGAAATGAGGAAAATTGTTTAAATCAATATAAGAATGGGAAATGAATTTAGTAATGAGTTTAATGGATGAACTAAGGTATTTTAGGAGGTATAAATAGTACTAAAACATGTTAGAATACATGTAGGAAGATTGGGGAAGAAATGGGTAGAAGACTGAAGTTGAAACAAACTCAAAAGAGCAGTTCTGACCTCGACCGACCCAGAGGGTTGAGTCGGTCATGGGTCGGTCAGACTAGAATCACTGGCGCGTAAACTTTCTGACTTTGACCGACCCAGACGAGTGAGTTGGTCGTGGGTCGGTCGGGTAAAGAATTTTTCTGAAGTCGAAGTTTCTGACTTCGACCGACCCAGGAGGTTGGGTCGGTCGTGGGTCAGTCCAGAGGGAATCCAGGAACCCATTTCGTTCTGACTTCGACCGACCCAGAGGGGTTTGGGTCGGTCAAGTCACACTTGGGTCGGTCGGGCCCCAAAAAAATGGTAATCATATATGTATATATGTGTGTGTATATATGTGTATATGAGGGCTTGGTAACACACCATTAATAGAATAAAAATGGTAAGAGAATAAGTACATAAGTAAGAAAGTAAGTTCAAGGAGTAATGAGTAAAGGATGATTTTTAAATCAAGTATGGAATGTAAAGAACTAGTAAGTGTACGTTATAAGTATGAATGAAGGAACGAGTTAGGTCAATAATGGATTATTGATCATACAACTCTCTCTATGTATAGGAGTCGAATAGTTGAATTCCGAAGGGAAACCGGAAGTACAAGTACGACGATGAACGGTATGATTTCCTCATGCCCTGTATCCTAACCTGGTTACTCTGATTTGTGTGCTTATTTGATCACCTAAATAAGATAAATGCACGAATCAGAGTTTAATGCACTTATGTGTGTTTGTATTATATTGTTCTTGTTGTAATACCTTGAACATTTAGTTTGTATAATTCATGAAATGAATGGATGAGAATGAAGTGTATGTGTAACTGTTGTGTATTTGTGTAGTGTACTAACCCTTGGTATGGAAGTAATGACTTTTACTAATTCCTAACCACCTAACTTCTAACTTGAGTAATGAGTAAAATGGAATGAGTAGAAGTCCGATATAGTTTCGGCCAATGGTGAGGATAAGGGAACACAAGAGGTTGGATCCGAATCCTGGCCTTAATCTTTTCCATGGACCAAACCCCTTAAATGGGTAGCAATCCTGGAATTGTGACCACCCTAAAGCCCGGTGGTGGGATATGTAGTCCTGCCCGGAGGTCATACCGACTTGACTTGAGTAATAAGTAAAGTATTATATGAGTAATGGTCTTGGCTAGTGTAAGTCATTGACCTGAGTAAAGAGTAATATACACCCGATTAACCCGGGTGAGTAAAGAAGCTAACAAGTATTGTGTATGTATTGGAGAAGCGTATCTCCGTAACGGTAAGTGTGAATGGTTGACTTGTAATGTCTTCCTTTTATGTATTGAAATGAATGTATGTATGCTTTATGATGTATTTTAATATTGCGTATAAAAGCATGTATGTATGTATGAGTAAAACGAACCGCATGTATTCGACCAAGTAGTCGGTGTACCCTTGCTAGTACGCAGGGTATGCGGATTTCATATGCAGCGTTTAGCTGAGCCCCTTGGGACACTCTTTTTATTTTACAGGTACTCGAGAGAATTGAAGATCGTGATGAGACCGTGATGAGTTCCTTTTGAGTAGTTAGGAGATTTGAATGGTGTACCGAGTTATACACGGCTTGACGCCTTTTTGAGTAGCCGGTGTACCATGTGGTACACCTTTTTGAGAAATGAATTGCGCACCGTTTAGAAATGAGTAGATGTATAAACTCATAATTTTTAGAATAGACTTGTAGAATTGGAATGTAATTTGTATACTCTTGGATACTCGGTAATCATTGTGTAAGTAAGTATTTGGAATTGTAATGTAAGTGTTATGTTACTCGGTATATTCTAATCTTCAGACCGATACTGTAAGTAGTAGTAGCCTTGTTAATCTTGGAATGGCTAACGACGTTGTACCACCCGCCGGGAGTATGTATGTATCCGCTGCGTGTAGGAGTAAGTATGGAGATGATTAGCGGATAATAGAAGGATTAGCAGTTGGGGTGTTACAAAAAGTGGTATCAGAGCGATTCTCGCTCTGATGATTAGAATACCGAGTGTAGTGATTACCGAGTTAGGTTATAAACCGTTTTACGATGGAGAATTAGAAACCTAACTAGGAATAACAGTTATTAATAACGGATACCCTTGACGTCTGAAAGGACGATACCCTTGCTTAAATCAAGACCACATGGTCATAGTATCTAATGTAATCCACACTTGTTCAGATGTCAGGAAGAGGGCATGGTCAAGGCAGACCCCGGGGAGAGCAGGCTGATGAGCCTGGTGCGTAGACGGTCGCCGAGATCGTCGCTGCCACCGTGGCACATATGATGCCCCAACTCATGACTGCAGCTCAGCAGCAAGTACAGCAGAACCAACAACAACAGCCCGACCCACCTCAGCCCCGTGAAACCAATTGGGTAAAGGCAGTCGCCGACCTTCGACCTCCCTTCTTTAGAGGCGAGAGCGACCCCGCCAAGCTCGAAGCCTATATCTCGGAGATGGAGATGGCTTTTGAGACTCTCGAGACTCCTACCGGAGTTCGAGTGAGGATAGCAGCGTACTACCTTAAGGACGCAGCTATGGATTGATGGAAGCTTGTCAAGGCCGAGCACATTACCGACCCCCGCATTCGGTTGGGAAGCATTCACCTCTCTCCTCCGATCTAAGTATTATCCCGAGCATGTCAAGATCAAGAAGAGGCTTGAGCTCGATGCCCTCAAGATGACGGTAGATGAGTATTACTGTACTTTCACTTCTATTCTCAGACTCCTACCCGACCTTGGGTATACTGGCCAAGTCTTGGTCGACCGCTTCTACGGCGGATTGAGCCATCGACTCCAGTATGGTATGGGATTCACACGGTTTACCTCCCTTCATGTAAACAACATTGAACCCTTAGATGTCGTAATTAATACGAATTAGTACCCCCATATGTAAATGCATAGCCTAATGCCCGAATACTTCAGGAGTGCTACCACGCTGCATCTCGAGTTGAGATCACCCGCCAGCTGAGAGACGAGGAGCAAGCGCTGAAGCGTAAGGTGAGCAGCAAGGGTAACAACTCCGAGGAACAAAATCAGAACAAACCATGGAAGAAGAAGAAGAAGGCGAAGTACTCCCACCAAAACCAGAAGAACCCCTCCGGAGACAATAGTGTCCATGCTGAGAAGGGCAAGGCAGCTGAGCCGTTGCAGCTTGCCTACATTGCACCAGTGGCAGCGAAGCCACTGAGGTCTTAGCCCTACAAGGGTAAGCACCTGAAACCGAAATAGTATGCTTGTGAATTAGTATGTACATGGATTGGTGTAAGTATACCGAACCTTGTTAACATAGAAGCTACAGAACCTGGTGCTGGCTATGGCAAGAGCCAAAATGATGGCCGAAGCTATGTGTGCCGAAATTACAACAAGGATCATCCCGGCACCGATTGCCAAGGAAGAGAGATCCGATGCTTCAACTGCCAGAAGCTGGGGCACCGTACGAATGCATGCCCAGAGAACTCGAAGCCCAAGGGCAACTATCAGGGCTACAAGCAGCGTGAAGGCAAGGAGGTTGCATCTGGCGATGCTCAGGCCTAGCAGACCTCATAGGGACAGGGGTCCCGAGGTGCTCAGAAGGGGGCACCGCAGAGGTAGCCGGCCTTGCACATCATTGATCGCGACGGGACCGGTACGAAGTCCGGCCTAGATATTAACCGTAACCTTTAATCCTTGCAGAGCATGTCTAAAGTATTGAATTACTTGTATGAGTGAATGCATGAAGACGTAAGTACCTGAAGTATGAAATTAAGCATGAGTAAGTAAAACCAAAGTATGTGTTTGAGTATGAAATGAACTAGTTGAAACTAGAACTTACGTTAGATGAAATTTACCATCTTAGGGAAATTCAATATCTGTTACCTAATACCTTGGAACCCCCTCCATGAAGAAACCGACATCACCACTCACCACTTCACCAACGAGCAGTGTCAGGTCTTCCGCCCAGATATGATCTTATTAAAAGTGTACTTGACACCTGGAGCGCAAATTTCAATCATCCGACCATGCAGCAAACTAGGAGCGGGTCTAGGAGGATTTTATACACCCGAATTCCCTGGTGGAGCAACAATGAAGCTGAAGATGATGTGCTTGGGAAAGGATTGGAACCCTTATACCAGGACATACCAGAAGATAAGGAGACAAGACGGAGTAACACCTCCAATAATACCCACTGAATTTCAAACGCTTGTTACACAAGCTGTAGAACTTGCACAACAATGTGAAGATGATCCAATCCCTGCACTTGAAGCAGATTTATGTATCGTCAACTTCTTTGAGAAAGAAGGACGACTTGGCTTACACCAAGATAAGGATGAGACAACAGAATCTCTTGAACAAGGATTGCTCTTAGTGTCTTGGTCCATTGGTGATGATGCCGTATTTTTGTATGGCGAGCAGAAGTGTGTGGACCTCGCAGAGAAACTGGTATTGAGATCAGGAGACGTTCTAATCATGGGTGGAAAATCAAGGTTGTTGTATCATGGGATCAAGAAGATCAAGTTAAATATGGCACCGCCGGCAATAATCAATGCCACACACATGAAACCATGGCGCCTGAACCTTACCTTTAGAAAGTATTAATCTTGTAGTAGTATGTAATGCAATAGTAACGTGCAATAGAGACACCGTATGTATGGTGGTTGGTTTATTCAATAAAAGCAGTGTTGGTTATTAAATTCCACTTGTGTTCCACCATCGTTATTTATAAATCTTTTGAATCAATAGGCTGTGGACTCGGTGCCAAAGGTAACCTGCGTATACTCACCGAAGCATAAGCCGATAAGAGCGGCACTATCCTAACGGGAACCTTCCCAGTAAACGACATTGATGCCTCTGTATTATTCGACTCTGGCGCCTCTCATACCTTTGTATCGCCATCTTTTTCGAAGAGGTTGGGGCTAGACGCAGATGAGTTACCGAACTTCTTGGGTACTCTCCCGTCGAAGGAGCGAGTAAGGTGTACCAAGTACTACCACACCGCCACAATTCGAATCAAAAGCGAAGAGTTCCCCATCTCCTTCATTAAATTCAACGGGTTGGGATTTGACTTGATAATTGGGATGAACTCGTTGGAGCGGAACAAGGGGTGAATCCTCTACGCCGAGCATCGACTGCTGCTCAAGAGTCCGTCTGGGGTCACTGTTTCATATTGCCAGAGACCGAGGGAGCCTTCGACTACAGTCATCTTCGCTATGGCAATGTACCGGGAGCTCAGAAAAGGGCACGATGTATACTTATGTTATGTGCAAGATCTAGAAAGAGATCCAGAATTCAGCACCGAGGTGCCAGTAGTATCTGAATTTCCTAACGTATTTCCAAAAGAACTACCCGGTATGCCTCCCTCAAGAGCAGTAGAATTTGAAATAAACCTTGTACCGGGTACTGGTCCCATTGCTAGGCACCGTACCGTATGGCACCAGCAGAAATGACAGAGCTAAAGGAGCAACTCCGTGATCTACTCGACAAAGGGTTTATACGCCCGGGCGTATCACCCTGGGGAGCACCGGTCCTCTTTGTGAAGAAGAAGGACGGTAGCCTCCGACTCTGCATCGACTACCGTGAACTGAATGCGGTCACTATAAAGAACAAGTATCCACTACCATGCATCGACAACCTGTTCGATCAGTTGAAGGGAGCTTCAGTCTTCTCAAAGGTTGACCTCCGATATGGATATCACCAGATTGCTATTAAAGAGCAAGACATTGAGAAAACAGCATTCCGAACTAGATATGGCCCCTATGAATTCACGGTGATGCCATTCGGATTGTCTAACGCACCATCCAAATTCATGGACTTAATGAATCGATTATTCAGTGATTAGTTGGACACTTCAGTAGTAGTATTCATTGACGACATCCTCGTATATTCGAAGTCAGCAGAAGAACATGAAAGTCATTTGAGAAGAGTACTTGAGACACTACGCGAGAACCAGCTGTATGCGAAGTTCTCGAAATGCGAGTTCTGGCTAGATCAGGTATCTTTCCTCGGTCATGTCATCTCGAGCGCAGGTATCTCAGTTGATCCATCGAAAATTGAAGCAGTACGATCATGGCCTAGACCTAAGACTATTAATGACATCCGGAGCTTCTTGGTCTAGCCGGTTATTACCGGAGGTTTGTAAAGGACTTTTCCAAATTCGCTAAGCCCATGACGACTTTAATGAAGAAAGATGCACCATTTGTGTGGACAGACGAGTGTGAGGTATCCTTCCAGAGCCTAAAAGACTCATTGACCTTAGCGCCAATTCTCACTCTTCCAGAGGGCACAGAGGGATTTGAGGTGTATTGTGATGCATCAAGCAAGGAAATGGGATGCGTACTCATGCAACATGGCAAGGTAGTAGCCTACGCCTCTCGCCGGCTGAAAAATCATGAGGAGAATCACCCGACACATGATCTAGAGTTATGAGCCATTGTCTTCGCCTTGAAGATATGGCGACACTATCTCTATGGGGTAAGCATCACCATCTATTCTGACCATACGAGCTTATAGTATGTATTCACACAGAAGGAACTGAATCTAAGACAGATAAGGTAGATGGAGTTTCTCTCAGATTATGACATCGACCTACAGTATAAAGAAGGGAAGGCAAACGTTGTAGCCGACGCCCTGAGTCGTTGAGCACACTCGCTCCATTCGCTACTCACTTCTTCTAGCTTGGTTGACGAGGTGCGAGACGCTCTGTTGAGTGACCCTTACTTAACAGAGATCAGACAGAAAATCACGGAGGGTACCTTCAAGAACCGAAAGTACGACTTCAAATTGCATGAAGATGGTCTGATCCGGTTGAATGGCAGATTATGCGTCCCCCAAAGCAATGCTAAGCTAAGGGATCACATTATACGAGAGTCACATTGTTCCACATTGCATGTCCATCCGGGATCCTCTAACATGTACAAAGACATGAAGAGGTACTTCTGGTGGTCAGGAATGAAATCCGACGTGACTAAGTACGTTCTGAGGTGTCTCACATGCTAGAAGGTGAAATTCGAGCACTGAAGACCGGGAGGAATGGTACAATCTATGCCAATTCTAGAGTGGAAGTTCCACGATATCTCCATGGATTTTGTTGTTGGACTCCCACTTGCCAGGGGAGGACTCAACATGATCTGGGTAGTAGTCGATCGCCTCACCAAGGTTACACAATTCAAACCGATGAAGGACACCTGGAAGGTGGTGAAGCTCGCGGAGCTATTCGACAAGGAGATCATTCGACACCACGGAGTCCCGAAAACCATTATATCTGACCGCAACACCAGATTTCTTTTGAGATACTGGAGAGCAACACGGGAAGCGCTTAGTACTGAGTTGAAGCTTAGCTCCGCCTTCCATCCACAGACCGACGGTTAGACAGAAAGGACCATCCAAACACTCGAGGACATGCTTAGAGCATGTGCCTTAGACTTTCAGGGGAGCTGGATTGACAAGCTTCATCTTATCGAATTCTCGTATAATAATAGCTATCATGCTTCGATTAAGATGTCGCCATTCCAAGCTTTGTATGGTAGACCCTGCCGTACCCCGTTGTGTTGGGATGAGTCAAGCGAAGCGGTCATCATAGGACCAGAGTATCTAGAACAAGTACAAACTGAAGTTTAGCAAATCCGAGCGAACATAAAAGCAGCCCAAGATAGACAGAATTCCTATGCGGACATGTGACGACGGGACCTTGAGTTCGCCGTGGGCGACCAAGTGTTCTTGCGGGTTTCACCTATGAAGGGCATCTTTTGATTTGGCCAGAAGGGCAAGCTGAGCCCAAAATTTGTAGGCCCATACACGATTACCGAGAGGATTGGAGCTGTGGCTTATAGGCTAGCATTACCTGAAGAATTGGGGTGTGTTCATGATGTGTGAGCCTCAATTTTAAACCCTACCCTATGTTGATTAGATTGATTAGGGTCTAGTCGGGTTTTAGGTCCACTTGTAACCTAAGGTTAATAACTATGTCATATAACATTAATTATTAAGACCTAAGCTAGCTCACTGGAACCTATTATGAGTCACCACCTAATTTTCACCTAGATCAAATTAGGAAATGAGAGTTCGGGTTCAGGGGCTTGGTATTCGACTTAATTAGGGTTTAAATTACTTTCATTACCGCTCCTAGGTCATTTTTCCTCTACTTAGTTTAATTACGGCTTGTTACGACTCGTTTTAACCTAAGTGTGCGAGCTTCTGTTTTTTGTGTTTTTTAGTATTTTTTGATAGAAAATTAAAGTGAAAATTAAAATTACCTAAACTACGGTTTCGGAGGCAGAATTAGGTCAATTTTGTTTCCGTCCGTAGCCACGGACCTAATGTCCGAGACCACGGACCCCAGTTAACCTAGTTTTACAAAAAAGTCGAATTAAATAGAAAACGCAATTTTGAAAAGTCCGGGGCCACGGACAGGATGTCTGTGGGCCCGGACATAGTTTAGCAAAACCTAAATTTTGAAAATTTTAAAATCCCGCCGCCGTCCGTGGGTGTCCGTGGCCACGGACAACCCGTCCGTGGTCCCGGACCATAGATCCGAGGTCACGGACCACCCACAGACAGGAGTTTTATGGTGGTTCCCGAAGGTGTTTTTGGCTAAAAAATTATGTACGTGTAGCCTGAAAGGTATACAATACGTTAGTAATTGAAAGATTGCAGTTTGAAGATTAATTATGCACGAAATTTGACAAACAAGTAACAAGGCAGAAGCAAAAGCAATTAGCAATACAAAAGCATAAAAAGGTTAGTTTCAGCCAAAAATTTAACAGAGAGTTAATAAGGTCGTGGGGAGTTAGAAAAGTAGAATTATAACCTGTTTTACCTTCGAATTCAAGATGATTCTTCACGTTGGGATTCTTCGGAGGCTCCGATGATGCCGGTTCCGGATTGAGTTCGACCCGAGCTTCTGGTTGTTGATTTTTGATGATGTTCTTCACGTTTTGGAGGTGGTTTAGTTGATGTTTGATGATTGTTGATGTGTTGGGAGTTGAAAAGTGTGTTTAGGTGGAGATTTCGGGGGATTTTTGATGTGATTTTGGTGCTTGGATGTGTAAAAACGTGGGGGACTTGTGACGGCTAGGTTTTCTGGTTGCTTAGGGTTCTTGAGGTTCTGATTTGATCAAGGGATAAGGTTCCTTATATAGGCTTCCTTAAAGATAGAAAAATCCGGTAAAAACCGAGATTTACCGATGTTTTAGCTCAAGGGCTTCCAAAAGGAATTTGACTATGAAATTTTAAACATGGGTAAAGGATGGTATTTCTGATTTTTCTAAAGTGGAATCGAATTTTTTGGATATTGGAATATTTTTAAATTCAATTTCTCGTCAGATTCAATCAGAAATTGCTGGAAAATTATTAGAAACTCGAAAAATCGAAATTCCAACGCCATTATGCCCAAAATGTCATCCTCTATGATGGGTTAAAATCAAAGCATTTTGAATTGATTTAACCCTTCTTTTGAGGAGAGAGAAAGCCTACAGGGGGCTTAGGAGCCTTGGACAATTACAAAAATGCCCCTAGAGATGACTAAGCTGTCCCTAGTACTCTGAAATGTGCCGATCGAACTGCGAACCCTCGCTACTTGACCAAACTAGCCTATTAGTAGAGACTCTCTTCCGGGGGGTTGAAATTTTGGGTATAACAGATTGCCCCCCGTCAACTAGACTTTGTAATGAAAATGAAAAGGCTAGTTGATGCTTGAGTGATACCCCAAGATTTTGGATCTTAAAAGACCCCACATGCAATTGAAATCCGATAAGTTGTGTCGAGCTGTTCTAAGGCGCTGACTACCTAAAGGTAAAAATAAAGTAATGTCGGACTATTTTAAGGCTCCGACTACCTATAAGGATGATATGATGTCAAGCTATTCTAAGGCGTGATAAGTGTCCAAATGAGCATGATTTATAGGTGTATTTCATATATTATATTAGCACTTTTCTTGCTCATTTCTCCACTTCGGTTAGTTTTCCTCTAGTTTATGTTTTATTATTATCTCACAAATTTATTGGTTTAACATGAGGAAAACCAAGCTGGAAGTAAAGTAGACGAAGAGACGAACGCATAGGCGCAAACGGCTCAGAAAACAGAGTCCAAACGAAGAATCTAGAGCTCGTAGAAGAAATAAGCCTGTACGTCGTGAAAACAGGCGGACACGTACACTTGCAACCGCCCAAAAACAGGCGGACATGTACATTTGCAACCGCCCAAAAGGGGGCGGACACACACAAACCAACCGCTTGTTCTTAGGCGGACAAGAACACATGCTTCCGCCTGTTTGGAGGCGGACAAGACAACAGACAACCGCCTGAAAACAGGCGGACAACACTGAGAGCCAACCGCCTGACAACAGGCGGATAAGGTGGAGAGCGAAACAGGAGCTACCGCCGGACAACAAGCGGACGCGTGTAAATGTTTAAATAATTAACGCGAGCTTATCTTCTTCACCGACTGGCTGTCTGCAACTCGCGCAACTCCGCCCACTGTCTGCAACATGTTTCTGCCATATCTATCTACTCCGCACCGCCTACCTTAAATCCCTCACGCGTGAGCAATCAATGAAGCAATAAATGAGCTCAATCATTCCCTCAACTTGCTCACGCGTCTGTCTATCTTCAAACCTTCGCTTCCTCTATATAAACCCACGAGCCTTCAACTATCTATCAATCAATCATCCACGACCACTTCACCACACCTCACGCCATCTCATTTCTCTTCTCCCGTCTTCTCCATTTTATTTATTTCACATTCCACAACATCCACCTCTAGCCCTACGTATACAAAATATCAGAGTGAGCCGGAGTGATTACGGATGATTTCTATTACTCTTGTCTCTGTCTATCTATTTAATATGTTAGGCTAGTTTACGTATACTCTAGGAATGGTTATTTTGTGTTTGTATTAATTATGCAATATTTTTACTGGTTTATTTAAATACAGTTTGTTACGTTTTAAAGGTTATCTCGCCTATTTAATAAATCTCATTAATTTATTAAATTGCATTACTAAGTATGTTTTTAATTTCATCGGTTAAAGCAGATGGGTTAATTAAGCCGTAAAATTGGGGGAAACTTATTTTCATCGTTTAAGTTAGTACTCAGTTGCAAATGTAATTCCTCAAATACTCCTCTGCCGTTTACAGGCATTTTGCTTGAGTTTTCATCGGACCTTGCATTACAGGTAAACGAGTTCTTATGAGTTTTCATCGGACCTTAAGAAAATAACAGGAACCTTGCCAAATTATTAAACCAGTAGAGATAGCTTAATTATGCAGATTATAATAACCTGACCCAGAGTTCCATTTAATTTATCTGTCAACTTAGTTTATTTTATCTTTTCTTTTTATTTTATATTACAAGTCAATTAATCCCCCCTCCTGTGACACGCTTAGGTACTATAATATATATATTAGTCCCACGGTTCGATATCCGGTCGCTTACATTTCACTATACTACTGCGACCGGGATTTGTTTGCAGCCCGACGTTTATTTTGAGTTCTTAATTTCTTTTCTTTTAATTTTACACCATTTCAACCACTCACTTTATAACGTCTGCAAGGCGTTGACTACCTATAATGAGATGATGCCAGGCTATTCTTAGGCGCTGGCTACCTACAATGAATGAAGTGATGTCAAGCTATTCTAAGGTGTTGACTACCTATAAAGGAATGAAGTACGCCGAGCATTCTAAGGCGTCGGGGAACCTGAAAGTGAATGAAATACGCCGAGCATTCTAAGGTGTCGGGAACCTAAGATTGAATGGGATACACCAAGCATTATAAGGTGTCGGGAACCTGAGATTGAATGGGATACACCGAGCATTATCAGGTGTCGGGAACCTGAGATTGAATGGGATACACCGAGCATTATAAGGTGTCGGGAACCTAAGGTTTGAATTGGAATACGCCGAGCATTATAAGGTGTCGGGAACCTGAGGTTTGAATGGAATACGCCGAGCATTATAAGGTGTGGGAACCTGAGGTTTGAATGGAATACGCCGAGCATTATAGGTGTCGGGAACCTGAGATTGAATGGGATACACCGAGCATTATAAGGTGTCGGGAACCTGAGGTTTGAATGGAATACGCCGAGCATTATAAGGTGTCGGGAACCTGAGGTTTGAATGGAATACGCCGAGCATTATAAGGTGTCAGGAACCTGAGGTTTAAATGGAATACGCCGAGCATTATAAGGTGTCGGGAACCTGAGGTTGAATGGGTTCTCACATATGAGACGATCCAATGAAAGAGCTAATTACGAAAGTGCCAAACGTTTCAATTATGAGGTGTGAAAATTGTCTAAAGCTAGGAATATGCCAAATATGGCTATGAAAAAGGTTTATCCAGAGCAAGAAATCGCTAGGAATATGCCAAACATGGCGATGATGCAGATTTGTCGAAAGCAAGAAATTGCTAGGAATATGCCAAACATGGCGATGATGCAGATTTGTCGAAAGCAAGAAATTGCTAAGAATATGCCAAACATGGCGATGATGCAGATTTGTCGAAAGCAAGAAATTGCTAGGAATATGCCAAACATGGTGATGATGCAGATTTGTCGAAAGCAAGAAATTGCTAGGAATATGCCAAACATGGTAATGATGCAGATTTGTCGAAAGCAAGAAATTGCTAAGAATATGCCAAACATGGCAGTGTTTGAAGAAGGATTGTTCAAGACAAGAAATTGCTGATGAAGGTGCCAAACGTGGCAGTGTTTGAAGAAAATTCTGTTTACTGAAAAGGAAAGTGAAATTATCATTTCCTGACTAAAGATTTCAGACTTGTAATTTATCTCCTAGGAGATGAACATGCTACCGGTGGGGTGTGGTGTTTGATGCAGAGATCTTTTGAGTGGTGATCAGGGCATATATGTGCCTGTGGTGTATGATGTGAAGGTAAGGGCTTACGTGATCCTGTGTGGTGAAGTGGCATTTGTGTGGAGGTAAGGGCTTATGTGGGCCTGAGGTGTTTGGTGTGGAGGTAAGGGCTTATGTGTGCCTGTGATGGGATGGTGGTGCTCAAGCTTTGGGTTTCAATTGTTGTCATGGAAATTGTTGGAACCAACAATTGCCCCCAGTATTTTTCCTTAGGACAATCTGAGCTAGAGGTCATGGCAATCGGTCGGGACGATCGATTGCCCCCAGTATTTTCTTTGATTAAACGTGCGAACGAGCCTCGTCCTCACAGGGTCAAGACTTATGTTTTGATGTGGTGCTTCCTAACCTACACGCAACGTGTTTGATGCTTGTACTTGTTTAGTACTCACAGTCACAACTTCTAAACCATCGAATTTGACATTTGGTGGATTTACGCATTCGATCTGTTACTTTCACATGATTAGATACACAACTATCAAGTCGGAAGTCTTTAATGCTTATAATGTGGCCATAGGGTGTGATGAAAGACGACGAGATCATGGAGGGATATTTGAGGTATGTGGAGCTTAAATGGGTGACCAAAGCTGCAACTTGTGTCTTCTCTCAGATTCATCTTCCTTGTCTTGAAGTCATCTAGCTGCTTCGTGTTGACGTTGTTTTCGAGCTTCTGGACCTGGACCTTTGAAGTTGTCCTTTACACCATTTCTCTTTTTGTCATTTGGATTTCTTTGAGGCACTTCGGGTTTGCCTTTTGGTTTTATCCTTTCTTGACTTTGCCTTCGGGGTTCTTGTGTTTCCCGGTTTTGGGCTTCGAGAGCTGTTTTGATGTGAGCTCTTTTGATCCTGTGTCACTCTGGGACCATTTGCGGATCGTTTTGTCATGCTGATAGCGGCATTGCTTCTTTGGACTGATGAAAATGTTATCTGAGAGTCGGGCTCCTCGCTTCCTTTGGTCACCGGGTCGGACATTCATCATTGGCTGGGTTATTTTGTGGAGTTCATAATATCGAAAAGGGATATATGAAAGGCTCAGCGGGGGTGCCTAGGGTTTAATGTTAGGGTTCACAAGCTTTTGGCTATGTGGTGCTGTACCTAGGTGCTTCGTCATTCCTGATAGTTGTGTATCCATTCTCTGTTACTTTTCGCAGGTCTAAGTGTAAATTTACAAATTATCTCCTTCGGTCGGAGTTATGCCGTTTACCTTACCTTTGAATGTGGACTCACCGGAGTCATGTAAAAATGACATGCTCGTTCACTCATGGTTTTACCTCTCACGAGATTTTCACTCTGAAACTCATTCACACATTTAAACGAAAGATGATGAACTTCAACTCAGATTGCCCCCAGCATTGATTTGGGGTTTATGACAACAATTTTAAAAGATGTGGATTTGGAACCGCTTCGTGGGTTGTTTTGGATGTTTTAGGGTGAGTTGTGACGTTTAGCATGGCATGTTCAACTTTTAGAAACAAGAGATAAATCATTCTGCTCCATAGTCGGGAAATGATTACTCCGTGATCCCTTTCCCTGAAAAACATTTTTGTTTTTTCCTTTTTTCGATGAGTGAAAAATGGTGTGTACAGGAATTGTGAAAATGGAACTATGATTGTATTTATGAGTCATGAGATAATGTCAGAAATTACAGACTCAGAGAAACTACCGAAAATGGTAAAGGAAACTAACTACTACAAACGTTGGAAAAACATAAAAATGACAAGTAAAGAGAAGAAATCGGGGAAAACACTTGAAGGTAGCAGTCTCTAATGGTGCTTGACATGGGATTCCTACTTGAGGAGTTGAAAACCTTGATTGATAAGATCTTGGATGTGCTGCTTCAGAATTTTGCAGTTATCGGTATCATGACCGGGAAGCTGGTGATACTGACAATACTGGTTCAGGTTCCTTCCTTTTTGAGGGTCTCTTTGTCGAGGGGTGAGAGGTTGCAGCATGTTTCGTTCCTGGAGTCTTTTAAAAGCCTGGCTCAATGGTTGACCGATGTTTGTGAACTTTCTCTGACGGGAGCTCTTTCGGGATGATTTCATTGCCCCGACGATCTGTCCTGGTCCTTTTACCTTGTCGAACAGTGTTTACCTCATGCTGCCTAGTTCTCTTTCGGGTGCCACTTTGGATACAGGCTACCGTCATCGAGCCATTCCTGGTGTTTTTTTAGTTTCCAAGTTTTAATTCTCCTTTGTGAATCATTTCTTCTAAGACATCAATTTGTCCCATCAGCATGTTGAAGCCAGGAAAGTATGTGAATTTCAGCTCTTCATTGTATTGCTTCTGCATATTCTCGATTACCATTCGGATTTGCTCTTGTTCGTCTATCTTTGTGAGCATAGCGGCTGCCTTCATCCTCCAACGCTTGACGAAGTTGGACATCAATTCACCTTCTGTTTGTTGCGTGCTTGCAAGATCAGCCTTGGTGACTCCAAAACTTCTAGCGTACTCGAAATGATTCAAAAAAGCTTCACAAACCTCCTCGTAGGTCTTGGTATTCATCCTTTGAGTTATGTACCAACACTGAGGAGTTTCATCAAGATAGCGAGCGAATACCTTGGCCTTCTGTATGTTGCTTAGCGAAAGAATGGACATTTCTCTATCGAACATTGCCAAATGAAGCTGCGGGTCGGAGGAACCTTTGTATAGAGGAAGTGTTGGCAATTTCAACTTTGGAGGAAGATCAACCTTGGGATATAATCCAGTGGAGAAGTAGTCAAAACCGGCTGGCTTGGTGGCCCTCTCCATGCGCTCAATCTTTTTCAGCATCTCATTGAATTCTCCGGCTAACTGGGCATCCATGTTGATTGGATTTCCTCTCTCTGCCATACTTAAGATTTGGGCTTATCTGTTGGAAAACAAAAGTGACCTGAGCTAAAATTCTGGGCCGCAAAGAAGTTTTAGGATAAAACTTGTTTGGGCTGCAAGAAAAGCATATGAGCTGGAATGTTTTGAAGATTGTGGGTAGGCACTGAGGCCCGAAATGAGATGGAAAAGAGGCGCCTAGAAATTTTTGAAGAATGTGGCTCTTGGGCCAGAATATTTTGAGAATTGGGCGCTTGGGCCAGAATGTGTTTGGGCTAGAGGTAAAGCACATGGGCCAAAATGATTTCTAAATCATGCTCTAGATGTGAATTGGAGTTTGGGCCGAGTAATTCTGATTGAGCCTAAAAGATGATACTTATAACTAGGACTTTGGGCCAAAGCCCAAGTGGAAGGTCTTCTTAGACTAGAATGTGCCTTGAAATGGAAAGGCCTGATGGATTTTCATGAATTGCTTTAGGTGGATTCGTTTTTCGTGGGCCTAGAACTAAATTGATAATTCAAATTGGGCTGAAAGAGAGAAATCACCTAAGTCTAAGCTTTTGGGCCTGAGCCCGAACAAACAATTCATTCAAACCAAACAAAACCTTTGGGCCGCAAACAATAAAGTCGTAAGTTCGGGTTGGGCTGAGTTAATATAGGAAAAGTTCCCATCAGTTCCTAGGCCGGGTAGTGGGCCGATCATACAAGCAGACAAGGCCCACACAAATTCAACATGTCCTCACTTGACGTTTATCCAATTCGGGTATGGATCGATCCGAAGAGGTGCTTGGGGCATGGGCCCAGGTCACCACAAAGGAATAGGGCTTGCACGCTATTATCTTTGGGCTTCCCCACTCTTTTCACATCACCTGAAGGTGTGCGTCCACGGTCGGGTCTTTGACTGACCAAACAATGGGCTAGGTAAGGGCACTGCCAGGAAAACGCTTGGGGCTAAGGCCCAGGTATTAAGGGGGTGTGGTTAGACGACACCCTCCTCTTTTCCCCCGCTTATTCACATCACCTAAAAGGTGTGAGTCCTTGACAGGGGACCCTCAAATGGGTCCCGGGGTGAAATCAATTTGTGTGGACCCTCGCTCTCATATGATGCAAAGGTGCAGAAAATTAAAGCGCGCACGAAAGTAAACAAACAAAATAAAGCCATAATTAAACAATTTTCGAGTTAAGCCCTCTTTCTTAAAATTAAACAAGTTAAAATTAAGAGTTTGTCCCCAGCAGAGTCGCCAGTCTGTGAGCCTCGATTTTAAACCCTACCCTATGTTGATTAGATTGATTAGGGTCTAGTCGGGTTTTAGGTCCACTTGTAACCTAAGGTTAATAACTATGTCATGTAACATTAATTATTAAGACCTAAGCTAGCTCACTGGAACCTATTATGAGTCGCCACCTAATTTTTACCTAGATCAAATTAGGAAAGGAGAGTTCGGGTTCGGGGGCTTGGTATTCGACTTAATTAGGGTTCAAATTACTTTTATTACCCCTCCTAGGTCGGTTTTCCTCTACTTAGATTAATTACAGCTTGTTACGACTCGTTTTAACCTAAGTGCGCGAGCTTCTGTTTTTTGTGTGTTTTTAGTATTTTTTGACAGAAAATTAAAGTGGAAATTAAAATTACCTAAACAAGGGTTTCAGAGGCAAAATTAGGTCAAATTTTGTTTCCGTCCGTAGCCACGGACCTAATGTCCGAGACCACGGACCCCAGTTAACCTAGTTTTACAAAAAAGTCGAATTAAACAGAAAACGCAATTTTGAAAAGTCCGGGGCCACGGACAGGATGTCCGTGGGCCCGGACATAGTTTAGCAAAACCTAAATTTTGAAAATTTTAAAATCCCGCCGCCGTCCGTGGGTGTCCGTGGCCACGGACAACCCGTCCGTGGTCCCGGACCATAGGTCCGAGGTCACGGACCACCCACAGACAAGGGTTTTATGGTGGTTCCCAATGGTGTTTTCGGTTAAAAAATTATGTAGGTGTAGCCTGAAAGGTATACAATACGTTAGTAATTGAAAGATTGCAGTTTGAAGTTTAATTATGCAAGAAACTTGACAAACAAGTAACAAGACAGAAGCAAAAGCAATTAGCAATACAAAAGCGTAATAAGGTTAGTTTGAGCCCAAAATTTAACAGAGAGTTAATAAGGTCGTGGGGAGTTAGAAAAGTAGAATTATAACCTGTTTTACCTTCGAATTCGAAATGATTCTTCACGTTGGGATTCTTCGGAGGCTCCGATGATGCCGGTTCCGGTTGAGTTCGACCCGAGCTTCTGGTTGTTGATTGTTGATGATGTTGTTCACGTTTTGGAGGTGGTTTGGTTGATGTTTGATGATTGTTGATGTGTTGGGAGTTGAAAAGTGTGTTTAGGTGGTGATTTTGGGGGATTTTTGATGTGATTTTGGTGCTTGGATGTGTAAAAACGTGGGGGACTTGTGACGGCTAGGTTTTCTGGTTGCTTAGGGTTCTTGAGGTTCTGATTTGATCAAGGGATAAGGTTCCTTATATAGGCTTCCTTAAAGATAGAAAAATTCGGTAAAAACCGAGATTTACCGACGTTTTAGCTCAAGGGCTTCCAAAAGGAATTTGACTATGAAATTTTAAACATGGGTAAAGGATGGTATTTCTGATTTTTCTAAAGTAGAATCGAGCTTTTTGGATATTGGAATATTTTTAAATTCAATTTCTCGTCAGATTCAATCAGAAATTGCTGGAAAATTATTGGAAACTCAAAAAATCAAAATTCCAACGCCATTATGCTCAAAATGTTATCCTCTATCATGGGTTAAAATTTCAAAGCATTTTGAATTGATTTAACCCTTCTTTGGAGGAGAGAGAAAGCCTACAGGGGGCTTAGGAGCCTTGGACAATTACAAAAATGCCCCTAGAGATGACTAAGTTGTCCCTAGTACTCTGAAATGTGCCAATCGAACTGCGAACCCTCACTACTTGACCAAACTAGCCTATTTGTAGAGACTCTCTTCCGGGGGGTTGAAATTTTGGGTATAACATGATGTCTTTCATGTATCACAACTCAAGAAATACATAGCCGATCCTTCTCACATATAAGAACCTAAACTACTATCCCTAGAGCCGACGATGAGATATGTCGAGACTCCATTGCGAATCCTTGATACGAAAACGAGAGACACTTGCCATAAATCTGTAAGAATGGTGAAGGTCTTGTGGTCTAACCACGATGTCGAGGAAGCGACTTGGGAATTAGAAGACTCCATGAAGGCGAAGTACCCAAATTTATTTGTAGTCTAGCTGCCTACTATCCGTATAGTATGGAGGATACGAGGCGTACCCCTTTTAGATTAATGCAATGTATTGTGGATTGATGTATTTGAGTGCAATTGGTGCCCTGAGAACATCCAGTAAGGATTTAGTTAGCTTGTGTTGATTAGAGGAGAAAAACTATGCATATGGGCATGATAATATACTAGAGAGGCTATGACAAAATTTGAGTAAAAATCAAGTGCTTTTAGTGGTTGTTGTGAGTTGTTATGACATAGCTTTTACTAGGAGTCATTAGTGGAAATTTGAGTGGAAATGAGTTAGCAAAGATGTTTGTGGGAGTTGGAATGACCAAGTGTTGATTATGAGGAGTTTGAGGTTGAATGGGTGGATTAAATAAACCAAAATTAAGGTATAAGGTATGTATTGGATGGTGCAAGAGTTTGTAGGAGAATGTTGTAAAATGTCTTGAGGAGGTTTAGGTATGAGCTAGTGTGTAAAACCTTGATGGTAATGAGTGGACTTGAATGATGAAGATGTTGATGTTTAAGAGGAGGTTAGAATGGTCAATATGAAGGAGAAAAGGATGTAAGGTTTTAAGAGAATGAGTACAGAGATGCACATGTATGTACAAGTTTGGGAATGATGAGTAGTAAACGTAAATGAGAGGAAATTGTGCATGGAGATGCAATGTAACCTTGGGAACTTTAAGTAGCTTGGGTGAAGGAGATAAAGATGACTAATGATGCATTAGGTGTGGTCGAAATGGTTGTGAGGAAACACTTGGGTTAGTTGAGGTTGTAAGCAAATTTACATCTTGGAAGTTTGAGAAACTAAGTTGCAAGTGTTAGGAAATTAGTAAGAATTTGAGTACAATGATTAAGGAATTGAGTGTGAGTTTGGTGGATGAATTAGAAGGTTTTAAAAGTTCTAAAATGATGTTAGAACATGTTATTATACATGTGGAAAGATTAGGCACTGGTGGAACGCGACCCATTAATTACGGTCCAAAACCGTGTATAATTACGGTTCTGGACCGTAATCTACGCGGGCGTCAATAAAGATGGCGTTTCTTTAATTACGGTTTAAAACCGTAATTAAAGTCCCTTTTCCGGCCCGCGTGTCATTGACTTTACATTACGGTTATTTGTAAAACCGTGATCTAAAGTCCTTTGGCGCGCGCGAACCAAAGGACTTTAGATCACGGTTTTACAAATAACCGTAATGTAAAGTCGACACTTTAGATGACGGTTTTGGCAATAACCGTCATCTAAAGTCTTTTGGCGCGCGCGCCCAAAGGACTTTAGATTACGGTTATTGTTAGAACCGTAATCTAAAGTGTAATTTTTTTTTTTTTACAAATCTACACAATTGCAACAGAGACAGAATTGTAACAGATAAGCAACAGAGGGCAGAAACTGCACAATTGAACCCCCTGAATCAAATACCAACAACACAAATTCATTCTCTGCGCACAATTGCAACAGAGATAACATCTAATAAAGCACCAGATCGAAAATCTGTAACATATTCAATCTGTTACACAATTGCAACAGAGATAACATCATAAAGCACCAGATCGAAAATCTGTAACATATTCAATCTGTTACACAATTGCAACAGAGATAACAATTGCAAATTCATTTCTGCGCACAATTGCAACAGAAACATTCAATACAACAGCTAGAATCTGTTACAGCAGCAGCTAGCATAATTCATTACAAACAGAATCAGAGCAACTAACAAAAAATATAATTTGTTACACAATATAATCTGTTGCAGCAGCAACTAACAGAATCAGAGCAGCAACTAACAAAAAATATATGTTACAGAGCTAGCTAGTCTACCACTCCATTCTCATAAACATGGCTGCCATGCTCTCTCTGACATGCAACAAGTCGGCAGGAGCATAAGTCTTGAATCTGGCATAATGCTCTTTAATCTGCAACAAGAAAAGGAATGGAACACATAATGAGATTAAGATAAAGACACAAAAAATCTGCCGAAAGAATTAAATACAAGACAGCGTTCGTATTACCTTGTCAATATCATTCTTAAAACTTGGGAAGTACCCGCAGAACTCGTACATATACCGCATCACGTAGTACCCGCAACTCTTAGAATCCTTTTGGGTAGGGCACTAAATCACCAAAATTCACAAATGTAAAACAATTGTACAAAGATAATAGCAGCACGAATGAAATACATGAATTACCAAACCTTGATGTAATTGACGGTCAAATCACCAAACTCTCCCTGAGGGGTTTTTTTGTAACAACTGTTACATATATTAACAAAAGCGTTTAGCAAAATGAACAAGTACATTAATTTTGGTTCAAAAAACTTACAAACAATTAAATAGTAATAAAAACTTACTCTTTGATTAAGTCTTCAGTGTTGAATTCTGTCCACTGCCCTAGTGGATCTAGAACGAGCAGAGTAGCGGTGGCAGCGCAGAATATAAACAAAGCCCAGTGGTGGCTACAATGTCAAATACAAAATGAAATGAGAAATGAAGGTAAAAAAGTTAGCTAATTAGTATGTAATTTTATATTAGAACTCACGTTTGGTGATACGGCATTAGAATGAATAATTTATTCTGTTGATCAACAACATTGAAGCAATGAATCATGTATTCACAAAACCTCCCCGGGTCCCTAGTGACTGAGTCGTACGATAAACGCTCCGGGCACACCGCAGTAATGGAGGTCATGTCCTTCTCAGCACATCTCTCAAGCAGACATCTATTATATCACATGTACTATAAAAAGTTAGCCAATGCAACTTCATAGATACTTATTCTATATGTTTTTACAGTATGAGGAAAGAACACTTACTTTAGATAAGCTTGAATAATGTTAATGTTCAGATAATCTCCACACATCATCTCTCTGATGTCCTCAAAGTTGATTGCCGTCATCATATCTTCGTAGTGAAACATCGACTTTGGAAGCGTCATCATGAAGTTGTTAGTTTGAGATGACTTCAACATGATCTTGTCGTAGAGATTCATCTGCTTGGCCCCAAAACATTAACAAGTTTTTGTGGCAGTGTGAGCTTATTTTTAGGCGCCTCAGAAGTCCTGGTGCGACCCCGGACGGGCGCTGGATTCTTACCTTTCGCACCCCGACTCACTGGATTCTTACCCTTCACACACAAACAGTAAAGCATCAATGTAAAGATAATTACTAATTGATTATTATAGTAACATTAAACAATTATCTAGAACATACCCTTGTACTTCTGACAGGATTCGCCGGCGCGCAGATCTCTTCTTCTCTGGGCCGGGATACGCGGCGAGGAAGCTCAGGGATCTCAGGATTCGCGGCGCGCTGTCTCTTCTTCCTGGGCCGGTACGCGGCGAGGAAGCTCAGGGATCTATATATATGATTAGATTAGATACTTAAAACTAAAACAAAAATGCTAAATAATGCATTTTATTAGATACTAAATGGTTGTCAAACAGTCTTACCTCATCGGTGACAACAATATAACATGCTGGCCAGGGCAATATGTCTCCCTTCGCTTCGATCAGCGTGCATTTGTTGTCAAACGCCATCGGAAGGTATGCATGCTCAAATCCATCAACTATCAGGTCCAAGGTCACACGCGCGTAGAATGGGGGTAGACGTACGAAACTGATGAGCGTGAGTGGACCTGATGGCAACACCGTCCCGTAGGCCGCATCTACAGGGTGCCCGTCTAATGGTATTTGGAGACGACATTTTTTTTGCTCCTTTAATAAACAGAGATAATACGTGAAATAAATAAGTGAGTCCAATCTAATACTATTTAAATAACTTTATTTTAGGAGAAAAATAGTTAAACAAAGTTAACCTGGATGTTGGCAAACGGGTACGGGTCAGCGGCCGGAGCACAACTAGACGAGGAAGATAGTCGAGGAGGATCTAGCTGCTGCTGCTGAGTAGTCGCATGTGCAATCGCATTCAACGCTTCCTGCAGCCTCTCCTCGATAGCCCGGCGCTCAGCAGCCTGTTTCTCGTCATTAGCTTGGCGCTCAGCAGCGAACTTACGCTCTACCATCGCCTCGACTTCAGCAGCACTCATCTGACCCTTCCTAGCAGATGGCGGGAATACGTTCTTCTGACGTACTTCTCCCCCAAATCCTCTAACACGCCCCGGGTGATCCTTCTTCCCAAGCATTTGATTGAGCGCGTCGTCTTGAGAAGGAGGAGCGTGTAAGTCTACTTCTCCTCTCTGTGCCGCTTCGTACTGTCCAATTTTCAAAGAAGTTAACACTAAATTTAAGATCAACAAACACTTGAGTATATAAGTAAATTATTTAACAGCTACTTTCAAATACTTACAATTTGGTTAGCCAGTTGTTCCATCGCAGCATTAGGAAATATCCTCTGACCTTCGCTGGTCGTTTTCTGGCGTCCCAGTATGTACATCTGCACCCTCCTCGCCTCAGAGACATCCTCGATCGGGCATTCACTTCCATCCTCGTTCCTCCGTGTCAGCAAACCAGCTTCTTTCCATCCCTCGAGGCTGCCCACATATCCCCTTCGTCCCATGGTGTGGGGGTAGAGATTAGCTTCACGGTTTTGCCGTGCTTGTTCTTGTACTTGCTGTTAAGAAAGTACAACAGGAAATTAATTAGAAAATCAGGGATAAAGCATTATGAGCATTAATTAAGAAAAGAGTACACACAAACATACCCTGAACTCGGGGGTGGCGTGCCGCTCAACGAACTCCTTCCACTCCTCTTCAGTGATCATGCCGTTGTACACAACATATGGCGGAGGCTCACGTGGGGGCACCCTGTTGATCCTTTGCCGGACACCAAAGAAAGAACGGTCTTCTTCACTTCTTCTGGGATCTTGTACCGTTCTTGCACCTTCTTCCAGATGGTCTCCTTTACTTCTTGCGGGACTTGTTTCCATGTGTGGTTGATGCAGCAATGTGATCTGGCCAGAGTCCCTAGCATACTACCGAACTCTGACCTGCTGCCCCCACCATACCTCTCATACTGGTCCCACAGAAGACTAATCTGATCCTCTTTCTGCAGTTTCAACCCACGGGTCGGACCTCTACCTCTGGGTCTCTGAGTAGCACTCGTAGAAGGTGCACTCATGGAAGGGCCAACAGTAGCAGCGGCAGATGTGGATGGGGCAACAGCAGCAGCGGCAGATGTAGATGGGACCGGTACCATTCGCTGCTCATTTTCCTCATCCTCACGACAAAATAAATCGAACTCTGCATCAGCCATGTCCTGATCAGCCATGCCTGCAAGGATTGAAATACAATTTGAATTAAATTAAGCATTTCATAATGGTCATAAACAAGCAATAAATAAAAGAGTGGTAATTTCATATAAATTTTTATAGTAATAACTTACATACACCATTATCTCTCAACCCACATTCCCTCGTTATGGTCTGATCGTATATACTCACGATGACCTGTGACCTCAGCCTCTTCCAATGAAATAGGAACAGTTGGAGGTTCATCTTCTGCATCATACTCATCCTCATCAACCACACCATCCACACCAACTATTCCTCTTCTCCCTTTAAGCACAACAGACCATCTAGGATTACAGGGATCAGTTACATAAAATATCTGCTTAACCTTCGTCCCAACAACGAATGGCTCAACCGTGGGTAGCTCTAGACAGATCAACCAGTTTCATACCATGCTCCTCCTCACGGTAGCCATGAATGTTGTTAACCCAGTTACAGCGGAAAACACACATTTCGTAGCTGTTGTAGTCCAATACCCAGATGTCTTGTATAACACCGAAATATGATTGTTGTACTGAGACAGGACTATGACCCACGACACCGACGTCATATAAGTTTTGATAAGCTTCAAGCTCTACACCACTGTTTTGATTCGTTGACTTCTGATCCTGACGTTCTGTGAAAAAGGTGAATCCGTTGACATCGTACCCCTCATAAGAAATTACATCCAGATTTGGTCCAAATGCAACTACTTTAATCAGTTCAGGCACATTCGTGGACTGATCGGACAACACTCTCTCTTTGAACCATCGGACAAATGTCCTATTCTGCTCATTTTGTAGTCTGACGTCACTCATGTTTGGATATTGTGCTCTTAAAACACACAAGTGTTCATCAAAGTATGGTTCAACATCTTCAAGATGACTTAGCACAACTAAATGAGCTTTGTTAAGAGTGTCTATGTCAATTCTTTTCAGTTTCCTTCCAACCGTGCCAACACCCTTCAATCTGCCCTCGTGTCTAGAACGTGGAAGTCCAATGGTATCGACACCTTCTAGGTAATTGGTGCAGAAGTCTACAACTTCCTCTGTGATAGTGCCCTCTATAATACTACCCTCTGGGTGACGACGGTTCTTCATTTTCTTCTTCAGGACACCCATGTACCTTTCGAACGGATACATGTAGCGAAGGTACAAAGGACCACACATCAGAATCTCTCTTACAAGATGCACGAGGAGATGTATCATTATGTCGAAGAACGATGGAGGAAAATACATCTCCAGCTGGCACATTGTCACAATAAGATCCTTTTGTAATTTAGACAGAGTGTCCACATCAAGAACCTTAGACGAAATGGATTTGAGGAAGACACTGACGTTTGTGATTGTGTGTCTGACAGCATCCGGCAAGATCCCACGTAGTGCAATTGGCAAAAATTCTTGAAGTAGGACATGATAATCGTGAGATTTCATTCCTACTAATTTGAAATCTGTCATGGACACTAGGTTTCTTATGTTTGAGGAGTAACCTGATGGCACCTTGATGTTGTAAAGGGTACTGCATAGACTATGTTTCTCTTCTTTAGACAGAGTGTGACAGGCAGGAGGCAAGAATGTGCGTTTTCCACGTTCTTGCGGGCCAAGCTCTGTGCGTATGCCCAACTCAATTAAATCTTTTCTTCCTTTCAAATGATCCTTTGTCTTTCCTTTTATGTTCAAAAGGGTGCTAGTGAAACTTTCACCCACGTTCTTCTCGACATGCATCCCATCGATACAATGTCTAACCTCCAGATGCTGCCAGTACTGTAGTTCCCAAAATATTGATTTCTTTTTCCAGACACTTTTTTCACCACTTTTGGTTGGCGGCCCGAAGTTGTTCACAATATTATCCAACTTTTTGTAAATCTCTGTACCTGTCAAAGGCTGGCGCGCCATGCTGTGATCAGTTTTCCCATCGAACTCTTTCGCCATCTTTCGATACTTATGTCCTTTTGGAAGCATTTTTCGGTGGCCCATATACACGGTTTTCCCACTATGTTTCAAGCGAATGCTACAAGTGTTTTCACCACAAATCGGACACGCCAACGCCCCCTTGATTGAATAGCCTGAAAGATTACCATAGGCGGGGAAATCATTGATTGTGCAGTACAACATAGCACGCAAATTGAAGTCCTCTTTACTGAATGAGTCGTAAACCGTAGCCCCTTCATTCCACAAGAGTTGTAGATCCTCTATCAAAGGTTGTAGGAATACGTCAATTTTGTTGCCCGGTTGCTTTGGACCAGATATTAACAAAGACAACAAGATGTGTCTTGGTTTCATGCATAACCACGGCGGTAGATTGTAAATAACCAAAAGCACAGGCCAGGTACTGTGTATGCTACTCAAAGTACCGTAAGGGTTCATCCCATCCGTGCACAAGCCTAGCCTTAGGTTTCTCGGTTCGTTACCAAACTCAGGAAATTTTACGTCTATGTTTCTCCACTGTGGTGCATCAGCGGGATGTCTCAATCTGCCATCCTTTTTCCTGTGAACTGAATGCCACCGAAGATTCTCTGCGTCTTTCTCAATGGAGAACAAACGTCTGAACCTTGGAATGATGGGCAGGTACCACAATACCTTAGCTGGTGAACCTTTCTTACTACCGCTGATGTGAGTTTGTTGTTTCTTATACCGTGACGCTCCACATGCTGAACAGCTTTCAGCAAATTCATCCGATTTCCAAAACAGCATGCAACCATTTGGACAAGCATGAATTTTCTGGTACCCCATACCCATTGGGCACATCATTTTTTTGGCTGAGTACGTAGTCGTTGGTAAAACGTTGTCCACCGGAAGAACGTATTTCAATAGTTCCAGGAGGTCAGTGAAACTTACGTCGCTCCAGCCATGTTTCGCTTTCAAGTTGAATAGCTTGAGGACGACACTCAACTTGCTTAACTTTGTAGGGTCACACCCGGGGTACAACGGTGTTTTGGATGAATCCAACAAATTTTCATGCTTGTCTGGCGTGTTAGAGTAATGTCGTTCCACATCTTCAAGCATAGTCTCAATGTCATCATCCCAGAAATCTGGCACAACGTTCGCTGTAACGTCTTCTGGATCACCAGCAACTGTATCATCTCCAAGTTCTGTTTCTGTGTTTGCCTGACCATTATCCCCTTCGTCAGGCTTAATAACATCGAACGCACTCTGACCATGCCATCGGATTATGTCTTGGAAATCTTTTGTAAAACCGCGGCGGATCAGATGTTCCTTAATTGTTTCAACGCCGCGATATCTCAGATTGTTTTGGCAGTCGATACACGGACAAAATATGTATCCCTTGTCTGTAGGTTTCAGATTGTTCGCCAACACCGTGCATAACTTATCAACTCCTTCTAAAAACTTGTCGTCCAAATTTCCGCTGTAAATCCACGAACGTTCCATCTCCTTCTAGCTATTTATATGAAGGCAGCCATTTCATACCGTCACCCGTGGCAGAGTCTTTACACTTTTGTATCTTATCAACCTAAATCCATCCATGAGTATTAAATCCCACCGGTGAACGTGTTTTTAATATGTAATTTATTGAAAATTTCGGCAGCATCTCCCTACAGTTCTTCAAATGCACGATATTATGATATTAATCAATAATATATGCATTCGAAGAACAATAAAGAGATACTGCTGAAATAATCAATAAAGTACATATTAAAAGCACATTCACACCCTAGGTGTGTGATTTAACAATCGTGGACAGTCCCGACAGGGACTGCCGAAGATATACCTCTATTAGGTATATCTTGGGCGGATAACTATGTTTGGTAGTTTGTCAAATATTATATGTATATATATAAATCTTACCTCTGGTAGACGATTAGCCGATGCTAAGACGGTTGAGGTCGGAAGCCTAAATAAAGTCGTAGTCCTGATGCATAAATGAAAAACGACAACATTAGAATTCATCAAAAAATCAAGGTTAAATGCTAGCTAAACCGCGGAAAAAAATCGACAGCATCTCCCCTATATTTCTAACGTCTCCAAATCAGTTTTATCAAAGTCAAATTCGCACGCACCATCTAGAACTGGTAACATACATAAACTTATCTTCACTGATGTATTTAGTTTACAGAAACAGAAAAACGACAACATCTTTCTGTTGCCTCTACTGAACAGATTCACACAGAACTCAAACAGAAATAGAAACTGAAAGAAAAGAAACAGACAGACAGAGACTGGTGTATGACTCCTCTCTGTTTGTTCACGTGTTTGAATTCTCAAACCTTTCTAAACTGTCGATCCTGTCAATTTGGTGTGTTATAAAGTTTCTAACTCAACTAAACCCAAGGCAACTTTGTTACAGATGCAGAATTAGTCAGAACCTGATCTGATACGAAACTGAAGCTGAAATCCAAACTGAAATCAAAACAGAAACTGAGTTGTGTTCTTGCTTTCTTCCCTGTCTGTTTTTTTTCCTTTCAACTGATTATACTTCTCCTAACTCCTTACCCAGTTACTTAAATATTCCATTAAGCTTTTAAATCCAGACCAAAACTCAAACAACTTGTTACAGTTCTGTTCCATTCATGAAACTGAGATATGCTACAGTTCTGTACCATTCATTTTTCAGGAATCGGTAATATACTTGAACTTACTTTCTTTCCTGTGGCAGTTTTAAGTAGTAGCATTTTTAAAACTACACTATTATGTATTAATTGTAATACTAAATGCTAAGAACAAATAAATACAGCAGTTTACAGATTGGTTTGCAAAGTTACCGTAACTAAGCACCGAAGTGGGCAAGTAGTGTAGAAATCAGCCCACGAACTAGGTCGCAATTAACTGTGAATCTGGGCACAAATATATGAACAAGGTTAGAACATTTGCCATTACACTCTCAGGATTCGATACAAACGAGGTTAGAACTTGCAATCGAAATGCATGTATATGAACAAAGTTAGAAAAAAAGACAATCAATCGCGATCGCATACCCAATACGCGATAGAGACGTCGACGGTGAGACCAGTGGTAGATGGGTGGTGACCGGCGGCGATGGGAGTGACAAAGGTGGTGGGAGCGACGGCGGCGATGGCCGTTAGCAAGGTGACGGGAGAGAGGAGGCAATTTCAGTGAGGAAGATAGCGCGAAAGAGAAGAAGAGTTACTGTGAGTAGAGTGTGCAGAGTGTAGGCAAATGTTTAAATGGACTTTAGATTACGGTTTACATGTAAACCGTAAACTAAAGTCACACTTTACATGACGGTTCTCACAAAAACCGTAATCTAAAGTGTAACGAAATTAAAAAAAAAAGCGCGATAATTATTTGGCATATGTTGGGTTTCAAACATAGGTAACACATTAATATAAAGTTTTTATTAATCTAAAATACACTGATAAAACGACGTCGTTAAATGTAATCTAAAGTGTAACGAAATTAAAAAAATAGCGCGATAATTATTTGCCATATGTTGGGTTTCAAACATAGGTAACACATTAATATAAAGTTTTTATTAATCTAAAATACACTGCTAAAACGACGTCGTTAACTGTAATTTAGATTACGCGCGGAGTCGAATAAATCAAATAATACGGGAAATTTTTTTCGTCAGGTCAAAACGACGTCGTTGACGAGGTTGGCGCGCCTTTTTTAGGAGGGACTTTAGATGACGGTTTTTAGTAAAACCGTAATCTAAAGTCCGTTGACCGTAAAGCGCGCGTCAACACGGGACTTTAGATTACGGTTTTACTAAAAACCGTCATCTAAGTCCCTCCTAAAAAAGGCGCGCCAACCTCCGATCGATTATTGATTACGGGTTAATCAATCATCGTCGCTAATAAATTCCGGCCTTCCTATTAATCACGGTGTCTGTTTAAACCGTGATTAAACCACCGTCATTAAAGCCTCGTGTTCCACTAGTGAGGAAAAGATTGGATAAGAATTGAGGTTGAAAAGAGTTGAAAAACTAGCAAATTAGGCATGGTTTGTGTTGGTCCGGGTTTGCAAATCGGTACACAAACCCGGACCACACTAAAAACTAGGTAGTATGTTCTGTCTGTGGTATGGGCCGGGTTTATATCCCGGTACACAAAACCGGACCAGTGCATTTTCATGGCAGAAAGTTCACTCGAGAGATGGTCCGGGTTTACAACCTCCGACACAAACCCGGACCACCTCAAAAATGCACCAGAATGTTGTTTAATGACATTCTAACATGGGGAATTGATGTGTATTGATGTTATAAGGTTGTTAGGAGTTAATTAATGATATTTAAAGGTCATTAGAGGCATAACCAAACTTAAGAAATAATGGAAAGTTGATGACCTATGTGATTAAGTTTAAACTACAATGACTTAGTGGTTATTAATCAGGAATCATTAGTGATTATATAAGCTAGGTTAATTAAAAGTAATTAACCACCTGATTGGACGAATGTTATAGGATTTGAGTATTTAGACTCTGGAGGAGAATAGGCAACCGAACGACCAACGGTGAACGGTATGGTTTTCATGTAGCTTGCTTGCTAACGAGGTGTCCCTCGGCTTGTTTGCTATTTGCTTATATGTTCTGACTAAAAAAGATAAAGCATGCAACCACTTTATTGTATTTGTGGTGTGATGTATGAAACTAACACAACTTACCTTTGAGGACTTACTAACTATCTTTAGTAAACAATTGTATGAGAACATTGAACACTCCCTAATATTAGTTTGTTAATAGCCGAAAGAGGTTTAACTAACAAACATTGTCTTTGAGAATTCTACTAACTGGATCTTGGGGGGAGTGAGGAATCTGGGACGGTCCGGTCATGCATGTTTAAAGTAGGAGGTCGGTTACCTTTGATTAGAGTCGACCTCCATTGGGACTCGTCTATGACTTGTTCGCCTAAAGTCGACATATAGACTCGGCCACCTCGAATTTATGTTCGTGGTGGAAGGCATATTAAGAGGGTGCAGTGGGATCACCTAAATCCTAATTTAAGAAATATTGTTTTTATTTAATCCAATGGAGTTAATAGCTCATTGGCTAGGGTTACATTTGACCCGACAAAAATAAACAATGGACTAAGTATAACCAAATCTAGTTAAAGAATGGTTGACTTATTTGAGATGAAGTTTGAGGTGAGAACTAAATGTTTCTCAACTTAAGGAACACTATTAAGTCATTCAATATGTTTGAGTTGTGATTATTCACATGATTGTATTATGTTTCATTATACTTCTTATTATTGTTGTATAAATAATCAATCACATGTATACGACAAAATAGTCGTTGTAGCCCTGTTAGCTTGGGGGCTGCACGATAACCGTACCAGAAAAGGTGCTGAGCCCCTAAGGGCATCCTTATTATTTTGCAGGTAAGAAGCAGCAGACAACCCGGCTTGAGAGTAGGAAGGGGTAGACATATACGGGTTTAAATTTGACCTACAAGTTGTGCATGTACACTCGTATGGTAGTCTATGTTAGTAAGTTGTATAGGAGGAAAGGTACTTGAAACTGTGTATGTATTTGGTTAAGGCTTGTAAGTACTAATGTTCGGTATATTCGAGTCCATCAGACCGTAGCTTGATCTTGGAGGATTTAGTATGCCTAGTTAGTCACGTGGGTGACTAACGGCAGTAATACCAACTGTTGTAGAAAATTCTACTGTGTAGATAATATAAATGGTTGGAGGTTTATGAGATAATTATGGCTTTATGTGATGGGGTGTTACAATTACCCTACACCACCAACCTAAAAACTTCCCTAGGAAAGATAAAAACATCGAAGAAATTTTTAGGATTAGTAGTGTAGGGTTTAGGTTCACTTTTAAAAATAGAAATGATTCACATTGTTTAATGTGAAATGTTCATTTTTTTAACTTAATATTTACTTTTTTTCAAACAAATAATACACTTTCAATAAATGAAAGGTACTTACTTTTCTGCACTTTTGTGAATCAAATGATACACTTTCAATAAATGAAAGGTTCATACTGTTCTCGCATAAGTTTGTGGTAAGATTCACTTTTCTTATACAAGAGATTCACTAGTGAAAACATAAGATTCACTTTTTAAAAACTTGTGATTCACTTTTTAACAACCTTTGATTCACTTCTCCTATCCTCTGGTTCACTTTTGTTAAACAATTGATTCACTTTTTAATAACCTTTGATTTAGTTTTTAAAAACCTCTGATTCAACTTTTCTTAAACATCTTAATCACTTTAGTTAAACAATCATTGTTTACGAATATCACTTTTCTTAAACCTCTTATTCACTTTTAACCAACCTTGGATTTATTTTTTAACAACCTTTGATTCATTTTTCTCTAATATTTTATTCACTTTAGTTAAACAATCTAGTTCACTTTTATTAAACAATCTCTATTTATGAGATTCACTTTTCTGAAACCTCTTGTTCACTTTTTAAAAATCTCTGATTCACCCTTCTTAAACATCTGATAAAGTTTTTTTTTAAAAAAACTCTAATTCACTTTTCTTAAACCATATCCATATCTTTCCATTAGATAGATTAGACAAAAAAGAATACAATTATGAAGTACAAGAAAAAAACACAAAATTTAGATTAAAAAAGAATACAATTAATTTGGTGAATAACTATAATCGTACATCTCGAATAGCTAGAGAAGGTATAACTACAACTGCAAGCTGAGTTCATAATCAATCAGTTCTTCTTTGGCGAATTGAAGGCTCTACAAGTCTTTCGAATCTCTCTGGCAACCCCCTCGGGAATCTGCACTTTGCTCAGCTTAACCATAGCATTGGCAAAGCTCTGACAAAACCAGGCCTCGTTAGAAGCAAGGCGACACACTAGTCCGGAGCTATACTTACCAATTGCAAGCGCTAGATCAATCTGGAACACCCCTTTGTTAGTCTTGATTTGATTGTAGTACCTATTATCAACCTTAAACGACATACTTTGATCAAGAAAAGTTATAGGAACCTGCTGTTTCTTGGTAGAGCTGCTGCAAGAAATGCTGTTGGATCCTCCACCAAAGAGCTTTCGTTCGTAGTTGATGCGGGGACATCTCAAGACGGCCAAAGGACGTTCAATCTCCATATTTGCAGTGATTCTGATTTCAATTTCTCTACAAATTGGGTGTACAATTTTTAGGGTTTTGTTCATAGCCCTGTTTTGGGTTGATTAAACGTTTTATATCAGTTGCAATCTCAAAATCAAATCTTACTGAAATCAAACCCAAAGAATCAGGTTGAGAAATTGGAAAGTGTATCACAACCAAATCACATGAGTATGGATGCTAAATCGGCACCTGTTCGGAGATACAAGTCTGAAGAGAGGGGTAGACATATTCTCCGGTGCTGTCGTATCTTGTTCGGGCAAGCACATCCGGACGCATGTCGGGACACAACACAAAGAACGCCTAAATTCTTCGTTTGGACTTCGTTTTGATCCCAGTTTGTTGTGTTATGATCCTAGCCCTATTGATATGTCTTTTCTTGACTATTTTCACCTGTTTCAGCATAGAAACCACACGTGAGGAAAGTTCTTCATATTTAACGCAAACTAGTACATAAGTGGCTAGACTTATATTATCTTATCATAAATTAAAGACAATTAAAGCACATAAATATAGAAGAATTCCACACATTTCAACTACCCACATTTAGCTTTTTACTTGTCCTTAAGTAAATATTAGGATCAAACGTAGAAACTGAAGTGGAGAATGTCAATCTTAAGAAGTTTGCACAAGGAGATGCGGTTACAAACAATAATGATAAAAATTCAAAAACTCATAGCTGCAAGTTTTATAATACAGTGAAACAAGAAATACATTCAAGAATATTAGACACAGTGATTCTAGTTCAACCCAGATTTCACGTTGGATCTAACTTTCGAATCAAGTTTTACAAACCATTGATGACGAGGGGCAAGAAGTAATGTGTTACTCTAAAATACCTTTTAATTCCACTCACTCATAGCTTGTTACGATCCCCTTTCCATTTTATTTCAGTTTTTAAGAACTAATAATTCAAACTTGAAGTTCATTAACATTTAACATTTTTAAGCACACAGGAATTGCCTCCTTTCCCTAGAACTTTATCTCCACCCATGTAGCAGCTTTTTGTCAGCTTTTCTAGGTTGTACATCCTTAGGAAGTTAGGTGATGAAGCACCCTTAATATCTGAGTGGACGAGGCCAGTTTTGGTTAGGGAAAAATAAATTAACGAAATACCTTGCATTTGTCCTTTGTTTCCTTTCATTCCACATACATCCAAAGTTGATGGACTAATCGAGATCAAGCATAAACAACAGTAATCCCAACATTTAATAAAAAAAAGAGAGATTTCCCGAAAAGAAAAATGAAAATTTTTAAACAGCTAGATGGAAAATTTCTCATAATTATTGTTCAAACCGGATCTCTAATAAACAAAAATGCTACTCATACAAAAACCCTTAGGTTAACTTACCCAGCCACTCAACAGAATCTAAAGTAAAATCCTAATAATTCACGAAAAAACAAGCAAAAACAAGTGACCTGAAGTATGCAAGGACACTCCTATCTCACACTTAAAATCAAAAATATTCTTATTGTGTCACAAGGATAGGAGTATGAAAATCAGTGCTAGCAAAAAAACAATGATGTCCGAAGAAACCACGGTAGAGCAGTTGGAGTGAAATACAAAAATCAAAAGAATATTAAGGAAATTTAAACTAGGACTCCCTTGGATTTTACTGTCATCAAAGTTAGAATGACCCCACACTTGAGCTTTGCTCAAATAGCGTAGCTTGGTTACAACATCAACATGAAGAGTTCATCTGAAAGATAGGCACAAGAAGGAACCAAAAATTACAAATAGGGTGATAGATAAGCAACGAATAAAAACAAAAAAGGAACTACAAAAAAATTAATGCAAAAATTAAAATTTAATAAAATTTGACACTACCTCCCAGCCAGCTGCCCTTCTTTAACGTATTTGGCTAGACGTACCTTGTTCTGTCAGGAAACTTCAAATGATTGAGCTGCTTTTGGAACCCAACAACCAGATTGGAAAAAATTAGTGTGTTTCAAGCATCGACCCGCCTGGCATACTAATTGTGTACTCTTATCTCTCAAAGTAATGGTAACTTGAGAAACTTAGATATGAGCATTAGTTGTAGCAGGAAAAGGTCTTCCCACGATTAGGGGAGTGGTTCACCTCCATATCAAGGATGACGATATCGCATGGGAAATATAAACTCTCCACCTTCACCAGAACATCTCTCGCAGCACCATGAGGATAAACAAATGAATGGTCTGCAAGCCGAAGTGTCATCCATGTGGGCTGAAGATAACCAATCCCAAGCTTCTGGAAATCTGTGTAAGGCATGAGAGTGATTGATGCTCCCAAATCAACAAGACAATGGTCAAAATTGGTCTCTCCTAGTCTGCAAGGAATGGTGAAGCTCCCCGGATCCTTACACTTCTCTAGGATGCGCTTTTAGATGATCACTACCAAGTCTCAATAAGCTGAATAACTCCTGCTTCAACTAATTTAGCCTTATTTTATAAAAGCTTTATCAAGAACTTGGCATAGCTAGTAATCTTCACAACCAGATCAACAAATAGGACATTGACATATAGTTAGCGGAGTAAGGAAAGGAACTTATCAAACTCGTTGTCATCTTTGAATCTCTTGATTCTGTTCGGGAAAGGGACTAGAAGAGGATCAAGAACAGATGGTGGTGGAGGTGCAGAATGCTAAGTAGCTTCACATTTATGTTCATGTTCTAACATCGGTTCCTCAAAAGTCACCACTTATATTAGTAACTTTGTTCGCTCCTTTTCTTGTTCTTACAACCATCACTTCTAATTTTGACTGAAGCTTCAACTTCTTCTTTTCATAATTAGAGCCCTTTCAAACTCTATATTCTCTTCATAACTAGGAACTCGAACCTCAGCTTGGGCTACAACTTTCCTAGCATAAGAAATTGACATTGCTCAACTAATATGAGAAGGATGATAATCATCAAAAATTTCATCCTCTACCTCAACCTGAATAGGAGAAACTAATGCGACCACTAGAGCATAATCTTTTATAGAAAAAAACACATTAGCTTACTCCCGCGGGTTTTTATCAAATTGGCTAGGAAAGGCTCCTATAGGTTGCTGAGCAAGCTATTACTCTAACTAAGGCATCTAATTCTTCATGTTCCTATTAAACACCTTCTAATTTGCAATGAACATATCTAATTTATTTTCCTGTGGTGAGAATCGTTTATCGGTTATTGCAGCAAATTTAGCAAGCAAAGCTTCCCTGTTCGAAGAAGAACTATTGCCCGAATTTTGTGTCTATTGGTGTTGTTGAGGTTGCTGATATGAGAAATTAATCTATTGTTGCCGAGAACTATTGTTGCCGAGTTGGTATTTATAATGGTTGTAACCCTGACTATTTTGGTTACTGTAAAAAATTGTCTGGCCTATTCCCAACATAGTTAACTATTTCTCCCTGCTATGCTACACATTGGCATGTAACAAAATTTCTCCCACAGAACTCACATGCATGAGGGAAGGTAGAAACAACAACAACAATTGATTGAGAAATTACTATATTCACCACCTTCTCGAATTGCTTTGTCAGAGCATCTATCTTGGCTAAAAGAAGAGTGGTTTGATCCACTTCATAAAAACCAGTTGCCTTTTGTTCTAAACCCACTCAAGAAGCTCTCATACCACCCCATTGATTTCCTGAATGGGTAACAAACTACGTGTTCTGGAACAGGGCAGCTTCATTAGGCTTCCTCCAAAACATGTATCCAGCAAGATGTCGTTCTAAGGATCCAATTCCTTATAAAATGATTGAAGCAAAACCTCTTCTGCAAGGCATGGTGAGGGACCTTTCTAACTATTCCTATAAAATGTTCTCAAGATTCAAATGAGGATTCACCATAGGACTTGTTATATCCCGTATTTTGTATTCAGTTAGCTTCGTAGGTTACATCTTATTTTAAGTGATTTATGTTATTTAGGACATTTTGGTCATTTGGGAAAAAGAGGAGGATAAGGTGGCATTTCCCTCTTTATTATTTGTGGTAAGGATTATTAAGGTATACGGAATTCTTTATTCTTTCCCGCTCATTCTCCCGACAGTTTCTTCTTCCTCGTTTAAGTGTCTTGTTCCTTTTCTATTTTTCCAAGTGTTCCTTTTCAATCTTGGCGGTGATTTGTTACTGTGGTTGGCTCTCTATTATGCTCCACTGCTGCTGGTCTCCCTCCTGCATCAATATAAGGTTTGGTTTGTGTGGATTTCGGTTTGGGTTTTATGTTGTTGGAAGTCCTTCAATTTCTGACTTGGGGTTTGATCTGGTGTGCAATTCAGTGGTTTTTATCCTCTGGGTTATGTCGTGGTTATCTCAGTCTCTCTTCAGTTCGGAGTGTTGGTGTTGTGTCTTTGATTAAGGTAAGTAGGGGATGGATTTGGTGATTTGTGCTCACCCATGGAGGTTTGAGAATAATTGTTGTTGCTTTGGATTCAATTAGTTTTGGCATTGTTGTTTTCCCTGTTTTGGTCTACTTATGGTGCTTGAAAACCCCATGGTAATGTCCTCTCCTAATTTGGTGTGTGTTGAGTGAAGGTTTGCCAAATTCCTGTTCAGTTTCTACAGTTTTTGCCCCTCTGTTCATCGCGTCCAAACTTCTGTTTGAACATGTATGTTCAGACAGGGCTCTGGCACAATAGTTTTCTGCAGTTTTCAAACATGTCCGAACAACTGTCCGGACATGTAAGTTCGAACAGAGTGCGAGGACGAGTCTTGCTTGTGAGTTTCAGACTGTGTCCGAACTTGCATGTCCGGACATAAGTTCGGACATTGGTTTCTCTGGTTTTCTAACTCTTGGCATGCGTTCAAACATTAATGTTCGGACGTATGTTCGAACAATGTGGTTTCTCTGTTTATTTTACTCTTGGCAGGTGTCCAAACTTGCATGGTCAGACGCAAGTTCAGACAAGATAGATTTCTGGTCTTGAGCTCTCGACCTATGTCCGATAATGGTGGCCACGGGTCCGGTTCCACCGGTTCCGGTTCCAGTTCCACCGGTTCCGGTTCTGGAAAATGTGTATTCGTATTCGGAACCGGTTTGGGCGGTTCCGGTTCCGGTTCCGGGTCCGGTTCTGAAATCTGGATTCGCTTCGGATTCGGTCAAAAAACCGGTTCCAGCCGGTTCCGGTTCCGGTTCCAGTTCGGTTCCGGTTCTGATCGGTTCCGACCGGTTCCGACCGGTTCCGGAGCGGTTCCGGAATGATCCGATCAGCTCCAGTTGCTTTGTTTTAGCTCCGATTTGAGATCCGTTTGAGCGCACACGTTGCTCTTTTCATCCACTTTACTCCTAGATAGGTTATTCTTCAAGTTTATAATCTTAAATGTGTAAGAAACAAAGACTTAGGAATTTTTATTGAATTTACAAAAATTAAGGAACAAAGAGAATTTTATTATATGATTCAATGCCTCATTAAAACCTTATTAGGTAAAAACCCATTGGGAAAACCCTAACAAGGAAAAAGAGTACAACTATTTTCTTCAGAGGAGCGCGCGCCCGAGACCCAAAACGATGTCGTTTTGGCCCGATTCCAACGGTAACTTCAACCGGTTCTGTGCCGGTTCCGGTTCCGGTTCCACCGGTTCCGGTTCCTGGTTCCGGTTCCCGGTTCCGAATCCGACAACGGTTCCAGGCGGTTCCAGGCGGTTCCGGTTCCGGTTCCGGGCCCGGTTCGAGCCCGAATCTCAAAACATGTATTCGTATTCGGAACCGGCTGAGGCGGTTCGGTTCCGGTTCCGGTTCCCACCGGTTCCCGGCCGGTTCCGATTCCAATCGGTTCCGGGTAGAACCGCCGGTTCCGGGTAGAACCGGACCCGATGGCCACCATTAATGTCCGAACATGAAAGTTCGGACGCATGTTCTGACAGGCCTCTGTTTTTGCATAACTTACTTGTTTGAGCTCCGTTTTGACTTCCGTTTGCGGGGTTATGTTCCCCTAATTGTGTACAAACTATATATATATATATGTGTGATATGCATATTCATGCACTTTTGTTCAGTATTTAAGTACATGTTTTGGGGACCTAGTTAGTGAGCTTCTAAGCCTTGGATAGTCGGGTCAAGCTGTCCCGTAGCTTACTGTGCAGGAATTCCTTCTATATTTGTCCCTTAGGGTTTCCCTAGGACGTTAGTGGCCGACGGGTCCAATAGCGCTGTCTAGTGCTTCTATTGTGGGATCTATGGATCCATAGGGCCTTAAAGTTTACCTTTCTAATGTGTTAACTGGTTGCTAGGGTCGCACCTATGATGTGTTACTAAAAGTCTAGCCTATATGTTTTGATATGTGTTTCTGCTCTGGTTTGGGCTTGTTGGCCTATCTGATCACTCCAATTGTGAAGTTACACCTTGTTCCCTTCTGATTTTTTCCACATTTTGTTTTAACATTTTGAGCATACTTCATTGATGAGGTATGCCACTTACTGTGTGTGTGGTTACTCACCTCTTTATATATACTCATTGTAGATTGATCGAGCGTTGGGTCTCTTTGTGCTTTTGGAGTTTAGCATATGTTTCATTTTCTAGTATGTATTAGCGCTGGACGCTTTTGTTCTTTGTAGCCTTCGGGCCTTTATTCAGATGTATGGTTCCAGATAGTTACACTCTTTTGTAAACCTTTAATTTGTTAATGCAAGTGATACTATTTTAGATTTTGAGTTCGTCTTCACTTGGAGTTTTGCGTTATTAAGTAGTATATACGAGGCGTGTAACGGCCTTTGAACTAGCCTGGTTTTGGGGTCATTGCTGGGCTGCTTGAAGTTTGTAATCTCTTTCCTCATTAACAACATGTGGGAAGGAGGGAAAACTTAGCTAGAAACGCATTGGCAAGCTCAATCCAACTGATGATGCTATTAGGAGCCAACGAACTCAGCCACTCTATAACTCTATCCCTCAAATAAAATAGGAACAATGTAAGTCTAGCCACTTCTTGAGCATCTAGGGAAGAGCATGCTTGAACCAACCGCAAAAAGATGTGAGGTGACGCTTGGATCTTCCATAGTTGTCCCACTGAACTGGGGCATGTTCAAGACCACTATGATGAAATGAGTCTTGAATTACCATTCCATGCCAGCTGGAAGAGCAAGAATCACAATAGGTTTTGTGAGACCATCCACACTCGCTTGAGCGTAGTCCTTCACCTATCTCTCTGGATCAACAACACCACTTATATTTATTTAGTCTGGAGTGACTGGATCAATTGGTGGCTCAGCAAAACAATTACATTCGTTTTAAAAGGATTTGAATTAGCTCTTGACGAATTCTTCTTGCTAATCTGTCAACTTCTAAAGTAAGCTCAAATTCTGGATTTTTTGTAGAACGAGTCATAGACATAAACAAAATTAAATAAACTAGAAAAGTAAAAATAAAAATAAAAAACAACCTTAATTAAATTAACACAAACTAAAGGAGAATGCTAAAATGAAAACTAAGCTATAAATTAACTAAAAAAGCAAACACAAAAATTAAGTAAAATAAAAACACTAAAAAATGATAATCAAATAAATAGAAACTTGATAAACTAGTAAAAAACAAAAGAAATTAAAATTTATAAATTAATAAAAATTAAAATGGAACTATATTCGAACTAAGAAAGAAAAATAAAAAAAACTAAACACAAAAATAATTAAAAATAAACAAGATAGAATATGCAAAAACAAAATCCTATAAACTAAAAATAAAATAAGGTAGACAAAACAAAAAATAAAAACAAAATCAAAATAAATTAAGCCTAAACAAAAAAAAGTAAATAAAATTAAAATAAAGTAAAGACTACACTAAATAACAAAGCCTAAACAAAAAAAGTAAATAAAATTAAAATAAAGTAAAGACTACGCTAAATAACCGTGTCTCTCCGGCGACGGCACCAAAACCTTTTACGGGTGAAAACGTATATCAACAAGTGACTGGTCTATCATAGTAAGTTTTCCGGAAAGAATTCCCTAGGTTATCGAACCAAAGGAAACAGTTTCTAGTTTGAGTCTCTCTAAATCTACCTTTCTATCTAAAGAAAAAAATAACAAGAAATTGAGAGTCGGTCTCCCGTAAAATAGATCCTTACAAGCAATTACTAAATCTTAAGCCTCGTTACAAGCTTACCAATTACCTAATAGCGTGAAAATTCCATCTAGTTTGTAGTCAACTAATATGTAAAGGAATTGTCATTCCTAGATTAACTCATATTATTTCTATCGTCCATTAAATTTGAATGCCATAAAAATCACTTATAAGCAAACAAACTAAGTAACTCATGCAGTTGATCATATCACAAGATATTTATTAAGTAAGCAAGGAATAAAACTAGAATCTTTATTGAATCTGACAAAACACAAAAGGATGAAGTAATCTTAATCTAGGATTCCATAGAAAACCAAGATCCAACCTTACTACTCAAACAATGATAGAAATGAAACAACAATAAAGGAAAAGAAAGGAAGAATAATCAAATCTATAGTGGAACCGATGATGAATCCAGACCTTGCTCTACTACTTCTAGTATCCAATGAAGCCTCTCGTTCTCTGTCTAGCGGCTAGGGTTAGGAACTACTCCAAGATGATTCCCAAAGCTTTTCCAATTTCTTTTTATATCCTTCTCCTTCTTCACTGAAACACATCACTTCATCCTACTTGTTTAGTCACGTCCGGACTTGCATCTGGACATACATGTCCGGACGTCTTCGTAAGTGTTCGCGCGAGACTTCTCTACGTGTGAGTTGTCCGGGTCTCCCGTTCAGACGCACGTTTGAACACTGATATAATATGTCATTGGACTCTCGGCACCGGTCCGGACGTACAAGTCCGGACAGAGGATCAAACATATTCTCTGGTGTTCTCGTATCTTGTCTGGGAATGCACATCCAGACGCATGTCAAGACACAACATAATCAAGGCCTAGATTCTACTTTGCTTCTAGTTTGTTGTGTTATGATCCTTCTCCTTTTGACTTGCCTTTTCTCGAGAACTTTCACCTATAGCATTGAAACCACACGTGAGGGATGTTCTTCACATTTAACACAAATTAGCACATTATTAGGGAAACTTATATCATTTTATCATAAATTTATAGGCAGTTGAATGAAATACCCCTAAATTAATTTAAATTAATTTAGGGGATTTCTTTTATTAAACCTTTAATAATACTATTAAGTATTAAATTATTATATGGAATTCTGAATATTAAATTATTATATGGAATTATGAATATTAAATTATTATATGGGGTTGTGAGATTTATTTAGGGGTTTTCTCCTATTTAACCCTAATTATTATACATTATTATATAGTATTATGAATTTAATAATAAGATTTATAAGTCAATAAATCTTGGGGAAATTTATAAACACTCCAAATATATTATAAAGATTTTAGGAAGTGTTGGAACATTGTTTTGAAACATAAAAGTCAATATAAAATTCTAGAAACCTTAAAGCTTATTAAGCCTTGCTAGAGTTGACTTTTTGAGAATGGTCAAACCAGGCCATGAAACCTATACCAATAAATAGGTTATGAAAAACCATGAAGATCGATAAAAAGAACGTCAAAAACGGATCATCCTAGCCAGTTATGCTAGTTTGAAGTTTAGAGCCAAAATTTTATAACTGCCACGTGTCAGCCTCTCGTGCGCCCCAACACTTAGTCGATTCTATCTCCTTGTTTTTCTCCAACAATCATCCGATTTTGACCTAACTTGTGACGGCTATATCTCACTCGTTACTTCGAATTTTCCAGTGCCGTCTTCTCTATTCTTTTCTCCTTAATTCCCTCTTTACAAACATAACTCATACATCTCCTAACTCATCCTACATCGACGGGAATATTGATCCAAAGTTGCCACCTTGAGAATTCGTAACCCAGTTTCCAGTTTCATTCGATTTCAGGTAAAGTTCGTCTTGCCATAACTTCCTCGTCTTTCAACCAAATTTCGATTTCTATAGCTCGTTGTGTAGATCTCTAATCCATCTACAACTTTCATGTTTATTCCCAAGCCTGATTCGTAACCGTTTGGAAGATATAGTCGCCCAAAGTCTCTAATTTGTCAGCACATAAAATCGTAGAAAAACGACAGGTAAACTCGTAACTTTCGGGTCAATTTTCTTTCTGTATAATGCGAATTAGATTGAGTTCTTGTTATCATTGTGTAGATCTATGTCCCATCTTTCGATTGAGCCAAAGAACACAGTCTAACTCAATCTGTACCGCAAGTTATAGAGTCGCAAAGTAGGCTACCCAAACGGTCAAGCTCGAACGGTTTTCCAGAACTCGAACTAGAAATCGCTTCGATTCGAGCAATTCCGGTGAGTTTTCTTCAAATTCCTCCGATTATGCTAACCGCTTTTACAATTCCGATCTAACCCATGTTGCAATTTAACCTGTTACGCTCTAGATTAGGAGAATTTGTAAGATTTGTAATCGATTTTAATTCGGTACTGAAATAAACCCTAACATTCGAATTGATTTCGAATCTTGGTGTATACTGTATTAAAATTGGGGAAATCGGTACCAATAGAACCGAAATTTGATTACGAATCTATAGAAACAAAAATCACTCAATTTCGTTCTGTGGATTAGGAGAAATTAACGATTTCGTACTCGACCTTGTTGATGAACTCGCTGAAGAACTCGCGGTACAGGGGCCATCCGATCTCGTTCTAAGAGATTGGACGGCCAAGATTAGATCTGGCGATTATAAGTTGTTAATGTTTCTATAAAAATTCAGTAAATAGTCTTAACTTGTTGGGTTAATTTAAATATCTTCCCGAATGTATTTTGACTTGAAATTTTAACCATAGATTCCTTATTTTATCTAGTTTATTTTGATGTAAATTATTATGGTTTTTGAGTTTTTAAACATAAGTTATGATTTTTACAAGTTACGGGTTTTCTGGAATTATTTGGCTAAATTAAAAAGATATTTTTATGAAATAAAAATTTTATAATATGTCTAAAATGTTATAGTTACTGTATATTAAGTTTGGGAATTTTTGGGCAACGGGAAAAGGTTTTAAAAATTGGGTTTGTGAGTTTTTCATAAGAATAACTTATAATATATAGTTTTTAATGTAATCAAAAATTAAAGTATAGTTGATTAATGAACTTTATAGGTTGGGGAAAATATAATAAGACTAATTAACATTTAATACAGTATGTTTATAAATATTTTGGGTATTAACTTTAAGGGAAGTAAAAATTGTTACATATATTATATATATATTTATATGAGAGAAATAAATAGAAACTTATATTAAATCAAGGAATTTAACTAAACTACATTTTATTTATTATATATATGGAAGCTAATGTGTTTAACTAAAACTAAAGGAAATACTTTATTTTGTAAACCATAAATCAGTTGTGGATATGTCTAAAAGATATTAAATATAATTAAATACAATAGAATTTCTTAAAGAATGTTCTGGATAAATCTTAATATATGTAGATATATATTTATATATATATAAATACAATAAAAATAGATAAAGGAAATAACATTCCTTGTGAGAATATAATAGGAAGGATATATATATACGATAAATTAATAAATAAAAGGAATAAAATACCTTATAGAAATATAATATGAAGGAATTAATGAGTTAAACTAAACCTCTACATGATACTAATAAAAGAATATTATATGAGGTGGTATTAATTTATGGTTATAGGTTGAGTTTTTAGTTATCTTTGAGTTTCTAGGATTTATATAAACCGTATTTAAACACATGTATTTATTTAGTCAATAACCACAATGTAAATCTATAATTTGGTTAAGAAATTAATAAGTTGAAATTTAGGAATATTTGTAATTGGTCTACATAAAGGGTTACACAAATAGATCTTAATATATAATTAATAATAAAATGAATGAAATACTTTTACATTTAAATGTTCTTATTATATAAACAATAATAAAATAAATGAGTTACTTTTACATCTAAATGTGAAGAGGATAAATAAGTCTAGATTTAATTATTTCTTAATATTTATAGTATTGAGTAATAACTTAATATTTTAAGATAAAATCATTAAAAAGGGATTATGATATAAACTACATTAAACTATGATTAGGAATTTAATCTAAATAATAATCCTTAAGTTTCTTACAACTAGTTAAGCCATATAAATACATTTAACACCAATATTCAGGATGTGAGTTTATAGTTAAGTAATGTATTTAGTAGTTAGAATTTATAAGGAGGTTTGTAAATAGAAATTAGATACTTAAAATCTTTAAACCTTTAATTAGATGAAATTAGGTTACATAAGAGATTATATTGATTTACCTTTTGACACTGGAAGTATTAATGTGTCATTTGAATATAAGGTATGGGGATTGTTCAGAATATATTATCTTATTAAGTAATTGACAATTTCACTTACGAACCAGAATTTAATTCTTTGATAAATTCTACCTCATGCTAAGATATAATGTCCATCCTAAATACAATAAAGGGAATTGATTTATTAAGTTATTCTTGTGAAACTTTAGGTTTTGTAAACAATATAGAATGTATTTAAGACTTGAGTTTAACGAAGTTTAATGTAAAAGGATTATACATGGTCTATAGAGAGAATGTGTGTAAAAGTAAAAACAGTTAGGGAATTAAATGTAAGTAAGGATACATAAAAGGTTATCTTAAGACACCTTGTTATAAAGATATGGTTAAGTAAATAATAAACCTTGTGGATACTAAATGTGAGAGTTCGATAAGTTTGAGTTAACTATAATATGGTTATTTCAAGATGAAAAGTAATTTAACAACTTATGACAAGATTAATAGATGGTTGTAATTAAAGGCCATTCTGAACTAAAGATAAGATAATTGAGTTTAGTAGCTCAAATAAGTTATACTAAAATGCGTCTACAACACTACGATTTCAATATACAAGATGTAGGTCTTAATTAAGTTAAGGGAAAAACTTAATCATAATGGGTTGTCTAGTAGAAATTGTTTAAATATATAATCTTTATATTGTGAGATAATAGTATAGTATTCTAAGATAAACCCATCATTGGTCATAACACAATGTTTATTCTAAATTAAGAATAAAGGTATTGAGCTTAAGATTATTATTGAAATTCTTAGATTTAATTATATACTAAAAACACATTTATGTTATTAAGGTCTCAAAAGTCTTGAATGTGAGGATTGTGGTTAAATATGAATTAAGTGGATAGGAGTGGACAGTTAGCAGGTGTTAATAAAATACATTCCTTGATCCTACAACCTTGGGCTATACAACCTTCTAAAATAAGTCAAAGGTTATACATAACATTTAAGCGAGGGCTTATAAGATAATTGAGATTTTGAGATAAGAGAGAAGAATTCATTTAAGTTTTGCTTAGGGTACGGGTTATTGATAGTAAGTTATCTTTAATATTCTTCAGAGTACTGTTGATTGTTTGCGCAAGTAGATTAGAACTGCTACAACGTTACCCAGGTACGATTTCTCGTACTCAGCTTGATGTGTTTTGAACTCTATGGAATGTTTTGTACGATTACTCGTGCTACGTTATTTTGCTGATTGACGTGTGGAATGTTTTGGAAAACGCTAACTGACTTTAAGAGGAACTTCTAGAAAGGAAATGGTTGTGTGACTGACTCAGCTTGTGTGACTAACTGAGCCTTGGATGTGGAACTCACTTGGGTATTGGTTTCTTCTACTTGGTGTCCCGTTAGACATTGACTGCTTAGGGTTTACGCTTCTGCACTCTGTAGGACTGAGTGTTTTGGTATTGCTCTGGGTAGTTGGTGATCTAGTGGGAATTTGGAAAAAGGGTCAATCTTGGAAATCTTTCTTTTGACGTGCGCGCGTCTTTAATGTGAACAGTAGGGGGCTGTATATCCCTCGCCCATAGGGGCATTGATATTTGACAGTAGGGGGCTGTATATCCCTCGCCCATAGGGGCATTGATATTTGACAGTATGGGGCTGTATATCACTCGCCCTTAGGGGCATTGATATTTGACAGTAGGGGGTTGTATATCCCTCGCCCATAGGGGCATTGATATTTGACAGTGAGGGGCTGTATATCCCCTGTCCTTAGTGGACGTGATGAACAGTGAGGGGCTGTATATCCCCTGTCCTTAGTGGACGTGATTGGCGGTGGGGGCCATCTCTCCCAGTTAAATTATTCCACTCTTGAGTTGTTGATTCTTGGATCTATATTATCATTCCTAGTCCTTGTGACTATCTGAGTCTTTCTACTCCTAACGGGAATTAGGTTAACTAAGGAAATGGATGTTCACTAACACATGATGTGATTTTGTTCCACTAACTTTATTTTTCAGTTATTAAACTTTATTCTTATCTTGGTATCTTGATTTGGTGATTGTGAAATGCTTTATTTCTCTGAGTGTTTTAAGAGTTGTTTTCATGTTACTGTTTATTTTGAAGAGTTATGTTTTATAAGTTTGTTTTTTTTTGGAGAATTGTACCAGTTCCATTCCAGGGAACTGACCCGCCCCTTTTGGGGTGGGCTGCTTGGTTTCATCTTGCAGGTACGAATTGATTTACAGGTGGCCACGAAGAGAATGAGCGTTTGGGATGGGACTAGGTTTTGTGGAGAGAGAATATGTTTAATTTCTATTATGTTTGTGTTAAGTTTTTCTCGAGTTCAGACCATAGCTTTTGTAGTTTGTAAGTTGTAATTGGTGAGGTTTGGTGCCGGGTGTTTGGAACCCGATGGTCTGTAATCGCCTTAGAGTTTTATTTCTGCTGTATTTATGGTTAATAGGGGCGTTACATTGAAGCACATAAATATAGGTGAATTCCCTACTTATAACCAATCCCGCCCGGACATCTAATTGGGCCGAGCCCGGGCTGGACTAGGTGTTAACAGCTCTACAATGGATGCAACTGTAGCTCTTTCGATGTAATATGATGTTCTCTTTCACTCATAGTAGCACGACATCAAGGGTAGAACTTATAAGGCTTAAATGTTTGTAGGGATTCTTAGTTAGTGGCTAACACTCCGCCATACTCTAATTGTGTATTTATATAGGAGCAAAACGGTGTCAGCTAGACATTGAGCAAACTTATAGAGCCAACACCTATGACTAAGTGTTATATTTCACTATTGGAGTTTGTCAATAGTTTTGTCAGGGTTTCCACATGCAGATCTGAAAAATAAATATAGCTTTCTAGGTGGTCTTGGAAGGGCCAACAAAAAGAATAGTCTGGGAACAAGGACATAATCCTCATGAAGCAATATATGGAGCCACAATAGTGGATCCACCAATCTCAAGCATGCGGGATGGGATTATCAAATCCAAGGTCCGTCCCCTCCCTTTGGGAGGACCTGACATTGGAGCAATATCCACCTAATCCAAAGCCTTTCAAAGTTATATGAGATAATATGGAGTTTATTTTGCTCTCTACATCTTCAAACCAAATGAAGGATTAAAGAAGGTTGTTCGTGTTTCTAATAACATTTTGGGGTATCAAGATGGTAGATACCCAGAATTTTATCACTCGACGTATATAATTACTACCTTAGGTGAAGATTTTCCGTTGGAAACTAGCAAAAGAGGTTTAAAGTCGACAGTTTTGGAGTGTCTAGCCGTAATTGAGATTTGCATATATCTAAAGGGAATACAATGGCTCATAGTCCATTTGATTGAAGGACGTTAGTAGATGTTTGGGGGGGGGGGATTCCCAGGTACATAATAGATTTGAACATATTCAGTCTGTGCCTCGAGACTCTAGAGAAAAGGTTTATGCTACTACAAATATGGAAAATGGATTCATAATCTCTTAATAGAACAAAGGGTGTCTGAAAGTCCGGTTGTCTATGAATGGGAGTCAATCACTTGCTCCTCCTGCAGCCGCCTTGGGCATCCGTCTGCCCGTTGTCCAAGTATCGCCCGCCCTGAACCAACCCGACCAGGGCGCTCTCTGGTTCCTAAACCTAAGTCGCCCTCTCACCGTTCCTCGAGCCGTGCCCCGAGGGTGAGCCCCCATTCCATATTAGACTCCTCCGCCCTTCCTAAGAACCACATCACGCAGACTTCCTCAGACCAGTCAGCTCCATCCGTTAGTGCCACTACACAGACCACCGCTATCTTGGCTCCTAGTCCCCACTCTTTGAAGGGCCTAATCCAGTCACCTAGGGCCTCCTCCCCGAGTCTTATCGCTCAGCCAGATCCTGATTGCTCCCCTATTAGCCCTAAACTTTTGATGTCCCCCTCTCTCCAGCTTGTGCTAAATCCCTTTTTTGAGGACCCATGGAAGGAGGTCACCACTTCAGGGAAGAACCCCCCAGATAAATCTCTGCAGCCCCTTCCGGATGACTCTTTCCTCCACCTCTCTAATTCTTTTGCTATCTTGGACAAGGGCAATGCCCTCCCCGCCCCATCCTCTACCCCCTCTCTATGAACTTAGCAGTTTGGAATGTCAGGGGTTGCAACGACCACCCCAAGCTCCTTGAGATCCAAAAATTTGTGGCTAACAACAAGCTTTGTGTGTTTAGCCTTCTGGAAACCCATGTTTCAATCAATAACCTCCCTTCTATTCTAGCTCGATTCTTCCCTGCTTGGAGCATCGTCCACAACTATGGAGCGCATCCAAGCGGGCGCATCTGGACCCTCTACAATCCCTCCATCATCACCCTCACCCTCTGCCATTGTTCTGATCAAATCCTCTCTTGCAAGGGTTCTATCCTAGGGGGCCACGATCTTACCATCTCAACTGTCTACGGGAGCAACAACCCTAGCCTCAGAACCCTTCTCTGGGAGGACATCATCAATCTCACCCACACCATTACTGGGCCGTGGGTTGTGGCAGGAGACTTTAACAATATCCTTTACGCCCAAGACAGGATCAGCATGCGAAACCCCCAGCCGGGTGACTACCGCGACTTCTCCGATTGTGTCTCCAGAGCTGAGTTACAAGACCTACGCTTTTATGGACGCTTTTTCACCTGGTGGAATAACCAATTCGACCACAGGCGCGTCCTTGGGAAAATTGATAGAGTCTTAGTAAACGAGGAATGGATCCTCAAGTTTCCCACGAGCTTTGCTACCTTCCTCCCCCCTTTGGTCTCGGACCATAGTCCAATGATCATCACCCTCCCCGCCACCGCCCCCCGAAGGAGAAGTTTTAAATTTCTCAATGTTTGGACCTCGGACCCTTCCTTCCTTCCCCTTGTGAGGGACGCCTGGGATTACTCTCCACGGGGAGGACGAATGCGCACTATTGTCCAAAAGCTCCGTCGCCTAAGATCTGGGCTCATCACTCTTCATAAAAAGGAGTATGGCTCCATTGGGGACAAAGGTCAACGCCTTAGACAAGAACTCGCTGACGTTCAAAAAAGTTTGGACCTTGACCCTTGGAACACAAACCTCATCTCTCAGGAGAAATCACTGAGACATAAGCTCCTTGCTAGGGATTCCCAGGAGCTCCTGTTCCTCCGCCAGCTCTCGAAAACCCGCTGGCTAAAGCTAGCTGATTCTAATTCATCCTTCTACCATAGAGCCATAAAAGTAAGAAGGAACAAAAACTTCATCGCATCAATTACCAACGATCGGGGGAATGCCCTCAATACTCCTCTCGACATTGAGAATTGCCTAGTTGACCACTTCCAACAATCGCTAGGATCAAGAGCTCCACTCTCTCGTTCACTCTCTGATCTGAATTTGGACAATTGTAGGCTGCTGGACCAATCCTCTTGGGCTTCTCTAATCCGTCCGGTTGATAATAATACTATTAAATCTGCTCTCTTCTCCATAGGTGATGATAAAGCCCCGGGCCCAGATGGTTACACTGCCAAATTCTTTAAGGCAGCCTGGCCCCTCATTGGCAATGACATTTGTGATGCAGTTAAAAGCTTCTTCCACAATGGTTGGCTTCTCAAAGAGATTAATGCCACCCTCATCACGCTCATTCCAAAGACGGACAATGCTTCATCCCCTGGGGATTACAGACCTATCTCCTGCTGCAACACTCTTTACAAGATTATTAGCAAAATCCTTGAAAAGAGACTTAAGAATGTCATCCCCTCCCTAGTGAGTGCTAACCAAGGGGCGTTCATCAAAGGCCGCCTTATATCAGACAATATTCAGCTTTGCTCGTGCCTTATGAAAAACTATCAAAGAGCCCATATATCCCCTCGATGCACAATGAAGATGGACATTAGAAAAGCCTTCGACACTGTAGACTGGACCTTCCTCCAGGACACTCTCTCCTTCCTAAACTTCCCCCGGAATTTAGGTACTGGATTATGCAATGTGTTACTACAACCTCATTCTCAATAAACATCAATGGCTTCCCTTCAGCATCCTTCAAAGGGGAGCGGGGTTTGCGCCAAGGCGACCCCCTTTCTCCATACCTTTTCGCGCTGGTTATGGACATTCTCTCCCGCCTTCTTGACCAACTTCAGTGCTCCACAGGGTTCCATTACCATCCCTCATGCAAACCTCTCCGTATCACCCATATTTTCTTTGCAGATGATGCCCTGCTTTTTTGTAGAGGAGATAAACGCTCCATTACTCTCATGCTTGACAAAATCAATCTTTTCTCTAATGCCTCTGGGCTTATGCTTAACCCAATCAAATCAGACCTTTTCCTTGGGGGGGTTACTCCTGCGCTTGCTGGCTCGCTTATACAGCTAACGGGTTTTAACCAGGGGTCATTCCCATTCCGCTATCTGGGCATCCCTATCACTTCTAGAAAGCCAAGAGCTGCTGATTTCAACCCCCTAATGGATAGCATCCGTAAAGCTATCACATCTTGGAGTAGTAAATCCCTCTCGTTTGCGGGCAGGCTTGCGCTCATCCAAAGTACTCTCTTTGGGGTTGTTGGGTTCTGGGCCTCATGTATAGCTATCCCTAAGTCTATCGTTAAACGGGTGAACAACTGCCTTCGGTCATTCCTTTGGTCAGGAGAGGCTGAAAGCAGCTCTGCTCCACCAGTTGCTTGGAGCACCATTACCAACTCTAAGAAAAACGGCGGTTTAGGGCTAAAGGATATACACAAATGGAACATGTGTTTCATACTCAAGACTATCTCAGCCATCACCCATGATCCAGAACGCCTTTGGATCCAATGGATCCACAAGCTCTTCCTGCCCACTGGTACCATATGGACGACCGCTGTTAAAGGGAATGATCCATGGATCTGGAAAGCAATCCTTCATGCTAGGGATTGGTGGATTGAACAATGTGGGTCACCCAATGATGCCTACTCCCTCTTTCACTCCTATCCTAGCCGCCCTAGGGTCAGCCTATTCTATAAGGATGTCACTACCCCTCCCCGGCCCTTCGCCTGGTCCAATATATGTTGGAACTCTTGGTCTACCCCCAAGGCTAAATTTATCTCCTGGATTACTCTTAAAGGTAAACTTAAAACCTGTGATAAGCTCCAAACGTGGGGCATCTATCTTGCTAACAGGTGCTGGCTCTGTGAGCGTGCTCAAGAGACAAGCGACCATCTTTTTTTCCATTGTAGGTACTCGAGCAGAGTCTGGTGGAGCACTTATGACTGGTTGGGTATCCCCACGAACAGGAGAAGCCTTCATAGCTGTTCACTCTGGATCAACAGATACTACAAGAGACGGCGCCCGAAGGATCAAGTGAAGAGAGCAGCTGTCGCCAATGTTATTTATCACATCTGGATTGAAAGATGCAAACGAGCCATGGCAAACAAAGCCAGAGACCCCTCTCTCATAATTTCTGACATCAAAGCTGCCATGAAAGCTATCATATGGACGAAGATGACTGCAGCCAGCCCAGACTTTGCCTGGCTTGATAGAGTCCTATGCTCTTAGATCCTGTCTATACGCAAGAGTTCCTTTTTGTATCCCCTTGTATTTGTACTTTGGCATCAGTCATTTGGAAATTCTTGTATTTTGTTTTGTTGTCTTAATTGTTGGCTACGAGGTGCAGGTAAACCCACCCTCCTCATAGCTATGACGGCCTCTCTTGTACTCAGATTCATAGTCTATCTATGTCTCTAACTATCATGTAATTCTTTACCATCTATATACGCATCATTATTTCAAAAAAAAAAAAAACAAAGGGTGTCTTTAGCACAAAAGAGGTGACATATGTGTAGGTTTCCATAAGAGGGACGGTACCGTAAGCTTGAGGTGTTGCAGAGTTGGTCAAGGAGATTTAAGAGCATGTACATGAGAAGGACATATAGGTATGAAGAAAGGGGATCTCCTTGTCGAAACCCGCACTTTCCTTGAATATTTAGGAAGCTTAGGGCACGTGGGAATATTTCGGAAGCTTAGGGTACGTGGAAGAAACTTCTATTACTATATCAAAAGCCTTTGGATGTTCTTTTTCATCATGCATCTCGTAAAGATAAGAGCTCTCTAGTAGTGCTTCGCCACTAGAGCTAAGCTAGATATTATATGATAGGAGTATTCCTTTGATAACAGGAATTTGGCTAAGGATAATAACAGGGAGAGAAATCTTTGAATTTATCCTCCTGAATATTTGAGATAACCTTGAAAATAGTGTAACAACATGAGCTAGGTCTAAAGTTAGCTCGGGTGAAGGTTTCATCGCACTTTGAGATGAGGGTGGTGTCAATCTCGTTTGGAATCTTACCACTACGGAAAAACTTTTGACTGCTTTCCAAAAATCATCCTTAATAATGGGTCAGACTACTACGTAAAAGTTAACAGTGTAGATGTGCTTGACGTAGCCTTGTCCAATGGGGGAGCAACTATAATCTCTTTCTCTTCCATTTTTTGAGTGAATGGCCCCAAGAGCAGGTTTGCAGGATCCTCTAATTTTCTAGGTTTAAGATTAGGAAGGAGAGATGGAGTTGCTGCCGCGAGATGCATTGGAAATGTCCCAGTAAGCAGCTAGCAATTAATATCATATCCCTGTAGTTAGGAAGTCCCTTGGTCATCCGTCAAGGATGAGATGGAGTTCCGGTTTCTTGTTGCGCTTATGAAATAACCCAAACTAGTTTTCTAAAATTTGAGACTACAAATCTTTGATAGTTGTTTTAGGAATGATAACTTTACTTTGTCCTTCTTAATTGGCACGAAGGCTCTTTTTCCTTGAAAACAAGGTGAGGATTAAGATAGGTCTTAGCTAGTTTGGATGACACTCAGCTCATCTTCGATTCCTTGGCTCCTTGCAAAAAAGAAGATAAATACTCGCCTACGAAAGGATGAGATAGATAACTTTAATTAGGTGTTGGAGCTTTTCGGCAAAGCGAATTAAACTTTTTGAAATGGGAGATCCAAGGCTTTCATAACAAATGACAGAAAGGAGGGGTCCATAACCCAAAGGTTTAGAAATTTAAAGCTCCTCTTTACCAGGATGGCCTTGTTGATTGTGGTCCAAGATCATTGGGGAAATGAATGTTGCAAAAATGTATAGGAAGGAGATGATCAATTTCTCATCTACAATACAGTAAAATATTCCCACAATTCAATCATGGTAATATTGATTGTTCCATCAAATGAAGAATTGTCTGATTAATTTACTAAGTCAAGACATTTTGCGAAGGCCTTGGAGTCGCTGGTAATGTGGGCGTTAACTTCCTTTCTCTCTTGTGCTGCTGTGCATTCTACCAGACACAATAAGTATTGTATCCTCATGGTCGTAGAACTGTGAACGCGTGTATTAGGTTACGCGCAAGCGAACTTTCATATAGATAGAATTGGCATTATCACCACAAAATATCATAACCAAGGAGGTGTGGCGTGCATGCATGCATAGTATTAATTTATTGGTCCACAAAACAAATAAATACGTATTGAAAAATTTATAGACATATCATACATTTATGGCATCATAACATACTTTCAACACTTACCCCACTTATCAAAAAAATAATAATAATAACATACTTTCAACAACCCCTTGAATTGAGATAAATTTAAAGAATGAGACATATGTCGAGACTTGTAAGTCAGACTCGTCCTCGCACCCCGTGTAAATTTACTTGTTCAGACGGAAGTTCGGACATCAGTTAAAATCCGGAAAGCACAAGATAGAACAGGGCCTATCCGAATATCAATGTTCGGACAGACGTTCGGACAGAATGAAAACCAAAAATTCCAAAACAGTGAAGCGCACGAACAGAGGCATCAAACAACGCCAAGTTGCAACACAGTTCCAAATTTGAATCAAATTCACAACGCGTCCAGAGAATTAAGTACACATACGGAAACAGAAACCTCAAAATCAAACACAGAATACATATAGAGGTCAAGCCCCAAATTACAATTAACAAAAGCAGAGTTCTTCATATTAATATACGTAAATCTAAACACTTCCCATGGGGTCATTAGCGGAGTAAAACGTAACTCAAAAACCATTTCCAGATTCACGCAAATCAGAGGCATCCAACACATTTAGAACAGAACAGAATCAGAAACCCCTGTGGGTGAACACACATAACTGAATCCATCTACCACCTACCTCACATCCGAGCATCGCTATATCTGCGGACTCTACGAAACGCCCTCCTCGAACCTCCACTCAAACGACAATCCCTTGAATTGAACCATTCCCAAATACAAAATCAAAATCAGAAAAGAGAAAAGGGGAAACTCAACGGAGAAGAGAACCAGATCTACAACCCAAACCTGACTTACGGCTGTTAGACAAACGGAATTCCACAAGTAGGTCTCCAGCAATCAATAATTGAGAGAAAATTGAAGAAGGGATGAAGAATAGATTGAGCAAAGGGAGGAAGTTACTGGCGGAGCGAAACGAAAGAAAAGATCGAGAATATAATTGAGGAAGGAGAAACAAATAACGTGGAATAGAAAAGGAAAAAACGAGAGTTAGGAAATAATAAGGAAAATAAATGAATTTCCTAACTCTTTAATTAATAACAAAACGAAAAAGGACATTTTTAACCCTCCTTCCTCAAACCAACATAATAACAGTAGGAGAATGTCATAGACATTCTAACATAAGATCGAAATTAATGTGAACTCCCTTTGCCAATCATAATAACAAAACTTTTACAACCTGACCCAAATCTAAAAACTCAAAATAACTCGAACTCAAAACAACTGAAAATTTTAGAAACATGGACAAATAGCCCAAAACCAAAACTAATATCCTATTTTACATATCTAGCACCCACACGTTTATCCAGCTAAGCATGCAACCATATATAAGACTCTTCCTATGACTTCTCCGTGTAGACGTACGCGTACCCACCCACATTGAAGTATGGGATAGCATTCATGGTACTTGATAGTTAGGGTTCATCAATATATGTTTATCTTAAAAACTCAGTAGTATGGTACGTTTCAGCGGACATACACATCACTCCAGCTAGCTATGTGTTTGCTAGACAGGAGAGATAATTCAGCCAGGAGAGGTACATATAGACAACATCAGATCATCACCACGTTCATCGAAAACAAGACCCCACCAACCAGCTCGTCCTAAATTCCATATCTCTACCCTTCTTACAGCGCCCCATCGGTGAGCCGTGTCCACAATGTCTCTATTGAACACATACTAAATTTATGAGCCCAATTTCTTGGCTACAACCACATGTAGCTATAGATAGCTACATATATGTATATTTGGCCATTGAAAACTGTACATTTGATCATTTAAAACTGTACTGATTTATATGTATATGTATGCAGTGAATTGTGATTTTTCTGAATGTGTACTAAATGTACATACTAACTTTATAAACTGTACAACAAACTTATAAAACATGTACATTTATATTACACAAACTGTACCATGAAAAATGTAGCCAAAGATGACTACATATGGTTGTAGCTAAGCCTCATTGATTATGAGTGTCGTAAATGAGTAGAATCTTCGGACAGCTGGATGGATATATCTCAAGTGTGACGTTTCTTTCCAAGTATGGTTTCAATTAGTATTATCTTGACTTGTAATATGTTCTCGGAAACCATGAAACGCCACCACAAAAACGTACTTTTGTCCACACCCCTTTTGTTTGGTTGAAAAAGTGAGATGTTGGCGGGGAGAAACGTTTGATTTTTATTTTTAGAAGTGGGAGGAAGGTAGTGAGAAACATCTGATTTTAGGTCCATCATGAAAGAGAGATGTCGAGTTAGTATATTTTAGCGTTGTGATCTTTAGAATATCAACGTGTTGCAGTGATGTTGCATGGTTTGGCTTTTATCTAAAACGAGTAACAACTTAAAATCGATCCATGGCTTCACTACTACGCTCTTTGGGTAGCGGCCGGCAAGGGGATTCCATCTCTCCGTTTTCTTTGTCCTGGTCATGTCTCTTTGATCAGTTCCGCGCGAACCTCATTTTTACTATAACCAGGACTGTCACTGAGGTCGTCTCGATGATTTTAGGGACCCGGTGTTAAAATTTAAAATTGGTTCCTATAAAATTAGATTATGTAAATATAAAAAATTATTAAATTTAAAATGTAAAATGAGATCTCTTAGTATTATATTTATAAATGAGATTTATATAATTTTCTTACGACAAAATCTAAAGGAACGGAATACAAATTAGACCGTCAAATATATAGGGGGCCATGTTCCGTCGCCCCACTTGCACGGGCAGTGAGAGGGCCCTGACTATAACCTTATGTGTAAAGAGCTCTATATCTCTCACGTCTTCATTGGTGATGCCCATCTTCATTGTAATTGTAAGGGGAGGGAAGGAATCAGCAATCTATTTCCTTGAGTTGGTCATTTGGAGTACCATTTGCGCTAGTAAGAAATTAGGGGTTTCGTCTCACGGACTCCACAATCGAACATATGCTTCTTTCTTAAATCTATCTCAGTTTTGTCCACAAGGCTGATAGATTACTGATCCAATGGATCCACGGCATGTGCTCACTTATATCTCTATCATTGGGCTTGAAAATCTATCATTCATGCCAGTGACTGGTGGATCAAATCATGTGTCTCTGTGCCTAATGTCAGCTCTTTCACTAGTACAAACAACGTCTATTTTAATGCTCTAACTTGGCGGTTGTAAAAATCCATCGAGATAGGTCTTTTTAAAAAATTTGCACATATTCGCAGTTGTAAGTAGGAGCCGTCAAAATAGATTTTTTTTTGTAAAAAAAAAATTGGGGCTCTACTTTGGCGGTTACAACTAGGAACCACGAAAATAGATCATGTTAAAATATATCTCGTCTTTCTCTCTTCCTTCTCTTCACTCACGGTGCTTTTGTAAACCCTAACTAGCGAAAAAGGAACATAATGCTCTGGGCCTCTCTTCATTCACTTCTTGTGTCTACGCCTCTTTAGTGATAAATCAATGGAATTGTTGCCTCTCACTCACTAGATTGAAGACGGGACTAAAGTCAGTTCATTCCGGAACCGGTAATATGCTCAAACTTATCTTCTTCTCTCCGGAGAACAAGGAACATACATGCTTTGTGCCTCTCTTCAGTCTCTTCTTCTGTGCCCCTCTTCATTCTCTTCTTGTGCCTGCTCCTCTACAATGATAAATCACTGGAACTGTTGCATTTCACTTACCAGATAGAAGATGAGGCTGAACACAATTCATCTGAAACCGGTAATATACTCGAACTTATCTTCTTCTCTCTGGTGAACAAGGAACATACATACTCTGCGCCTTCTCTTCTTGTGTGTGTTGCATCTTGCAAACTAGGATGATGACAACGGAGTTGAAAATAGTACGAATAAAAAACCACCTATTTCAGCGGTTGATAGTTAAGAACCGCCAACATAGGTGTGTTTTACTTTTGGTTTTGAAGGCACCTATTTAAGTGGTTGTTATTAGGAGCTGCCAAATAGGTTGTTTATTTTGGTGGTTGGTCAACCATCGAAATAAAGTCTTACCCCTGTCTTGGCGACACCCATTTCAGTGGTTTGACGCAGCCAAATTGGGAGTTTTCCACTAGTGTGTCCTTCTCTCCTATTTTTCTAGCACTCGGGTGAGCCAATTCTTAGTCGATGCCGCAAATCCCTCACGTCCTTTCTCCTAGTATGATATCTATTGGAGAACTTGAGCTATCCCGAAATTCATATTCTTAATGTGGGTCTCCGTGAAGAGGAGCCTTAAAACTTCTAATAAACTTCAATCTTAAGGCATCTATCTAGCTAACAGATTTTAGTGATCACCTATATTATCTTTGCAAGTTCTCTTACAAGATTTGATGGACCATTTGTGACACGGTTCAGTATCCTATCAAACCGCTTTAACCTTCACAATTGTATTGGCTTGATGCCGCGAGGTCGTAAGAGGAAGAGACCAGCCCATTGACTTTGTGCGACGAGCCGCCGTTACTGCCCCGTTTACACATTACATCGTTAGTAAGGATATTAACTTTAGTTCTTTGTAAGGAAAATGCCCTGTCCGTATAGATCATCTGAAAGACTGAAACACCATACGAAGTAGCCATTTATATTTAATATAAAGTACTAATTATCATTTTTGGAACCATACCGTAATTACATATCAGCGGTAACACTCCGTATTTATTTTATATATTGTTCCGAATATAAGAGATGATGAAAGGAAACAAGAAATATCGATCAAGCTGATAGAGAAGGCCGGTCATGCACATGATGGCAAAATAGTCACTTGAATAGTATAGTTGGTTTTACACGAGCATGCTGAATATGATGGGTTGGGATGGAACTCTCAATACGATGAGTTTGTTCCGGGGCAAAAATAGAGTGAAATCACCTTCCCTATTCTTTCCTCGGATCCTGCTACTAAGAAGGATGTTCACTTTTTAAAATATCCTAGTAGTGTAATATATGTCAATGAGTCTTAGCTACAACCATATGTAGCCATCTTTGACTACATTTTTCATGGTATAGTTTATGTAGAGTAAATCTACATGTTTTATAAGTTTGCTGTACAGTTTATAAAGTTAGTATGTACATTTAGTACAAATTCAGAAATATCACAATTCGCTGTATACATGTACATATACATCAGTACAGTTTTCAATGATCAAATGTACAGTTTTGGGAATATATGTTATGTTCCCGATTGATTCCCGTTTTTTGGTCGTACGTCAACCTCATCACAGCCAAAACTCGACATCAATTTGTTGCATGGGGTCTTTTTTTTTTGGTCGTACGTCAATCGCTCGATCCACCAACCAAATAACGCTCACGGTTTTGAGTTAAAGACCAGTTCACAAATTTAGAAATTTGGACATTTATTCAGATCACCCACCCATCTTTTGTGTCATGTATCACATTCTCATTCGATGAGTAGGAAAAACTTCAAAGTTTTATAACTTACAAAATATAACTGCAAAAAAAATTTATATATACTATTGTTCATCAGAATTTGTATTCTTCAAAATAAGATGCATCATGAATATGTTTTGGTAAACTTAAAATTTTATGTTTTACATTATGATGTGTCAGTGCAAATAGAATCTTATGTTTACATAAAACGAATCATTAGAGTTACAGAAGTGAATCTTATGTTTAAGTAAAGTAAATCTAGTGTTATAAAAGTAAAAAAAAAATCTGATATAAAATTCACTACTGTAACACTATTGATTCACTACTGATCTAAATGTAACAAAAGGTGAGTGGTTGATCCAACCGTAAACATAAGAGTTACTATTGTGACTCTATTAATTCATTGTACGTAAACATAAGATTCACTTTGATAAGATTACAGTAACTATAATTGTCATACTAGTGGACTGTTATAAAACAATACTTATAGCAGTAACTATAGTTTTATAGTAGACAATAGTTCACTTTTATAAAACAGCAGATTCATTTTACGTAAACATAAGATTCACTTTGCACTAACACATCAAAATGTATAGTAAACTTTATAATCTGAAACTGAATTTTATAGTAGAAAAAATTTTACTTTATAACACTAGTGATTCATTTTGCATAAACGTAAGATTCACTTCTGTAACACCACTGATTCATTTTATGTAAACATAAGATTCACTTTGCACAAACATATCACAATGTATAGGAAACTTTTATAATCTGAAACTGAATTTTATAGTTGAAAAAATAATACTTTTATAACACTACTGATTCATTGTACGTAAACATAAGATTCACTTTGATAACATTACAGTAGCAATATTTGTCATACTAGTGGATCGTCATCAATCAATACTTATAGCAGTAACTATAATTTGATACCAGACAATAGTTCACTTTTATAACACTGCTGATTCATTTTACGAAAAACATAAGATTCATTTTGGACTAACACATCATAATGTATAGGAAACTTTATAATCTCAAACTAAATTTTATAGCAGATTTTTTTTTACTTTTATAACACTACTGATTCATTTAAAGTAGACGTAAGATTCACTTCTGTAACACTACTGATTCATTGTATGTAAATATAAAATTCAACTTGCACTAACACGTCACAAATACTTGTTTGGAGAGAGAAACAAAAAAAATTCCAAGTGTTATAACTTACAAAATATAAGTACAAAATTAAAAAAAATATACCATTGTCCATCATAATCCATGCTCTTCAAAACAAGATTCATCATGAATATGTTTTGGGAAACTTAAAATTTTATTTATTTATTTATTTTAATAATTTGGGCATATAGCCAATTTTATTGAAAATGAAACATGCCCTGGAACAACCAAGTGGATGGAAAAATTGGGCCTCATTAAAACCTCCCTAAGTAAATCCAGTGGGTTAAAACTCAGGGAGGAAAAAAAGTATCCCCATATCCAGATACAACCCTCAAAGCTTACTAGAAGTAATAAGCCAAATTTAAAATAAAACAACACAACTAAAACCAAACTCATACGTCTATCAAAATATCCCTTTCTAGCACTATACAAATACATCTAAAGAGATGATGCACCAATGAAAAACATGCAGGAAGGAGGCTCTTCTCTCCCCTTGATATAGAACAAAACCTATGCCACAACTGATTTGCCACCCGGGACAAAAGGCCCCAAAAATCTCCTCTCAAGGAATTGATTAGACTACCACTGTTATCCTCTTGTTTGAGATCCACCGGACCAAGAGTGGCATCCTTCTGCTACAACATATCTCCAGAATCTTGTTTACTTTAGGCCCCTAAAATATTGGAGCCCACTACCACCATCTGACGTTCTTCTCATTTTTGGGTACAAAGTTGGATCTGGTTCTAAAGATTCTCCTTAGTTTGGGCCGGGTTTGGTATTTGACACCCTAATAGTTGTAATAGGTTGACACACTTCTCTACTTCAATTTCTATGTTTATAATTTGACCTTTTTCATTTCTTGTAGGGGGCCGCTCATTCATTTGGGCCTTAGGGGGGTGTTGTGGATCAGCTCAACAAAAAGGTTTGGGCCTTTTCCCTCTTCAGGAAATTGTACTGGGCTTATGGGCCCTGACTATAGCATGACAACGCCTTCCTCCACGTCTTTCGTCATGTTGGCACGTGGAGACAAAATTTGTTCCCCTAAATGAATCGGTGCTACGTCCAGGAATGTTTCAAGGACAATGCTACCCTCTTCATTTTCTGTCATACTGTGTAACTTTTCCACAGACTGGATAGTGACAATTAATTCCCTTCCTAGTTTTCTTGAATCGGATCATGTTGATCCGTGACGTAAACCTCTCTTTCTGCCCCTTACTCTCACTGGGCTTTATTTTCAGGGGAGAGCAAAAACTGGTCATCATTGGGATCGTTATCCCCATGGTCCTTAAGGGACACGTCGTCTCTTCGTATCCCACTATCCATTTTGCATAGGGATTCAACCAGCTTACTTCCATTAGAAGTTGAAGCACTGTCTTGGGAATGATCGTGATGGTTCTGCTTCCTTCCGATATCAGGCAGGACTTGGTCAACATTTTTAGAATCTTGTTGACTTTGTGGAATTTTTTCCTCTTTTGTTATATGGATAATGCTCTTGGATGGGTCTGCGACCTTTTGGTGAGGGGATTGTTTATCAACTTCTACTATACTCACCAAAAATCGTTGGCCCTTTACTTTCACTATGATCTTTGAATTGATCATCTAGAGCGTGGACGTCTCTACTCGGACTCGAACCTCTGTATTTTCCATAGAGATGTTGTCATCGTCTTCAATCTTAATTACCTCCCCAATTGTCTGTGTAATTTTTTGCACATTATTCCTATTCCAAGTATGATGGGGGATGCCTCGTATAATAACCCATGCTTTACGTTTTTCTACTTGATCATATACCCTCCATTGTCGTATTTTCATGTCCCAGTGATCCTTGCCCTTCGTTTTCACATTATTTATTTTAGCTTCTGCTTCAGTAGATGAATTGAAGACAACAAGAAATTTTTTCCAGGAGAGAGCTAACAGCCCTACGACATTAGGCCATCGGTCATGTAGGAGGTTCAACACATCATTTGCATTCTTCTCTCCTAGGAGAGTGACAACAACAACACATATCTCTAGAATCAATTTCATCTCTTTTTCCGCTTTAACATTTAAGGATAGCATTGATAGTGCCGAGCTTTTTTCTTTTTGAATCCAATGATAATCTGTTTCCTCTTGTTCGTGATCTTCCCCCGCCTTATCTGAATATTCTGCATATCTTGATCTGGTCCTTTCTTGTAGGATCGGACGGCTGACTCAAACCAACTCAAGGTGTTAATCTATGAGATGGTTTGACTCAATTGAACTCTGTAGGCGAGAACACTTAAGACGTAAAAACACTTAGTCGAATTAGTTGAGCTAAGTGTGCGGAAGCGATTGCCCAACGTAATAAAGTAAGATGGACTTAGCAGGATTAAATAGATTAACACTTGAAAGATAGAGGGACTCTGTGGAACTCAGCAAGATACACAAAATAAGTTATTTTATTTTCTGGCCAAAACAAAATAACTTACAATGCCCACTAAGTAGAAGAGATCTACTTCGTGGTTTTTCACTCACTCACCCAATACAATCTCTGATCAGCTCGATCGTAAGTGTAGTAAAACTAGGATCTTCCTAGAAAGAGTCTCTCTAGATGCGCTCACTAATTTGGTACGAATTCTCTCTTAACTACAAAGGTAGTTCTCTCTCTAATCTCTAGAATGCTTCTCTTCAAAAATGCACAAGTAAGATAACTATTACATGCCTATTTATATTGGTTCTAAGGGCAACGGCTCGAAAGAGTCAGTTATGAAATTGTCGGAACTAACTTAGTGGAAGCGTTTTCAGGCAACGTACACCAGACTTGGGCCGCAAACTCCGGAGACGAATGGGGCGGTATTAAGATCTTTGGAGCGTTGGCGTGTTGACGAAATTGCCCCTTAATATTCGCAACGGATTGAGAGAGTCTGTGATGCTTCTTCAGTTGCGCAGACTCTCTCGTAGCTTGACAAGGAGCTCGTTCTTTGTCTTTTGTCTAAGACGAGTGACTCCTTTAGGTGATTGCCTATCTCTGTAACACTTTTATGTCTCAACAATTTCCCCGTTGTTGCTGATGATAGCAAACTTCTGTGAATCCCGATTGAGTCAATCCTGAAAAGACAGAAACACAAAGAACTAGGGAAACCGACCCTATCAAAGTTCCCCCTCAATAGCAGCATTAAAAGTTAAAGTCTAGAGACTCCATTGTGGTTCCCCCTTAATCGTTGAGAGACCCCAGGCAGATTGTAACACCCCATCCAAAGCCTATCGTGGTTATCGCAATCTGAACACTTAATCGAATACGTCGCAGCGGAAATAAACAACACCTGGACCTTGCCACGGTCTGATCGTTAGAATATACCGGCTTAAATGCTTACAATACTTATCCAAAAATACTTATCCAGCTTAAACATCAACATTCGTAATACCACAACCAACCGAGTGCTAGTATCTTAAACATAATCCCAAACTTACATCAGTTTAATATAAACAGTCGGGTGCACAGGCGCAACCCGAACTCAAAATAAATGTTCCACCCTAAGACTAACCGCTCCTACTCTCGTAGTGCGTCCTCATGGGCCTCTTACCTGCAAGTGTAAAAATAGCCCCCGAGGGGGTCAGCACGAATGCTGGTACACCCTCTCATGGCCCCCAAGCTAACGGGGCTACGACGACTAATTGTCGATAGCATGGAAATTGATTACATACACATGCATAATATGAAGTGCAATAACAATAACCACAGATGAACATATATAGTTCACAACCAAAGAACGACTCAAGCGTTCCCTTATCAAGTGGGTTAGTAACCCCCTCCTTAATCCTCATTTCCTTAATCTCAGTTCCTTACCTTACCTTAATCTTAATCTCAATCTTAATCTTAATCTCAATATACAAACCTTTCCTGGAAGGGATTGGTTGTAGCTTAATTCGAACCTGGGATTTAGGTGATCCCACCGCACCATCTTAATGCCACCTACTCTGGACGGGAGTCCAGCGTAGCTGAGCCGGCAACCGGCCCTAGGCTACAAGTCCGAAGACAAGTCCTTAAGCGGAGGGCGGATCTGATTCAGATACCGTCCCCCTTTTTCCTTAGCATGCATGACCGGAGATCGGTCCCGGGTTTCCTCACTCAAGTTCCAGTTAGTAGACATCTTAAACACCATGTGCTAGCTAAGCCCTAACGGGCATTAACCAACAACCATCAAACTTAACTCTTATTCTTAACTTAGTAAGTACTAAACTTGGTTAGTAACAATCTCAAGTCTCGCGGGTTAGTGTAAATATAACACAATCACAACGAGAACAATATAATCCGGTTGCATGCTTTATCTTGTTTTAGTCATAGCAATTAAACAGATAACACACAAGCCGAGGGACACCTCGTTAGCAAGCAGGTCACAAGAAGGATTGTACCGTTCACCGTCGATCGTTGTTTGTTTAACCTTCTTCGGGGTCCCAATTCACAAACCTAAAACATTCATTCATTTTTAGGTCATTAGTTATTTGTACCTTTCTTAACTCACTTAGTCTCTAAAGATTCCCATTTAATACCCTCTTAAGTCTTTGCCACTTAGCTTACAACCTTAACTTTAAACATTAAAACTTATACTTAATCTTAACTTAATTCCTTAAGTTCTTAGGGTCCTAATCATTACCACCCTACCAAAGGTATACCTCATTACCTATCACCATTCTTAGAATTCAAAATTTCTTTTTTTTTTCTTTTTTTTTTCTAAGTGTTAAGGGTCGACCGACCCACCGACCGACCCTACCCCTGGGTCGGTCCATTACAGAAACTCTTCCGTCTCTTGAAACCCATCCGACCGACCCAGAGCTAGACCGACCGACCCAAACCCTCTGGGTCGGTCCCTTACAGAACCCATTTTCCTTCTTAAACCTTGCCCGACCGACCCAAGGCTAAGCCGACCGACCCAAACCCCCTGGGTCGGTCCAGTCCAGAGGCATTCCGGCTGGCTTAACTTGGCCCGACCGACCCAACACTGGGTCGGACCCTGGGTCGGTCCTCTACAGACCTTCTTCTTAAATTGCCTCTTTCAATTCCAAACTCTTCCACAAGTGTCCTAATAGGTCCAACACCATCTTGGCACCTTAAATCCACCTTATAACCTCCACCAAACTCATTAAAACAACTTCCAAAGATCTTCTCAAACATTTACTCAATTCTTACAAAGCTCCCAACACTTAGCACTTATTTTCTTACATTTCTCACATGCATTCCACCAAAAATTTCAATTAACCAAATGCTCCCTCCTTAAGAACTTGACCACACCATGTACACCACTTCCCAGCCTTATTGCATTTATCAAACCTTCCTTAGATTCTATACTCTAGTTCTCACCTAAACCATTTCAAAGTTTCACACTCACTTACACCTAACTTACCCAAGTTTCCTAGCTTCTTTTATCAACATTTACCTAAGTCCTAAATACTCAAATGCACTCTCTTGATTTCTAAATCCTTCCTAGTAATGCCTAAGTCATTATACCTCATTAAACACCTTAAACTCGCCCTTTCTCATCAAGACAACCTATAGAACAACCTAGTACCTCCTTGGTCATTAAATTCCCTTAGAATGTCTTAAACACTTAAACTCTCCTTTAAATTTTGCCATAGGTTCTCTAGTATACAATACCACCTAACACATGGTTTTTCTCCATCAAACAACCAACATCACACAAATTCTCACCACAACACCTTAACACCCAATTTACACCAAAGCCACACCACATCATCATATAGTGCTTAAACTTTAAATGCTTGGCACTTAGGCCCTTAAATGACAATAATCTTAACCACTGAATTTCCACATATATATGCCTTCAACCTGCGAATACACTCAACAAGGCTCCCATTGAAATAAAATGCTTCTTGTACTTCACCTTTATATTCTTAAACTATCTCTTTTTTTCTCATTTGCTCCTTAGTCACAAGTCCACAAGTATAGTCATTGTTTCTCCTAGGTTTTATATAACCCTTTTCTAATGTAAACTCACTACTAAACTCATCATATACCTAAATCTCATTTCCTTAAACAACAAAACACCTTAAGGTAAGTAATTTACCTTGTTTTCTCACAAGCTTAAAAGCTTTTCTCCTTAGGTTTTTCTTTGTTCAATCTCGGTCACCAATGTGTGTCTCCTTGCCAATGTTCTAACCAATATCCAATGACTCCAATGAGTACTAGATAACACATTAACCCTAAGGAACAAACCCTAGGTTAAAAATATGTTTTAAGGTATTAATGTGATTGTTTTACCTTGTTTTCTCAAGACAAACTTGGATGTGAAGCAAGAAGGACCTCCTCTCTCCTTTGAAGAGTAGAAACAAGCTAGAACAAGGCATAAACATGGAGTTCCATGAGCATATATTTTCGGACATGTGAAGAAAATGGTGGAAACCTAGATTTTCTTACACTTTCTTTACCTTAAGAGAATGGAGATGCCAATGGAGTCTCCAAACTTGAATTTCCTCCTCTAATGGTGGTTTGACTTGGCACCAAAATGAAGCTCTTGAAGTTTTGAAAAGATAGAAAGGAGGAGCTTGAGCTAACTAAGAAGAATATGTATTTTGGTTTGGATTTGGAGCTAAAATGAGCAAGATGTGTGCAAGAGAAGGTGGAGCTAGCATGGAGGTAAGCTTCACGTTAATGGAGAAGAGAAAGAGAGCAAGAAACCGTGTGAACAAGGGAGAATGAAGAAGTGAGGAGAGAGGTAAGTAAAATGTGATATTTATCTTAAAAGGTGAATAGTACTTTATGCTTTATAAGACTTATTTGCTTTCTCTTTACTTAGTTAGATAAGTGTGGTGAGTCACACTTAAGAAACCGGCCCCCTTTTTATGAATGAGGGTAATTAAGTCTTTGTTGACCAAATGTCTCACTTATATAGACTTATGTTATAAACTAGCTTAATTAATTCACTATTCATCAAAACAAGGCACATTGTTGTGAAATTTTTGATTTCCCATTGATATAGACCTCCAAATGTGATACTATATAGTACACATATTAATTAAAGAGTAATGATGGACATTTAGCCATTCAAAACTCATTTACAAGACAATTTTTCAAAAACGTGCTTTAAGACTCCTTAAAGCACATTTTGTGTTTTAACTTGTTTTCAAGCTTGGTTTCTTTGGTAATTGATTTGAAATGACCATTAGGATATTACTAAGGTCTTAGAACAATATTTGGGTACTCTCCCAAGTCTCTCCAAGCTTAGAGCACGTTTTTGTTAAAACTGCTCTTTTGGTGTTTCCTTATATTTTCTTTGATTAGAAATGTTTCTTAATGTTTCTAAGGCATTATTTAGCCTCCTTATATCTTAGTTTATCACTTAAACACCATATCTAAGTTTGGGGTATTTCACAGATAATAGCATAACAGATAATAAGTAGGTAGTAATAAGCATAATCAAGCAGGCAGATGATCACGTATCCACACAGTCCAACATCAAGAATTTATAAATAGTCCAAAAACACAACAGAGTTACTCGTACACCAGACATGATTCACCGCTCCCCCCTTTTGCTTTCATTAGAGGGAAGCCCTATCAGTCACAAAGAGTCAGTCACAATATTCACGAACAAACCAAAAATAGTGTTTAGAACTTAAAAAACAACATAAGTTCTAACACCACACAGACACACCAACAGGCTAGGGGTTGGGGATGGGCATAATCACCGCTTGAAGGTCAAGAAGGGTGTCCTGCATTGTCGTCATAACCATCTCAATTCCAGTGAGTCTCTCCAGCATCCTAGAGTTGCTCTGGGTTAGCTCTGTCGCTTGTGTAAGAAGTCGGTCGACCTTCTTCAGAAGTTGAAAGAGGCTATCTTGAGGGACTTTCTCTTGGAAAGTTGAAGGACCAGCCGTCGTCGGAGTTGACGGTGGATGCAGCAGCTTGGATTTGTCAAATGAAGTGAGCCGGTTCAAATATCAGAGGTTGATGGTGTTTGCTTCCTCGATGGACTCTGGCGTGGATTTCATCAGAGGTACCTGAAAGAATTTGAAGATCCGAGGGAGCCATGACACGTAACCTAGGGAGTGCTTGGGTGTATCGACATACTGTGCCAAGTGATGTAGAATTAAGTGGGCCAAATTGAGAGGGTGACGGTTGAGAATGCAGTACATAATGGTTTGATCCAGACAGTTGACCATTTGATTACCTTCTTTTCTTGGAACAATGGTTTTGATGACAAGGATATGGAGAAGTTGGTGGAGTATCGAAAGATCACCTCTTGGTATTGGGGAGCCCACTTTTCTTTTGGAAGAGAAAAAATGGTTGATTTTGTTGTGTGAGACTCTGGGGATTTCTAGAAGAACTCTTTTTTCATAGAATTGTAGACCTTTGTGAGGGACTCCTAGAACTTTAGACAGTTTTTCAAGATCAAAGAAGATGACAGTGGAGTTTATGAAGGACTGTGCCACACCATTTCGAATGACAAGGTTTTGGTAACAGTCAAGAGACTCTTGCGGATACCACTCGCAGACTTCAGAAAACAAATTTGTCCACCCCTGAATTTCTAACATTTTAACCAGATCTACTGGATTTATAGATAGTGCCCAAGAGAAATTAAGAAATTTACCCTTAACAAAGTTACAATCCGTAGCAAGATCAGAGAGCATGTAGCACTGTGTAAAAGGGTCTATCTTGGCACTGCAGCGGTGTGGCTTGGGAGGCTTCTGGGTCTTTGTAGAAATAGCGCCGGTGGAGGTGTCATGACTGTGTGCTGGCAACTCTTGGACCAGGGATGACTCACCAGAAGTAGAGGAGACTGGTTAGGCTTTGACAGATGATCGTAGAACACGTTTGGCTGTTGGTTTGGTTGTACTTGTTGCCTTTCTTTTTCAGGTTTTAGGTTTCGGAGATGGTGGAGGAGTTGGGGTTGCAGATTTTTCATGGGATTGTTGGGGGGTGGGTGTTGGAGATTTTTTGGGTTGAGGTTGTGGTGGTTTATGGTAAGGTTTGTCGGGTTTAGGGTTTGGCTGTTGAGGTGGCAGGGACGGTGGTTTAGTTGGGGGATGGATGACTTGGATTTGGGTTATCTCTTCAACGTCAGTTTCAAGAACTTCAGTCCTGCCGGCAGATGGAGGCGTGGGTTGCGGGGAGGTGGTGTGGGTGGAATGCGGTGGTGTGGTGGATTTTATGGGAGAGGGGATGGTGGTGGTTTTTGTGGGCGAATGAGTGGTGGCGGTGTCTGTGGGTGGATTAGGGGTGGCCATGGACTGAAGGTAGGCTTGAAGGCGAAGCGGATCTTGGAAAATGTCAGCTGGGATATTGATGCCGTTGAAGTTAATGCCCGCCATTGTTTTGAGTTGAGTGAGAAGAGGAAAACGTGGGTGAAAACGATTTAGTAGTGAGGAGGGCTAGTTATAGGCTGATGGGGTTGATGGAAGATGTATGGGTTTTCTGTTGCGTGCATAAGGTGACAAAAATCGGGTGCGTGAGATTAAAGGCGAGGATTGCGCGGGACGGGTGTGGAATGATGATGTGTGTGTGTGTGTAATGATAGAAACATGGAGTCGATCAAGTATAACACAGTTCATAAATTCGTTCACAAACAAGGACAAACTCAGTCAGACTTAGGACATTCCTGTTGATGATTGCGTCAGGAGTAAGGAGATGCGACCATCTAGGTGGACGGAGTCAATCCAATTGTGGATCGAAGTGCTTCAAATCTTGTTATAGACAGAGGTTTAGTGAAGATATCTGCAAGTTGATCTTCTGTGGGGACAAAGTCAAGCTGAATTAACTTTTTCTCGACACAGTCCTTTAAGAAATGGAACCGAATTTCCATGTGATTGGTTCTAGAGTGTTGGACTGGGTTTTTGGAAATTTTGATTGTGCTTTTGTTATCACTGAAGATTGGAATTTGTTCTTGGGTAACATGATAGTCTAGGTGTTGTTGTTTCATCCAAAGAAGTTGGGAGCAACAAGATGCAACAGAGACATACTCTGTCTCAGCTGTGGAGAGTGCAACAGAGTTTTGTTTTTTGAAGGACCATGAAACTAGACAAATTCCTAATAACTGTGCATTGCCTGAGGTACTCTTTCGATCTTGGAGTGAACCAGCCCAAGCGGAGTTACTATAACCAGATAAAGTAAAGGTAGGAGATTAAGGGTACCATAGATAGAGTTTACTTGTACCTTTGAGATATCAAAAGATATGTTTGACTACTTTAAGGTGATACTGCTTTGGTGCTGCCTGAAAGCGAGCTCAAAGACAGACTGCGTGGAGAATAACGGCACGACTGGCAGTCAAATAGAGGAGGGACCCTGTCATTCCTCTATACTCTGTGGCATTGACACTGACTCCATTGTCATCAAGATGAAGTTTAGCGGATGTGCAGCTAGGGTTGACATGTTCTTGACATTCGTGAGATTGTACTTATCAAGGAGTTCCTTGATGTACTTTTGTTGATGGATTTTGATCCCTTCCTTTTCCTGTTGAACTTGAAGTCCTAAGAAGAACTTTAACTCACCTAACTCATTCATGGAGAACTCTTTCTTCCTAAGATTAGAAAAATGTTCACAGAGGGTGGTACTGGTAGAATTGTCGATAATATCATCAACATAAATCTGTACTAGAATTAAATCATGAGATGAGTGAATAATGACCAATGTTTTGTCTACGTTACCTCTAGTGAAACCATTTTGCAAGAGGTATGTAGAGAGTCTTTAATACCATTCTCGTGGAGCCTGTTTAAGTCCGTAAAGGGCTTTACAAAGTTTATAGACGTAGTCGGGATGGACAGAGTCTGTGAAACCTGGTAGCTGCTCGACGTAGACTTCCCTATCAATGTAGCCATGAAGGAAGGCCGTCTTGACGTCCATTTTATATAATGTAAAACCTTTGAATGCAGCAAACACAATTAACATGCGAATAGCTTCAAGACGTGCAACTGAAGTGAAGGTTTCATCATAGTCAATCCCTTCTTCTTGTTTGTAGCCTTGAACAACCAAACTGGCTTTATTCTTGAAGACTTGCCATGTATCTTCAAGTTTATTGCAAAAGACCCAACGAGTACCAATGGTTTGTTGATGCGTGGGTCGAGGGACTAATTCCTAGACAGCATGTCTTTGTAGAGAATTAAGTTCCTCCTGCATAGCAGTGACCCAATCACTATCTAAAAGAGCTTCTTTTATATTCCGCGGTTCAGTACTGGAGAGAAAGGCACCAAAGACACATAGGTTTTGCATAGCTTGAAGGCGTGTTTGAACTCCTAAATGTGGGTCTGAAATAATATTTTCAGGAGGGAGAGCTGATTTTTGTTGGAAGTGTCGATGTGGAGTAGGAGAGGGAGTTTTTTTACCGGTGGAGTCAAAATCCAAATTTTGAGGATGGAGTGTGTCAGAGTTATTGTCAATGTCTGTGGAATCTGAGGTATGGCTTTTCTTTCCTAGGGAGTCTTCAAGTGGAAAAGACTAGGAATCTTGGATTCTGTTTATGGGTACGGTGATGAAGTGTGGGTCAGTGGGAAAGTCGTTTGGAGCAAAGTCAAGTTCATCAGAAGATGAGCCAACATTGTGACACTCATCGAACTTGACATGGGGGCTTTCTTCTAAACATTGAGTTCTCAAATTGATAACACGATAAGCTGTGCTTTTAGAAGAGTAACCAAGAAATATGCCTTCATCACTCTTGGGAGAGAACTTACCCAAGTTGTCCTTACCATTAATATGTATATAACACTTACATCCGAAACGCTTGAGATGAATAAGATTTGGTTTGCGTTGACGGAGGAGTTCGTAAGGAGTCTTGTGGAGAAAAGGGTGGATCAAGGCATGATTTAGCACATAGCATGCTGTGTTAATGGCCTCTGCCCAGTATGATGGAGCTAGTTGACTATCAAAATGCATGGTGTGTGCCATCTCCACCAGGGTCCTATTTTTTGTTTGACGACTCCGTTCTGCTCTAGAGTTCTTGCAGATGAATCTTGATGATCGACTCCGTTATTCCTGCAAAAATTGTCAAATGACTTGTTGCAAAATTCAATGCCCTGGTCTGTTCTCAAGGTTTTTAACGTAAATGAATATTTGTTGATGAGAACTTTATGGAATTTGGCAAACTCCGTAAAGGTTTCAACCTTAGCAATAGAAAAATAACCCAAGTCCATCTAGAATAATCATCAACTATGACCAAAATATACCTCTTACCACTTCTACTTTGAGTACGCATGGGTCCGACAAGATCCGTGTGGAGTAATTCTAACGGAGAGCTAGTAGAGAGAGATAACTTACTTTTGAAGGACGACCGAGTGTGTTTTCCTTTTATACACGCTTCACATACAGAGTCTGTGTTGAAATTTGTATCGGATAAACCAATCACCAAGTCCTTACTCTTGAGCTTATTCCACGACCGGTGATTTTCCTGACCAAGTCTGTTGTGCCACAGCAGTGAATTGTTGGAATGTGAATTGAGATAGACTTGGTCATCTGGATTGATTGAGTTTAAGCACATTTTGTAGAGATTTCCTTCTCTACAGCCAATGGCTTTTAAACAACCTGTACGCTCATCAAAAACCTTACAATATGAAGATGAGAAGAGTACCAAATGGAATCTATCACAAATTTGAGAAATGCTTAACAGACTGTGTTGAAGTCCAATGACCAGATGGACCCCATTACCTTTAAATCTAGAGGGGTTACCTATAGAACTAACTTCCACGATTTCACCTTGGTTGTTGTTTCCAAAAGTAACCTTACCTCCGTTGTAGGATGAAAGCTAATTGAATTGATTTGGATCTGCAGTCATATGATGAGAGCATCCACTATCTAGGTACCGGCAGTCTTCATTCGCCTTCTCCTACAAACACAAAATCATTTGTTAGTCTTGGGAACCCAGATGTACTTGGGTTCCCTTTTCGAACTAGATTTTTTCAACTCTTCTCTAGTTTCAAGAATTAGTCTGACTCGTTTGAGATTAAATGAAAGATCTTTATTTAATTTATCACAAGCAATGTCCCTATGTCCAAGACTCCCGCAATAACCGCAAATCTTAGTGGGAGGAAGGTTAACATATTTTTTCTGTCCTTTCCACCAAGAATCAAAATTTTCTTTTTGCTGTTGGTGCTTGGGTTTGTTGTTGGATTTGGACATATTTTTTGAGATGTCGAATTTACCTTTATGCCACTACGGCTTGGATTAAGTGGTTCCAACTCCAGACCGCAGATGACAATCTCTTCAGAGAGTTGTTGTACTTTCTTTCGAAGATCATCACGGTCTCGACTAACTTCCTTGATCTTGGAGTTAGCCCACTCAGGTAATTTTGAGGGGGTGACTTGTTTGATGAAATGGACTGGTTTAAGAGAGGGTGCATGCTCTTTTTCTTTCACCTTTTGAGTGAGGTGTTTGACAGAAGAGTTAAAGAGATGACTTTGGATTCTGAAGCATTTAACTCATTTTGAAGAGAACAACATTTATTGGTAAAGATAGTTAGATCACGCTTGAGAGAGTTAATCCGAGTGAGTGACTCTTCTTGCTTGCTTTGGTTGGATTGACTAAGGCTCTTGGTGTCGTCGAGTTCCTTTTGAAGGGAACCAACACGGCATCGTGAGTCTTGTAAGTCCAACCTAAGTGAGCAAGAGATAGTCTTGCGTTTCTTAGCTTCATCTCTCAAAGCATACATGAGACCCTTTGAGATCTCTAGTTCCTCAGTTATCTCAGAAATTTTACTGGTGAGACTAGCTTTAAGGGAGTTAGTCTCAGATTCAATTTTAGCAATTAAAGTCATAAAGCCCATAGGAGATACACGATAAAGGTCTGTCTCAAGATGAGAGCGGGTTACCTCATTGTCGGGGATCATGGACTCAGTTGGATCATGTGCCATGAGACATACTAGACCGCTTGACTCTATGTCCTGATCGTTGAAGTCTGAGTCACCCCAACTGACAGTTACCATCAGTGACCTCCCTTGGGATTTTCTATACTAGTTTTTGTACATAGATACATATTCGATAAAGTATTAATTTTATAGATTTTGGGTGCTTGATAGTATTCCATTTGAGTGTTTAGGTATTGAGTTTACGCATCAACTTTTCGAGTTTAAGATAAAAAATTTTTAGAATTTACATATTTAATTTAATAGTTTAGGGGTCTAAAGTTAAAAATATAGGTTTTAAAATCTATATTTTAGAATTCAAGATTCAGTTAACCAATAACAATAAATATATTTTCAATTTATAGACATATTGTTTTGAGAAGTTCTATTGTAAAATATCCCAAAAATAAAAACAAAGGAGACAATTTAGGGTTCATAACATAATCGCCAAATGTAAATCTATTTCTGGGTTGCTATTCGCAGTACAAAATTACTAATCACTGCAGTACAAATTTTTTTTAAATCATTTTAGTGATTTAAATATGTAATGACATCATGTCACAATTTTGTTTTTCAAAAAAATCATTTCATCACCGTGAACCGTAAAAAACGTTCTCGTTGTATTAGAAGACGTTAAACCCGTTTTTATTGCGTTCGAATGTTATAATTGGGACTTGACATTGGTAAACGACGTTTTACGTTACGTTTGATTAAATTACAGACATTGTTATAGTTTCATAAATGTTGTACTGAAAACGTAGTTGAAAATCCCAGGTTCGGGTAAAAATGCTCTTGTTGTAGTAAAAGTCGTTAAACCCGTTTTTGTTGCGTTTGGACGCTATAATTGTTATTTTATGTTACGATATTGATGTTTTCTTGTATTTACTATGAAACGACGTTAATATGTTGAAAACGAGTCAAAACGAGCATTTTTTGCAAAACGCTCCAAAACGCACAGGTTATATATAAATGGGACGTGTCCCGTACCTTCATTTCTCACCCACGCACTATCTCTCCTCCATACTACCTCGCCAGAATCCTCTCTTCCTGATCGCCAGAGCCGCCACCGGACCACCGCCAGATCACCGCCGGACCACCGTCGAACCACTGCCGGAAAATTTTTCCGGTGAATTTTTCAAATTTTTTTTTACAAGTTATAGATCTTGATGTTGTGAATTCAAATTTGTTGTTAGAATTTTGAAACACTCATTAAATTAGCCTAGATCTACAAAATAAAAATCTGAAAAAAAAACCTTAAAACTTCATTAATGGAGTTTCAGTCACTCTTCCCACCGACACTAGTGTACTCGGCTCACCCCTGCTCCTGAAACAAACCGACGAAACTCACCTCAGCCAGTGACACGAGTTGGGCTGGTTCACCTCGCCTCCTGAGGCGACTTGGAGCGGTGCGCCCTTGCTGTCGATGCGCAAAGAATAATCTCGCCTCGACCACAGGGATGACGGTGCCTCGCCCCGTCTGAAGACACGCGACGTGTGCATTCGCCGCGGCTGAAGAAACGAAAACACCCGACTCACCTTAGCGCTTGACACGAGCTGGGTGAACTCGCCCTAGCAGCGGAAACTAACCTACGCTACTTGCCCTGGGGCTTTGACACGAACCGGTGAGTCTAGCCCCGCCTATCGGGGTGACTCACTTGGTTTTTTTTAATAGTAAATGTTTTTAAAAGTTTATAATGATATATTTATGTTTATGAACTTATATTATAAGTTTGAGTAAGTTAAAATAAGGTTTAAGCACTTAAATGACAAGTTTTTGAAATTTTGGGGTTAAAGAGTAAAATGAGGGAACTAGGTGTGCTTGCTGTATAAAATTATTCATAATGACCTAAATATACTTATAAACTTATTGTACAAGTTTTGGGTAATTTTAAGTAAAGTTTAAGTGACTAAGTAACAAGTGTAGTAAATAGAATGTCAAAAAGGTAATTTAATGGTGTTTTGGAGGTAAACTCCTTATGTTAGGGTTACATGTCATTTTAATGGTGTTTTGGTGTTCTAACTATTAAGGCCGAATGCCTACTGTTTTATTTACTATATTTTAAGTTTATAAAGAGTTTAGAACAAAGTTAAAGCATTAGAATGAGTTAAAGGGCTTTTAGGTACAAAATGATAAGTAAAAAGGGCTAAAATGCAATTTTTGAAAACTAAAGGGATAGTTATGTATAGGGCCGGAATGTTTCTGTATAAAATAGTTTATAATGATACATTTATGTTTATGAACTTATATTATAAGTTTGAGTAAGTTAAAATTAGGTTTAAGTACTTAAATGACAAGTTTGTGAAATTTTAGGTTAAAGAGTAAAATGAGGGAAATAGGGTGTACTTGCTGTATAAAATGATTCATAATGACCTAAATATACTTATAAACTTATTTTATAAGTTTTGGGTAATTTAAAATAAAGTTTAAGTGACTAAGTAACAAGTGTAGTAAATCGAATGTCAAACCGATAATTTTCTTAGTCATTTTACTAAGGTATAGTTTTGCGCTTTAATGTTTTCATGCTTAAATCACCATTCCCTCTTATATCTACCAAGGAACTAACTTCCTTCATGCTTTCCTAGTGTCGGCCGAAATTTTAAAGGAGCAAGACCACCATTTTGACACTCTAACGTAATAAGCCAAGCTTAAAACCCATCTTTGTGCCTTAAGCTTTTACCTTGGATTATGGGGTTTGTATACTTCTATTTTTTGAACCTTCTTTTTTCTTGTATTATGGCAGAAAATTGGAGGTTGTGAACCCGTTGAAACAATCAAGAAAAACAAGGAAAACAAGTGTGGAAAAGTCCATCTTTGTAAAGGTAAAAACTCTCAAATAAACCTTGAATGTAAAGAGTTGGTTAAGCTTGAAATTTGCACCAATAATCTAAGTGAAACTCCTTTGTAAATAGGGTCGGAGAGAAAGGAAAACTTCAAGCTACAAGCCTCTTGAAAAATCAACATTTGGGCATTAGGAGGTAAACTCCTTATGTTAGGGTTAAATGTTATTTTAATGGTGTTTTGGTGTTGTACCTATTAAGGCCAAATGCCTACTGTTTTATTTACTATATTTAAAGTTTATAATGTGTTTAGAACAAAGTTAAAGCATTAGAATGAGTTAAAGGACTTTTAGGTACAAAATGATAAGTACAAAGGGGCTAAAATGCAATTTTCGAAAACTAAACAGATAGTTATGTATAGGACCGAAATGTTTCTGTATAAAATGGTTTATAATGATACATTTATGTTTATGAACTTATATTATAAGTTTGAGTAAGTTAAAATAAGGTTTAAGTACTTAAATGACAAGTTTGCGAAATTTTGGGGTTAGAGAGTAAAATGAGGGAACTGGGGTGTACTTGCTGAATAAAATGATTCATAATGACATAAATATACTTATAAACTTATTTTACAAGTTTTGGGTAATTTAAAATAAAGTTTAAGTGAGTAAGTAACAAGTGTAGTAAATCGAATGTAAAAAAGGCAATTTTGTTAAAGGTTGGGGTATTGTTGGTAAAGGTCCAAAAGTCTACTGTAATTTAGAGATGATATTGATCTAAATCATAATAATGTTATATTATAAGTTTTGGCTAAGTTAGATAAGAGTCAAGGATTACAATGATGAGTTTGGAAAGTTTTGGGGGTGTACTGTAATTTCAGGGAAATTTAGGGGTATAAGCTGTAATAGGCCGAAAATTAGGATCAATTATGTAATTAAATCATCTTGGGGGACTTAGGAAAAATATCTAAGTGATTGAATGTACTATCTTATCTTTCAGTTTAGCAAGTAGATTTAACTATTTCTTCATGCGTGTGTAAAATTTATGGTAATTGTCTAGGACCAGGGTGTTTTAAGATTTAAACCCCGAAACCCTATAATCACGAACTGGCCGTTTAGGGGGGTTACTTGCAAAAGGGCAAGAAATATGATTAAGCACTCAGCGTTGGATCATTTGCTAGATGTCACATGGGGTTTCAACAACATGTTATTGATCTCGGCCTTTGTGGAGAGGTGGCAGCCGGACACCAATTCCTTCCACATGCCTTTTGAAGAGATGACGATCACACTTCATGATGTGTGGCAGATACTGAGGATCCTAATCGTTGGTCATCCGGTCATGGGGAATCCGTCAAACAGTGAGCTTAAGGAGGCGATGACTACGTTGTTAGATTTTGAGGACGGCGTTGACTAGATGATGAAATTCATGTGGCATACTGGTGCCATTCAGACATGTCCACTTATTGAGTGGTGTTCAATCGGCCCGAGGGTACCTATGATGCAGGTGTGCGGTTGGCTCTACTATGCTCTTGCTACTACCATCTTTGCTAACAAGGGGCATTCACGTATAAGTCCTCTACCATTCTGGTTAGTCACTCCCATGGGTACACATATGAAGCTAAAAAGTTACGCATGGGGAGCAGGTACTCTTGTGTGGTTGTATCGCCAGTTGGGGATAGCATCTCGTGCTAACTATAATAGCATTGCTGGCTCTTTGACCCTTCTCGAGCTAAGTGTTTTAATGTACAACAATGTGTAATAAATATCCATGAATTCACATTAATAGTTGGCATAATTTCTTTTTTTCAATTTATGTAGTGCTGGATATATGCGTACTTCCCCACTCTTAGACCAGTAGTTAATGCTGACTGGCGTGATGAGGATGATAGACCATGGGATATGAGATGGGTCAGGTCCACCTCCCAGCAGAAAAATAAAGAATCACTGAAGAACTACCGCAAGCATATAGATGCTCTGATAGCAAGACATGTAAGTGATACAACAATTTCAATTTATTATTTATATTATTGTTTATTATTGATGCTTATGTTTTCCTGTGATCCAATGTGGATTGATTGGTTTCCCTATGGTCACGAGAAGGTGAATGAGAACAAGGGTCGCTCTTGGTACAGGGGTACCTTGCAGTACATGACCGTGAATGAGCCATATATGTCGGACCGTTGTCTTCGGCAATTCGGGTACGTTCAGTGTATCCCACCTCCCCCTATTAGACCGAACATTAGATCTGAAAAAAGAGAGAGAAAGGGAACCCCCTATAGATGTGTGTACCCCCCCCCCCCCCCATGTATAGTGTGTGGGACACCACACGTGAGTGTGGTCCTGCTCCGGGGTTCACTAAGACACGGGCGGCCTTGCATGCATGTGACGGAGATTATGTGGATTGATACGTCAAACACACCCATCCGAAGATCATGAATCCTGACATGTACGAAAACACCTTCGTTCATCGGCCAGATCCCGTCTTAGTAAGTTGATCTCTTCCTTTGTATAATTTCAGTTGATTATAGCATTTTATGAATGCTAGACTAACTTTATAATATTATGTTACAACTCATGAGTGAGGTAACTAAGGTTGGTAGGCCTTACTTTCCTGGGCATCGTAGTTGGGACTAGCGTTACTACCGTGAGGAGATGCCGCACGAGGAACAGAGGCAAACTGAATAGGGGATAGATGAGGTTTTCAGTACCTTATCTATATGGGATTCGTACTATCACCAGTATGGAGGGCCATAGTTTAGGATCTTATGTTTTTGTTGTTTTAAGATACAATATGAATGTAGTTATTTTCTAGTGGACTTGGTGATGGTGAAATTATTGCTGAAATTGCTGGTGATCTTATTGATGACCTTCTGGTTGATTTTGTGGAGGTTTTTAGAACCGGGGGAGAGAAGAAAAACAGGGGAGACTATGCCAAAAAATTCTAGAAATGCACCATTTCTTTTGGTCTTCATTGCTCTTAAATGTTAATTTTTCAAATTCAATTTTGCACCTAGTTTCTTTTTGGCTATGCATTGTAGTTATAGAAACACCGAACACTTGAGGATTCCGTGGATCATCACTAAGAACTAGCATCGGGTATATAAACAAAAAACATTCATTTTTTCTTTCTTAGTATCTATTTTAATCTTCTGTAGAGTTTTCAATTCAGCAAGATTGTAGCTTGATGATTGGAGAGCAAGCACGTGTATCGAGTAGGAAAACGAATCTTGTATTGTCGCTATTGAACTTGTTTAATGCAGTCTGCTTTCGTTAGGATATTTCACATGCATCAACACACTCATAGGAATCGGTACCATATCTTTCTCGCATAAAATCATCCAAAATATCTCCCAAGGGATCCCTTTCGGCACAAAAGTCCTAGAATTCAAACCCCATGAATCACAGAATCAAAAGTGAATAACTATCTAATAATCCAAACATCTACCAAGCGGAACAAACCGGTATCACAGAATTAAGATTATATATCCAGAAAAGTATAACAACACGTTTATGAATTATGGTCAGAAAAAGTCTCTCCCCATAACATTCCAACTTATTCAACTAAGTTTGGTGAAAAAAAATTGTATTGTAAATAGTAAAGATTTTGCTATGCGCAGTACAAATTAATTTTAAATCATATTAATAGTGTATATACACATAAATAACAAATCCAACACTTTTTTTTAAAAAAAGATTCCATTATTGATTAGAATAAAAAAGTAATTAGCAATATTCGCTACTAATCAACTACAAACTTCTTGGGTTAAATTACTTTCAGATATCATTTTTTGAAAAAAAAATCCACAGGGACACATCATTATATGTTTACAACGTTAATATGATTTAAAAAAATTTGTGCGGTGATTAATAATTTTGTACTGCGAATAGCAACCCCGATCTATTTTCATTAGAAGGATGTTAAACGAGTGCAGCTGATTATAATTATTGATAATATCTATATGTAATCATATTATATGTGTTACTTGATATCTTATTCTTTTGCGATGATATATAGTAGCATAATAGTCAAAAAGGTTAAAAGGAAATTATGAACAAAAGAGGGAACACAAAGAACCATGGTTCAATAAAAGGGCCAAGTATTTATCAACAGCTAATTCAGTTGCCATTATACACGAATAATTCAATATATATATATATAGTAAAAAAAGTAATACTGATTAATCCACTTGGATTCCATTACACATATGATAAATTGATAATATATTATGTAATCGAATAAAGATATTCTTAAACAAGGCAAAAAATAAGGAGAACTTCAGTACTATCCAGTCCAACTACAACAACTACTACTCATGATTACGATTCTTAATAATGATTTTATTGGTGAAACTAATAACGATTCCTTCCTTTAAAAAGAAAACTGGACCAGTGGTTAGTGGTCAGCAAGGAAATCACGTCGAATCATCACGGGACATTCGACAATGTAAACGATCACTTTAAAAATTATTAATCCCAACCGAAACGGCTTATTGATGATTTAATTAACATGATACCTCTCTCCATACTAAAAATGGCAGAGATAAGAAATGTGTGAAGGCTCTTATTTGAGGGGAAAAAACAAAAGAAAGGAAAGTATAATGATGATTTTGTAGTGGAGTAGGAGGCAATCTCCTCTCCTAAAATTACGGACAGACTCTTATTTTGCTCACCGGACGCATCAAGTTCAATCAGGGTTTGGTCTAGCGTGCAAATGATCTAGGGTTTTCAAAGATGGTCAATGTAGTTGGATTTCTAATTCATGTAGTCAGAAAATGATTTTTTTGTCATTCCTTCAAATTGTATTAAAAAATTATAATCCAAAACTCATGACATATTACAAACAGTGTCCAAAACACATTATATAAGGTGATGGAATTTGAGAATAGGATTCTCAAAACTCAAACTCAATTATACGAAAGAAAACAAAGAGATGCCTTTCCTTCGTTCAAAAAAATTGTTTGGAGGAGGGAGTTCAAGAGATAGAAAAAATCAAAACACCATTGCAGGGACACCTCACGACAACCCGAATGAAGTTAGCTTTGACAAGGACATACGAGGGGCTTATTCAAATGTATTTTTGAAGTATTTATAAGTATATTAAGTCAAATTAGGGTAAAATATAAGACATAATAAAGAAAAAATAGTCAAAACATAAAAAATGGGATGACCTCTGACCGGGAACGCGCGAGGACGCCCGCACAGTATGGTGTTTGTGCGACGCCGACACCATGACAGGCGGTGCTCTGTGCAGGCGCCAAACTTGCGTGAAGAACAACGGGCGTCATTGAGGCAGCGCCGGGCGCTAGCATAGAAGGGTGCGCATGTTGTGTGCAAAATGTTGGGCGGGCACGAGATGCAGGTCAGACCGGCCGGTTTGATCTTGTCCGACCGGATTTGTATGAGTTTTGACTGTTTTTGGCATGTTATTGACCGGGATTGACATTTTTTGGACTGGTTATGAGCTAATGTTTTTGGAGTTTACTTAAAATGACTAGTTTCGACCAATTTGTGCCACTTATAATGGATTTTTACTCTATTACGCCGTTCATTGTCTACCTTGATCATGTTCTTTAGATTAGTTGATTGCATGTTATTTTGTGCTAATGGGTGAATACAATCTCGGAAATGATGTCGAAGAACTGAATATGGACACAGGTCATCTATTCAACACAAGTCAAATATTTTATGACAGAGAAGATAGCTACTGCGTCGATTCAGATTGCCGAGAATACTAACATATATTTGATTAAACAAATTGGTAGGGATAAAGGTGAGCCTGTGCGGACGTGTGAAAGGTATGGCAAGACTAGGTCACGAAATAATTATAGAGAATCATCCTCTTCTAGCCAAAGCTGCTCTGGTTCAAAGAAATTTAACTGTTTTAGGCATTTTACAAACAGATAAATTTTTAACCTACTAAAAACTACAAAATTAATCTAGAAATTAGTAAATTAAATGCCTACAGGTTACAAATACCCGGTCGTGATAATAAAGCGATTAAAGCAAGTTCTGAGTGTCGAACCATGGGACTTTGGAAAGTAAGTCTAATCTTAGAAAATAATAGGAAATTGGAGGTGTTGGCATTGGTTTTTTTGCTAATTAAAAATAAAAGAAAAGCAAGTCAATTAACAAAAAATAAAGTGAGTGAAAAGTGTTGATTAATTGGAACTCCGGGTTCAGGTTAACCTTTTTCATTGATAGATTATGCAATTTCTACTAGTTAATTTAAGATATGGATTGGTAAAATTCCTTAAGCTCTCTTAAAGACTAAATCCAAGCCTAAAAGAGCTAATCTAACAGAACGCCCTAGATCTAATCCAGATTCAAACACAACACAAATAGATGGATAAGCACGAGGAATTAATTTTGCACTTGAGGGAAAACCTACTCTATTCAATTTTAGTTTTCCACAATTGTATAGATTAATTGACATATCTATTTTTCACGGATATTGATAAAATAAATTTTGAAAGCAATTCAACAAATTAGCAAGATTTATTGAAAGCGCAAAGAATGAATTGATCTACAACAATCCATAAATTTTCGCAAACCAAACTAGTAACAAAAATCACAAAATCATATCAATTAGACAACCATCCCCTGCATTTTGATCATTTAGCCGGACATAGTCAGAAAATAAATAAAGGAAGAGCAAAGAGAATTCATGCTAAGTCGATAGAGAACTCCCGATATACTCCTAATATCCAGATCCTGAATTACGAGGCCGAAGGTTGAACGAAGATGGATCCGATGATGTAGAGTGCTTGCACTGGCTAGGGCTGCACGGCGCTAGGGTACTAGTGAGGACAAGCAGCGGATGAAAGAGATGTCAATGAGATGTCCCATTGATGCCCTTGCTTTCGTCCCTTTAAATAGAATTTTGCAAACAAAATACACTTGTTCGGGTGGGCTGTCCAAGCGTTCTTGCCGGACGTGTCTCAGAGTGTCAGGCGAGAGTTTTCCTTCTTTGTGAGATGTCCCTGTAAGGTTTCCAAGTATACTTAGTCAGACAGTGAGCTGGACATGAATATTTAATCAATTTTCTCTATGTTTCTGCACTCGTAGTTGTAATGATTTTTGTCCTTGTCACTTGTACGGGTGAGAAAACCGGCAACTTTCCCGGACACTTGAAACATTCAAAACTGAGCATTTTAGAGGTGTCCTAACTTGTGTGCAGGTAGGAAAGTCAAACATGAGTGGTGTGCCCAGGTAAGTTAGCCGGCAGCTCACCTGGACACATGTACGATTCAGCAGATCCATCATAAACAGGGCCTAGATTCTTTGTTTTAGCTTTGATTTGCTCCACGTTCGTTGCGTTGTGAATTTTTCCAACATTTGAAACATAAAATGCATCAGTTCACATCAAAACACAAATCTAAGGAAAAACATATGATAAAGTGATAAATATTGCTCAAAAGTAATGCAAATAATAGGTGTATAACACCCTTAGAAACAAATATATTTCACACTTATCAAATTCCCTCACACATAGCTTTTGCTTGTCCTCAATCAAATAAAGAATAAAACTATCTTTAAAGTTGTAGTATCAAACTTCAGGATTGAACAAGTGTAGAAGAAAATCTAAAAATAAGACAATCAAAAGAACAATCCTGCTCTGAGGTGTAGGTTTTCACAAACATTGAAAAAGAACAATTTTATAAAAGCATGGAGAAGTTAGAATTTAGAAACTAAACATATATTAGCCTGGGACCTCCGCCAATCTCTTCCGTCAACCTATGGATGACAAGGTTGGGAAGTAATGCCTTATTCCACAATACCTTCCAACACCATGCACTCATGATCAAAATAGAAAATTGCAATACACATTCAACATTAAGAGCTTTCCTTTCTTTTCATAATTATTTTCTTATTGTTCACACTGTTTTTAGTCCCCCATACTTTTCTCTTTATCCATGTAACAGTGTTAGGTCTTCTATCCCAAATCACGAGACCTTAGGTAGGTGGGTGATGTAGCACCTCAAGAACTTAAAAACTGGATGAACGAGGCCTGTTTTGGTTTAGAAAATCCATGATTAGAGGAGTAATTTGCCTTATCCAAACATTCATATCATTTACAAAGTCATCGAGCTAAACTAACAAAGTCTCCATAATCAACTAATCCACCAAATTTCAGTGAAAATAGAATTAGTTTGAAGAAAACAATACATACGAACAACTTAAAGCAAAAATATTCTTCAGGTTGTCATTAGGCTCGATTTCAAAAAAATCTATTCCATAATAGAAAGGGAAAAATAAAAAATTAGTGTGGCATTAAGCACAACTGACATATTTTGGAAAGGTCCCCCTTTCTCACACTTAAGAGGAGATGTCCTCCTTGTTCACAAAACAAAATCAAGAAAAAAGACCATTCAAAATATGCCAGACTCATGAAGGATTCATTGAGGACATCACATACTTACAAATCAAATAAACATTAAAGGCATGATGGGCAGAACACAAGCAACAAAGATTAAGAAACAGAAACTCCCCTGATATCTTTAGATTGAGGAAGGTTCCCTTTCTCACATTTAAGCTCGAACAGTAGGGTTGAAACGTTCCTCACACTTGCATCCAAGCAAGTGTATAGCCTTTGAGAGATAGGGAGATAAAAAAGATTACACCTACACACATTATATAAATTACCAAAAAACGCTAGAAGCGTTGCATTAGTAGCACGGGCACCACCACCACTTCTAACTGAAATAAAATGAAAAAGTTGAAACAAAATTAAACTAGAAAGTCAAAAACCAAAAACATAAACTTTGCCACTGGGTTGCCTTCCAGTTAGCTGTCCGCCTTTATAGTCTTTGGTTAGACTCTCGCTTCGTTATCCCAGATCAAAAATAAAAGTTGACAATGGTGGCAACGGGGATAAGAAGTGGACCGTAATCAATAATAAGCCACATGGATCAAAGCAAAACGTTACCACAGCAGATACAATAGGAAAATAAGTACTCCATAAAACCTGATGTTTGAGGAGGTTTTGAAGGTAACGATCTTCCAGGTGAAGATGGGGCGACGGAGGCTCTTCTTCCTCAAACTTGAGGATATAAACATCCTCGTTTGTCTAGTAAGGCTGAAAGAGTCTGTCGTAATGGAAAGAGGTGGAGGCCTGTTTCCCTTAAATCCTAGGATGTAAACATCCTCCTCATCTGGGTGTGGGTCAAGGAGGGTTCCATGTAGACAGTCAACTGCAACGAAGACCTCAGCTGGCGCAGGGGGAATGAAGGGTGGGAGGGAGGGTGAGTTGAGACGTCAACAAGTTGCTCCACTAAATTGTTCCCCAACTCTTGAAGGTTACAATTGTCAAAAATTGAAGCCTGCTACTAAGGAGAGAGTTACTGCATATATTCTAATTGGTCCTCTAACCACATCTACTCCTGCAATTGATGGCAATCATTGAACTCATGAGCCCCCCATAATATGAGCAATATATATCATAGGAATAAGATGACTCTCATTCAAATTGCTTCTTAATTCGTCTCCTCTCCTCTATATCAGGACAATCATCAAACTCGTGGGCCCCTTCACACTATGAGCAACAAAGATCAGATGGCAGATACCCAAACTGCTCCTCAATCTGCCCCATCTCTTTGGCAACACTTATTAGAATGTACTTAGGTATACATATGTTATATATAGATTGTATCTAAGGACATTTATGTAAATCGATATTCATTTCACAAAAAGTGTCTAGTTTCCTTAGTTCTAACATGGTATTAGAGCACAAGTTGGTCCTCCACTGACGATGGCAAGCGACAAAGAACCAAGGAAGACAATGGCCAGCTCCTCAAGTTCAACAATCGACACCAACGACCCGATTTACATCCACGCTTCCGAACAGCCTATACAGAGCTCGCCCCCAAATTCACCGGTGAGGGTTTCCCTGGCTGGAAATGGACGATAAAGACCCCCCTCAGAGCAAAGAATAAGCATCGATTCATTAACGACACAATTTTACATCCAGATAGCCAAGATCCCATCCGCACGACATCATGGGAGCGACCCAGATCCCTAGTAGTTTCTTGGCTCACATCATCACTGTTGGAGTATGAAGGTGTTGTTGAGATAGTCCTACAATTGAACAAGTCAATCAACAAGAGAAGTGTTCGTCCCTACTGAAAGATCGAGTGAGTCCTTTGGTCGAATGAGTCTCCATCTTTACTGATAGATCAAGTAAGTCCATCCGTGTGGGTTCATCCATCAGTTGAGAAATTTAAGAAGCAACGTTCACTAAACCATAACGTTTATCAACCAACAGCCTTGGACCGAAATTCATGCAAATGTGAATAAAATTTGAAGGCTTGACTTTCTGATAGTTCGAGAGAGTCCGTCAATCAGCTGTGAAAATTAAGGAGCAATGTTTACTCCCTTTGGCCATAAATATTGGCTTCAGTAAGCTCAGTCAAGTGAGCAACATGTTAAATCTGAAAATATAGCAATATTGACATTGAGGTTCTAAAATTTTGGAATTGACAGAGTCAATCAGGTACATCAAACGTGAGAATCATCATTGAACATTTCCAAGTCATCCAATGGCTTGGTGATTGTACGAAAATTAAGGGCCAAGGCTTAGCAACGTTCACAAAGAAGTTAGGACTGATTTTTAAGCAACTACAAGTAACTACAACGTTCAGAATGCAGAAATTTCGGAAACATACTCCCTCAATGGCTCCAGAAGCTTTGCTATATAAAGAGATAGAGATCTCAGTTGCATTTGTGCTTTTCTGCCCCTATACTTCCTATGTTAGGGAAAAGTCACCAGGAACAAGAGTTTTTCTATCATTTTTAGTTAATATAGTTTGTACATTATTGATAGACTCAATCTAGGTTGTTCCTAGGCTTACTACATTCATCAAAGAGCTGATCAGATAATGTGTAGGGTGAGTGAGTGAGTTCCACTAAGTAGATCCTTTCTACATAGTGGGCATTGTAAGTTGTTTTGTTTTACAAAGAAATAAAAAATAATTTATATTGTGTATCTGTTTGAGTTTGACAGATTGTTTCCATATCTATAGTGCTTCCGCATACTTAGTTCAATTGAGTCAAACCGACCCACCACTAACCAAACCACAGTCATCTCCCTCACCACCACAACAACAAAACCCTAAACCCGACAACTCTGAACAACCCATCCACTCCCTCCAACCATCTCCCGACAAATCCGCATCCCTAACTCTGCCACCATCCCCAAAGCCTAAACCCCGCAAACGAAAATCCGCAGTCCAACATCCCATAGCCAAACATGTCCTACGTTCTAGTACCAAACCCCCACTTGCGTCGTCCCCCACAGTCTCTTCTGCCACCGGTGAGTCCTCCCTAGTTTAAGAGTTGCAGACGGCGCCTATTGTAAGTCACGACACCTCCATAAGTGCAACTTCGACCAGAACTCAGAAGCCTCCGAAGCCACAATGTCGCAGTTCCAAGATCGACCCATTCGCACAAAGCTACATGCTCTCTAGTCATGCTGAGAACCGGAATCTTGTCAAGGGTGAATTTCTTGATTTCACCTTGGCTTTCTCTACTCATCTTGGCGACTTGGTTAAAATGGTAGAGGCATAAGGTTGGACACATCTATTTTCGGAGGTTTTTTGGAGTGGTTCTAGCAGGAGTCTATTGATTTTTATCAAAATCTTGTTTTTAGAAATGGTGTGGCCCAATCTTTCGTAAATTTCACTGCCATTTTCTTTGATCATTCAAAATTATCTGAAATCATCCGAGTCCCTCACACTGGTTTAAAAGTTTATGAAAAAGGAGTCCTTCCTGAAATCTCTGGAGTCCCACACACAAAAATCTATCGCTTTTTCTCCTCCAAAAGAAAAGTGGGATCTCCAATACCAAGGGGCGATCTTTCAATTCTCCACCAACTCCTTCACATTCTAGTCATTAAAAATATTGTTCCCCGAAGGGAAGGTAACCAAGTAGTCAACTCCCTTGATTTTTCAATCATGTACTGCGTCCTGCACCGTCACCCTCTCGATCTGGCCTATTTAATTCTCAATCATATGGCCCACTCCATTGATGCTCCTAAGCACTCCCTAGGATATGTCCTTTTTGCTCCCCAAGGTGTTTAAATACTTTCGGGTACCGTTGGAGCAATCGACGACAGAGTCCATCGAGGAGATCGACACCATAAATCTCCGATATCTCAACAGGCTCACCTCGATCGACAAATTCCAGCTGCTGCCTCCACCGAGCACTTCAGTCACGCATGCGCCCTCCACTCAACAAGAGACGACCGGTCCAAACAGACTCCTTCAAATCATGGAGAAGATCGACCAACTCATTACTCAGGCGGGAGAGTTGGCCCAGAGCAACTCAAAGATGCTGGAAAGACTAGACGGTTGTGGCTTCGATACAGGATGGACTTTTTGACCTTCAAGCCTTAATTAACCCCATCCTCGGCCCATAGATTACCCAGTGTGTGTTTGGTGCTAGAACTTAGGTCGTTTTTAAGTTCTAAACACTGTTTATGGATTGTTCATGAATTCTATGACTGACTTGGTGTGACTGATACGACTTCCCTCTGATGAAAGCAAAAGGGGGAAGCGGTGAATCCCGTCGGGTGTACGGGCAACTCTTTATTTTTTGAATTGCTTTTAAGTTTTTGCTGCTGGACTGTGCGGATACGTGATTATCTGCCTGCTTGACTATGCTCATTACTGCCTATGCTTACTATCTGTCTTCTTATTATGCTACTATCTGCCTGGAGTCTCTCAACGATTAAGGGGGAACCACAATGGAGTCTCTGGACTTTGAGACATTTATATGCTTTGATTAAGGGGGAACTTCGACAGGGTCGGTTCCCCCAGTTCTTTGTGTTTCTTTCTTTTTCAAGTTGACTCAATCGGGATTCAAGGAGGTTTGCTACCATCAGCAACAAGGGAGAAACTGTTGGAACATGAAGGTGTCGCTGAGAGTCAATCGTCTCAATGGAGTCACTCGTCTACGACAAAACACAAAGAACGAGATCCGTGCCGAAATACAACAGAGTCTGCACAACTAAAGAAGCACGAAGGATTCGATCATGTCGTTGTGATAATTATGGAACGAAAACGTCAATGCGCTAACACACTAACGGTCACAAGACTGCCTTAGTTGACTCCGAAGATTACGGGCTATGACTAGCGTGAAGTTACTCAGCACGCGTCCACTAAGTTGGTTGCGAGAAACTCGAAACTGACTCCTCTAGGCGTTGCACTTAAAGATAGTATAAATAGGCTTGTAATAGTTAATTTTTCCTTATGCTTTCAGAGACAGAGATTGTAAGAGTTTTAGAGAGAAAGCTACATTCTGAATTAGAGAGAATTAGTACGACATTCTATTTGAGCTTCTAGATAGACCCTCCCTAGGAAGATCCTAGTTTCACTACAGTTGTCATCGAGCTGATTATATATTGTATAGGGTAAGTGAGTGAGAAACCACGAAGTAGATTTATCTATGGAGTGGGCATTGTAAGTTGTTTTATTTTGGCCAGAAAATGAAAGAACTTATTTTGTGTATCTCGTTGAGGTTCTCGGAGTCCGTCAAGCTTTTCCGTGTTGTTCCAAATAAGTTCCACTATGTTTGTGTTACACCTTAACTTCAAAGAGAATCGCTTCCACACATTAAAGTTCAACTAAGTGTCTTTACATTCCAAGTACTTTTTTCTTCTTACTTCGATTGAGTCAAACCATCTCACAGACTCACACCTTGAGTTGGTGTGAGTCAGCCATCCGATCCTACAATCACTCAGACCCAACATTGCTAAAAGCATCATGTATTCGAATGATCCCAAGGAAATTTGGGAATGACTATGTCATCGCTTCAAGTAGAAGAATCTTACCATAGTCCAAGGAATTAAGAATAAGATCACTGACTTGAGGCAGGGAGACGACTCAGTAACAGAATACTTCATGAAGGTTAGGGAAATCTAGGCGGAACTCGACCTCGTTCGGCCACTCGAAAATTGCAATTGCTGGGCGAACTACCAATCAAAACAAATTCAAAGAAAGTGAAGGAGTGATGAAGAACTGATTCATTTTTTATGGGCCTCAACAAAAACTATGTCCATATACGCGGACAGATTTTGGCGATGAAAGAAACTCCATCCCTACAACAAGCATTCTCCCTCGTGATACATGAAGAAAATCAGAGAGAAATACCAGAAGTAAGAGAAGAACTGAGCAATCTGTTTCTCTAGGAAGCAAAAGTAGGAAGCTCGGCTACAACAAACCAAAAACCATTACCGGAAACCCGAGAATGCAAACATCAAGACCAGCGAATAGATTCCCTCACATCAACAACAAGGTCCAATTGAAGTATACAAATTGTTCAAAGCTCGGGCATACAAAATCAGACTGCCGGTGGTTGATTGGTCTCCTAGGAGAGGAGGGAAGACTACAAATAGAAGCTATGACTGCTTCTGTGGTGGATGAAGAAACTAGAGAAAGATCCAACAGTCATGACAAGAATCAAGATTCCCCGGTCACGGGCTTTAATGCGAATTAGCTGAGCCAGTTGGTGAACTACTTACAATAGAAGGCCAGCACCGGAAAAACTAATGGTCAAGGATCTTTTGGAGATTTCTTAGGTAACAAACAAATTTCCTTAAACTCTTTATATTGTCTGCATTTTTGCTAGAAAAACTTCATAATCCGTGGCTTTTAGATTCTGGTGCAACAAAACATATAAGTGGTAATAGACACCTACTTAGTGATTATAGATTACTTAAGTTTAACAGAGAAATAACACTCCTAAATGTTTGTAGAAAGCTTGTTCATAGTATAGGAGACTTAACTCTCAACAATGTTGAATTCCTTGAAGAAGTTATGTTTGTCTCTTCTTTTATGTTCAATCGTGTTTTAGTTGCTAGATTGACAGAAACTCTAAGAACACAAATTGTTTTTCATGATGCCTTCTGAATTTTACAGGATTCTAAAAAAATTATTGCTTTAAGAATTGGTGTTAAAATTTCTGGCCTTTACTTTCTTGATGTACCTGCTCTATGTGGCTATATCATTCGTAGAAAATATCCTCCCTCAGTGTACTTTAATGCACGCAATGAGTCTGTAGGAAAATACAGTCTAAAGGATTTTACTCTCTAACATAATAGGTTAGGACACACACCCTTAGAGAAACTTGTAAAATTGCTGAAATAAAAAGTTATGTTGCTCATGATGACTTAGCTTGTTCCATCCGCTTTAAGGCTAAATCTAAGGGACTTAAATTTCCACGCTCCTCCATCGGAATAAATGAACCTTTTGACATGATACACATAGACATTTGTGGTCCTATGAGAGCTAGAACACAGGAATGGTGTAGGTATTTTCTAACCTTAGTAGATGATTACACTAGGGCCACATGGGTCACCTTAATTAAACAAAAATCTGTAGCAATGCAACAAATCAAAAACTTCATCACACTCGTAGAAAGACAAATGAATAGACTCATAAAGGTCATATAAGTGATAATGCCAAGGAACTTGGCAAATCTCAAGAAGGCATATATTACTTTACACAAAAGGGCATAGTTCATCATACCACTTGCCCCCATACCCTCAAAAAAACGGGATTGTCGAGAGGAAACAAGGCCATATAATGAATGTAGCTAGGGCTCTCCTTTTCTAAGATAGTTTAGAGAACAAGTATTGAGGTTATTGTGTAGAGCATGCAGTCTTCATAATAGAATTCCCACCAAAGCAATAGGCAACTCCACCCCTTTTGAAAAACTATGTGGGACTAAACAAAATTATAGTGAGATAAGGAGTTTCGGCTGCCTTTACTATGTCACTAATATAAACCCCAACAGAAACAAACTTGATCCTAGAGCCTCTGCCTGTCTGTACCTAGGAAATAGCATAACCAGCAAGGGATACAAAGTTTTACTTTGGAACATGCCCTTGTAAAAACTTCTAGAGATCTCACTTTCTTTGAATACATTTATCCACTAAGAGATAGTGAGTGCAAATCTACCCTGACAGAAAACGAACAAGATTCAGATATCTTCCATTCCTTTCTTGAAAGATACTTAGAATGTGATCCTTGGTTGAAATCCTTTCCATATTCTCCTCAAACAGAAACAAAAATCCAATTGAAACAGGTTCTAAAACACAAACTTCTTCTTCATCTCCTCTCTTCCACATAAAAACTCCAACTCAAGTAGAAACTACTACTCATGATCATGATCTCATTGAAGAAAACTCTTTAAACCAGCAACAAATACTTGAACCTCAAGGTGGGACAAATGAAAGTTCTAACCTCAGAAGATCCACCAGAACCCAAAAATTCTAGCTAAATATGACAATTATGTTTACTAAGCTAGCACTAATCAAAAGGATTTCTTTACAACCATCCTTGCTTAGAGGCTTGACCACAAACCCCTTGATAAAAACAACCTGAAAACTGTTAACAGGCTCACAAACCATGTTCTAAACAAGACCATTCTTTCTTCTACTCTTCATAGCAACACAAATAACATTTTACAGCAAGTACAATGCTTCATGGAACCACCTAATTATGAGATAGCTAGTAAATACCCTAGATAAGTAAAAGCCATAACCAAAGAGTTTTAAGCCTTTAAGACAGATAACACTTGGTCAATTGTTGAGCTACCAAAAGGAAAGTGTCCAATGAGTTGTAAGTGGGTCTACAAAACAAAGCTCAAAGAAGATGGCACTCTAGAAAGATTTAAGGCTAGACAAGTAGGTTCGACTGAAATAAATGCTCAAATTGCTAAAACATGTGGGTGGAGCAAAAGAAGTATATTTTGGGATCTACCTTATTAGAAGGATTTGTTGATCAGACATATTTTGGATGTGATGCACTGTGAGAAAAATGTCATTGACAACATATTCAACACAATTCTTAATGTGAAGGACAAGACAAAGGACACATTTAACTCGCGCCAAGAGTTGAATGATTATTGTCACCGTCCTACGTTGACACCAGATTCAACTTCAAACGCATTTTGAAGGCAAAATATGTCATGGACCTGTGAGCCTTGATTTTAAACCCTATCCTATGTTGAATAGATTGATTGGGATCTAGTTGGGTTTTAGGTCCACTTATAACCTAAGATTAATAACTATGTCATATAACATTGATTATTAATACCTAAGCTAGCTCACTGGAACCTATTATGAGTCGCCACCTAATTTTAACCTAGATCAAATTAGGAAAGGAGAGTTCGGGTTCAGGGGCTTGGTATTCGACTTATTTAGGGTTCAATTACTTTCATTACCCTTAGAAGTCATTTTTCCTCTACTTAGTTTAATTACGGCTTATTATGAGTCGTTTTAACCTAAGTGCACGCTTCTGTTTTTTTTTGTTTTTAAGCGTTTTTTGACAGAAAATTAAAGTGAAATTAAAAGCTACCTAAACAAGGGTTTCGGAGGCAGAATTAGGTCAAATCTTTATCACGTCTGTAGCCACGGACCTAATGTCCGAGACCACAGACCCCAGTTGAATTAAATGATTACGAAAACAGAACCAAAATAAAAACGCAAACTTGAAAAGTCCGGGGCCATGGACAGGGTGTCCGTGGGCCCGGACATGTATTGGCAGAAACCCTAAAATTTGAAAAATTGAAAAATGTAAAATCCCGCCACCGTCTGTGGGTGTCCGTGGTCACGGACAACCCGCCCGTGGTCCCGGACAATGAGTCCGAGGTCACGGACAACCCACGGACAGTGGGTTTTTTATGGCTCCCGACGGTGTTTTGAGCTCAAATTTTATGGGTGCGTAGCCTGAAAGATTATAAACACGTTAGCAATTGAAAGAACTCAATTTGAAATTAGAATTAGTACGAAACTTGGCAAACAAGTAACAAGGCAGTAGCTAAAACAATCGGTGATACAGAAGCGAAAACGAGTTAGTTTGAAGCCAAATTTTGAGGCAAGACCGATAATACCGTAGGGAGTTAGGAGAGTGGATTTTCTACCTGTTTTACCTTTGGGTTCACAATGATTCCTCACACCGGGATTCGTTGAGTGCTCCGATGATGGCAGGCCCGAAAGGTTTTCGAACCAAGCTTCTGGTTGTTGGTTGTTCTTGTTGTTCTTCACGTTTTGGTGATGTTTTTGTGGGGTTTGGATGATTATCGGTGCTTTGGGGATTGGAAAACGAGTTTAGATGGTGATTTCGGGGGATTTTCGGTATGATTCGGGTGGCCGGGTGTTGAAAAACGTGAGAGAGAGAGGAGGTTGTGCTTTCTGTCTTCCTAGGGTTCTTGAGCTTCTGATTTTATCAAAAAAACCTATCCCTTTATATAGACTTTCTTAAAGATAAAGAAAATCTAGTAAAAGTAAGATTTTTTGACATTTTAATTAAATGACTTCCCAAAGGAACTTTGCTGTGAAATTTTAACCACATGCCAAGGATGGCAATTATGAATTTTCTGAAGTGTAATCGGATTTTTTAAATGTTGGAATATTTTTAAATTGAATTTCTTGTCAGATTCAGTCAGAAATTGCTAAAAAATTATTGGAAATTCGAAAAATCAAAATTCCAACGCCATTATGCTTAAAATGTCATCCCCTATCATGGGGTTAAAATATCGGGGCATTTCAAGCTGATTTGGGCATCTTTTGGAGGAGAGAGAAAGCCTACAGGAGGTCTCGGGAGCCTTGAAAATTACAAAAACGCCCCTGACAATGACGAAACTGCTCCCCATGCCCTAGAATGCGCCGATCGAGCCAGGACCTCTCATTACTTGATTGAAATGCCCCTCACAATACCAAAACCTCGTAGACCCTAGCCAGGGGGGGTCAAAATTTTGGGTATAACAGGACCGAGAGAGTACTCAGATCTTGTGCCAATGGGTGAAATTTTGAAGTTCCTTGATGGATTTGCATCCAACATTGGAAGGTGTGTAACACCCTTCTCAACAAACATGTAATAATCACTCACATTAACAGAAAAATAAATACGTCTTACAGCGGAAGAACAACAACAGTAACTCTCACACGGGTGTCACCTGCCATTACCCGCCAATGCGAGTAACGAAGCAGAACCAAAATCCAACTACCAAACAAACAACGCTGCTAAGCCGCTGTGACAACGAGATAACTCCTATACATCATACTAAGTCCATAATCATAAGCATCGACAAGTGAGCGTCAACCCAAATCCCAAATAAATATAACCGTACCGTCATACATCCACATCTGATATCGTTATACAAATAAATTCCATGTTCAATAACTAAAGTAACTCTAACTACCCGGTTCCCGCACTTCGGCTTCAACGTTGATCAGCAACCTGCACAATGAGTGTAGTCTCAGCGATAGACGCTGAGTATGCCGGGCCTGGACCCTGTTGGTCACTTGTCATTTTTAACCATCTTGACATTAGATTGATTTCATGCTTTACCAATTTACAGATATAGTAAACACCGTAACAACATGCATGATTATATAACTATCCTTCCAATCCAAACAGTCATTATAAACACACGCAGCACATTCACACATCATACAATACAATAGCATTGATAACTCATCTGTTGTATGTTAACATTATCACGTATTACAACACTCGGCCCCCCGGGCCCTCACATATCCTTTAATTTGGTTAGCACTGGCGGGCGTCAGTTAGGACAGCCCGTAACAACCTCACTTGGACAGTAGTCCCATGCACACAAGGTGCCCATTCACTTAGCCTTTTTAAAGGCGTCCATATATTGCCTTTTTAAAGGCGCCCATGTTATCACCAAACCTGTTGATCTATCTAGGCTCGATCAGGTCAAATCAGAGTAAGCCCGATCCGGGTTAACTCAAGAGATCTCAACGCGCGACCAGTAGCTGATTACTAACTGGATTAAGGTAAACCTTCCACTCATTCACTCTCCAATACTCGACTTAGCTAGCCAGTTATCCAGTTACAGTTTTTATGTGTGGAAAATATCACTTATTTGTTGGCCGCCCTATGGGTCTTACGCATGCCTAGAATCATTCTAGGTAGTATTCATGTTCGAGTCAAAGCTCTAGGGATCGACAACGTCGTATCCCGTTCCTAAGTATTTTACTTAGGTTAGTATACATATACAATCATAATATTAAGTGTGTTACACCAATTAACCACAATCACATCACATTAAACGCAATATGTGTTTTATAAAAGTCGATCTATAGTCGACGTAATGTTAGTCCCAGAGGACGCGTGTGCATAATTAAATAATGCAGTAACACACATAACACACATAACACACAAGTTATATCAAACAAATCCGAGCCCGGGGAATTCCTCAGGACAACCCGGATCAAGCCCCTTTACATACCGTACACCTTAGACCACGGATGCGCAGTGTAGACCACTAAGCTTTCTCGAGCACGCACGTCTGACAGGCGATCTAACAATACGAAGAACGCTAAGTGTCAATCCACATGACAATATGATTCGGTATTTCCGAATAGCGTCAGTAACCCCAATACTACATCCCCGGATTTCTACTGTTAATAACTAAGGTATCGTTATCCTTAAACTCTTTATTCGTAGTATGTATTAATATTCGGTTTAACAAAGACGTCGGTTTCCATACGAACGTCGTAGTTAACGTTTTCAACTTAGGAATTACAGTTTCCAACCGTAGTATTTAATAAGCGTTACGCTTAATACAAATTCGTTCGTTCTCGAATAATTAATTCAACTGTTACATCGCATGCATGGGTATTGTTATAACCCATAGTTGCATGCATGGTTATATTTGATAACCTATGGTTGCATGCATTCCATGCAACGTTAATTTATATTACATAGTATTTTACTATTCTTTAACATACCTTATATTATACAATTTCCCAATTATATAACAACTTGTATTCATTTATAACCTTATGACATTATAGTACACATTTATACTTATAAGTTAACATTTATTATTTACTACTATATGATTTGTAAACCATAGTATATAAGCTTTTCATTTCGCCAGCACACATATATATATATGCATACACATTATTTTCTAATGAAATAAGAAACTATATATTATGTACATATTATTCCTTATACAAGGTTTATTTAAACCATTCCAAATCATATATTAACCACAGTATTTATGTCATTGTATACTATAGTTTGTATCCATATTTTTGATATATAATTATTGCATGCACAAGCATGTTAAATTTAATGAACTATACTTTTGACCACTAATATTATTTAGTTGTAACACCCCCGAATAAACATCCAGTAGTACAAACAAGCTCCTAGCCTTAATATAAGTAACTATGCAGCGGGTTCTCAACATCATCCGGGTGTCACACAGGGGCGGACCGAAGGGGGTTCCGGTGGGGTCCCGGACCCCATAGCTTTTTTGATAATAAAAAATATATTTTTTTAAAGTATAGTTTTAATAACATAAAATTGAATAAAATACTGAAAGTTGATAATAATTTAGTAAGAGAAACATGTTCTTATATGTAACGTTGTAATGCTTAATAAATTTATGACCACACATTTATATTTAATATATGTTACTGTCAAAAAAATTTTGGACCCCGTAAGTTTTGGCTTCTGGGTCCGCCACTGGTGTCACAGACGCCAACCACCCACGTGGTTGACACAACCATACCACCAACACCAAGTTACGGTCTGCATGATTGGAAACAGCCCTCAATACAAACTCATATACAACACATAGTACAATTCCCAATTACCGAGTGTCTACAACAAAATTACTGAATCATAAACTAAGAAATTACATCTCGGGTTTAGTATCAACCCATATATTACACATACTACTACAACTTAAAAGCCATGCCCTGACGGACTACCCCCATGGTAGCCATCCCGCCTACGCTCCGTTATCGTCCGGCACAATACCTGTAAAAATTGGGTTGTAAAGGACTCAGCAAACTACGCTGAGTATGAACATGTGTAGCCCGTATGTTGCCGGGCCACACGACTACTTGGTCGAATATTATTAAGTCAATTTACATGCTATAATAAAGCAGTAAGGCACACCACAATATATCATGATATCATACCCACTTTAAGGTAGCATAGCAATATCAACAAACATCCAAGCATAACATGCTGGCATCATAGCACATCAAACATGTAACTAAGCACAACGAGCTGCTAGTATAGCAACAACAATCATGTAAGTAATAAAACGTGTGCATAGGTATATTATACCCATGATCCTCCCTATGGGATCATACGAGCGTTGTGTGTTTTCATTTTTTTTCTCTTGTTCCCGCAAAGTGTATTTTCTTTCTCTTTCCTTGTACCAGGTCTGGGGATATAGTTTAGATCCCGTGACCATCTCATGTAGGTGCTAGTCCTTCCTTGTTTCTTTAAGGGTTATTTGTGAATTCTCTTATCACCACCATTTAGAGAACGTCTTCTTCATAGCTAATCCTCCATTCCCGGATAGCTGTTTCTCTCTTTGTTGTTTTTAAATGTTACTAGCCACTGCCCCGGATACCTAGGGTCCGTCTCACTATTCCTTTTCAATGTTACTAGCCTCTGCTCCGGATACAAAGGGTCCGTCTCCCTATTCCCTTTCAATTTTACTAGCCTCTGCCCCGGATACAAAGGGTCCGTCTCCCTATTCCTTTTCAATGTTACTAGCCTCTGCTCAGGATACTAAGGGTCCGTCTCCCTATTCCCTTTAATGTTACTCGTCTCTACCCCGGATACAAAGGGTCCGTCTCCCTATTCCTTTTAATATTATTGGTCTCTACCCCGGATACAAAGGGTCCGTCTCCCTATTCCTTTTAATATTATTGGTCTCTACCCCGGATACAAAGGGTCCGTCTCCTTATTCCTTTTAATATTATTGGTCTCTACCCCGGATACAAAGGGTCCGTCTCCCTATTCATTTCTAACGGGTATTGACTTATCATTATCATTGATAGTTCGACACCATAGTGGGTGTCATTAGAGGTCCTCTATAGTTAAGAGGGGTTTTCCCTTTATGTAGTTCCTTTGTTTGTTTATGAAGTTCGTTGTGTTTCATCTCAAGGTTTCATCAACGAGATGGGACTACACTACTGTGTGCACGCAAGCAATATGCACAATAATAGCAAGCGGATAAGCAAGGAATATAAGCAATCCATTCACATGCTTTACGCAAGCTCACAACAGACAAATAAGCACGGTAAAACAATCATTCTTTTTCATGCATTAGTCTTGTGGTCATAGTCAAACAAGGCACACAGCACACAAGCCGTGTAACACGACAACATACGAACCACACATGTCCATACCTCGTGACTGTAGAAGCTATCTCCCCAGTTCTAGAACTCTCTCGTGCGATCGCCCGCTACATCCCACTGAAGTATCTTGGCTGATTTCCCCTTGCTGATCCCTGGTCACACTATGACACTCCCTGCGCCTTGATCACTCGACAGTAACTTGTTATGTTTTTTTTTATTTGAGTCAGCAGTGGCTATTGTTCGTGGGGTTTTGAGACACTCTTCTCGGGTTAAGCTTACGTGGAGTAGCAGCTGAGTTGGTCTGCTTCAGGGCTTGCGCATCTGGAATGGGTTCTCGCTAAGTAACAGAACGAATTGAATGGGTTATAATGATAGTTGCTCATTGATTCTCTTAAGGTAAGCGTGGGAGTTTTGAAAGAAAAAGAGAGCAGAGTTTGCAACAGCAACAGAGTCTGACTTGCATGTCGTTGTTCTGGTGGTTTTTACCGAATTCAAAGCGACACAGCTTATGTGTCTGAGGAGTAGCTGCTTCAGTATTGAACTAGAGATGTGCTCCCAAGTTCCAATATAGTCGTTTGTGGGGGGTTTGAAAAGAATGCAGATCCTTCTGCTCATGCTTGTCACTTGGGCACCTTTGCCGGAATCAAGAATACTTCCCAGGAGCTTCAGGTTATCAGACACAGAAGGAAATGTGGTGTCCTGTGGTCGTTTGTTTTGTCTGCTTCAGTCGAGGTTACAGAGGGCAATTGAGGGAGTGATAAGTTCAGGAGTAGACAAGGGGATATGGGTCTCGAGTTTCAAGACCATGCGTGAAAGTTTGTGAAGTTCAAACCTGGGTGTATGGCCATGATTCCATGTCTGATCTGCATGTCACTGAAACCGGTATCGTATGCTTGGCTGGGGTTTGAAATTCAAGGATATGATATTTCCTAGAGTAGTCCACAGATATGTTTATCTGTGCAGCCTCCTACTGACTCGACAATAGAGTATATTGGGTTGATCTCCTTCTAAAACCTCCTACCTTGCTATGCTGTTAAGCGCATGCAAGTTTGTTTTTACAAACTTTGATAGAGGGGGAAGAATCTGTATTCAGCACAGATTTTCGGACAGCACAGGGCCAAAATGCTCTAGTTTTTTTTTTGTGTGGTTTGGACATCGTACTTAGGCATACTATGACTAGTTAACATTACACCCTTGTTAAGGAATGGTAGGTTATCTCATGTGTTTTTGTTTAATGTCAAACCGGCCACACCTAGTTTTAGTGCTAGTGTTTGATTTCTCTTGGCATCTATAATACCATATTAACTAGTTTATAATCTAGTAACATAAGGCATGTGTTACATGGCCTCTTTAAAACTTTTTCATGTGTTAGTTCCTGTTGTTTAGATATTTAGCATAGGATCACCTTAAGCCTTACGCGTTATAAATATTTATAACCTTGAATCATATAATATAACTTGTAGCAATCTGGTTATTTTATTATACGTGTGTTCTTAATATATTAGCTAGTGCACAACTTATCAAAACTCCATAGCTTCCTTACTTTGCCTTAGCAATTGATTTACAACCTCACTTCTGGTGGTGACACATCGTCACGTTTTCGGACAATCATATGTCCGTACGTAGTTTGATTTTTCATACATTGTTGCATGTCCCGAATAATGTGGCGCGTTATTATCAGCAAATCTTCACGCGGTTATGATTTCATGTATTAAGCTATATAGGGGTGTTTCGACTTACCCCCCTTAAAGGGGACTTCGTCCCGAAGTCCTACTTCCTTAACCGATGTTTTCCTTTCTCGTTAATCCGTGGGGTCAAGTCCCATATATCACAATTCTCACTTCCCAGGTGTGTTCATAAGCACTCTGCCACATTAATGGCTTCTCACAAGTTTTCGTAGTAGTCCAAGGTATTAGTAATGTATATATAACATACCGAGGTGTAAACTCAAGGTACACAACATTCGTTCATCGCACAGTGCACATCCAACACAATATACACACAATTGAGCACAATTCATACACATAGACCTATATATCAACCAACGTGTGGTTGTAGGAATACACATAGTGAAAGGATCAAGTCCCGAATTCGTTCTCTCTAACCAGGGGATCATGTCCCGCATTTCCACATTTCTATCTCACCATTTGTGCTTATACGCACCACGCCACATCTGTGGCTTGACCAAGTTCTCAATAACATTGCAATATATCAGTAATATCCAAATATTGTACTCATAGGCAATCAGATGAACAAGTCATTCATTTATGACTACCATGCATTCAACCAATCCACACACAGTTCACACAAAGCATCCAAAACAACATTACAACGGGTAATAACCCAATAAAAACGCAACGCGCCTACCCCCCTTAAAAATGGATTATGCCCACGCAATCCTCATTATATCATCCTAGAACCTTGATTTGTGATGTCTAATTATCATGGGGCATTCTAGTCAATGGCTTAGTTTATGTCTCAAGGATTCTTATCGGTATCCACCCCAATCTATGGTGGATTCGGGTTAGCCTCTCTGGGTCTAGGGTATGGGCAGATATGTCACTGGTTATTTAACTGGAACATGTGAGATATGGTCCACCAGCTTCTGCTGTGCGACTCTGATTACCTTCGGGTTTAGTTTTCCCTTTCTACTCGGTGATTTGGAAATGTCTATCCATTTTCTTTGGAGGTCGAATATTCATTCTTTTCGTGCGCTTTTAAGCGTCTGAGTTATTCTGCCCTTTAGGTTTATATTCATATATGCTTTGTAGTAATGTTGGGTGTCTTCCAATGTTACAAGTGTGTCGTTGTTACATCAACATGTTTGGTTGATATTACCGATCATAATTATATGTAGTTAGCTAGTTTACTTTCCTAGCATTGTTACCTATTTTCTCCCTTGATGTGTACAGCCAAATTAGGCTTTTATTTTCTTTCCCAATTATGGTCTTGATACTGCTGGTTGACCTCTTTTAGCTTAAGTCTAAAGGTTGCCGGATTGTATATGTTTTAAGTCTCTATGATTGTAAATTGTTTAACATGGGCTATTTAGTTTCCTAATCATTGTCATTGTTCTTATGATTGTATCGAGCAGCAGCTTATCGATTAGCTCTGCCTAGTTGCAAGGTCCAGTGTCTTGCATTTGGTTTCTGTAGTGCATGTTTTCATGTATTATCTATTTGATTATTAGTAACATCACACCATCCCTCCTTCAATTTCAATTCTTAACATCTTTGTATGTGTTTGCTTCCTAGGTTTCGAACCATGTATCCATGTATTTTATGTGATTTTATTATCTAATAGCAGCAACGCTTTCTTCGCACTTTACCAACCAAATTCATACAATTTGCCACCTATTGGTAGTTCATGTGTCCACTTGTGGGAGGTTTCAGGAATCATCCAACATCGACGTGAACAGCGTAAGTGTTGGACTACCCCTTCACCCCAATTTGTACTCAGTGTCACTTGACCTGGCCAGGGTCGAGTTCAACTTTGCACGTCCGATTTCCACGATCAAACAATTATTCACATTTGAAGTCTTATCCTAGTCGTTTCTAGTCCTCTGGCAATCAATTCATTGACTAGTGTCACCATCTAAGCCTTTAGCTTAATCGTTTAAATCCTCTAACTGTACAGACCTCTAGGTGTGTACATATGTATATTTGTTCATCCATGTATATATATACCCAAGTGTTATAGTCCTCTTGATTTATATTTATCCACATATGATTGTTCCCATAGGTTTATGATACCCTATTACATATATTTATACCCTCCTGTAATTGAATTTTAGTTACTCCTTGGGTTTTACTGATATCAAGTCTTCTCTGATGTGTGTGTATATCCTTGTATGATCAGTTTGCTAAATCTCGTTTAGAGTTCCCCGTGTTTATTTATTTACGTTTTACTGGGTGAAGTTTGCTTTTGATTAAAAGTCCATTAGCCTTGCTTATCCAAGGTCACCTTGATTTTAAACATCGACCCTCTTCGTCTAGGTTGTATTTACTAAATTACCAATCTTACCAGATGCTGCTTTTAACTCCTCCAGAAGTAGTACGTTTGGAAGGACTATATCGTAATAGGGGCATCATACATTACCATGTGGATATTTACAAGGGGGTCGAATTTATGGGGTGCTGTTTATAATTATTACAATACCGTGCACTAGAGCAGCTGGTATTCTGACAATTCCTCTTTTGGAATGTGTTCATCCATGATTAAAATTTAATTTTCTGTTGTACAATTCTTCCTTTAGTTGGTCTCCGTGATCATGATACTTGATAAATGGTTGAAATATAATGGCGAGTTCGCTACCATTTCTTTATCTGTTGGGCTATGTTTGGGTGGTAACTTGTGCCTGATAATATTGGTTACTTATAAAGCTCAAGAGACCTGTTTATGGTCTATATCAATGTGTTTTTGATCTCCGAGAAATGTGAATTAAAGTTGAGAAGGATTGTTGTTCAATAAGCAATGAGAAACAGAAAGAATTAAAAGGAGACGTTGATAAGCATGTATGTATGTTCCTTGTTCACCAGTGGTAGAAGCATGAGAGAAACCCAGAAATGGTCACCGGTTTCATTTGTTTGAGATGGAGAAATGTAGAAGAATGATTGAATATAAAGATGGAGAAAGGAGGCGGTGACGATGCATACTGATCGCCAGTTGACACGTTGTGTCTTTCAGGTAATGCAGAGAATGGGGATAAAAGTAAGCAGGAGCAGGGAATTTATTGAATCCGGAAATATTAGATTTTAGTGCATGAAATTGTGTCATGCTTTATTCAGCGTTATAGATCGTACAAATTTCATGGTGTAGTTACGTCTCGAATTATCTTCTCTGATTTCATGGTTTTACGAGAGGTTTTCTTAAATTACCCTCTCAAGTGTTCGAATTGCAGCATTAATCTCAATCCCGATCTTGGCTTAATTAATTGCTTATTTAAGCTTTATACATTCATAAGTTTTAGGGTATTCCAGCCCTCCTTGCTTGTGAGGTAGGGTCCTATCGATTGCTAAGCATGTCGACCCAAGTTGTCGCTAAAATTGGTCCCTCTACGGGTATTATCCCTTTGGCAACGCCTGTTGTATAGTATAATATTTTCTTCTCGGGTTGATAGTATAACATTAAGTAGATGCCAGATCGGGTTTTCCCGAGTCAGAGGAGGCTTTCTACCTCTCTGGCGTTCTTTCTCTGGATTTAAAGAAAATTAGGGGTGTGAAGGTTGGGCGTAAGTGTCTGTTAGGTATTTAGTAGTTATTAAGGAAGAACCCTAACTAATGCACCTCACATACTAATCCTTAACCCAATTTCCCCAAATTAAGGTTTTCTTATACTCGGTACTTCTCTGTTCCAGTCATCAGAGCGTAGTACGCTCTGATACCACTTTCTGTAACACCCCAGAATAAACATCCAGTAGTACAAACAAGCTCCTAGCCTTAATACAAGACAACTATGCAGCGGGTTCTCAACATCATCCGGGTGTCACAGACGCCAACCACCCACGTGGTTGACACAACCATACCACCAACACCAAGTTACGGTCTGCATGACTGGAAACAGCCCTCAATACAAACTCATATACAACACATAGTACAATTCCCAATTACCGAGTGTCTACAACAAAATTACTGAATCATAAACTAAGAAATTACATCTCGGGTTTAGTATCAACCCATATATTACACATACTACTACAACTTAAAAGCCATGCCCTGATGGACTACCCCCATGGTAGCCATCCCGCCTACGCTCCGTTATCGTCCGGCACAATACCTGTAAAAATTGGGTTGTAAAGGACTCAGCAAACTACGCTGAGTATGAACGTGGGTAGCCCGTATGTTGCCGGGCCACACGACTACTTGGTCGAATATTATTAAGTAAATTTACATGCTATAATAAAGCAGTAAGGCACACCACAATATATCATGATATCATACCCACTTTAAGGTAGCATAGCAATATCAACAAACATCCAAGCATAATATGCTGGCATCATAGCACATCAAACATGTAACCAAGCACAACGAGCTGCTAGTATAGCAACAACAATCATGTAAGTAATAAAACGTGTGCATAGGTATATTATACCCATGATCCTCACTATGGGATCATACGAGCGTTGTGTGTTTTCATTTCTTTTCTCTTGTTCTCGCAAAGTGTATTTTCTTTCTCTTTCCTTGCACCAGGTATGGGGATATAGTTTAGATCCCGTGACCATCTCATGTAGGTGCTAGTCCTTCCTTGTTTCTTTAAGGGTAATTTGTGAATTCTCTTATCACCACCAATTAGAGAACGTCTTCTTCATAGCTAATCCTCCATTCCCGGATAGCTCTTTCTCTCTCTGTTGTTTTTAAATGTTACTAGCCACTGCCCTGGATACCAAGGGTCCGTCTCCATATTCCTTTTCAATGTTACTAGCCTCTGCTCCGGATACAAAGGGTCTGTCTCCCTATTCCCTTTCAATATTACTAGCCTCTGCCCCGGATACAAAGGGTCCGTCTCCCTATTCCTTTTCAATGTTACTAGTCTCTGCTCCGGATACAAAGGGTCCGTCTCCCTATTCCCTTTAATGTTACTAGTCTCTACCCCGGATGCAAAGGGTCTGTCTCCCTATTCCTTTTAATATTATTGGTCTCTACCCCAGATACAAAGGGTCCGTCTCCCTATTCCTTTTAATATTATTGGTCTCTACCCCGGATACAAAGGGTCCGTCTCCCTATTCCTTTTAATATTATTGGTCTCTACCCCGGATACAAAGGGTCCGTCTCCCTATTCATTTCTAATGGGTATTGACTTATCATTATCATTGATAGTTCGACACCATAGTGGGTGTCATTAGAGGTCCTCTATAGTTAAGAGGGGTTTTCCCTTTATGTAGTTCCTTTGTTTGTTTACGAAGTTCGTTGTGTTTCATCTCAAGGTTTCATCAACGAGAAGGGACTACACTACTGTGTGCGCGCAAGCAATATGCACAATAATAGCAAGCGGATAAGCAAGGAAAATAAGCAATCCATTCACATGCTTTACGCAAGCTCACATCAAACAAATAAGCACGGTAAAACAAACATTCATTTTCATGCATTAGTCTTGTGGTCATAGTCAAACAAGGCACACAACACACAAGCCATGTAACACGGCAACATACGAACCACACGTGTCCATACCTCGTGACTGTAGAAGCTATCTCCCCTGTTCTAGAACTCTCCCGTGCGATCGCCCGCTACATCCCACTGAAGTATCTTGGCTGATTTCCCCTTGCTGATCCCTGGGCACACTATGACACTCCCTGCGCCTTGATCACTCGACAGTAACTTGTTATGTTTTTTTTTTCTTTGAGTCAGCAATGGCTGTTGTTCGTGGGGTTTTGAGACACTCTTCACGGGTTAAGCTTACGTGGAGTAGCAGCTCAGTTGGTCTGCTTCAGGGCTTGCGCATCTGGAATGGGTTCTCGCTAAGGAACAGAACGAATTGAATGGGTTATAATGATAGTTGCTCACTGATTCTCTTAAGGTAAGCGTGGGAGTTTTGAAAGAAAAAGAGAGCAGAGTTTGCAACAGCAACAGAGTCTGACTTGCATGTCGTTGTTCTGGTGGTTTTTACCGAATCAAAGCAACACAGCTTATGTGTCTGAGGAGTAGCTGCTTCAGTATTGAACTAGAGATGTGCTCCCAAGTTCCAATATAGTCGTTAGTGGGGGGTTTGAAAAGAATGCAGATTCTTCTGCTCATGCTTGTCACTTGGGCACCTTTGCCGGAATCAAGAATACTTCCTAGGAGCTTCAGGTTATCAGACACAGAAGGAAATGTGGTGTCCTGTGGTCGTTTGTTTTATCTACTTCAGTCGAGGTTACAAAGGGCAATTGAGGGAGTGATAAGTTCAGGAGTAGACAAGGGGATATGGCTCTCGAGTTTCAAGACCATGCGTGAAAGTTTGTGAAGTTCAAACCTGGGTGTATGGCCATGATTCCATGTCTGATCTGCATGTCACTGAAACCGGTACCGTATGCTTGGCTGGGGTCTGAAATTCAAGGATATGATATTACCTGGAGTTGTCCACAGATTTGTTTATCTGTGCAGCCTCCTACTGACTCGACAATAGAGTATATTGGGTTGATCTCCTTCTAAAACCTCCTACCTTGCTATGCTATTAAGCGCATGCAAGTTTGTTTTTACAAACTTTGATAGAGGGGGAAGAATCTGTATTCAGCACAGATTTTCGGACAGCACAGGACCAAAATGCTCTAGTTTTTTTTTATGTGGTTTGGACATCGTACTTAGGCATACTATGACTAGTTAACATTACACCCTTGTTAAGGAATGGTAGGTTATCTCATGTGTTTTTGTTTAATGTCAAACCGGCCACACCTAGTTTTAGTGCTAGTGTTTGATTTCTCTTGGCATCTATAATACCATATTAACTAGCTTATATTCTAGTAACATAAGGCATGTGTTACATGGCCTCTTTAAAACTTTTTCATGTGTTTGTAGAAGGTTATTTTCCGAGTGGTTCAACTGGTGTAAAATTAAAAGAAAAGAAATTAAAAACTCAAAATAAACGTCGGGCTGCAAACAAATCCCGGTCGTAGTAGTAAAACAAGTGTCGTATCCACAGGGAGATTGTTCAATTATCCTAGTTTTGGTAGTTAATTAAAAACTGTAAAAAGGGGTTTAGCCGGAGGCAAGCTTGATTTGTTGTTGGACTAATACAGAAATAATAAAAACAGTAAAAAGGTGAATTAAGTGATGTGGATGGAAAAATGTATCATAGGATAGCGGGGGAATTTCCTAAATTACTTAAACATATTTATAACCATGTCTCAATTATTTATTGTCTATTAGAGTTAATAATTGTCAGTTACGATCTCTTAATAATAGCCTTAATATTTTCCTGCTCAGTCCGGAGTGTAAATACTAAGATTAATTCCTTTGTGGTACTTAGACTATCTCAAAATCATATGTTGATAGTTACCAAATAAATGCAGTTGTTTGTCACGCAAAGCATTTAACAATATTTGCTGAAAGGAATTAAAACCAGTTAAAATAAGAGAGACAGGTGATAAATATTAATTTACGTCATATTAGAAATAAACCCCCATCCTAGGATACAAATGAAAATTACTCAGACATTAACGGAGATAAGAAGATTGCACAGATAGATTTTGACATTATTTCAGAGGAAGAACTGGTCTGCTCTCGCTCGTACTGCTGCTCTTCTATTTCTTTTGTTACTGCGTGAGTGTGGAATGTTGTGGTGTTACGGGAGGAAAATAAGTGGAAGCGAATGGGTGAGTGTGGTGAATGGTTTCTTCAGACTCCCGTCGTGCGTGGTCGTGCGTGGTGTCTTTGTTGTGTTGAAGGGGTGAGTTTATATAGAGGCAGGGGAGAAGAAGATCCGTACGAATTTGATTGCAGACTGCTTCATTTAATGCAGGGGACAGAGCGTGTGCAGAAGCGTGAATTAAGGTAGGCGTTGGAGATAGTGGACGAGTTGTAGCGGGCGAGTTGCAGACAGACAGTCGGCGGCAAGTTGATGGGCGAGCGAAGAAGAACGGCGCCCGTCCCGCGCCTTGGTCTTGTCCGCGTGCAAACAGGCGGTCGCCTCTACTCCTTGTCCGCGTGCAAACAGGCGGTCGCCTCTATTTCCTCTCCTCTCACGTCCGCATGCTATGGGGCGGTTGGCTTTGCTCCTGTCCGCCTCCAAACAGGCGGTTGCCTGTGGTCTTGTCCGCCTCCAAACAGGCGGTTGCAAGTGTGAGTGTTGTTTGTTACATCCAAAATTTGTAAGGACAAAGACAAGCAGCTTGACACCAGAATGTACTTGTACTCAACGATGTAATGTAAGCCTTCGGGCCTTGTATCTCAATCAATAAAAGAAGTAGCCCCTTTCGTACCTGCGTTGCGATGACTCGATCTCTCTCTGTTCTACGCCCTTTATGCTAACTTGCAGGTATGCAGGTAGCTGAGGGGCCCCTTGGGGATAGAGCTTTGAAACTACGGTGCAAGCTCCTATTACCCCGATGCCGAGAGCTGGCGGCATCAACTCATTATGTCCCTGGTTATTCTTACCCCGATGTGCGGGCGGGCACATCGTTAGAGCCTTTGTGGCTCACGCAGGGATGAGTTGGATTTTGGGTGGAGATAAGTGTGTTGGTATCCGCCCGATGCCCTCACCCTCCGGTCATCGGTGCTTGCTACTGGCTGTGTGGACGAACCTCGTGGTTCCCCGAGCACTGGCCTTACTTGTACTTGGGCTGCGCACTACAGGAGGTTGCACTTGTGTGTGTCCGCCTGAAAACAGGAGGTTGCACTTGTGTGTGTCCGCCTGAAAACAGGAGGTTGTACTTGTGTGTTGTCCGCCTGTTATCACGACGTACTAACTTGTCTCTTGTCCGCCTGTTTTCACGACGTACAGGCTTATTTTTTGACCGGCTCTAGATTCTTCGTTTGGACTCCGTTTTCTGAGCCGTCTGCGCCTATGCGTTGGTCTCTTCGTGTACTTTGCTCTTAGGTTGGATTTTCCTCATGTTTAAACCAATACATTTGTGAGATAATCAATAAAACATAAACTAGAGGAAAAACATACGATAAGTGAGAAATGAGCAGAAAAGTGCTGATATGATATATGAAATACACCCATAAAACACGCTCATTTAGACACTTCTCACACCCCCACACTTACCTTTTGCTTGTCCTCAAGCAAAACCATGTACCCAAGCAAGTAGGGAATGCTCAATATTAACAAATACTATTATGAAGGGTAGGATAAAGAAGTCAATAGTACATGATCTTAAACTTTTTAGAGGAGTGTGATCCATCACCTACTGGTGGCATAGGTGTACTCAGGGCAAAAATAAAAATTAGAGTTTCGGGGTATGATCCGGAGTACTTCAATGCTTCTTGATTTAAGGTGACTTTGAGAACTTTTACCATGGCCAACTTCTCTCAAGAATGGGCATTGAGGAGAAAACAAAAGGAAAAATAGAATTATGCATTTGTTTCACTTTTGCATAAGAGATGAGAAGATAATATGTAGGCATTAAGCCTTTGTATTTTAAAGAACACTCAACTCTCTTTGTTGGTTACCGATGGTGTCTCGCAAGTCCCTTATTTATTTTATTTTATTTTTTTCTTTTTGACAGAGAAGCACCCCTTAGCAATCCCTAAGAAAGAAGACAGAAAGAACCCCTGAGTAATAAAAATCCATCCATTTCAGATCATTTGGTCACACCGCATAAAAATGCTCCTCAAAAGTAATCAAAATTTTAAAATTTTGTACCCATTTATACCATTTATCCCACAATTCATAACAGTATTTATTCTTAAAGAGAACAACCCACATAAAAAGGGTCCACGATATTGAATTTGAACAAACGCAAGATAAGCAGAGAGATTAAGCATTTTAGCATAAAATGTCACCGAAAAGGGCACACTCCCCCACACTTAAATTGAACAATGTCCTCATTGTTCACCAGAAAAACAAGGGAAAGTTTCAGAAGGCCTTTTCGGTAAGTAGATAAAATAGAGAGAACACGAAGCTCACGAATATTCATTTAAGCACATAAACTCTCCTCTGCAGATTTTATTTAAAAAAACATAACGAAAGAAACTGGTACTCCCCTGAGATTATTTTTGCTAGCGTGTATTGGACTTCCCCCACACTTGAGCTTCAGCCTCAAGTAGCGTAGCTTGGTTGCGGTGTAGACATGAAATTGCACCTGCATAAGACACTAGAAGCAACCATACTATAAACGGGGTTAAAGTTAGCAAAAATAAAATTTAAAGAGAACCTGAAAATTAAAACAGCATATAAAAGATAAGTTCGTCCGGGTTGCCTCCCGGAAAGCTGCCCTTCTTTAACGTCTTTGGCTGACGCTTTGTCGTTAGATCGATCCTGGGGGGTGGTTATGAGGAGGAGATCCAAAGCATGACTTGATGGTATTTTTGAGTGTCCACCTGGATGCATGTTTTCTTTTCTTATCCCGCTCTTCGTCCGGGATTGGTGGTGGTATCTCTGTAATAGACATGTTGTCTGGAAGGGTGATAAACAGAAGTGGGGATGATGATGATTGAGTATCCCTTACGAATTTGAGATCTTTGGATTTGCTATCTGGAGATCTTCCTGATGCAAACTCCAGCTTTTCGTTATAAGCCTGAAGGGTGATTTTCCCCTGGGCTACCCAAATGTGCACATCGGCTGTGGCAAGGAATGGTCGTCCAAGGATGAGAGGTGTAGTGGAATTCTCTTCGATGTCTAGAATGACAAAATCGCATGGGAAGTATAAGTGCTCCACTTTAATGATAACATCCTCCACCACTCCGCTTGGGTAAGCTACTGAACCATCCGCCAGTTGCAGGGTCATCTTGGTCTTTTTCATTTCTCCAATTCCTAGCTTTTTGAAAGTGGAGAGGGGCATCAAATTTATGGAGGCACCCAGATCGCATAGGGAGTATGGAAATGAGGTGCTACCAATTGTGACTGGAATAGTGAAGCTGCCCGGATCATTGCATTTTGAAGGTAGTGGTTGTTGCAGAATAGCTGAGCAAGCTACATTGAGAGGTACCGTACCGACTTCGGCCAATTTAGTTTTGTTGGATATGAGGTGTTTGAGGAATTTGGCATAGTTTGGCATTTTGGCAATGAGGTCTACAAACTGTATGTTGACGTTTAGTTGTTTCAGCATTGCCAGAAACTTACCATATTCATTATCCAATTTCTGCTTTTGGAGTCGGTGGGGAAATGGTATAGGCGGTTCTTGTGAAGAAGGTTTTGAAGCTGATGGAATAGTGAGGATGGTGGGAGATGTTTTTTCTACTGGGGCCTCAGCTTTTTCTTCACTATCCTCTTTGGATTCTTCTGATCTTTGCGGGATGTGAATCTCGTCGGTTTTCTTACCGCTTCTCAAGGTTATCGCCTTAACCTCTTCTTCTTCTTCTTCAAAGTCGAGCTTTTCATTTTCATAACCGGCCACCAAGTGCTCAAGGTAGGTATTCTCAGTTTGAATGCGATTTTTATAGACTTTGGCGGTGCTTTCAAGTTCAGCTACATTCCTTTTGGAAGTTTCGATTGCTACAACCCACTCTTGGAGGGAAGGGTGTAGTTCTCGAATCGTAATTGTTTTAGCCACCTCCATCTTTTCTTCATCGTGTTCCTTCACATAGATGCATTTGGCTTGCTCTCTTGGATTTGGTTCATTTTGGCTGGGGAGAGCCTCTGGCGGTCTTCGAGCAGGATGTTCTGCAAGTTGATTGAATTTACCTTCGATTTTCTGGTTGAAGGCTTCTTGTGCAGAGAGCTGGTTCTGAGTTATGGACATGAATCCTTCATCATCTCTTTGAGTTCTGCATTTGGATCAGAAGAGGATGAAGATGGTTGTTGTTGTTGTTGTTGGAAACCCGGAGGGGCACCTTGTGCTCTATAACCCATATTAGAGTTTGGTTGGGGTCGGTTTCCCTGATAGATATTGGAATTGTTGTTCTGCCCTCCTGGGTTCTGATCATTGGTTTTCCATGAGAAATTCGGGTGATTTCTCCATGGGTAGTTGTTGTTGATGTTATTGTTGTAGGAATTACCGGGGCGGTTTCCTATGAATTGTACATCCTCAACTGGCCTTTGCCTTCGCATTGATGAGTTTCATGAGGACCGGCGCATATGACACATCCTTCTGTAGGTGGAGCTGGTGGTGAACTTGTAGATGGAGAAGCTATTGTTTTTACAATTTCGTTTTGTGATGTTGTTAGCTTTTCCACCATCTTTGCAAGGGACGAGATCTGAGCTGATAAATGATCCGTAGGCTCAACGTGGAGTAGGCCTGCTGCTCGTGGTGTTCTTCCTTTGGATCTCGTCCACTGTCTGGTATTGCTCGTCATGGTTTCGAGAAGGTCCATTCCTTCTTTAGGAGATTTCATCATGAAACTTCCTCCTGCAGAAGAATTGACGAGTAGTCGGTTCCCATCATCCAGACCGTTGAAGAATGACAGGTAGAGGGATTGATCGTCAAGACCATGGTGGGAACATTTCATTAGCATATCCTTGAATCTGTCCCATGCGTCGTATAATGTTTCTCCCGGCTCCTGACAGAAAGTATTGATTTCATCGATCAATTGCCTCGTTCTACTGGTTGGGTAGTATTTGGCAAGGAATTTTTGGGCCATTTGTATCCATGTGGTGATTGATCGGGAGGGAAGGCTTCGATACCACCTGTTTGCTGAATCCGATAATGAGTGAGGAAATAGTTGTAGACGGATTCTTTCTTTGACGTTGCCGGTCTGACCAAAGGAATTGCAGAAGTCTAGGAAGAGACTCAGATGATTTGGGGCTTCATCTGGGTTCGCTCCACTAAACTTGCCTAGATCCCGGACGGCGGTGATGTAGTGAGTTTTGAAAACCCATCGTCCGGCTTCTTCTGGTGTTAGTTCAGGGAGAACTATGGCTGATGCTCTTCCTTCGGTATTCGGTTGGTGGTAGTCAGAGAGAGCACGGTGTTCTGGTTGATTTGCATGGTCAATTTCATTTATAACTTCGTTATTGGCCATGGCTTGATTTCTCAGGTTTCTTTGTGCTTGTAATAAAGTGCGCTCGGGTTCGGGGCTCGGACTGATTGGTGGAGAGCCTCGGGTTCGAGTATTTGGCATGCACAGAAGATAACTTGGGGAGCGTCAGAAACTGTGAAATTAATTAGTAAATAGAATAAGAAAGACAGAGATATTGGTTAGGCTGATAAACGTTAGTTAAACAACACTGATATATTTTTTTGTTTTTTTTAACAAGAGTAAAATGACAGAATATTAAATGACAAGGGAAAGAAATGACAGAAAATTAAAGTTAGGAGTTAGTATACTGGAAATTATAAGTTAGTAGTTAGTATACAGAAATTTGAAGGACAATGGAAATGAAAAGTTAAGGACAATGGAAATTAAATGTTAAGGACAATGGAAATTAAATGTTAAGGACAATGGAAAGAGATGACAGGAAATTTTAAGTTAGTAGTTAGGGACAATGGAAAGAAATGACAATGGAAAGAAATGACAGAAATAATAACAATAATATTAAGATGTCCGAAGTTGATGTCCAAGTCAGATGTCCAAGTCAGATGTCCGAGATTAACAATTTAATAGTATTAACAGATTATTATTATAATATAGCGAGTGAACTACCGGAAACTAGGGAAATTGATGGAATCAATCTCCCCGGCAACGGCGCCAATTTGCAGAAGGTTATTTTCTGAGTGGTTCAACTGGTGTAAAATTAAAAGAAAAGAAATTAAAAACTCAAAATAAACATCGGGCTGCAAACAAATCCCGGTCGTAGTAGTAAAACAAGTGTCGTATCCACAGGGAGATTGTTCAATTATCCTAGTTTTGGTAGTTAATTAAAAACTGTAAAAAGGGGTTTAGCCGGAGGCAAGCTTGATTTGTTGTTGGACTAATACAGAAATAATAAAAACAGTAAAAAGGTGAATTAAGTGATGTGGATGGAAAAATGTATCCTAGGATAGCGGGGGAATTTCCTAAATTGCTTAAACATATTTATAACCATGTCTCAATTATTTGTTGTCTATTAGAGTTAATAATTGTCAGTTACGATCTTAATAATAGCCTTAATATTTTCCTGCTCAGTCCGGAGTGTAAATACTAAGATTAATTCCTTTGTGGTACTTAGACTATCTCAAAATCATATGTTGATAGTTACCAAATAAATGCAGTTGTTTGTCACGCAAAGCATTTAACAATATTTGCTGAAAGGAATTAAAACAAGTTAAAATAAGAGAGACAGGTGATAAATATTAATTTACGTCATATTAGAAATAAACCCCCATCCTAGGATACAAATGAAAATTACTCAGACATTAACGGAGATAAGAATATTGCACAGATAGATTTTGACATTATTTCAGAGGAAGAACTGGTCTGCTCTCGCTCGTACTGCTGCTCTTCTATTTCTTTTGTTACTGCATGAGTGTGGAATGTTCTGGTGTTACGGGAGGAAAATAAGTGGAAGCGAATGGGTGAGTGTGGTGAATGGTTTCTTCAGACTCCCGTCGTGCGTGGTCGTGCGTGGTGTCTTTGTTGTGTTGAAGGGGTGAGTTTATATAGAGGCAGAGGAGAAGAAGATCCGTACGAATTTGATTGCAAACTGCTTCATTTAATGCAGGGGACAGAGCGTGTGCAGAAGCGTGAATTAAGGTAGGCGTTGGAGATAGTGGACGAGTTGTAGCGGGCGAGTTGCAGACAGACAGTCGGCGGCAAGTTGATGGGCGAGCGAAGAAGAACGGCGCCCGTCCCGCGCCTTGGTCTTGTCCGCGTGCAAACAGGCGGTCGCCTCTACTCCTTGTCCGCGTGCAAACAGGCGGTCGCCTCTATTTCCTCTCCTCTCACGTCCGCATGCTATGGGGCGGTTGGCTTTGCTCCTGTCCGCCTCCAAACAGGCGGTTGCCTGTGGTCTTGTCCGCCTCCAAACAGGCGGTTGCAAGTGTGAGTGTTGTTTGTTATGTCCAAAATTTGTAAGGACAAAGACAAGCAGCTTGACACCAGAATGTACTTGTACTCAACGATGTAATGTAAGCCTTCGGGCCTTGTATCTCAATCAATAAAAGAAGTAGCCCCTTTCGTACCTGCGTTGCGATGACTCGATCTCTCTCTGTTCTACGCCCTTTATGCTAACTTGCAGGTATGCAGGTAGCTGAGGGGCCCCTTGGGGATAGAGATTTGGAACTACGGTGCAAGCTCCTATTACCCCGATGCCGAGAGCTGGCGGCATCAACTCATTATGTCCCTGGTTATTCTTACCCCGATGTGCGGGCGGGCACATCGTTAGAGCCTTTGTGGCTCACGCAGGGATGAGTTGGATTTTGGGTGGAGATAAGTGTGTTGGTATCCGCCCGATGCCCTCACCCTCCGGTCATCGGTGCTTGCTACTGGCTGTGTGGACGAACCTCGTGGTTCCCCGAGCACTGGCCTTACTTGTACTTGGGCTGCGCACCACAGGAGGTTGCACTTGTGTGTGTCCGCCTGAAAACAGGAGGTTGCACTTGTGTGTGTCCGCCTGAAAACAGGAGGTTGTACTTGTGTGTTGTCCGCCTGTTATCACGACGTACTAACTTGTCTCTTGTCCGCCTGTTTTCACGACGTACAGGCTTATTTTTTGACTGGCTCTAGATTCTTCGTTTGGACTCCGTTTTCTGAGCCGTCTGCGCCTATGCGTTGGTCTCTTCGTGTACTTTGCTCCTAGCTTGGCTTTTCCGCATGTTTAAACCAATACATTTGTGAGATAATCAATAAAACATAAACTAGAGGAAAAACATACGATAAGTGAGAAATGAGCAGAAAAGTGCTGATATGATATATGAAATACACCCATAAAACACGCTCATTTAGACACTTATCAGTGTTAGTTCCTGTTGTTTAGATATTTAGCATAGGATCACCTTAAGCCTTACGCGTTATAAATATTTATAACCTTGAATCATATAATATAACTTGTAGCAAACTGGTTATTTTATTCTACGTGTGTTCTTAATATATTAGCTAGTGCACAACTTATCAAAACTCCGTAGCTTCCTTACTTTGCCTTAGCAATTGATTTACAACCTCACTTCTGGTGGTGACACATCGTCACGTTTTCGGACAATCATATGTCCGTACTTAGTTTGATTTTTCATACATTGTTGCATGTCCCGAATAATGTGGCGCGTTATTATCAGCAAATCTTCACGTGGTTATGATTTTATGTATTAAGCTATCTAGGGGTGTTTCATTAGTGTTACACTTATACCATGATATCATATAGTATTGATATTTTTACATGTCATTAAACCTTATAACATATAGTTTTGATAATTATATATATGTACCGAAAATAACATATATATACAATACACTTGTACCTCTTTATTCTTATAGTTTTCATTAATTACAATATAGCCCCATAACTTATACCATGTTATAAATACCTTACTTTATAACACCAAAACTTGTAATAGAATATAATATATGGTTTTATAATACTTTGTTATAAGACATATAACCTATAGTTTTGTAATATTCTTCATAATTGCCGAAAAGGCATGTATATTATATTACATTTCCTTTCAAATCCCATACTTTCCAAATATTACAATTTCACCACAATTTTTATAACATACTTAACTTACCATATACTATATCTTTTAAATCATATAGTATGTATACAATATAGTTTTATATTTCCGAAATTATTATACAGCCCTTTAGGATCTGTTTTTTTTGTTTTAACCTTTAACTTTTCTTATTTACACTTTTACCACAAATCTTATAATAATGTACATAACATATGTTATATCATCCAAACGTTATATTATTATAACATATAGTTTTCATATGTTATTTATTTCCAATATTACCGAACAGACCAAGGCCTGTTTGGTTTATCTTTTACCAGCAGCACATTTTTCCTTATTTACACATCAGCCACATATATTATAACAAGTGACATGTATAGGTTATATTATATGGTTTTAATATTTACTATCCATATAACATGTAGTTTTATGTTACCATATTCCAAACAACACCCTTATGTTTCCAAAATCCTTTTCCGCCCACATCCTTTTCCCTTATTCACATTTTGACCCCAACTTGTACTATATACTTTCATATGTCACAAAACCATATATTATACACTTTAATCTATATTACCACTTATATAACTCCAAAAATTCCCAAATTTTATACTTAGGATATAAATCACTATATTAACCAAATCATATCTCAACTTTTCAATAATTGACTTTATATCCCCCATAAGTTTCATAAATTCAACACTTTCCTTATTATGTTCTAGTGCGTTTCTGAGCTTGGTTTCCTTTGGAAACAGTTTTAATATGTTCATTTATGAGTTATAAGTCTCAGGTTAAAATTTTAGAGCAAACGGAGTTCGTTTGGGTATTTAATCACCCTAAAAGGTCACAGGGTGTAATTCTTGTTTTCTGTTAAACTTTATTGTGTTTAATTTATTTTTAAGGCATGTTTAGGCCTTAATTTAATTGATTATATGTTTAATCAATATTTAATTAAGTAGGGGTATTTCAATCTACCCCCCTTAAAAAAAACTTCATCCCGAAGTCGCTTTACTTAAATAGGTGTAATAATAACTACCCATATACTCCCATAATGTATATCTATATGATATATCATTTACACACATTGTATTGTGCTTATACCGCACATAGCCATCATTTGTGGCGTTAGTTCAAACATATGGATGTAGGCGATCCATCAACACCATCATTTCCTATCAGTTCTACCAACCCTGACAACCTCCCCGAGGTGTCCATAACCTACATCGTTCCACATTCCATAACTACTGATTCATTTCGTATCTAGGCAATACCATATGTAATCAATCTACAAGGTACTATAAATATATATATCACAGTATCATAAAGAAAAGTACTACACATGGGTGTAAACATATCATTCAAACAAGTATTTCATAAGATTCATACATACAAGTGCACATCACACACAAACAAGTCAACAATGTATGCCCCGCGTACCAAACAACACCAACAAAACAACGTATGCCCCGCATACCACCTATTCACTGTATGCCCCGCAACGAACAGACAAACAAAACAACATCGTATGCCCACCTACCACCAAACATACCAACAAACTACTGTATGCCCCGCCATACGGAACAAAAAATTCAGTGCAAAATTGTACACAGCAAGAGGCTCTACCCCCTTAAAAAAGGGTACGCCCCCGTACCCCACAAGTACTTCAACAGCCCGCTCAACCAGGAGCGCTGGATACTTGGGCTCTCGTAGAGCTCCGACTCCCGCTGGCATCTTACACTTTGGAGTAGATCATTCTCATTAGAGAGACGGGTATAACTCTAGCCCTCCCGGGCTCCAAAACATATAAATGGTGTGGCACGTGTTTGTGCTTTCTTCCGAATTTGTTCTAATGGGCCCACTCGCTCCGTACAGAGGTGCAGACCCATGAACATAGGCTTAGTTTGATTCCTTGTATTGTCGTATATCCCATCGTTTGGATTACTAGTGTATGTTCGCGTATCTTCTCTTACTGAATTTCAGCTTGTGGTGCAATGTGACATTGGCTATTGTTTGTATTTAGTGCTCTTTGCACTTGTCTTGGTAATACCGAGACGTACTAGCCTTCGTGTCCACTTAGATAAAGATTGTCATCCATGTCTCTTAGTGGTTTTGTTTTGGAGTAACACACTATTGTATTCTTTGATACTTGCTTCATGTTGGTATATGTTATATCTTTCCCGTGTATCGGTTTAGCGTCAGCATTCGTATGGTTCTTCATGCCTTCTGCTAGGGGAATCCATATGTTGTGCTCGTAATAGAGTTCTACAACTTCGTCTTCCATCTCACATTATTCTCTGCGAGTTTTACTCGTTCGAGTTCGCCCACGTATTTATTGTTGATGGCTGTTCCCGTTGGTCGCTTCCGCGCGCACCATATTTCAGTCGATTCAACGGTTGTTAGTTATCATAACGTTTGTTCCTTGCTTGAGGCATCTGCTAGTGTGCTAGCTTTGTCTTTCATCGTTGCGTAGTCACGCGTTTATGTTCACATCATTTGGTAGATTCCTTTGGATTGCAAGAACTTGCGTGATCCTTATGAGGGTTCTACATATTATTCGTCCATACAATGGGTTTCCTGTTTCTGTCATCAGCGTCGTCATCCTCGGAATGTCTCCTTGTCTTCACTGTGTATTGTCTGCTACTCTGTGTTGAAGATTCTCAGTTTCTCTAGCCTGTTGGTTTAACTGTGGCTCTTCTCGTCCATCTTCGATGTAATCTGCATCACTGTCCGTAGCACGGAGTTGACTACTTCTCGTGTTCCTAACACTACTTGTCTACATGCATGGGGTACCATATTGATACATTAATACTTACCTAACTAACTTATAAATAAGTCTGTCAGGCCCACATGCTCCTATCGGAGTGCGGTCGTCCCATGTCTCGTTTAGTAAACTGGTAGCGTCTGTCACACAGCTATTGTGAAGTATTCTATTGTCAACCTCCCTTTTGATGGATGTCCTTATTGTAGTTTGATGTTAATTATTTCGCATTGTCGGTGATCTTGTGTCATTCTCCTAGTGGTATGGGTGATAATGGTGGTTGAAGACAATATTTTTGCTCCCTGGACTCTTGTCCTTAGTAATACATTTCATCTGGTACTAATTTCTAAAGGTAGTACTTCGGTTGTTAATTAGTTAAAACATTAAATATTGATTCGTCTTTATGGCTGCAATCGGTTTATGTAATATTCGTGCTGAGTTAGCAACGTCAGGTCTCATATCTCGATCTCCATAAGTGCTATACATATTCTTTTCCTCCAAGTTTAATTACTATCACATCCCATCTATAATTCCTGATACGGTGTAGGGTAAGTTCTCATATTTGGGTATTCATATTTGTTCCCTCTTCCATTTAATTGGGTGTATTGCAGATTGCATAACAGCTTGAGCAACTCGGCTCTTCACTCTCCAACCATTCTCGTTGATGGTACTGCACCCACAAAGGTTATGCCATTTCTCATATGATTATGCTTGTCCATAAGGACTAAACATTCATCACCTATTAGCGATTAGCATTAAATGCAGGTATACGCTTCTGGTATTCGGCTAGTAAGCAATGTCTTTGTTGTTACTTATTGTTTAGTGTTAGTTATTTGTAACCGCAGTTATTTATATTTCAAGTGTGTGGTTTGGCGCCTGTTAGTTAATCATCATTGTTATTCACATTGCTTATGGTATGTACCGTAGCTCCCTTACTTCATTTTATTAACTTAGACATTGTTATGTTAGTAATATACCTCGAAAGGTAATCGGAGTCGGTGTTCCCAGTCTCCGAGGCTCATGCCCTTTATTTGTACATTAGGTACTTGCTTACTTGCACTATTTAGCGTTTGGTTGAGTGTTTTGTAATATCGATTCAGCTGTTTGCCATTGTTTTAATTTACACATTCATTCCTCACTGACAGTCGTCACAGTAGTACACGACATGTCTTTAACACATATTGATACTTATCATTTTTACATGGCAGAACGCCAATGGCGGTAGCCATTCTTCTACTTAGAACTTGTCTCATAATCAGTATGGTCTTGATAATACACATAAAACTTAATCTTGACGTCTGTTCGTTTTTAATTGTACATAACCGTACATAGCACTCCTTGGTAAAGGTAGTGCCCAGGGGTGGTAATTATTCATGCGTTAAGTGTTGATTTGCGTTCATTGTTGCAAATGATATTGGTAATAGCCGTATTATGGTAGAATTGTTCCTTTCACTTTTGGTCCCTCTGTGAACTGATACGTTTTACTAATTCCCTGGTGTTCATCACAGGTTGGCGTATACTGGTAGTGTGTTTTGTCGGTACTGATTGTTATAAGATCGTATTCCCTCCATAATTTTACTTTGGCTGCGTTCGGCATGGTTGTTTGGTGGTTGTTTTGGTCTGGCTGTTTTGTGGTTGTTTTATATGTGGCAGTATATTATTGGAGTAGAACGTAGGACCCACGTGGGTCCCACGTGGGGATCACCCCCAAAACTACCACATTCATGCGCTCGCCGAACGCAGCCTTTGTATGATTTGGTATATACAACGTAAACTGTTTGTCACAAGTTTCCTTATTTAATATCTTATTGATAAGTTGTTGCTAGTTGTTTGTAACTAGTATACTGCAGTTTTGTTTATCCTAACTGTAATTAATTGTGGCAACTTGTGAAGAGTCTCAAGAGTCGTTCGACCCTGGTGTGATTAGCACCAGTGTTGAACTATCCTTCCACCCCAATTTATGGTTGGTTTCCCTTGATCCCCGGGAATCAAGTTTCACCTTCCACTTCCAATTCAGCCATTAAATGGTTTGATAATTAAATTATGTTATCTTGGCTCTTAAGTCGGTGTCATTTAATTCGTTCTTGTTTAGTAGTTATAATTTGTTGTGCACCTTTTTTTACGTTAGTCGGACTCGTCGGGTCCTTCAGAGGTTGTAGGCCTCGTATCTTAACGGTTTACTGCAACAAATGTAGTTCTGTAGTTTATATTAGAGTGGTGCCATTGTTTGGTGATTATTGGTAGCCATGGCGTTGTACGACTGGTCTACACAGTTTACATAATTCATTTGTAACGATAATAGCAGTGGTAACTGCAGTCATAGTTGGTTGCAGCACTTGCAGTAGCAAGTGCACAGGGTAGATGGAATTATTGGAACATTGTTTAAATCAGCGCTTGCAGTGGCAAGCGCGCCATGCAAGTAAAGTTGTCGGTTTAAGACTTGTTTGTCTTACTGCCGTATTGGTTGCTTAAGTACCGTTAGAATGATTGTTTATGCAGAAGACGGTATTTAAATTGGAAAATTTTCCTAACCACATTGTCATTAAAATAACGAAGTCCTCCCTCACATTAGATTCATAATAGCATAAACGCTCGGAATTTGTTTCTCCACAGGTGTCGTCACAACAAGGTTCTAGCGTCACAGTATTGTGTGTACACGAGGTTAGGATTGGAGTTCGAACATAACATGATGGTATACTTACAAAATGTTTTCCACGTTTTCAATATAATCTCCTTTTTACAGTTTGGAATTACGATACAATGGTATGGTGGTTAAAGGTCCCCATTACGGGCGACGGTCTCGCGGGGCTCAAGGTGCTCCCGGTCCGCTTGACCTGATGTCTTGGGTGACCCTTTCCATGACGTTACGGTAGTAGTGGTGCTCGCCTCTGGCGGTGCCTATTGTTACAATGCTTGGTCGCTAAGGGAGGTATGGTATTGAGTTTTTATTAATGTTACAGGAGTAGGAATTATCCATTCGGTGCGAATGCGTTTAAACGGTCTGTTGGGCTTGGTAGCCCTCTTCCCTATATTCGGGGATTATCTTTCTCAGTTGTATTATACTCATTGGGTTGTGGCGGGAGGGGTACTATCAGCGGTAGTCCATACTGGACTTCCACATGAAAAGTGGACTGTCGCCAATGTACTCAGGACGTTTGTGTCTCCTCCTGGCTGAGCTCTCAGCTGGTCCGTGACGGGGGTAATATTCCCGGGCCTTTATGCCCTTGGCCAGCTTCCTGGCTCACAACACCACTAGACTTCGGTATTACCGTTCGTCTTCTCGATAACACATCATATTACAATCAACTCGTTTGTGTGCCTTAAGGGCCAACACTTGCAAGCCAAAGGCTTTGCTAACACATAATTCCATTAAAGCAAAGATGTTTCGTACCTCACAAATGTTTCCCGTGTTTCCCAAGTCCTAAGCTCACTGTCTTAACCTAGTATCTCGTCATCAGAGCGGTACTCCGCTCTGATACCACTTTTGTAACACCCCTCTCAACAAACATGTAATAATCACTCACGTTAACAGAAAAATAAATACGTCCTACAGCGGAAGAACAACAACAGTAACTCTCACACGGGTGTCACCTGCCATTACCCACCCATGCGAGTAACGAAGCAGAACCAAAATCCAACTACCAAACAAACAACGCTGCTAAACCGCTGTGACAACGAGATAACTCCTATACATCATACTAAGTCCATAATCATAAGCATCGACAAGTGAGTGTCTACCCAAATCCCAAATAAATACAACCGTACCGTCATACATCCACATCTGATATCGTTATACAAATAAATTCCATGTTCAATAACTAAAGTAACTCTAACTACCCGGTTCCCGCACTTCGGCTTCAACGTTGATCAGCAACCTGCACAATGAATGTAGTCTCAGCGATAGACGCTGAGTATGCCGGGCCTGGACCATATTGGTCACTTGTCATTTTTAACCATCTTGACATTAGATTGATTTCATGCTTTACCAATTTACAGATATAGTAAACACCGTAACAACATGCATGATTATATAACTATCCTTCCAATCCAAACAGTCATTATAAACACACGCATCACAGTCACACATCATACAATAAAATAGCATTGATAACTCATCTGTTGTATGTTAACATTATCACGTATTACAACACTCGGCCCCCCGGGCCCTCACATATCATTTAATTTGGTTAGCACTGGCGGGCGTCAATTAGGACAGCCCGTAACAACCTCACTTGGACAGTAGTCCCATGCACACAAGGTGCCCATTCACTTAGCCTTTTTAAAGGCGTCCATATATTGCCTTTTTAAAGGCGCCCATGTTATCACCAAACCTGTCGATCTATCTAGGCTCGATCAGGTCAAATCAGAGTAAGTCCGATCTGGGTTAACTCAAGAGATCTCAACGCGCGACCAGTAGCTGATTACTAACTGGATTAAGGTAAACCATCCACTCATTCACTCTCCAATACTCGACTTAGCCAGCCAGTTATCCAGTTACAGTTTTTATGTGTGGAAAATATCACTTATTTGTTGGCCGCCCTATGGGTCTTACACATGCCTAGAATCATTCTAGGTAGTATTCATGTTCGAGTCAAAGCTCTAGGGATCGATAACATCGTATCCAGTTCCTAAGTATTTTACTTAGGTTAGTATACATATACAATCATAATATTAAGTGTGTTACACCAATTAACCACAATCACATCACATTAAACGCAATATGTGTTTTATAAAAGTCGATCTATAGTCGACGTAATGTTAGTCCCGGAGGACGCGTGTGCATAATTAAATAATGCAGTAACACACATAACACACAAGTTATATCAAACAAATCCGAGCCCGGGGAATTCCTCAGGACAACCCGGATCTAGCCCCTGTACATACCGTACACCTTAGACCACGGATGCGCAGTGTAGACCACTAAGCTTTCTCGAGCGCGCACGTCTGACAGGCGATCTAACAATACGAAGAACGCTAAGTGTCAATCCACATGACAATATGATTCGGTATTTCCGAATAGCGTCAGTTACCCCGATACTACATCCCCGGATTTCTACTGTTAATAACTGAGGTATCGTTATCCTTAAACTCTTTATTCGTTGTATGTATTAATATTCGGTTTAACAAAGACGTCGGTTTCTATACGAACGTCGTAGTTAACGTTTTCAACTTAGGAATTACAGTTTCCAACCGTAGTATTTAATAAGCGTTACGCTTAATACAAATTCGTTCGTTCTCGAATAATTAATTCAACTGTTACATCGCATGCATGGGTATTGTTATAACCCATAGTTGCATGCATGGTTATATTTGATAACCTATGGTTGCATGCATTCCATGCAACGTTAATTTATATTACATAGTATTTTACTATTCTTTAATATACCTTATATTATACAATTTCCCAATTACGTAACAACTTGTATTCATTTATAACCTTATGACATTATAGTATACATTTATACTTATAATTAACATTTATTATTTACTACTATATGGTTTGTAAACCATAGTATATAGGCTTTTCATTTCGCTAGCACATATATATATATGCATACACATTATTTTCTAATGAAATAAGAAACTATATATTATGTACGTATTATTCCTTATACAAGGTTTATTTAAACCATTCCAAATCATATATTAACCACAGTATTTATGTCATTGTATACTATAGTTTGTATCCATATTTTTGATATATAATTATTGCATGCGCTAGCATGTTAAATTTAATGAACTATACTTTTGACCACTAATATTATTTAGTGTTACACTTATACCATGATATCATATAGTATTGATATTTTTACATGTCATTAAACCTTATAACATATAGTTTTGATAATTATATATATGTACCGAAAATAACATATATATACAATACACTTGTACCTCTTTATTCTTATAGTTTTCATTAATTACAATATAGCCCCATAACTTTTACCATGTTATAAATACCTTACTTTATAACACCAAAACTTGTAATAGACTATAATCTATGGTTTTATAATACTTTGTTATAAGACATATAACCTATAGTTTTGTAATATTCTTCATAATTGCCGAAAAGGCATGTATATTATATTACATTTCCTTTCAAATCCCATACTTTCCAAATATTACAATTTCACCACAATTTTTATAACATACTTAACTTACCATATACTATATCTTTTAAATCGTATAGTATGTATACAATATAGTTTTATATTTCCGAAATTACTATACAACCCCCTTAGGATCTGTTTTTTTTTAACCTTTAACTTTTCTTATTTATACTTTTACCACAAATCTTATAATAATGTACATAACATATGTTATATCATCCAAACGTTATATTATTATAACATATAGATTTCATATGTTATTTATTTCCAATATTACCGAACAGACCAAGGCCTGTTTGGTTTATCTTTTACCAGCAGCACATTTTTCCTTAGTTACACATCAGCCACATATATTATAACAAGTGACATGTATAGGTTATATTATATGGTTTTAATATTTACTATCCATATAACCTATAGTTTTATGTTACTATATTCCAAACAACACCCTTATGTTTCCAAAATCCTTTTCCGCCCCCATCCTTTTCCCTTATTCACATTTTGACCCCAACTTGTACTATATACTTTCATATGTCACAAAACCAAATATTATACACTTTAATCTATATTACCACTTATATAACTCCAAAAATTCCCAAATTTTATACTTAGGATATAAATCACTATATTAACCAAATCATATCTCAACTTTTCAGTAATTGACTTTATATCCCCCATAAGTTTCATAAATTCAACATTTCCCTTATAATGTTACTATAAGTTCATAAATTAATTATTTATGTCATTAAATTTGATCAAACCTCCTAATATGGTCTATGTTGACCCAATAACTTTCGGTTTGACCTGAAGTTGACATAATTGCAGTTTGACCCCCATAGTTTTCATAAATTACATTTTTGTCTCAAAACTTTGTTAAATTCTATAGAATTCATAAAATAAGGTTTTAAAGCCTAATTTTCGGCTAATGCCTATAGTTAACCCTTAGAATTATTTTAATTACCGAAAAATCCTTATATTAATTCGGTAATGTTAGTTAACATTTTAAATTCATTTTAAACCTATTTTAAACTTAATAAACATAAGTTAAATGGCCTAAAAATACATGGCCTTATTACAATAATTAACATAGAATATAATTACACATAAAAGTCATAAAAACTATATTGTTTACGGTTTAATATATATGTTGAAGACTTGAGTTTTGCAGATGATTGCCTCCTCAGTCAAAGTAGCGATGCAGAGGGACTTGGCGCGATACAGAAAGACGTTCCACTATCACAGCTCGAGTACCTCTGCAGAAGCATCTGTCCGCGAATTCCTATATGCCAAGAAGCGCGACGCTACTGAAGTGGCTACGGAAATCTCGGATAGTTGGGAGCGCAAGCAAACGAGAACGTGATGCACAAGGAGCTCCATAACTCCGATACTTGCGGAACCAACCCAAGGAGCCGTTTTACATGAAGACTTTACCGAAGATTTAGGATATAGTTGACAAGTATATAAGCATACCGGTGTAATTACTTTAGGTGTGCATTCGAGATTATCAAGAGAGAAACACCGCCTTTGAGAGAGAAAATATTCTTGAGAGATCTTAGTGAGATAGTGTCAATTAGCTTAGGTATTTATTACCTAGAGAGCACACATAGAATATTCCCCTTTACTCCTTGTTACGCATTGATTAAAGCCGAGAGTAGAGCGAGTGTTGGATGAGACAGAGTACCTCTGTCGAATCCCAAGATAGGAAGCTAGGTTGTAATTCACATTGAATTTCAATAAAAGCAAAGTCCTATCTTGTCAATTTAAAACAAAAGCTTCCGCGTTATTAGTTTCTGCATACATTTATTCTTCAAGCAGAGTTGGTCTGAGACTAACACCTCAGACCTACTCGGTCAGCACCCCGATCCCATCAAGTGGTATCAGAGCCTGCATTGGATGACAAATCTCTCAAAATGGCGGAAATCTCAAACACCAACAACAACAGAATGCAAGTGGAGAATCCAAAGCTAACTTCCACAAACTACAACATGTGGAAAAACGAGATGGAGTCACACCTCCAGTCCTTGAATCAACAACTCTGGACGGTAGTGACGAAAGGCAATTTCCCAGTACCTGAAGGGAAAGATCCCAGCTCCTATACTGCTGAGGAGCGCAGATGCGTTGAGCTAAATGCCCAAGCCGTACGAGTCATCTACACCAGTCTCTCTCCACCCGAAAGAAGAAGAGTGTATCACATCAAAGTAGCCAAAGACATCTGGGATCACCTTCGAGCTGTTCACGAAGGAAATACTGAGCTTCGAAAGTCAAAAATACAAGAACTGAAGATGGACTACGAAAACTTCGTAGGAAAGCCTGGAGAATCCCTCAGCGACATGCTTGCACGATTCACTGAACTCACTGCTACTATGGAAGAGCTGCAGATTGGAGAGTCAAATGAAAATATCAACAACAAATTTCTGGATAGTCTGGGTGAGGAATGGACCGAGAGCGTTATCTCTACGAAGGCGTCCAAAAGTCTAGAGAAATGGACTTTGACTGACTTGGGATCCTATCTTCAGTCCATCAACAAATACAAGATGAATATCAAAAATAGAGGTAATACTTCTCACTCAAACCATGCTGTTTCGTTTTCCAACGTGAATCAAGCTTTGCAGGTAAAGACTACACCCAGCCAGACAGCAGCTCACCAGAATGAATCATTCCACTATGACACTACCTCTCCAAATCAGGATTTAATCCAGCAGCTTCGGGACACTCTGATTGACGGCATAATAGAGGAAGGATCAGCGAACACCTTCGAAGATATGGCCATGCTGGTCAAGAACTTTAAGAGATTCATGCGAGATCGATCAGAAAGGAACAGTCCAAACAGGTTCAGCCAAAATCAAAACCGACAATATCAATCCTACAACCGTAATCAGCAAGGTACTACGGGAACTGGAGACCGAGTATGCTTCAAATGCCTGAAGCCGGGGCACTACGCCAACAACTGTCCTCTCAAGAAGAAAGATGATCGTGAGCAATCATCACTATAGCAAATTCAGCATGGGGAGACTCTGACTCAGAAGAACCTGAGATGGGAACGTCAAGCCTAATCTGCCTCATGGCTCACAAAAGTCAGGTATGCAAGAGTCCCTCTTCAGAGGTAACTGAATATTTCTCAGACTCATGTGCTATTCCCTCTTTAGATTTATCTACTTACTACATCGACCCAAATCATCCTGAATTTGAATTAACTGAAGAACAAGAAGAATAGCCTCTCTTTATGAAGAAATTCATGTGCTAAAAGGTCATGTCAACAACGATCGTCTTAAATTGCAAAAATCTGAAGAAAAGGCCGAAAAACTTGAAAAAGAGTTAAGAGACGCTCACAACCTCATCAACTCCTTACAAACCCAAGTTTCTTCCCTACAGAAAAATCGTTCCAAAATTCCACAAAAATTCTTCAAACCAATCACCTTTGTTCGTGAGGTTGCTGCAATGCAAAAGCCAAAATTCTTTGAAAACGAACTCCGTGAGTCAAAAGAAAGACAAGTTCGACTTGAGAAAGAGGTCGATTCCCTGAATATCGCTCTTAAAAAGGCACGGATGGAATCGGTCTCATCATCTAATCCCCTCATTGGCTGAAAATAAAGGCAAAGTTAATCTGCCAAAATAGCCGCAAAACCCAATGATCTTCAAAGAAGGAAACTCCAAAAAGAAAAATTTGAAAACAAATTCCGTTGGCAAAAGAAGTACGTTCATCTACCTTCTTTACTAATTTGTGGTTACTGTGGCTACGACGGACATATTCACTCATCGTGTCATAAGCTTGGCAAAGATTTATCTTTTAATATGCAACGTTTACATACTCTGTCTAAAGCACGACATAGTCATAGCTCCTTTTCAAAGAGGGAACCCAAGTTCGCCTTGGTTCCCAAGTCTAACTTTTGATTATCTTGTAGGGAGAGACCGTGGACAATGACTCTTGGTTTCTAGATAGTGGATGCTCACGACATATGACAGGAGACCCTGACAAGTTCACGACTCTCTCTCAACACCACGGGGGAAAAGTCACTTTCGGCGACAATGCTCATGGTGAAATCATTGGTATTGGAACCGTCGGTAATCCCTCTCTCTTTAAGATAGAAAATGTTAATTTAGTAAATGGACTTGGACACAGCCTTCTAAGTATCTCTCAAATATGTGATCTCTCTAATGTTGTTCTTTTCTCGGCCTCTGACTGCAAAATCTTTGACGAGCAAACAGGTCTTCTGAAAGCCACTGGTATAAGGGTGAACAATCTTTACAAGTTATCTCTTGAAAACCCTAACCTAGATGGTACTCTTTGTCTTAGTGTACAGGACAAGAATATCTCCTTATGGCACTTTCGTCTAGGTCATGCACACGGCAAACTACTAAACAAAATCAAAAACAGAAATCTTGTAGTGGGACTTCCTCAGACAAACTTCTTCCAGACCGACATCCTCTGTCCTGCATGCGTACAAGGGAAACATTCTAGAGCAAGCTTTCCAGGTAAAACAGATATGTCTACATCATCTCCACTGGACATGCTACACATGGATCTATGTGGACCAATGCGTGTTCAAAGCAAGAGTGGTAAGAAGTACGCTCTAGTCATCGTCGATGACTATTCGCGCTGGACATGGGTACTCTTTCTTAAGAACAAGTCGGAAACATTTTCTGAATTCGAAACCCTATTCAAACTGATTACTAACAAACTGTCCACCACTGTCAAGACAATTCGATCTGACAACGGTACAGAATTTTGCAATATTCAGTTTTCAGAATTTTGCAGGGAAAAGGAATCATGCATCAAACATCAGCTGCTCGTACTCCACAACAAAATGGAGTTGTAGAACGAAAGAATCACACCCTAGTAGAAATGGCAAGAACAATGCTCATTGATAGTAACCTTCCAGCCACATACTGGGCAGAAGCTATCAACACTGCAGCATACATCCTAAATCGAGCATCAATTCATCCATTCATCGGCAAAACCCCATATGAAATTATCAAAGGCTGTCCACCCTCAGTAACACATCTACGGCGCTTTGGATGCAAGTGTTTCATACACAACAATGGAAAAGACAATCTCGGCAAGTTTGCTTCTAAGAGTGATGAAGGAATCTTCCTTGGCTACTCATCACAAAGTCAAGCTTACAGAGTACTCAATAAACGTACATCCTGTCTTGAAGAAAGTCCTCATATTCGTTTTGAAGAGCTCTCTAACTCTAGCGACTGTGAACACAACCAAAATGAACCACACGAAGATGCCGCAGATACTACCTTCATTGAAATACCAGTAGCTACTATCCCTGCACCACAAACACCTCTTGCAACAGACTCATCCTCTGACAGCGATGACGACCCTGATGACTCATTCAAGGATGCCTCACCCACTCCCACACAGGAACCACTACCTCCTCCACAAAACACAACGACACCCACACCTAACAATCACCAAACACCAGATCCCTCCACTAGTCTTCCATCAACCTCCGCAAGAAAATTTCAACAAGCCTCCGCTCACCCAATTACTCAAATCCTGAGTGATCCATCCAAAGGCGTTCAAACACGTAGTGAGCTCCATCAGAATCTCTGTGCCTTCAATGCCTTTCTATCCACAATCGAACCTAAGAATGTCCACCAAGCTCTACAGGATCATGACTGGATACTCGCCATGCAAGAAGAACTACATTCTCTACAAAGACACTCTGTCTAGAGACTTGTTCCGTGTCCAACCAACCATAAACCAATTGGTACCAAATGGGTGTTTCGCAACAAGTTAGATGATCAAGGAAATATCTCTCGCAACAAAGCCAGACTGGTAGTTCAGGGATACGCTCAAGCTGAAGGAATTGATTACGATGAAACTTATGCTCCAGTAGCTCGAATTGAGGCAATTCGAATACTCGTGGCCTACGCAGCCATCGAGGTATAAAGCTCTACCAAATGGATGTAAAAACTGCATTTCTACATGGATACATCGACAGAGATGTATATGTTGCTCAACCACCGGGTTTCGAAGATCCACATCACCCGGAGTATGTCTACATGTTAGATAAAGCATTATATGGCCTGAAGCAGGCACCTCGGGCATGGTATGAGCGTCTTTCATCTTACTTATTGTCCCATGGATTCATTCGAGGTAAAGTTGACAAAACTCTTTTTACTCCCACCAAAGGTGAAGACATACTCATTGTGCAAATATACGTGGATGACATAATTTATGGATCCACTATTCCTGAATTATATTCATTTTTTTCTGATCTCATGAGTAAAGAGTTTGAAATGAGTGCTCTTGGAGAATTGAAATTCTTTTTAGGTCTACAAGTCTTTCAACAAGAAAACGGGACTCAAATTCATCAACAGAAATACATTCACGAGCTATTAATCAAATACAAGATGCAGGATTCAAAAGCCACACCCACTCCAATGTCAGCAACAGAGAAACTACATCTGGATGAAAAAGGAATTGCCGTTGATGCTACACTATACAGAGGTATGATAGGTTCCCTTCTTTATCTAACAGTAAGTAGGCCTGACATTCAATATGCTGTATGTCTCTATGCATGATTTCAGGCAAACCCAAAAGAATCACACCTACAAAGCGTAAAGCGAATTTTTCGCTATCTGAAAAGCACCCAGGACCTGTACCTCTGGTACCCAAGTACTCCTGATTTCACTCTAATGGGTTATAGTGATTCTGATTTTGCAAGCTCCTTATTAGACAGAAAAAGTACGTCTGGTACTGCACAATTTTTAGGACTTTGTCTTGTCGTCTGGAGTTCAAAGAAGCAAAACACGGTAGCCCTGTCATCTGTCGAGGCCGAATATGTCTCCGCCGCGGCTTGCTGTGCACAGATTCTCTGGATACAACAACAGCTACAGGATTATCTCATTCCTCCGACTTGTACTACAATTTTCTGTGACAATAATAGTGCTATTGATTTATCTAAAAACCCTGTTCATCATTCCAAGACAAAGCACATTGAAATTCATCACCATTTCTTAAGGGATTGCGTTGAAAAAGGACAGATACAACTAGAATATGTTCCTACTTCAGATCAACTTGCAGACATATTCACCAAACCATTGCAACGAGGTCCTTTTGAAGCACTACGTTCACAACTAGGTATGACCCGTATGACTTAGCTAAGGTCGTATCTTCTTCTCGTGTTTTGTAAATATCTGAGTGAAATGTATGAATATGTCTGAGGACCTAGTCTGTCTGTCAAAGAATCAAAACACCGGCGTAAAAACAAGAGTCTTTATTTTCTGATAAACCTCCCGCAAAATTCTCGCCCAACAATCCGCAACACCCCAGCTCAACCAATCAGCCCACACTACCCTGACACATGACGTCTGCCTATATTCCGACGTCAATAACTTTCACTTCCCACGTCCAATCCTACCCAACCCGATTTCTTTGCCTCTCTTCGCTTTCTCCACCCTTTTGCCTACTACGATCATACTCCGATCGCCATGGCTTCCAACCCTAACCCTAAGCACAACACCATGTTTTCCGACGCCGAACTACCTAATGACCCTCTACTCCTCCAAGCTCTAATTAACAAACTCACCAACCTCCAAGCCAAACAAACCCCTACTTCCACCTCCGACTCAACCGCCGTAGCCCCCGCAATGTCCATCGACACTCACCCCATCAACACCCCTTTACCCACCGTATCAACTGAACCCATCGCCATAGTCCACACTACGGCATCCACCCGATCAGAATACACCCCATCCCCAACCAAACAATCAACACCTCCCACTACCCCGATCATACCCACCCCTGATACCATAACCAAATCTCTGACCAAACTCCAGTTCGGATCCCTTCCACCCACTGATGAAGAAACACAGAACCCACAACCCAACTCTCCTGCTAAAGAACACACTGAGGTACTTGACCTCGAAGCCCAGCCAGCTGCTCCTGAATGTTCACCCCCACCAAAGAAAACCCGCCGTGCTAAATCCAATGTCCCCCGCCCTCTAGCTACTCGAACCCTTCGATCTCGGGCCAAAAACCCTCAGTCATCTTCAAAACCCAGTTCTGAAGCTCCTGTTCCTGCACCATCCCCTGTAGTCATGGCACCAACAACTGAAGAAAAGCCGCGTAGCACCACCAACTCGTCAACCCAGGCGGACTCCAACACGGCAACGACTTCCACTAGAAAGCGACTCTGTCCTTGCTCCGAGTCTGTCCCCCCATCTCCTGCTCATCGTCTAGGTCTGATCGATACACACTCTGCCGTCTACTCCCTACCAGCCGACGATTCTGCTGAATCCCGAAACCTGGTCAAAGGAAAGCTACTCGACCTGGACTGGCTCCACTCGATGGAGTTCAACATGTTTGAGGAGATGCTTCACTTTCAAAACTGGATCCATCTCTTCCACGACATTCAGACCTACCATGAAGCAGAGGCGTATCAGTTCTACTAGAATTGCGTCATCCGCAAGGGGAAAATAATGACAGAGGTACATGGCAAAGCTATCCTTCTCGATTCAAACTCAATAGCAACCCATCTAGCAATTCCAACTAGCGGACTAGAATTTTATGATAGGGCTGGTTTTCCTGATCTAGGGTTTATAAGTGCAAAAGAGGTCTATGACTTCTTCCTACCAAACAGTAGAGTTAGTCACTCTTTGGACCGACCAGCTCTGTCAAATACCCACCAAATGCTTCATACCTTGGTGATCAAAAACTTAGTCCCTTGAAAGGAAGGAAACCAGTTTGTCCGCCCGCTAGATCTTGCTATCATGTACTATCTGATCCGCCATCAAAGGATAAACCTCCCAAAATTAATCCTCAACCACATAGCCTCAACCATCTCCTCACCCCGACATAGCCTGGGGTACATATTCTGGCTCCCGAAAATTCTTACCCACTATGATGTTGTCCTTGATCCCTCCAAAGCCAGTCGCATAATGGACACTGACATCCTTGGTCAGATCCTGTACAACAAAACCCCATCTTTCCAGATCAAATCGGTCTCCAAAACAAACCCTCCCTCCAAAAAGCTAGCCCCACCAAAACCCGCATCACCCCCTGACACAGCCTCTTTATCTGAAAGGGTAGCAGCGATTAAGGACAACCTCGCCACTCTATCCAAGAAGATTGACATACTCATCGACGTCCTCAACAAAAACCACAAACAGACGATGAACATCTTTGCAGGAGGAGTCGAGAAGCTGGCAGAGGAGTTCCGGGAAACATTTGCTGAAACTCTGGAAGCGGCTAAGCGATTGGATGGCGCTGAGACTTCAGGGGAAGATGGAGCAAGGGATGAGGACACAGGAATGGATGCAGGAGATGACTAACTCTTTACACCACCCCTTTTAACCCCTAGGAAGTACTGACTCTTGAATACTCTTGATTTACGTTGGTGGTTTGTTTTTATGACTCTTTCGGATTATGGTTTTTTTGGATATTTTGTGCGTTTCCCCTGATGTTGGCAAACGGGGGAAGCGGTGTATCCCGCGGCTGGTGTCTGCGGGTAACTATGTGTGGATACTGAGTGCCTCTGAAGGCCTCATCTGTTTTGATTTGGTCGTTATTTTTCTGCAACGTAGTATTTGAAGTAGTTTACGTACTATGGTTTTTATCTGTTCTTATCAACTGTATTACCTTAAGGGGGAATATGTGTTTAAAGGGGAACAAACAGCAAGTTGTTCTCCCGAGATAGTTGCTCTGCCTTGTTGTCTGTTTTGTTTGCAGGTACATTCTACACAAAACCTCAAGTCCAAGCTGGATACACTGAGTTTTCCATCATCAGCAAAAAGGGGGAATTTGTTGAAGACTTGAGTTTTGCAGATGATTACCTCCTCAGTCAAAGTAGCGATGCAGAGGGACTTGGCGCGATACAGAAAGACGTTCCACTATCACAGCTCGAGTACCTCTGCATAAGCATCTGTCCGTTATTTCCTATATGCCAAGAAGCGCGACGCTACTAAAGTGGCTGCGGAAATCTCGGATAGTTGGGAGCGCAAGCAAACGTGAGAACGTGACGCACAAGGAGCTCCATAACTCCGATACTTGCGGAACCAACCCAAGGAGCCGTTTTACATGAAGACTTTACCAAAGATTTAGGATATAATTGACAAGTATATAAGCATACCAGTGTAATTACTTTAGGTGTGCATTCAAGATTATCTAGAGAGAAACACAGCCTTTGAGAGAGAAAATATTCTTGAGAGATCTTAGTGAGATAGTGTCAATTAGCTTAGGTATTTATTACCTAGAGAGCACACATAGAACATTCCCCTTTATTCCTTGTTACGCATTGATCAAAGCCGAGAGTAGAGCGAGTGTTGGATGAGACAGAGTACCTCTGTCGAATCCCAAGATAGGAAGCTAGGTTGTAATTCACAATGAATTTCAATAAAAGCGAAGTCCTATCTTGTCAATTTAAAACAAAAGCTTCCGCGTTATTAGTTTCTGCATACATTTATTCTTCAAGCAGAGTTGGTCTGAGACTAACACCTCAGACCTACTCGGTCAGCACCCCGATCCCATCAATATAGGTTTCCTTTAATGTTTCCTAAAATCATTTAATTGATTCCTATGACATTATGTGTCATCTAAACCTCATATTATCAACTAAAAATGTTATAAAACATTATAATACATAGTTAAGTCTTTTAAGACCATGCTTGGTCTTGGTTTTACTTGCCTTGCCCCCATATATTTTATAAATTATGTTTTTGACCCATAATTAATTTCCTTGACCTTATAGGTCATTAGCACACCAAACTAACCAACCAAAAATGTTATTAAACATTTTAATACATAATTAAATTAGATGATCCTATCTAAACCCACGGCTTGTATATATGTATACAACAAAATACCATGAAAACCATATTATATCATAAGGCAAGTATTACTCACCTAGTTTTGATTTTTCCCAAACTTCCAAGCACTCCAAACAATCCTTTAGGCTCTCGGCCTGATTGTTAACACAGCATCTAAATTTTTTTTAATGCTAATCCTTTAAGCTTAATATATCATTGTAGTAAGGACACTTACTTTAGTATACATATTCTTGGGTCTGTTTCTCTTACGGTTATGCATGGAGTTTTCCATGGATTTTTCCAGCAACATTTCATGCAAGAATAAGAGCATAGGTTAGCCATATGAGCAAGGTTATTAATGGTGGATTTAAGATTGGAAAATACATGTTATTTACCTTGATTTGATGCTGATTTACAAGGTCATTCACGCCTGGTTTTAGTGGGCAAAAGGAGGTGTTATATTAGTGTTTATACCAGCACATGTATCCGGTACACAATTAGGAAGTAGTAGTATTCCTTACCGAGGTGGGTGGAAATGAGGCCTCTTGCATGGGTATTGCTACTGTATGATGTATGGATATTTTCCCTCTGTTTTATACGTGTAGAAAGCAAAAGAAAAGCTCAGTACAAGCTGGGTTTATTGCCGGTTGAACAGAGGTATAAATGGGGAAACTTCTTACCGTAAGTGGCTGAGAATGGAAGGCTTGTGCTGGGTCTTTTTTTTTTCTTCACAATGATGGTTGTTTCCTCTGTTTTGTACGTGAAGAAACAAGAAGGAGAAGCTTATATATAGCTGGGGTAACTGGTAGTATATTACCGGAAGTAAAGAAGATAGAATGGCTAGTTTTCTAGCATGTTTTTACCTTAAGAAGCTATAGGTAATAACTCCCTTTTTTTCTTCTGTTTTCAGCCGTGAATCAATGCTACTTCAAGCTCCAACCTAGCTTGTTTGCTGAGTAAAAATGGGGATGGTGAGTCCCTCTGTTTTCTGTACGTAAAGAGGGCAAAGGAAGAGCTTATAGAGCTGGGACAATCTGGGAAGAGAACCGGTAATGGAGTGCATGGAGTTTACCTTGTTTAGCTAGTATATTACTTCCTTCCCTTCTCTGATTTTTCCACCGAAACACAACACTACTTCAAGCCCAACTCAGCCTTAGTTTGCTGGATGAAAAATGGAGATGTTTAGCTCTTTGAAGAGAGGAGAGTAAGAGGAAAATGGGCATGCATGGAAGAAGCTGGAGCTGCTACGGTTGGAAGATGAAGAACGGTTTTGAAATGAAAAAAAAAAAGAAACTGGCTAATGATGTGGTAAGTATAGATTGGGCAAAGAAGTCAAGGTGGGAAATTTCCTCTGATTGGAAATGTCCCTAACTCTGCAGGAATTGTCGGTTAAACAAGTGGTAGTAATTGTACGATGGGAGAAGTTTGATCGATTGGATAATATATTATATCACATTTGAACTGAAATGAAACTCACAATCGGTGGCCTTTTTTTTACTTTTTGCAGGTTGTTCAAATGGATAAGGTGGTTAGTACGGTGGGAAAAAGAAGATTGATGTGGTTAATATATAATATATATATATATCATAGGCTCATGTTGGGTGTGACTTCGGTAGTCTTGCAGGTTCTGCAATAGGATAAGGTTGATCACATTAAACCGACGGTAATGAATGCACAAGTGGGTAGACGTAGGATTATTAGTTTATTTATTTAATATAGTGAAGTATATCAATTGTCACTTTATTAAAGCATAGGTGGTTAGTAATATATACTTGCAATTGGTACGGTAATGTGCTGGGTAATAAGCATTATACTGGCGGAATAATATGGCCAAGGTCAAGGGAACATGTTGACCATAGACAAGATTAAGTGATTAAATGTTATTTTTGCACTACTTGGTTATTATTCACAAGGCAATGCGCATATTTTTTGGTTATTTTGAAAAACTTGGTTTATACATTTTAATGTGGTACATTATGTCACATTAGTGTTTTTAAGGGTATTCGAGACCCTTAAATTAAATAGAATTCATTTTGGAGACAATCCCACAAAATGTGTTTTAAGGAAGCTTAGTACACATTTTATGTTCTAGTGCATTTCTGAGCTTGGTTTCCTTTGGAAACAGTTTTAATATGTTCATTTATGAGTTATAAGGCTCAGGTTAAAATTTTAAACGGAGTTCGTTTGGGTATTTAATCACCCTAAAAGGTCAAAGGGTGTAATTCTTGTTTTCTATTAAACTTTGTTGTGTTTAATTTATTTTTAAGGCATGTTTAGGCCTTAATTTAATTGATTATATGTTTAATCAATATTTAATTAAGTAGGGGTATTTCAATCTACCCCCCTTAAAAAAAACTTCGTCCCGAAGTCGCTTTACTTAAATAGGTGTAATAATAACTACCCATATACTCCCATAATGTATATCTATATGATATATCATTTACACACATTGTATTGTGCTTATACCGCACATGGCCATCATTTGTGGCGTTAGTTCAAACATATGAATGTAGGCGATCCATCAGCACCATCATTTCCTATCAATTCTACCAACCCTGACAACCTCCCCGAGGTGTCCATAACCTACATCGTTCCACATTCCATAACTACTAATTCATTTCGTATCAGGCAATACCATAATCAATCTACAAGGTACTATAAATATATATATCACAGTATCATAAAGAAAAGTACTACACATGGGTGTAAACATATCATTCAAACAAGTATTTCATAAGATTCATACATACAAGTGCACATCACACACAAACAAGTCAACAACGTACGCCCCGCATACCAAACAACACCAACAAAACAACGTATGCCCCGTATACCACCTATTCACTGTATGCCCCGCATACGAAACAGACAAACAAACAACATCGTATGCCCCGCATACCACCAAACATACCAACAAACTACTGTATGCCCCGCATACGGAACAACAAAATTCAGTGCAAACATGTACACAGCCAAGAGGCTCTACCCCCCTTAAAAGGGTTACGCCCCCGTACCCCACAAGTATTCAACAGCCGCTCAACAAGGAGCGCTGGATACTTGGCTCTCGTAGAGTTCTCCGACTCCCGTGTGGCATCTTCCACTTTTGGAGTAGATCATTCTCATATCAGAGAGACGGGTATAACTCTAGCCCTCCCGGGCTCCAAAACATATAAATGGTGTGGCACGTGTTTGTGCTTTCTTCCGAATTCGTTCTAATGGGCCCACTCGCTCCGTACAGAGGTGCAGACCCATGAACATAGGCTCAGTTTGATTCCTTGTATTGTCGTATATCCCATCGTTTGGATTACTAGTGTATGTTCGCGTATCTTCTCTTACTGATTTTCAGCTTGAGGTGCAATGTGACATTGGCTATTGTTTGTATTTAGTGCTCTTTGCACTTGTCTTGGTAATACCGAGACGTACTAGCCTCTGTGTCCACTTAGATAAAGATTGTCATCCATGTCTCCTAGTGATTTTGTTTCGGAGTAACACACTGTTGTATTCTTTGATACTTGCTTCGTGTTGGTATATGTTATATCTTTCCCGTGTATCAGTTTAGCGTCAGCGTTCGTATGGTTCTTCCTGCCTTCTGCTAGGGGAATCCATATGTTGTGCTCATAATATTCTGTAACTTCATCTTCCATCTCACATTATTCTCTGCGAGTTTTACTCGTTCGAGTTCGCCCACGTATTTATTGTTGATGGCTGTTCCCGTTGGTCGCTTCCGCGCGCACCATATTTCAGTCGATTCGACGGTTGTTAGTTATCATAACGTTTGTTCCTTGCTTAAGGCATCTGCTAGTGTGCTAGCTTTGTCTTTCATCGTTGCGTAGTCACGCGTTTATGTTCACATCATTTGGTAGATTCCTCTGGATTGCAAGAACTTGCGTGATCCTTATGAGGGTTCTACATATTATTCGTCCATACAATGGGTTTCCTGTTTCTGTCATCAGCGTCATCGTCCTCGGAATGTCTCCTTGTCTTCACTCTGTATTGTCTACTACTTTGTGTTGAAGATTCTCGGTTTCTCTAGCCTGTTGGTTTAACTGTGGCTCTTCTCGTCCATCTTCGAGGTAATCTGCATCACTGTCCGTAGCACGGAGTTGACTTCTTCTTGTGTTCCTAACACTACTTGTCTACATGCATGGGGTACCATACTGATACATTACTACTTACCCGACTAACTTATAAATAAGTCTGTCAGGCCCACATGCTCCTATCGGAGTGCGGTCGTCCCATGTCTCGTTTAGTAAACTGGTAGCGTCTGTCACACAGCTATTGTGAAGTATTCTATTGTCAACCTCCCTTTTTGATGGATGTCCTTATTGTAGTTTGATGTTAATTATTTCGCATTGTCGGTGATCTTGTGTCATTCTCCTAGTGGTATGGGTGATAATGGTGGTTGAAGACAATATTTTTGCTCTCTGGACTCTTGTCCTTAGTAATACATTTCATCTGGTACTAATTTCTAAAGGTAGTACTTCGGTTGTTAATTAGTTAAAACATTAAATATTGATTAGTCTTTATGGCTGCAATCGGTTTATGTAATATTCGTGCTGAGTTAGCAACGTCTGGTCTCATATCTCGATCTCCATAAGTGCTATACATATTCTTTTCCTCCAGGTTTAATTACTATCACATCCCATCTATAATTCCCGATACGGTGTAGGGTAAGTTCTCATATTTGGGTATTCATATTTGTTCCCTCTTCCGTTTAATTGGGTTTGCAGATTGCATAACAGCTTGAGCAACTCGGCTCTTCACTCTCCAACCATTCTCGTTGATGGTACTGCACCCACAAAGGTTATGCCATTTCTCATAAGATTATGCTTGTCCATAAGGACTAAACATTCATCACCTATTAGCGATTAGCATTAAATGCAGGTATACGCTTCTGGTATTCGGCTAGTAAGCAATGTCTTTGTTGTTACTTATTGTTTAGTGTTAGTTATTTGTAACCGCAGTTATTTATATTTCAAGTGTGCGGTTTGGCGTCTGTTAGTTAATCATCATTGTTATTCGCATTGCTTACGGTATGTACCGTAGCTCCCTTACTTCATTTTATTAACTTGGACATTGTTATGTCTGTAATATACCTCGAAAGGTAATCGGAGTCGGTGTTCCCGGTCTCCAGGGCTCATGCCCTTTATTTGTACATTAGGTACTTGCTTACTTGCGCTATTTAGCGTTTGGTTGAGTGTTTTGTAATATCGATTCAGTTGTTTGCCATTGTTTTAATTTACACATCCATTCCTCACTGACAGTCGTCACAATAGTACACGACATGTCTTTAACACATATTGATACTTATCATTTTTACATGGCAGAACGCCAATGGCGGTAGCCATTCTTCTACTTAGAACTTGTCTCATAATCAGTATGGTCTTGATAATACACATAAAACTTAATCTTGACATCTGTTCATTTTTAATTGTACATAACCGTACATAGCACTCCTTGGTAAAGGTAGTGCCCAGGGGTGGTAATTATTCATGCGTTAAGTGTTGATTTGCGTTCATTGTTGCAAATGATATTGGTAATAGCCGTATTATGGTAGAATTGTTCCTTTCACTTTTGGTCCCTCTTTGAACTGATACGTTTTACTAATTCCCTGGTGTTCATCAAAGGTTGGCGTATACTGGTAGTGTGTTTTGTCGGTACTGATTGTTATAAGATCGTATTCCCTCCATAATTTTACTTTGTATGATTTGGTATATACAATGTAAACTGTTAGCCACAAGTTTCCTTATTTAATATCTTATTGCTAAGTTGTTGCTAGTTGTTTGTAACTAGTATACTGCAGTTTTGTTTATCCTAACTGTAATTAATTGTGGCAACTTGTGAAGAGTCTTAGGAGTCGTCCGACCCTGGTGTGATCAGCACCAGTGTTGAACTATCCTTCCACCCCAATTTATGGTTGGTTTCCCTTGATCCCCGGGAATCAAGTTTCACCTTCCACTTCCAATTCAGCCATTAAATGGTTTGATAATTAAATTATGTTATCTTGGCTCTTAAGTCGGTGTCATTTAATTCGTTCTTGTTTAGTAGTTATAATTTGTTGTGCCCCTTTTTTTGCGTTAGTCGGACTCGTCGGGTCCTTCAGAGGTTGTAGGCCTTGTATCTTAACGGTTTACTGCAACAATTGTAGTTCTGTAGTTTATATTAGAGTGGTGCCATTGTTTGGTGATTATTGGTAGCCATGGCGTTGTACCACTGGTCTACACAGTTTACATAATTCATTTGTAACGATAATAGCAGTGGTAACTGCAGTCATAGTTGGTTGCAGCACTTGCAGTAGCAAGTGCGCGGGGTAGACAGAATTATTGGTACATTGTTTAAATCAGCGCTTGTAGTGGCAAGCGCGCCATGCAAGTAAAGTTGTCGGTTTAAGACTTGTTTGTCTTACTGCCGTATTGGTTGCTTAAGTACCATTAGAATGATTTTTCATGCAGAAGACAGTATTTGAATTGGAAAATTTTCCTAACCACATTGTCATTAAAATAACGAAGTCCTCCCTCACATTAGATTCATAATAGCATAAACGCTCGGAATTTGTTTCTCCACAGGTGTCGTCACGACAAGGTTCTAGCGTCACAGTATTGTGTGTACACGAGGTTAGGATTGGAGTTCGGACATAACAGGATGGTATACTTACAAAATGTTTTCCACGTTTTCAATATAATCTCCTTTTTACAGTTTGGAATTACGATACAATGGTATGGTGGTTAAAGGTCCCCATTACGGGCGACGGTCTCGCGGGGCTCAAGGTGCTCCCGGTCCGCTTGACCTGATGTCTTGGGTGACCCTTTCCACGACGTTACGGTAGTAGTGGTGCTCGCCTCTGGCGGTGCCTATTGTTACAATGCTTGGTCGCTAAGGGAGGTATGGTATTGAGTTTTTATTAATGTTACAGGAGTAGGAATTATCCATTCGGTGCGAATGCGTTTAGACGGTCTGTTGGGCTTGGTAGCCCTCTTCCCTATATTCGGGGATTATTTTCTCAGTTGTATTATAATCATTGGGTTGTGGCGGGAGGGGCACTGTCAGCGGTAGTCCATACTGGACTTCCACATGAAAAGTGGACTGTCGCCAATGTACTCAGGACGTTTGTGTCTCCTCCTGGCTGAGCTCTCAGCTGGTCTGTGACGGGGGTAATATTCTCGGGCCTTTATGCCCTTGGCCAGCTTCCTGGCTCACAACACCACTACACTTTGGTATTACCGTTCGTCTTCTCGATAACACATCATATTACAATCAACTCGTTTGTGCGCCTCAAGGGCCAACACTTACAAGCCAAAGGCTTTGCTAACACATAATTCCATTAAAGCAAAGACGTTTTGTACCTCACAAACGTTTCCCGTGTTTCCCAAGTCCTAAGCTCACTGTCTTAACCTAGTATCTCGTCATCAGAGCGGTACTCCGCTCTGATACCTCTTTTGTAACACCCCTCTCAACAAACATGTAATAATCACTCACGTTAACAGAAAAATAAATACGTCTTACAGCGGAAGAACAACAACAGTAACTCTCACACGGGTGTCACCTGCCATTACCCGCCCATGCGAGTAACGAAGCAGAACCAAAATCCAACTACCAAACAAACAACGCTGCTAAACCGCTGTGACAACGAGATAACTCCTATACATCATACTAAGTCCATAATCATAAGCATCGACAAGTGAGCGTCTACCCAAATCCCAAATAAATACAACCGTACCGTAATACATCCACATCTGATATCGTTATACAAATAAATTCCATGTTCAATAACTAAAGTAACTCTAACTACCCGGTTCCCGCACTTCGGCTTCAACGTTGATCAGCAACCTGCACAATGAGTGTAGTCTCAGTGATAGACGCTGAGTATGCCGGGCCTGGACCATATTGGTCACTTGTCATTTTTAACCATCTTGACATAAGATTGATTTCATGCTTTACCAATTTACAGATATAGTAAACACCGTAACAACATGCATGATTATATAACTATCCTTCCAATCCAAACAATCATTATAAACACACGCAGCACAGTCACACATCATACAATACAATAGCATTGATAACTCATCTGTTGTATGTTAACATTATCACGTATTACAACTCTCGGCCCCCCGGGCCCTCACATATCATTTAATTTGGTTAGCACTGGCGGGCGTCAGTTAGGACAGCCCGTAACAACCTCACTTGGACAATAGTCCCATGCACACAAGGTGCCCATTCACTTAGCCTTTTTAAAGGCGTCCATATATTGCCTTTTTAAAGGCGCCCATGTTATCACCAAACCTGTCGATCTATCTAGGCTCGATCAGGTCAAATCAGAGTAAGCCCGATCCGGGTTAACTCAAGAGATCTCAACGCGCGACCAGTAGCTGATTACTAACTGGATTAAGGTAAACCATCCACTCATTCACTCTCCAATACTCGACTTAGCCAGCCAGTTATCCAGTTACAGTTTTTATGTGTGGAAAATATCACTTATTTGTTGGCCGCCCTATGGGTCTTACGCATGCCTAGAATTATTCTAGGTAGTATTCATGTTTGAGTCAAAGCTCTAGGGATCGACAATGTCGTATCCCGTTCCTAAGTATTTTACTTAGGTTAGTACACATATACAATCATAATATTAAGTGTGTTACACCAATTAACCACAATCACATCACATTAAAGGCCATATGTGTTTTATAAAAGTCAATCTATAGTCGACGTAATGTTAGTCCCGGAGGACGCGTGTGCATAATTAAATAATGCAGTAACACACATAACACACAAGTTATATCAAACAAATCCGAGCCCGGGGAATTCCTCGGGACAACCCGGATCAAGCCCCTTTACATACCGTACACCTTAGACCACGGATGCGCAGTGTAGACCACTAAGCTTTCTCGAGCACGCACGTCTGACAGGCAATCTAACAATACGAAGAACGCTAAGTGTCAATCCACATGACAATATGATTCGGTATTTCCGAATAGTGTCAGTAACCCCGATACTACATCCCCGGATTTCTACTGTTAATAACTAAGGTATCGTTATCCTTAAACTCTTTATTCGTAGTATGTATTAATATTCGGTTTAACAAAGACGTCGGTTTCTATACGAACGTCGTAGTTAACGTTTTCAACTTAGGAATTATAGTTTCCAACCGTATAATTTAATAAGAGTTACGCTTAATGCAAATTCGTTCGTTCTCGAATAATTAATTCAACTGTTACATCGCATGCATGGGTATTGTTATAACCCATAGTTGCATGCATGGTTATATTTGATAACCTATGGTTGCATGCATTCCATGCAACGTTAATTTATATTACATAGTATTTTACTATTCTTTAATATACCTTATATTATACAATTTCCCAATTATGTAACAACTTGTATTCATTTATAACCTTATGACATTATAGTATACATTTATAATTATAAGTTAACATTTATTATTTACTACTATATGGTTTGTAAACCATATATATATATATATATATATATATATATGCATACACATTATTTTCTAATGAAATAAGAAACTATATATTATGTACGTATTATTCCTTATACAAGGTTTATTTAAACCATTCCAAATCATATATTAACCACAGTATTTATGTCATTGTATACTATAGTTTGTATCCATATTTTTGATATATAATTATTGCATGCGCTAGCATGTTAAATTTAATGAACTATACTTTTGACCACTAATATTATTTAGTGTTACACTTATACCATGATATCATATAGTATTGATATTTTTACATGTCATTAAACCTTATAACATATAGTTTTGATAATTATATATATGTACCGAAAATAACATATATATACAATACACTTGTACCTTTTTATTCTTATAGTTTTCATTAATTACAATATAGCCCCATAACTTATACCATGTTATAAATACCTTACTTTATAACACCAAAACTTGTAATAGAATATAATCTATGGTTTTATAATACTTTGTTATAAGACATATAACCTATAGTTTTGTAATATTCTTCATAATTGCCGAAAAGGCATGTATATTATATTACATTTCCTTTCAAATCCCATACTTTCCAAATATTACAATTTCACCACAATTTTTATAACATACTTAACTTACCATATACTATATCTTTTAAATCATATAATATGTATACAATATAGTTTTATATTTCCGAAATTACTATACAGCCCCTTTGGATCTGTTTTTTTTTTTTGTTTTAACCTTTAACTTTTCTTATTTATACTTTTACGACAAATCTTATAATAATGTACATAGCATATGTTATATCATCCAAACATTATATTATTATAACATATAGTTTTCTTATGTTATTTATTTCCAATATTACCGAACAGACCAAGGCCTGTTTGGTTTATCTTTTTCCAGCAGCACATTTTTCCTTATTTACACATCAGCCACATATATTATAACAAGTGACATGTATAGGTTATATTATATGGTTTTAATATTTACTATCCATATAACCTATAGTTTTATGTTACTATATTCCAAACAACACCCTTATGTTTCCAAAATCCTTTTCCGCCCCCATCCTTTTCCCTTATTCACATTTTGACCCCAACTTGTACTATATACTTTCATATGTCACAAAACCATATATTATACACTTTAATCTATATTACCACTTATATAACTCCAAAAATTCCCAAATTTTATACTTAGGATATAAATCACTATATTAACCAAATCATATCTCAAATTTTCAGTAATTGACTTTATATCCCCCATAAGTTTCATAAATTCAACATTTCCCTTATAATGTCACTATATGAAACACCCTGAATATTTACTCACATAAAATCATAAACGCGAGGAGACTATCCGAAAATAACGCGTTATATAACTCGGGCATAAAATAATTGATGAGCAATTAAATTTAGCAACGTTATATGTTAATATAGTCATACTTATATATGTCCGAATACGAGAATACATGTACATAACGTTATAATATTATAACGGGGTAAATAATAAATAGTAACGTTGCATAACATTGTAACAAAAGTAAAGTAGTCGCGTACATAACTAGTAACGCGATATATTATATAGTTCCACACATATATAAATAAGCATGTATAGAGCTTATACAAAAAAAAAAGAAGAAAAGAAGAAAAAGGGAGCAAACGCTCCCGCTGAGGTTCGAACCCCATACCTCTCATATGCCTAGTGAATGTCTTAACCAGGTGAGCTGTGCTCAAATTCAATAATAGATACTCACGAATTAAAACAAGTAGCAAGATTATTAGGGTACTACAAAAAGGGAGAAACAAACACAACGACAAACCCCACGTTCTTCTGCTGCTCATCGCGCGCCCAGGGAAGGAAAATAAAGACATGGCCATCAGAGCTGCTCCTGTTTCAAATTTCCCCACCTCAAAGACAGTGTAAACCGACAACAAAGTATGGAGCCAATTTGTGCTCAGGCTATTGCATCCCTGCGTGCCATGTCCTCCTCTCCTTGTAACTTGTAATCCCTGATTTCATAACTGGTCTCCATACCCAGCCACTCGATCAGAAACACCACACCAGCTAAGAGAATTAATAAGAGTGCCTGCAATGACTACACCTCCTGTTCGAAAATGAAACAAGATAAAAATCGCTGCAGTACTCTTCTAGCTCCTCCCTACTTCTTCTCCTTCCTTGTTCTGATTCCTCTAGCCGAAAATTCTGATGCATGGCTACTGAGTTCTGTCCCATCTTCCTGCATCTACTCCACTGAATGTTTCTTCAATGAGTACACTGGAGTTACCCACTAAATCAGCCACTGAATATTTCTTCAAACGCGCATATCAGAGTTTGTTTTGTCTTCAAAACTCCCACGCCTACCTCATGAGAATCAGAGAGTAACTATCACTATAGTTCATTTCATCCGTGTCAGTCCCTTGCAAACACCACCTCGAATGTGCAAGTCTTGGAGGAAGTCCTGGAGCACAACAGATCGGCCTCTGATCCCAGCTAGTTGAAAATCAGTCGTGTGGTCCTCTTCTCATTCTTCTCAGTTTTTTTTCTTTGCCTGAGAAAGTTCCTTGTTGCCTAACTCTTGTCCTTTTCAATCCTTGCATAATTCTTCCTAGAAAATAAGCCAAACGAAGTGCGCCCAAGTTCTCCAGGAGGAACAGCCACTGCTGTTTCAAAAAAAAAAAGAAACGACATAACAAGGTAAGCTCCCAACCAGTTTTGCACGTTCTGTTCATCAGGGACTATCAGGCCTAATACCTGGAAATTCTTCTCAGCTGTTATCGACCAACCATGGTGTAGGAAGTTCTTGTAGTGGCCAAAGATCAAGTGGGAGCGGCTAAGATATTAAAAGGGTAAGCTACTCCTAAACTGATGCCCAAACAAAACCCTGTCTGAACCAAAAAGCCTTTGTGTATCTTTATTGAGATTACGAAAATACATCAGAGTATGAAGGTCTAGAATAGTTGATTATTCTATACAGACCGAATACATACATATATATATCTGACTAGAAAGATAGGCAGAAAACAGAAACAAACCAAGAGTAACGGCCCATCTACCCATTAGTAAAGCCCAAACTAAACAGGTGTAATACAGAAATATATGGGCTTTCTAACACTCCCCCTCAAGACTTGCATGGTTGCTCGTGTAGTCTTGACATAAGTAAAGCCCAATGTCCTTCAGGATGCTGATGTAGTTGCGGCCATACAGAGGTTTTGTTAAAAAGTCTGCCAATTGGTTTCTGTTTGAAATGTGTCTGACATTGATGAGGCCTTCTTGAATTTTCTGCCTAACAAAGTGTATGTCCACTTCTATGTGTTTTGTCCTCTGATGTTGGACGGGGTTTCTGGCTATGTGCACCGCAGAGAGGTTGTCGCAGTGAACGGGGATCGGGTTTATATGGTGAACTCCCAATTCATTCAGCAAGCGGCTCAACCAAGCCAACTCTGTTGTAACGCTCTTCATTGCTCTATATTCTGCTTCTGCAGAAGAAAGAGAGACGCTGCTTTGTTTTTTTGATTTCCAACTTATCGGAGAATCTCCAAGGAATATATAATATCCACTAACGGATTTTCTGGAGTTGGGGCACCCTGCCCAATCACTGTCACAAAAGGCTTGAAGCTTCTGATCATCTCTGTTTGAAAGGAGAATGCCATAACTTGACGTCTTTCTGAGATATTGAATGGTATGGTAGGCTGCTGCTAGATGTGTTGTTCTTGGTTGTTGCAGAAACTGAGATAAGAGTTGAGTGGTGAAAGCTATATCCGGTCTTGTGTGGGTAAGATAGTTGAATTTCCCAATCAGCTTTCTGTAAATTGTGGGATTCTGAAGAAGATCTCCTTCACCAGTTAGCAGCTTTAGGCCTGGCTGAAAAGGGGTAACACTTGTCTTTGCTCCCTGAGAGTCATGGTCAGTCACAATATCTAGACAAAATTTTTCTTGTGAAATAATCAGACCCTTGTTAGTATGAATAAAATGCATGCCCAAAAAGTAATTTAAGCAACCAAGGTCCTTGATTTTGAATCTGTGGTCAAGTTTACCTTTCAGCACTTTTATCTCATCAGCATCATTTCCTGTAACTAAAAGATCATCAACGTAGACTGCCACATGAGTAACAAGATAATCCTTTTGTTTTAAAAACAGAGAAGAGTCGTTTTCAGATTGCTTATAACCAGCAGATTCAAGGAAAGTGCTTAACTTTGAAAACCACTGTCTTGAAGACTGTTTCAAGCCATATAAAGATTTTCTTAATCTGCAAGCATTCAATCCTTGAGAAACGGACATACCTTTTGGAACTTGCATATAAATTTCTTCTTGCAGATCACCATGTATGAAAGCATTATTAACATCCATTTGATGCATAAACCAACCCTTTTTAACAGCAACAGCAAGCAAAGTGCGGATAGAAGTCATCCGAATAACAGGAGAGAATGTTTCATTATAATCTAACCCTAATTTTTGGCTAAACCCTTTAGCAACTAATCTTGCTTTAAACCTCTCGATAGAACCATCAGACTTCTGTTTGATTTTATACACCCACCTACAGCCTATAGCACGTTTATGTTTTGGGAGTTTGACAAGCTCCCATGTTTGGTTTTCGGTTAGAGCATGGAGTTCTTTTTCCATGGCCTGAACCCATTCTCTGTTTTGGCAAGCTTCTTCATAGTCTTTGGGTTCTTTCAGATCAGAAGGGTATTTTTCAGTAGATAAAATATTGATAGAGTGATCAGGAGGAAGATCAGTGAGACTGTGAACACCTAAGGGCAAGAAGGAGTCATTTAGGTGCGAACTTATTCTGTTTGCAAGAATTTCAGTAAAGGCATCAGACCTGATATGAGAACCGACATAGTAATCATCTAAGTATGGAGGAGGGTGTTTTTCTCGAGAAGATCTCCTTACAATATCAGCTGATTCTTGGGTATGAGTGGTGGTTATTTCTTCCCCTGAAGGAGGATCCTGAGAGGAAAATACAGTTTCATTTGGTTCTGTGTGGGAGGTAGGATGTTCTATACTTTGAGGAAGCTGTTCTGTTTCAGGAGACTGATTGATGTTAGAATCAGAAAACAGAGAATCATCATGATCATCATAGACAGCAGGATGAGAAATATGTGTTTCAGTACCTTGATTTATATCCTGGTTTAAGTTGGGGAATAAAACAGAAGGGGTTTTAAAAGGGAAAAACTGCTCATGGAAGACAGTGTCACGAGACATGAAAATGGTGTTGTCTGATAATCTGAGCAACTTATATCCCTTTTGTGTAATAGAGTAACCAAGGAAAACACATGGGATGGCTCTGCTATCAAATTTAGCCTTCCCTTTAGTAAGAACAGTGGCATAAACTAAACATCCGAAAGTTTTAAGAGTTTTGTAATCAGGAACCTTACCATATAGAATTTCATAAGGAGTCATCCCTTTTAGACTTGAACTGGGTAATCTATTAATCAAATAGGCAGCAGTAAGAATGCAATCACCCCAATAAAGTAAAGGAACATTGGATTGAAAATACAAAGACCTTGCTGTTTCCATTAGATAGCGGTGTTTGCGTTCAACAATACCATTTTGTTGGGGTGAATGGGGACAAGAGGTTTGATGTAAAATGCCTAAAGACTGAAAGAATTTCTTACCGTCATTGGAGCTACCCAGTTCGAAAGCGTTATCAGATCTAAACACCTTGATTTTTTTTGAAAACTGTCTTTCTGTATAATTGGTAAAATATTTAATGAAATCAAAAGCTTCACTTTTAGATTTCAAAAGCTTAATCCAGATAGCTCTAGATTTGTCATCAACAACACTAAGAAAGTATCTAAAATTATCATGAGTGGGGTTTCGAAAGGGGCCACAAATATCAAGATGAACAAGATCAAAGATATCCTTGCTGTTAGAAACAGATTTGTTGAAAGGAATTCTATGGCCTTTAGCTCTTTGACATACATCACAAATAAAATCTGAAGAAACATCCCTTTTATTGATTATCTGAATTTTACACATTTTCTCGATTGGGGGGTGACCCAATCGGTTGTGCCATCTGACAATATCAGTTTTTACAGAGAAAATCGGGGTTTTAACATCCCTCTGTTGTCTAAAAGAGAAAAGCTCAGTATCTATACAATGTTTTGCATTATCGGTATCTTTCAGCAACACATGTCCTATGGCTATAAACTTGTCTAGACAATCCTGTTCAAGAAAATACAGACCATTTCTCATTCTACCAAACAGAACTTTGTGAGCAGATTTAAGGTCCTGCAGAAAACAAGTATCAACATATGTAACAAGACAGGCATTAATCTGCAACAATAGTTTTCTCACTGAAAGGAGGTTGAATTTGAATGATTGGACATGCAAAACATCATGAAGAACAAACGTTTTGTGAAGTTTGACAGAACCAGTTCCTTGAATTCGACCAAAGTGACCATCAGGCATAGATACATTTAGAGAGCAAGCAATATAACTATCAGGCAAGAAATTTCGAATATTACCACAAACATGATCGGTTGCTCCGGTATCTATTATCCAATCAGTTTCAAGAATTTGAGAGTTTTTATTGCCAAGTTTATTAGAGGTAATCCAAGCGTTTGAGATAAGAGAGTGATTACCAGAAAACATATTGTCGAAGTCATTCTCACCCTCTGAATCTTGTGTCGGGCCCATAGTATTGCTCAAGTAACTCATCAAAGCGGTGAGTTGGGTTGAGCTAACGCCTGGGATCTTGACCTTTTGGTTTTGTAAATGCGCAACTAACCCGTCTAGGGTTTCTTTACTCATCCCCGGAACTTCAGTTTTCTTCGAATTACTAGCTCGATTGTCTTCTTCATCAAAGTCTGTTTCATCTATGATGGCACCTCCAAATCTCTCTTTTGTTTTGTCGTGGTTCCAATGAGGGGGAAAACCTTTTATCCAATAACAGTCGTCATATTTGTGACCCAACTTCTTGCATTTCGAGCAGCGGATTTTCTTGGGGTCAAATTTACCAGTGCGACCATTTCTTTCTGTCGAAATTGAAGGTGAAGAGGTATTAGAGAAGATAAGAGCTTCCGATTCAGAACGCTTGGCTTTGTAGGTTTGCCGCTGAGATTCTTCTTCTTTCAGCATTGAGTAAACCCGTTCCAAGGATGGCAAGGGCTCCGTTTGTATAACATTGCTGCGAATCGATTTATATGAGTCGTTCAACCCCATTAACAAATCGAAAACCCTTTCTCTTTCGAAGATCTCGTCCAGTTGCTCTGTCGCACCACAAGAACAAGTAGGCATGGTCATATTTTGCTTTTGCTGGTTCCAAAGACGAACCCAGCGTGTATAATAAGCATTTATATCTTCGCTTCCCTGTTCAAGTCGATGGCCCTCCTGACGTAGGGCGTAGAGCTTACTGCTCATGGGTGTTCCGAATCGTTTCTGAAGGTTCTTCCAAATATCGGCCGCGCTTGTTAGGTATAAGACGGATTCGCGTATACTCTCTTCCAAAGCCGTGAAAATCCAGGCCATTACCATCCCGTTAGCCTTGATCCAAGCTTTCTGATGGCTTCCTTGAAAATCGTCTTTCTTGAGAGTCCCGTCCAAGAAACCCAGCTTGTTTCTTGTAAGCATTCCGACCTCAAAACTTCGTTTCCAACTAGCGAAGCCGACACCCTTGAATTTGTGGGCGAAAATCATGCCTGGGTTATCCGATGGGTGGAGATATAACTCGTGGTTGATGTCGATTTTGTTGTCGTCGGAAACACCGGAAGTATGCTTCTTTCCTTCTTCATCTCCGGTATCTTTTCCTTTGTCATCCGGGTTAGAATGTTCCTCAATCACCATCAATGAAAAACTTGATTATTTTTGGGCGAAATGGTTCAGAGTCGCTCTTGATACCATGTCTGAACCAAAAAGCCTTTGTGTATCTTTATTGAGATTACGAAAATACATCAGAGTATGAAGGTCTAGAATAGTTGATTATTCTATACAGACCGAATACATACATATATATATCTGACTAGAAAGATAGGCAGAAAACAGAAACAAACCAAGAGTAACGGCCCATCTACCCATTAGTAAAGCCCAAACTAAACAGGTGTAATACAGAAATATATGGGCTTTCTAACAAACCCACCTGTCAAGTTCAGTTGTTAAATATTTCAATTCTGTATACTTACTTTCTAGAGGTAGTGAGAAGGTGGTAGTGGTTAGATCATTAACTTAAAACCTTGCTAGTACACTAGACGAAGGGTAAATAAGTGGAGAATGCTAATGACACCAGTTAACACCTAAACAAAAACAAAAACAGTTAGCAAGTGCTGGATTTCAGTTTCTGAAATTCTAGTTCTAGCATAAACATGTCTCAGTGGGAATAACTACATTGCGCTGGGTTTGTTTTGGGGTTGGAACCTTGCTAATATATTTAACCCAGTAATTAAACAACCTGGGGGGGGAAAGTAAACGTCAGAACTTTGAATATAAAGCAAAACATAAGAAGGAGAAAATATATATATATATATATATATATATATATATATATATATATATACCAGCCCTATGTCTTGTTTCAGTTTTCAGTTGCCATATTAAAACAGAAGAAGAAAAAAATATATCAGTCGTGGTTTCTGGGTTACAGGTTTCTGCCTTTAGTTTTCAGATTCTCGTTTGAGAGATGTTGCCTTGGGTAGGTTGGGCTAGACTAGAGCCTTAAAATATAGTAAGACATATAACTAATAAGATAAATAACTTGGGGAGTGAAAAAAAAGAAAAGAAACTAGAACCAGAAATGAAAAACGGAACAGAAGAGGAGTAAATACCAATCATAGTGCATCAGTGTTCAGTTTCTTTTCGAGCTCTGTGTAACAGATTTTCAGAAACGTAGCCCTTGTTGCCTTGGGTTGTTTGTGGTTCAAACTATATTAAAACACATAACTAATTGTGTAGAACAATTCGGGAAAGAAATGGAAGTTAGATTCAGAGAACAGAAGGAAAGTAATAGAAAAGGAGAGCAGCAGTTCATAGTTTCGATTTTCTGTCATTCAGTTTACAGATTTTTGAGTAGAGGAATTTTAGAAGTACAAACACCACTGCCTTGGGTTGTTTTGGAGTTAAAACTGAGTTAAAACACACAACTAAATAGAAACCCAGGGTAAGGAACTAAAAAGAAGGACAAAACAGCACCAGATTATACCTCAGTCTTATCAGTTTTAAATTAGCTTCGAGTTTCAGTTTTTTTTTCTGGTGTCTGTATAATGAAACTCCAGGGGTTTTTAAAAGGGGATAGATGGAGCTGTCTTTAGCTGGAGACTGGCCTAGTACACTCAGGTGGTGAGACAAATGGTTAACTAGACAGAAAAAAAAGAGGGAATGTAACAGTCCATGATTTCAGTTCTTAATTTTCAATTCTTCATTCCTTTCGTGTCTGCACAACTCAGTACAGAAAGAATCTAAGGGTAGTGTGGAGTTGTCTTAAAATTTGGAGTTGTGTCTAAACATAGAACCAAGTAACGAAAACAACTTGGGGTAAAATGGAAAGGCAGAAAAACAACAGAAAAGAAAAGAGAAAGGAACTGAAAGACAAAAAAAAGGTATATCAGTTTCATGGTTCAGGTTACAGGTTATGTTTCAGTTTTTTTGTTTTGGTTTTCCAGTATACAGTTTCTGGATGAAGAACTTGGGAGACGTTGTTCCTTGTTCCCTTGGGTGGGTTAGTGTTAGAACCTCACCAACACACTCCATATAGAACCTAAAACAGCTGGAAGAATTAGGAGTAAGGTTAAAGAACAGTAACAGAAAACTAAAAGAGAATGAAACTATATCAGAGCATGTCACAGTTGTTACAGATTGAGTTTCTGTGTAAAGAGTTTCTTAGAGAGTTTGTCTAGGAGACTTAGGGTCTGTTTTTGAATTTAGAATCGTGGAACAACCACTTAGCCAAGGGGAAACAGATTGGGGGGAACTGAGATCAGATCAGAAAACAGAAAGAAAACAGAAGACAATAATGTATCAGTTTCAGTTTCTTTAAGTTTTAGATTCAGTGTAACAGGTTTTCCAGAAATATAGTCCTTGTTTGCCTTGGGTGTGTTTTGAGTCAAAAGATGGATAGACTACCTAACTAAATGAGTAAGCAAGTTAAGCAAACTGAAATCAGATCAGTGAGCAAGAAGAAAACAATAGAGAAAAACTGCATTAGATTGATGTTCTCAGTTTGACAGATTCTGATTTCTGTTTAAGAGCTTTCAGAGTTGTGGTCCTTATTGCTTGGAGGTTTGTTTTAAGGCTAAAACTATACCAAGACGTTTAGCTAAGTTGTTAGATAACTGGGAAATAAAAAAAATGGAAGCCAGGATTATGAACCAACTGAAAAATGGGATTGAAGTTATCAACTCAGTTTCTGTTTTTTCTGTTTTTAGTTTTCAGATTTGTGTAAAGAACTTGTTGACTTGAGTTGGTTTGAGGTTAGAATCTGTATTAAGCACTTAACTAACTAGGTAACTAAACAACCTAGGAGAGACGGGAAAATCAACTGCATGAGCAACCAGAATCATAGAAGCTCAAATTCATGCTTCAGTTTTAGCAGTTGGTCAGTTTCAGTAGTTAACAAAATCTGCAACATTGACCAAGTTGCTTTGGGTTTGTTTGAGTTAAAATCTCGATTAAATACTAACTTGGTAGGCAAAATAATTGAGAGGGGGGTGTAGGTCAGTATAGAAAAGAAAAAGAGAACATATCAGCTCATAAGTAAGATTCATGTCGCAGGTTTTGCAGGTCTGTTTCAGTTCTGTACAACTTTTCTTCAGAAGGTTTTTAAGGGGTGACTTGAGTGGCTAACGAACCCAAAACATACCCAATACACCTGAGGGGGGTTATAAACACTTGGGGGGAATTAGAAGTGAGCTTAACTGATTAAATGAAAGGTAGAAGAGGTGATACACAGATGATGTGTTCAGTTTTTTTTCAGTAAATGAGGTTTCTGTATAACTGAAATGCAGATAGTGTAAGAGTGTTGGTTGGGTCTGAAAATGAGCTTAGAACCCTGCTAATGCAACTACCTAAGAGGGTAGATAGGTTGGGAGAAATTAGAAAACAATTAAATACCTCAAACAGCAAGGTTAAATGGAAGTTTAGATTTCGATAATCTGCTACCTCTTGTGACTGTTATACCCATGGGCTAAGAAGGCTGTAATGATTCGAAAATGAACCCATAACAGTACTAATATATATATATAGCTAGAGGGGGAAACATTTTGGGAAGTTTTAGACACCATTAAATACATTAAAGTTGTGATACGATAAGGTTGTACACAAGAACGTTATTTCGGTTTTGGAAACTTGGTGTCACGGTATAAGTGAACTCCATAAATACATTAGGAGTTATTGTGTGGATAATGAGCTGAAAACATGGCTAATTAGTTAACGAAGGAATACATCTTAGGAAAAGTAAAACCCACCTGAGATAAACTTGTTACACGTTAGTGCTTATAATACTCTAAGCACTAGCTAGGGGAAATGACTTAGTTAACGTGTGAGTTGGCAAGGTGAATATCCTAGGAGAAAGTTGAGCCTAGGATTAATGCATGTGAAGTTCTAAGAGTCAATATAAACTAAGCATGTGACAACATACCTAGGGAATAACATACGATACAAGTGTCGTCACATAAAATAATAAACTGACACACTGTTTTAATTACCTCTAGGACCGTAGCGAGCTCCGACCGGGACTTCGAGTGTAAGACAACTCGCTTTCAAATAAGGTATGGACATGTGTGGTTCGTATGTTGCCGTGTTACACGGCTTGTGTGCTGTGTGCTTTGTTTGACAATGACTATCAGACTATGCATGAAATTGGATTGCTTCTTGTGGCTTGCTTACATGCTTGTTATATATCCTTGTGACATATTACTTGCGCGCACACAGTAGTTTAGTCCCTTTCTCGTTTATAGAACTCGAGATGAACCACGACGAACTATGAAAACAAAGAAAAACTATATAAGGGGAACTCCTCTCTAAACCATTGAGGACTACCATGACACCCACTATGGTGTCTATTCATTAATGATAATGAAGATCAAGTCTCCTTTGGTGAGACATGACGAAACACGTAGACAAAACAAAGAACTGTACGAAGAGACAAATCCTCTCTAACTTTAGAGGGCCGCTAATGACACCCATTATGGTGTCGAGATTATAATGATAATGAAACGAAAAGTACCAACTGTGAAACATGAGAACAACCCGGGAAGAAAACAGCTCGGGCCGCGCGGTATGGATGATCGGGAGTTGGTATCTGCATCAGATCCTTCGACCGTCTATGGTGGAATATGTTTTGGGTGTCCCTGGGTGACCCCACTTTCTCAGCACATCCCGGAGTCCAGAGGTGACTTCCGCTTTCTCGACCCTGGGTGTCGGGAATGGGGGAGTGACAAATTGGTGAAGCACATCCCGGAGTCCAGAGGTGACTTCCGCTTTCTCGACCCTGGGTGTCGGGAATGGGGGAGTGACAAATTGGTGAAGCACATCCCGGAGTCCAGAGGTGACTTCCGCTTTCTCGACCCTGGGTGTCGGGAATGGGGGAGTGACAAATTGGTGAAGCTTATCCTGGAGTCTAGAGGTGACTCCGCTTTCTCGACCCTGGGTGTCGGGAATGGGGGACTAGCTATGGAGGAGACGTCCTCCAACGTGCGGTGATAAAAGAATTCACAAATAATCCTTAAAGAAACAAGGAAGGAATAGCACCTACATAACAAAGTCTCAGGATCTAATCTATATCCCCTGACTCGGTGCAAGCGAAGAAAGGAAAACATATGTAATGAGAACAAGAAAACAATACACAATCTCTTGAATGATCCCATAGCGAGGATCGACGGTATAATGTACCTACGCACACGTCCTATAATTACCTGACTGTTGTTGCTACACTAGCAGCTTATTGTGCTGGACTGCGTGTTTGACATTGTTATGCTACTTGCAAGTTGTGTTTGGTTGCTTATTGATATTGATGTGCTACTTGCAAGATGTGCTTGGTTGCTTACTGATATTGCTATGCTACCGATGAGTGTGATGATATCATGATGTGCTGATGTGTGCTTTACTGCTTTATCATAGCATGTAAAATTGACTTAATAATATTCGACCAAGTAGTCGTGTGGCCCGGTAACATACGGGCTTCACACGTTCATACTCAGCGTAGTTTGCTTAGTCCTTTACACCCAATTTTTTTTCAGGTCTTGTGTCAGACGGTAACGGAGAGTAGGCAAGGGTGGCTACCATGGGGGTAGTCCACATGGCAAGACTTTTAGTAGTATGCTTTTAATGTATGGGTTGTAGTTTCTGTTTATGTTGTTGAATAAAGAACTTATGTTGTAGACTCTCGGTATTTGGTTCGTAATTCCTGTTCGTACGTGGATTTAGTTAAGGTTTAGATTCCAGTCATTCAGACCGTAACTTGGAGTTGGTAATGAGGACTGTCAACCACGTGGGTGGTTGGCGTCTGTACACCCCCGAATAACGACGGTAGTGTGGAGTTGTCTTAAAATTTGGAGTTGTGTCTAAACATAGAACCAAGTAACGAAAACAACTTGGGGTAAAATGGAAAGGCAGAAAAACAACAGAAAAGAAAAGAGAAAGGAACTGAAAGACAAAAAAAAGGTATATCAGTTTCATGGTTCAGGTTACAGGTTATGTTTCAGTTTTTCTGTTTTGGTTTTCCAGTATACAGTTTTTGGATGAAGAACTTGGGAGACATTGTTCCTTGTTCCCTTGTGTGGGTTAGTGTTAGAACCTCACCAACACACTCCATATAGAACCTAAAACAGCTGGAAGAATTAGGAGTAAGGTTAAAGAACAGTAACAGAAAACTAAAAGAGAATGAAACTATATCAGAGCATGTCACAGTTGTTACAGATTGAGTTTCTGTGTAAAGAGTTTCTTAGAGAGTTTGTCTAGGAGACTTAGGGTCTGTTTTTGAATTTAGAATCGTGGAACAACCACTTAGCCAAGGGGAAACAGATTGGGGGGAACTGAGATCAGATTAGAAAACAGAAAGAAAACAGAAGACAATAATGTATCAGTTTCAGTTTCTTTTCGTTTTAGATTCAGTGTAACAGGTTTTCCAGAAATATAGTCCTTGTTTGCCTTGGGTGTGTTTTGAGTCAAAAGATGGATAGACTACCTAACTAAATGAGTAAGCAAGTTAAGCAAACTGAAATCAGATCAGTGAGCAAGAAGAAAACAATAGAGAAAAACTGCATTAGATTGATGTTCTCAGTTTGACAGATTCTGATTCTTTTTTAAGAGCTTTCAGAGTTGTGGTCCTTATTGCTTGGAGGTTTGTTTTAAGGCTAAAACTATACCAAGACGTTTAGCTAAGTTGTTAGATAACTGGGAAATAAAAAAAATGGAAGCCAGGATTATGAACCAACTGAAAAATGGGATTGAAGTTATCAACTCAGTTTCTGTTTTTTCTGTTTTTAGTTTTCAGATTTGTGTAAAGAACTTGTTGACTTGAGTTGGTTTGAGGTTAGAATCTGTATTAAGCACTTAACTAACTAGGTAACTAAAAACCTAGGAGAGACGGGAAAATCAACTGCATGAGCAACCAGAATCATAGAAGCTCAAATTCATGCTTCAGTTTTAGCAGTTGGTCAGTTTCAGTAGTTAACAAAATCTGCAACATTGACCAAGTTGCTTTGGGTTTGTTTGAGTTAAAATCTCGATTAAATACTAACTTGGTAGGCAAAATAATTGAGAGGGGGGTGTAGGTCAGTATAGAAAAGAAAAAGAGAACATATCAGCTCATAAGTAAGATTCATGTCGCAGGTTTTGCAGGTCTGTTTCAGTTCTGTACAACTTTTCTTCAGAAGGTTTTTAAGGGGTGACTTGAGTGGCTAACGAACCCAAAACATACCCAATACACCTGAGGGGGGGTTATAAACACTTGGGGGGAATTAGAAGTGAGCTTAACTGATTAAATGAAAGGTAGAAGAGGTGATACACAGATGATGTGTTCAGTTTGTTTTTCAGTAAATGAGGTTTCTGTATAACTGAAATGCAGATAGTGTAAGAGTGTTGGTTGGGTCTGAAAATGAGCTTAGAACCCTGCTAATGCAACTACCTAAGAGAGTAGATAGGTTGGGAGAAATTAGAAAACAATTAAATACCTCAAACAGCAAGGTTAAATGAAATACCCCAAGTTTCTAAGGAATGATTTATGTTGCTGTTTAAGTCTTAATAAGCTATAAAGCACTTTTAAACCCTAATATTGGCATAAGTACATATTAGGACCAGAAAAGTCCTTAATAGCACTTCTTGTATTGTTTTAAAAGTAGCTAGCTAGAATGCTTCAATAACATTGTGACAACCAAGCTAGTTGGTGATGCAGCAGCTAGCTTATGTAGTAAACACACAAGTAGGTGATGCAGCCGCTTGGGAAAGCTAGCAAGCAAGTAGGTGACTCATCAAGCTAGTAAGCAAGTAGGTGACTCAGCAAGCTAGCAAGCTAGTAGGACGTCTTAAGCACGACCAAGCTAGTAGGCAAGTAGGACGTCTTTAAGCACGAGGTGGCAAGCATGAGGTGGCAAGCATGTGATGGCAAGCACGAGGTGGCAAGCACGAGGTGTCAAATTAACATTGGTTAACACTAGGACCAATAGGAGCCCGACACCTATGCAGCCTAGTAGGAGGTGTCACCACACTATTAGACCACACCTTGGTCCAATGAGAATAGGCTGCTGCCCACCTCCCTTAGTCAGCCCATGTGTTGTCTTTCTTATATTAAGCCTTATTATGAGCCAATCAGAAGCTAGCAAATGGAGCCTAAGGTGTCACCACTTAGAAGTTTACTTAATCAAGGAGGAAATTGACAAGGATCAGCCCTTGCCTATAAATACCATCAGCCACCACTCCAAAATACTCCATCCAGCATCAATATTTCGTCCTTCATTAGGGAAGAAGAGAAATAAAGCTTACCTTGTTGTTCTTTTCTTGGCTGAGAGCAAAGAAGAAGAAGAGAGATCCTTGTACCATCTTTACCTTTCCAAATCATTCATCCACCATTTAAACCCATTGTAATCAGTAAGAAGAAGGCAAAGAAGGAAGAAACCCATGTAGAAAGAAAGCTTAGAACGAGAAAGGAAGGAAGGGGGAGAAAGCTCCATACCAATTCCAATCCTTGAAGTAAGGTGTTCCTAGAAGTTAACCATCCATTCCTAGCTGTTGGTGGCCGAAAATCAGAGGAGAAACCATGAGAACTCACTCCATTTCCATGTCCAAGTTAGGTGCTCCAAAGGTGTCTTAGGATGTCCTAGTTCCAGCAAGAGTTTCCAAGGTCTTAAAGAAGGTTTTCTTCATCAATTCTTAAGGTAACTTCAAGGTTACTATCCCTTCACAAATCTATATGTTTTCAAAGACTAGTACCTCTTTATGGATTATGTAAATTCGTTGGTATTTTGGGGCACAAAACCATTGAGTTGGAAATAAGCTTTAAGGAAGAAAAAGGTGCTTTAAAGACCTAACCTATATAACCGAATACATGGGAGTTGATTTGTGATGTTTAAGCATGGTTTTAAGCTTAATTGATCTTGAAACTTATCTGGTTATATGTGTGTTATTGAGGCTGAAATTGTTATGGTTTGTTTGGTGTAACTTCATGGTTACCATCCCTTAATAAATATGTATGTTTTACAGGAGTATTACCCCTATATTATCTAATTAAAATTCGTAGCTATTTATTAGCCTAAAGCTAGAAGAGTTAGAAAAGTGTTTTAAGGAAGAAAAGGATGTGTTTGCAACCTACCTTTGATTACTGATTGCTTAAGAGTTTGTTTATGGTGTTTTGCTGCTGTTTAGTAAGTGGGAATAACCTAGAGGTAATTATGTTTGTTCTGGATAATCTTTAGTCTAATCTGGTGTTGTTATAATCTAGGATAAATGGTGTCTTAAAGAGTTTTGTTTAATCACCAGATTTGTGAGTGGAATTCTAGAGCATTAATCAAGTGTTTTAGGTGCTTAACTAACCTAGAACCTATCTGATTATTATGGCCGAGTAACATAGGTGAAAGTATAGAAATTGTTAAAATGTTAAGTGTGATTACTAGAAGAGCTAATCTGATGAATTAGATGTCTAGTACAACCGCTCTCAGTTGGAAGTTAATTAGTGTAAACTAGATGTGTCCTAGGGCTAAAAACATGATTGTTGATTATTCTGGTCATTAGCAACCTATTATGGCAGAATTGGCCATGAACTATTAAAGAGATGTATAGCATGATTTTAGGATGAAGATGATAGTTTAAACTAAGGTCTTAAGGTCTAATATGTTAGGAACTTATATGTACTGTCTTAGAAGGTTGTTTATGGTTGTTGGATCAACTCCTAAGCTAATCTGGTTAATTTGGGGGGGGTGTTGTTATGATCGAAAATGTTAGGAACCAATTATGGTTTGATTCAGGTTGTAATCTATAGTTAAATTATGTCTTAAGCTAATCTAGATGAGAAAGTTAATAATAGCACTGAAATGAATATGATTTGTTTGTTTGATCAAGACTTGTTCTTAAGGTATGATTTATGGTTGTTTGAATTGTTAAACTGAGGTATTTGATACTGTGTGATCTGGCCGAAGGTGCCATGTAAGATTATGTGATCATATCCTTTCCTTAAGTGTTGTTTGATTATTATTATTATGTCCCTTATGTTTGAAATTATGAAATGGGCTTTGTTAAGTGATTTGACTATTGATTATTGTTATACTTTAAATTGTTATATTCTGATTAACAAGGATTCAATGAGTAACTCATTGGAATGGATTGTTGAGATATATGGCCATATGTGGAACTTGAGCAGTAACTGCCTTCTTATGAATTATTGGACTCATGGTATGCCTTGGGCTCCATGAGATGCTTCATGGTTTCCTACACTATAGTTTAAAGGTACTATAGGGGGTGTGCACATCTTTTAGGGCCTGGAGTGCGTTTGGGAAAGGTTGGATCGCCTTAAAGATCGGGATTCGTCCCTTGAACTGGTTTGGATAGAAATGGAGGAGTTGAATGGATAATCAATTAAATGAATTGGATTATATCCTATCTAAGCATACTTGGACACCATGTTGTTATTACTTGAGTATTTGGGTGGTTAATTATCCTACTTGATATATATTGGTTGGTTATGAACTAAATATATCTGATGGCTTATTGATGTACTCAAACTGTTATTGTTAATACTTGAATTATCATGATAAGTACTTGGTCTATCTGAATATTACTGAGCTATTAAATGATTAAGAGTGGCTATGATCAGTGGCTATTTTGATATACTACTTCTTTTGATGGTAGCTTTGATTTTACTCAGCGTTGCTGATTTTTGGCGTTATGCCCTGTGGCCTAAGGGATTAGAGACTTTCACCCAGTCTTCTGGAGTTTTGGTTTTATGTTTTAAAGTCAGTTTGTAAACTTTGTTAAAATTTGGATATGTAAGTTATTAAGCCTTAGCGTTCACAGAAGTTGTGAACGTGGCGGTAGCGCCCCGCTAGTTTAATGCTTCCGCTACTACCACTTGTATATGTTTAATATGATAAGAAGATATAGGAATTTTGGGGCGTTACATTAAATGGAAGTTTAGATTTCGATAATCTGCTACCTCTTGTGACTGTTATACCCATGGGCTAAGAAGGCTGTAATGATTCGAAAATGAACCCATAACAGTACTAATATATATATATAGCTAGAGGGGGAAACATTTTGGGAAGTTTTAGACACCATTAGATACATTAAAGCTGTGATACGATAAGGTTGTACACAAGAACGTTATTTCGGTTTTGGAAACTTGGTGTCACGGTATAAGTGAACTCCATAAATACATTAGGAGTTATTGTGTGGATAATGAGCTGAAAACATGGCTAATTAGTTAACGAAGGAATACATCTTAGGAAAAGTAAAACCCACCTGAGATAAACTTGTTACACGTTAGTGCTTATAATACTCTAAAGCACTAGCTAGGGGAAATGACTTAGTTAACGTGTGAGTTGGCAAGGTGAATATCCTAGGAGAAAGTTGAGGCTAGGATTAATGCATGTGAAGTTCTAAGAGTCAATATAAACTAAGCATGTGACAACATACCTAGGGAATAACATACGATACAAGTGTCGTCACATAAAATAATAAACTGACACACTGTTTTAATTACCTCTAGGACCGTAGCGAGCTCCGACCGGGACTTCGAGTGTAAGACAACTCGTGCTTTCAAATAAGGTATGGACATGTGTGGTTCGTATGTTGCCGTGTTACACGGCTTGTGTGTTGTGTGCTTTGTTTGACAATGACTATCAGACTATGCATGAAATTGGATTGCTTCTTGTGGCTTGCTTACATGCTTGTTAATATCCTTGTGACATATTACTTGCGCGCACACAGTAGTTTAGTCCCTTTCTCATTTATAGAACTCGAGATGAACCACGACGAACTATGAAAACAAAGAAAAACTCTATAAGGGGAACTCCTCTCTAAACCATTGAGGACTACCATGACACCCACTATGGTGTCTATTCATTAATGATAATGAAGATCAAGTCTCCTTTGGTGAGACATGACGAAACACGTAGACAAAACAAAGAACTGTACGAAGAGACAAATCCTCTCTAACTTTAGAGGGCCGCTAATGACACCCACTATGGTGTCGAGATTATAATGATAATGAAACGAAAAGTACCAACTGTGAAACATGAGAACAACCCGGGAAGACAACAGCTCGGGCCGCGCGGTATGGATGATCGGGAGTTGGTATCTGCATCAGATCCTTCGACCGTCTATGGTGGAATATGTTTTGGGTGTCCCTGGGTGACCCCACTTTCTCAGCACATCCCGGAGTCCAGAGGTGACTTCCGCTTTCTCGACCCTGGGTGTCGGGAATGGGGGAGTGACAAATTGGTGAAGCACATCCCGGAGTCAAGAGGTGACTTCGCTTTCTCTTCTCGACCCTGGGTGTCGGGAATGGGGAGTGACAAATTGGTGAAGCACATCCCGGAGTCCAGAGGTGACTTCCGCTTTCTCGACCCTGGGTGTCGGGAATGGGGGAGTGACAAATTGGTGAAGCTTATCCTGGAGTCTAGAGGTGACTCCGCTTTCTCGACCCTGGGTGTCAGGAATGGGGGACTAGCTATGGAGGAGACGTCCTCCAACGTGCGGTGATAAAAGAATTCACAAATAATCCTTAAAGAAACAAGGAATGAATAGCACCTACATAACAAAGTCTCGGGATCTAATCTATATCCCCTGACTCGGTGCAAGCGAAGAAAGGAAAACATATGTAATGAGAACAAGAAAACAATACGCAATCTCTTGAATGATCCCATAGCGAGGATCGACGGTATAATGTACCTACGCACACGTCCTATAATTACCTGACTGTTGTTGCTACACTAGCAGCTTATTGTGCTGGACTGCGTGTTTGACATTGTTATGCTACTTGCAAGTTGTGTTTGGTTGCTTATTGATATTGCTGTGCTACTTGCAGGATGTGCTTGGTTGCTTACTGATATTGCTATGCTACCGATGAGTGTGTATGATATCATGATGTGCTGATGTGTGGTTTACTGCTTTATCATAGCATGTAAAATTGACTTAATAATATTCGACCAAGTAGTCGTGTGGCCCGGTAACATACGGGCTTCACACGTTCATACTCAGCGTAGTTTGCTGAGTCCTTTACACCCAATTTTTTTTTCAGGTCTTGTGTCAGACGGTAACGGAGAGTAGGCAAGGGTGGCTACCATGGGGGTAGTCCACATGGCAAGACTTTTAGTAGTATGCTTTTAATGTATGGGTTGTAGTTTCTGTTTATGTTGTTGAATTAAGAACTTATGTTGTAGACTCTTGGTATTTGGTTCGTAATTCCTGTTCGTACGTGGATTTAGTTAAGGTTTAGATTCCAGTCATTCAGACCGTAACTTGGAGTTGGTAATGAGGACTGTCAACCACGTGGGTGGTTGGCGTCTGTAACACCCCCGAATAACGACGGTAGTGTGGATTTGTCTTAAAATTTGGAGTTGTGTCTAAACATAGAACCAAGTAACGAAAACAACTTGGGGTAAAATGGAAAGGCAGAAAAACAACAGAAAAGAAAAGAGAAAGGAACTGAAAGACAAAGAAAAGGTATATCAGTTTCATGGTTCAGGTTACAGGTTATGTTTCAGTTTTTCTGTTTTGGTTTTCCAGTATACAGTTTTTGGATGAAGAACTTGGGAGACATTGTTCCTTGTTCCCTTGTGTGGGTTAGTGTTAGAACCTCACCAACACACTCCATATAGAACCTAAAACAGCTGGAAGAATTAGGAGTAAGGTTAAAGAACAGTAACAGAAAACTAAAAGAATGAAACTATATTAGAGCATGTCACAGTTGTTACAGATTGAGTTTCTGTGTAAAGAGTTTCTTAGAGAGTTTGTCTAGGAGACTTAGGGTCTGTTTTTGAATTTAGAATCGTGGAACAACCACTTAGCCAAGGGGAATCAGATTGGGGGGAACTGAGATCAGATTAGAAAACAGAAAGAAAACATAAGACAATAATGTATCAGTTTCAGTTTCTTTTCGTTTTAGATTCAGTGTAACAGGTTTTCCAGAAATATAGTCCTTGTTTGCCTTGGGTGTGTTTTGAGTCAAAAGATGGATAGACTACCTAACTAAATGAGTAAGCAAGTTAAGCAAACTGAAATCAGATCAGTGAGCAAGAAGAAACAATAGAGAAAAACTGCATTAGATTGATGTTCTCAGTTTGACAGATTCTGATTTCTGTTAAGAGCTTTCAGAGTTGTGGTCCTTATTGCTTGGAGGTTTTTTTTAAGGCTAAAACTATACCAAGACGTTTAGCTAAGTTGTTAGATAACTGGGAAATAAAAAAAATGGAAGCCAGGATTATGAACCAACTGAAAAATGGGATTGAAGTTATCAACTCAGTTTCTGTTTTTTCTGTTTTTAGTTTTCAGATTTGTGTAAAGAACTTGTTGACTTGAGTTGGTTTGAGGTTAGAATCTGTATTAAGCACTTAACTAACTAGGTAACTAAACAACCTAGGAGAGACGGGAAAATCAACTGCATGAGCAACCAGAATCATAGAAGCTCAAATTCATGCTTCAGTTTTAGCAGTTGGTCAGTTTCAGTAGTTAACAAAATCTGCAACATTGACCAAGTTGCTTTGGGTTTGTTTGAGTTAAAATCTCGATTAAATACTAACTTGGTAGGCAAAATAATTGAGAGGGGGGTGTAGGTCAGTATAGAAAACAAAAAGAGAACATATCAGCTCATAAGTAAGATTCATGTCGCAGGTTTTGCAGGTCTGTTTCAGTTCTGTACAACTTTTCTTCAGAAGGTTTTTAAGGGGTGACTTGAGTGGCTAACGAACCCAAAACATACCCAATACACCTGAGGGGGGTTATAAACACTTGGGGGGAATTAGAAGTGAGCTTTACTGATTAAATGAAAGGTAGAAGAGGTGATACACAGATGATGTGTTCAGTTTGTTTTTCAGTAAATGAGGTTTCTGTATAACTGAAATGCAGATAGTGTAAGAGTGTTGGTTGGGTCTGAAAATGAGCTTAGAACCCTGCTAATGCAACTACCTAAGAGAGTAGATAGGTTGGGAGAAATTAGAAAACAATTAAATACCTCAAACAGCAAGGTTAAATGGAAGTTTAGATTTCGATAATCTGCTACCTCTTGTGACTGTTATACCCATGGGCTAAGAAGGCTGTAATGATTCGAAAATGAACCCATAACAGTACTAATATATATATATATATATAGCTAGAGGGGGAAACATTTTGGGAAGTTTTAGACTCCATTAGATACATTAAAGTTGTGATACAATAAGGTTATACACAAGAACGTTATTTCGGTTTTGGAAACGTGGTGTCACGGTATAAGTGAACTCCATAAATACATTAGGAGTTATTGTGTGGATAATGAGCTGAAAACATGGCTAATTAGTTAACGAAGGAATACATCTTAGGAAAAGTAAAACCCACCTGAGATAAACTTGTTACACGTTAGTGCTTATAATACTCTAAAGCACTAGCTAGGGGAAATGACTTAGTTAACGTGTGAGTTGGCAAGGTGAATATCCTAGGAGAAAGTTGAGCCTAGGATTAATGCATGTGAAGTTCTAAGAGTCAATATAAACTAAGCATGTGACAACATACCTAGGGAATAACATACGATACAAGTGTCGTCACATAAAATAATAAACTGACACACTGTTTTAATTACCTCTAGGACCGTAGCGAGCTCCGACCGGGACTTCGAGTGTAAGACAACTCGTGCTTTCAAATAAGGTATGGACATGTGTGGTTCGTATGTTGCCGTGTTACACGGCTTGTGTGCTGTGTGCTTTGTTTGACAATGACTATCAGACTATGCATGAAATTGGATTGCTTCTTGTGGCTTGCTTACATGCTTGTTATATATCCTTGTGACATATTACTTGCGCGCACACAGTAGTTTAGTCCCTTTCTCGTTTATAGAACTCGAGATGAACCACGACGAACTATGAAAACAAAGAAAAACTCTATAAGGGGAACTCCTCTCTAAACCATTGAGGACTACCATGACACCCACTATGGTGTCTATTCATTAATGATAATGAAGATCAAGTCTCCTTTGGTGAGACATGACGAAACACGTAGACAAAACAAAGAACTGTACGAAGAGACAAATCCTCTCTAACTTTAGAGGGCCGCTAATGACACCCACTATGGTGTCGAGATTATAATGATAATGAAACGAAAAGTACCAACTGTGAAACATGAGAACAACCCGGGAAGACAACAGCTCGGGCCGCGTGGTATGGATGATCGGGAGTTGGTATCTGCGTCAGATCCTTCGACCGTCTATGGTGGAATATGTTTTGGGTGTCCCTGGGTGACCCCACTTTCTCAGCACATCCCGGAGTCCAGAGGTGACTTCCGCTTTCTCGACCCTGGGTGTCGGGTATGGGGGAGTGACAAATTGGTGAAGCACATCCCGGAGTCCAGAGGTGACTTCCGCTTTCTCGACCCTGGGTGTCGGGAATGGGGGAGTGACAAATTAGTGAAGCACATCCCGGAGTCCAGAGGTGACTTCCGCTTTCTCGACCCTGGGTGTCGGGAATGGGGGAGTGACAAATTGGTGAAGCTTATCCTGGAGTCTAGAGGTGACTCCGCTTTCTCGACCCTGGGTGTCGGGAATGGGGGACTAGCTATGGAGGAGACGTCCTCCAACATGCGGTGATAAAAGAATTCACAAATAATCCTTAAAGAAACAAGGAATGAATAGCACCTACATAACAAAGTCTCGGGATCTAATCTATATCCCCTGACTCGGTGCAAGCGAAGAAAGGAAAACATATGTAATGAGAACAAGAAAACAATACACAATCTCTTGAATGATCCCATAGCGAGGATCGACGGTATAATGTACCTACGCACACGTCCTATAATTACCTGACTGTTGTTGCTACACTAGCAGCTTATTGTGCTGGACTGCGTGTTTGACATTGTTATGCTACTTGCAAGTTGTGTTTGGTTGCTTATTGATATTGATGTGCTACTTGCAAGATGTGCTTGGTTGCTTACTGATATTGCTATGCTACCGATGAGTGTGTATGATATCATGATGTGCTGATGTGTGCTTTACTGCTTTATCATAGCATGTAAAATTGACTTAATAATATTCGACCAAGTAGTCGTGTGGCCCGGTAACATACGGGCTTCACACGTTCATACTCAGCGTAGTTTGCTGAGTCCTTTACACCCAATTTTTTTTCAGGTCTTGTGTCAGACGGTAACGGAGAGTAGGCAAGGGTGGCTACCATGGGGGTAGTCCACATGGCAAGACTTTTAGTAGTATGCTTTTAATGTATGGGTTGTAGTTTCTGTTTATGTTGTTGAATTAAGAACTTATGTTGTAGACTCTCGGTATTTGGTTCGTAATTCCTGTTCGTACGTGGATTTAGTTAAGGTTTAGATTCCAGTCATTCAGACCGTAACTTGGAGTTGGTAATGAGGACTGTCAACCACGTGGGTGGTTGGCATCTGTAACACCCCCGAATAACGACGGTAGTGTGGAGTTGTCTTAAAATTTGGAGTTGTGTCTAAACATAGAACCAAGTAACGAAAACAACATGGGGTAAAATGGAAAGGCAGAAAAACAACAGAAAAGAAAAGAGAAAGGAACTGAAAGACAAAGAAAAGGTATATCAGTTTCATGGTTCAGGTTACAGGTTATGTTTCAGTTTTTCTGTTTTGGTTTTCCAGTATACAGTTTTTGGATGAAGAACTTGGGAGACATTGTTCCTTGTTCCCTTGTGTGGGTTAGTGTTAGAACCTCACCAACACACTCCATATAGAACCTAAAACAGCTGGAAGAATTAGGAGTAAGGTTAAAGAACAGTAACAGAAAACTAAAAGAGAATGAAACTATATCAGAGCATGTCACAGTTGTTACAGATTGAGTTTCTGTGTAAAGAGTTTCTTAGAGAGTTTGTCTAGGAGACTTAGGGTCTGTTTTTGAATTTAGAATCGTGGAACAACCACTTAGCCAAGGGGAAACAGATTGGGGGGAACTGAGATCAGATTAGAAAACAGAAAGAAAACAGAAGACAATAATGTATCAGTTTCAGTTTCTTTTCGTTTTAGATTCAGTGTAACAGGTTTTCCAGAAATATAGTCCTTGTTTGCCTTGGGTGTGTTTTGAGTCAAAAGATGGATAGACTACCTAACTAAATGAGTAAGCAAGTTAAGCAAACTGAAATCAGATCAGTGAGCAAGAAGAAAACAATAGAGAAAAACTGCATTAGATTGATGTTCTCAGTTTGACAGATTCTGATTTCTGTTTAAGAGCTTTCAGAGTTGTGGTCCTTATTGCTTGGAGGTTTTTTTTAAGGCTAAAACTATACCAAGACGTTTAGCTAAGTTGTTAGATAACTGGGAAATAAAAAAAATGGAAGCCAGGATTATGAACCAACTAAAAAATGGGATTGAAGTTATCAACTCAGTTTCTGTTTTTTCTGTTTTTAGTTTTCAGATTTGTGTAAAGAACTTGTTGACTTGAGTTGGTTTGAGGTTAGAATCTGTATTAAGCACTTAACTAACTAGGTAACTAAACAACCTAGGAGAGACGGGAAAATCAACTGCATGAGCAACCAGAATCATAGAAGCTCAAATTCATGCTTCAGTTTTAGCAGTTGGTCAGTTTCAGTAGTTAACAAAATCTGCAACATTGACCAAGTTGCTTTGGGTTTGTTTGAGTTAAAATCTCGATTAAATACTAACTTGGTAGGCAAAATAATTGAGAGGGGGGTGTAGGTCAGTATAGAAAACAAAAAGAGAACATATCAGCTCATAAGTAAGATTCATGTCGCAGGTATTGCAGGTCTGTACAACTTTTCTTCAGAAGGTTTTTAAGGGGTGACTTGAGTGGCTAACGAACCCAAAACATACCCAATACACCTGAGGGGGGGTTATAAACACTTGGGGGGAATTAGAAGTGAGCTTTACTGATTAAATGAAAGGTAGAAGAGGTGATACACAGATGATGTGTTCAGTTTGTTTTTCAGTAAAAGAGGTTTCTGTATAACTGAAATGCAGATAGTGTAAGAGTGTTGGTTGGGTCTGAAAATGAGCTTAGAACCCTGCTAATGCAACTACCTAAGAGAGTAGATAGGTTGGGAGAAATTAGAAAACAATTAAATACCTCAAACAGCAAGGTTAAATGGAAGTTTAGATTTCGATAATCTGCTACCTCTTGTGACTGTTATACCCATGGGCTAAGAAGGCTGTAATGATTCGAAAATGAACCCATAACAGTACTAATATATATATATATAGCTAGAGGGGGAAACATTTTGGGAAGTTTTAGACACCATTAGATACATTAAAGTTGTGATACGATAAGGTTGTACACAAGAACGTTATTTCGGTTTTGGAAACTTGGTGTCACGGTATAAGTGAACTCCATAAATACATTAGGAGTTATTGTGTGGATAATGAGCTGAAAACATGGCTAATTAGTTAACGAAGGAATACATCTTAGGAAAAGTAAAACCCACCTGAGATAAACTTGTTACACGTTAGTGCTTATAATACTCTAAAGCACTAGCTAGGGGAAATGACTTAGTTAACGTGTGAGTTGGCAAGGTGAATATCCTAGGAGAAAGTTGAGCCTAGGATTAATGCATGTGAAGTTCTAAGAGTCAATATAAACTAAGCATGTGACAACATACCTAGGGAATAACATACGATACAAGTGTCGTCACATAAAATAATAAACTGACACACTGTTTTAATTACCTCTAGGACCGTAGCGAGCTCCGACCGGGACTTCAAGTGTAAGACAACTCGTGCTTTCAAATAAGGTATGGACATGTGTGGTTCGTATGTTGCCGTGTTACACGGCTTGTGTGCTGTGTGCTTTGTTTGACAATGACTATCAGACTATGCATGAAATTGGATTGCTTCTTGTGGCTTGCTTACATGCTTGTTATATATCCTTGTGACATATTACTTGCGCGCACACAGTAGTTTAGTCCCTTTCTCGGTTATAGAACTCGAGATGAACCACGACGAACTATGAAAACAAAGAAAAACTCTATAAGGGGAACTCCTCTCTAAACCATTGAGGACTACCATGACACCCACTATGGTGTCTATTCATTAATGATAATGAAGATCAAGTCTCCTTTGGTGAGACATGACGAAACACGTAGACAAAACAAAGAACTGTACGAAGAGACAAATCCTCTCTAACTTTAGAGGGCCGCTAATGACACCCACTATGGTGTCGAGATTATAATGATAATGAAACGAAAAGTACCAACTGTGAAACATGAGAACAACCCGGGAAGACAACAGCTCGGGCCGCGCGGTATGGATGATCGGGAGTTGGTATCTACGTCAGATCCTTCGACCGTCTATGGTGGAATATGTTTTGGGTGTCCCTGGGTGACCCCACTTTCTCAGCACATCCCGGAGTCCAGAGGTGACTTCCGCTTTCTCGACCCTGGGTGTCGGGAATGGGGGAGTGACAAATTGGTGAAGCACATCCCGGAGTCCAGAGGTGACTTCCGCTTTCTCGACCCTGGGTGTCGGGAATGGGGGAGTGACAAATTGGTGAAGCTTATCCTGGAGTCTAGAGGTGACTCCGCTTTCTCGACCCTGGGTGTCGGGAATGGGGGACTAGCTATGGAGGAGGCGTCCTCCAACGTGCGGTGATAAAAGAATTCACAAATAATCCTTAAAGAAACAAGGAATGAATAGCACCTACATAACAAAGTCTCGGGATCTAATCTATATCCCCTGACTCGGTGCAAGCGAAGAAAGGAAAACATATGTAATGAGAACAAGAAAACAATACGCAATCTCTTGAATGATCCCATAGCGAGGATCGACGGTATAATGTACCTACGCACACGTCCTATAATTACCTGACTGTTGTTGCTACACTAGCAGCTTATTGTGCTGGACTGCGTGTTTGACATTGTTATGCTACTTACAAGTTGTGTTTGGTTGCTTATTGATATTGCTGTGCTACTTGCAAGATGTGCTTGGTTGCTTACTGATATTGCTATGCTGCCGATGAGTGTGTATGATATCATGATGTGCTGATGTGTGCTTTACTGCTTTATCATAGCATGTAAAATTGACTTAATAATATTCGATCATGTAGTCGTGTGGCCCGGTAACATACGGGCTTCACACGTTCATACTCAGCGTAGTTTGCTGAGTCCTTTACACCCAATTTTTTTTCAGGTCTTGTGCCAGACGGTAACGGAGAGTAGGCAAGGGTGGCTACCATGGGGGTAGTCCACATGGCAAGACTTTTAGTAGTATGCTTTTAATGTATGGGTTGTAGTTTCTGTTTATGTTGTTGAATTAAGAACTTATGTTGTAGACTCTCGGTATTTGGTTCGTAATTCCTGTTCGTACGTGGATTTAGTTAAGGTTTAGATTCCAGTCATTCAGACCGTAACTTGGAGTTGGTAATGAGGACTATCAACCACGTGGGTGGTTGGCGTCTGTAGCACCCGAATAGAGTAGGAACCGCTGCGTAGACATCTCATGTTACCATTAGGCGCGTTGTTTGATTGTTGGTCGTTATTCGGGGGTGTTACACTATAAGTTCATAAATTTGTTATTTATGTCATTAAATTTGATCAAACCTCCTAATATGGTCTATGTTGACCCAATAACTTTCGGTTTGACCAGAAGTTGATATAATTGCAGTTTGACCCCCATAGTTTTCATAAATTACATTTTTGTCTCAAAACTTTGTTAAATTCTATAGAATTCATAAAATAAGGTTTTAAAGCCGAATTTTCGGCTAATGCCTGTAGTTAACCCTTAGAATTATTTTAATTACCGAAAAATCCTTATATTAATTCGGTAATGTTAGTTAACATTTTAAATTCATTTTAAACCTATTTTAAACTTAATAAACATAAGTTAAATGGCCTAAAAATACATGGCCTTATTACAATAATTAACATAGAATATAATTACACATAAAAGTCATAAAAACTATATTGTTTACGGTTTAATATACAGTTTTCCTTTAATGTTTCCTAAAATCATTTAATTGATTCCTATGACATTATGTGTCATCTAAACCTCATATTATCAACTAAAAATGTTATAAAACATTATAATACATAGTTAAGTCTTTTAAGACCATGTTTGGTCTTGGTTTTACTTCCCTTGCCCCCATATATTTTATAAATTATGTTTTTGACCCATAATTAATTTCCTTGACCTTATAGGTCATTAGCACACCAAACTAACCAACCAAAAATGTTATTAAACATTTTAATACATAATTAAATTAGATGATCCTATCTAAACCCACGACTTGTATATATGTATACAACAAACTACCATGAAAACCATATTATATCATAAGGCAAGTATTACTCACCTAGTTTTGATTTTTCCCAAACTTCCAAGCACTCCAAACAATCCTTTAGGCTCTCGGCCTGATTGTTAACACAGCATCTAAATTAGTTTTTTTTAATGCTAATCCTTTAAGCTTAATATATTCATCATTGTAGTAAGGACACTTACTTTAGTATACATATTCTTGGGTCTGTTTCTCTTACGGTTATGCATGGAGTTTTCCATGGATTTTTCCAGCAACATTTCATGCAAGAATAAGAGCATAGGTTAGCCATATGAGCAAGGTTATTAATGGTGGATTTAAGCTTGGAAAATACATGTTATTTACCTTGATTTGATGCTGATTTACAAGGTCATTCACGCCTGGTTTTAGTGGGCAAAAGGAGGTGTTATACTAGTGTTTATACCAGCACATGTATCCGGTAAAACAATGAGGAAAGTAGTAGTATTTCCTTACCGAGGTGGATGGAAATGAGGCCTCTTGCATGGGTATTGCTACTGTATGATGTATGGATATTTTCCCTCTGTTTTATACGTGTAGAAAGCAAAAGAAAAGCTCAGTACAAGCTGGGTTTATTGCCGGTTGAACAGAGGTATAAATGGGGAAACTTCTTACCGTAAGTGGCTGAGAATGGAAGGCTTGTGCTGGGTCTTTTTTTTTTCTTCACAATGATGGTTGTTTCCTCTGTTTTGTACGTGAAGAAACAAGAAGGAGAAGCTTATATATAGCTGGGGTAACTGGTAGTATATTACCGGAAGTAAAGAAGATAGAATGGCTAGTTTTCTAGCATGTTTTTACCTTAAGAAGCTATAGGTAATAACTCCCTTTTTTTCTTCTGTTTTCAGGCGTGAATTAGTGCTACTTCAAGCTCCAACCTAGCTTGTTTGCTGAGTAAAAATGGGGATGGTGAGTCCCTCTGTTTTCTGTACGTAAAGAGGGCAAAGGAAGAGCTTATAGAGCTGGGACAATCTGGGAAGAGAACCGGTAATGGAGTGCATGGAGTTTACCTTGTTTAGCTAGTATATTACTTCCTTCCCTTCTCTGATTTTTCCACCGTAACACAACACTACTTCAAGCCCAACTCAGCCTTAGTTTGTTGGATGTAAAATGGAGATGTTTAGCTCTTTGAAGAGAGGAGAGTAAGAGGAGGAAAATGGGCATTTTTAAGCCAAAAATGCTTACCTAGAGAAGTAGATAGCAGCCATGGAAGGTTGGAGTTCCTCTCTGTTATGCGCAGCATGGAAGAAGCTGGAGCTGCTACGGTTGGAAGATGAAGAACGATTCTGAAATGAAAAAAAAAAAGAAACTGGCTAATGATGTGGTAAGTATAGATTGGGCAAAGAAGTCAAGGTGGGAAATTTACTCTGCAGGAATTGTCGGTTAAACAAGTGGTAGTAATTGTACGATGGGAGAAGTTTGATCGATTGGATAATATATTATATCACATTTGAACTGAAATGAAACTCACAATCGGTGGCCTTTTTTTTCTTTTTGCAGGTTGTTCAAATGGATAAGGTGGTTAGTACGGTGGGAAAAAGAAGATTGATGTGGTTAATATATATAATATGTATATATATATATCATAAGCTCATGTTGGGTGTGACTTCGGTAGTCTTGCAGGTTCTGCAATAGGATAAGGTTGATCACATTAAACCAACGGTAATGAATGCACAAGTGGGAAGAGGTAGGATTATTAGTTTATTTATTTAATATAGTGAAGTATATCAATTGTCACTTTATTAAAGCATAGGTGGTGAGTAATATATACTTGCAATTGGTACGGTAATGTGCTGGGTAATAAGCATTATACTGGCGGAATAATATGGCCAAGGTCAAGGGAAAATGTTGACCATAGACAAGATTAAGTGATTAAATGTTATTTTTGCACTACTTGGTAATTATTCACAAGGCAATGCGCATATTTTTTGGTTATTTTGAAAAACTTGGTTTATACATTTTAATGTGGTACATTATGTCACATTAGTATTTTTAAGGGTATTCGAGACCCTTAAATTAAATAGAATTCATATTGGAGACAATCCCACAAAAATGTGTTTTAAGGAAGCTTAGTGCACATTTTATGTTCTAGTGCGTTTCTGAGCTTGGTTTCCTTTGGAAACAGTTTTAATATGTTCATTTATGAGTTATAAGGCTCAGGTTAAAATTTTAGAGCAAACAGAGTTCGTTTGGGTATTTAGTCACCCTAAAAGGTCAAAGGGTGTAATTCTTGTTTTCTGTTAAACTTTGTTGTGTTTACTTTATTTTTAAGGCATGTTTAGGCCTTAATTTAATTGATTATATGTTTAATCAATATTTAATTAAGTAGGGGTATTTCAAGGTGTGTTAATATGGCCAATAGGAAAATGTTTGGGATGAAAAGTCATGATTGTCATGTTTTCTTGCAAAGTGTGATGCCTATAGCTTATCGACATCTTCTTGATCAAAAAGTGTGGAAGCCAATTACTGAGTTCTTCCTTTTTTCAAGGATTTGACATACGCATCGCTTTCAGAGACTAATATGCAAAGATTAAATGGTCAAATTCCGGAAAACTTAAGCAAATTAGAAAAAAATCCCCCCCCCCCAAGCTTTTTTGACTCAATAGAACGTCTCCCAATCCATCTTGCGCTTGAAGCGACTTTATGTGGTCCAGTGCAGTATAGATGGATGTATCCATTTGAGAGGTACATTTTATATGTGCTCATGTAAGATACATTTTATTGTAAAATCATGTTATGCTAACTATACGTATTTGTAATCAATCAATACAATAGGTGTTTAGGGAAACTGAAAAGGTTCATCAAAAATAACAACAAGGTTAAGGGATCGATTCACAATGGATACCTTATGGAAGAGATCACCAAAGTCACAAAGTTTTACTTCGTTGATGATGGACAAACGTACTCATACGAGCTTGGTAGAAACAAGGTGAATGTGCATGACGTTGTTGACAATCTAGAAAAATTATTTGTTTTCTAGATGTTGGGAAAACCAATTGGAATAGGAACAAGAAGAGTGCTGACTGCCCATGAGTTAGATGCTGATCAATCTTATGTTCTTCGGAATTGTGCAGAAATGAAGCCTTACTTTGAGTAAAAAAACTTGTCTTAATTGTATTCATCTGTTTTGGTTGTCCATTGTTGTGTTAACACTTGAATTCGTATATGTGATAGAATATATGAGCATGAACTACAGCAAGCAGAACCAACACTAAACAAGGAGACTATAAACCTTAAGATAGAAAGGGATTTTCCACTTTGGTTTCATTCTTATCTGAGTGTCTACGTAATATATTGAGTACTTAGCTACGTACACAATTATATATATATATATATATATTGATTTTTTATGTGTTACAGTCAAATGATGTTTCCACACCAAACTAATTTATTCATAGTTTGGCACAAGGTCCATTGAACGTGGCAATATCCTACTCGGTATTCTATGTAAATGGATATTTCGCATAGAATCTCATTCACAAGATCAAACAACATACAACTGTGGTGTTTGCATTTGCGGGACAAACTATAGTGACTCAGAGTATGACTTTTATGGGGTGTTGAAAGAGATTATTGAATTAGAGTATAATGCATTGCCCGTGAAGAAAATTGTAATGTTTAACTGTCATTGGTTTGATCCGGAAAAGAGAAGAGTGCAAGCACATACTTGATATAAGCTGGTTGACATTAATTATACAAGGCAGTTTGACAAGTACGAACCGTTTGTGCTAGCTGATCAAGTTTCTCAGGTGTATTATTGCTCATACCCATCAAAGAAGCAAGATAGGAAAGATTGATGGGATGTGTCTGAGGTGAAAGCGAGAAGTAGTTTGAATATGCATGACTCATCAACAAATGAGAAAGAGGTTCAACCACTGCAAGATGAAACCGTAGATCATGTGGTGTTATCACCTGTAGTTGATGAAGATGAAACATTCGTTTTAGTGGACACACCAGATATAGAAAATTAACCACTAAATGTACATACAACTACTGCAATGTATGATAATATAATATTATTTTGGTTAATTTGTTAATAGATGAAATAGTTATTTGATTACATATTATAACTACTTTGATGTTTGTCTTGGCAATTCATAGTGATGGCAGGTGGTAGGTTTTTTTTTTTTAATCAGGCTAGCCGTTTGGCCAAAGTAGAAGTAGAGGAACCACTTCTACTGCCCTAGACGATTCTCATCAAGCTTTAGATCACGTAGCAAGATCCAGCCAAGGGTCCCCGTCGGATCCTGCATGCCCCCTCCTTCCAAAAGCCTTTCAACACGAGCACCGATGGGGACCCCTTACTACGACACTCATCCTTGTAGTCAGTTCACTTCTACTATGGTCTTTGATTTGCAGCCAGTGGATGAGAGACGTTGCTCCACACCTCCTCCACAACAGCCTACTCCTCAAACCCTGATCACTCTACACCTTCACTTCTAGATGATTCACCATTTGACACACTGTGTAGCTTATAAGCTTCGCATGCTATCGGTGTTAATCCTCACGTCTTCAACACTATTAGTGATGGGTAAGTACTACTGAATAAATACAAACTCAATTTTAAAATATGGTTTGTTTATTATATATACGCTAATTGTAAATTTGTGACATCCTATAATTATAGGGAGTTACTGTCTTCAAACGAAGTTTCCGGTGCACTACTTCACTGTTTTGAGACAAGATGGTTCCCCAAGGTCATACGTGGGAAGCGTTAGGTGAAGATGGTCATCAATTTTACTTTAATGAGTTCAAGGTACTTAACCATTAAATTTTCTATAACTTGTATTTTTTTCTTTGTTTGTTAAGTTTTATTTAATCCAATTTTCTAATTTATGCAGAAGAACTTTCATTGGGATCCTTAGTTTGAGAGTGTGGTGTATGGCATATTCTGCCAAAAGTGCAGCAGACGATATTCAGACACACTTTGCAAGATGAAGAGGAAAGTCGAAGATGAGATCTGGCAAGCATGTGTACAAAAATGGAAGACATTAGAGTTCAAGTGCATTAGCGAGGTTAACTCTCGCAACCGCAAGACTGAGCATACACCAGGAGGTGGTTTGTCTACCCATGCATGGGGATCACACTCGATTAAGGAGCATAAGAGGGTTCTGGTGAATTTTTTGAATTTGTAAAGTTTTAAATTTGGTTTGATGGTATTAACTCTTCCACATGTGTCGGAAATATGATACATATTTTTGAATAATGCAGTTGTTAAGTGAATCTGTGACTATGCGTGTGAACATGCATGAGTATGATTATGAGTGTGAATGTAACTTATGAGTTGTGGTTGTTATTTGCTTTTAATCATGCGCATTTTGCGCTATATATGTGGGAAAATGTAAAAAATAGGGGAGGTTATGTCAAAATATTTCTAGAAAGTTTAATTATATCTAATTTAATTAACTGTTTTATTATTAGACTAAGAAAACCGGTGTAGAGCCTGATGCTTACACACTATTCATACCCACTCATTCGAGTAAGGATGAGCATGACAACAGTGTGTCAGTGTGCGCTAAGGCCGAAGACATTGTTGTAAGTGCTTTTACATCTCTTTTAAACATTTGTATTGCATTCAAATTTATTGAATAACTAAGAGTGTGAAATATCATTGTTTTGTGACCATGAAGCCTAAATACGAAGATCGGTTTGATGCTGCCACCCAAGAGTTAGGCACTTCAGATCATCCAACAACTCAGACCACAGACGTTGACTCTAACCAGATTTTCTATAAGGCTGTTGAAGGGAAATCGAGAAAGCAGAGGGTACGGTGTGGGCAGTGTAGCACCATAGTATTTCCCTGACTCATTCCACAACACCGACACTAACTCACGTGCTACCAGCTACGACCAGTGTAACACCCCATCCAAAGCCAATCGTGGTTATTGCAAAACTGAACACTTAATCGAATTCGTCGCAGCGGAAATAACAAACACCTGGACCTTGCCACGGTCTGATCGTTAGAATATACCGGCCTTATCAATTACAACACTTATCCAAAATAGACAACCGATCCAAATATCACCATCCAAAATACCACCAACCAACCGAGTACCAGTAACTAAGTCATAATCACAACCTTACATCAGTTTAAATATAAACAGACGGGTGCACAAGCGCAACCCGTACTCAAAATAAACAACCCATCCTAAGACTAACCGCTCCTACTCTCGTGGTGCGTCCTCATGGGCCTCTTACCTGCAAGTGTAAAAACAGCCCCCAAAGGGGGTCAGCACGAATGCTGGTTGAAATACCCCTAACCTTTAAAGCATAATTAAATGATCTATTAATGATCTAAGATGATTAATAAACATCTAAATATTACTGGGGAACAATCTAAAGATCTCAACAAGGCAAAACATGCCTTAAGATCGGTAAAGCCCAAAAAGGTGCTTTAAGACACCATAAAGATTGTATGACCTCAGATAGGATCCAAAGTGGATTCCTAAGTATTATAATGAAGTAAGGAACACAAAAAAACCATTATCAAAGAAAACTAAGCTCAGAAACACCTTGCAACACAAAATGTGCACTAAAACTCCTTAAAGCACATTTTTGTGAAGTTGTCTTCTAAATTGATTTTAAATGATCTTAAAGGTTATAAATACCTTTAAATATGATATTATATCACATTATATCATATTAGGAATTTAATTCCAAATTTTACAAATTTTTACAAATTTAATATTAAAATATTAATAAAACCCTAAAAGAGGGCCCGCAGGAGTCAATATTGACTAAGATTGGTCAAGAGGTCAAAGTTGACCCCTTAGACCATGTAAGTTCGACATTTACAGCAAGAGAGGCTCCATGTAGCCACATGTAGACACAATAAACAATACACCAACATATCTCCATAATTTAGGGGCTTCTTTTGCCTTTTATTAGTTTATACACCACCTTTTACTCCATTATTTGATTCAAATTGCACAAATTCGTGGGAGCCTCTCCTTTCCCTTCAATCAGCCGACTCCTTGCCCCATCCTTATCCCCTTGATGAGTCACCTCCAATTATGAGACAATAAACTAATCAAATTAGCATTTTCAATCAAATATTAGCCATTCTAGTCACTCTCTCTCCTAGCTGCATTCAATTCGGTGAAGCAGCTCCTCCAAGCTCTCCCAAGCTCTCTCAACCGAACTTCTTCAGTTGGGAAGGTAAACCTAACTTCTAAGCTTCTAATTAATGGTTTAAGGCTTGTTTTTGGCTCTTTTTCTTCATCTCTTGGCCACCTATGCTAATATCTCGTGACTAATCAGTTCCTATGGCTTATTCTCAGTGTTCTAAGGTTAGAACATCAATCAAATTCGAATGAAACAAGTTTAGAGACCAAGGTTGCTCTAAATCTCATTTTAAGGTAAAAACATACCTTAAGCTTCTCTACTCTTCATCCGATTTTCTTCCTCTGATTTTTATGAGTTTATACACTCATAATCTTCATATTTACATGTTCAATCAGTTGGCTAGCCATTTTGAGCAAGGGTGGCCGAGATCCAAAGGAAATACCCTCTTTTAAGGCATTTTTCCAAGGTAAAACCTAATAACAAGAGAGCTTGTTGTGATCTAGCTATTTCCTATGTCAATATGGTGGATCTAACACCTTGTGGTGTGTTTGATTCAGGTCGAAACCATCTTGAACTCTCCTTGCATTTTTTGGTGATTTTTGCCTTAAATCTTACTTTAATTATTCCTTATGGTAAAGCTCAAGCTTGGAGTGTAACCATATCTTGTTTTTATGTATTAAACATGTCTAAATCATGTGGTGATTTTTCCTACAAGAGGCCGAGAGCATACAAGGATAAATCAAGGTATAAACACCTTAAATCTATGATTTTTATAATTTTTAAACTTATATATTATTATTGCCGAGAGTGAAATCTTAATTAAGGGTCATATTGACCTAAAAATGGAAAAAAAATGACTAAGATAAATTAAGCTAGTCATTTAAGAGATTTAATTAGCATAATGGTCAAATTATGACATTATATGGAAAAATAATTAAAGCAAAGTGAGGTCGTGAGTATGTATTATATTTTGAGACATTTATTGTGTAATTTATTTTGCAAGTTCAAGGTTGTAATAAGGCCATGTCATTAGGCCATTTTTATTTAAGTTTATAAGCTTATTTAGTTTTATTTATGCTTATAATTAAATTTCGGGTCAAACGGTAATTACTAACAAAGTATTAGGCCGAGAGCTTAATTTAGAGAAATTTAGGGTTTTTAAATGAATTTAATAAAAATGATAACATTTTATAAAGTTTTGGGTCAAAATTGTAAAAATAGAAAAGTATAGGTTAAGCTTGGTAATTACCGAAAGGTTTGGGTCCAATTTGGTATTAGAAGTCAAAGTTGACTATATAGGAGACTTTGACCAAATTTGGAGAATTTTTGAAATTTGAAATATAACCTTGAATTAAGATAAGTGTTAATTTGTAAAAGATTTATAAGAGATGGGGCTAAAGTGTGATTTCCGAAAGCTAGGGGTACTAAATGGAGTTTAGTACAAACCTTAGGTTATTAGGAATTTTTAGGAATTTATTTGGTTAAATTTGGAGTTTATATGAATTATATAAGTATAATATAAGATATTTTATGATATTGTTACAAATGGGTAACATATGTGGTAAAACCAAGATTTGGAGAAAATATAAGGTTAGGAATAATGTTTATAACCTTTTGGTATAGTTTGGTGATTTTTGGAATTTTATATAAGGTTTTATAAAGACTTATATATAATATATGGTTTTGATGATATTAGAAAACTATATGTTATAAAGAGGAGAATTTGGTGAATATAGAAAGTTAAGTGGTGGAAAGATAATTAGAATAGGGTTCGGCTATTTAAAAAAAAAACTATAGGTTATGATTATTTTAAGGATAAATGAAATACCCCAAACTTAAGTATAGTGATTAAGATAATTCTAATCCGTATTTAAGAGCCTAATAATGCTAGAGTAATATTGGTAAGGAAAAATAAATCCTAAAGAAATAAATAAACGCTTAAAAAGCGGAAAACGCTAAATAAGCGTTAAATAGCCATAGGAGGTATGAGACCTCGGTTAGCGTATTATATGGATTCTAAAGGTTTAATAAGACCTAAATAATGTATGGGAACGATTCCCGAAGAAAACGGATCCAAGAAATGTATTAAAACGCTAAAAGAGCTTTAGCGCACGTTTTTCGAGGAAACCTGAAAACGTGACTTTAAGTGGTCAAACAGACCCGTAAAAATTGTGAATCATTAAATAATCATTATTAAGCATGTATGAGAGCTTAATAGCCAATAAAATAATTAGGTGAGAGAATTCCGGAAAACGGGTCCGGTTAGTAAAAACTGTAACAACCGGGAAGTAGTGGGGTAACATTGTAATAAAAGAAAACTTGTGTGTCCACTTTTGTAAATAAAAAGCAAAAATTTGAGTGAGTGTGTGTGTGTGATCGGTAGCCCCCTTTCCCTCACACTCTCTTTACTTCTCTAATATGCTAAAGGACAACAATAAAGTAAAAGCAAATAAAACACTCTCTCACCTCACTCTCTCATTTCCCTCATCTCTCTCTCTTCTTCCTTATCCCCATCGACTTCTCTCTCTTCTCCCTCCTATGCTAGGCGATTTTTGAAGCTCCAAGAAGCTCCAATGGCTTCTCCACTTTGACTCCATGCTCCATCTCCATGTGAGCCCCAAATGCAAAAATAAATACATATTCTTGCTCCCCTCATCATCCTCTACACTTCCCTCTTTTTAAAATTCCAAAATGATGAAGTTCATTTTCGTGGGTATACCCCATTGGTGAAGAAAATAGCATCAATGTGTAGCTTGGGGTTCCCTCTCTCCATCAAGGTAAAAATCTACATGAAAAACTCATGTTTTCTCCATTTTGTTTCATAACCGATTTTTACCTCCTTGTAATACTCCATTTTCTCTCTCTCCTTTGAGCATAAATTTCACCTTGCAATGGTGGTGGATTCTCCTTCTTGAACCAAGGGCTAAAGCCCCTCCTAAAACACTCCAAAGGTAAACCCTAGAATTTGTATTCTAAACACTCCAATGAATTAGTGTTAATTTAAGGGTTAGCATTTTAATTGCACTTATTTTGTGTACATTGGGTGATGGGAATGGAGTTTGGCAACTCCATTCCCCATGTAGCCAATTTTGAGGCAAGAAGGGAAGAAGGAGGAAAAATGTGAAAGAAAGAAGGGAGTATAAGCTCAAGGTAAGAGCCCTTTCCTAATGTTAAATTCAATTGCATTAGAGTAATGGGAATGGGTAAAATATTTAAAGAACCCAAAACCTTATACTAGTATTGAGAATTGTGAAGTTTGAGTATTTAAGAGCAAGTATGTGGATTGTAGGCCTTAGAGCCAAATAATGGTATATGAGTATGGTATTGTGGATTGAGGAAATATTTGTGTATTGGGATTTTCTATGTGTGCTGGTAGAACCCTTGTACGGGTATGGCTAGAATAGGCATGAATTTGGTGAGAAGGTGTATGTGTGGCTAAGTAAGAAAAGTAGCTGAGCTATGGCAAAATTTTGGTAGGAATATGTACAATTATGGGTGACTTGGTGAATGGGAGAACCAAGGTGTGTATGGAAGTTAGTGGAGATATTTAGTAACTATGGATTGGTACTTGTAGTATGAGGATGTGAAAGTGTAAAATCTGTAGCAAGAAGTAGTATAATGCATTGGAGGAAGTAGGAGAAACTAGGTGTGCTTGGAGAGCCTAAAGTGTGAAGTAAACCACTTTGTAACAGATTTTGAAAGGAGCTAGATAATGGGAAGGATTGAGTGGAAGGTAATGTAATGAGGATATTAGTAGTGGTATTGGTAGTAAGAGTATTGAATGATAAAGGTTAGGTTGAAAATCTGTAGCATTTGAGGAAAGAGCAAAATCTGTAACATTGGTGAAATGGGAACTAGTATAAGTGTTGAGATGAAATGAGAAAATATTGAGTAAGTTGTGTAAGAATGGAGTAGCAAGTTTGGAGAATGAATTGAGGTGATTTAGAGCATCCAAATGAGTGGTAAACATGTGGGGAAGTATTGGTAAAGATTGGGGAAGTAATGGGTAAATAAATCAGTTGAAAACAGATTTTAAAACTGAAGTACTGGGCCGGACCGGACTTGCGACCGGACTTGCAAGTTCGGTCGAGCCCAGATTTACAAAGACGGGAAACCTTCTGGAATCGACCGGACTTGCGACCGGACATGCAAGTTCGGTCGGACCAGAAAATTCTCCCGTCTGAAACCTTCTGGAATGGACCGAACTTGCAACCGGACTTAAAAGTTCGGTCGGCCAGAAAAATTCCCGTAATGCAAGCTACTGGAATGGACCGACCTTGCGACCGGACTTGCAAGGTCGGTCGGGCTAAAATTTTCAAATACGAAACTTACTGGAATTGACCGACCTTGGGACCGGACTTGCAAGGTCGGTCGGCCCTGGAATTTTTACACGATGTAGCCTACTGGAATGGACCGGACTTGCAAGGTCGGTCGCAAGTCCGGTCGAGTCAAAAAAAAATGTTTTAATTATATGATTATAGTAATCATATATACATGTATATATGCCTATATACACATAAGTATATATATGTAGTAATACACCATTAATGAAGTAGTAATGGTAAGAAAGTAAGTAAATGAGTAAGGAAGCAAGCTTAAGAAGTAATAAGGAAGAGAATGGTTTTGTAACCAAGTATGAATGTAAAGGAGTAGTAAGTAAACATTGAGAATATCAATGAAGGAGTAAGTTAGATCAATAATAAACCATTGATCGTACTACTTCATGTATGTATAGGAATCCAATAGTTGATCCTCGAAGGAGCCGGTAGTGCGGATACAACGGTGAACGGTATGATTTCTTCATGCTCTGTATCCTAACCTGGTTACCCCGATTTGTGTGCTTATGTGATCACCAATAAGATAAATGCACGAATCGGACTTATATTGCACTTAACTGTGTTTGAACTATTTTGTTCTGGTTGTATCTTCTTGAACAATTAGTTTGTATAATTCATGAAATGATTGAATGGAAATGAGAAGTATGTGTAAGTATTGTGTACTTGTGTATCGTATGTATGTATGGAAGTGAAGTACTGACTTCTACTAATTCCTAACAACCCAACTCCTAACTTGAGTAATGAGTAAACTGGAATGAGTAGAAGTCCGATATAGTTTCGGCCACGCGTGAGGATAAGGAAACACAAGAGGTTGGATCCGAATCCTGGCTGTAATCTTTTCCTTGGACCAATTCCCTTGAATGGGTAGCATCCTGGATTAGTGGGCCACCCTAAAGCCCGGTGGTGGGATGTAGTAATCCCTGCCCGGAGGTCATACCGACTTAACTGGAAGTAAAGTATGTAAGAAGTAAGTATTGTATGTGTATTGGTCTTGACTATTGTAAGTCATTGACCGGAAGTAAAAGAGTATCGAACATCCGATTAACCCAGGTGGGTAATGAATAGGGCTGGCAAAACGGGTTGGCGGGTCGGGTTGAGCTTAACCCGAACACGACACGATTAATAAACGGGTCGACACGAACACGACCCATTTAATTAATCGGGTCATGTACATCAACCCGAACACGAATATACTTCAACCTGACCGGACCCGTTTGACACGATTAGTTTTTCGTGTCAACCCGATTAACCTAGTAAAACTTGACTAATCTGATATTGATGTGCGACTATTCTCTCAATTCAAAATCCAAAATCCAAATATGGTTTGGATTTTGACGTACTATTTTTCCTTGTCATAAAGATTAAAGAGCACTATTACAACAATATAATTTAAAATTCAATGGGTTGAGTAAAAAAATTAAAATTCAATGGGAATTGGGATGTCATCATGTGCCGATTTGGGTGTTTGGCTGTGTGGTTGGATAAAAGAGGAGAGTAGGTGCTGTAATTTTAATCGGTAATGGGTTTGGATATGTATATATATATATATTCAACTTAAAAGTTAAACGGGTTGGCGGGTTACACTAGTTCGACCCGAACCCGACCCGATTATTAAACGGGTCAACCCGGACACGACCCGTTTATTTAATCGTGTCAAATTATAAAACCCAAACCCGTAAATTTCGTGTCGGGTTCGTGTTGGTCAAACGGGTCGTGTTGAAATTGCCAGCCCTAGTAATGAAGCTAACTGGACCTGTGTATGTAATGGAGAATTGTATCTCCGTATTGCGTATCGGATATGTAATGGGTATGTACTGCGTATGTGTAACCCGAAGGATGGTAGGTAAGTATTGGTTGACTTGTATTGTCTTCCAAGCATGTATCGTACTGTGTGTATGTATGTATACTTGTGTAGTATTGTAGTATCGTGAATGAAAGCATGTATGTATGTATGTATGAATGTATGTATTGCAAAAATGAATTGCATGTATTCGACCAAATGGTCGGCGTACCCTCGCTAGTACGCGGGGTATGCGGTTATCATATTCAGCGAAAGCTGACCCCCTCGGGGGAACGTTTTTAGTGTGCAGGTACCCGGAGCGGATACGGTCAAGGTAAGAGACCGGTGGCGCGCCTTGTAATTAGAAGTATCTAGTTTGTGAGGAATGGGTAGCAGATTGATTCCTAGTAAGTGTGTATGAATTTGGGAGAAGTACTGTATTGATTTTGGAACCTAGTAAACTCGGTATGCGTAGCGTATTATCTTGTACGGAGTTGTGGAGTATTGTATTGAATGAAGTACGGTATTGAATGGAGTAATGTATCGAATGGAGTACTGTAGTATTCAGTATGCAATGAGAGCATGTATTGTATTAAGTAGTACTCGGATATTCCGGTCCATCAGACCGATGTTGTATGTAGCAGTAGTAGCCTTGTTAGTCACGTGGGTGACTAACGGCATTGTATCACCCGATGTATGTAAGTATGTATCCGCTGCGTGACTCGGGAAGCACGGGGAGATTGGACGGTAATGATTGAATTAATAGAAGGGGTGTTACAAAAAGTGGTATCAGAGTGAAGTATCGCTCTGATGACTGGAAATACTGAGTTAGGAATACCGAGTTAGGAATTAGAAGCTTAGGGCTAAGGGCTGAGTGTTAGCATTAGATATGCTAGTAGGAACTACCGGTGAGTACCGGATACCTACAATACCAGTCCCGCCCGCCGCAAACCCCATTGTATAACTTGGGAAAGGACGCCAGAGAGAAGAAAAGCCTCCTCATACTCGGGGAAAACCCGATCTGGCAGTTGTGAAGCAATCACGCAGTAAACAAGAACCGACGTATGGTAGATTCCGAAAAATGGAAGACCCGGAAGTGGATCCCGGGTGAATAACAATAGCCGCACTTAATAGCGGTAGTATAAACACTCCAACCACAAGGAGGCTATAACTTGCAACAGCATGGGGTGACATGCTTAGCAGTCGCAGAACCTAGCTAAACAACCAGCAACAGGAAAAGAAGCACTAACCGTGCAACGAAATGGAAACAGGAGCAGTAATGAAACCCGAGACACAAGTCTACGGGACAACAGTAATAGCCAAGCAACACCACCAACGGTGAGCTAGCTGGCTAAGGACATAGTCGGGAGTGACTGACTCCAAAACTACAACGCCAAAAAGGTTACAAACCTGGCCAACATAGCTCAGACAACTACAAGAATATTCACAAGATATAATCTGACGTAACTACAACTGTAGTGCCTAAACCAAATCAGGCTTAGTAACCACAACAAACGTATGGGAATAAGCAACAAGGAACAACACAACCAAGTCAAAGGGGAAGCTCCAAGGATTGGAGAAGTACCCTGATCAATGACAGCTATGTCAAACTCACTGAGAAGTTACTCAGAAGAGTGATTAACCCAAGTAAATGATCAACAAGATCAAAGGAAGAGTAAGCAAGATTACCAATTATGAATGGAAACCATACCGTGATCGGTATAGAATTACCCAAAAACCACCAGTACCACGCACTTGCCACGGCAAGTGCAGTAAGGGCAGAAATATGTAAAGGAACTCTAACACACCACAGGTACATAGTAATGTACCGTGGCAACAAGAAGAAACTACAGGATCACACATCCTAACAACTAGGAGTATGGAACCTTGGAAAGGCCTGACGGCCTGACCATTACTTTAACCTCATACCAGTCAGCATGAAGATAGACTTGGTCAAGACCTTAAGCATGGCTGTGCCATGGGAGATTTCTCTTGACACTGAACCATTGTTTTCAAACCCGAATCCTTCTTTCGAAACCACAACTTCTTTTAAAAACCTTGGATTTTAAAAACCAAATCAACAGAATTACGGTGAGTATCATGGAATGATACAAGAGGAGTTGACAATAGAATACTTCACCTAGGCGTGTGACGAACACTACGAGTGTACCTAATTACGGGATGTGGGACAACCGCACTCCGAAGGAGCTTGCGGGCCTGACATATAGTTGGGTAAGTGGTAACGTATCAACATGGTACCCCACGTATGTATACAGGTAGTGTACGAAACACGGGAAGTAGTCGACTCCGTTCTACGGACCATCAGTAAGTTCAAACCAGAACAACTGGACACCTCAGACAATTAGGCATAAAGAAACTTAGAGAATTCATCTGAAGATAAGGATAAGGACTAGGAAGTGCAGAGAGCACAGACTAGTCGGTATGGACAATGGATATGTCTCAAGGACATCAAGCGAATATATGACCGCTGGAAAGTATACCCCGCCTAACACAGCAAGGCCACTGCCTAAACATGAGCACTATAATGCTCGACAAATGGGATGGAACTCCCAAGAGCAATCACGAGATTACCATGAAGTAAAATCCATCATTGAAGGGAATATTAAACCTAGTCTCAAGCGCTAGGAGCAAGTATAAACGGTCTACCCAACGACGGGAGACGTTATAAATCAAAAGGGAATAGCTTAATACAACACCATAAGACGGTATATAGGACAACACATGTCATAAACATCAGCCGGATGTAACGGCGTGATCCAACGGCACCCAGGAGCAATCCTTGAAGGGTGTCTGAGATAACAGCAGTTGAACAAGTGTCTTGATAAGAGCACGGAAGCTAGAACAAATATTCGGTTAGAACACCGAAGGGATTTCACTTAACAGGAAATACCCTAAATTAGCATCAACTTGCCTAAAGGGTCCCCTATGAACGGAAGCGTGATGTCACGACTTACCATGGAGCCTAGTAATACCTCTAACCTACGGGGTATACATGGAGTAGAAACATGTGTAAGCAGCTTGCGAAGAGCATAGCTTGCAGCAATAAGGCTTAATGGCCACAAACCAAATACGTTGTGTAAACTGAAATGGTTGCAAACCACACCAGTGGATAATAAGACTTACAAGAAATATTGTCCCATATGACAAGAAATCAACAACTGGACCACCAATTTAAACCCAACCTCTTGAGTGGATTGGAGTAATGGTCAACTCAGCGTCACTGTCACTAGAGCATCAGTCTAGTATGCAGTTGACAAGCTTTAACTACTTTCATGCCTTCTGTAGCAATGATAACACAGGGGCATAGAAATCGGGATAAATGCCAACATTGGCCTAGTCCACGTCTGGACACTACGGAAACTCGAGGAAAGTACCCCTCGTTAATCGAAGACCACCAAGGTGGTGAAGACGTGAACCCTTAGAAGGGGCTTCCATCTACTATAACAACAAAACTTGCGTATAGATACTGCCAAGAGACAACGAATAAGGAAGTGAGATTTCCAACCCACCACGCCTACGAGAGGCTGTGGACTGTAGAAGCACATCGCTTAAGAGCATTGAAGCTCGAAGGAGTAAGCATACTCCTTATGCACCCAATCATGTGGTGAACCATTGTATAAATACTTACATGGTAAACCTTGTCATGAGACCTATGAGTGGAAACACACCCCTCAACGAGAACTTTCACCTACCAGTGATAGAATACCCTCCAATTGGAGAACGGGACCAGAAAACCCTTGAAGTTTTGGGGATGTCCCGGTAAGGTACATGCAAAAGCAAACCGCATAGCTAGAGCCTATGATCAATGCTCAGCACTATGGAGACAGTAATTGTCAAAACAATCAATGAGTGTGCATATTGCACACCATGAATGACCGGCGCTCAAGAGAACTTGTAACCCGATAAACCACTTCATCTTTGGTCAACCAAGTTATTGGCAAACGATATCATGAATGAGGAAGTAATGTGAGGTGAGCTAACCTACACATGAAACCTAAATTGAAATAAAACATCCCCACAATGGGAAGATAATAGTATCGCGGTATACTACGACAACCGTCATACATATGACTAGGAACCTCCTAGTGTTTGTACACCATAAGGAAATGATGCCAACGACAATGGCAAGGAGTAAAGGTAAGCTACCACAATAACGGAGACCGTAAAAACGATGTTGTATAGTGAGTAAGAATACGGTGCGCAACAAGCGACCGCTATGAAAGTAGTTGGACAATGACACGAAGTATAAGTATGAGATGACAAGCAGAAATATTCATCCCTATCACATAAGTGATTTACTGCCAAGCGTTTACGCCTCTGCACTCTGTATGACTGAGTGTTTTGGTATTGCACTCCGCAGTAATGATCTAATGCGATAGCTAGGAATATGGAAATGTAAACCGTAGTAAACCTTTCTTTCACCAACAACATGGCATAAGCCAGTCAAGCAAGCTTAGCAACAAACCGTGCGGCCTAAGGCCAAAGAAGCACGAAAAGTGTAAGCACACTAACAATCACAAGATGTGAATTCCATTGGAATAAAAGGTGAAAGAAGACTGAAGAAAGTCACTCGGACCGACGCATTGAGAATGCAAGGTCATACAAGCAAAGAACACTTGTACTGAACCAGAAGAACTGGTATTATTCAGAAGCTAGTGACAACAGAGGAAGCACTGCAACTAGGTAGTGACTTAACCTCGCCCGACAACAAGTCGGAGGAACTTAGTGAATAATCGTGGGAGTACGAATAATATGTATAATAGATTACCAGAGAGCTGGTTACAATCTAAAACTCATTGAGTTCAAACAGCGGGTAAAAGAATACCACACTGTTAGTAAACCTTATTTCCACAATAGAGGGATAGAAAGGTGATGTATAGCACATTGAGGATAACATGAAGGGTGAGTAACCCAAGTTATCAGGGTCGCGCAGCAGAAGCTAGTGGGCCCTAACTAAGAAATGTAATACACCTAGTAAGTACGAAAGAATGGCTATTAATGCCTTGAAGCCTAATAGGCTAGAACTGAATTAATTAGGAGTTAAATAAACTCATGTACGAATCCTCGGTGCAAAGACTAAACCATTGGTATGGTTAAGACCCTTTGACCAGAGCATATTGTATAGTATATCGTAATGAAGCTAAACGCTTCAGATTGCCCAAATCGAGTAACCAATGTTTAATAGTAACATATGGTAGATTACGTGGGCGTAATCCCTTTTAAGGGGGGTAGAGCGAAAACCGCTTAATACAAGTTTTATAAATAAAACTCAAAAACTATAATGTGCATAGCACAAATGAGAATTGATTTAATGATTGGTACTTATGTTAATAAACATACGTATTCATTCATATTGTAACTGTGGTAATTAGGCACGAGAGATGCGAATACCATAGGATGAATATACCCATCTTGTAACCCCAGTGGAAAAGTATTAGTAAAGAAGAGTAGAGTAACTCTTGGGGAAATGATAATTCTTGTAGTGTGTGTCTATTGAAGTTAGACATGGCATTACGATGCATGAGTCGGTATAAAACCGATGAACCTAGAGGAAAGTGAGTTCCCTAGGTGATTGTCTTGAGACAATGAGAATGAGTAGTGGACGGAGCTCCACAAGTATTGTATTCTTAAAGAAGTAGTACGGATTGACTATGAGTAGTAGAGGATGTAACCATGAGTAGTGTATTCGTAAGTATGTTATTGGAAGTAAATGAGGACAACCGAACTTCCTAAGTACTGTAGTCCTAGCTAGAATATTGATGAGGAGAGTAGTGAATGGAAGTAGTAAGACGATGAAATGAGTATGTAGGTATGATCTTGAAGCAAGTATTTGGAAGTAGAGTGAGGATGATTGATGGACTGAATTCCATCCTTTGGAGATGTGTGAATTGTAATCACGACTAGCAGAGTAAAAAGATAAAATTGAATAATCAACTATGTTTGTTTGAAACTGATGTGGGAAGTCGAACTTGATCCTGATCAGATCGAGGGAAACCGAACACAAATTGGGGTGGAAAGATAGTCAACACTGATGCTGATCACATCAGGGTGAACGATTCTGAAGCCCTTAAGTGGTCACAAGAATCACATAGGATAGAAGTAATGAATATAAATTGGGAATTTGAGTGTGTGTGCTTTAGAAAAGTTTTAATTGGTAGTAGTGAAGATTTCTTAGTATAGAATGAGGATCTGTAGAAGTACCGAAGAAGACAGTAGGTAGTATGTTGTATTATTCCAAGGGCAGCGGGATAGAGGAGTCCTGTGTCTAGATGACCTGGTGCCTAGGGATTGTATGTATTGCATTGCTTGGGGATAGCTTTGCACCGTATGTATGTATAAATCTTGTAATGTGGAACCAGATGGTGGGACGTGATGCGGATGGAAGTAAGCATGGTATACTTGTATTGTATGGAATGTGGAGACCTGAAGTAATGAATTCAGAAATTGTAAGGAGGAAGAATGTACGACCTTTGGCATAGACAAGTAAGAATGAGCAAGTATTGAAATCCTATAACCTTGAGCAACTTTGAGGACAAAGTTCTTAAGGGGGGTAGATTGAAATACCCCAAACTTAAGTATAGTGATTAAGATAATTCTAATCCGTATTTAAGAGCCTAATAATGCTAGAGTAATATTGGTAAGGAAAAATAAATCCAAAAGAAATAAATAAACGCTTAAAAAGCGGAAAACGCTAAATAAGCGTTAAATAACCATAGGAGGTATGAGACCTCGGTTAGCGTATTATATGGATTCTAAAGGTTTAATAAGACCTAAATAATGGGAACGATTCCCGAAGAAAACGGATCCAAGAAATGTATTAAAACGCTAAAAGAGCTTTAGCGCACGTTTTTCGAGGAAACCCGAAAACGTGACTTTAAGTGGTCAAACAGACCCGTAAAAATTATGAATCATTAAATAACAATTATTAAGCATGTATGAAAGCTTAATAGTCAATAAAAATAATTAGGCGAGAGAATTCCGGAAAACGGGTTCCGGTTAGTAAAAACTGTAACAACCGGGAAGTAGTGGGGGTGACATTGTAATAAAAGAAAAACTGTGGTCCATTGTAAATAAAAAGCAAAAAATTTGAGTGAGGGGGGTGTGGATCGGTAGACCCTTTCCCTCACATCTCTTACGTCTCTAATATGATAAAGGACAACAAGAAAGACGAAAAAGCAAAAAAAACACTCTCTCACACCATCTCTCTCATTTCCCTCATCTCTTTCTCTTCTTCTTATCCCCATCGATTTCTCTCTCTTCTCCCTCCTATGCTGGGCGATTTTTGAAGCTCCAAGAAGCTCCAATGGCTTCTCCACTTTGACTCCATGCTCCATCTCCATGTGAGCCCCAAATGCAAAAATAAATACATATTATTGCTCCCCTCATCATCCTCTACACTTCCCTCTTTTTAAAATTCCAAAATGATGAAGTTCATTTTCGTGGGTATACCCCATTGGTGAAGAAAATAGCATCAATGTGTAGCTTGGGGTTCCCTCTCTCCATCAAGGTAAAAATCTACATGAAAAACTCATGTTTTCTCCATTTTTTTTCATAACCGATTTTTACCTCCTTGTAATACTCCATTTTCTCTCTCTCCTTTGAGCATAAATTTCACCTTGCAATGGTGGTGGATTCTCCTTCTTGAACCAAGGGCTAAAGCCCCTCCTAAAACACTCCAAAGGTAAACCCTATAATTTGTATTCTAAACACTCCAATGAATTAGTGTTAATTTAAGGGTTAGCATTTTAATTGCACTTATTTTGTGTACATTGGGTGATGGGAATGGAGTTTGGCAACTCCATTCCCCATGTAGCCGATTTTGAGGCAAGAAAGGAAGAAGGAGGTAAAATGTGAAAGAAAGGAGTATAAGCTCAAGGTAAGAGCCCTTTCCTAATGTTAAATTCTATTGCATTAGAGTAATGGGAATGGGTAAAATATTTAAAGAACCCAAAACCCTATACTAGTATTGAGAATTGTGAAGTTTGAGTATTTAAGAGAAAGTATGTGGATTGTAGGCCTTAGAGCACAAATAATGGTATAAGTATGGTATTGGATTGAGGAAATATTTGTGTATTGGGATTTTGTATGTGTGCTGGTAGAACCCTTGTACGGTATGGCTAGAATAGGCATGAATTGGTGAAAGGTGTATGTGGCTAAGTAAGAAAAGTAGCTGAGCTATGGCAAAATTTGGTAGGAATATGTACAATTATGGGTGACTTGGTGAATGGGAGAACCAAGGTGTGTATGGAAGTTAGTGGAGATATTTAGTACTATTGTTGGTACTTGTAGTATGAGGACGTGAAAGTGTTCTGTAGCAAGAAGTAGTATAATGCATTGGAGGAACTAGGAGAAACTAGGTGTGCTTGGAGAGCCTAAAGTGTGAAGTAAACCACTTTGTAACAGATTTTGAAAGGAGCTAGATAATGGGAAGGATTGAGTGGAAGGTAATGTAATGAGGATATTAGTAGTGGTATTGGTAGTAAGAGTATTGAATGATAAAGGTTAGGTTGAAAATCTGTAGCATTTGAGGAAAGAGCAAAATCTGTAACATTGGTGAAATGGGAACTAGTATAAGTGTTGAGATGAAATGAGAAAATATTGAGTAAGTTGTGTAAGAATGGAGTAGCAAGTTTGGAGAATGAATTGAGGTGATTTAGAGCATCCAAATGAGTGGTAAAAATGTGGGGAAGTATTGGTAAAGATTGGGGAAGTAATGGGTAAATAAATCAGTTGAAAACAGATTTTAAAACTGAAGTACTGGGCCGGACCGGACTTGCGACCGGACTTGCAAGTTCGGTCGAGCCCAGATTTACAAAGACGGGAAACCTTCTGGAATCGACCGGACTTGCGACCGGACATGCAAGTTCGGTCGGACCAGAAAATTCTCCCGTCTGAAACCTTCTGGAATGGACCGAACTTGCGACCGGACTTGCAAGTTCGGTCGGCCAGAAAATTCCCGTAATGCAAGCTACTGGAATGGACCGACCTTGCGACCGGACTTGCAAGGTCGGTCGGGCTAAAATTTTCAAATACGAAACTTACTGGAATGGACCGACCTTGGGACCGGACTTGCAAGGTCGGTCGGCCCTGGAATTTTTACACGATGTAGCCTACTGGAATGGACCGGACTTGCAAGGTCGGTCGCAAGTCCGGTCGAGTCAAAAAAAAATGTTTTAATTATATGATTATAGTAATCATATATACATGTATATATGCCTATATACACATATGTATATATATGTAGTAATACACCATTAATGAAGTAGTAATGGTAAGAAAGTAAGTAAATGAGTAAGGAAGCAAGCTTAAGAAGTAATAAGGAAGAGAATGGTTTTGTAACCAAGTATGAATGTAAAGGAGTAGTAAGTAAACATTGAGAATATCAATGAAGGAGTAAGTTAGATCAATAATAAACCATTGATCGTACTACTTCATGTATGTATAGGAATCCAATAGTTGATCCTCGAAGGAGCCGGTAGTGCGGATACAACGGTGAACGGTATGATTTCTTCATGCTCTGTATCCTAACCTGGTTACCCCGATTTGTGTGCTTATGTGATCACCAATAAGATAAATGCACGAATCGGACTTATATTGCACTTAACTGTGTTTGAACTATTTTGTTCTGGTTGTATCTTCTTGAACAATTAGTTTGTATAATTCATGAAATGAATGAATGGAAATGAGAAGTATGTGTAAGTATTGTGTACTTGTGTATCGTATGTATGTATGGAAGTGAAGTACTGACTTCTACTAATTCCTAACAACCCAACTCCTAACTTGAGTAATGAGTAAACTGGAATGAGTAGAAGTCCGATATAGTTTCAGCCACGTGTGAGGATAAGGAAACACAAGAGGTTGGATCCGAATCCTGGCTGTAATCTTTTCCTTGGACCAATTCCCTTGAATGGGTAGCATCCTGGATTAGTGGGCCACCCTAAAGCCCGGTGGAGGGATGTAGTAATCCCTGCCCGGAGGTCATACCGACTTAACTGGAAGTAAAGTATGTAAGAAGTAAGTATTGTATGTGTATTGGTCTTGACTATTGTAAGTCATTGACCGGAAGTAAAAGAGTATCGAACACCCGATTAACCCGGGTGGGTAATGAAGCTAACTGGACCTGTGTATGTAATGGAGAATTGTATCTCCGTATTGCGTATCGGATATGTAATGGGTATGTACTGCGTATGTGTAACCCGAAGGATGGTAGGTAAGTATTGGTTGACTTGTATTGTCTTCCAAGCATGTATCGTACTGTGTGTATGTATGTATACTTGTGTAGTATTGTAGTATCGTGAATGAAAGCATGTATGTATGTATGTATGAATGTATGTATTGCAAAAATGAATTGCATGTATTCGACCAAATGGTCGGCGTACCCTCGCTAGTACGCGGGGTATGCGGTTATCATATTCAGCGAAAGCTGACCCCCTCGGGGAACGTTTTTAGTGTGCAGGTACCCGGAGCGGATACGGTCAAGGTAAGAGACCGGTGGCGCGCCTTGTAATTAGAAGTATCTAGTTTGTGAGGAATGGGTAGCAGATTGATTCCTAGTAAGTGTGTATGAATTTGGGAGAAGTACTGTATTGATTTTGGAACCTAGTAAACTCGGTATGCGTAGCGTATTATCTTGTACGGAGTTGTGGAGTATTGTATTGAATGAAGTACGGTATTGAATGGAGTAATGTATCGAATGGAGTACTGTAGTATTCAGTATGCAATGAGAGCATGTATTGTATTAAGTAGTACTCGGATATTCCGGTCCATCAGACCGATGCTGTATGTAGCAGTAGTAGCCTTGTTAGTCACGTGGGTGACTAACGGCATTGTATCACCCGATGTATGTAAGTATGTATCCGCTGCGTGACTCGGGAAGCACGGGGAGATTGGATGGTAATGATTGAATTAATAGAAGGGGTGTTACAATAAAAGGGTATAATATAAGGTATATGATATAAGTGTAACAATGAAACATAATTTGGGATTGATTGGTGATTTATAGAAGTTTAGTGGTTGTTTTTGAAAACCGAAAATATAAGGGGTTGTTTGGTATTTTAAAACAATTTACAATTATATGTTATAATTGTTTTAATGACTTAAATGTCATAACATAAGTTATATAACTATAATGTAACATTATGTTAACCATGTGGTGGATTTTGTAAATACTTAAGAACATAAGTGCTGTTCGAAAATGTTGACATTTTAAAATGGAATTTATAATATGGTTTTTATGTTATAAGAGTTATAACATTTATAATATAAGAGGTATTCATTAAAAAGAATGAATATATATTATAAGACTTACCATATAAGAAATAGTTCCATAATACATGACTATAAGTAAATATATGTTATGGTGGAAAGTATAACATGATTTAATGACCATGTATTTTCATAATTAAAATGACATATGATAAAAGGAAAAAGAATTACAAACATTGGATATGGGATTCTAATGTTGAGAGTGTACATGTGATAATAAGGATTCATGTAATTAAAAGTATTGTTTACAAATGAATTATATCACGTTGGATTTTAAAAAAAAAGAGACAAACCTTAGAAAAATAAATACTAAGGTGAGATGCATAATGCATGACAAAGGATCACACATGCAATAATGAAATAAACTATACGACATACAAGGGTATGTTGAGTCACATGCGATAACAAGTTCAACCATAACTATATTAACATACAAGACAAGACTACGCATGTAATATAACACTTTCCCAAATCTCGAGTTAAAACCTAAAACCCGACAAACATTGACAGTTTATAACGGGGGGTTAACCGGGAGTTAATAGTGACGGTACGGGGTACCGTAGGATTGTGTTGTTATACAGTATGCTAATCAGTAGCATTATGTATTGTTTAGACTAATAGAGACGACACACGGAGTATAGGATCTTGTTGATTCATACTCCACCGTAATACATCAGGGTGAATGGTATGTTGTTATGTGTCTCTGATTGTCTCTGAGGGCTTCCTCAGTTCAGACTTCTGTGTGATCTGTGATAAGATTGTTTGTCTGAATGTGTTAATTATGCATGAATTGTATATTTATAGCTGCTTATTATTTACTGTTGTTGAGTTAACAGTATTGGTTCGTATATATGAACCTATATATATAAAACGAACTAGCGGCTATGGTGCTATCTTATATGAAATATAAGGAACGTGAGTAAAACGTTGTAGCACTAGGATAATAACATATATATATATATATTATCCGAGACTTTTATACGGAGCATTGGCCTTTCTATACGCCGCTCTCGTATCTAGCACTGGATCCCGAGTTTACAGACTCCGGATTGGACCAATGACCTTGGTCTGCTGTGTTAGGAAAAAAAATGGTAATGCGATGTGATGGTATAATTAAAAAAAATTAATGAATGGAAGTAAAGCCAAGAGGATGTGGCTCTTGGTGCGCGCTGTGATCACAAAAACGATACCAGGATGTCTGCATACGGGTCCGTAAGTATCAAGAAAATTTCCAGTGAGCTAGAATGGCTCGTTGGTCGGAGACTCTACCGTTGGAGTGGCTACTGCCGTGGGTGACCCGCCATAATATATGGGTAACTAGAGACATGTCGTTTTAACGAGACATTGTCACTAGGTATAACTGAACAATTAAAACAATTGAGACTTATATAGTGGCGAACAATATTGGTTTCTCTACCATGGACGAGACTTAATACTTGTTTATTGTTCTCGTTGTTTCGCTTTGTTGTTCATTGGTTATACTTGTGGTTATTATATTGTGTATTGATGGTTGTGTTATTGTATGGATATTAATGTTATTTGATTTACAGTTTTAAATATTAAAACGGTATTGCATGTAATGAACCTCATGCTCTCGACCAAATAATTGAGGGGTTTTGGGGGCATGACGGGGCATGTGATGACATACTCAACAGGGGCTGATTCCATACCACAAACCATACTTATTTCAGGTGATTGCTGAGGGGTCGACGCGAGGCGTGACGTTTGTGATATTATAGTTGGTTAAGACTTGGTACGGTTTGTTACTAATGGTGTTTTGGACTCGGGTTGTGTAAACTGAGGTGTAATTTGGTTAGATGCTCACGAGTACGGTCTGTAATAATTGTTGTTGTTGGATTGTTTTAAATTGTTTAAGTTCTACTATCTATCTCTTGTGGTCACTGCGGGAATACGTTTCGCGTGTTGATTATCAGGTAACTCGTTATCACCCGTATGGGCGAGTGATAACAGTGACACCATTAGAGCGACAGTCTTTTATTTACCGCTGCGATTATATTGTTTTTAGGAGAAGGATTAGTAGGGGTGTTACACTGGTACTCCCTCTCATGGCCCCCAAGCTAACGGGGCTACGACGACTAATTGTCGATAGCATGGAAATTGATTACATACACAAGCATGATATGAAGTGCAATAACAACAATCCACAGATGAACATACTTAGTTCACAAACATTGAACGGCACAAGCGTTCCCTTATCAAGTGGGTTAGTAACCCCCTCCTTAGTCCTGAATTCCTTAACCTCAGTTTCTTATCTTACCTTAATCTTAACCTCAACTTATTCTCAGTATACAAACCGTTCCTGGAAGGGAATGGTTGTAGCTTAATTTCAAGCCTGGGATTTAGGTGATCCCACCGCACCATCTTAATGCCACCTACCCTGGACGGGAGTCCAGCGTAGCTGAGCCGGCAACCGGCCCTAGGCTACAAGTCCGAAGACAAGTCCTTAAGCGGAGGGCGGATCTGATTCAGATACCGTCCCCCTTTCCTTAGCATGCATGACCGGAGTTAGTCCCGGGTTTCCTCACTCAAGTTCCAGTTAGTAGAAATCTTAAACACCATATGTTAGTTAAACCTTAACGGGTATTAACCAACAATCACCAATACTTAATTCTTATCCTTAACTCAGTAAGTACTAAACTCGGTTAGTAACAATCTCAAATCTCGTGGGTTAGTGCAAGGAAAACACATACACAACGAGAACAAATATAACCGGTTGCATGCTTTATCTTGTTTTAGTCATAGCAATTAAACAGATAGCACACAAGCCGAGGGACACCTCGTTAGCAAGCAGGTCACAAGAAAGATTGTACCGTTCACCGTCGACGATTGTTTGGTTTATCTCCTTCCAAGTCCCAATTCACCAATCCTAAAACATTCATTCAGTTTTAGGTTATTATTCAATTCAACTCAATACAATTACTTAGCCTCCCTAGACATCAACTTTTACTCTTTGTTTTTCACTAAGCCTTATGTTTTTTTTACTTAACTCCTAGGTGCATCATTTCCTCATTATCTATTACACTTACTCACCCACTTAATGACCATTACACCCACCAAACATGTCCTTAATAACCTTATAACATCAATACCTAATCATCCCCACCATTTCCTAACCTTAAACAAAGTTTTTGGCCAAAACAGCACCGCGTCCGAACTTGTGTCCGAGCTTCCCAAGTTCGGACATAGGTCGAGACTCAAAAGGGTGCAACCAGACGTGTGTCCGAACATGCGTCCGAACTTCCCTAAGTTCGGACATAGGTCGAGGAGAAATCGAAGGAAAATTTCAAGTGTCCGAACTTCTAAGGTCGGACTGAAGTCCGGACACTGGCCGAGACTCAGAAAATTAAATCGCAACAGGGCATGTCCGAGCTTCCAAATTCGGACGGAAGTTCGGACAGGCCAAAATACCCATCTTCTACATCCTTAAACACTTATCTCATTTCTTAGCATGCTCTAACCTCGTTTGGGCATTTAAAACACACCTTAAGCCCTCCACTAAACTCCTTAAATCACTCATCAACATTCATCTTAGTCTTTATTTGTTTCCTTGCAATAATGTCATCACTTGTAATGTTTCTCCTTAGGTTTCTAAGTGGTGGTTCACACCTATTATTACCACTATGCCAAAATGCTTCCTCACCACTATAACATCATCTCCCAAGCATCTTTCTCCACCTAAAATCCCTTTATGCAACTACTTAAAGTTCCTACACCAACTTGTAACACCATCATCCAACACATTTTTTTTTCCTTTTTCTACTAGTTTACCAATGTTTGCCTAAGTCCTAGATACACTAGTACATTCATTTGGTTCCTATATCCTCAATGATCATGTCTAGGTCATTCTAACTCATTACACACCTTAAACTCACCCTTTTTCATCAAGACAACTTCTAAAACTTCCTAGGACTTCCTTAGTCATGAAATCTCCTTAGAACATCTTAAACACTTAGGTTCTCCTCTAAATATTGCCATGGGTTCTCTAGTATATAGTTACATCCAAACACTTGGTTTTTCACCATCAAACAACCAAGATCACTCAAATTCTCATCACAACACTTTAACACACAATTTACACCAAAACTACACCACATCATCATGTAGTGTATAAACTTAAAATGCTTGGCACTAAGGCCCTTAAATGACAATAATCTTAACCACTGAATTTCCACATATATTTGCCTTTAACCTGCGAATACACACAACAAGGCTCCCATTGAAATAAAATGCTTCTTGTAATTCACCTTGATATTCTTAAACTATCTCCTTTTTCTCATTTGCTCCTTAGTCAAAAGTTCACAAGTATAGTCATTGTTCTTTCTCCTAGGTTTTATAACCCCTTTTTCCCAATATAAACTCTACACTAAGCTCATCACATATCTAAATCCCATTCCCTTAAACAATAAAACACCTTAAGGTGAGTAATTTACCTTATTCTTTCACAAGCTCACAAACTTTCCTCCTTAGATTTTTCCTTGCTCAATCTCGGTCACTACTTAAACTCTCCTTGCCAATGTTCTAACCAATATCCAATGACTCCAATGAGTACTAGATAATACATTAACCCTAAGGAACAAACCCTAGGTTAAAAATGTGCTTTAAGGTATTAAGGTAATTATTTTACCTTGGTTTCTCAAAACAAGCTTGGACATGAAGCAAGAAGGACCTCCTATATCCTTTGGAGAGTAGAAAACAAGCTAGAACAAGGCATTAAAATGAAGCCTCATGAGCATGTATTTTCGGTTATGAAGAAAAAATGATGGAAACCTAGATTTTCTTACACTTTCTTTACCTTAAGAGAATGGAGAAGCTAATGGAGTCTCCAAGCTTGAGTTTCCCCCTCTAATGGTGGTTTTCCTTGGCACCAAAATGGAGCTCTTGAAGTTTTGGAAAGATAGAAAGGAAGAGCTTGAGCTAACTAAGAAGAATATGTAATTTGTTTTGGCTTTGGAGCTAAAATGAGCAAGATGTGTGCAAGGGAAGTTGAAGCTAGCATGGGGCTGCTCTTCACGTCAATGGAGAAGGTAGAGAGCAAGAGAAACCGTGGGAACAAGAGAGAATGAAGAGATGAGGAGAGAGGTATACAAAGGTAGGATATTTATCTTGTAAAGTGAATAGTAGTTTTGCTTTATAATTATTTGTTTACTTAATAACTAACAAAGGTGGTGACTCACCTTGTAAAAACCGGCCCCCATTAAGTAACAAGGGGTACTTAAGTCTTTATTGAACAAATATCTCACTTATATTGACTTATGTTATAAACTAGCTTAATTAAATTACTATTCACAAAACAAGGCACATTGTTGTGAAATTTTTGATTTCCCATTGATTTAGACTTCCTAATGTGATACTAATTAGTACACATGTTAATTAAAGAGTAATGATGGACATTTAGCCACTCAAAACCCATTTACAAGACAATTTTTCAAAAATGTGCTTTAAGACTCCTTAAAGCACATTTTGTGTTTTAACTTGTTTTCAAGCTTGGTTTTCTTTGGTAATTGATTTAAAATGACCATTAGGATATTACTAAGGTCTTAGAACAATTTGGGTACTCACCCAAGTCTCTCCAAGCTTAGAGCACGTTTTTGCTTAAACTGCTCTTTTGGTGTTTCCTTATGTTTTCTTTGATTAGAAATGTTTCTTAATGTTTCTAAGGCATTATTTATCCTCCTTATAACTTAGTTTATCATTTAAACACCATATCTAAGTTTGGGGTATTTCAACCAGAGTACATACGAGTCCATGAAGTCGAACATTGAGCGGGATCTGCTTCAGAAGCTCTGTGACATTTATAGGTGTTAAGACAAGATCCTTTAGGTTTGATGATAGTAAACCTTGTATTTTCTATCTAATGTGTTTGTCAATATTCATGATTCAGATAGACAGGTGAATAAATGGCTTAGCACGCAAGGTTGCAAGCGCGCTCAATCCACGACATGTGCCCTACCAGTCGGGCACCTGTCTGTGAGAGCTACGGAGGACTTCTAGCACAGACAACCAGTCAGACACCGCATGAAGATATCTCTTATGCTTAAAGATGAAAATCAAAGAACAGAAGACTGCAAGGGATCAACACATTCAGATAAAGCACATACATCCACTTAGGCAACTTGTTCACGACAAGCTCACGACAAAAGAAGAAGTTCATTAATGCACAAGATAACAAAGCTATAAATGAACATCATTACATAGACGTAATGAATTCAGAAGAGGGCATTTATGAGCATTTAATGAACCAGACAGAATCAGGCAAATGGGGCACACAAGTGGTGATCGACCTATCATGAGGGCTGTTGCCAACTTGACCAACCATGAGGCGACACGTGGTTCAAGCCTCCAGATCAAGTTGAAGAAACTCTGCAAGTCTAGTGTGGTTGCTATGTGAATAATTAAAGTTGTAGTCGACTCCTAGAAGTCTTGGGATTAATAGGATGGTAGTTACATCCTAACAACCGTGTATATATACTTGCATTTATTCCATATGTAAGTAGGCCTGTACGAGAGAAAAGAAAAAGATAATCTAGGCAAGTGTGGATCAGACTTAGGAGTGTGTGTAAGTGCTAGAGAGTTAGTGAGCTAGAGAGGACTAGGTTAGAGTATCAATACATTGGGTTTTTGATAGAACGACATGTCAGGGAACGGTCGGTGAACCGTAGGCCGATACTTAGGAGAGGGTTGACGACTTTAGGGGTAAAGTGGAAACTGTCCCGGGAGTCCGTGTGTGAGGCAAGGGAGGTTGAGTGAACTTTGTGTGTGTAAATTCTCAATCGAAATGTGTTTTCCAGTTTAAGTTTATCTCGTGTCCATCCCTAAACTATCAAGTTTTATTAGAGTCCACGATACGTCCACGACTCGTCGGGGATGCATCAAAAGCGCTTGCTGGTTTCAATTGGTATCAGAGCGGGTCTCTTCTAGAAAGCTAACAACTTTGGAAGGCGATCAAGATGTCTCACGCAAACATTCTAGCAGCAGAAGAAGGTTCTGCACCAAATCGACCACCACTTTTCAATGGAGACAACTACACTCACTGGAAGAATAAGATGAAATTTCATATCAAGTCTGACGATCCAAGAATGTGGAGGGTGATAACACATGGAGAGTATACCTTCCATAGCACTCAAGGACAAGACATATGCGATCGACAGCATGACGGATGATCAAATCAAGAAGCTGGTATTCAATGCTTGAACTGTAAGAATACTTCACTGTGCACTACTACCTAAGCAAAACTCCAAGATTGCTTCAGCTAAAACAGCCCAAGAGATTTGGAAAAATCTTGAGGTCACTTATGAAGGGAATGATGAGATCAAAAAGACTCGCATTAAGTTGCTACTCACTCATTGGGAGCTATTCAAGAAGGAAGAAAAGGAGAGCACTTCTGAAATGCATACAAGGTTCACTAAGCTGATCAACGAAATGTTGGTGCTTGGAAGAACTATCTCTAACGAGGATCAAATTCGGAAGTTCCTTAGATCTCTTCCTGTCTCCTTTGACAGCAAAGTCAATGCCATGCAAGAAGTGCATGATCTCTCCAAGATGTCTCTGGCAGACATGCTAGGATCTCTAATGGCTTTCGGGTTAAAACTACAACATAGGAATTCAGAAAGCTCATCTAGAGATAGAGGGAAAGGCATGGCCCTTCAAGTAGCTGAAAATGAAAGATCCAGGTCAGGAGATGACAATGATGAAATGGTCCTCTATGCTAAGAGGTACGTTCGAAAGTTCATAAGAAATAAAATGAGGAAAGACAAGGAGTCCAAGGAGTCGGATGATCAAAAGAAAAACAATGACAAGTGTTTTGAGTGTTCAAAACACGGACATCATATCAAAGACTGTCCTCAACAATCCCGAGAGGACAACGACAGGGTCAAGAGGCCGGTCCGACGATTATTCAACAAAGGACCAAAGAAGGAAGCCTCCGTTGCCGTATGGAGAGATTCTGAACGAAGCGATGACAATGAAACCTCATACAGCGACATCTCAGAAGATGAGAAGGCTCACCTATGCCTTGAAGAAGTGTGCTTGATGGCACAAGACAATGATGTATCAGAATAAGAAGAAGAACAACAACAACATAAGGTAAACTATTCTAAATTTAGAAGGAGAATTTAAAAGGCTGAACTTCTAGGACTTAGAAAGTTTTCTCTTACATTAGTTTATCACCTGGACGCATTAGAAGCTGAAAACGATGAACTTTTGGAAGAAAATGAAAAATTGAGAAAAACCTCAGATAAAAGCAAGGTAGACAATCTCATGAGGGCACTCATGAAATTACAAAGTGATTATAGTGAAATTCTCTTCGCTCATGAAAATTTGAAGCATGAAAAACAACCTAAAATCAATGAATTGATTGTTGCTCTTAACACTAAAGAAAAGGAACTAGCTACCATCAAAGAAAAATATTCTAAGATAGATGTTGTTTCTAAGACACCCATGAAGAGAAGCAAACGACAGGTCAGATACCGGTCAGAGACCAGTCGTAGAGATGTCTGCAGTTTATGCAGATAACCTGGTCATCCTGAATCCAATTGTTATAAAACGTGTTTTATGAGGCATTGGCAACTCAAGAAAGTAGGACTAAAATGGGTAGTCAAAAATGATCTTAGAACATTTAATGGTGGAAATGGGTCCAACCTTTCTATGGACCCTAACCCCACACCACTAACGTGTTAAGTGTAGAATCGAGTGAGAATGGACCCCTGCTGGTACATCGACAGTGGGTGCTCTAAACACATGACAAGAAACAAAAAGAAGTTATTCTCACTCGAACTAGGGAGCCAAGGAACCGTCTCCTTTGGCGACAACAAGGAAGGAAAAGTCCTCGGTGTAGGTAGGTTGGTATTACAGTCTGATTATGTCATGATAGTGTTAAATCTAGTTCATGGTTTAAATTTACTTGCTTAGTGTTTCTCAAATTTGTGATAAGGCAATTCAGTTCACTTCTTCCTACACTTGTAGTATAGTAAGTCAGAACCATGGCAAGAGTTTTAAAGGAAAAAGGTGGAAAATTGTTTATGTAATAGTTTGGGAGATATTGACAGTCCTAATCTTCCATGCTTGACTGCTTCAATAGATGACTCTACACTATGGCACAAAAGACTAGGGCATGTTAGCACTTCCTTGTTCAAGAAACTTGTCAAGAAACAGTTGGTTAAAGGTCTTCCTGAGATCAAGAAATCTGAGACCAATCTTTATGATACTAGTGTTAGAAGCAAACAAACTAAGATTTCTTTTTAGTCAAAGAACTTAGTTAGTACATCCAAGCCACTTGAATTACATCACATCGACGTATGTGGACCCATAAGAATCAAAATTTTTTGAGGAAATTGGTATGTGTTTGTAATTGTTGATGATTACTCACAGTTCACTTGGACACTCTTTATTGCTTCCAAAGACGAAGTCTTTGAGAAATTTCAAGCCTTTGTAGGAAAAGTCTAAGTACAACTCAACCTCAAGATCAAAACTCTTTGGTCTGATCATGGGTCAGAGTTTGAGAATCAGAGATTCATGGATATGGGTAAACAACATGGGATTAGTCACACATATTTAGCACCAAGAACACCCCAACAGAATGGGGTAGTTGAGCGAAAGAATAGAATACTACAAGAGGTGGCCAGGGCCATGCTATTGGGGAGCAATCTCCCTCAAGTCTTCTGGGCAGAAGCAGTGGCAACTGCATGCTACATCACAAATAGATCGCTCATACGACCTATCCTTAACAAAACTCCCTATGAGTTAATCAAGGGAAGTAAATCAAACATAAGTCACTTCACGACCTTCGGTTGCAAATGTTATGTCCACAACAATGAAAAGAGTTCCCTTGGAAAGTTTGATGCCGGAAGTGATGTGGTCATCTTCCTTGGATACTTTGAAAGAAGCCGGGTATACAAGGTATACAACAAAAGAACACTAAAGGTGGAAGAAAGTGTGAACGTTGTCTTTGATGAGGCTGACATAATGAAGATCAAGAAATCTGATAGAGATGAAGAACTTGGATTTCATCTAGTTGATCAGGATCTCACAGATAATCCCAAAGATGAATCATCGACTAAAGAAAAGTTGCCCGACAAGTCAGTGATAGGTCAACAACAGGTCAACAAAGGAAACAATGATGTCAAGGATCCCCTATCATCATCAACCATTCATTAATCTCGTACTTTGTTCAAAAATCATCCATTGGAGAATATCATATCAGACATATCAAAAGAAACTAAGACAAGAGCACATACTCAAGATCTTCTAGCCTTCTCAACGACAATCTCACCCATAGAACCCAAGAACGTTAAGGAAGCTCTTCGAGACTCAGACTGGATCAATGTAATGCAAGAAGAACTAAACCAGCTCGAAAGATGCAGAGTCTAGCATCTTGTGCCTCATCCTACTCATCAAGGAGTACTTGGCACAAAATGAGTCTTTAGAAACAAGCTGAATGAAATGGGAGAAGTTGTCAAAAACAAAGCTCATCTGGTAGCTCAAGGATATCGTCAACAAGAAGGAATAGACTTCTAAGAAACCTTCACTCCAGTAGCAAAGATGGAGTCTATCAGATTACTAATTGCATTTGCTGCACACAAAGGAATCAAACTCTTCCAACTTGACATCAAAAGTGTCTTCCTAATTGGGTACGTCAAAGAGGAAGTATATGTTGAGCAACCTCCAGGTTTTGAGACACAAGAAGGAAAAGACATGGTACTTAAACTTGACAAAGCTCTTTACGGGCTTAAACAAGCACCAAGATCATGGTATGATCGCCTGTCCTCCAATCTATTGGAAAACCACTTCAAAAGAGGTAAAGTAGACAAACTCTATTTGTTTACAACAACAAAAGAGATTTCCTAATTGTGCAAGTATATGTTGATGATATAATCTTTGGAGCCTCTGATGAAAAATATTGCAAAAAGTTTGAAACATTGATGAAAAAGGAATTTGAGATGAGTGATCTGGGAGAATTGAAGTTCTTTATAGGACTTCAAGTCAAGCAAAATGACGAAGGGACTATCATATCCCAAGAGAAGTATGTAAAGGATTTGCTGAAGAGATTTGGAATGGAGGAATGTAAGACGTTTGACACATCAATGGCAGTCAGCACCATGATAGGCATCATGACTGGTGACTGACCGGTCGACCAGCGATCATACAGAGAGATGATTGGTTCTCTACTATATTTAGCTGCCATTAAACCTGACATTATGTATAGTGTTTGCTTATGTGCCAGGTTTCAAGCTGATTTAAGAGAAAGTCACGTCACAGCTGTAAAAAGAATATTACGTTACTTAAAAGGAACCATGAATCTTGGTCTCTTTTATCCTATGTTCACTAACTGTAACGTTGTAGGATTTTCAGATGTAGACTATGGAGGATCTATCACAGATAGAAATAGCACTTTAGGGACAGCATTCTTTGTTGGGTCATGTCTGATTGCATGGGGATCAAAGAAACAACAAAGTGTTGAAATCTCAACAGTTGAATCTGAATACATTGCTGCGGCAAGTTACTATGCTCAACTCCTATGGTTTAAACAACAAATTGGTGATTATGGTGCCAAAACAGGTACATTACCAATTATGTGTGACAATACAAGTGCCATCTCTATTTCGAAAATCTTGTGCATCATTCTCGTACCAAACATATTGAAATTAGACATCACTTTCTTAGAGATTGTTGTGAACAGAATTAGTTGGTTTAAAGTATATTTCTACTGAGGACCAACTAGCTGACATCTTTACTAAGCCATTAAGTAGAGAAAGGTTTACTAAGATTGTTCATGATCTTGGAATGATATTCATTGATCACAATTAAACTGTCTTTTATTTCCCATGATATGTCACCGACATGTGAGCAACACCTATTATATTGTCGTTCAGTAGTCAATGATCAGTTTAATGCATAGAAATTATGTCAAACGACTACTTCAAACAGATTTGTCATCTTAAACAACAAGTGAGATTAGTTTAGAGAAGGTCCAATGGATAGAAACAGGAAAACTTCTCAATGGATCGCTGACAACCGTCACGACTGCTGCCCGTTATGAATAGTACCGTTAGGACATGTCAGCGAGCGGATGAGGAGCGGTCACCGACCGTTACTCGATATCTATAAAAGGGCGACAAGAGTTCCTCTCTGTCATACTATTTCCCTCATCCTCTCTAAACTCTTAGAGCACTCAAACAATTCTCTTCTCTCTTACAAAACTCTTGTGAGCTTAAGTGCAAAAAAAAATCCCTTGCCTCACAGCCGTTAAAGAACACCCGAGTTAAAAGTTCTAAATTCCAGTACTAAATCCTCTACACTAAAAATGGCACCCCAAGACTGACCTACTATCAAAAGCAAAAGCCACATTCAAGGAAGTTTCCTCACAACAAGTGGCCGACATACAGCCGACCAAATCTCTAGCTTGTGTGACCAAAGAAAAGGAAGATCAACTCGTGATCAAAGTATTTCAAGAAGGAGAACTACAAGCAAGTGAGGTAGAGTACATAAGAACCCATATTCCTTAAACCTACTACCTAATTCAATCTGGCACCTTCAAACCTACTATTCTTCCTAACCCTGCTCCCACAGAAAATCCACAAATGTCTTCTCCTGCTCCTTCACGAAGAACCAGTGCAAAAAGATGCCTCAATAGAGGAGATTCACCAAAAGATAGCAGCTGACTCAGAGGAAGAGGCAAACCTTATCGCCGCCTTTGGGGAACTAGTCATCGACAGGTCCCTGACACCACAACGACAACACAAGGATAGGGATACCGACACAGAATCGCCATCTCCTGTCATCCACACGCTCAAGGAGCGTGAGCATTTGAAGAAGGTGAAGGGCACAACAAAGATGGGCGCTTTTCCTAGTATTCAAGAGGTCAAGGAGCTTATTCACGCTGAAAAAACAGTTGCCAAGTCTCAACCTCCACAGTCCCTGAAGCGACTAAAGAAGCTCAAGGAGCTAGAGCCTCCCTTGATCAAAGCCGAGAATGTCAACGATCGATCCTGTCCCATCTTACCAAAGACGTTGGATATGGAGTGGATGAAGAAGATGGGTCTAGGAGAGAACATCGAGCTATTAGAGTTCCAAGGATGGGTAGACTTCTTCTAGGAGCCTATCGCTGTCTACACCGAGCTGCTCAAGGAGCATATGAGACATCTTGGACCACGCCAGAGTGATGAAGATGACGACCACCTCCTCTCAACGGTCCAAACGGCTAAAATTACCATCTTCAAATCTTGGTTTTGCAAGACTTTCAACCTAGAGCCAGAAGGTCTAGTCATCCCCAAGGAAACAACTTGGAATGACCTAGGACACCAAGGAGGAAAGATGGTCAACCTGCTCAACAAAGAAGCAACGATGAAAAACTTCAATGCCGTGGACATGCCCATCACAGAAAGAGTCCTCTTCAACTTAGTCACCCACAACATTACCCCAAGGAACCAGCGCACTCACATAGTCAATGCCTAGGATGTGAGGATGCTGTTCGCACTCAAGACCAAGGAGAAAATCGATCTGCCAGCCATGATTCTCCTCACCCTAGATGAGAGTCGTCAAGTGAACCAAGATCTGGTGCACGGGGGAGTGGTCACCACGACACTTCTAGAGAGTGGAGTGGACACCAACAGGTTCCACGATTGCGCGTGCACCGCTCAGGACTACATTTGCCCTAAGATGCTATCCAAGATGGGGATAAAGACTAAGGGAGATAAGCTCGTCGCCATACAGAAGCCCACAAAGAGTGAGGAAGCATGATCAGAACCTCGACCAACAGCAAGAGCTTTAAGACTCAAGAGAAAGAGAAGTCTCTCACCGGTCCACGACAGGTTGGGGACCAATCTAGATACTTCAACTCGGGATGTTCTTCAGTGAGTAAGAGTCACTCTTACCGCTGTGCAGGCTGTCTCCACTGAACCAAGTGTTCATCACATGGTTCAAGGAGCAATAGATTTTATAGACTCCCACATAGCCTGAGCGTTCTATGTCTCCTAGAGACATGAGTAAAGACCGTGAGAGAATTAGTTTTAAGCTAGATTTTATTTTGTTCCAGAATTGTACTCTTTTGCCATTGACTATCTGTTTCAAAGTACCTTTTGATATCAATGAAAATGCAAATGGTTTTTGTATACTTGAATGCTTATGATAGGTACGAAATAATTTATTGTATTGGCTGCTTCCTCCTTGATTAAAAACTGTAAAATGATCTGAGATATTTAGTCCCATCCATTCCACTAATCTAATCTCGGACCTTGACACCTAAAAAGCCTACAAACATAGCCCACAAGACATAGCACCTCATTTAATGTCACTCACCGATCAGTCGTTGAGCATATCCATAATGTCTATAAAAACTTGCTCACTCCATCCGCCACTCACACCCAGTCCTTCACATATCACACAATGGCACAAACTCCACAAAGTTCATCTAGCTCAAATGAGCAAACCATTCACTCCACCATTCGCATGTTCATGGCCACAAAACATCCAAAAAAACATGTCACCCAAAGCTATGTTCAACCAGACTCCGATTCACTTACAGCTTGGTCTATCACATCAAGTGTCACTCTATCACATACACGTTCTACACATTACATGGAGTTCCACATAGATTCTAATGAGTCCAACCTTTTTACCACAACTAAATCACCTTTGATCAATCCTACCACAGCCAAACCCTCTTGGATCAAAGCCGTTTTTTTGGAGGATGAACCTTTAGGCCCAGAAGATTATGAATGGGATACCCAACTACGTCAATCCATCTAGATTATCTTGATCATGTTTTGTAGTTTATACTCTATGGAATGTCATGGCCTTTACAACATCTTATGTTGTGTAGCTGCTCCCTATTTTGCTGTATGGCAAAGGGGGAAAGAAAAGTATATGTACTTGTGAGAGTACTTGTGAGACTATGTCTATCATCCTTGTATTAGGTATCATCTGAATGAAAACTTTATTTACTTTGGTCATAGTATAACATAAAAGTTGTCACTTATTGTGCATAAAAGCTGTCACTTATTGCTATCATTCATTAAAAAAAATTCATTCTTAAAACCCTTAACAAACTCAGGGGGAATCCCTCTCAGGGGGAATCTCTCAATTTTTGAATTTCCAAGTACGTATAAGTGTGTAGGTTGCCATCATCAAAAAGGGGGAAATTGTTAAGACAAGATCCTTTAGTTTTGATGATAGCAAACCTTGTATTGTCTATCTAATGCGTTTGTCAAGATTCATGATTCAGATAGACAGGTGAATAAGTGACTTAGCACGCAAGGTTACAAGCGCACTTAAGTCATGAGTGGCTTAGCACGCAAGGTTGCAAGCGCGCTCAATCCATGACATGTGCCCAACCAGTCGGGCACATGTCTGCCAGAGCTCCGGAAGACTTCTAGCACAGACAACCAGTCAAACACCGCACAAAGATATCTCTCATGCTTAAAGATGAAAATCAAAGACATAAGACTGCAAGGGATTGACACATTCGGATAAAGCACATAAATCCACTTAGGCATCTTGTTCAGGACAAGCTCATGACAAAAGGAGAAGTTCATTAATGCACAAGATAACAAAGCTATAAATGAACATCATTACACAGCCGTAATGAATTCAGAAAAGGGAATTTATGAGCATTTAATGAACTAGACAGAATCAAGCAAGTGGGACACACAAGTGGTGATCGACCTATCAAGAGGGTTGCCGCCAACTTGACCAACCATGAGGTGACACGTGGTTCAAGCCTCCAGATCAAGTTGAAGAATCTTTGCAAGTCTAGTGTGGTTGCTATGTGAATAATCGAAGTTGTATTCGACTCCTAGAAGTCTAGGGATTAATAGGACGATAGTTACATCCTAACAACCGTGTATATATACTTGCATTTATTCCATATGTAAGTAGGCCTGTACGAGAGAAAAGAAAAAGATAATCTGGGCAAGTGTGGATCAGACTTAGGAGTGTGTGTAAGTGCTAGAGAGTTGGTGAGCTAGGGAGGATTGGGTTAGAGTATCAATACATTGGGTATTTGATGGAACGACAGGTCGGGGAACAGTCGGTGAACCGTAGGCCGATAGTCAGGAGAGGGTTGACGACTTTAGGGGTAAAGTCGAAACTATCCCGGGAGTCTGTGTGTGGAGCAAGGGAGGTTAAGTGAATATTGTGTGTGTAAATTCTCAATCGAAATGTGTTTTCCAGTTTAAGTTTATCTCGCGTCCATTCCTAAACTATCAAGTTTTATTAGAGTCCACGATATGTCCACGACACGTCGGGGACGCATCTAGAGCGCTTGCTAGTTTCAATAGGGAGCAGATCCATTCTAAGGAGCGGGAAATAATCCGTCATGAGCTACGTAACGAGGAGATGCAGGCGATGATACGAGCGCATATCTCCCAGATGTTTCCCTCACATGGTCCATATTGTGCTCCATGTGCTAGCTCTATTGTGTCGGGCGTGTGGGGTTCGTGGACAGCTCCAGACGGTGGCTCCGCAGGTGATCCGAGTGGTGCAGCTGATCAGATAGGGTATCGTCCTAGGGATGGACACAGTTGGGATCACGACCATAGATAGATAATAGATAGACTGCTTGATGATCCCTAGCTATTACTGTTTGGATTGTGGATTGAGTACGTTGACATGAGATTATGATTGTGTTTGAACTAAGTACTGCTTTAATCATATCTTTTGTTAATTGTACCAATGCTACGTTTGATTGAAGTTCGAGTTTGATTAGTAAAAATAACATTTTATTTTCAATTATTATGAGAAAATCTTTATTTATTACTATAATTAACAAATCCAGCATAATATATATTACAGGTGTAAATGGATTACAGGTCAAAATAAATAAATACAAATATTTAGAAATTCCTAAAAATAAAATATTTTGTCTCTAAATACATGCCGGATAAAGATTTTAAGACGGAATATGTTCGTCTCTAAATAGCAACGGATTAGAGACAGAACAGTCTGTATCTACTCCAGTAAACAAAAATTCAAAAATTTGTCGTCAATTAGCCACGGACATATTTCGTTGCCAATCCGGCGCTACCTATTCAATTAGTGACGGATTGTTCCGTCGCTAATTAGCGACGAAAAATGTCATCAACACAATTTTGAATTAGCAACGATGCATTTAGCGACGGACTAATTCTGTCACTAACTACTTTTAGTGACGGATTAAAGAGAATAGTCCATCGCTAAATCCATGTTTTTCAGTAGTGAAGTATGATGTCGAATCCATATCATATTTTGTTTTACCTTGTTTATGACAGATAAACCCTAGATCTCTTTAATAGTTTGATGATCTTCTACTAAAATCTGCACATGTAATATTACCGATGAGGGGGGCACTTCGTGCTTGAATGTGCTAGTACATCTGAAGTTACATTTAGGAGCACAAATGGTTTGCTATTAGGTGGTCATCTTTTCCTTTTTTGTTTCGTGTTAGTTATGTCATTCCTTATGTTATTACATCTACCTTTTGATTTACTCTTATCTTGGTTGGCAAAACGGATTTGCAGGTCATGTTAGGTTAAACCCAAACTCGACCCGTTTATTAAACGGGCTGACCCAACCCAACCCATTTAATTAATCATATATGAATATTGAACCTAAATCCAACCCATTTATTAAACAAGTTACAATTAATTGATTGTGTCCAGATATGAAACTCAACCCGTAAATATTAAACTCAAACCTAACCCACATAACCCGTTTAATTATATATAATAAAATAATTTAACTAATTAACATTTCTTTTTATAATTCGATGATATTACTAACTACTTTAATACAAATTTGGATTTATAATATTTGTATATCCTATAAATAAAATTTCAAAAAAATATATTTAATCTATAATTTATAAATATATATTTTTAATATAAAATACTTAATCAAGTTAACGAGTTACACGTACTAAATCTAAATTCGACATGGTTATTTAACGGATCATGTCCATGTTTACCTATTTTTTTAATCGTGTCAAATTTTAAAACTTAAACCTGTAAACTTTATGACAGGTTCATATTAGTCAAATTGGCGTATTGAATTGTCATCTCTAATATCTGGTAGTAATGATGCAATCGCAAGTTATGATGAATAGTATTTTTTTTCTTTAACAATGTTGAAATTATCACCCATTTATTTAGGTCATATTCTTTTACATTTTAAAAGTTGAGAGGTGATAGCCGACACCAGCTTATATGAACCTATGATTGTGTAACAACTAATATAAGTTATTTTTTTATGTTAGATTTTTTAAACTAATTAACTAATTAATAATATGTAAATCAACCGATTAACAAATTAATAATATTATTTTGAACTAACTTGATACCCAACCAATAATAAACTTTTTCTTAAAAATTGGCCTTATTCCGAGTGGCATTTTTCCTTTACCGTTTGGATTCAACAAGGAAACGGGAAAGAGACTGGGAATGGGAAAACAAGGGGAATGAGAAAGGGAATGAGAAAATATGTATGTTGTTTGGTTGTATCTAAAAATGGGAAGGGAATATAATTGATTTTTTTGAGAATAATTAAAAAACATAAGATTGAAATTAAAAATAAAGTTACTTTTATATTTCTTGTAATTATTCTGACTATATACTTGTAGATACATTAAAAAGATCAAAATATCTTGATTAATTAGTATCAACCGTGTAATATAGTATACTTTATGAGAATTGATCATTACTATTTATTAAACATTTTGTGCACAGCCGTATACAATACTGTCAATTATTAAAGTCAACTTTATTAAATATTAAGAAGTAAATATGACTCATAATAATTAGCAAAATATTCTGAAGTACCTGAAACAAATCTAGTATCTACCACATGTGATGTGAGGGAATACCATTCCCGTACAATTGACAGGGGAAATTTTTTTTAACAGCGCGGGGAATAGCAAGGGAAATGTTTCCTTTCCCGTACATAATTTTTGTCTAAAACAAACACTGGGAAGGGACCAAATCACTAATTCCCTTCCCTTCCCTCCTGTTTCCCTGGTAAACAAACATTGCCTAAATTCTCAGCATGGGAAATGAGGATGGGTGTTGGGAGATGGACATGGGCATCCCCAATTTAATTGATAACCTCACATGCTTGGTGGAAAGCTCAGTCTTGCTTCAAAACAGTCATCTTTCAGTTCTTTTTCTTTCTCTCTGCGTGTGTTTCTGCCAAAATGCAGTCTTTTCCAGCCAGAGAGAGCCAGAAAGCAAACTCAGTTATCAGTTTCTTTTTTCTTTGAAAAGAAAAGAAAAAGAAAAGGTGGGGCTCTTTTTATTTTTCTTTTGCTGCGAGCGGGGGTTTGTCTTGTCGTTCTCTTGTCTCCTCATTCAAAAGTAGTAGTACTACTCTATTAGGATAACAGCGCAGAGAGAGAGGTTGGCCTTTATTAATATTTATGCCTTTGCTCCCATTTCTACCGACCACATCCCCTCCCAAAATACTACTCTCTCCGTTCCGTCCTGAATTAATCGTCCTGTTTGTTTTATGATATATTTTTCTACTTCAAAATTAAGTATATAAAATAAAATAATTTTATAAAACTAAAATTTGTAATATATAGTTTAACATGTTAAGAATCATATGCAAAACTTAAAATTTTAAAATTATTTTATCTTATATGTTAAAAATTAAAATCAAATGACATATCAAAATAATAAACAGGACGATCAATTCAGGAGGAAGGGAGTACTGCTAACAATTAATTACGCCTCTTGGACTTTTCCCTAATTTCATGGCTTTTTTTCACATTTTCATTTTGTTTTTCCAAAACAGTTTTGTTATTTCCAATACAGTAAATGGACCAATACAATTGGCATCTACTATAAGAAAGAATGCCCAAACTTTCCCAACACAAACCCTCCCAATTGTCTCTTGCTCTTCTACGCCCCATTTACCCAAAGCACACAAACACAGAATCTCACCCTCTCTTCTCCCTGGAAGAGAAAATCTCAATTCAAGACAAGAACTCGATTTCAGCCCGTGGAAACTTTGAATTGAACTTCAATTTGTGATAGGAAGAGGCAGCAGAGAGAAGAAACTAGTGAAGAAGCTGAAGAAATGGAGACAGATCTGAGTCTCAATCTAAATCTCAAGGATACAGAGCTCACACTCGGCTTACCGGGAACCCATTCAACTGATTCTTCTAATGAAAGTGAATCCCCTCCTACCACTACCACCGCCTCCCCTACAACCACAACCACCACCGCACGGCCTCAGAAACGCCCGGCGCCACCCACTTCCGCTGGATCTGACCCTCCATCTCAACCCAAGTAAATAACTTTCCTTTAATTCCTTGGCAATTTTCTATTCTCACGAGCTCATTCATTGTTGTAGACAGTATTTGGGGTAAAAGTACTCAATATCTGACTCATAAATCTTGTTGGGTCATTCTTTTTTCAGAGCACAAGTAGTGGGTTGGCCACCAATCAGGTCATACAGGAAGAACAATCTCCAACCCAACCACCAAGTTAACAAGAAGAAGGAAGAGACCAGCACCGTCGAAAGCAACACCAACACCAACTTAGAGGAATCAGCAGCAGTACAGAATTATGTCAAAGTTAGTATGGACGGCGCACCATTTCTGAGAAAGATCGATCTGAACGGGTACAAGGGCGGTTACCCAGATCTTCTAAAAGGATTAGAGACCATGTTCAAGTTCACAGTTGGTCACTACTCTGAGAGAGAGGGCTATAAAGGGTCTGAATTTGTTCCCACTTATGAAGATAAGGATGGTGACTGGATGCTTGTTGGAGATGTACCTTGGGAGATGTTTTTGTCAACTTGCAAGAGGCTAAGAATCATGAAAGGATCAGAAGCAAAAGGATTAGGCTGTGTGTAACATGTCTCAATGGAAGAAATCGGTGCCAAATTTGATGATCTAAATGTATACAAGAAGCAAAGAGAAAGAACGAATGAAGAAGTATTATCGATCTATCTATTGTGTCATATAAGCTGCGGCTTGATTGATTGTTTTGTTGTACTTTTGTTACTACTCTTTTCCGAGAAATATGTTTAAATGATACATGCTTTTATCTGGTTTTCTATTAGCAGCCCAGATCTGTAAATGCAACAAAACAAGCACACCCAAACAACATTCTATTATTATGTATCTTATCAAGTTCATACTTCCAACAATTTTGCTGTTGCATTGAAGAATAAGCAGGCTTATAAACTTCAAATAAAAGAAAAAACAAACTTTCTGATTACCTAATATTAGACTCAACAGTGTGAAGTGATGATTTCTGGAAAGTGTGTGATTTGAATTAAACAGATCTCAACAACGACCAACTAAAGTATGAGAATACCATAGGGCCTCTTCTCATCTCTCATGTCAATTTCAGAATACCAGTTGCATCAAGAGTTTCTGGATCAGTTGAATATTCAATTGATAAAATACTTGTGATGCCCTTATATTTTTTAGGTTACAAGATACATAGATTCCTTTGCCTGTAATCAACGAACAAACAGCCTGTACACACTGCAATTACGTACTACCTCCGTCCCGTCATAAGTGTCCTGTTTGCTTTTTGGCACGTTTTTCCATCTCAATATTAAACATATAAGGTAAAATAATTTTATAAAACTAAATTTTGTATTATATAGTTTATCATGTAAGGAATCATATGCAAAAATTAAATTTTCAAAATTAATTTATCTTATATGTTAAAAATTGAAGTCAAACGACATGTCCAAATAGTAAATAGGACGGTCAAGGTGGGACGGAGGGAGTAATACTCTACAGCTATCTATCCCCAATAACAAATGCCACAAACTGAGCAATTTGAACAAAAAACAAGTCCCCCATTATTAATCATTTATCCTTCACTCCATCAATAACCCTAATTTATTCCCAACATGACAGACTGTACTACTAATAAAACCATTGAAATATCTCTACGCATCATTAGTTTTGCTGAGGCTGTAAGGTTCCGCGTCATCAACAGAAAACATGATTAGAAAAAAAGTTGTGTAGTCTCTACCACTGAACAGAAAAACAAACATAATCAGTAGCTGTTCATGTTTCGCCTAAAACGAGAGGGACTATGCTAATTATCATTAATTGATTTTGTTTATGACAAGTCGCTGTTGCTCGTGAGGCAATTTCTATTATGGTAACTGATGGAGACTGCATTTCTGGTTTACAGACAAAGCAAAAACAAGTTAACTAATCTATTACCACTTGAGGTGTCTCTTTTGCTTTATGGCACGCTTTTCTACCTTAACATTTAACATCTTATATAAAATAATTTTACAAATCTAATTTTTTAGTAAATTCCTTATTAGATTAACTATATATTAGTAAATTAAAATTTATAAAATTATTTCATCTTATAGGTTAAATATTGAAGTCAAACAACATACTCAAATAGTAAAAGAGACACTTATGACGAGACGGAGGTAGTATAACAATTGTATCTGATGTGGTCCACGACTTGCAAACTTAATATCATTACAGAGTCAAGTCAAACTTGTGGTGCTATATGCACTCAAGAGAAGGGCACAGATTTAGGGACCGATGCATTATTTTCCTATGGAACCAAAGTAATTTTATCCATTCATTTTTTTAGGGTATGGAGAACCTAGAGATGGTGCCATACTAGAAGGTGGAGACTATCCACCTGTCAACATTTGATTGGAGAATAAATGAAAGGAAAAAAAAAAGACTCACATGCACGTGAGTTGTTGGGGGTAGGAGAGAGAAATATTTTTTTTCAAAATGTCATAACTTATAAAATATAAGTGCAAAAATAAAAAAAATTATACCATTGTTTATCATTTTTCATGTTCTTCAAAACAAGATGCATCATGGATATGATTTGGTAAACTTAAAATTGTATGTTTTTAGAATGAGTATATATTAGGTATTTTTAAAATGAATCTTACTCATTAGTAAAATAAATCTTCTTTAATAATAAAATGAACCATATTCATTTGCAAAATGAATCTTACCCCAAACACCCTAAAAACACCCTAAGAATGCTAAAAATGTCGAAGGCATTTTTATGGTTTGTAGTGCAAGGTTTAAGGTCTAACGACCCTAAGCCCTAAACCACAAACCCTAAAAAATTATCGAGTTAATGACGACAATATAAAGTGTAGAACTAATGCCAAAAAGATTACCCCTACCCCCTAAACACCCAAAAAACCACCCTAGGATAGCTAAAAACGTTGAAGGCATTTTAAGGGTTTGTAGTACATGGTTTAGGGTCTAACGACCCTAAACTCTAAACCACAAACCTTAAAAAACTATCGAATCAGTGACGACAATATAAAGCGTAGAACTAATGCCAAAAATATTACCCTACCCCCCAAACACCCAAAAAACCACCCTAGGATAGCTAAAAATGTCGAAGGCATTTTTATGGTTTGTAGTACAGGGTTTAGGGTCTAACGACCCTAAACCCTAAACCACAAACCCTAAAAAACTGTCGAGTAAGTGATGACAATATAAAGCATAGAAATAATGCCAAAAAGATTACCCTACCCCCCAAACACCCTAAAAACCACCCAAGGAATGCTAAAAATGTCGAAGGCGTTTTTATGGTTTGTAGTGCAGGGTTTAGGGTCGTTACTGTCTAGTCAATGACGACAATATAAAGTGTAGAACTAATGCCAAAAAGATTACCTACCCCAAACACCCTAAAAATCACCCTAGGAATGCTAAAAATGTCAGGCATTTTAACGACCTTTGATTCACTTTTTAACAACATTTGGTTCACTTTTCCTAAACTTAAGATTCACAATGAATCTTAAACATATGTACATAAAAAAAATAAATTTATCAAAACATATTCATATTTGATCTTATTTTGAAGAGCTCGAATTATGATAAACAATGATATAAAATTTATGTTATTTGGACTTATATATAATAAGATATAACATTTTAAAATTTTGCAAATTAAAAAAAAAAAAGAATGGTCGCCATGTTAGAACCTGGCGTAAGCGCCAGGTTCAAAATCGCCTTTTTTTATCTTAATCTGATCTCGTGATTGGTTTACCACCATTTACATCCCTAACGGTTGCAAGGAGGGAGAAGTTAAAGTAGACACCGTTGATATTTTAATCTTTTCTACACTATGAGAGTTACATAATGTGAATGAACAATACTTTAATTAAAAAGATAAGAAATGAACTGTGACGTTGAGGTGCATGACTATATATATGAAATGCACAAATATATATGCGGAGACGAGCATATAACTTGATTCTAAATTTACATCACGTTAAATATGTATAAGATTTATATCAATGGATGGAATATTCCTGTCGCGTGATGGACGTGATTGTAGTCATTCAATTTTTTTAAAAAAATATTAATGTGAGTAGTTGAATTATGTCTCTCTATTTGTCATTTTTAATTCTGATCCACGTCTTTACTCCATTTAATTCTTTTCTCTTTAAGTGTTCACTCAACTATATAATTATATTATGAAATGAGAGATTAGTAATTTTTTATATTTTTCTAAATATAACACATTTTTTTATCTTAATGAATGAATATTATAATATTTTAATTTTCTATATGATGTGCGGTGAATGTATACTTTTAGTTTCTAAAAATTCTTTTTTAATATATGAACTAATGAAATTGATTTCAAACAATAATAATAATTAATATAAGCAAGAAATGATTTATTAATTTTGTGGCTCAACTAGGAAATAACAACTATGTACTCTTAGGCTTTGTGGTTTAGGATTTAGGGTTGTTCGACTCTAAACCCTGCAATACAAACCCTAAAAATGCCTTCGACATTTTTAGATTTCCTAGGGTGGGGGGGGGGGGGGGGGGTTGAGTAATCTTTTTGGCATTAGTTCTATACTTTATATTGTCATTACTGACTCGATAAGTTTTTAGGGTTTAGCGTCTAACCCTGCACTACAAACCCTAAAAATGTCTTGGACGTTTTTAGATTTCTTAGGGTGGGTTTCGGGGTGTTTTGGGGGGCAGGGTAATCTATTTGGAATTTGTTATGTACTTTATATTGTAGCAACTAACTCAACAGGTTTTTAGGGTTTGTGGTTGCGGCCCGCCACTACGAACCCTAAAAATGCCTTTGATGTTTTTAGCTTTCCTAGGGTGGGTTTTGGGGTGTTTTGTGGTAGGGTAATCTATTTAGAATCTATTCTATATTTTATACTGTAGCAACTAACTCAACAGGTTTCTAGGGTTTGTAGTAGCGGGTTTAGGTTCGTTAGACCCTAAACCTTAACGACCCTATACCCGCCACTACAAACACTAAAAATTCCTTCGACATTTTTTAGCTTTCCTATGGTGGGTTTTAGGGTGTGTGGGGTTAGGGTATCCTATTTGGAAACCGTTCTATACTTTAATGTGAGGATGTACATATTTTAATGTGAGAATCTACATGTTTTAATGTGACAATGTACATGTTCAATTATGAGAATGTGTATCATTTTTTTTGTCGTTCTTATCGCATCATTGTGTATAAAAATATATATTTTCTTACCATTTATCTGTTTACAAAGCTTAACTGATTGATGAACCTAAAGGTTATTTTGGAAACAATAATTTGAGTTATTGTAGTCGATTTGACGTATTCATTAACCTTGGTTTTTATGTATCAACGATAATTTATAAATGTTTCCAAGGATGATTAGAAACATGCACACAACCTTCTATAATCGTTTTTATCACTAATTTTTTAAAAAAGTGACACTAACGGTTATATATCGTTTCCTTTGGTTGTTCTTATCGCACATTGTGTATAAGAATATATTTTTCTTTACCATTTATCAGTTTTTAGAGCTTGAGTGATTGATAAACCTGAAGGTTATTTTGGAAACAATACACCGAGTTATTGGAATCGAGTTTACGTATTCATTAACATTGGTTTTTATGTATCCATGATGATTTAAAAACGTTTCCATGAATGATTAGAAACATGTACACAACCTTCTATAATCGTTTACATCACTATTATCGAATAGATGCCACTAATTGCTATATATCTATTCCTTCGATCATTCTTATCAAATCATGGTAGATAAAAATATTTGTATTCATTAACCTTGGTTTTTACGTTTCCTTTCCGTCGTTCTTATTAAATCATTGTGTATATGTATATTTTCTTACCATTTATCAATTTAAAGAGCTTGAGTGATTGATAACCCTGGAAACTATACACGTTTGGAAACGATAAACTAACTTGCTGGAGGCAATTTTATCTATTCATTGAATCTTGATTTGTACGCATATGCGATAATTTATAAATGTTACCACTCATGATTAGAAAATGTACACAACTTTTTATAATCATTTCCATCACTATAATAAAAAGATGTCACTAACTTTTGTATATCTTTTCCTTTGGCCGTTTTTATCGAATCATTGTGTATAAGAATATTTTCTTACTCTTTATTAGTTTACAGAGCGTAATTGATTGATAAAATGAAGACTATAAACATTTGGAAACAATAAACTAAGTTGTAGGATTCGAATTAATGTATTTGTTGACCTGGGTTTTTACCTATCCACGACAACTAAAATGTTTCCACTAATTATTAAAAACATGTACACAACCTTCTATAATCGTTTACATCACTATTATAGAATATATGCCACTAATTGTTATACATCTATTTCTTCGATCATTCTTATCAAATCATGGTAGATAAAAATATTTTCTTAACATTTATCAATTTATAGAGCTTGATTGATTGATAATGTCTGAAGGCTTTATATAAACGTTTGAAATGATAAACTGAATTGTTGGATTCAATTTTACGTATACAATAACTTTTACGTATGCATGATATAGCTTATAAACGCTCCGATTAATCATTAGAAATTGTACACAACCATCTGTAATCGTTTCTATCATTGTCATAGAAACGATGAACCTAACTGGTATACATCTTCCTTTGCCCATTCATATTGAATCATCATGTATAAGAATATTTAATTATCATTTTTCACTTTATAGAGCTTAATACATTGATGAACCAGAAGACTATAAACATTTGGAAATGATAAACTGGGTTGTTGAAGTCGAATTTATGTATTCATTAACTTTAGCTTTTATGTATGTACGATAACTTATAACCTAAAGGCTACTATTTTTATGTTCAATGTTTAACAAAAACATTATCTATCACTTTTTTAAATTTAGAAAATTATAAATATTAGCTTAGCATTTTTATATTAACAATTTTTAAATTTTATTCAATTGATTAATGTATTTTGAATTGTTATGCTCCATTTTTACATAATATATATTATATATATATATATATATACAGAAACAACAAATATTATAAGATTAGAAAACTATTATGCAATAGTAATGTCTATTTGAATCATTTTTTAAAAATATGAATATTTTACTTAGTGTTTTTACATTAATTCAACTTTTTCTATGTATATATGAAAATGTTTTATACAAGTAGTGAATCATTTTATAAATAACTATATTATTAAGATATATTAGAAAAATGACAAAGTAATGACATTCTAACATTTAAAAAATAAATAACAAAAAAAAATACAGACCGCATGCATGCATGGTGAGATGTCTAATAAAAAACAAAAACAAAAAAGATGGTGGGTGTGGAACATCCTTAGGCATGGATGCCGAGATTAAAAAAAAAAAGCAGTTCCGTCGCAGGACCAAAAAAGTGTGTCCGTCACCTAATCCTCTCCCTAAAGTAGGTGGTCTCACTGTCAACCACTAAAAATAGGAGGCCATCAACTATCTAGTACAATTTTTAAACCAAATACATTGCATGTATTGTTTTTATATTTTTTTACTTTTACAATATCTTAAAAAATATAATTAATCATAGTTGTTAGTGAATACTTAAGCACTTATATAAAACTTTAGATGACTATATAGTATTTACCCATATATTATATAATAATTTTTTAATCTTATAATATTGTTGTTTATATATATATATATAAATGTAGCATATATACGTTCAAAGTACATGACTTAATCAATTGAATAATTTTTTACAAAAATTGCTAATATAGAAAAAACTAAGCTAATATTTATATTTTTTCTAAATTAAAAAGTGATGTATAATGCTTTTAAAATATATTGAACATAAAATATTAGCCTTCAGGTTATATGTTAATGCATACATAAAATGTTAGTGAATATATAAAACTGACTCCAACGATAACCAGAATATGCTAATAAAATATTCGTATACATAATGATTCGATATGAATGGCCAAAGAAAAAAATATTTATGATAATTAGTGTCATCTTTCCTATCATATTGATTGAAATTGTTATAGAAGACTATGTATATGTTTCTAACTATTAGTGGAAACATTTATAAGCTATTGTGGATATGTAAAAATCAAGGTTAATGAATATGTAAGATCGCATGCAACAACTTAGTTTATCGCTTATAAGCGTTTATAGTGTTCTGGTTTATCAATCAATCAAGCTTTGTAAACTGATAAATATATGATAAGAAAATATTCGTATGCACTGGCTTGTTAAGAAAGATCAAAGGAACAAATATATAATAGTTAGTGTCATCTTTTTTATAATACTAATGGAAACGGTTATAGAAGATTGAGTACATATTTCTAATCCTAAGTGGAAAAGTTAATAAGTTATCATGGATATGTGGAAACCAAGGTTTACGAATACGTAATTTCGAATCCAATAACTCGGTTTTCATTTCCAAACGTTTATGACTTTCGTATTTATCAGAAAGTCAAGCTCTTAAACTGATAAATGCTAATAAAATATTTTTATACACAATTATTCGATGAGAACAACCAATGGAAAATATATAGAAGTTAGTGTCATCTTTTCTATAATAGTGATGAAAACAATTTTAGAAGGTTGTGTACATCTGATCATCAGGGGAAACGTTTATAAATTATAGTGGATACAAAAAAATCAAGACTAAATGAATACGTCAAATTGACTCCACGAACTCAGTTTTTTTTTTGATAATTTGGGCATATAGCCATTTGAAATAATTAAAGCCTGAATAACCAGGTGGATGGACTTATGTGGGCCTCGTTAAAACCCCTCTAAGCAAAACCTAGTGGGAAAAAGCTTAGAGGGGAAAAAGAGTACCCGCCACATCCGATTACACACCTAACTAACATGAAATCCAACCACAATGCAACATAACAACACCACATCCGATGATCCTCGAAACACACCCGCAACCCAACGAGAAAATAAGACAACACGTCTAATACAAGGCATCTACAAGCCAAAACAATTACGTAACTCAAACTTAACTCTCCTAGATATGTCACACCTAGTCTTCCACCACCCCATGTCCAAACCTTGCCCCCTCTGGTTCCTTATGGGACCATCACAATTTTGACGGAAATGATTACATGTTCAAGCTTAGTCAAGCATCACATATACCATGACATTAAGACTAGCTTTGTCCATGTCTGTCAGAACTCAACATCTACTTCATCCACAAGACCACTATACCTCATATCTTTCCTAGGTGAAATTCTCCTCCCTTGCTCGCCCCAATTGCCCCAAATGCTCCGGGTTTCTATGAAAGACAGTCATGCCAATTGATTACAGGAGAGAGGTTGTAATTGGTTACAGATATTTGCTTTAGTTTGCTCTGGGTTCGCGACATGATAGCCTAGTAATCTCATAAGCTCAACGCATTCATTTGCCTTTCCTTCAATATTAATGATCTTTCCTCTCTCATTCCTCGCAGAAATGCTCTTTTCCTTCCGCGCAGGTGGTGGGTATTATGGACTAGCTCAACGAATAAGTGTTCTTCTTTGTTTCCTGAGGAGCATAGATTCCGGGGACATATTTGATTTTTTGGTGTGTCATTTTCTATTCCCTTCAGTTGTTCTACTGCCTCGGGATTAGTCCCGCCCCCTCCTTCCGTCGCTATCTGCCACTAATCCATAATAAATGGAAAACTTTGGGATCCGGGACTAGAATTAATTCCTTCTCCCAGTCCTTCCGCGCCGAATCCCTTTTCATGATTAGTCTCACTGACTTTGAGAAAATTAGGAGTCATATAATATGTTTTGTATTATTAGGAAATGATATGCTTAACCTGGGAGTTAAACATAGAAGAGTATTTATACAGGAAGAGTAAGAAATGACAAGTGGGTCAAGCCCTATTACAAATGGGCCGTAAGACATGGACTTTTTATTCTAACACCCCCCCTCAAGATCAACTAGGTAGATCTTGCAACAGTGTAAGTCCTATGTCATGAAGAATACTCTCATATGTTTTGCCAGGCAAGGACTTGGTCAGAAAGTCCGTTATCTGCTGCTTGTTGGATATATGTTGAACAGCTATCAATCCCTCTTGGATCTTCTGTCTGACATAATGGATGTCAATTTCTATGTGTTTCGTGCGCTGGTGCTGTACCGGATTTCTGGCAATATAAACAGCTGATTTGTTGTCGCAGTTGAGAGGAATGGGTGCAATCTCTTTGACTCCAAGTTCATGAAGCAGGCGGCTCAGCCATGAGAGTTCACTGGTGACAGCCCGCATGGCTCGATACTCCGCTTCTGCGGATGAAAGAGAGACGCTGGTCTGCTTCTTGGACTTCCATGAGATTGGTGATTTGCCCATCATGATGTAGTAGCCCGAAACAGAGCGCCTTGTGTCTGGACAGCCTGCCCAGTCACTGTCACAATAGGCAAGAAGAGAGAAGTCAGAATCATGATTCAGTAAAATCCCATAGTTGACAGTACCTTGGAGATACTGTAATGTATGTAGTGCGGCATTCATATGTGTTGTGGTGGGTTGCTGCAGAAACTGACTTAACAATTGGGTTGTAAAACAGATATCCGGTCTTGTATGAGATAAGTAGTTCAGTTTGCCAATTAAACTTCTGTAGAGAGTAGGGTTAGGAAGAATATCACCTTGTTGAGAACTCAGTTTGGTTGCAGAAGGTAATGGAGAAACAGAGCTGACCTTACCAATGTTGTATTCGGTCAATATATCAATGCAGAACTTGCGCTGAGTGATGACCATACCTGTAGAATGATGCAAAAATTCCATTCCCAAGAAAAAATGTAATTTTCCAAGATCTTTGATTTTAAATTCTTGGTGAAGTTTCTGTTTTACCTCGATGATTTCATTTATATAATTTCCAGTGATGAGTATATCATCAACGTAAACAGCAAGGAATGTCATATTATGCAAATCAGTTTTTAAAAACAGAGAAGAGTCATTGTTTGATTTTGTATATCCCAGATTTTCTAGAAAAGTGCTGAGTCTAGCAAACCATTGTCTTGAAGATTGCTTGAGGCCATAAATAGATTTCTTTAATTTGCAAGCATTGACTCTTTCTTCTGTTTGTAACCCTTTGGGTATTTGCATATATATTTCTTCATGTAGATTGCCATGTATAAAGGCATTGTTTACATCAAGTTGTTCAATCACCCAATGACGTTTTACAGCTATAGCTAGAATGGTTCTTATGGTGGTCATCCTAACAACGGGAGAGAAGGTTTCGGTGTAATCTAAACCATATTTTTGAGTGAATCCCTTTGCTACAAGTCTAGCTTTATATCTTTCTATGGTGCCATCAGCTTTTAACTTTGTTTTAAAAACCCATTTGCATCCTATGGCTTTTTTGTTTTGTGGTAGTTTGGTCAATTCCCAAGTGTCATTGTGTATGAGGGCTTTTAGTTCGGTGCTGATGGCTTCCATCCAGTGGCTATGTTGTGAAGCTTCCTCATAGGTTTGGGGATCATGTATATCACTGATTTTGTGGATGACAGCATGGTTGTGAATAGAAGTGGCAGCAATTGTAAGAGAGGGAGGGATATTAGTGAGAGAGTGTAAAAGGAGAGGAGTGGTGTAGACTGTAGAGCTGATTCTGTCTTTGAGTATTTCTGAGAAGGGATCAGTGTGTAATTGTGTGGATCCAAGGTGATAATCCTGGAGGTAGAGAGGAGTTGTTCTGGTTCTTGTTGATCGTCTAGTGATGTCCTGTGGGATTGAGTCAAGAGTGGGGTTTTCAGAGATAAGAGTGTGTGGAGGGTCAGGAGCATGTGTGGTTTCTGTGTCATGTGGTATGAGTGGTTGAGAAGGAATTGTAGGAGAAGATGGTGTTGGCGCGTGAGGTGTGAAATACTCATCATCTGAAACATATATGGGTGTGGTGGGTTGTGGAGTTGGTGTTTGTAGACTGGGGTGAGTAAACTGTTTCAGATCTGGATGAGGGTGTTTGAAGGGGAAGATGGTTTCATGAAAAATAACATCTCTAGATGTGAGTATCTTGGAGTCATGTAACCGCAGCAGTTTGTATCCTTTCTGCCTATCAGCTAATCCTAAATGTATGCAGGGATCTGACTTTGAAGCGAATTTTCCTGGTTTTTTTCCTAAAATAAGAGCATAAGCTAGACAGCCAAAAGTTTTAAGGAGAGTATAATCTGCTGGTTTATTGTGTAATGTTTCATAAGGAGTCTTGCCCTGTAGAGAGGATGAAGGCAGTTTATTTATGAGGTCTGTGGCTGTTAATAGGCAATCCCCCCAATATGTTAGTGGAATGTTGGATTGATGATATAAAGCACGAGCAGTTTCCATCAAGTATCTATGTTTACGTTCCACTATTCCATTCTGTTGAGGGGTGTGAGGGCATGATGTTTGATGAATAATTCCCAAGGAGTTATAAAATTGTTTGCCTTCATTAGAACATCCCAATTCAAAAGCATTATCAGACCTTATGCTTTTGACTTTTTTGTTGAATTGACGTTCAGTATAAACCAGAAAGGATTGAATGACAGAAAAAGCTTCAGATTTGAGTGTAAGAAGTTTGATCCATAAGGCACGACTTTTGTCATCAACAATGCTAAGGAAATATCTTTTGTCATCATGGCTCGGTTGACGAAATGGGCCACATATATCAACATGTATTAAGTCAAATATATCTAAACTAATTGTAACAGAGCGAGGAAAGGGAAGACGATGGTTTTTTGCTCTGTTACAACTATCACACAGAAAGTCTTTTGGAATTTCTTTGGCTGTGATTAAATTAAGTTTCTGAAGTGTGACAAGAGGGGTATGACCTAGCCTTGAATGCCATAAGTAAACATCACGTTTTGCAGAAGAACACACAAGAGTTTTATTCATATCAGCAACAGAAGAATCATCATTACACATAGCAGCAGTGTTTGGTTTGCAGGAAATAGTTTTGTCATACAGAAAAGCATCTAAGCTAGAATTGTCAAGCACATATAAGCCTTGTTTCAGTGTGGCAATGGTAGTAATCAAGTGGGTTTCACGGTCCTGCAAGGCACAGATATTGTCACATATTATCATCCTAGCAGAGACTTGTTGCAAAAATTTTCGAACAGACAATAAATGGAATTTGAAGGTTGGGACATATAAAACATCTGGTAACAGAAATGAATTGGTTAATTTCACAGTGCCTAATCCTCGTATGCAACCAAGATGACCATCCGGCATTTTCACAGAAGTTTGGCAAGCAGTAAATTCAGCATCAATGAAATAATTAATGTTACCACATATATGGTCAGTCGCACCAGAATCAATCACCCAAAGATCTGTAAAATCAGGCTTATAACTAACGTTTAAAGAAGAAAAATCACTACCTGCGAACTGATTGTAGAAATCAGTTCCTTCCACCTTAGGTTCTTGATGGTTCTGTTCAAGATATGCAGTAAGTGAGGCAGTTTGACGCTGAGTTAAGCCAGGAACAGGAGTCTGCTTGTCTTGGAAATGTTGAGTGAGGGCTTGAAGTTGTTCAGAAGTGAACCCCGGAACCGGTGTATTGGCGACTTTAGAAGCTCCAGCGTCTTCAGTGACAGCAGCGGAAAGTGATGATTTGGGTTTGTTTTTCCAATAGCTGGGAAATTTACCACTGACCCAGTAACAAGCTTCATAAGAATGACCTTGCTTCTTGCAATGGGAGCATGTTTTCTTGTTTGTGTCAGGACGGGATGTATTGTTGCGGGCATCGGAACTGAAACGGGTGTTTGGGTTAGGGTTTGTACTGGCGAAAGCAAGACCTTCTTCAGAATCGCCTCGTCTTGTTTTTTTGGATTTACGGTGGCTCTCTTCTTGACGTAACATAGAATAGACAGAATCGAGAGTAGGAAGAGGGGTAATCAGCAGAATATTACTTCGAAGAGATTTGTACGAGTCATGTAGACCCATCAGAAAGTCAAAAATTCGTTCGTTGTCTCGAAGTTTCTGAAGATTTACGGTGGAACCACAGGTACACGGCGCCAAATTCACAAGCTCATCTTGTTCGTTCCATATTTTTAGCCACCGCGTGTAATAATCGTTGATTGTATCATTACCTTGTTCGAGAAGATGAGATTCCTGTCGAAGCGCATAAAGGCGGGTGCCAGAGGGATCATCCCACCTTTTGCAAAGGTTTTTCCAGGCATCGGCAGCTGTGGCGTAGTAGAGAACACTTTCTTTGATGTTTTCAGAGAGAGCACTAAATAGCCAAGCTAAGACCAGATTGTTTGCCTTGTCCCAGTCGGGTTGCTTGGTGGTGTCGTAGTCACTCCTCTTCACATCGCCGGTGAGGATGCCAAGCTTGCTCTTGGTAGAAAGACCGATTGTGAAAGAGCGCTTCCAGGAGGCAAAATTCTTGCCTGCGAATTTGGGCGCAAGCAATTGATTGGGAGTATCTGATGGGTGGATGTAGAGAACTTTGTCTCGATCTTTGATGGTGGTAGAACCCGATTCCGATGGGGTTTCGGGGTTTTTTGGTGGTGGGTTGTTTTCGTCGCCGTCGGCCATAGAAGGGATAGGAGGAAAAAGAGAGGATATAGGTTTCTTGAAAAGCCGACGAAGAAAGAATACCGGGTTGTGAAACTTCTAATTTCCTAACACATCTGATACCATGAGAAAATTAGGAGTCATATAATATGTTTTGTATTATTAGGAAATGATATGCTTAACCTGGGAGTTAAACATAGAAGAGTATTTATACAGGAAGAGTAAGAAATGACAAGTGGGTCAAGCCCTATTACAAATGGGCCGTAAGACATGGACTTTTTATTCTAACAGACTTCTCGTACGAATTATTTACACCCAATTGTGGTACACGACGCGGCATTTGGGGAGTCTCGGGGATAACAGTATTCCTTCCAAATGTTTATCATTTCCAAGAACTCAGTTTATCATTTCCAAACGTTTATAACATTCAAGTTCATCAATACGTCATGCTTTGTAAACTGATAAATGCTAAGAAAATATTCATATGTACAATGATTCAATTAGAACGGTCAAAAATGAAAATATATATAACAATTAGTGTCATTATTTTTGTAATAGTGATGGAAACGATTATAAAAGGTTATGTACATGTTTCTAGTTATCCGTGAGAATGTATATAAGTTGTCATGGATACGTAAAACCCAAACATATCCTATAAATCCCAAATTGCTGAAGGTTTATTTTTGGGTTTAACGTAAAGTGTTTAGGGTCTGCCAAGAAATTGCAACATTATAAGGATATAAAAATGAATAACAAAAGATACTCTAAATCTTAGAGATACCTAAAATGCTTAAACATCCAAGGTTTATTTTAGGGTTTGACCTCAAAGGTTTATGGTCAAATCTGCCGAGAAATTGTAACATTATAAGAGTGTATTCCAGAGATACCAAAGAAATAATTTATGCGGATTTTGTTGTTGAATTTAGAATAAATCACACATATTTAATTTTTTTTAGTATGAGTGGGGTATTATATTTGAATCGATGTTTACTAAATTATTTTTGCATATATATATTTAAACACAAATAATATTAGAGTTTGAAAAATATTATTTAATAGTTTAATATATATGTGCATAGAAACATATAAATAGTATAAAATCATTCATGGTTTATCTTATAGTAATAATTTAAACAAGTATATTATTTAAAATTTGTAAAAAAAAAGTGAAAAGAGAGGACACATCTATGGAGACCTATTAATAAATTATCTTACAAAAAGACAACAAAAAAAAATTAGAAAAATAGAAGTTAATACACATCCCTTCTCCCAAAGCGGCTATTGTATAATCAGTTGTACGGAAATCTAGTACATCCTTGAACAACCTTCATACTTAACTTGAACAATTATCACATAAAGTTAAACAATATTTATAATAATACATATAACTTGCACGCAATATAAACAATCAATAGCTTAACTTGAACAACCTTGAAACTAAAATGAAGGATCTGGTTGTATGATAGTATGTGCCCCCTTCTCATTATGTCTTTGCTCGAGGAACCCAGTGGGATTGAGAGGAAAAGCTGATGTAATATTGGGTACAAGACCAAATAAAACAAGATATTACTTTTCTAGATGGCTGAGTGTGGATTTAATCCGTCTGAGACGGAAATAACACCTGTCACCAAAGCCGACGCCCTCAAGAGAGGTTGGAAGTTAGAACTGAGCCTAGTTATCTGGCCGAAAAGAAACACTACCTTGGTTAATGTTTGGTAGAAGATAGGATTTACTAACTAAAGATGAACGAATATATCCATCTTTAGTTTTGTTGGAAATGTCATATGATAGAAATAGACCAACAAATATTTTTTGATGAAAGTGGCGCGGACACATAATTGGTGTGGTCCGGCTATTGTTTAGTTCTATTGTTAGCGGTTATTATTCTAGTTTAATTGTTGGCGAAGAACCTGTCCAAGTTAGAAGGTGTCAACTATCTTGTTTTTTATGTTTTGTATTTTTGTAAAACTTTAAAATGTTGTAATAGTTTATTAGATATAAGATTAAATAACATAAATTTTAATACTGTTGTTCATCATAATTCGAGCTCAGACCAAACATGAATATGTTTTGTAGAGGCGGACCGAGGCGGGTTCCCGTGGGGTCCCGGACCTCATAGCTTTTTCTGATAATAAAAAAGATAAAATTTTAAATTATAGTTTTAGTAAAATAAAATTGAGTAAAGTACTAAAAGTTGAATAATTTAGTGTTAGTGACATGTTCATATATGTGAGGTTGTAATGCTCAATAAATTTATGACCACACATTTATATACCTTCAAATTTAATATATATTAATGTCAAAAAAAATTTGGACCCCATGAGATTTGACTTCTAGGTTAGCCACTGATGTTTTGATAAATATTAAAATTTTATTTTTTGTATGTACATATGTTTAAGATTCATTGTGATCTTAAGTTTAAGAAACATGAATTAAAGGTTGTTATAAAGTGAACCAAAGGTTGTTAAAAAGTGAATCAGAGGTCGCTAAACCCTAAACCCTACACTACAAACCCTTCAACGTTTTTAGCATTCCTAGGGTGGGTTTTAGGATGTTTAGGGGGTAGGGTAATCTTTTTGGCATTAGTTCTACACTTTATATTTTCGTCACTAACTCGATAGTTTTTTAGGGTTTGTAGTGCAGGGTTTAAGGTAGCATAAAAATACCTTCGACATTTTTAGCATTTTTAGGGTGGTTTTTAGGGTGTTTGAGTGGGTAGGGTAATCTTTTTAGCATTAGTTCTACACTTTATATTGTCGTCACTAACTTGAGAGATTTTTAGGGTTTGTGGTTAAGGGTTTATTGAAAAGTGAATATTTTGTCCAAAAAAAGTGAATCACATGTTTAAGTATAATGACTCTTTTATTTAAGAAAAGTGAATCTTATGTTTAAGAAAAATGAATCATATCACAAACTTATGCGAGAACTATATGAATCATTCGTTTAAGAAAAGTGAATATTTTGTTTAAAAATATTCAATCAAATGTTTAAGAAAAGTGAATCTTATCACAAATTTATACGAGAACAATATGAATCTTTCATTTATTTAAAAGTGAATATTTCGCTGAAGAAAAGTTAATCAAATATTCAAGAAAAATGAATCTTATATTTAAGAAAAGTGAAACTACACTTAAAATAATGTAAATCCTTTGTTTTTCTAAAAGTAAATTTTAATTTTAAGAAAAGTAAATCTTAAAAAAGATTAATTTTGTTAATGTATAAGGTTCATTTTATTGTTACAGAAGATTCATTTTGTTAATAAATAAGATTCACTTTAAAATACGTAATATATACTCATTCTAAAAACATAAAATTTTAAGTTTACGAAAACATATCTATGATGCATCGTGTTTTGAAGAGCACGAAAAATGATGAACAATGGTATAACTTATTTTATTTTTACACTTATATTTTGTGAGTTATAACATTTTGAAAAACTTGTTTCTCTCTCCTCCTACATTCAGCGTGGTGTGTGCATACATGTTTTTTCTTTTTCTTTTTCTTTTTATTTTTCCTCATTTGCTTCTCTTAATTTTAACTGGGTCAATAATGTATTGACATGTGACACTGAAGCCATAGAAGAAGGTGGAGCAAGCTCCAGGGTTACCGTTATGTAATTGTTTTGTTGGTGTTTTGTATCTGACACCGAAATTACTTGAAGAGGGTATAGAGTTTATCACGTCCTGATTTGGTGAGATACTTGATAGCCATTGCTTTTGTGCTTGTTTACTTTCAGTTAGTGTGGCTTATATTTAGTAAGGGGTGTTTGGTATGTGTTTATCTACATAAAAATGTGATAAATCACTGTTAAACGGTTATTCATCAACAGTCAACAACCTTTGGTCAATAATCACCAATTTACTGTCAACATCCACCGGTCACCTGTCAATGGTCGTCGATTATTAATCATTGGGCAATGACATTAACCGACCCACAAGTCAATCGGTCAAAAATTGGTCCCGGCATCCGACCCACCCATAGGACCGCCCCACATGGGTCAGTCTAGGTAAGGGGTGACAATTCATGTTGTTAGATCAGGTCAAGAGGTAACCATACCATACCTAAAAATAACCGGGTTACAAATTTTCAACCCTAACCCGACCCATGTTAAACCATTCAACCCATACCTAACCTCTATAGCCCAAAATTTTCTAAAAGCATCTTCTTTTTTGTACAGGTTTTTAGTCCAAATAAATCATCAATTTTATCGGATATTGATTAAATTCCTTGAGAGTTACAAGTGTCTATATGGTCTTCATTCACCTTAATCCAATCCATATAAAAAAAGATCAATGGTGACTATCTTGAAAAATGTATTATCAAATTGATGGATGGGCTAAGAAAAGTGTTAGTAGCGCTTTTTATAATTATTAATTAATAGTTAATGATAAAAAAGACGAAGTGACATGCTAATATACTTATGGCCAATAGGGTGCAACATATTCTTCCGCATCTCATCTCGCACAATCAATCAGGGTTTGTGAAAGGAAGGCTTATTACTGACAATATCATTCTAGCAGGAGAGCTCCAACATATTTTGGAAAAGAATCAAGCTGTTAAAAATGGTTTCTTTGCCCTCAAGTTGGACTTTAGCAAGGCCTATGACAGATTAAAGTGGAGCTTCCTCCACGATGTTCTCCTTTCCATGGGCTTTCCTTCTCATTGGACTACTCCAGTTATGAATTGTGTCCGATCTGTCATATGTGCTATCCTCATCAACGACAAGCCAAGTAACTCTTTTGACCAGTCTAGGGGTATTAGACAATGAGACCCCCTCTCTCCCTTCCTTTTCATATTGGCCCAGGAAGCTTTGTCTAGTTTCCTTAATAAGTCTGAAATTAATGGAGATTTCCATGGAATCAAGCTTTCCCCCCTTTGCCCGTCCATATCTCACCTAGCCTTTGCTGATGACCTTCTCCTTTTTGGTAAAGCTAACCACACTAATATCTCCCGCCTGAATCATACCCTCACAAAATTCCTTCTAGCCTCCCGCCACAAAATCAACCATCTTAAATCTGAATTGGTGTTTAGCAAAAGATTAGCCCTCCACATTAAAGACAATCTCTCCAGTCTTCTGAATGTCCAAGAGGTGCCTTGCTTCTCCAAATACCTGGGCCTTCCCCTCAAGATAGGTAGAAGAAAACATGATCTCTTTACCTATCTTATCGAATCTGTTCACAAAAGGGTTCTCAGTTGGAATAAACCAATGGCACAAGCAGCTAGATCCGTCTTGGTGTCTAGTGTTCTCCAGTCTATTCCCAACTTCACCATGTCTCTATTTGCTCTTCCCAAGGGTATTATTGCGAAACTCAACTCAGCCTTCTCCTCCTTCTGGTGGAGTGGGAAAGTCGATAAAAGAGCTCTCCACTGGACTAAATGGTCTAAGGTTTGTGACACTTCGGATCAAGGAGGCCTGGGGTTCAGGGAAGTGGAAAATTTTAATAAAGCTCTTTTGGTTAAGCAGCTTTGGAGATTACTCTCTTGTCCGGCGTCTTTAGTAGCTCAAGTTATGAAACAGCTCTATTACCCCGACAGTAATATTAGCGAGTGCTACCCTTCCAATAAAGGTAGCCCCATCTGGAAGTCTATTTCTTCGGTCTTGGATTTGCTCAGAGAAGGAGCTCGGCCTCTACCTCCTGGAGGGGATGGACCCCTATCTCCTACTTCTCATGACTTGGATAGTTCTAATCAGTGGGCCTGGGGATTCTCCAAAGATAACAAGTTCTCCGTCAAATCAGCCTATCTCTTCCTGGTTAAAGAAACAGGAGTGGAAAGTTCCTCCAACCCTCCATTCTCCATTGGTAGGATTGGGAAGAAGCTTACCAGTTCCATTTGCTGCCCTAGAATAAAACTTAATCTCTGGAAGTTTTTGGGAAATATTATCCCTTGTCAGGATAATCTGGCTAGACGGATCGGAGGTGAGTCCTAGTGTTTCTTCTGTGGGGCTAAGGATGACTTGGCCCATTGTTTCTTTTATTGTTGTGCTGTTAGAGACATATGGAGGGGCTTGGTGGAAGTGAATGATATTCCCAATAATGTGGATGGAATGTTGGACTGGTTCTTTCGGATGGCGGAGGTGTGGAGTGTGAAGAAGCTATCTCTTATAGCTAACAAGCTTTGGGTCATATATGCGTCGAGGAACAAAGTCAAGCATAATTCAGAGCTTTCTTGATGGAAAGAAGTCGAGGTAAACAATTCCTTTACTGAAGCTTACCTTTCGGTGATGAAAGTCTCCTCCCATCTCTTTTCTCCCAGGATTTGGCATCCGCCCCCGTCGGGTTATCATAGTATTTGTACGGGGATGCTTGCTAGTCGTTATGGGGACCGGATCATAGCTGGTCTCATACGAGACGATCGCGGTTTGCCTAGTGTTGTTTTCAGTCGAAGAATTGCCAGCACCAGTAGTGTGCAGTTTGCTGATATCAAAGCAAAAAGAATTGCCATGGAATTGCTATCTCGGTGGGTAGCCATAGCATTTGCATTGAATCAGTTGATAAATATTTCGAGGACATCCTCAATGTGGTAGATATCAGAAGACCCAATGCCAGTTGGGATGACATCGTGAGGGTGAGAGGATCACTTTCTTTTTTCACTAGTATTATTAGAAGTGATACTCCTCCGTATGATAATTATCTGACCAAGATTATATGTAATTTGGGGAATCCTCTCTTTGAAACTAATCAGGTGTGATTGGGGGAGCATGTTCCCCCTAATATTAGTATGGCTTGTAAGCTAGATTCAGATCTAGCATGACATGAGGGTTCCCCTTGTGCTTGCTATGTGTTATAATATATGGTCACAATGTTATTAAAAAAAAATACTTATACTATTTATTGTATTTTTTTTCTTCAATAAAATAATGACTAAGGGTCACGTTGAGTTATGGTTAGAACTTTTAACCCAGCCCAACAAAAAAACATGAATAAATCCAACCCAAAAATTAAATGGGCCATAAATCTTTACCTAAACCTGTAACTGTCTAACTTTTGTTTGGCCAGACGACATACACGTGAATGTCTTCCCATAACCGTTAGTCAATCGTAATTATGTGCTGCTATAATAACAGCCCTTGGCTTTTGTTTCTCAAAAATTTTGCAGCCGACAACAACAAAAGATAAAGGTTCTTTGGGAGCCTTAAGACCTTGAAAGTAGAGGTGATCATTTAGGTGGGTGGGTCAGTTTGGGTCGAGCCAGAGACAATTTGAGGCCCGTTGAGCTTACTTATGGTAATCGTTGCCTGGTTATACATTTTTTAGGCCAAGCTAGGCCTGTTTTTTACAACTTTACTGGTGTCTAATCCGGTTTTTTTTATTACAAAATTAATATATTCTTTATATAATTTAATAAAAAAATTAATGAAATATATATATATATATATATATATATTAATGTAACTTTAATCTATATTATAAAAATAATATAATATAATTATATATTTTTAAAATAATAAATAATATTTAAATTGGGCCTGGGCTGGATTGTGTGCGGGTGCAAAAAATATACTACGGTCTGATCGGTTTTTTTAGGGTTATATATTTCTGTCTAGGCTCGCTCAGAAATGCAATCGGGCCGGGCCATCGAGCTTTTTTTGGGGCCAAACATATAATGACCAACTCTACTTAGAAGAGAAACAAAAGAAAAGGAAAGAGATTCTATATTTCATCCTCATCCATCAACATTTCCACAGGTATTTCCTTCTCCTTCACTTACTTTTCTTTTTTAATGGCTAAATATTCCATGGGAGTATTCGCCCAACCATAACACATTGTTCCAACAACAACAACGGCTGCAAAAAGGGTCCCTAAAACCTTTATTCTATATTATTGAACTTGTGCTTAGCTTAATTTTAGTTATAGTTAATGAGTGGTGATATTGAACATTTATGACTCTTTAGCTTATATTTGTTTGATATGACTATTGATTTGGGATAGTTGATATATGTGACATTTCTTATTACTCATCATTAGTTATCAAATACATAGGACTCCTATGTATCTACTGCTACATTACACTTACCATTGATTTATATATATATACTCATCTCTTATTCCAAAAAAAAAAAACATAAAGTGGGCTAGAAAGCTCCCGTTACCCTTCATTTAGCAAGCTAGCTTCTTCATAACAACAAGATTTACCCATCCCTTATTCTCTTTTACTATTTCTTTTAAGAAGACTGCAAGTTGTGTATTCCAATCTGAATGCGTTTGAGAATGCCGAGTCAAACAAACAATGAACTAGGCATGGGTACTTGGAACAAGGTCAACCCGGACATTGTATTAAGACGGTGTAACGAGTTATGACTAATTAATAACCATTAATTACTTTATTGGCTCTGCTTTTGGCGGACAATATCGCCTGTGGTAGCTAGCTGCTACTCCCCTTGCGACTTTTTCTTTCTTTCTTCCTTCATGCGCAAATCATGTTGGGGGAACCCACTCCACAAATTGTTGTATAATAGGAGTATATAGTTTGGGCTTGGCTTAAGACCTGGTCTCACAAGCAATCCAGATTTTTCTGGATGTATTCTCATTGGTGGAATGCCTTTTTTTATTATATAAATGATTAGTTGTTTTAATTATTTGGTAATGATTGGTGTATTGAAAAGCCAAAAAGGTATTTCTGTCATAAATTTTTAACTATATTTAAATCTGTCCACGTTTTCCAATAGTATAGAAGTAATAATTATAGGGTAGTTAATAGTATAGTCACAAGATATTTGGTATATGATTGTAAAAGAAGGTAGTAATTCAATATATTGTTTTTGTAATTGATATATTAATGATTTAGTATTTCAGTATATACGTTTTGGGAAACTAAAAAGTTATTTAGGACATTAAACAAATTATTATATTAAAATTTTTCACATTTTCCAATATCACAGAAGAAATCATTATGTAGTAGCTTAACAGTCACCCGATATCTGGTATATGAGTGTAGAACATGTTAGTGTTTAAAAGTATTGTTATGAGTACTTGAACTAGTACTAATTTAGTATTTTAGTGTATATGTTTTGAAAAACTAAAAAGACACTTCTGACATAAAAAATTTGTTATATTTAAATTTTTTCACATTTTCCAATATCACAGAAGTAATAATGATGTGGTAGCTTAATAGTCAAGTGATATCTGGTATATGAGTGTAAAGGCGTTAGTAATTAAATATATTGTTATAAGTATTTGATATACTACTGATTTAGTATTTGAGTGTAAATGTTTTGAAAAACTAAAAATGTATTTTTGTTATAATTTTTTTTAATATATTTACATCTTTTCACGTTTTTCAATGTTGTGGAGTAATAATTATGGGGTAGTTTAATACTTCTCATATTTGTTATATGATTATAAGTGTACATGGTAATTTAAGTAGAACTCACTTAGTATTTGAAACGAAAAGTAGTATCCAGTAAATGAATTTAACACAGACTAGTATTCGAGTAAGGCTTTTTATAGTATATGTATAACTGAACTGAGGAATTGGTAGATGAATAGTCAAAACAATAATAAACATAATATATATGTTTCTCAGAATTACTTAATGCTAGTTTGCTTCTTCTTCCTCATTCCACTTCACCACCATTTACGCATGATATAGTATTTTTCCTGATTCTTGGTATCATATCTACATTGTATGGATTACTTAAGTAAACGACTGACTATATGTTAAGTATTCGAGTAAAGGACATATACTTAAAAGTGACCGACTGTATAAATAGTGTACATAAGTATATGAATAAGGATATCGTAATGGTACGAATGTGAAAGTGTTAAGTATACATATATTTACAAATTAAGTATACCAATATTTTAACTATAACTATATTTATAAGTTAAATGTACGAATGTTTAAACATATTGTTATATGAGCATAGAAGATGTGAGTGCTTCAACATATTGGTATACTTAATTTGTAAACATTCGTATACTTAACACAATCACATCTGTATACTTAATTTGTAAACATTCGTATACTTCCCACTATTACATTAGTATACTTCACACTATTACATTTGTATACTTCACACTATTACATTCGTATACTTCACACTATTACATTCGTATACTTACTTTTGTAAACATTTTGTATACTTACCACTATCACAAATTTGTATGCTAATGATCTAATCAGTTAAACACTATTTTTTGTAACGATCATACTTATTATACAATAATGCTAATACCTTAGTTTTTGTTAAAAGAAACTTAAGTATACAATTATATACTTCTATACCAATATTCATATACTTGAAATATGAATATTCGTATACTATATGAACCAACATCATACACTTTATATAACTACATTCGAACACTTTATATCTGTATACTTAATTTGTAAAACTTTCTCGTAGGACCACCAGACCCAGCCTTTTTTTAACTACAATCAAACACTATTTTGTATACTTAATTTGCAATGGTTTCTCACATGACCACCAAACCCATCCTTTTATAGAGCTTGTTCCTTAAGCAACCTCATTGGATCACTCTTCAGTCCCTGGATTAAGTCAATGAGACGAGCAGTTGAACCTCGATAAGCTGACATAAACGACTTCGGGTCATTTTCTTGTACCAACTGTTACAAAAAACAATTAATGGTATATTTGAAAAAGCATTCTAATTATATATATAGTCAGTCAAATACATGTAATATTCTATACTTAATTTGTGAGAATTCGTATACTTAACACTATCACATTCGTATACTTAATTTGTAAATATTCTTATACTTAACACTATCACATTCGTATACTTTATTTATAAGTATCTAAACAGTCAAATACTTTATTTTTATATTTGCATACTTAGTATCTAAACAGTCGAATACTTTATTTCTGTAGATTTGCATACTGAGTATCTAAACAGTCGAATACTTTATTTCTGTAGATTTGCATACTTAGTATCTAAACAGTCGAATAATTTATTTCTATATATTTGAATAATTAGTATCTACACAGTCGAATACTTTATTATACATATTTTAAACTTAATGTCTAAACAGTCGTATACTTAATTGATACCAAAACAGTCAAATACTTAATTTTTTTAAAAAATGTCGAATACATTATATATATTCGTATATAAACACTCAAATACTTTATTTATATTGCTTCGTGTGCTTAGTATACATACGTCAAATACTTTCTTTCTTTCGGTTTCTATTCTTAATATCTAAGCAGTCAAACACTTAATTTATAAATAAAATCGAATACTTAACTTAAAAAAAGTGGAATACTTTATCAAAACAAAAATATGCTCATTTTAGTATGAGAACAAACTCACCCTTGTTTTTCTCTTGATTTGGTTTTACCAACGTGCTGTTCCAACTCCATTGTTTTTATTGGTGAAGAAAACTGGACATAATTACCAGCGAATGAGTAGAAAGAATGGATGAGAGAGCAAAATAAGTGAGAATGAAGAAAACCTTGAAAGAGCAAAAAATGGTGAGAGAGAAAATTCAGATAGTGTAGAGAGAATGAATGGAAGAGCAAGATCAGACAAGATGAGAGAGTGCTTAGTAAATAAAGATGAAATACTAGGTTGTTTGACGTCGTCGAACAGATTTTGAAAGCGGTGGTTTCCCTTCTACGACGTCAATGATTAGTGAAGGCGATAATGCAGATATCGTAGAAGTTGAAGGATGAGTAGTTAGTATGGATTTGAGGTAATTGAATTGTGTGTACGTTGGTGAATGAATTTGAGAGGGAATGGTTGCTTTCAAAAAAAATTGAGAGAGAATGGGGAAAGAGATGAGCGGCAACAAAATGAATGAAGGTAGAAAAATTGGTTTTGGTAATTTTGGTAGTTATTTATGGAATTCTAAGAGTCTAGCAATTATTATAATCTATAATATAGGTGTCATAGGCTGTAAAATAGGTCTGGTGGGCTTTAATTGATGTTGCTTTATCATTTTAAAAAAAAAAAAATGTCAGAAAAATAGCTACATAATCTTAACCATTAGATTACTTGTCTCCTAGATCTAAAGGACTAAATTCAATCCAGAAAAATCAGGGACCTCAACTGTCCAGACACTAAGCCATATTCATATAGTTTGCCAAGAGCTTAGAAAATTAATTAAATAAACCCGATTAAAGTCGCTTTATGTCATTAGCCAGCTTTTTATGCTTACCCAAATATCGTATCGAGAAACGCCCAGATTTCTAGAGGCTTGGTCTACTTTATATGTACAAAAGACCCTTTTATTTACTAATGGTCTACTAAAGGAGAGAATACTACTAGTACAAAGGAATAAGAGCGTGGTATATAGCGACATCTTTCTGACTTTAAATAAACATAAAAGGTCAGGCAACTAATTTCTGTTTTTTAATTGCGTGAGTTAAGGAATTAAACATCGAATTGAATGAAATATTACTACTGTGTAAATTGTACAGGGCCTGTGTCATGATTAGATCTTCTGATAAGCAGTGGAAGTGGATCTTTCCTTCCATGTTTTGTCGATTGCGATTCAGAGCATGCTTGATAGTCTTTTTGACATGAAATTCCGCTCTTACTTTTACTTATGGAAGCTTATTCAGTAAGCTGGTAGCTGATCCTTCCGGCACCCCACTCCCCAAAAGGAAAAGAAAAGCAAGGCTCCGCGAAAAATCATGCCAGCTTTTGTTCCATCTTCAGCTTATCATGTTTACTGCACTAAAATAGTTTTCCAAAAAATTAAGTACTCTTTTATATACTACTAGTGTTTATTTATGCCATTTACTTGAATGTAGCAAAACTTTTTGTGGGTTGTGTGGATAATTTTGGACAACGTATCTGATTGTTGGAATTGATGGGTGGCATAAAATATATATTCATATCATTGTGAACGTTAATTGTGCCTACTCTATGGGAAGAAATAACAAAATTTCACTGAGACCCGTTCAGCTATGAGCAATTGATTCTGGGTGACCTCTTAATCCAACTTAAAAAGAATAGTAGTACTCCCTCCGTCCCACTCCGATTGTCCCCTTTACTATTTGGGCTTGTCGTTTGACTTCAATATTTAACATGTAAAATAATATATTTTTATAAATTTTTTTTTTTATAATGGAATCCTTATATGAAAAACTATATATTGTAAAAATTATTTTTCAAAAATCATTTTATCTTATATATTTAATATTGAAGTGGAAAAGCGTACCAAAAAGCAAATGGGACAATTATGACGGGACGGAGGTAGTATGTGTTATCACTTTATTGGCTTTAGCTCCTTTTTTTGTTGAGTCTACAGTGACTCTTAAAGGGAAAGCTTTATCCTAATGTAGCTATTACTTTCATTTCATCTAATCTTTATCATCATTCCAAGGTTTCTTTCTCTAGGAAGAATAATACAATCTTTGGGCTCAAAGATCGTAATCAAGATATGTGTTATAGTTGGAATAACTTGGAAAAGATTTCAAGAAACTACTTCAACTACCTGTTCACTACAAGCAATCCTGTGGGGAATTGTTGTTTTGTGGAAGCAGTCTGATACAAGGTCTCCTCTCAGTTCATTCTTGATCTTCAAGCCCCTTATACACCTCTGCCCGTGTTTGAAGCGGTCAAATCTCTGGACTCAGACAAATCTCATGGACCTGATGGTTTCAATGGTAAGTTTTTAAAAAACTTTTGGCACATTGTAGGTTCTCAAATCATAAACACTACCCTTATGGTAATCCTCTTCCAGCCCACCTTAATGATTATTTTTTATAGCCCTCATTCTAAAAACCAAATGTGAGATCCAAATAAAGAAATTGAGACCCATAGCTCTTTGTAACTTCACTTATAAAATCATTTCAAAAGTCCTAGCCACAAGAATCCAACCTATGCTCCCTTCCTTAATCTCTGATAATCAATCTGGCTTTGTCAAGGGGTGTTTGATTACTTATGAGTGTCCAAATGAGCATATTTTAGAGGTGTATTTCATATGTTTTATCAACACTTTTCATGCTCATTTCTACACTCTAGCTAGTTTTCCTATACTTTTGTGTTTTATTGGTGTTTTACATAATTATTATTGAAACATGAGAAATAACATAGCTAGGATTCAAGTAGACAAAGAGATAAACGCGTGGGCACAAACGGATCCGAAATCAGAGCTAAATCGAAGAAGATACAACATTTTGAAGATTAGCTTGCCCACAGGACCAACCCTAGGACCGACCCTAGGTGGGTCAGTAGTTCCGGAGGCCGGAAAAGCTTGTTCCAGAGGCCGAAACTGCTTTTCGTCCCGACCGACCCTAGGACCGACCCAAGGTGGGTCGGTCATACTTAAAAACGCGCCCGAAATTGCTATTGACTTCGACCGACCATAGGACCGACCCTAGGTGGGTCGGTAGGGTTGAAATTTTACCCAGATTTGCCTTTTTAAAAGCATAAAAGAAGGAGAGAGAGGGGGAGTTCGAACCCAGACCAGTGGCGACGCCAAAGGAAGAAAAAGAAGGGGAAAAGAGGAAGAAGAAGAAGAAGAGAAGAAGGAGAGGAGGAAGACCCACCTCCATTGAAGCTCTCAAGTTCCATTTCGGCCATTTCTTTCTCGTTCTCCCTTCTTTACTCTCTAATGGTTGTTTGAACTTTTGTATACCTTGGGATGGGGTTTCTCCCCAAAATGCTTTTGTAAGCCTAACTCATCTTTTGTAGATGTTTTCTCCTCATCAGTTTGTAATTAATCCTTTATATTTGATCTCCTATTGCATTTATTATGATTCCTTGTGAAATTATATCTTGAGCTTGGGATTAGACAAATTGGTGATGAACCCTAACTTTCATTTCTCTAGATTAAGGAGTGAAACTTTAGGGCTGTTGTTAGGAGTTTGAAATTAATGCTATCTAGTGACTCTAGCCTTTTTTGAATTAGAAGGTTTGATTAATTAGGTAAGATTTGATTAGTCCAAGATTTGGATAATCTTTACGCTAGCTCTAATAGACAACTTAGTGAGGTAGAAACGAGAGCATATTTGGGTGATTTAGGAGATTCCCACTATCCTAAGGTATACACATATATTAGATTAGTTTATTTAGCTTTATTGTTTTTCTTCCCTTTCCAATATCAAACCAAAAACTCAAATTTAAGTTTATGTACTTTTATTTATCTTCTTGCACAATCGCTAAGCTTATAATTAACTAGATAGTTGCGAAGTTCTTGTAGATACGACCTTGTTATACTACAATGATTGGATTCACTGCCCATAGTTAGCAAGATAGTTTAACCATTATTTTGCTCAACAAGTTTTGGCACCGTTGTCGGGGACTTTGGTCCAACTATCTGGTTTATTATCTGTTTAGTTTCTGTGCATTCTTTCTTTTGTGTATAAATTTGTATTTGTTTTTTTTAGGAACTTATCTTTAAGATGGTCATGATGATCAGTCAGAAGATTGTTACGGCTACACCCCTGGAGCAACCTATGACAATACATTGATTGTCAAGGGTGTGGATCCTTCCATATGTGCCCCTCTTGTGAGGCTCTAATCCCAAGATTAGAGACTCTCATGGAGGACCGATTCTTATCTATCGATCCAAACCCCACTCAAAATGACATCAACCGATGGATCGGGTGCCAAGAGAGTGGAGGAGACCATGAGAGTGCTCTCTGTTCTATGATCACGACAAGGGTAGATCATCCTGCTGAGGACTTGGGTTGCTCTATATCTCCTCTCCTCCCCTGTTTAAACTTGAGAACACGCCATTCAATCATCTGATGGAGCTTGAAGACAAGCCATCAGAGGACAACTTCCACCTTGACTTCAAGGAGTCTTCTCCCTTTGAAGTTGATTTTCATTAAGGCTCTTCCCGAGCCTCACCAAAAGTTTGTGGACATTTACATCCTCAAATTTAGGGAGGAGGAGCTATCAAACTTTGATCTTCACCTAAAGGATCAAGGCCTCCCCACCTATGCACCAATGAAGTAGGGTAGAAACTCAAAGTTCACCCACTAAGTGTGGATGCCATTTTCCCCTTTGATCTTGAACTAGATATAGAAGACAAAGTCCACCCCGGAGCTCTCCATGCACCACTCATTGAGATAAGGATGTCTTCATCCTTAAATTCGAAGAGGAGACTCCACCCAAATTTGATCCTCGCACCAAGGATCAACAATCTCAACACTTCCACCTGAAGAAATCGGTGGAGCTTGCACTTCTACATTCTACTGTTGAGGTAACATTTCCTTTTGATCTGGGTCGTTCTTCAATTATTCATGATGCCCGCCCCACCCACCCGTTGAAGCCGACTTCAATGTTCATATTCGATCCCGGATGACTTCAAGGTGGTACGGTCTAGCCGAAGACCTTAAAGTAGGCAGCTGCTTCCCGGAAGGCAGCCCTGATGATTTTCTTTCATTTTCATTTATTTTAATTTGTCAAGTTCTCCTTTGATTTTGTTTTTGCTAAATTTTAACCCCGTTTGTAGTTGGTTGCTTCTAGTGTTTTATCCAGGTGCAACTTAACGTCCACACCGTAACCAAGCTACGCTAATTGAGGTTAACACTCAAGTGTGGGGAGTTCCTTCAATGCAAGCAAAAACAATCCCAGGGAGTACAAGTTTTTTTTAATTTTTTGTCTCTCACTTCTCATTTCTTTGTTAAAGAAGGCATTCTTTTGCCGGGGATAGCTTCTATGCTATAATGATTGCTTGTGCCCCATGTTTTTTCTCTTTTGTCTGCTTCTTGAAAAGGTCTTCTGAAACCATCCCCAGTTTGTCTGGTGAACAATGAGGACATTGTTCAAATTAAGTGTGGGGGAGTGACATTTTCAATGAATTGTGTGCTAAAATGCTTAATCTCTCTGCTTATCTTGCGATTGTCCAAAATCAAAAACTTGGACCCTTGTGTTGTGAGTTGTTCTCATTAGGAACAAATACTGTTATGACTTGTGGGATAAATGCTCAAATTTTTCTTTTTGATTACTTTTGAGGAGCATTTTTCATGCGGTGTGACCGAATGATCATGAATGGTTGGATTTTTATTGCTTAGGGGTTCATTCTGTCTTCTTTATTAGGGAATGCTAAGGGGTGTTTCTTTGTAAAAATCCTTAAGGGACATGTGAGACGCCATTGGTAACCAACAATGAGAGTTGAGTGTTCTTAAATGCAAAGACTTGATGCCAAAATTTTATCTTCTAATCTCTCATGGAAAAGTGAAACAAATGTATAAATCTATTTTTCCTTTTGTTTTCTTCTCATGCCCATTCTTGAGAGAGGTTGGCCATGGTAAAAGTTCTTCAAGTCACCTAAACTTTAGAACTTTGAAGCACCCGGATCATACCCTGAAACTCTAAATTTTAGTTTACCCTAAGCACACCCATGCCACCACTAAGAGATGGTTCACACTCCTCAAAAGTTTTAATCTCTGTTTGCTTCTTCTTCTCTACATCCATTTATGTTAGTATTTGTTAGTCTTGAGCATTCCTTACTTGCTTGGGTGCTTGGTTTTCTTGAGGACAAGCAAAAAGGTAAGTGTGGGAGGTGTGATGAGTGTCCAAAGAGCATGTTTTAGAGGTGTATTTCATATGTTTTATCAACACTTTTCATGCTCATTTTCACACTCTAGCTAGTTTTCCTCTACTTTTGTGTTTTATTGGTGTTTTACACAATTATTATTGAAAAAGGAGGAATAAAATAGCTTGGATTAAAGTAGACGAAGAGACAAACGCATGGGCGTAAATGGATCCAAAATCTGAGCTAAAACAAAGAAGATACCACGTTTTTAAGATTAGCGTGCCCACAAGACCGACCCTAGGACCGACCCTAGTTGGGTCGGTAGTCCCGGAGGCTGGAAATGCTCGTTCCAGGGGCTGAAACCGCTTCTGGTCCCTACCGACCCTAGGACCAACCCAAGGTGGGTCAGCCAGACTTAAAAACGCCCCCGAAATTGCAAGTGACTTCGACCGACCCTAGGAGGGTCGATCGGGTCAAAATTTTACCCAGATTTGCGTTTTTAAAAGCAGAAAAAGAAGAAGAGAGGGGGAGTTCGAAACCAGACCAGTGGCGACGCCAAATGAAGAAAAAGAGGGGGAAAAAGGAAGAAGAAGAGAAGAGAAGAGAAGAAGGAGAGGAGGAAGACCCACCTCCATTGAAGCTCCCAAGCTCCATTAATGGCCATTTCTTTCTCTTTCTCCCTTCTTTACTCTCTAATGGTTGTTTGAACTCTTGTATACCTTGGGATGAGGTTTCTCCCCAAAATCCTCAAAATGCTTTTGTAAACCTAACTCATCTTTTTTAGATGTTTTCTCCTCATCAATTCTTAATTAATGCTTTAGATTTGATCTCCTATTGCATTTATTGTGATTCCTTGTGAATTTATATATTGAACTTGGGATTAGACAGATTGGGGATGAACCCTAACTTTCATTTCTTTTGATTAGTGAGTGAAACTTTAGGGCTACTGTTAGGAGCTTGAAATTAATGCTATCTAGTGACTCTAGCCTTTCTTGAATTGAGAGGTTTGAATATTTAGATAAGATTTAATTAGTTCAAGATTTGGATAATCTTTACACTAGCCCTAATAAACAACTTAGTGAGGTAGAAACGAGAGCATATTTGGGTAATTTAGGAGATTCCCACTATCCTAAGGTATACATCTATCTTAGATTAGTTTGTTTAGCTTTATTGTTTTTCTTCACTTTCCAATATCAAACCGAAAACCCAAATTTAAGTTTATGTACTTTTATTTATCTTCTTGCACATTCACTAAGATTATAATTAACTAGATAGTTGCTAAGTTAATGAGGATACGACCTTCACTAGTAGAAAAAATGTTTTTAATGACGGCGTTTAAACCACGGTTAAATGGAAAACCGTGGTTTAAAGTTTATAAACCACGGTTTTAAAAGAAACCGTCGTTTAAGGTGCATACCAGAGTGCATATACCACGGTTTTTCCAGAACCGTCGTATATAGGTTAGTTATATACCACGGTTTTCAAGGCAACCGTGGTATAAAGTACATGCCGGAGTGAATATACCACGGTTCTTAGAGAACCGTCGTATATAGGGTTTCTATATACCACGGTTTTGTCAAAACCGTCGTTTTTAGTCGTGGTCAAAAAGCTTTAAATGACGGTTCCTTGTTAGAACCGTGGTATATAGTCTAAGCGGGAATTCAAATTTTCACCGAAAATTAATGCGGCTCTTTCTCTTATTATATATATTTTCTCCTCACTCTTTTACAACCTACACCGTCGAACAGGGATGCTCTGCAACTCTTCTCCTTCTTCTTCTTCTTTTGCGCCTCTGTAATTTTTTCAACCCACCAGCGAACATGCATGCTCTTCGTCATACTGGAAAACAAAACACATGTTGCGCCTCTGTAATTTTGCAAACCTAACCGGCGAACAAGGACATGCTCTGCGCCTCTGTAATTTTTGTAAATCACCGGCGAACAATGACATGCTCTGCGCCTCTTGTTTTTCACGGTAATTTTTGCAACCCACACTACCGAACAATGACATGCTCTGCACCGCTTGTTTTTCACGGTAATTTTGTGCAACCCTAACCGGCGCTTCGCCCTCTCTCATTCTCTTTCACGGTAATTTTGCAACCTACCGATGAACAAGGAACATAATGTAGCTTCACTCATTATTTAGCAACCCTAATACACAAACAAGTTACATACATGTTCTGGCCTGTTCATTCTCTTCTGTTTGCGCTATCTGTTGAGAAATTACATCGAAGGCGGCTGCGCTAAAGCGCCAGCGAACTGGGAAAAAATCACAGACTATAAACCACGGTTCTACATATAACCGTGGTTTATTGTTGATTTCTATAGACTTTATACCACGGTTTTAAGTAAAACCGTCATTTATAATGCACTATATACCACGGTTCAGACTCACAACCGTGGTATAAAGTTAGTGAATGTTCGCGGGAGAAGGGGTCTTAAACGACGGTTTCGACAAACCGTGGTTTTTTCACTCACTTTAAACCACGGTTATGAACCGTCGTTTATCTCAATTTGTGAATATACAACGCGAGCATAAACCACGGTTCCTAACCGTGGTATATAGGCAAAATAACCGTGGTTAAAAACATTTTTTCCACTAGTGCTTGTTGTACTTCAATGATTGGGTTCACTACCCATAGTTAGTAAGATAGTTTAACCTTTATTTTGCTCAACAAGTTTGTGGCTCCGTTGTCGGGGACTTCGGTCCAGCTATCTAGTTTATTATCTGTTTAGTTTCTGTGCATTTTTTATCCTTTTGTGTATTAATTTTTGTTTCTTTTTTTAGGAACTTATCTTTGAGATGGTCATGATGATCAAGCAGAAGGTTGTTACGGCTACACTCCTAGAGCAACCTATTATACCCAAAATTTTAACCCCCCTGAAAAGAGTCTCTACTAATAGGCTAGTTTGGTCAAGTAGCGAGGGTTCCCAGTTTTATCGGCACATTTCAGAGTACTAGGGACAGCTTAGTCATCTCCAAGGGCATTTTTGTAATTTTTCAAGGATCCTAAGCCCCCTATAGGCTTTCTCTCTCCTCTAAAGAAGGGTCAAATCAATTCAAAATGCTTTGAAATTTTAACCCATGATAGAGGATGACATTTTGGCATAATGGCGTTGGAATTTCGATTTTTTGAATTTCCAATAATTTTCTAGCAATTTCTGATTGAATCTGACAAGAACTTGAATTTCAAAATATTCCAATGTCCAAAAAATTCGATTCCACTTTGGAAAAATCAGAAATAGCTAAGACATCTGTAAATCTCGGTTTTTACCGGATTTTTCTATCTTTAAGGAAGCCTATATAAGGAACATTATCCCTTGATCAAATCAGAACTTCAAGAGCCCTAGAAAGTCAGAAAACCTAGCCATCACAAGTCCCCCACGTTTTTACACATCCAGGCACCGAAATCACATCAAAAACCCCCCTGAAGTCACCACCTAAACACATTTTTCAACTCCCAGCACTTCAACAATCATCATACATCAACCAAACCAGCTCCAATACGTGAAGAACATCATCAACAATCAACAACCAGAAGCTCGGGTCGAACTCAATCTGGAACCGGCATCATCGGAGCCTCCGAAGAATCCTGACGTGAAGAAGCACCTTAAATCCAAAGGTAAAACAGGTAGGAACCTTAGTTTGCTAACTCCCCAGGACCTTTCTGACTTTCTATTGAAATTTGGGTTCGAACCGACTCTTTCCGGCTTCTGTATAGTTGTTCGTTTTTGTTTCTGCCCTTTAACTTGTCAGCTAAATTTCATCATTATTCTGACTTCAAATTAAAATCTTTTGATCACTAACGTATTGTACATCTTTCAGTCTACACGTACATAAATTTTGAGCCGAAAACACCACCGGGAACCATAAAAAATCCACTAACCGTGGGTGGTCCGTGACCTCGGACGCATGGCCAGGGACCACGGACGGGTTATCCGTGACCACAGACACCCACAGACGGTGGCAGGATTTCTTATTTTCCAATTTTTCAAATTTTAGGGTTTTTAACAGTACATGTCCGGGCCCACAGACACCCTGTCCGTAGCCCCAGACTTTTCAAGTTTATGTTTTTATTTTAGTTCTGTTTTGGTAATCATGTAATTCAATTGGGGTCCGTGGCTACGGAAATAATTAAAATTTGACCTAATTCTGCCTCTGAAACCGTAGTTTAGGTATTTTTAATTTCCACTTTTATTTTCAGTAAAAAAATGCTAAAAAACATAAAAAAATAGAAGCTCGCACACTTAGGTTAAAACGACTTCGTAATAAGCCGTAAATAAACTAAGTAGAGGAAAAACGACTTCGAGGGGTAATGAAAGTAATTGAACCCTAAATAAGTCATATACCAAGCCCCCGAACCCGAACTCTCCTTTCCTAATTTGATCTAGGTAAAAATTAGGTGGCGACCATTTTGCAAACAGGGAAATTGTTCTACTAAAACTAAATTCATAAACCTAGAAACTAATAAAACAAAAATCCTGTCGGGTTGCAAAAATCCCGGTCACTATAGTATAAAAAGTTAAGCAACCAGATATCGAACCACGGGACTTGAATAAATAAGCCTAAGTCCTAAGAAAACTGGAAATTCAGGGGGGGTTGTGAATTGTTTTTGTACTGAATTGAGAAAAACGCAAATTAAAAACTATATGAACGATTAATGAAAGTAACTTGGTGAGTTCAGTAAAATGAATGAAACTCCGGGTTCGGGCTGTTCTTTGTTGGATAAATCTAGTAAAATCTACAATTCAATTATGAGAAACGAAAAGGCCAATTCTTAAGCTCTCTTCGATCCTAAATCTTAGTTAAAGGAAGAGCTCACCTATCAGAACATGTCAACTCTAATCTAGCAGTTGGCAAAACACATATAGGTGGATTACGTGCGAAGAATTATAAGTGTTTGCAGGAAAAATTATCTATCCGACTAATCTTTCCCCAAATCTCCAGGTTAATTTGAACTTCCTATAAATGCGCAAGTTTAATAGAGAAGATGAATGATAAACATTAACCTAGAAACAATCCATTACAATCCCATAATCAAGTTGCAGAAATCCTAACTAATTTGTATCCATCGTGAACAACCCTACCCCAGAGTTAATCCCTACTTAGCCAGACATTACAAAGAAGCGAATAAATACAATCAAAAGAGAATTCATCAAAGGGAAGAAAAACCCTCGAATTGAGTGATTATCCAGACTCAGATTCTGCCGGCGCAAGGTTGAAGACGATGGCCTAACTCCCTTCTGTCGATGCTCCTCCAAAATGATGGTGATGTGCTTGATGAATGAGGATGGAGATGAAGCTGATGCTGATGGTGTGGATGAGTGGAAAGAGCGTTGTTACCAGCGTGAGAGTGTCGTGATGTAATGATAGGTAATGAACCATCCTTCTCTTCAATGATTAGGTCACTTAAATAGAGTTTCTTCCTCTTTCTCCCTTCAAAACGCCGAACTTCTGCTGAATTTTTAGTCGCGTCCGAACATTGGTCTGACCTTCAATGTTCGGACACATTGCTTTGAGTGCTCCAATTCCAAAAGTCTCGACTTGTGTCCGAACTTGGATGTTCGGACACAAGTTCGGACATGCACCGTAGGTCAGACTTCCGACTTTTCTCATTGTGATTCTCGAACCATGTCCGAACTTCGAAGTTAGGACTGAAGTTCGGACATTTCACCAGACACAACACACGAACTCTCGGCTTGCGTCCGAGCTTGGAAGTTCGGACACAAGCTCGGACATACCTTCAAAATCCTCTAAATTCATCGTTCTGACTCCAATTCGACCCCCGTTTGTTGCATCATCTCCCTTGTGAGTTAATCTACTGTTTCCTTGGCTTTTCTTTGCATTTAACATAGAAAAGGTATCAAGCCTTAACAAACAACAAACCAAAGGAAAACGTAAGATAAGTGTGGAATATTATCCATGCGCTTATGAAAATTAAGCATTAAAGACCGCTAAAACCATTCATATTCCACACTCATCAGTGGTGACTCATAATAGGTTCCAGTGAGCTAGATTAGGTTTTAATAATTAATGTTATATGACATAGTTATTAATCTTAGGTTATAAGTGGACCTAAAACCCGACTAGATCCTAATCAACTTAATCAACATAGGGTAGGGTTTACAAATCGAGGCTCACAAAATGGCGACTCTGCTGGGGACAAATTCTTAATATTAACTTGTTTAATTTTGAGAAAGAGGGCTTAACTCGTAAAATTGTTTATTTATGGCTTTATTTTGTCTGTTTACTTTTTTGCGCACTTTAATTTTCTGTACCTTTGCATCATTTGAGAGCGTGGGTCCACGCAAACCGATTTATCCCTGGGACCAGTTTGAGGGTCCCCTGTCAGGGACTCACACCTTTTTAGGTGATGTGAATAAGTGGGGGAAAAGAGAAGGGTGTCGTCTAACCACACCCCCTTAATACCTGGGCTTTAGCCCCAAGCATTTTCCTGGCAGTGTCCTTACCTAGCCTTGTTTGGTCATCCAAAGACCCGACCGTAGACGCACACCTTCAGGTGATGTGAAAAAAATGGGGAAGCCAAAAGAGAATAGCGTGCAAGCCCTATTCCTTTGAGGTGACCTGGGCCCATGCCCCAAGCACCTCTCCGGATCAAACCATACCCGGTTTGATTTAAACGTCTAGTGAGGACATGTTTAATTTTTACGGGCCTTGTTTGCTTGTATGATCGGTGTAGAACGGAAAATGAGAGTGGTTGGAACTGGTGTAATTAAAACAAATAAAAGAAGAAATTAAAAACTCAAAATACCTTACGGGCTGCAAACAAAATCCCGGTCGCAGTAGTATAGTAAAATGTAGGCGACCGGATATCGAACCGTGGGACTAAGGGGAAATATCATAGTACCTAAGATTGTCACAAAAAAGGGGATTAATTGACTTGTTTTAATAAATAAAAAGGAAAGATAATTTAAACTAAATAAAAGGTAAATTAAACGGTACTCTGGTTCAGGTTTATATAGTCTGCTCTTTTATGCTATGTCTACCGGTTTTATTATAAAAGTTTGGCAAAATTCTTGTTATTATCTTAAGGACTAAATCATAGACTCAAAAGAACTCGTTTACCAGAAAATGCTCGATCTAATCTAGATTCGAGCAAAACACATGTAAACGAACATTAAAAGAGAGAAATTATATTTGCGTCTGAAAATACTAACTTATTAAATCATAATAAGCTTTCTCCAAATTTACGGCTTAATTAACCTGTCTATTTATCACAGGTCTGATCAAAATAGACTTAGTAAAGCATTTTAATAAATTCATGTAATTTATTAAAAAGGCGAGATAAGCTTTAATCGTAACAAACTGTATTAAAACTAAACCGATAAAATATATTGCATAATTAATACAAACACATAATAACCATTCCCAGAGTATATATATTCTAGTCTAACATATTAAATTGATAAACAGAAACAAGAGTAGTCGAAATCATCGACTCCTAGATTTATTCTGCTTATTTGTATACGTAGGACTAGAGGTGGATATGGTGGAATGAAAAGAAAACAAAATGGAGAAGATGGGAGAAGAGAAATGGGATGAACGTGTGAATTGTGGTGTAGTGGATCGATAATGGATAGATGCTGATTAGCAGTGGAGGAATAGGTTTATATAGCAGAGGAATTTGAATAAGTAGACAAGGAGGGCGGTGCAGTGAGTCTCGTCGACATGCATATAGGAACTGTCGACATGCAACTGTCGACATGGAAAACAGAGGTGCGGTGCATGTCCATCCTGCGTCCGTGTACAAATCCCCGGACGTCTCTTGCCTGTCCGCCCCTTGTCCGCCTTTATTTCACCGGACGGGCCACGGTTGTCTGGGTCTTGTCCGTGTCTTGTCCGTGTCTTGTCCGCCTTTAAAAGGCCGGACGTCTCTAACCTGTCCGCCCTCTGTCCGGGTTTTATTCCACGGACGTCACACAAGCAGTCCGGCCTTTGTCCGGGTTTTATTCCATGGACGTGCCTTAGAGTTGTCCGCCTCATGTCCGGGTTTTATTCCAGGGACGTCACACACAGTTTCTTCTTCTCTTGTCCGGCCTTTCTTATGCGGACATGGCACGGACGTGACACAACAGTAAGGCCTGGCGCGTGCATGTCGTGTGACTTATTTTAATCCCTTTGTTATATCTATTTATATAGCATTTTTCCTACATTTAACACATATAATACATCAGTTTATATCACAACATAATTATAGGAAGAACCCAAGATAAGTGAGAAAGATTACTTAAAATGCTGCAATTTATAAGGTGATTAAACCTTAATAAGTCTATATGTTTTGCACTTATCAAACTTCCTCACACTTAAGCTTTTGCTTGTCCTCAAGCAAAATAAGGAGTGTAATTATCTCTAAGCTATAAAACAAGATTAAATAAGTGTAGAAGGGAATTTAGACAAAAATGACAATTGAAAGAATAATTCTGCTCTGAGAAGTAGGTTTTTGCAAACAGTGAAGAAGAGCAATTTTATAAAAGCATAAAAAAAACTAGATTGCAGAAAACAAGTTAGATTAGCCCGGGATTTTCCTCCAATTTCAGTTCTCTAACCCGGGATGACAAGGGGTGTGAAGTAATGCCTTATTCCGCAATATCTTTCAACACCACGTACTCATGTTTATAAATAAAAATTGCAATTTATTGCTTTCATTTTTTTTGAATGCAGAAATATATATACTAAACAAACATTTTTTTTATATATAGCATTATTTTTCTGTACCCCAGACTTTTCTCTCTATCCTTGTAGCTGTGTTGGGTCTTCTATCCTAGATCACGAGACCTTAGATAGATAGGTGTTAAGACACCCCGGAGGACTTAATAACCGGATAGACGAGGCCTGTTTTTGGTTTAGAAAAATTTATAAACAGCGGAGTACCTTGTCTTTATCCTTTTATTTCCTAACTTTCCAATCATTTCCAAAATCCCAAGCTAAGCTAAATTGGTTTTTACAATTAGCAGATCTATCGTATTTTCAGTGAAAATAGAGTATTTTGATTTAAAATAATTTTATACAAACTCCTTTAAGTAAAACGATGCTTTCAGTTGTCACTTGACTTAATTTCAAACACTTCTACAATTATTTTATCTCATTTTTTTTCAAAATGTTGGCAATTAGAGTAGCAAAAAGCGAGTGGGGCATTAACGAACAACTGGCATATTTTCAAGGAAAGGTCTCTACTTCCTCACACTTGAGAGGAGCAATGTCCTCATTGTTCAAAATTAATTCAAGAAAAAGTACCTTTCGAAATATGACAGTCTCTTAAAAGGATTAAATTAATAGAGAAGGTTTAACGTCAGATAGGTTGAACATTAATATAATAAAGAAAGAACTGAAACTCCCCTTGTATTGTAGATTGAGGAAGGTGCCCTTCCTCACACTTAAAGCTTTGGTAGGGGTGAAACGTTCCTCACACTTAAGTTCACGCAAGTGTCCAACCGGAGATATCAAAATTTCCAAAGCAACTGATGCTGCTTTCCATATGCAGTTCAGCTATATGTTTGAATATAGAATGTATTCTGAAAAGAAAAACCTGTATAGCCAGAAGAACTCAAGTGGCACCAAAAAATAGAAAGAGGAAAAACATAATAAAAATGCATTGCATAAAATAAAAGCATAATCAATATAAAAAGTGAACTGTTACCTCCTGAATACCCAAAAGTATGACAAGGTTAAACAGTATGAGTTTACAAAAAGTTAGTGAACAAGAGAGAAATATAAAATAAAAGAAAAATGAAAGAAAAATCACTGCGGTGGCGGTGGTGGCTGCTGCGATCCCTAGCCTATCTGAGTGAGGAGATGCTGTATGAGCTGAGCGGTCCGCTCCTGCTGCTCATTCGACCGCTGAAGCTGCTGAGCTGTCTGTGCATGCAAATCGTCACTCCGGTCTAAGCGCTGAGTCATCTGTATCTGGGCCTCGCGGAGCGTAGTCTGCTCAGCCAGCATCCTCTGCTGTGTCTGCTCAAAGCTCTCAAACCACTGGTGCATCTGCTGCTGCATCTGATGGAAGGCCTGAAGCTGAGCCTGCAGCTCTGATGTGATAGGAGGTATCGGAACAGGAGCCGGAATCTGCATCACGGCAGTCGTCAGCACGTAGGGCTCAGCTCCCTCTACTGTGTCAGCGGAAGGTGGCTCGGGATCAGCTGAAGGTGTAGCTCCCGTACTAGGCTCTGCTGCAGTGGAGGATGCGGTGGAAGACCGGCCAGAGCGACCCCTGACCCAGGTACCGTCATCTAGGCGCATGAAACCCCAGCGCGTCACAGTCTGCAGTGTGATTGGGCGCTCTCCCGTCCGGAGCTCTAATCCTCGTGTGGTGCCCTCTGGAAGGACAGAGCAAAGGTGGTGCTGGATGAAGAAGGGAAAAATAGGAGTGATCTTCTTCTTCTTCGTCCTCAGATAGTACACCACTTTATGCAGCTGGCTAAACATAATATGTGGGATATAGACTCGCTGAGCAGGTGGAGATGGCGCGAGGAAGTAGTCCAATAAAGCATAGTCCTCATCAGAAGCATCGGTCGCGCACTGGGGGCGGATCTGATGACTGAGGATCTCTAGGAGTAGTCTCTGTAGCAACGTGGGGAAACTCGTGTAAGGGAGGACATCCTTGTCCTCCTCCCCTCTACGTCGGGTCGTCCGACCTACAACCTGAAGCCACCTCGCCTTCGATCTGTGCAGGTGATCCTCTGTGAATCCTCTGATATAGGGAGGGCTATCCTGAATCTGCAGGATAGTGGAGAATGTCTGTGGTGTGATCTCGATGGGGAGATGGCGAATGAAAGAAGTGATCCTCAGGTTGCCCGCCAGGGCATTCGCATAGAACTCCCTGACCATGGTCGGAAGGAAGAGTCCCTCACGCATGTTTAGGACCCGTGAAAGTCCTAAACCAGCAAACAGGGTGTCCACCCCTGTGGCCTCGATCACCTCAGGCGCTATTCGCCTCTCCATCACAAAATCTTTACCCTGATCATACCAGGCACGAGCCTCTGCTGAAATAAAACCATCATCCCGGAGAGCCGGATGGGGAGGAGGTGCAGAAGAGGATGCACCGGGGCAGTAGCCCCTAGTAGTTCCAGAGTGTCCACCACGAGTGCGAACCATACTAATAAATTTTGAAATTGAAATGTAAATAAAAAATAAAAGCAAATTAAATTAATATCAAACAGAGCATTAATATCCGACATAAACAACTTACCAAATTAGCAACATAGAAAGCAAGTAGAAAAATAATATGTAATACAACCATAAATTAATAAATAACACAAATTCTACCGAAATTTCGACAGAATCTCCCCTAAAAATCTTTAATTCTCCACAATTTAATTCAATCAATAATCAAGGTATAACAATACCGTTAGCACATAATTCCACTCACAACATCATACCATCATAAAATCAATAACTTATAACCACACAAGGCATTATAGAATCCAAAAGTTCAAATATACCCATATTATTTTCGTAACTATCACACCTTAATTTGGAATTCAATCAAAAACACCAAATTTGATTATAATAAGTGTAGAAATTACCTTGTAGGAGTATAGTATGATTGTAGAAGAAGAAATCGATGTCAAAACGCAAGAACGAGCTCAATAAAATCGAATTCGTCCTCCTAGGGTTCGAAAATTCAGCCTCTGATTTCTCCTTGTGTGGTTGGTGGTTTGTGGATTTCTTGCTATAGAAACGTAGAGAATTCAAAAACGAAGATTTCAGTACCAACCTTGCTCAATTTGGTGGAGAAATGAGTAATCTAGAGGCAAACGAAGGTTGGAGAGATTTGCTGTTCGCGTGCGATTTTGGGAGATTTGGGAATTATGTGTTCGCAGACTGATTCGGACGACTTTTAGATCCGGAAATCGGGCCGTCCGGACCAGCGTCCGGACCAGCTGGTCCGGACAGGCTAAATGTATTTTTTTTCGTTTTTATTATGATTTTCTTATTAATCCGTAAGTAGTCCGCATTTGTGTCTAGCTTTTAAAGGCCGGACACGCCTAAACTATTTTTTTTATCTTTTTTTAATTTGATTAGCGTATATAAACCGAAAATAATGAAGCAGATTAAAAATAAATGCTAAGTAATTAATTAAAAGAAAGAGTGCATAATTAAATTGCTTGAATTGAAATGACAATAATTGAAATGACAGTATTTAAATGACAGAATTTAAATGTTAGATGACAGAATGTTAAATGACAGAATTTAAATGTTAGGAGTTAGATGATGGAATTTAAATGACAGAAATTAAATTGCTTGAATTTAAATGACAGAAATTAAATGTTAGAAATTAGATTACTGAAATTAAATGTTAGAAGTTAGATTACTGAAATTAAATGTAAGAAGTTAGATTACTGAAATTAAAATGATAGAATTTAAATGATAGAAATTAGTATAACAACAAACATAATAATATAAACAAAATATAGTAGAAAATTAATATAAACAACATACAAAATAATATGAACAAAATATTCTAATATAGCAAGTGAATTATCAGGGGCTTAGGGACTAGAATAAATCTAGTCCCCGACAACGGCACCATTTTGCAGAACGGAAAATGAGAGTGGTTGGAACTGGTGTAATTAAAACTAATGAAAGAAGAAATTAAAAACTCAAAATACCTTACGGGCTGCAAACAAAATCCCGGTCGCAGTAGTATAGTAAAATGTAGGCGACCGGATATCGAACCGTGGGACTAAGGGGAAATATCATAGTACCTAAGCTTGTCACAAAAAGGGAGATTAATTGACTTGTTTTAATAAATAAAAAGGAAAGATAATTTAAACTAAATAAAAGGTAAATTAAACGGGACTCTGGTTCAGGTTTATATAGTCTGCTCTTTTATGCTATGTCTACTGGTTTTATTATAAAAGTTTGGCAAAATTCCTGTTATTATCTTAAGGACTAAATCATAGACTCAAAAGAACTCGTTTACAAGAAAATGCTCGATCTAATCTAGATTCGAGCAAAACACATGTAAACGGACATTAATAGACAGAAATTATATTTGCGTCTGAAAATACTAACTTATTAAATCATAATAAGCTTTCTCCAGATTTACGGCTTAATTAACCTGTCTATTTATCACGGGTCTGATCAAAATAGACTTAGTAAAGCATTTTAATAAATTCATGTAATTTATTAAAAAGGCGAGATAAGCTTTAATCGTAACAAACTGTATTAAAACTAAACCGATAAAATATATTGCATAATTAATACAAACACATAATAACCATTCCCAGAGTATATATATTCTAGTCTAACATATTAAATAGATAAACAGAAACAAGAGTAGTCGAAATCATCGACTACTAGATTTATTCTGCTTATTTGTATACGTAGGACTAGAGGTGGATATGGTGGAATGAAAAGAAAACAAAATGGAGAAGATGGGAGAAGAGAAATGGGATGAACGTGTGAATTGTGGTGTAGTAGATCGATGATGGATAGATGCTGATTAGCAGTGGAGGAATGGGTTTATATAGCAGAGGAATTTGAATAAGTAGACAAGGAGGGCGGTGCAGTGAGTCTCGTCGACATGCATATAGGAACTGTCGACATGCAACTGTCGACATGCAACTGTCGACATGGAAAACAGAGGTGCGGTGCATGTCCGTCCTGCGTCCGTGTACAAATCCCCGGACGTCTCTTGCCTGTTCGCCCCTTGTCCGCCTTTATTTCACCGGACGGGCCACGGTTGTCTGGGTCTTGTCCGTGTCTTGTCCGCCTTTAAAAGGCCGGACATCTCTAACCTGTCCGCCCTCTGTCCGGGTTTTATTCCACGGACGTCACACAAGTAGTCCGGCCTTTGTCCGGGTTTTATTCCATGGACGTGCCTTAGAGTTGTCCGCCTCATGTCCGGGTTTTATTCCATGGACGTGCCTTAGAGTTGTCCGCCTCATGTCCGGGTTTTATTCCATGGACGTCACACACGGTTTCTTCTTCTCTTGTCCGGCCTTTCTTATGCGGACATGGCACGGACGTGACACAGCAGTAAGGCCTGGCGCGTGCATGTCGTGTGACTTATTTTAATCCCTTTGTTATATCTATTTATATGGCATTTTCCCTACATTTAACACATATAATACATCAGTTTATATCACAACATAATTATTGGAAGAACCCAAGATAAGTGAGAAACATTACTTAAAATGCTGCAATTTATAAGGTGATTAAACCTTAATAAGTCTATATGTTTTGCACTTATCAATTGGCCCACTACCCAACCTAGAGATTGATAGGAACTTCTCCTACATCAACCTAGCCCAACCCGAATTGGCAGGTCTATTTGTTTGTGGCCCAGAGGCCCTGTTTGGTTTAATATGTGAGTCGTTAGGGCTTTGGCCCAAAAGCCTGGACTTAGGTGATTTTTCTTTCGGCCCAATTTAAACTATCCAATAAGTTCTAGGCCCATAAAAAGAAATCCACCTGAACTTGAAATAACTCACAAGTCCTGAAAATAAAATCTTTTTAGCTTATAAACCATCTTCTCTGACCCAAAGAAAGTTAGGCCCATTTGTGATTTAGGGACCATTCCAGCTCATGTGCTTTACTTCAGGCCCAAACACATTCCGGCCCAAGGGCTCATTCTAGTCTAGGTAGACTTCTTATCATGACCCTAACCCAAAACCCTAGATCTAGGTGTCACCTCTCAGGCCCAATCAAAGCCATCTGTTTAGATTTCAGTCCAAATTCTAGTTCATAGTCTGAAAGATACTCCAACCCAAACACCTCATTTTCTGGGTTTCCTGGCCCACTTGCTTTCAGCCTAAGCCTGTTTTGGTTTTCGATCTACCTTGTGAAGCGTCATTCTCACCTTAGTATCTTTCAGCCCACTTCCTTTTGTTAGCTAATAATGGACACCTTGGAAACAGCCAAGCCCGAATCCAGATATGGCAGAAGGAGGAAATTCGATCAACACGGACGCCCAGTTTGCCGCTGTGCAGCAAAGGTGCAAGGTCTTGGAGTCCATTGTGGAGGAATTGAGGAGTAAGGCTAATCTCCAGGAGACAAATCAGCACACTCTGGAAAAGCTTGTGGATGAAAATCTTAACCGTAGTTACATCGAGATTGACTCCGTTAGGGCCCAAGATTCTCAAACACATGTGGGGAAGGATGTTCCGGACAACTAACTAGCTGTATAGGTTAAAAGGGTTTTTAAAAGGATCGAGCGCATAGAGAAAGCCAACAAACCAGCTGGCTTTGATTATTTCTCCATGACGTCATATCCCGAAGTTGATCTTCTCCCGAAGCTGAAGCTGCCCACACTCGCTTTGTACAAAGGTTCCTCGGATCCACATATTCATTTGGATATGTTCTTTCCGTGAAATGTCCATCCTGGGGCTCAACGACATGCACAAAGCCAAAGTGTTCGCACACTATCTAGACGAGACTCCTCAACGTTGGTATCTCACTCAGAAGATGAATACCAATACCAAGGCCTATGAGGAGGTTTGCGAGGCTTTCTTAAATCATTTCGAGTTTGCTAAGAACCTCGAGGTCACTAGAATCGATCTTACAGGCACTCGACAGAAAGACAGTGAGTCCATGGCTGACTTCATCAAGCGTTGAAGGAGAAAGGCTGCAGCCATGCTGTTATACCCAAAATTTCAACCCCCTCGGAAGAGAGTCTCTACTAATAGGCTAGTAGCGAGGGTTCCCAATTCGATCGACACATTTCAGAGTACTAGGGACAGCTTAGTCATCTCCACGGGCATTTTCGTAATTTTTCAAGGCTCCTAAACCCCCTATAGGCTTTCTCTCTCCTCCAAATAAGGGTCAAACCAATTCAAAATGCTTTGAAATTTTAACCCATGATAGAGGATGACATTTGAAGCATAATGGCGTTGGAATTTTGATTTTTTGAATTTCCAATAATTTTCTAGCAATTTCTGATTGAATCTGACGCGAAATTGAATTTAAAAATATTCCAATATCCAAAAATTTCGATTCCACTTTAGAAAAATCAGAAATGTCATCCTTTACCCATGTGTAAAATTTCATAATCAAATTCCTTTTGGAAGCCCTTGAGCTAAAACATCGGTAAATCTTGGTTTTTACCGGATTTTTCTATCTTTAAGGAAGCCTATATAAGGAACCTTATCTCATGATCAAATCAGAACCTCAAGAACCCTAAGCAACCAGAAAACCTAGCCGTCACAAGTCCCCCACGTTTTTACACCTCCAAGCACCAAAATCACATCAAAAATCCCCCGAAATCACCACCTAAACATACTTTTCAATTCCCAACACAACAACAATCATCAAACATCAACCAAACCACCTCCAAAACATGAAGAAATTCATCAACAATCCACAACCAGAAGCTCGGGTCGAACTCAATCCGGAACCGGCATCAACGGAGCACCCGACGAATACGGACGTGAAGAATCATTATAAATCCGAAGGTAAAACAGGTAGGAATCCCACTTTCCTAACTCCCTACGACTTTATCAGTTTTATATCGAAATTTGGAATCAAACTAACCTTTTGTGGCTTCTGAGTTGATGTTTGTTTAAGCTTCTGCCCAATTACTTGTTCGTTAAGTTTCGCATTAAATTCGATTTCAAATTGAAATCTTTCGATCACTAACGTCTTGTACATCTTTCAGGCTATACACCCATAAAAGTTGAGCTCAAAACTCCGTCGGGAACCTCCCAAACGCCGCCGTCCGAGGGCGGTCAGCACCCACGGACGCTATGTCTGGGGTCCAGGACGCCTTGTCCGTAAGTCCGGACGCTCCCGGATGGTGGCGGTATTTCAAAATTTTCAAAATTTAGGTTTTCTAAAATAATGTCCAGGCCCACGGACATCCTGTCCGTGGCCCCGGACTTTTCAAGTTTGCGTTTTTATTTTAGTTCTGTTTTTGAAATCATTTAATTCAACCGGGGTCCGTGGTCTCGGACATTAGGTCCGTGGCTACGGACGTAATTAAAATTTGGCCTAATTCTGCCTCCAAAACCCTAGTTTAGGTAGCTTTTAATTTCACTTTAATTTTTTGTCAAAAAATGCTAAAAAACACAAAAAAGCGGAAGCTCGCGCACTTAGGTTAAAACGACTCGTAATAAGCCGTAATTAAACTAAGTAGAGGAAAAACGACTTCGAGGGGTAATGAAAGTAATTGAACCCTAAATAAGTCGAATACCAAGCCCCCGAACCCGAACTCTACCTACCCTAATTTACTCTAGGGGAAAATTAGGTGGCGACTCATAATAGGTTCCAGTGAGCTAGCTTAGGTTTTAATAATTATTGTTATGTGACATAGTTTATAATCTTAGGTTATAAGTGGACCTACAACCCGGTTAGATCCTAATCAGCTTTAATCAACATTGGATAGGGTTTAAAATCGAGGCTCACAGACTGGCGACTCTTCTGGGGACCAAATTCTTAATTTTAACTTGTTTAACTTTAAGAAAGAGGGCTTAACTCGAAATTGTTTATTTATGGCTTTATTGCTTTGTTTGTTTACTTTTGTGCGCACTTTAATTTCTACACCTTTGCATCATATGAGAGCGAGGGTCCACACAAACCGATTTCACCCCGGGACCCATTTGAGGGTCCCCTATTAGGGACTCACACCTTTTAGGTGACGTGAATAAGTGGGGGAAAAGAGGAGGGTGTCGTCTAACCACACCCCCTTAATATCTGGGCTTTAGCCCCTAGCATTTTCCTGGCAGTATCCTTACCTAGCCCATTGTTTGGTCAGTCAAAGACCCGTCCGTAGACGCACACCTTCAGGTGATGTGAAAAAAGTGGGGAAGCCCAAAGAGAATAACGTGCAAGCTCTATTCCTTTGTGGCGACCTGGGCCCATGCCCCAAGCACCTCTCCGGATCGATCCATACCCGGTTTGATTTTAACGTCTAGTGAGGACATGTTGAATTTGTGTAGGCCTTGCTTACCTGCATGATCGGCCCACTACCCAGCCTAGAAATTGATAGGAACTTTTCCTACATCAACTCAGCCCAACCCGATATCGCGGCTTCATTGCTTGCGGCCCAAAGGCCTTGCTTGATTTGAATGTGTGAGTTATTTGTTCGGGCTTCGGCCCAAAAGTTTAGATTTAGGTGATTTCTCTTCTGGCCCAATATGAATTATCCAATTAGTTCTAGGCCCATAAAAAAGAAATTCACCTGAACTTGAAATTACTCACAAGTCCTGAAAATAAAATGAAATACCCCAAACCTAGTTATGTTGTTTAAAAACCTAAATAGGGTGTAATAAGACTAAAAAGAGTCTTAGAAACCTTAGTAAACAAATGTAAACAAAAGGAAACACAAATGTGCTTTAAAGTCAATAAGAGCCAAAATGTGCTCTAAGCTTGGGATAAACTTGAGTAAGGCCTAATGAGCTTACCAAGACCTCATTTATACACTAATGAACATATTAAACCAATTACCAAAGAAAACCAAGCTTGAAAACAAGTTAAAACACAAAATGTGCTTTAAGAAGTCTTAAAGCACATTTTTGAAAAATTGTCTCGTAAATGAGTTTTGAATGGCTAAATGTCCATCATTACTCTTAAATATATGTGTACTATATAGTATCACATTTGGGTGGCTATATTAATGGGAAATCAAAAATTTCACTTCTAAGTGCCTTGTTTAGGTGAATAGTACTTTTTATAAGCTAGTTTATAACATATGTTGTATTAAGTAATTAAATTGACAAACAAAGACTAAAATGCCCTCATACTAATAAAGGGGGCCGGTTTTCTAAGTGTGTGACTCACCACTCCTTAGTTGATAATAATAAGTAAGTAAAGAAAACTAATTAACTTACCTTTTTACTTTATAAGCATAAATATCTCCTTAAAGCAAATCCTATCTTCACTCTCATTTCTTTCCTTCATTCACACGGTTTCCCACCTCTCTTCTTCCTTCTTCTTTGTTCTCTCACGGTAATACCACTATCACTATGGAAACTCCAACGTTGACCACTTGTTAAATCTTGCTCACTTGTCCAAATCAAAAACAAACACCACCAATCTCTTCCTCTCATCAAGCTCTTCATTCCTATCTTCTCAAAACTCCAAGAGCTCCATTTCGGTGCCAAGGTGTTCCACCATTGAAGGAGCTTGAGCTTGTATTTTGACATATTGTTGATCTCCTTTGCTTCTAGGTAAGGAATCTCAAAGAAAAATCATGTTTCCTCCATGTTCTTACCTTAACCGAAAATACACATTGATATAGCTCTTTGTGTGACTTTGTTCTAGCTTCATTTCAACTCTTCATGGACTAGGTGGAGTCCCCTCTTGTTATATATTCAAACTCTCTTCAAAGATCAAGGTAAAACAACTACATTAATGTTTTTGAAACAATGTCAAATTAGGGTTTGCAATGAGATGAAGCTTATAGCTTGAATACTCATTATAATGTTTGTATGTTGTTTAGAACTTGTCAAAGAATCAAAATACCATACGGTTTTGTAAGGAAATAAGAAGGAAGTGTGTTGGAAAAAGAGGTAAATCTACTAACCTAATGTTGTTTAATGCCTTAGGAGAAATGAGCTATAATTGCTTATTAAAACTACCTAAAGAGCAAATGGTAAATGACCTAGTAAATGTTCTCAAGGAGACTAGTAAAATAACATATGTCTTGTTGTATGTAATCGCAGGTTAAAGGCATATATATTGTGGAAATTCAGTGTTTATGATTTAAGCACTTTAAGGGCCTAAGAGCCATGCATTTTAAGGGCCTAAGTGCCATGCAATTTAAGTTATGCACTATATTGTGATGTAGTGTGAATTTGGTGAAGTTGTATAAGAAGGTGTTCTTGGTGTTCTTAGTGTTCTAGGATGTTTAATGATGAAAATAATGTGCTAAGGTGTAACAAAATGCTAGGAGAAACTATGTCGAAATTTAGAAAATGCATAAGGAGTTCAAGATGTTGTAAAGGAATGTTGATGAACTAGGAAGTGTTCTAGAGTGTAATAAGGACTTAGGCATGATCTTGAGGTTTTAGTATGTACCAAAGTCATTTTGGACTTAGAAGAAGGCTTAGGCAAACTTTGGTAAAATAAGGAGGAAGTGTAAGCTTAGGAAAAGGGGTTTCAAGAATGACTTAAGGAGTTTTAGTTTGTAAGAAATAATGTTTGAGTAATGATGTTGTGTGGAAGGAATATCTTGATATAATGGTTAATATAGGCATGAAACATCACTTAGGAACCTAGGGAGTAGATACTATAAGTGTTGGAGGCTTTGGAGAAATTTGGTTAAGTGTTTAAGGTTGTAGAAAATGAGTATAATGGCACGTCCGAACTTCCGTCCGAATTTGGAAGCTCGGACATGCCCTGTTACGCTTACAGTTTTCTGGGTTTTAGGTAGTGTCCGAACTACCGTCCGAATTTGGAAGTTCGGACGCACCCATTTCTTTCTCTGGATTTAGCTGCGACCTGTGTCCGAACTTAGGGAAGCTCGGACACAAGTTCGGACTCGCCTGCTCCTTCTGTTAGTTATTCTCGACCCATGTCCGAACTTCCGAAGTCCGGACACAAGTTCGGACATGTGTCTGTTTTCTGTCTAAAATCACGGCTTGTGTCCGAACTTGGAAGCTCGGACACAAGTTCGGACAGGCCACTGTATGGACCAAAAATTGTTGTTTTGAGATGGGAATTGTTATCTAAAAATGGTAGTAGGTTAGTAATGATATTAGGAGGTATGAAAGACATGTTAGGTGGGTTTTAAAGGCAATTAAAAGGATGAAAAGTTGTAACAAGTGTAAAATAAAAGTAAACTAGTAGTGTTGAGTAGATAATGTTAACAATGGACTAGTGCGTTAATTAACCGACGTTACTAATGTGTTTAGGATTCTCCCGAGGTGGAAACCAGTCGAGGCAAGGACCGAGGTATGGTTTTCTTGCAGTCTGTTGCCTACCGGTTTACACCGGCTTGTGTGTTGTTTGTTTTTCTGTGTGTTTATGACTTTGTAAGATTAAACCATGTAAAGAGTTTACCGTTGTTAAATATCATTATGTTGAGTATGACTCTCTCTTCCCTTGTGTGTGTCTAACAAGACTTGACCTATGATTGTGAATTGTTTGTTGTGTTCAATGATGAACTACTAACAAGGGCTAACGGGGGAAGTGAGGAGTCCGGTCTGTTCCGGCCACGCGTGTGAGTATGGGAGTCGATGTCATAACCGGTTCGATTCTCTCTGTATGTTATGGTTAAGTTTCCAATTTGGTTTCTAACCTTCCCTTTAGCTTAACCAAGGCTATTTTACTGACTCACGTCGGGCCACAGGGGCATACTATGTGTTTTGTTTCGGTGTGCTTGGGTCACTATATCCGAGGCACCTTGTGTTAAGTTAACCGTTCAATCTAACCGGACGGTAACGAGTTATGTAACGAGCTAAGTATGAGCGTGGCAACATTCTCTAGGCTCTCAATGGGGACTAACTATGTTGGTTCTCTTCCTAAAAGGAATTGTATGTTTGTGATGTGTGTTATGATGTGTACAATACCCGTGTTATGTTATATATATGTATGTGTTGTGTGTTTTTAAATAAATACCATGTCATCATGACAATTGGTTGCGCGTATCCCGGTAGCCGATGGGCTGCGCGTTAGCCATACCAGCAAAGGTGCTGACCCCCTCGGGGGCTCCATATTTTTATTGCAGGATGAGGATCGAAGAGGCAGAGTGGCTCTAGATCCTATAGAGTAATTTACTTTTGGAGTACTTTTGGTTGTTTGCCCGGGATGCGCCTGTGCTCCCGTGGCGTATTATATACTTGTTGTGATGGTTTACAGTGAAGTATACAGTGAAGGATTTATGTAAATACTCGGTATTATATTGATGTATATATATGGTTATTAGTGCTATGCTCGGGAGTCTGATCATCAGACCGGTACAATTGTATTTATTCAGCCTTGTTAGCCACGTGGGTGGTTGACGGCATTGTAGCACCAATCGTTTAGTTACCGTTTAGTTGTTTATTTTCCGCTGCGATTCCAAGTATAGTTATGTGCGTAGTAGGGGTGTTACATAAAACCTTCTTTGGCTTAGCAACCATCTTCTCTGACCCAAAGAAAGTTAGGCCCATTCATGATTTAGGGACCATTCCAGCTCATGCGCTTTACTTCAGGCTCAGACACATTCAGGCCCAAGGGCTCATTCTAGTCTAGGTAGACTTCTTATCATGACCCTAACCCAAAACCCTAGATCTAGGTGTCAGCTCTCAAGCCCAATCAAAACCATTTGTTTAGATTTTAGTCCAAATTCCAGTTCATAGTCCGAAAGATACTTCAGCCCAAACACCTCATTTTCTGGGTATCCTGGCCCACTTGCTTTCAGCCTAAGCCTATTTCAATCTACCTTGTGAAGTGTCATTCTCACCTTAGCGTCTTTCAACGCACTTCCCCTTGTTAGCTAATAATGGACTTCTTTGGAAACAGGCAAGCCCGAATCCAGATATGGCAGAAGAAGGAAATCCGATCAACACGGATGCCCAGTTGGCCGCTGTGCAGCAAAGGTGCAAGGTCTTGGAGTCCATTGTCGAGGAAATGAGGAGTAAGACTAATCTCCAGGGGACAAATCAACACACTCTGGAAAAGCTTGTGGATGAAAATCTTAACCGTAGTTACATCGAGATTGACTCTGTTAGGGCCCAAGATTCTCAAACACATGTGGGGAAGGATGTTCCGGACAACTAACTAGTTGTAGAGGTTAAAAGGGTTTTTAAAAGGATCGAGCGCATAGAGAAAGCCAACAAACCAGCTGACTTCGATTATTTCTCCATGGCGTCATATCCCGAAGTTGATCTTCCCCCGAAGCCGAAGCTGCCCACACTCGCTTTGTACAAAGGTTCCTCGGATCCACATATTCATTTGGCTATGTTTGATCGGGAAATGTCCATCCTGGGGCTCAACGACATGCAAAAAGCAAAAGTGTTCGCACACTATCTAGACGAGACTCCTCAACGTTGGTATCTCACTCAGAAGATGAATACCAAAACCTACGAGGAGGTTTGCGAGGCTTTCCTAAATCATTTCGAGTATGCTAAGAACCTCGAGGTCACCAGAATCGATCTTGCAGGAACTCGACAGAAAGACGGTGAGTCCATGTCTGACTTCATCAAGCGTTGGAGGAGAAAGACTGCAGCCATGCCTACCAAAATGGACGAGCAAGAGCAAATCCGCATGATAATTGAGAACATGCGAAAACAACACAACTATGAGCTAAAATTTATGTACTTTCCGAGTCTGGACATGTTGATGGGACAAGTCGGTATTCTAGGGGAAAGGATTCATAAAGAAGGGTTGGAGTTCGACTGTTCATGAAACTCCGGCAGTGGCTCCAAATTCTCTAGGCCAGGACCAGAAAAGGCTTATCTTCAGACAGTATCTTGCGATCAAAGTAGTTTCCCAGAAGTGAATGTGGTTCAAAGACCTAGAGCTCCGTATCAAAACTTTAGGACGGTACCCTTACCACACCGAGACTCATCGCAAAGGGAATTCACCAACATTGGCCGAGCACCAAGTCAGGCGTTTGAAGAGCTTCAGAAGAGAAACTTGCTATAGCCCTTGGCCCCTCGGCGAGGAACCACTTATTTGGGAAGGCATCTTAATCAATTATGCCACTACCATCAGTTGCCTAGCCATTATGCTGATAATTGCCGAGCATTGAGACACAAGATTCAAGACCTCATCGAGCAAAGAGTCCAATTTTTCTAAGTATGCATATCATTTTATTTATGTTTTCTTCCATCTTCTGATTTTCCTAGTAGCTTATTTTCTTAGTTAGTTTTCAGTCACCTCAGATTGTAATCTTTACGTTTCTTTCATGATTCATAAATAAAATCTTAGCTCCATTTTTGCAATTTCTGTACAAACCATTTTTCATTCTTCGAAAAAATAAAAAAACAAAAAAAAAATTTTCAAGGAAAGGGATCACGGAGTAATCGTTTCCCGACTATGGAACAGAACGATTTATCTTTTGTTTCTAAAAGTTGAACATGCCATGCTAAACATCCAAAACAACCCACGAAGCGGTTCCAAATCCACATCTTTTAAATTGTTGTCATAAACCCCAAGTCAATACTGGGGGCAATCTAAGTTTAAGCTCGTCATCTTTTATCTTTTGTTTAAATGTGCGAATGAGTTTCCGAGTGAAAATCTCGCGAGAGTGTCTTGAGTGGAAAAACCATGAGTGAACGAGCGTGTCATTTTTACACGACTCCGGTGAGACCACATTCAAAGGTGAGGTAAACGGCATAACTTCGACCGAAGGAGATAATTTTGTAAATTTACTCTTAGACCTGCGAAAAGTAACAAGGAGCGGATACACAACTATCACGAATGACGAAGCATCTAGGTACAGCACCAGATAGCCAAAAGCTTGTGAACCCTGACGTTAAACCCTAGGCACCCCCACTGAGCCTTTCATATATCCCTTTTCGATATTATGAACTCCACAAAATCACCCAGCCAATGATGAATGCTCGACCCGGTGACCAAAGGAAGCAAGGAGTCAGACTCTCAGATAACATTCTCATCAGTCCAAAGAAGCAACGCCGCTATCAGCATGACGAAGTGATCCACAAATGGTCCCAGAGTGACACAGGATCTAAAGAGCTCACATCAAAACAGTTCTCGAAGCCCAAAACCGGGAAACATAAGAACCCCGATGGCAAAGTCAAGAAAGGATAAAACAAAAAGGTAAACCCGAAATGCCTTGAAGAAATCCAAATGACAAAAAAGGAGAAATGGTGTAAAGGATGACTTCAAAAGTCCAAGTCCAGAAGCTTGAAAACAACATCAACACGAAGCAGCTAGACGATTTCAAGACAAGGAAGATGATTCCGAGAGAAGGCATAAGGTGCAGCTTTGGTCACCCCTTTGGGTCCATAAACCTAAAATATCCCTCCATGGTCCCGTTGTCTTTCATCACACCCCATGGCCACGTTATAAGCTTTTAAGACTTCTGACTTGATAGTTGTGCGTCCAATCACGTGAAAGTAATAGATCAAATGATTAAATCCACCAAATGTCAAATTCAATGGTCTAAACATTATGACCATGAACGAGAAATGAGTGCAAACACCAAACACGTTGAGTGTAGGTTAGGAAGCACCACATCAAAACATAAGCCTTGACCTTTGAGGACGAGACTCGTTCGCACGCTTAATCAAAGAAAATACTGGGGGCAATCGATCGAAATGATCGATTGCCATGAACTCTAGCTCAGATTGTCCTAAGGAAATATACTGGGGGCAATTGTTAATTCCAACAATTGCCATGTCAACACCAATTGAAGCCCACAAGTTGAGCACCACCATCCCACCACAGGCACACATAAGCCCTTACCACCACACACACACACTCTCAAGCCCGCCATTGACCTTACCTCCACAAAAACATCAGGCCCGTCATAACCCTGACCACCATCCAAAATCACAACCCAATCCCAGGTCTATCACAAATCTTGAACACCGACAAAAGCCTTTAGCACCACAACAAAAACCACACACTTCCACCAACGGCATGTTCATTTTCTTAAGAAACAAATTGCAGATATGAAATTTTTAGTCAGGAAATGATCATTTCACTATCCTTTTTCAGCAGAGTTTTCTCAAGCATTGCCATGTTTGGCACATTTTTCAACAGTTCCTTGTTTTGGCAAGCTTCCAACAAACACTTTAGTTTCATTTTACAAATTTTGCATAACACCTTAACATTGCCAAGTTTGACACCTTTTCCAACAGTTTCATGTTTTGAATGAGTATCTCTCATATATTTTGATTGCATACATCTTATCATCATTGCCATGTTTGGCACTCTAGTAATCAGTTTTCATCATTTGCACGAGACCATTATCTTCCTAACATATTTTTAGTTCGAGACCCAAAATCAGTGTGAGGCCCTGCAGTTTCCTCATTCAGTATGAGGCCTAGCATCTTCATTCAGTGTGAGACCTAGAATCAGCGCGAGATCCAGCATTTTCTTCATCCATTTAGTACGAGACTTCAGTGCGAGACCCATCTTTTTCTTCAGTGCGAGACCCACCATCTTCATCAGTGCGAGACCCATCATTTTCTTCAGTGCGAGACCATGCATCTTCATCAGTGCAAGACCATCATATTCGTCAGTGCGAGACCCATCACCTTCATCAGTGCGAGACCGAGTGTCATCATCCAGTGCGAGACCAGTACGAGACCTAGTATCATCTTCAGTGCGAGACAGGTACGAGACAGAGCGTGATCTAAGTTGGCGGGGCAGAGGCAATAAGTCCCCATCTTCATGTCAACTTATTTGGAGAAACAACTAGTGGGCAGTGGCAATAAGTCCCCTTGGTAATCTAGAAGTTATCCCAGCACCCCAGTTGGTGGGCAGAGGCAATAAGTCCCTATAGCATACCAACCAGGAGCATTGGAACGGGTCTCGGTCCCCAGAAGCATCCGAGCATCATCAGCATCATAAGCATCATCAGCATTGTCAGCATTATCAGCATCATTAGCATTTCAACATCCTTGCATTTGCGTACCACCCAATTTCCACTTGTTAGGTTGTCAACGCCTTTGAATCGCTTGACATTATCTCAATTTCACATTTTAGGTTGTCAACGCCTTAGAATAGCTTGACATCATTTCATTCATTATAGGTAGTCAACGCCTTAGAATAGTTTGACATCGTATCATCCTTATAGGTAGTCGGTGCCTTAGAATCGTCTGACATTACTTCATTTTTACCTTTAGGTGGTCGACACCTTAGAATCGCTCGACATTCTTCCACTTTACTCATAGGTAGTCAGCGCCTTAGAACAGCATGACACAACTTATCGGATTTCAATTGCATGTGGGGTCTTTTAAGATCCAAAATTTTGGGGTATCACTCAAGCATCAACTAGCCTTTTCATTTCCATTACAAAGTCTAGTTGACGGGGGCAATCTGTTATACCCAAAATTTCAACCCCCCGGATGAGAGTCTCTACTAATAGGCTAGTAGCGAGGGTTCCCAGTTCGATCGACACATTTCAGAGTACTAGGGACAGCTTAGTCATCTCCAGGGGCATTTTCGTAAAATTTCAAGGCTCCTAAGCCCCCTATAGGCTTTCTCTCTCCTCCAAATAAGGGGCAAACCAATTCAAATGCTTTGAAATTTTAACCCATGATAAAGGATGACATTTGAAGCGTAATGGCATTGGAATTTTGATTTTTCGAATTTCCAATAATTTTCTAGCAATTTCTGATTGAATCTGACACGAAATTGAATTTAAAAATATTCCAATATCCAAAAAATTTGATTCCACTTTAGAAAAATCATCCTTTACCCATGTGTAAAATTTAATAATCAAATACCTTTTGGAAGCCCTTGACCTAAAACGTCGGTAAATCTTGGTTTTTACCGGATTTTTCTATCTTTAAGGAAGCCTATATAAGGAACCTTATCCCATGATCAAATCAGAACCTCAAGAACCCTAAGCAACCAGAAAACCTAGCCGTCACAAGTCCCCCACGTTTTTACTCCTCCAAGCACCAAAATCACATCAAAAATCCCCCGAAATCACCACCTAAACATACTTTTCAATTCCCAACACATCAACAATCATCAAACATCAACCAAACCACCTCCAAAATGTGAAGAACATCATCAACAGTCCACAACCAGAAGCTCGGGTCGAACTCAATCCGGAACCGGCATCAACGGAGCACTCGACGAATACCGACGTGAAGAATCATTGTAAATCCGAAGGTAAAACAGGTAGGAATCCCACTTTCCTAACTCCCTACGACTTTATCAGTTTTATATCAAAATTTGGAATCAAAGTAACCTTTTGTGGCTTCTGAGTTGCTATTTGTTTAAGCTTTTGCCCAATTACTTGTTCGTTAAGTTTCGCATTAAATTCGATTTCAAATTGAAAACTTTCGATCACTAACGTCTTGTACATCTTTCAGGCTACACACCCATAAAATTTGAGCTCAAAACACCGTCAGAAACCTCCCAAATGCTGCTGTCCGAGGGCGGTCCGCACCCACGGACGCTATATCCGGGGTCCCGGACGCCTTGTCCGTAAGCCCGGATGCCCCCGAACGGTGGCGGTATTTCAAAATTTTCAAAATTTAGGTTTTCAAAAATAATGTCCGGGCCCATGGACATCCTGTCCGTGGCCTCGGACTTTTCAAGTTTGTGTTGTTATTTTAGTTCAGTTTTCGAAATCATTTAATTCAACTAGGGTCCGTGGTCTCGGACATTAGGTTCGTGGCTACGGACATAATTAAAATTTGACCTAATTCTGCCTCCGAAACCCTAGTTTAGGTAGCTTTTAATTTCACTTTAATATTTTGTGAAAAAATGCTAAAAACACAAAAAAACAGAAGCTCGCGCACTTAGGTTAAAACGACTCGTAATAAGCCGTAATTAAACTAAGCAGAGGAAAAACGACTTCGAGGGGTAATGAAAGTAATTGAACCCTAAATAAGTCGAATACCAAGCCTCCGAACCCGAACTCTACCTTTCCTAATTTACTCTAGGTCAAAATTAGGTGGCGACTCATAATAGGTTCCAGTGTGCTAGCTTAGGTTTTAATAATTATTGTTATGTGACTTAGTTATTAATCTTAGGTTATATGTGGACCTAAAACCCGGTTAGATCCTAATCAGCTTTAATCAACATAGGATAAGGTTTAAAATCGAGGCTCACACATGCCTACCAAAATGGACGAGCAAGAGCAAATCCGCATGATAATTGAGAACATGCGAAAACAACACAACCATGAGCTAAAATTTATGTACTTTCCGAGTTTGGACATGTTGATGGGACAAGTCGGTATTCTAGAAGAAATGATTCATAAGGAAGGGTTGGAGCTCGAGTGCTCAAGAAGCTCTAGCAGTGGCTCCAAATTCTCTAAGCCAGGACCAGAAAAGGATTATTTTCAGACGGTAGCTTGCGCTCAAAGCAGTTTCCCAGAATTGAATGTGGCTCAACGACCTAGAGCTCCACATCAAAACTTTAGGACGGTACCCTTACCATGCCGAGACTCATCGCAAAGGGGATTCACCAACATTGGTCGAACACTAGGTCAGGCATTTGAAGAGCTTCAGAGAAGAAACTTGCTACATCCCTTAGCCCCTCGGCCAGGAACCACTGATTTTGGGCGGCATCTTAATCAATTCTGCCACTACCATCAGTTGCTTGGCCATTATGCTGACAATTGCCGAGCATTGAGGCACAAGATTCAAGACCTCCTCGAGCAAGGAGTCCAATTTTTCTAAGTATGCAGATCGTTTTATTTATGTTTTCTTGCATCTTCAAATTTTCCTAGTAGCTTATTTTGTCGTTAATTTTTAGTCTCCTCAGATTGTAATTTTTACGTTCCTTTCATGATTCATAAATAAAATCATAGTTCCATTTTCACAATTTCTGTACAAACCATTTTACATTCATCGAAAAAAACAAAAAAACAAAAATGTTTTTCAAGGAAAGGGATCACGGAGTAATCATTTCCCGACTATGGAAGAGAACGATTTATCTCTTGTTTCTAAAAGTTGAACATGCCACGTTAAACACCACAGCTCACCCCTAAGCATCCAAACATACCACATAGCGGTTCGAAGTCCACATTTCTCAAATTGTCATCATAAACCCTAGATTAACACTGGGGGGAATCTAAGTTTAAGTTCATCATCTTTTATCTTTTGTTTAAATGTGCGAACGAGTTTCCGAGTGAAAATCTTGCGAGAGTCTCTTGAGTGGAAAAACCACTAGCGAACGAGCGTGTCATTTTACACGACTCCGGTGAGACCACATTCAAAGGTGAAGTAAATGGCATAACTCCGACTGAAGGAGATAATTTGTAAATTTACTCTTAGACTTGCGAAAAGTAACAAAGAGCGGATACACAACTATCAGGAATGACAAAGCACCTAGGTATAACACCACATAGCAAAAAGCTTGTGAACCCTGACATTAAACCCTAGGCAGCCCCGTTGAGCCTTTCATATATCCATTTTCGATATTATGAACTCTACAAAATAACCTAGCCAATGATGAATGTCCGACCAGGTGGCCAAAGGAAGCGAGGAGTCAGACTCTCAGATAATATTCTCATCAGTCCAAAGAAGCAACACCGCTATCAGCATGACGAAGTGTTCTGCAAATGGTCCCAGAGTGACACAGGATCTAAAGAGCTCACATCAAAACAGCTCCCGAAGCCCAAAACCGGGAAACACAAGAACCCCGAAGACAAAGTCAAGAAAAGATAAAACAAAGTGGCAAACCCGAAATGCCTCGAGGAAATCCGAATGACAAAAAGAGGAGAAATGGTGTAAAGGACGACTTTAAAAGTCCAAGTCCAGATGCTCAAAAACAACGTCAACACGAACCAGCTAGACGATTTCAAGATAAGGTAGATGATTCCGAGAGAAGACATAAAGTGCAGCTTTGGTCATCCCTTTGGCTTCACAAACCTAAAATATCCCTCCATGGTCTCGTTGTCTTTCATCACACCCCATGGCCACGTTATAAGCTTTAAAGACTTCTGACTTGATAGTTGTGTGTCCAATCACGTGAAAGTAACAGATCAAATGCGTAAATCCATCAAATGTCGAATTCAATGGTCTAAAAGTTATGACCATGAGCGAGAAATGAGTGCAAATACCAAACACATCGTGTGTATGTTAGGAAGCACCACACCAAAGCATAAGCCTTGACCCTGTGAGGATGAGACTTGTTCGCACGTTCAATCAAAGAAAATACTGGGGGCAATTGATCGTTCCGATCGATTGCCTTGAACTCTAGCTCAGATTGTTCTAAGCAAAAATACTAGGGGAAATTGTTGGTTCCAATAATTGCAATGACAACACCAATTGAGACCCGAAGCTTGAGCACCACCATCCCACCACAGGCACACATAAGCCCTTACCTCCACATCAAACACCTCAAGCCCACAAAAGCATTTACCTTCACATCGTACACCACAAGTCCATCAAAATACCTGACCACCACTCAAACGCCACACACTCCCACCAGTGGCATATTCATCCTCTAAGAAACAAATTGTAGATCTAAAATTCTTAGTTAGGAAATGATTATTTCACTTTCCTTTTTTAGTAGAGTTTTACTCAGCATTGCCACCTTTGGCACATTTTCGAACAATTTCTTGCTTTGAACAATTTTCAATTCTCATCATTGCCGTGTTTGGCATATATTTCAACAGTTTCTTGCTTTGAACAAGTATCTTACATGCACTGTGATTGCATTTTACAAACTTTTGCATACACCTCATCATCGCCATGTTTGGCCCTTTTACAATTGGTTTTCATCACATGCATTTGCACGAGACCATTATCTTTCTAACTCATTTTTAGTTCAAGACCCAAAATCAGTGCGAGACCCTGCATTTTCGTCATTTAGTGCGAGACATCTTCATTCAGTGCGAGACCTAGAATCAGTGAGAGATTCAGCTTTTTCTTCATCCATTTAGTACGAGACTTCAATGCGAGACCCATCATCTTCATCAGTGCAAGACCCATCATTTTTCTACAGTGCGAGACCGAGCGTCATCATCCAGTGTGAGACCAGTACGAGACCTAGTATCATCTTTAGTGTGAGACAAGTACGAGACAAAGTGTGATCTAAGTTGGCAGGGCAGAGGCAATAAGTCCCCATCTTCATATCAACTTTTCGGGAGAAACAACTAGTGGGCAGTGGCAATAAGTCCCTTTGGTAATCTAGAAGTAATCCCATCACCCCAGTTGGTGGGCAGAGGCAATAAGTCCCCATAGTATACCAACCAGGAGCATTGGAACGGGTTCCGGTCCCCAAAAGCATCTGAGCATCATCAGCATATCATATCTTCTTCTTTTGCATGACATCTACATTTGCATTACAAGTTCCCGACACCTTAGAATGTTCGGCATACTTTATTTCACTTTAGGTAGTCAACGCCTTAGAATAGCTTGACATCATTATATTCATCACAGGTAGTCAACGCCTTAGAATAGCTTGACATCATTTCATTCATCATAGGTAGTCAATGCCTTAGAATAGCTTGACATCATCTCATTCATCATAGGTAGTCAACGCCTTAGAATATCTTGACATCATCTCATTCATTATAGGTAGTCGGTGCCTTAGAATAGTCCAACATTACTTCATTTTTTACCTTTAGGTGGTCGACGCCTTAGAATCGCTCGACATCCTTCCACTTTACTCATAGGTAGTCAGCGCCTTAGAACAGCTTGACACAATTTGTTGGTTTTCAACTGCATGCGGGGTCTTTTAAGATCCAAAATTTTAGGGTATCACTCACGCATCAACTAGCCTTTTCATTTCCATTACAAAGCCTAGTTGACGGGGGGCAATCTGTTATACCCAAAATTTATCCCCCAGAAGAGAGTCTCTACTAATAGGCTAGTTTGGTCAAGTAGCGAGGGTTCCCAGTTTTATCGGCACATTTCAGAATACTAGGGACAGTTTAGTTATCTCCAGGGGCATTTTTTAATTTTTCAAGGATCCTAAGCCCCCTATAGGCTTTCTCTCTCCTCCAAAGAAGGGTCAAATCAACTCAAAATACTTCGAAATTTTAACCCATGATAGAGGATGACATTTTGGGCATAATGGCGTTGGATTTTCGATTTTTCAAATTTCCAATAATTTTCTAGCAATTTCTGATTGAATCAGACAAGAAATTGAATTTAAAAATATTCCAATATCCAAAAAATTCGATTCCACTATGGAAAAATCAGAAATATCATCCTTTACACATGTTTAAAATTTCAATGTGAAAATTCTTTTTGGAAGCCCTTAAGCTAAGACATCTGTAAATCTCAGTTTTTACCAGATTTTTCTATCTTTAAGGAAGCCTATATAAGGAACCTTATCCCTTGATTAAATAAGAACTTCAAGAGCCCTAGAAAGTCAGAAAACCTAGCCGTCACAAGTCCCCCACTTTTTTACACATCCAAGCACCGAAATCACATCAAAACCCCCCCGAAATCACCACCTAAACACATTTTTCAACTCCCAACACTTCAACAATCTTCATACATCAACCAAACAACCTCCAATACGTGAATAACATCATCAACAATCAACAACCAGAAGCTCGGGTCAAACTCAATCTGGAACCGGCATCATCGGAGCCTCCGAAGAATCCCGACGTGAAGAAGCGCCTCAAATCCGAAGGTAAAACAGGTAGGAGCCTTAGTTTTCAAACTCTCCACAACCTTTCTGACTTTCTATTGAAATTTGGGTTCGAACCGACTCTTTCCGGCTTCTGTATAGTTGTTCATTTTTGTTTCTGCCCTTTAACTTGTTAGCTAAGTTTCGTCATTATTCTGACTTCAAATTAAAATCTTTTGATCACTAACGTATTGTACATCTTTCAGGCTACACGTACATAAATTTTGAGCCGAAAACACCGTCGGGAACCATAAAAAACGCACTGTCCGTGGGTGGTCCGTGGCCTCAGACGCATGGTCCGGGACCACGGACGGGTTGTCCGTGACCACGGACAGCCATGGACGGTGGCGGGATTTCTTATTTTCCAATTTTTCAAAATTTACGGTTTTTAACAGTACATGTCCGGGCCCACGGACACCCTGTCCGTGGCCCTGGAATTTTGAAGTTTATGTTTTTATTTTAGTTCTGTTTTCGTAATCATGTAATTCAATTTGGGTCCGTGGTCTCGGACATTAGGTCCGTGGCCACGGACATAATTAAAATTTGACCTAATTTTGCCCCCGAAACCCTAGTTTAGGTATTTTTAATTTCCACTTTTATTTTCTGTCAAAAAATGCTAAAAAACATAAAAAAACAAAAGCTCAGGCACTTAGGTTAAAACGACTTTGTAATAAGCTGTAAATAAACTAAGTTGAGGAAAAACGACTTCGAGGGGCAAGGAAAGTAATTGAACCCTAAATAAGTCGTATACCAAGCCCCCGAACCCGAACTCTCCTTTCCTAATTTGATCTAGGTAAAAATTAGGTGGCGACTCATAATAGGTTCTAGTGAGCTAGCTTAGGTTTTAATAATTAATGTTATATGACATAGTTATTAATCTTAGGTTATTAGTGGACCTAAAACCTGACTAGATCCTAATCAACTTAATCATCATAGGGTAGGGTTTAAAAATCGAGCCTTACACAACCTATGACCAATACATTGATTGTCAAGGGTATGGATCCTTCCATATGTGCCCCTCTTGTGAGTATCTAATCCCAAGATCAGAGACTCTCATGGAGGGCTAGTTCTTATTGGTCTATCTAAACCCCACTCAAAAAGACATCAACCGATGGATCGGGTGCCAAGAGAGTGGAGGAGTCCATGAGGGTGCTCACTGTTTTGTGTCACGGCAAGGGTAGATCATCCTGCTGAAGACTTGGGTTGCTCTCTATCTCCTCCCCCGTTTAAACTTGAGAACAAGTCATTCAACCATTTGACGGAGCTTGAAGACAAGCCATCAGAAGACAGCTTCCTCCTTGACTTCAAGGAGTCTTCTCCCGCTGAAGTTGATTTTCATCAAGGCTCTTCCCATGAGCCTCACCAAGAAGTTGAGGACATTTACATCCTCAAATTTGAGGAGGAGGAGGAGCCATCAAACTTTGATCTTCACCTGGAGGATCAAGGCCTCCCCTACCTATGCAACCAATGAAGTAGTTTGGAACCTAAAATTTCCCTCACTAAGTGTGGAGGCCATTTTCCTCTTTGATCCCAAACCAGAGATAGAAGACAAAGTCCGCCCTAGAGCTCTCCATGCACCACTCATCGAAGATAAGGATGTCTTCATCCTTAATTTCGAAGAGGAGACTCCACCCAAATTTGATCCTCGCACCAAGGATCAACAATATTAACACTTCCACCTGTTGAAAGATCGGTGGAGCTTGCACTTCTACATTCTAAGTGTTAAGGTTTAAATTTCCTTTTGACTTGGGTTGTTCTTCAATTATTCATGATGCCCGCCCCACCCACTCGTTGAAGCCGACTTCAACGTTCATATTCGATCCTGGATGACTTCAAGGTGGTACGGTTTAGCCAAAGACCTTTGTTATACCCAAAATTTCAACCCCCTCGGAGTAGTCTCTAGACATACATGTTACAAAGGGCAAAATGGTCAAAATGCACCAATGTAGGATTTCCCAAGGACATTCTCGGGATTTTCTATTTTCATATGACTTGTTCATTATCTCCAAACACTTCCAAATATCATAGTCATTATGAAAGGTATTTCATGATTTTCTGATAATATTTATTCTGGAAATTAAGCTTTTAATAAGCTAGTTTCTTTAATAATTAACACATGAGATAGCCTCAAAATAGAAATAAAAGGGTTTTCAAAATTAAAAGAAAATTGTCACATGGCTAGCATGACTACATACAGTCATAAACCTAAAATTATTTTATTTGGAACCTTATCCCAAAATTTAAAAGAGAAATTCAATCATTTTTGCAATTTTCTCTCTCCTCTAGAAAATACCGAAATCAAAACAAAATGTCATGAAATTTTAACACAAGATAGAGGATCATGTTTAGAGACTAATGCCGTTGTAATTTCGTTATTTAGACTTTCCAATAATTAGTTATGAATTATGGGAGATTCTATATTGTGGGATTTTTATCTAATCGGTTTTTTATCAAACTAACTCGATTACAACTCTCAAAATTCTTAAAACTCATCCTTTACCTTCAGTTAAAATTTCATAATTTTTCTCGGCCTGCAGCATATTCTAAAAAATCAGATTCTCTTAGAGCACAAAATCAGGATTTTAGATAAAAATTTTGTTCTATCGACATGACCTTGCTCTCTCTATAAAAGGACCTTCCAAAAATGACCTAGGGCAGAGGAGAACACTTCCAAAGTCAGAAAACACAGCCACAAACCTTCTCCCCACGTTTTTACACTTCCAAGCCTCAAATCAATACCGAAACACTGGAGAAATCACCCCGAAATCACCAAAAACTCATCCTTTCTTCCCCCATTGAACTTCCAAGAACCAAAAACACACAAAACCACCACAAAAACAGAAGAGAAACATCCTTAGAAGCATAAAGAAGAAGGAGTCAGAAGCTAAATTCGAAGTCAATCTAGAACCGGCATCAACGAAGCACCAAAAGATCCCCGATGTGAAGAGTCTCATTAAATCCGAAGGTAAAACAGGTTGAAATCATGTTTTTCTGACTTTGTTCAACTTTAACTACTCTGTGATAAAATTTGGAGTCGAATTGACTTTTCACCGCTTCTGAATTAGTATTTGTTTTCTCTTCTACCCAATAACTTGTTTGCTAAGTTTCGTGTTTAATTCGAATTCAAATTGTAAACTTTCGATCACTAACGTGTTTAGAATCTTTCAGGCTACCTACCCATAAAAGTTGAGCCAGAAACACCACCGGGAGCCACCCAAACGCCGCCGTCCGAGGGCGGTTCGCACCCGCGGACGCTATGTCCGGGGTCCCGGACGCTCTGTCCGAAAGCCGGACGCCCCCAGACGGTGGCGGGATATTTTTATTTTCAAAATTTAGGGTTTTATAAAACATGTCCGGGCCCACGGATGTCCTGTCCGTGGCCCCGGACTTTTCAAAATCTCGTTTCTATTTAAATTTGACTTTTCTATGTAATTAGGTTAATTAGGGTCCGTGGTTTCGGACATTAGGTCCGTAGCCACGGACGGAAACAAAATTTGACCTAATTCTTCCTCCGAAACCCTAGTTTAGGTATTTTAATTTCCACTTTAATTTCCTGTCAAAAAACGTTAAAAAATAAAAAAACAGAAGCGCGCACTTAGGTTAAAAACGACTCGTAATAAGCCGTAATTAAACTAAGTAGAGGAAAAACGACTTCTAGGGGTAATGAAAGTAATTGAACCCTAATTAAGTCAAATATCAGGCCCCCGAACCCGAACTCTCCTTTCCTAATTTGATCTAGGTTAAAATTATGTGGCGACTCATAATAGGTTCCAGTGAGCTAGCTTAGGTTTTAATAATTATTGTTTTATGACATAGTTATTAATCTTAGGTTATAAGTGGACCTAAAACCCGACTAGATCCTAATCAACTTTAATCAACATAGGATAGGGTTTAAAATCGAGGCTCACAGAATGGTGACTCTGCTGGGGACAAACTTCTTAATTTTAACTTGTTTAATTTTAAGAAAGAGGGCTTAACTCGAAATTGTTTATTTATGGCTTTATTACATTGTTTGTTTACTTTTGTGCGCACTTTAATTTCTGCACCTTTGCATCATATGAGAGCTAGGGTCCACGCAAACCGATCTCACCCCGGGACCCGCCTTAGGGTCCCCTGTCAGGAACTCACACCTTACTAGGTGATGTGAATAAGTGGGGGAAAAGAGGAGGATGTCGTCTAACCACATCCCCTTAATACCCGGGCTTTAGCCCCAAGCATTTTCCTAGCAGTACCCTTACCTAGCCCATTGTTTGGTCAGTCAAAGACCTGACCGTAGACGCACACCTTTTGGTGATGTGAAAAGAGTGGGGAAGCCCAAAGAGAATAGCGTGCAAGCCCTATTCCTTTGTGGTGACCTGGGCCCACGCCCCAAGCACCTCTCCGGATAGATCCATACCCGGTTTGACTTGAACGTCTAGTGAGGACATGTTGAATTTGTGTGGGCTTTGTTTGCTTGTATGATTGGCCCACTACCCAGCCTAGAGATTGATAGGAACTTTTCCCCACGTCAACCTAGCCCAACCCGAATTGGCAGCTTTATTTGTTTACGGCCCAAAGGCCCTGTCTGGTTTAATATGTGAGTCATCTAGTCTTCGGCCTAAAAGTTTAGACTTAGGTGATTTCTCTTTCAGCCTAGTTTAATTATCAATTTAGTTCCAGGCCCATGAAAAACAAATCTACCTAAAGCAGTCCATAGGATATGAAAATCAATCAGGCTTTTCCATTTCGGCCCAAGGTCTATTCTAGTCTAGGTACACTTTTTGTTCGGGCCCTGGCCCAAAGTCCTAGATCTAGGTGTCATACCTTTTAGGCCCACTCAAAACCATTTGTTTAGGTTTCAACCCATTCGAATTCAAGATAGTTTTTCGTAACTCATTCATCAAACAAATCTTAGACTTCAAAGTTTCTCTCTCGGCCTAGTGGCCCATTCACAGTTCATGTGGCTTCCTTCAGCCTGTATGTATCACTACCAGATTAAGGGCATTCAGGCCCACACATCCATTCTTTTCAAGAAGTCCCTCTGGCCTATATGTCTTACTTCAACCCCAAATCATTCCGGCCCAAGTGCCACCTTCCCAAACACATTCTGGCCCAAGCGCCACATCCTCAAACACTTTTTGGCCCAAGCGCCACGCTTTCAATTACTTTCTGGCCCAAGTGCCACATATTCTAAACATTCCGGCCCAAGTACCATAGTTTCACAACATGTTCTGGCCCCAGTGTTGCATCCTCATTCCGGCCTGGGTGCCAACCCGCTTACTAATCATTCTGGCATGTGTGCCTCACTTTCAATTCATCCAGGCCCGAGTGCCTATCCACATCCATGAAAATCATCTAGGCCCGAGTGCCTAATCCACATTCATGAAACCGTTTCAACCCACCCATGCACCTCACATCCAGGCCCAAGTGTCTCATGCGTCATCCATAGGCATTCCTAGGAGCCTACTAAGAGTCCAAGAAGAAGACGATCACAATCATCTTAGCGACATCCCGGCGGTCAAGAGCTCGAGTCTTCAGCATGCCGACTTCAGACGGTTCAGCAGGATTTGGATTCAACAGAAATTTTAGGGTTCCCATGCATTCTACTGCATAACCTGCCATAACACTCATCTTTCAAATGCACCTCTCATATTTTTCAAAGAATGATCGTTTTCAAACCACTAATAAGAAGCATCGATCTTGTTTTCTTCCTCATGTTCACAAATGGATGACTTTTTCAAGTCTAAATGATAACACAAAAAAAGAGAGAAGGTTTTGTTTCACACAAGTTTCTTTTGAGAAAGTGGTTCATGAATTAATTATCTCCCGACAATGGAATACAAAGACTTGTATTTTGTTTCTGAAGTTTTGAACATGCCTTACCAAACCCCACAGCTTATCCGAAACATCCAAATAACCCCCAAAGCGGTTCCAAATCCATATCTTTTAAATTGTTGTCATTAACCCCAAATCAATACTGGGGGCAATCTGAGTTTAGGTTCGTCATCTTTCATCTTTCGTTTAAGCGTGTGAACTAGTCTCTGAGTGAAATTCATGAGAGTGTCTTGAGCGGAAAAACCATGAGTGAACGAGCGTGTCATTTTTACACGACTCCGGTGAGACCACATCCAAAGGTGAGGTGAACGGCATAACTCCGACCGAAGGAGATAATTTGTAAATTTACGCTTAGACCTGTGAAAAGTAACAAAGAACGGATATACAACTATCAGGAATGACGAAGCACCTAGGTACAACACCACATAGCCAAAAGCTTGTAAACCCTGTCATTAAACCCTAGGCACCCCCGCTGAGCCTTTCATATATCCCTTTTCGATATTATGAACTCCACAAAATAACCCAGCCAATGATGAATGTCCAACCCGGTGACCAAAGGAGACGAGGAGCCCGGCTCTCAGATAACATTCTCATCAGTCCAAAGAAGCAATGCCGCTATCAGCATGACGAAGCGATCCGTAAATGGTCCCAGAGTGACACAGGATCAAAAGAGCTCACATCAAAACAGCGCTCGAAGCCCAAAACCGGGAAACACAAGAACCCCGAAGGCAAAGCCCGGAAAGGATAAAACAAAAGGCAAACCCGAAGTGCCTTGAAGAAATCCAAATGACGAAAAGAGAAATGGTGTAAAAGACAACTTCAAAAGTCCAGGTCCAGAAGCTCGAAAACAACGTCAACATGAAGCAGCCAGACGACTTCAAGATAAGGAAGATGAATCCGAGAGAAGAGGCAAGTTGCAGCTTTGGTCACCCATTTAAGCTCTACATACCTCAAATATCCCTCCATGATCCCATCGTCTTTCATCACACCCTATGGCCACGTTATAAGCTTTAAAGACTTCCGACTTGATAGTTGTGTGTCCAATCACGTGAAAGTAACAGATCGAATATGTAAATTCATCAAATATCAAATTCAATGGTCTAGAAGTTGTGACCGTAAGTGAGAAACGAGTGTAAACACCAAACACGTCGAGTGTAGGTTAGAAAGCACCAAATCAAAACATAAGCCTTGACCCTGTGAAGACGAGACTCGTTCGCACGTTTAATCAAAATACTGGGGGCAATCGATCGTTCCGATCAATTGCCATGAAGTCTAGCTCAGATTGTCTTAAGGAGAAATACTGGGGGTAATTGTTGGTTCCAACAATTGCCCTGACAACACCAATTGAAACCCAAAGCTTGAACACCACCATCCCACCATAGGCACACATAAGCCCTTACCTCCACATCAAACACCTTAGGCCCACATAAGCCTTTACCTCTAAACAAACGCCACTTCACCACACAGGTTCACATAAGCCCTTACCTCCACACACCACTACACAGGCCCACATAAGCCCTTACCTTCACATCATACACCACATATATGCCTTGATCATCGCTCAAAAGATCTCCACATCAAACACCACACCCCACCGGTAGCATGTTCATCTCCTAGGAGATAAATTACAAGTCTAAAATCTTTAGTCAGGAAATGGTAATTTCATTTTCCTTTTCATTCACAGAATTTTCTTCAAACATCGCCATGTTTGGCATATTCCTAGCAATTTCTTGCTTTCGACAAATCTGCATCATCGCCATGTTTGGCACATTCCTAGCAATTTCTTGCTTTCGACAAATCTGTATCATCGCCATGTTTGGCACATTCCTAGCAATTTCTTGCTTTCGACAAATCTGCATCATCGCCATGCTTGGCATATTCCTAGCAATTTCTTGCTTTCGACAAATTTGCATCATCGCCATGTTTGGCACATTCCTAGCAATTTCTTGCTTTCAACAAATCTGCATCATCGCCATGTTTGGCATATTCCTAGCAATTTCTTGCTTTCGACAAATCTGCATCATCACCATGTTTGGCGTATTCCTAGCAATTTCTTACTTTGGACAAATCTTTTTCATAGCCATGTTTGGTATATTTTCTAGTTATTTCTTGCTTTGGATAATTTTCACACCTTATAATTTCCACGTTTGGCACTTTCGTAATTAGCTCTTATCATATGTGAGAATCCAATCAAACCTCAGGTTCCCAACACCTTATAATGCTCGGCGTATTCCAATCAAACCTCAGGTTCCCGACACCTTATAATGCTCGGCGTATTCCAATCAAACCTCAGGTTCCCGACACCTTATAATGCTCGGCGTATTCCAATCAAACCTCAGGTTCCGACACCTTATAATGCTTGGTGTATTCCAATCAAACCTTAGGTTCCCGACACCTTATAATGCTCGGCGTATTCCAATCAAACTCCAGGTTCCCGACACCTTATAATGCTCGGCGTAATCCATTCAACCCTAGGTTCCTGACACCTTATAATGCTCGGCGTAATCCATTCAACCCCAGGTTCCCGACACCTTATAATGCTCGGCGCAATCCATTCAATTTCAGGTTCCCAACACCTTATAATGCTCGGCGTAATCCATTCAACTTCAGGTTCCCGACACCTTATAATGCTCGGCGTTTTCCATTCAGCTTCAGGTCCCCGATACCTAATAATGCTTGGCGTATTTCATTCAACCTCAGGTTCCCGACACCTTATAATGCTCGGTGTATTCCATTTAATTTTAGGTTCCCGACACCTTAGATGCCCGGTCTAGATTATTCACTCTTAGTTCAGTCCACTTTCCACATTTTAGGTAGTCAACGCCTTAGAATCGCTTGACATGTACTTCATCATTTAGGTAGTCAACGCCTTAGAATCGCTTGACATTTATTTCATCATTTCGTTTTTAGGTAGTCAATGCCTTAGAGTAGCTTGACATCATTTTCATCTTTTTAGGTAGTCAGCACCTTAGAATAGCTCGACAGCATATCATCATTTCAGGTAGTTGGCGCCTTCGAATAGTTCAACAACATCTCTTTCCTCTTTCGGTAGTCAGCGCCTTCAAATAGCTCGACACAACCCACTAGATTTCAAGCAGCATGCAGGGTCTTTTAAGGTCCGAAATTTTGGGGTATCACTCAAGCGTCAACTAGACTCTTCATATCTATTACAAAGTCTAGTTGACGGGGGGCAATCTGTTATACCCAAAATTTCAACCCCCTCGGAGTAGTCTCTAGACATACATGTTACAAAGGGCAAAATGGTCAAAATGCACCAATGTAGGATTTCCCAAGGACATTCTAGGGATTTTCTATTTTCATATGACTTGTTCATTATCTCCAAACACTTCCAAATATCATAGACATTATGAAAGGTATTTCATGATTTTCTGATAATATTTATTCTGGAAATTAAGCTTTTAATAAGCTAGTTTCTTTAATAATTAACACATGAAATAGCCTCAAAATAGAAATAAAAGGGTTTTCAAAATTAAAATAAAATTGTCACAAGGTTAGCATGACTACATACAGTCATAAACCTAAAATTATTTTATTTGGAACCTTATCCCAAAATTTAAAAGAGAAATTCAATCATTTTTGCAATTTTCTCTCTTCTCTGGAAAATACCAAAATCAAAACAAAATGTCTTGAACTTTTAACACAAGATAGAGGATGATGTTTAGAGACTAATGCCATTGGAATTTCGTTATTTCAACTTTCCAATAATTAGTTATGAATTATGGGAGATTCTAGATTGTGGGATTTTTATCTAATCGGTTATTTATCAAAATAACCCAATTCCAACTCTCCAAATTCTTAAAAATCATCCTTTACCTTCAGTTAAAATTTCATAATTTTTCTCGGCCTGCAGCATATTCTCAAAAATCAGATTCTCTTAGAGCACAAAATCAGGATTTTAGATAAAAATTTTGTTCTATCGACATGGCCTTGCTCTCTCTATAAAAGGACCTTCCAAAAACGACCTAGGGCAGAGGAGAACACTTCCAAAGTCAGAAAACACAGCCACAAACCTTCTCCCCACGTTTTTACACTTCCAAGCCTCAAATCAATACCGAAACACTACAGAAATCACCCCGAAATCACCAAAAACTCATCCTTTCTTCCCCCATTGAACTTCCAAGCACCAAAAACACACAAAACCACCACAAAAACAGAAGAGAAACGTCCTTAGAAGCATAAAGAAGAAGGAGTCAGAAGCTAAATTCGAAGTCAATCTAGAACCGGCATCAACGAAGCACCAAAAGATCCCCGATGTGAAGTCTCATTAAATCCGAAGGTAAAACAGTTGAAATCATGTTTTTCTGACTTTTTTCAACTTTAACTACTCTGTGTTAAAATTTGGAGTCGAATTGACTTTTCACCGCTTCTGAATTAGCATTTGTTTTCGCTTCTGCCCAATAACTTGTTTGCTAAGTTTCGTGTTTAATTCGAATTCAAATTGTAAAATTTCGATCACTAACGTGTTTAGAATCTTTCAGGCTACCTACCCATAAAATTTGAGCCAGAAACACCGCCGGGAGCCACCCAAACGCCGTCGTCCGAGGGCGGTCCGCACCCACGGACGCTCTGTCTGAAAGCCGGACGCCCCCGGACGGTGGTGGGATATTTTTATTTTCAAAATTTAGGGTTTTATAAAACATGTCCGGGCCCACGGACATCCTGTCCGTGGCCCCGGACTTTTCAAAATCTCGTTTCTGTTTAAATTTAACTTTTCTGTGTAATTAGGTTAATTAGGGTCCGTGGTTTCGGACATTAGGTCCGTAGCCACGGACGGAAACAAAATTTGACCTAATTCTGCCTCTGAAACCCTAGTTTAGGTATTTTAATTTCCACTTTAATTTTCTGTCAAAAAACGTTAAAAAATAAAAAAACAGAGGTGCGCACTTAGGTTAAAAACGACTCGTAATAAGCCGTAATTAAACTAAGTAGAGGAAAAACGACTTTTAGGGGTAATGAAAGTAATTGAACCCTAATTAAGTCGAATATCAGGCCCCCGAACCCGAACTCTCCTTTCCTAATTTGATCTAGGTTAAAATTAGGTGGCGACTCATAATAGGTTCCAGTGAGCTAGCTTAGGTTTTAATACTTATTGTTTTATGACATAGTTATTAATCTTAGGTTATAAGTTGACCTAAAACCCGACTAGATCCTAATCAACTTTAATCAACATAGGATAGGGTTTAAAATCGAGGCTCACAACCTTAAAGAAGGGCAGCTTCCTGGAAGGGAACCCTGATGATTTTCTTTCATTTTCATTTATTTTAATTTGTCAAGTTCTCCTTTCATTTTGTTTTTGCTAACTTTTAACCCCGTTTGTAGTTGGTTTCTTCTAGTGTTTTATGCAGGTGCAACTAAACATCCACATCGCAACCAAGCTACGCTTATTGAGGCTAAAACTCAAGTGTAGGGAGTTCCTTCAATTCAAGCAAAAACAATCCCACGGGAGTACTAGTTTCTTTTAATTTTGTGTCTCTCACTTAGACCTGGCAAAAGTAACCCGAATCTGAAAAACTGAACCGAACCAATCCGATCCGAATCCGAATCTCAACCGAAAACTAGAACTTGAAAAATGACCCGAAATCTGAAACAAACCGACCCAGACCAAACCAAACTGTATTATTGTAAAACCTAGAATAAACCACAATCCACAACCATCTGAACCGAAGTCATCCGTACCAAAATCAACCGAACCGAAGTCACCAATAACCCGACGATGACTCGAAATCCGAAGTGACCCAAACCGAAATCAACCGAAAACCAACCGAAAACCAACCGAACTGGATCCGAACTAAATCCATTGTGACCTGAAATAATATTTTGCATTAATTATGGGAGACAGTGAAAATAAAACAATTAATCATTACTTAATAATGGTGCACGTATAAAAAAGTATTAACAAACTTATATGTAAGACAGTTATTTTAAATATACCATAAATATTGCATTATAAAATTTTAAAGTAATTAATTATCATGCATCTTTATTAATCACACAATAAAAGATAATTGATGATAATGCTTTACTCATCAATGATAGATTCATAAGATCCAAAAATAATTTTTTATATGTAGACTCCAATTCTTCAGTGATTCGTATCATTCTTGTATTAACTATTCATATATTGAAGGTGTTTTTATTCATTTGAATTTTTCAAGCCTTTATCCAATCTTGTGAAAAGTTATTCCTTATTAGCAAAATGCATAAATTTTTAATATACTTGAAGGTTTTACCTATGTAGCAAAATTCTTACGCTTCTGAATAGTTCTCCATCATTAACAGTTTTTAACTACTGAAAAAAAACTCATCAAAACTTATTAACTAATTCCATTCGATAAGTATTAATATATTGAAAAACCAAGTTACTACTCTTTGATACAAATTTAATAACTATCCACAAAAAAACTTTATTTGTATTCATCTCAAAATAATGAAACTACTAAGCAATCTAAAACTACATCAATAATTATGTTAAGTTAAGAGTTGGTTACTAAAGTATAACATGATGCAAATTATAATTATTTGTTTAAATTAATCTTTTATATACATTCATACTTGTTGAGATTGATTAATGTCAAATTTACATATCATGATTATTGAGTTGCTTGATTCTGTAATGTCACCTGAATTTAACCAAATAATTCACCCGAATTAGACCCATGACTCGAAAAAACCGAATAAACCCAAGGCTAACCGGAACCAAAAATTACCCGACCCAAAGTCACCCTTGCCGAAAGTCAACCAACCCGAAAGTCACCCAAACCGACCCGAAATTTCAACAAACCAAACTCAACCTGAACAAATCGAATTCACCCGACTCGATCCAACCCGAACCAAATACTGAACGATTTGAAATCAACCTAAACCGAACCTAACCGAACCGAACCCGACCGATTGACCCGAACTGCCACCTCTACTCTCACTTCACATTCCTTTTGATTATAAGGCATTCTTTTGCTGGGGATAGCTTCCGTGCTATAATGATTGCTTGTGCCCCATGTTTTTTCACTTTTGTCTACTTCCTAAAAATGTCTTTTGAAACCTTCCCCAGTTTGTCTGGTGAACAATGAGGACATTGTTCAAATTAAGTGTGGGGGAGTGACCTTTTCAGTGAATTGTGTGCTTAAATGCTTAATTTCTCTACTTATCTTGCGGTTGTCTAAAATAAAAAACTTGGACCCTTGTGTTGTGAGTTGTTCTCATTAGGAACAAATACTATTATGAACTGTGGGATAAATGCTCAAATTTTTCTTTTTAATTGCTTATGAGGAGCATTTTTCATGCGGTGTGACCAAATGATCTTGAATGGTTGGATTTTTATTGCTTAGGGGTTCTTTCTGTCTTCTTTCTTAGGGAATGCTAAGGGGTGCTTCTTTGTAAAAATCCTTTAAGTGACATGTGAGACGCAATTGGTAACCAACAACGAGAGTTGAGTGTTCTTAAATGCAAAGACTTGATGCCAAAATTTTATCTTCTAATCTCTCATGCAAAAGTGAAACAAATGCATAAATCTATTTTTCCTTTTGGGTTCTTCTCAATGCCCATTCTTGAGAGAAGTTGGCCATAGTAAAAGTTCTTCAAGTCACCTAAACTTTAGAACTTTAAAGCACCTGAATCATACCCTGCAACTCTAAATTTTATTTTACCCTAAGCACACCCATGCCACCACTAAGAGATGGTTCACACTCCTCAAACGTTTTAATCACTTTTTGCTTCTTCTCTTATCCTACAATTCATGTTAGTATTTGTTACTCTTGACCTTTACTTACTTGCTTGGGTGCTTGGTTTTACTTGAGGACAAGCAAAAAGGTACGTGTGGGGGGGGGGGGTGTGAGGAGTGTCCAAACGAGCATGTTTTAGAGGTGTATTTCACATGTTTTATCAACACTTTTCATGCTTATTTCTACACTCTAGATATTTTTCCTCTACTTTTGTGTTTTATTGGTGTTTTACACAATTATTATTGAAATAGGAGGAATAAAATTGCTAGGATTTAAGTAGACGAAGAGACAAACGCGTGGGCGTAAATTGATCCAAAATTGGAGATAAAACAAAGAAGATACATCATTTTAAAGATTAGCGCGCCCACAAGACCGACCCTAGGGCCGACCCTAGGTGGGTCGGTAGTTCTGGAGGATGAAAACGCTCGTTCCAGGGGCTGAAACTGCTTCTGGTCCCGACCAACCCTAGGACCTACCCAAGGTGGGTCGGTCGGACTTAAAAACACCTCCAAAATTGCTAGTGACTTCGACCGACCCTAGGGTCGATCCTAGGTGGGTTGGTCAGGTTGAAATTATACCTAGATTTGCGTTTTTAAAAGTAGAAAAAGAAGGAGAGAGAGGGGGAGTTCAAACCCAGACCAGTGGCGATGCCAAAGGAAGAAAAATAGGGGAAAAGAGCAAGAAGAAGAGAAGAGAAGAAGGAGAGGAGGAAGACCCACCTCCATTGAAGCTCCCAAGCTCCATTAATGGTCATTTCTTTCTTTTTCTCCCTTCTTTACTCTCTAATGGTTGTTTGAACTCTTGTATACCTTGGGATGGGGTTTCTCCTCAAAATCCCCAAAATGCTTTTGTAAACCTAACTCATCTTTTGTAGATGTTTTATCCTCATCAATTCTTAATTAACGCTTTAGATTTGATCTTCTATTACATTTATTGTGATTCCTTGTGAATTTATATCTTGAGCTTGGGATTAGACAAATTGGGGATGAACCCTAAGTTTCATTTCTCTAGATTAAGGAGTGAAACTTTAGGGCTATTTTTTGGAGCTTGAAATTAATGCTATCTACTGACTCTAGCCTTTATTGAATTGGGTGGTTTAATTCGTTAGGTAAGATTTGATTAGTCCAGGATTTGGATAATCTTTACACTAGCTCTAATAGACAACTTAGTGAGGTAAAAACAAGAGCATATTTGGGTGACTTAGGAGATGCCCACTATCCTAAGGTATACACCTATCTTAGATTAGTTTGTTTAGCTTTATTGTTTTTCTTCACTTTCCAATATCAAACCAAAAACCCAAATTTAAGTTTATTTACTTTTATTTATCTTCTTGCACATTCATTAAGCTTATAATCAACAAGATAGTTAAGAAGTTGTTGTGGATACGACCTTGTTGTACTACAATGATTGGGTTCATTGCCTATAGTTAGCAAGATTGTTTAGCCACTATATTGCTCAACAAGTTTTTGGCTCCGTTGTCGGGGACTTCGGTCCAACTATCTAGTTTATTATCTTTTTAGTTTCTGTGTATTTTTTTCCTTTTGTGTATAAATTTGTGTTTATTTTTTTTTGGAACTTATCTTTGAGATGGTCATGATGATCAAGCAGAAGGTTGTTACGGCTACACCCCTGGAGTAACCTATGTCCAATACGTTGATTGTCAAGGGTGTTGACAGGATCGGGGTGCTGACCGAGTAGGTCTGAGGTGTTAGTCTTTGACCAACCCTGCTCTGAGATAAGTAATTGCTAAGGAGAAAATGTGGAAGCTTTTTGTGTAAAATTGACAAGATAGGATTTTGCTTATATTGAAATTCAATGTGAATTACAACCTAGCTTCCGATCTCGGGATTCGACAGAAGTATTCTGTCTCATCCAACACTCGCTTTACTCTCGGCTTTGATCAATGCATAACAAGGAGTAAAGGGGAGTGTTCTATATGTGCTCTCTAGGTAATAAATGACTAAGCTAATTGACTAAATCTCACTAAGATCTCCCGAAATGCTTTCTCTCAAACAATCCTTTTCTCTCTCTCTCTAAAGCATAGTCTAGGATATGTCCTAATTTCGTTACAGTTCTGAGCTTATATACAGCTTAAAAGCGCCTAAAATATCGGAAGTGAAGTCATGGGGTAATGACTTGAATCTGGTGCGCAAGTATTGGAGGCACTAGCTACTTCATGATCTCCAAAGTGTATGTCGCGCATGTCATCCACGTTTCTGTGAAAGTCGGAGTCGACCGGTTCTTCAGTGTAAGTTCGCGCCATCAGAAGTAGATGTCCAAGTGTGGGTGCAGAGCTACTCGAGCTGAAAGATCTTGAGGGCTAGTAGTTCTGCAGCGCAACTCTGACTGAGGAGGCAATCATCTTGCAAAACCAAGTCTTCAACAGGTGTGGATCCTTCCATATGTGCCCCTCTTGTGTGGATCTTATCCCAAGATCAAAGACTCTCATGGAGGACCGGTTCTTTTCTGTCGATCCAAACCCCACTAAAAAAGACATCAACCGATGGATCGGGTGCCAAGAGAGTGGAGGAGACCATGAGAGTGCTCACTGTTCAGTGATCATGACAAGGGATGATCATCCTGGTGAGGACTTGGGTTGCTCTCTATCTCCTCCCCCATTTAAACTTGAGAACACGACATTCAACCGTCTGCCGGAGCTTGAAGACAAGCCATCAGAGGACAAATTCCACCTTGACTTCAAGGAGTCTTCTCCCTCTGAAGTTGATTTTCATCAAGGCTCTTCCCATGAGTCTCTCCAAGAAGTTGAGGGCATTTACATCCTCAAATATAAGGAGAAGGAGCCATCAAACTTTGATCTTCACCTGGAGGATCAAGGCCTCCCCCACCTATGCACCAATGAAGTAGGGTGAAAACCCAAAGTTCACCCACTAAGTATGGAGGCCATTTTCCCCTTTGATCCCGAACCAGAGATTGAAGACAAAGTCCGCCACGGAGCTCTCCATGCACCACTTATTGAAGATAAGGATGTCTTCATCCTTAATTCCGAAGAGGAGGCTCCACCCAAATTTGATCCTCACACCAAGGATCAACAATCTCAACACTTTCCACCTGAAGAAATATCGGTGGAGCTTGCACTTCTACATTCTAAGTGTTGAGGTAACATTTCCTTTTGATCCGGGTCATTCTTCAATTATTCATGATGCCTGCCTTACCCACCCGTTGAAGCCAACTTCAACGTTCATATTAGATCCTGGATGACTTCTAGGTGGTACGGTCTAGCTAAAGACCTTAAAGACGGGTAGCTTCCCGAGATGAAACCCTGATGATTAATCATTTTCATGGATTTTAATTTGTCAAGTTCTCCTTTTATTTTGTTTTTGCTAACTTTTAACCCCGTTTGTAGTTGGTTGCTTCTAGTGTTTTATGCAGGTGCAACTTAACGTCCACACCACAACCAAGCTACGCTAATTGAGGCTAAAACTCAAGTGTGGGGATTTCCTTTAATGGAAGCAAAAACAAGCCCAGGGGAGTACTAGTTTCTTTTAATTTTATGTCTCTCACTTATCCTTCCTTTTGATTCTAAGGCATTCTTCTGCTGGGGATAGCTTTTGTGCTATAATGATTGCTTGTGCCCCATGTGTTTTCTCTTTTGTCTGCTTCCTGAAAAGGTCTTCTGAAACCTTTCCCGCTTTGTCTGGTGAGCAATGGGGACATTGTTCACCAGACAAATGTGGGGGAGTGACCTTTTCAGTGAATTGTGTGCTTAAATGCTTAATCTCTCTGCTTATCTTGTGGTTGTCGAAAATCAAAAACTTGGAACCTTGTGTTCCGAGTTGTTCTCATTAAGAACAAATACTATGATGAATTATGGGATAAATGCTAAAATTTTTCTTTTTGATTGCTTTTGAAGAGCATTTTTCATGCGGTGTGGCCAAATGATCTTGAATGCTTGGATTTTTATTGCTTAGGGGGTTCTTTATGTCTTCTTGCTTAGGGATTGCTAAGGGGTGCTTCTTTGTAAAAATCCTTTAAGGGACTTGTAAGACGCTATTGGTGACCAACAATGAGAGTTGAGTGTTCTTAAATGCAAAGACTTGGTGCCAAAATTTTATCTTCTCATCTCTCATGCAAAAGTGAAACAAATGCATAAATCAGTTTTTCCTTTTGTTTTCGTCTCAATCCCCATTCTTGGGAGAATTTGGCCATGGTAAAAGTTCTTCAAGTCACCTAAACTTTTGAACTTTGAAACACCCAGATCATACCCTGAAAATCTAAATTTTATTCTACCCTAAGCACACCCATCCCACCGCTAAGAGATGGTTCACACTCCTCAAAATTTTTAATCACTTTTTGCTTCATCTCTTATCCTACAATTCATGTTAGTATTTGATAGTCTTGAACATTCCTTAATTGCTTGGGTGCTTGGTTTTGCTTGAGGACAAGCAAAAAGGTAAGTGTTTGGGGTGTGATGCGTGTCCAAATGAGCATGTTTTAGAGGTGTATTTCATATGTTTTATCAACACTTTTCATGTGCATTTCTACACTCTAGATAGTTTTCCTCTACTTTTGTGTTTTATTGGTGTTTTACTCAATTATTATGGAAACAGGAGGAATAAAATATCTAGGATTAAAGTAGACAAAGATACAAACGCATGGGCGCAAACGGATCCAAACTCGGAGCTAAAACGAAGAAGATACAACATTTTCAAGATTATTCTGCCCACAAGACCGACCCTAGGACCGACCCTAGGTGGGTCGGTAGTTCAGGAGGCCGGAAACTAGGACCGACCCAAGGTAGGTCGGTTGAAATACAAAACACGCCCGAAATTGCTACTTACTTTGACCGACCCTAGTTGGGTCGGACGGGTTGAAATTTTACCCTGACTTGTGTCTTTAAAAGCAGAAAAAGAAGGAGAGAGGGGGAGTTCGAACCCAGACCAGTGGTGACGCCAAAGGAAGAAAAGGAGGGGGAAAAGAGGAAGAAGAAGAAGAAGAAGAAGAAGAGGAGTAGGAGGGGAGGAAGATCCACCTCCATTGAAGCTCCCAAGCTCCATTAATGGCCATTTCTTTCTTTTTCTCCCTTCTTTACTCTCTAATGGTTGTTTGAACTCTTGTATACCTAGGGATGAGGTTTCTCCCTAAAATCCCCAAAATTCTTTTGTAAACCTAACTCATCTTTTGTAGTTGTTTTCTTCTCATAAAATCTTAATTAATGCTTTCGATTTGATCTCCTATTGCATTTATTGTGATTCCTTGCAAAATTATATCTTGAGCTTGGGATTAGACAAATTGGGGATGAAACCCTAACTTTCATTTCTCTAGATTAAGGAGTGAAACTTTAGGGCTATTGTTAGGAGCTTGAAATTAATGCTATTTATTGACTCTATCCTTTCTTAAATTAGGAGGTTTGATTAATTAGGTAAGATATGATTAGTCCAAGATTTGGGTAATCTTTACAATAGCTCTAATAGACAACTTAGTAAGGTAGAAACGAGAACATATTTGGGCGATTTAGGAGATTCCTACTATCCTAAGGTATACACCTATCTTAGATTAGTATGTTTAGCTTTATTGCTTTTCTTCACTTTCCAATATCAAACCAAAAACCCAAATTTAAGTTTACGCACTTTTATTTATCTTCTTGCACATTCACCAAGCTTATAATTAACTAGATAGTTGCGAAGTTGCTGTGGATACGACCTTGTTGTACTATAATGATTGGGTTCACTGCCCATAGTTAGCAAGATAGTTTAACCATTATTTTGCTCAACAATTACCGACAATATTATCCTAGCTGGTGAATACCAACATCTTATGGAATAAAGCTTAGCTACCAAGAACGGTTTCTGTGCCATGAAAACTGATTTGAGGAAAGCTTATGATAGGATCGAATGGGATTTCATTTACAACATCTTGTAGTCCATGGGTGAAACTGACTGGTGCTCTGGATATGTCCTCCACCGGTCGTGGATGAGTCATTGAGTTTAGACAAGTTTAGTAGTTTACGTAGAGATGCGATAATTTACAAGTTTTCGATTGAGAATTTGCACTCTAAAAATTCACTCAATCTCCTTCCGTCCAACCTATGGACTCTGAGACAGTTATGGACTTATCACCAAAGTCCTCTACACTTCTTGACAGCAGGCCTACGGTTCCCCAACCACTCCCCGACTAGTCAGTCCACTAAACACCTAAAGTATTAAGTTGATTACATAGTCTGACCACAATCACTAATTCCCTAGCATACACACACACATACTCGGATGCACTACGTATGACTCAGCTTATACTTGTTGTTCTTCTTCTCACGTGTGTATCTTGCTTGTCTATTCAATACAACAGGTATTGAATATATATACATAAGCAATTCAACTTATAACAACCATACTATAATATGCTATATACTAGGGGACGGTTGTCCATTGTTCCCAGTAGAATAGCTCTGTACAAGGCAGACTGATATTCAACTTGATGGTAGGCGTAACCATGACACGTGTCACTCACTGGTTGGATACATTGCAGGCAAGAGCTCAGGTGGTTGGTTGCTCTTTGTGATGTCCACTTGCCTAGCCTGATGGCTTCATTAATGTTGCGTAATTGATGCCTCTTTATAGCTTCAGATTATGTCATGTTATCTTGTTCATGATTATGCTTTCTCCATCCCACCTTTGTCGTGAACTTTCACCAACTTATGTGTGATCGTATATGTCGTTGGTTTACTTGTTCTTGGTTGATATTGTAACACCCCCTGATAATTGCACCCTTAGTATGATGTTAACTACCAACAAACACAACAATAATTAAAGACGTCGCAACAAATAATAAAAACATCACAGCGGAAAAGAAAATTAAACCGTTTACCCCGGGTGTTACTCGCCATTACCCGCCTATGCGAGTAATGAAGCGTTACTACTACATCGCCAATAAATACACAACACTAACCACAGTGATGACGGGGATACAACATTAATCCAAAAATTACAATACTCAAATCCCAAAAATGATTAGTGAGCAACCTACTTATCTATATCAATAGTTCAAAAGCGGAATGTCAATCTTATGGTATAATCGAAAGGTATATTGCTAACTAACCCAAAAATAACTTGCGCTCTCGCGTTGATTCTTCAACAGCTACGCACCTGTAATGTGAGGCCATAAAGGCCCAGCCAACTGCTGAGTATGCTAATAATGTGATCCTTGACCCTTTAGGTCGCTTAGGTCGTTTAGTCATCTTGATTAACATGGGGTTCGTTTCATGTTGTTTCGATTACATGCTTATAACATAAACATAAATGTGGTAATAAACATACAATAGTCACTCCAATATTTATGCAGCAAAACATAGCGGTCACGCCAAATATAATCGAGTCAACAGTTTAGGTAACAAAGGTAATAGGTTAGCTGAAATAGAATTAGTTCCTCTTGTTCATTCACCAACATTTTGAAGCCCCGCCTCCAACAAATCTCACATAAACATATGGGTGTCGTGTTGAAGATAATTCCCCGTTAAGCCTCACACTTTCACAATTTGGACTTAGGTCCTATACCATACTACTAGTGAATAGATGGAGTTACTGATCTAAGTGGTAGATGTCCATGCGGCTGAAGCCATGGTGCCAATGGTAGCACACTCCGGCTAACGATCGTATCCGGCTCGTTTGACTTAACAAGAGTAGACCCTATCCGGTTGTTATACTCTAGTGATCACTATGCGCAACCTGCGGGAATGTATGCAACCAAGGATTTACTAAACACAATCATCATTTAATTATCACACTCTCATCTGTTAGAGTATTTTAATTAATCTCCTCAAGATTTAATCTTGTTATTGGAGAACACATTCATTGGATGCCCATCGAGTCTTACACATGTACCTAGAAGTCTTTTAGGTAATGCTATAGTTCGAGTCATCACTCTAGAGACGGTTAATACCGGGTCTCTAAACTAAGTTCCTTACTTAGTGTTTAAGGAGTGGTTTACTCTCATAAGTTAGTACTCGGAGTCTCTTCTAATTATTCACACACAAGTTAGGTGATAATCGGTATCACATGTCCAAATGATGTACGCGCACAATTAATAAGCGTTTTGACAATCGGAATATGTAAAAACACATAAGCACATGCATAAAATTATTAATCTTAACATGCGAGCACACAATATGTTTGGAACCCAAGAAAATCCTTAGAGCTTTCAGACCACACATTCACATACCGTACACCAAAGTACAATGCTAGCGTGACGCGTCACGCTTATCATCTATTCTTCTGAAGCTCAAACCCCGCAACCTAACTGGAATATATACATCTACTATCAGCATCCATGTTTCAGTTCTATCTAATCATCCCATAATAATTCTTAACCTTTGTCCTGTAATTAACCCCTTAACCGGTTATTCGTTTGACTCGGGTTTTCCATTAAATCTCGGGTTTGGGTTCTATTATTTGAATAATTGTAAGAGTATGGTATTTAGTGTCGCAATAATATTTATTATGTCGGAATTAGACTCTTGATAACCCTTGTTATTTAACGTGGTTATTTGTCTTTGCATGTTTACATACACACACGTCTACGTGCATGCATCAATACTTATATATATATATATATATGTTTACGCGTACATACAATATGGTTTGTTATCATAATTCATTTGACCAAGTTATGCTTCATCTTTTAATAGATAATACTTCATATATTAGTAAACTCATCTACTTGGTCAACTTGGTTTGACTCGGTTAATGTTCCAAGTCAACGTTTCATTATTTATAGTCGATATTTATTTATCGATTCACATTACATCATTTTGATACTTGTAATTTTATTCCTAACTCATAGTTCATTCCACACCTAACACATGTGATTAATTAACCATACACCGTTCTTACCTTAAATAATAAAATTATACCATGTGAATTATAAGGTTTCCCATAACGAATTAATTCATTATTCTAAATGTAACACATGTTTAATTATTTGTGTCATTTACTCACAAATCTCTTATTAAGAATTCATCTTAATATTATACAAGGTATTTTATACCTTATCACATTCCTTATATTATAAAGTTGCTTACCATATATTATGTAACACCCCATCTCCAAATACAATGATCGTCGCCCTAAGTCCATCTTGTACATTAACAACGCAGCAGAAAAGTTCTACTAAATTGGTGTTACCGCCGTTAGTCACCCACGTGACTAACTAGGCCTATTCTCTTTACAAGTCACGTTCTGACTAACCGGATATTTACTCGAGCATCTAAAACATTACAATCCATAAATCACAACTTATACCGAGTATCTCATATCCTAATACATCATACTAACATCTCATCAATTTACTAAACGAGTGTACATGCACAACTCGTGTAACAAATGTAAAAGCAACCCAAGGTACTCTACCCGCTCCTACTCTCAGGTTGAGTCTTCGTCCGGTACCTACCTGCAAAGTTTAAATCACACGCCCCAAGGGGCTCAGCACATGGCTGGTACAAAAAATGTGCAGCCCACAAGCTAGCAGGGTTACACACGACTACTTTGTCATATACATGCAATTGTTTATTCATACAAATAATAATAAGAAGTACAATAACAAACAACACATTTATGTGAAACATTCACAGCTCAAATAAATCGAACATCGTAATGGACGCCCATTAATGATGTAAGTTAGATTGCTAACTCCTGAGGCCTGAGAATTGTTTAGTTCTCGTGTTTGACCATACCTTAAGTGTCAACCGTTCTCTTATTAGAACTGGTTGTTCTCTAACTGAATTGTTTATTCTTGTCGGGTCATGGTAACCCTAGCCAATGAGTTATTAGCTCCATTGGGTTAATAAACATTATTCTTAAGTTATGAGGGGTGTAGGCTTGACCCTCCCGCGCCTCCTGAATTTGCCTCCCACCTCGAACTGTTCACTCGAGCTGGTCGGGTCAGTTTGTCGACCCTAGGCGGAAGACAGATCTGATACAGATGCCGACCTCCTATCCTAAACATGCATGACCGGAGTCAGTCCCGGATTCCTCTTCTCCCAAGTTCCAGTTAGCTGAAGTCTCATTGACAATTTGTTAGTTAAACCTCTCTCGGTATTAACCAACTAATAACAGGGAGTATGTATAACCTTATACAATTGTTTACTAAACATAGTTAATGAACAAGCTCTGAATCAATTCGTGTTAGTGTGCAATGGACACACAATAAATATACAATAAATCGGTTTCATGCTTAATCTTGCTTGGTCGTATCACAATAACATATAGCACACAAACCGAGGTAGACCTCGTTAGCAAACAAGCTACAAGAATCCCATACCTTACACCGGAGACTGGCTAGCTCTTAATACCACATTCGCCTAATCCGCCGTACGCCTCTGACTTATCTAGATCTGTAACCAGAACTAGTATTAGTATCCTGTGTCTTAGAACTAACTTGGTTCTCTTTTCAACTTAAACCTCTTCCTAGGTTAACCCGGGTATAATAATATACCGTTAAACAGGTTCGTTCATTTAGGAGCGTTTTTAAACTCAATCCTAATTCATTAACATACTAACGTCGTTAGCAGTTATTTAGTTGCACAGTTAGCAACTTTAGACTTATACGGACCTTATATTAGGTTTTAGTAATTTTCACTATTCATCCGTATTTCACTATTCATTTATACGGTCTCGTATTCTACTATTCATTTATATGGCCTCGTATTTTACTATTCATTTATATGGCCTCGTATGTTACTATTCACCATATTTCACTATTCATGTATACATATTTTACTATTCACGTATACGTCTCGTTTTTTACTATTGATATATATTGTAACAGCCCAGGGTCCCACATGTGTGATATTGTCCGCTTTGGCACACCGGCCGCACGGTTTTGCTCTTGGGTTTCACCCCAAAAGGCCTCACACAAGGGAGAGGTATCCATGCACCTATAAGGTGCACTTCGTGCTCCTCCCCAATCGATGTGGGAGGTAGCCCATCTCTGGGTGCTACACTCCGTTCTCCTCCCGCTCACGGGAGCCCAGCGTCCTCGCTGGCACACCGACCTGGGTCCGGCTCTGATACCATTTGTAACAGCCCAGGGTCCCACATGTGTGATATTGTCCGCTTTGGCACACCGGCCGCACGGTTTTGCTCTTGGGTTTCACCCCAAAAGGCCTCACACAAGGGAGAGGTATCCATGCACCTATAAGGTGCACTTCGTGCTCCTCCCCAATCGATGTGGGAGGTAGCCCATCTCTGGGTGCTACACTCTGTTCTCAAATTGAAATACCCCGGACTTAATTAGGGTGATTAAATTACTATAATACGATATTGAGCGCCTATTAGTGCCTAATGAATTATGGTAAAAAGAATAAATCCAAAAGAAACAAGAAAAACGCTTAAAAAGCGAAAAACGCTAAATTGGGCGTTAAGTGACCCTAGGAGAAATACAACCTTAGGAAGAGTATTAAATGAAATTAAAAGGCTTAATAATTCCTAAATAATATATGGGAACAATTCCCGAAGAAAATGAATCGATAAAACGAATTAAAAACGCTAATAAAGCTTTAGCGCACATTTTTCGAGAAAACCCAAAAACGTGACTTTGAGTGGTCAAACGAACCTCGTAAATTATGGTTCATTAACTAACTATAAATAAACATTAATGGGAGTATAATAGCCGTTAAAATTAAAGAAATGAGAAAATTCCGGAAAACGGGCCCGGTTAGTGAATAGTGCTAAAACCGGGTAAATAAATGAGTGTTTTCTGTAAAAGACGGAAAATACTCCAGCTTGTACAATATATGTGGGCCAGTTTTTAATTGTTAAACAGCCCTCACTCACACACTCACCTAGCTAGTTAAGTAAAGAAAAAGAAGAAAAGTAAAAGCATAAAGTAAAAAGCAAAAAGTAATAAAACCTCTCTCTCACACTTATTTCTCTATTGTCTCTCCTTCCCTCTTCTCTTCCACCGTACTCATCCTCCTCCCTTCCCCCATGCTGCCGATTTTGAGCTATCCACCAAGCTTCAATGGCTTCCTCTCTTCTACATCATGCTCTAGCCAACTCCAAGCTCCAAATGCAAAACAAATTACATATTTGAACTCTCCTCATCCCCCTCTACCTTCTTCTCTTTTCAGAATTTCAAAAGGATGAGTTTCATCTCCATGGGTTTTCCCCTTTTGAAGATAAAAGCACATCATCTTGTAGCTTGGAGTCTCCTCTTTCTTCTAAGGTAAAAATTTCATTGAAAAACTCATTTTTGCTCTTCCTCCTTTGGTAGCCGATTTTGGCTCTCTCTCTTACCTTGTTTTTCTCTTGTTGTGGAGCTTTGCTTCAACCCTCCAATGGTGGGATAACCCTCTTCTTGATTCAAGGGTGAGAACCCCACTCAAAAATCTCCAAAGGTAAACCCTAACCTTATGTTTTAAACCCTTTAATTGAATTAAAATTTCCTAAGGGTTTAAATGATTAATTTAGTACATTTTTGTGTTTATTGAATGTTGGGATGGAGTTTGGCAACTCCATCCCCACTTGACCGAATTTGAGATGAGGAGGAGCTAGAAAGAATAATGGAAAGGCTTGTGAATTAAGGTATGAAATCTACCTTAATACCTATATTAATTGTTTTAGAATTGGGTTTGGGAGAAATAAAAGATGAAATAAAATTTGGAGCAATAATGTTCTTGATTGCGGTTAGTAGGATTTTGTGAAATGTTGGTTTGAATTAAGGGCCTTGGAGCCAAGTGATTTGAGAATTGTGTTTATATTGTTGTTTGGTGGATTTTGATTTGGTATATTATGCGCTGGTAGGACCCTTCATGGGTGTGGCTAGCTTAGGATTGATTTTGGTGGTAATGGGTGAGGATGGACATGTTAAGTTTATGGGGAGGTTATGGTAAAATTTTGGTAAAAACACAAGTGTTTAAATGGTGACTTAGTGTATTGGAGGACCTAGGTGTTTGTAGTGTTGTTTAGAGTTGAGTGATAGCCTTGAAATGGCATTTGGAGAACTAGAGGAAAGGAGGTAAAAATCTGTAGCAAATAAGTATTGAAATACTTTGGAAAAGCAAGAAAAAGAGTTAGTGTTAGAATAGTGGAAGTGAGAGTTGGAATTGGGTTGTAGAATGGTGTATATCTAGGAATGAATTGGTACGGTCAGTAAATGATTTGGTAAGCTTGGTAAAAGGTAAAAAACTAGCTAGAAGAAGTTAGAAAGGCAAAAGAGTGAAAAATGCAAAATGACAGAACTTGAATTGTTGGATTTGAACAAGAATTGGAGTAGGGATTTAACCAAGGATTTGAGGTGGTTTAAGGAGTGCTTTGAGGTGTTAAAATGTGTAGAAAACTTGTGGAAAGATTAGGGAAAGTTTGAGTGTGGTTTAAGGGTGGATTTGGGGTTGAAAAATGACCTTAATAGCAGTTTTTAGCAGGGTCCAGGACTTAGGATATGTACCAAGTCCCGGACCGCATCAAAAAAGGCCCGAGAGTGAATGCAGGAATTGGTCCGGGACTTAAGTCCAGGACCAAGTCCAGGACCAGGGTATTAATTTAGGCCGAGAGTTCACTGAAACATTGGTCCGGGACTTAGGGTCCGAACCAAGTCCCGGACCACTCCCAGAATTCAACAGAGAGTGTTTTTAAGGGTTTTAAACATGGGGGATTGATTGGTATTGGTTTTAGATGATGTTTAGGAGTTGTTTGGTGACCTTCAATGGTCCTAAGAAGCATAAACAAGTGTTGGAAGTGAATGAGTATGTTGTGAGTTTAAGTACATTAAGTTAAACAGAAATAACGGGATAACAGGGTAAGTAAGGGAGTAGCACTTATGTACGTACCGTAACACCTTAATAAAAATTGTACCATTTGACATGTAATTAGTGGTTCGAGAATGAGATTCGAGGAACAAGTGTGAGTCAAGGAACATGAGAACCCCCGGTAAAGATAAACCCCGGTGAAAGGTATGATTTCCTCATGCTCTGTATCCTAACGTGCTTACCCCGATTTGTGTGCTTGTTTGATTGTGTGATCACCTAACAAGATAAATGCACGAATCGGATTGTGTGTACCCTCTTGTGTTTGTAATGGAATGCTTGTGATTGGTTTGTTGACTAAACTGAAGTTTGTATAATTCATGAAATGTGGATTGTGAATGGATTGCTTGTATGTGAATGTGTGTTGTAGTGTGACCCATAGTAGGGTCTTGTTTGAGTAGTGACTCATATGATGAGTCAAGTGCGAAATAACATAATGTGGGAACTCACTAAAACTATTGAACCAAGAAACGATAATCTAAACCTACAAACTCACTAGAACGTGAGAGAATTGTACGGGAAACTAGTAAACTCCCGATAACGGTTAGAGAACCGAAATGACTTAATCCATAAAACTAATAATGGTGGAAGTATTAAGTAACCTCTATTATAGGATTAATGAGAGTTCAAACTATGAACCTTGAATGAGGTAAAACATGGTAAGGGATCACCATACCCCTTGGAAATATAGTCGAACCCTAATGAGAGGAACCGACTTAAAAGAGCAATGTCACGAACATGAGAGTATTCCATAAGTTGGGTAAAACCCTAAATCTTAGAATACTAGACATTGAGAAATTCCCTAAGCCAATAGATGTCATCGAGAGAGATACCTCTAGGCTGATCCTTGTGATTGTGAAATGACTTTGAGAGAGGAGTTTGGGAATTTGAGTAGTCCGGTAGAGAACTGGACATTTGTGAACTTGAGGAACTAAATGCATAGATCCGTTTGTAATGTTGAGCCCGGTGGTGGGTCTTGTGTATGACCCTGCCCGGAGGTCATGGCTAAGACTTAAAAGATGCCTTTGAGTATTGAGTATTGGAATGTGAACTTGAGTATTGAGTAAGTGAGTATTGAGAATTGAGTTGAGACTTGAGAGAGTTGAGTTGTAACGTGAGTATTGAGTTGGAGATGGAGAGTAAGAAAACTTGAGTGAGTGTAACCCAAGGGAGTGGGTAAGACTATGAGTAAATGAGTAAGGCATAGTGAGGTAGAAACCCTCAAGCCTAATTTAAGAACAAGCTAAACTAACCCCTTGATGTGTGTGTTAGTGTTTGTGTTCGTTGTGAACTTGATTGTGAATGTACATACATAATGTATGTTGTATGCATGCTGTTTGAATTAAAATGAATCACATGCTCTCAACCAATTAGTTGGCGTACCCTCGCTAGTACGCGGGGTATGCGGAAGTCATATTCAGCGTAAGCTGAGCCCCTAGGGGCAACGTTTTTAGTGTGTAGGTACCCGAAGCGGGCATAATCACAGTAAGAGACCGACAACTAAGCAGGGTTAGCTAGGAGTGAAATATAGATAGTAGTGAATTGTATAGGCTTGTAGCCGGTCACCGTTCGAGAGTAGGACGGGGTTGTTATTGCTATGGGTAGTCGTATAAGAATTGGATTTGTTGTATTATGGATTTGTAAGACCGAAAGGTCAATGATGAACTTTGGAATTGTAGATACTCGGTATAGGACAGATTTGATATTGTATTGTATATAATGGATTTGAAGTTGTATTTAGTTTAAGAATTGATTAAGTAGAGGAAGTATCTTTTATATAGTCTACTCGGTATACGACCCATCAGACCGATATTGTATTTGTTGTCATATTTGTGTTTGGATTGGCCTTGTTAGTCACGCGGGTGACTAACGGTATTGTATCACCCCCGGTTGTAGTTTGGATTTCCGCTGCTTATGTATTGGTAATGTAGACGGGTTAGGAGTTAATGGCGTGATTACCGGCAGGGGTGTTATAAAAAGTGGTATCAGAGCAAAGTATCGCTCTGATGGTCTAAATACCGAGTTTAGGAAAATACCTAGTTAGGAATTTGAGACTTTGGGCTAAGGGTTGAGTGTTAGCGTTGAGGTACGCTAGTTAGGAACTCCCAGTATGATCTGGATACCTACATGACCAGTCCCGCCCTCCGCAACCCCCGTTATAAGTTGGGGAAAAACACCAGAGAGATGGAAAGACCTCTCATACTCGGGGAATCCCGATTTGGCAGTTGTAAATAAACTATGTAGAGAGCAAGAACCTGTCATACGGTAGATTCCAAGAATTGGAAGTCCCGAAGACGGTTCCCGGTTGAAAGACAATCACCGTACATAACAGCAAAATATTGAAGATCCTAGATACAGGATAATGGAATTTGCGGCACCATGGGGCGACATGCTTCGCAGTCGCGAGAACCATGTGTGGCCAACAAGAAGGGAAGCATAACTACGCAACGAAGCGAAATAGCAGAGTAATAAAACCCGAGACAAGAAAGTCTGCGGATTGTAAACGTAGACAATACCGTCAACAACGGCATACAACCGACCAAGGAATTAGTCAAGGTTGGGTTGACTCCAAACCTACAACGCCAGGAGGCATCAATACTTAGATGACATTACTCCAAAGGACTACAACGTAGCTCCTAAGGATTAGTCAAAACTCGGTAACCACCGCCAAATGTGGGAACGAACAATGAAGCAAGATACATGGAGTACCACAAGGAATCGGGAAAGCACCCAAATTAATGACAATCATGTCAAGAACGCTGAGAAGCTACTCAGGAAATTGATCACTAAGATCAAAAATGGTTGGGAGATCCAATAAAGTCACCAAATTTGGATGGAGACAACACCGTGACCGGTGTTTGTTAACCTAAAAACCGACGTACCCGCGCACTTGCCAAGGCAAGTGTAGCAACAACAAGACAAGTTGGAAGACTTTAGACAACCAACAAGTACTTACTAAAGGTACCGCCATGTGGATGGAAGCAATCATAGGATTGCCAATCCTAAGAACTGGAAGAATCAACCTTGGAAAGGCCTAACGGCCTGACCATTATGTTAATGAACATACCAGTCAGCAGGAAGCTGTACTTGGTCGAAGACCTCAAACATGGCAACGCCATAAAGATTTCTTTCCAAACCCAGGAATTTATTTCAAACACAAACCTTTCTTTCAAAAACCACAGCTTTTCTTTTAAAACCTCATATTTTAAAATCAAACCAGAAGAGTTACGGTGAGTATCATAGAACGATACAAGAGGATTGACAATAGAATACTTCACTTAGGCTTGTGACGAGCACTACGAGTGTACCCAATTACGGGATGTGGGACGACCGCACTCCGAAGGAGCTTACGGGCCTGACAGACCCTTTGTGAGTTAGTCAGGTAAGTGGTAACATACCAATATGGTACCCCACGTATGTATACATGTAGTGTATGAAACACGGGAAGTAGTCAGCTCCGTTCTACGGACCATAAGTGAATACAAACCCGAACAGTTGGATACCTCGAACTATCGAGGGAACTCAAACGAGCTTATAAGCTACAGGAGTCATTAACTCATTTTGGGAGGATGACTGAAGTTAGGAAGTGCGAGAAGCACTAACAATTGACTAAAGACATTGGATATGTCTTAAGAACTTGAAACAAGAGCATGAAACAGCCGGAATGGATACCCGGTCTAAATACAATGAGGCGAATGCCGATAAGAACACATCGACATTCGATGAATGGGATAAAATACCCAGAGTGATTATCTAAGGTACCGAAGGATACCATTCACCAACGAAGGAAATAACAACACGGTTAAAGCCATAAGAAGAGTATTGTAGTCTACCCCAAGAATGGGAGACGCATAACCCTAAACGGGATAACCTGAAATCCAAAACCGCAATGCGGAGTAAATGAAACATACTCAAATGTTAGCCGGATGTAACGGCATAATCAACAACACCCAGGATGAAATACCCCAAACCTAAGTATGCTAAGTAAACATCAAATTATGATGTAGTAAGGCTAGAATATGCCTTAGAAAGATTGGTAGACAATTTAAACCAAGGAAAACACAAGAAAGTGCCTTAAGGGCAATTTGGGCAGAAACATGCTCTAAGCCTGGAGTGACTTTGATTAGCACCCAAATACCATTATAAGACTTTAGTAATATGCTAATGGACATTTTAAATCAATTAGCAAAGAAAACCAAGCTCAAAAACAAGCTTAAACACAAAATGTGCTTTAAGACTCCTTAAAGCACCTTTTTGAGAAATTGTCTTAGAATTGAGTTTTGAGTGGCTAAATGTCCATCATTACTCTTTAATCAATATGGTACTAATTAGTATCACATTAGGAAGCCTAAATCAATGGGAAATCAAAAATTTCAGAAATATGTGCACTAATTAGTGAATAGTGACAAATAGTGACTAGTTTAAGTTTTAATCAATATAAGCTAATTAGTTGGTCAACAAAGACCATGACTAGCCTTATTTAAGATAGGGGGCCGGTTTTCTAAGGGAGGATGAGTCACCATAAGTAGTCAAATAAGGAAGAAAAGAAGAGATAAGTAAAAGGAGTACTATTTGCTTTATTAAAGCAAATATCTTATATTAGCCCACTTTTCTTCTTCTCTCTCTTCATTTCCCTTCTTCCCACGGTTTCTTCTTCCCTTCTTCTTGCTCCAAAACCGAGAGAGCTTCATCCATGGGTGCTCCACCTTCAAATGCTCACCAAGTGTTCATCTTTGCTCCAAATCAAAAACTAAGTATAGATTTCTCTTAGTTAGGCCAAGACCTATCTTTCTATCTTTTCAAATCTTTCAAAGCTCAAGTTTGGTTCCATGAGAAAACTCCATTGATGGAGGAAAATCAAGTTTGAAGAGCTCATTAGCTTCTCCATTCTCTTAAGGTAGAGAAAATGTAAGAAAAACCATGTTTCCATCATTCCTTCCACAAGGCCAAAAATTACTACTCATGGGGCCTTGTTTTTATGCCTTATTCTAGCTTGTTTTATTCACCAAGGACTAGTGGAGGTCCTCTTTCTTTCAATGCCCAAGTCTACTTTGAGACTTCAAAGGTAATCATCCACTTTTATGCCTTAGAACACATTTCTAACCTAGGTTTTCATTCCTTGAGGTTAGTGTATTGTTTAGTACTCATGTGAGTCATTGAATATTGGTTAGAACATTGGAAAAGGAAGTTTAAGTGGCGGCCGATATTCATGCAAGAAGAAGGTCAAAGGAGGAAGTTAAGATAAGCTTGAGAAAACAAGGTAAATTACTTACCTAATGGTGGTTTAAGGTTTAAGGAATGAGTTTTAGATGAGTACCAATGTAGCCTAGAGCTTACATTGTGTGTTGGATTATATAACCTAAGAAAAAGAACTTAAACGAGCTTATGAACTTGTGACTAAGGAGCCAATGGGAATGAGTTAGTAATATAAGTTTAAAGTGGATTTTAAGAGCATTATAATTGCTATGAGATTGATGGGTGTATTTGCAGGTTGAAGGCTTTTATATGTGGGAAATTCAGTGTTTAAGTTTAAGTTATTTAAGGGCCTAAGAGCCATGTCATTTAAGAGCCTTAGTGCTATGCAATTTAAGATTATTGCAATATATTGAGTTAATTTGTTGTGAATGAGTTGGTTTGGGTGATGAGATATGATGAGAAAGAACTTGATGTGTGTGAGATGGTTGAATGAGCAAAAATAATGTGTTTGGGCATGATAAGATACTAGAGGAGCTATGGCGAAATTTGAGTAGAAAATAAGTGTTTAGGTGATGGTGGTGAATTAATATGACCTAGGAATTACTAGGAGTCAATATGAGGAATTTGGGTGGAAATGAGTTAACTAAGGAGTTCTTGAGGTTTAGAATGACCTAGAGATGTCTAGGAGGAATTAGAGGTTAGGTGGGTGTATTAAACACACCAAAATCATGTGATGAGGAATGCTAAGACTTGAACAAAGATTTGGAGAGAAAGGTGTGGGAGAATGTTGTCAAACGTCAAGGAAAATGACTAGGAATGTAAAAGAGCATGTGATCATGAGAAAGGTGAGTAAGTGAATAAAAGAAGTGGAAATGTCTAAGGAGGGTGTTGCATGGTCAAGGTAAATGAAGAACTATGTCGAGGTGTTAAGGTAGTGGGAAAGAATGTATGGGTAAGCTCAAGAGTTTAAGAGTGATGAGTAACCAAAGGAAAGGAAAGGAATTTGTGCATGGATATGCAAGGTGACTTGAGGAAGTCTTGGTAAATGAACCGAAGATGGAAGATGATGTTTATGAAGTGCTCAAACAGTTAAGGAGGGACCACTTGGGTTGGTTGAAGTTTTGGTAAGGTTACAAGTTAGAAATGTAAGGAAATAAGTGATAAGTGTTAGGTGTGTTTGTAAGAATGTAGTGAAATGTTTGAGAAGATCTTTGGAAGTTGTTTTGGAGAGTTTGGTGGAAGTTCTAAGGTGAGTTTAAGTGCCTAAATGGTATTAGGACACATGGGGGAACTTGTGGAGAAGTTTGGAGTCAAATGGGAATTTAGAAACAAGGTTCTGGAGCCGACCGACCTTGGGACCGGACCTGCAAGGTCGGTCGAGCTCAGTTTACACTACCGGAAGGGGTTTCTGGAACCGACCGAACTTGGGGACCAGACTTACAAGTTCGGTTGGGCTTGTATTTTGTGTACGAATTGAGTCTCTGGAATCGACCGAACATGGGACCGAACTTGGCAAGGTCGGTCGGGCTTAAAGGGAAACCCTCGGGAACGGACCGACCTTGGGACCGGACTTGCAAGGTCGGTCGGGGTAGAATTTTCAAGCGGTAACATGTTCTGGAATGGACCGACCTTGGGTAAGGTCGGTCGGAAGTTCGGTCGAGCCTAAAAAAAAATAAAAAAAAAGAAGAAGAAACCCTAAGAGAGTTTAGTGGTATTAAGGGTACCCCATTGAGGGGGCAAAGATTACTAGAGGTATAAGGACCTAGGGGATTGAGTTAAGTATAAGCTTAAAAGTTTAAGGTTAAGTTTGAAAGATTAAGTTGTAAGACTTAAGAGGTGTTAGGTGGGAATCATTACGGGTTAAGTAAGTTAAGTAAGTTGGATTAAGTTAAGTGATTAACAACCTAAAACTGAATGAATGTTTTAGGACTTGGGAATTTGGACTCCGGAAGAGAGTAAGCAACCGAACGACCAACGGTGAACGGTACAGTTCTTCTTGTGACCTGCTTGCTAACGAGGTGTCCCTCGGCTTGTGTGCTATTTGTTTTTGTGTGCTCACTAAACAAGATAAAGCATGCAACCGGAATATTATGTTTATTGTATTGTTGTGTGATGTTTGAAAACTAACACAACATACTGTGAGAACTTACTAACTAACGTTTAGTAAGGAAATGAGTGAGACTAAGGAATGCTCCCTAATATGGGTTGTTATAAACCGAAAGAGGTTAACCAACAAACATGGTCTTGAGATTATTACTAACTGGAACTTGAGTGAGGAAACCCGGGACCGATCTCCGGTCTTGCATGCTAAGGAAAGGGGGGGGTCGGTATCTATAGCAGATTCGACTTCCGATTAAGGACTTGTCTTCGGACTTGTAGCCTAGGGCCGGTTGCCGGCTCAGCTACGCTGGACTCCCGTCCAGGGTAGGTGGCATTAAGATGGTGCGGTGGGATCACCTACATCCCAGGTTTGGACTTAGGATACAACCATTTCCCTCCAGGAATGGTTTGTATACTGAGAATAAGTTAAGATTAAGACTAAGGTAAGGTTAAGATAAGTTGCAACCATTCCTTTTTAAAGGATGGTTTGTATTATTAAGATTAAGATAAGCTACATCCACTCCTTATTAAAGGATGGTTGTTTCTAAGATTAAGATAAGACTAAGATTGAGATGAGATAAGGATGGACTAAGATTAAGAGGGAACATTACTTAAGGAGTTAAATAATTAACTCTCTAATTAAGGGAACGCATTTAAGTCGTTCATTGTGTGTGAACTTTGATTGTTCATATCTGAGTTGTTGTTTACTGCACTTTCTATTATGTTGTGCATCTAATCAACCTCCATGCTATCGACAATTAGTCGTCGTAGCCACGTTAGCTTGGGGGCCATGAGAGGATCGTACCAGCATTCGTGCTGACCCCCTTTGGGGGCTGTTTTTACTACACAGGTGAACATCAGGAGGCGGCCGTCGCGAGAGTAAGAAGGGGTACTAGTGTGGCAGGTTAAGTGTGGCCTACGAGTTGTGCATGTACACTCGTATAGCAATTGAGTTTAGTAAGATGTATAGAATGTGAGGGGTTTGTAAGATGAATATGTATTTGAATAAGTCTGGTTGTACTAATGTTCGGTATATTCTGTAGTCAGACTGTGGCAAGGTCCCGGAGTGTAAAGAATTCCGCTGTGATACGTATATATATGCTGTTAAGTTGCGAGACCACATTTGGATTGAGTTGGGGTGTTACGAAAGTGGTATCAGAGCGTAGTTACGCTCTGAAGACAAGAAATACCGAACTTAGGAGAATATTGAGGTTGAGATTGAGTTATGGGTTAAGGGTTGAGAGATAGAGTGAGAGGTGCGTTAGTCAGGACTTCCCGGTGTTTGCCGGATATCCATAGTACCTTGACCCGCCCTCCACATCCCTAACCCTGAATATGTGGAACAAACGCCAGAGAGAAGAAAGCCTTCTCTTACTCGGGGGAACCCGATCTGGCAGTTAGCTAATAGTAAGCAATACAAGAAACAACTTGTTGTACAACAGCTACGAAGAACTTGGAGGTTTTCAATGGAGCGCAACAGAGAAACAGGCGCTACCTATGGAATCCCACCAATAAGGGAACGGTAATTACCGGCAACATGGGTCGACATGCTACGCAGTCGAAATAACCTGCAATACCAATGATAAGGAAAGCACTACGGGTGCAATAGAAAGGAAAAGGGAAGCGACATGAGTACCGGACAGTGGTCCGAAGGAGCATAACAGTAGGATAATACAAAGCATGAGGATTGAGATTACTGGAAAGTCCAGTTAAGAACCGGGAACTCCAAACCCCATACAATGAAAAAGGTTACAAACCTGGCCGACATTACGCAGACAACGGTGGAAACACATATAAATTGTATACCGAAATAGGACTACGATGTAGTGCCTAAAAGAGAATCATTACTGAGTAACCACGACAAAATGTGTGGAGATAGGAGCGAGGATTTAGACATAAGAAAATATTAAGGGGTTCCCTCAGAAAGAGGAACGCCCTGATAAATGACAGTACTGTCAAACAACAAGGAAACTGCCAGAAGGTCAGTTATCCAAATAAGAGATTAACGAAGGAGTCCTGAGGACTACCAATTACATGGAGATTAAGTGGAAGTACCACTACCGACGCACACGGTACCGGAAGCTCATCTTGCATGGCGCACTTGCCATAGCAAGTGCTACCACGGTTTAGCTACACGGGGAGCCATCATGGCGAGGTAACCGAACGCTACAGTCGTAGTACGCATTAACATCGGATTGCAATCTAAAGGACAGAAAAATAAGACCTTGGAAAGGCCCGACGGCCTGACCATGATGAGATGAGGTGACACAACAGTCAGCAGGGAGCTGAACTTGGACATAATACTAAACGATATGAATATGAGCAACGGTACAACCTACTACAACAACAACCGACAGTGTGGTAAAAACGCCAAACCCGGATCTCAAGGAGGAACCTAAGAAATCGCTCAATAACTCGAGCAAAAGCACTACGTAAGTAACAACATTTATGGAATGTATCAAGAGATACAATTAAGGTAGTCGACTTAACGACTTCAATGAAGATGCAATACCAGAGTGATCACTAAGAATACCAGTAGTAAGCATTCTTCAATGAAGATGTTGGAAAACCCAGAAAGCAAGAGTCAAAGAAATGAACATAAGCTATAACCTACTAAGGACTAAAGATGTACCACCCTGGAAAAGAAAAGCCCGGAGGACTACCCCCACAGAGCGGGCATAGTCGAGCCGAGCAAACTGATGAATGACAGTTAATACAATACTGTTTGTCTAATTCATTAACACCCAAGTGTGAACGATCATCAAGGGGTGGCGTAGTCAATGGAAGTTGAACGAAGCGTTGAAACGAAAGTGTAAGATGACTTGGACACCGTAAGGCAAACGCCTAATACGAACCTAACCTTGATTGTTAAAAGACATAAGTCTAGTAAAATGACAGTATATTCGAGGACACTAAGTAACCTCAGATCACTTGAACAACTTCCATAGCAGGAAGCAGGATGCAACAACTTACCATGAAACCCGATACTACATTTAATATGTAACCTAACGGTGATAGTGCTCAAAGAACCAGAATCTTATAAGGATGACCTGCAGATGAGTGAGAGTACAAATAATGAACGGAGACATTAAGCATTAAGAACCTACGAGCCAAGGATATTAACCACATCAGAGCCGAGGTGCAGTAAGTTATAAGAGAGCTTGTTTAAGCCATGAAGGGACTACAATGTGTAGATGTGAACGGTTACAAACCTATAACTTAGATTGGGGAAGATATTACCAAGGAAGAGTACCAATCAGAATATTGAGATAATGCTAAGGACAGGAGCGGAGAACGAACCATACCTTTTAGGGTGGGGATACCTCTCCTTGTTGTGAGGCCATGAGTGGGAATGAACCCCTCAAAAAGGGCTTTCACTTATTAGAGATGCAATACGATTTTGTTTGAAAATGGAAACTGTAAACTTGAGATTACTTTAGAACATATCAGATACACTTGAATAATAAGGAAGGCTGGAGAGACAGACCTCATATCCAACACCCGGGATTTAAGAATCAGTATTTGTCCAGGATAAACATGGTGAGTGCACAGAGTGACACGTCAAGTGACCAATGCTCAGAAGAGCTTGTGACTCAGTGGATGACTTCTTCAGGAACCAGTTAAATTACATGATAGATAACACCACTAAGGATGAAAGAAAGCGAGAGAAATTAGCCAACTTACGAACCTGAGATTGAAGCAGAACACCTTCGTATTAAGAGTTAACTATTTTACAGCGCGGTATGACAACCGCCATGGAATGAGAGAACGTGTGTTTACACCAAGAAGGGATTGAGTATAAGGTAAGACATTAGAATAAGTGAGTAAGAGGTTGCACCATCAATGGGCAACATGGTAAGGGCCAACTACCACGGTACTAGTGGTCGTGAGTACAATAGTTATAAAAGGTGAAATTAAGTCGTGGTGAATGGTAAAGCGACCGTTATGTATGAGCCGTCAAATATTGACACTGAAGCAATTAGATTTATGAGTTAAGACCAGCATAAGTAAGGAAATAAGATGGTAGACGAACTGAGCATTGATGCCAGTAGACTGGACCTAGTTAGGTAAGATTTCACAGGAAGCACACTACCCATTCCTTGAGGAACTGGAAGTGCATTCCTAGTTGAACAAATGTGAGAAAGAAGATAAGAGGCTCTACGGAAGGAGACCTCAGATATTAAGAGACCGAATCAATACGGAATACAGAAAGGAGCCAGAGCATACCATACCCAAGAACACAATAATGGATTTCCCTTGATTAATTTCAAGAAGAACAATAAATGTTATTATGGAACGATGAAAGAGGAGATCGACAACAGAATACTTCATAATTAGCAATAGCTAAACGTGTGACGAATACTATGAGTTTACTAAAACGAGACGTGGGACGACTGCACCCCACAGGGGCTTGCAGACCTAACATGCTCATTTATGAGTTAGTTGGGTAAGTAGTAATGTACCAGTAAGGTACCCCATGCATGTGGACGAATGGTGTAAGGAACACGGGAGGTAGTCGACTCCGTACCACGGACAACGACACAAGATCAGACAAGAGCAGCCACTACCACAAACAGTCGAAGAGAAGAATTCAGTTGAACCAGCAACACAAGGGAATCAGAGAACAAATAATTAAGGACTATGAAGCGCGAGAAGCACGGATTGTTAAGTATAGACGTAGGACATGTCTTAAGATGAATAAGATTAAACTGTAAAGTGCAATAAGCACTAAACAGTAGTTTCAGATTAGGAATCATCCTCAGACCAAAGGTCAGTTGGAGAGAACGATTTAGACATTCGAGAAAACACTAAGAGTATGAACATTAGATCTCCAGGGAGATTGGATAGACGAGCTACAACTCGTCAAGGCCGTGTATATGTAAAGATAACACGTGACCATTGAGGGACCTTTAGTGCTAAACCATAAGCACGCAGGAGGGAAATATACAATACTGTAAAAGGATAAGCGAGACAGTTAAGCCTAAGATTATCAGAGTCGCGCAGCGGAAGCTAGCAGACCACTACCTTTGAGATTAGACCCAACTAAGCTAAGAAAACGGTACAAGTACCGTTAAGAATCCTCAATACAGAGACTAAGTGATTCCTGATCGAATTATAAGTAAGATAGATGAAGTGGAAGCTTGAATGCTTGGTGAGAATTAGACATCTTGAACTTATGTACAAGGATGATATAATGCTGATTACGTGGGCGTAATCCATTTTAAGGGGGGTAGAGCGAAAACCGCTTAGCGTATGTTCGTGTACTGAGTACATAAACTACGGTGTGCATAGCACAAAATAATTTGAGAATATGTTTTACATAAACATTTTGAGATAAATCATGGTTATTGCACACAGAAGATGTGAATACCATACATATTAAGTACCTATCTTGTTAACTCCGGTGTGAGTACAAGTTAAGAGAATTAAGGAAGAGGATTAAGGAGACTTAAGAAATAAGGAATATATATGAGGTATGAGTCGATATGAGACTATGTGTGAGATAAGAATAAGATAACACTATGAGATATTATTTGATATGAGTATGAGGAAGGAAACAGTAATGCTATGAGATATAAGATGGTGAGAAATGGTATGAGACTGATATACAACTTAGTGGGAATTTAAGTCTTGAGGTAATTACTAAGAGATGTATTGGGAATGCTTGATGGACTGAGTCCACACTTTGGAGATGTATTGATTATGATTAGAAGAACTAAAAAGATAGAAAATTGGACATGAGTGAATTATTTGGATGTTTGAAAATGAGGTGGGAGGTGGAACTTGATTTTCTAGGGATCAAGGGAAACCGAACACAAATTGGGGTGGAAGGATAGTCCTACACTGATGCTGATCACATCAGTGTTGGATGATTCCTGAAACTCCCTACCAGTGGTCACAATTAAATCACACTATGGATAGAGGCCTTAGGATAAAAATGAAATTGGAGTTGTTTGTATTTTTAATTAGAGGAATTATTCCTCACATGACCTCGTAAAAAGGATTACCTTTTTACTGAGTCTCGCCCATGAAGTCGAGGACGCACGAGCCTTTGTCTTCGGACCGGTGACATGGGGAGAGCAGAGTGTTTTGTATTCTGGCCCATGGTGACGAGGACGAATGAGCCATTGTCTACGGACCGGTGACATGGGAGAATACGTTGGAATTTATGTGAATGTTTTAATCATCAAAAGAAACAAAAAGAATTTTGAGTGCTATACATGCTTAAGCATGTTGTGTGATATTTAAGTATAAGAATATGGCGGATCTAATGATCCAATGAGATTAAGTACACATAAGTATGATCTATATGATCTAAGGAATAAGGTAAGATATGTATTCTAATGAAATAAGATGCATGGGAACTTTGGGGACAAAGTTCTTTTAAGGGGGGTAGATTGAAATACCCCAAACCTAAGTATGCTAAGTAAACATCAAATTATGATGTAGTAAGGCTAGAATATGCCTTAGAAAGATTGGTAGACAATTTAAACCAAGGAAAACACAAGAAAGTGCCTTAAGGGCAATTTGGGCAGAAACATGCTCTAAGCCTGGAGTGACTTTGATTAGCACCCAAATACCATTATAAGACTTTAGTAATATGCTAATGGACATTTTAAATCAATTAGCAAAGAAAACCAAGCTCAAAAACAAGCTTAAACACAAAATGTGCTTTAAGACTCCTTAAAGCACCTTTTTGAGAAATTGTCTTAGAATTGAGTTTTGAGTGGCTAAATGTCCATCATTACTCTTTAATCAATATGTGTACTAATTAGTATCACATTAGGAAGCCTAAATCAATGGGAAATCAAAAATTTCAGAAATATGTGCACTAATTAGTGAATAGTGACAAATAGTGACTAGTTTAAGTTTTAATCAATATAAGCTAATTAGTTGGTCAACAAAGACCATGACTAGCCTTATTTAAGATAGGGGGCCGGTTTTCTAAGGGAGGATGAGTCACCATAAGTAGTCAAATAAGGAAGAAAAGAAGAGATAAGTAAAAGGAGTACTATTTGCTTTATTAAAGCAAATATCTTATATTAGCCCACTTTTCTTCTTCTCTCTCTTCATTTCCCTTCTTCCCACGGTTTCTTCTTCCCTTCTCTTGCTCCAAAACCGAGAGAGCTTCATCCATGGGTGCTCCACCTTCAAATGCTCACCAAGTGTTCATCTTTGCTCCAAATCAAAAACTAAGTATAGATTTCTCTTAGTTAGGCCAAGACCTATCTTTCTATCTTTTCAAATCTTTCAAAGCTCAAGTTTGGTTCCATGAGAAAACTCCATTGATGGAGGAAAATCAAGTTTGAAGAGCTCATTAGCTTCTCCATTCTCTTAAGGTAGAGAAAATGTAAGAAAAACCATGTTTCCATCATTCCTTCCACAAGGCCAAAAATTACTACTCATGGGGCCTTGTTTTTATGCCTTATTCTAGCTTGTTTTATTCACCAAGGACTAGTGGAGGTCCTCTTTCTTTCAATGCCCAAGTCTACTTTGAGACTTCAAAGTAATCATCCACTTTTATGCCTTAGAACACATTTCTAACCTAGGTTTTCATTCCTTGAGGTTATTGTATTGTTTAGTACTCATGTGAGTCATTGAATATTGGTTAGAACATTGGAAAAGGAAGTTTAAGTGGCGGCCGATATTCATGCAAGAAGAAGGTCAAAGGAGGAAGTTAAGATAAGCTTGAGAAAACAAGGTAAATTACTTACCTAATGGTGGTTTAAGGTTTAAGGAATGAGTTTTAGATGAGTACCAATGTAGCCTAGAGCTTACATTGTGTGTTGGATTATATAACCTAAGAAAAAGAACTTAAACGAGCTTATGAACTTGTGACTAAGGAGCCAATGGGAATGAGTTAGTAATATAAGTTTAAGGTGGATTTTAAGAGCATTATAATTGCTATGAGATTGATGGGTGTATTTGCAGGTTGAAGGCTTTTATATGTGGGAAATTCAGTGTTTAAGTTTAAGTTATTTAAGGGCCTAAGAGCCATGTCATTTAAGAGCCTTAGTGCTATGCAATTTAAGATTATTGCAATATATTGAGTTAATTTGTTGTGAATGAGTTGGTTTGGGTGATGAGATATGATGAGAAAGAACTTGATGTGTGTGAGATGGTTGAATGAGCAAAAATAATGTGTTTGGGCATGATAAGATACTAGAGGAGCTATGGCGAAATTTGAGTATAAAATAAGTGTTTAGGTGATGGTGGTGAATTAATATGACCTAGGAATTACTAGGAGTCAATATGAGGAATTTGGGTGGAAATGAGTTAACTAAGGAGTTCTTGAGGTTTAGAATGACCTAGAGATGTCTAGGAGGAATTAGAGGTTAGGTGGGTGTATTAAACACACCAAAATCATGTGATGAGGAATGCTAAGACTTGAACAAAGATTTGGAGAGAAAGGTGTGGGAGAATGTTGTCAAACGTCAAGGAAAATGACTAGGAATGTAAAAGAGCATGTGATCATGAGAAAGGTGAGTAAGTGAATAAAAGAAGTGGAAATGTCTAAGGAGGGTGTTGCATGGTCAAGGTAAATGAAGAACTATGTCGAGGTGTTAAGGTAGTGGGAAAGAATGTATGGGTAAGCTCGAGAGTTTAAGAGTGATGAGTAACCAAAGGAAAGGAAAGGAATTTGTGCATGGATATGCAAGGTGACTTGAGGAAGTCTTGGTAAATGAACCGAAGATGGAAGATGATGTTTATGAAGTGCTCAAACAGTTAAGAAGGGACCACTTGGGTTGGTTGAAGTTTTGGTAAGGTTACAAGTTAGAAACGTAAGGAAATAAGTGATAAGTGTTAGGTGTGTTTGTAAGAATTTAGTGAAATGTTTGAGAAGATCTTTGGAAGTTGTTTTGGAGAGTTTGGTGGAAGTTCTAAGGTGATTTTAAGTGCCTAAATGGTATTAGGACACATGGGGGAACTTGTGGAGAAGTTTGGAGTCAAATGGGAATTTAGAAACAAGGTTCTGGAGCCGACCGACCTTGGGACCGGACCTGCAAGGTCGGTCGAGCTCAGTTTACACTACCGGAAGGGGTTTCTGGAACCGACCGAACTTGGGGACCGGACTTACAAGTTTGGTCGGGCTTGTATTTTGTGTACGAATTGAGTCTCTGGAATCGACCGAACATGGGACCAAACTTGGCAAGTTCGGTCGGGCTTAAAGGGAAACTCTCGGGAACGGACCGACCTTGGGACCGGACTTGCAAGGTCGGTCGGGGTAGAATTTTCAAGCGGTAATATGTTCTGGAATGGACCGACCTTGGGTAAGGTCGGTCGGAAGTTCGGTCGAGCCTAAAAAAAAAGAAGAAGAAACCCTAAGAGAGTTTAGTGGTATTAAGGGTACCCCATTGAGGGGGCAAAGATTACTAGAGGTATAAGGACCTAGGGGATTGAGTTAAGTATAAGCTTAAAAGTTTAAGGTTAAGTTTGTAACATTAAGTTGTAAGACTTAATAGGTGTTAGGTGGGAATCATTACGGGTTAAGTAAGTTAAGTAAGTTGGATTAAGTTAAGTGATTAACAACCTAAAACTGAATGAATGTTTTAGGACTTGGGAATTTGGACTCCGGAAGAGAGTAAGCAACCGAACGACCAACGGTGAACGGTACAGTTCTTCTTGTGACCTGCTTGCTAACGAGGTGTCCCTCGGCTTGTGTGCTATTTGTTTTTGTGTGCTCACTAAACAAGATAAAGCATGCAACCGGAACATTATGTTTATTGTATTGTTGTGTGATGTTTGAAAACTAACACAACATACTGTGAGAACTTACTAACTAACGTTTAGTAAGGAAATGAGTGAGACTAAGGAATGCTTCCTAATATGGGTTGTTATAAACCGAAAGAGGTTAACCAACAAACATGGTCTTGAGATTATTACTAACTGGAACTTGAGTGAGGAAACCCGGGACCGATCTCCGGTCATGCATGCTAAGGAAAGGGGGGTCGGTATCTATAGCAGATTCGACTTCCGATTAAGGACTTGTCTTCGGACTTGTAGCCTAGGGCCGGTTGCCGGCTCAGCTATGCTGGACTCCCGTCCAGGGTAGGTGGCATTAAGATGGTGCGGTGGGATCACCTAAATCCCAGGTTTGGACTTAGGATACAACCATTTCCCTCCAGGAATGGTTTGTATACTGAGAATAAGTTAAGATTAAGACTAAGGTAAGGTTAAGATAAGTTGCAACCATTCCTTATTAAAGGATGGTTTGTATTATTAAGATTAAGATAAGCTACATCCACTCCTTATTAAAGGATGGTTGTTTCTAAGATTAAGATAAGACTAAGATTGAGGTGAGATAAGGATGGACTAAGATTAAGAGGGAACATTACTTAAGGAGTTAATAATTACTCTCTAATTAAGGGAACGCATTTAAGTCGTTCATTGTGTGTGAACTTTGATTGTTCATATCTGAGTTGTTGTTTACTGCACTTTCTATTATGTTGTGCATCTAATCAACCGCCATGCTATTGACAATTAGTCGTCGTTGCCACGTTGCTTGGGGGCCATGAGAGGATCGTACCATCATTCATGCTGACCCCCTTTGGGGCTGTTTTTACTACACAGGTGAACATCAGGAGGCGGCCGTCGCGAGAGTAAGAAGGGGTACAAGTGTGGCAGGTTAAGTGTGGCCTTCGAGTTGTGCATGTACACTCGTATGGCAATTGAGTTTAGTAAGATGTATAGGATGTGAGGGGTTAGTAAGATGAATATGTATTTGAATAAGTCTGGTTGTACTAATGTTCGGTATATTCTGTAGTCAGACCGTGGCAAGTGATAAGTGTCCAAATGAGCATGTTTTATAGGTGTATTTCATATATTATATTAGCACTTTTCTAGCTCATTTCTCCACTTCAGTTAGTTTTCCTCTAGTTTATGTTTTATTGTTTATCTCACAACATTATTGGTTTAACATGAGGAAAACCAAGCCGGGAGTGAAGTAGACGAAGAGACGAACGCATAGACGCAAACGGCTCAGGAAACGGAGTCGAAACGAGGAATCTAGAGCCGGTCAAAGTTTGTAGAAAAAAATGAGTACCACATGTGTGTCCGCGTGGGATTAAGGCGGACAACACACGCGGTACCAACTTGTGTCCGCCTGGGAAATAGGCGGTAGCAGATGCGGACGGCGGAAGAAGAGTGACCGCCTGGGAAATGGGCGGAAGCGAGGGCGGACGGCCAGAGGTCGACACAGAGATGTCCGCATGCTTCATGGGCGGACGCCTAGGAGGATAACAAGCGGTCGTGAATAAAAATCACGCGCGACCAGTTTTCTTCGCCCGTCGTCGTCGTCTCCAACTTGCTTTCGCCGACGTCTGCAACTCGCCCGCTGCAACTCGTCCACTGTCTCCAACTTGCAGCGCCTACCTTAATTCACGCCTGTGTTCAGCTGTCTGTCCCCTGCAATAAATGAGCAATCAGTGAGCTGCAATCAAACGCAATAAATGTTCATCCACCGCCTCAATCAATTCCTCAACTTGCTCACGCGTCTGTTATCTCCTCTGCTGCTTCTTCCTTTCCCTATATAAACGCACGTAACTTCACCACAAACATGAATCACACATCCACCACCCATACAATCCATCACCGTACCACTTCACCATACATCACACGTTCATCTCATTTCTCTCCTCCCGCCTTCTCCATTTTTATTTCACTTTCCACCATATTCACCTCTAGTCCTACGTATACAAAATAGCAGAGCGAGCTGGAGTGATTACAGATGATTTCTATTACTCTTGTTTCTGGTTATCTATTTAATATGTTAGGCTAGAATATTTATACTCTGGGAATGGTTATTATGTGTTTGAATTAATTATGCATTATTTTTACTGGTTTATTTATATACAGTTTGTTACGTTTTAAAGGTTATCTCGCACCTTTTTAATAAATGTCATGAGTTTATTAAATTGCTTTCCTAAGTCTATTTTGATCAGACCGTGATAAATAGATAGGTTAATTAAGACGTAAAACTGGAGGAAACTTGTTATGATTTAATAAGTTAGTATTCAGCTACAAATGTAATCCCTCAAATACTCCCCTACCGTTTACAGGCATTTTGCTTGAACCTTGATTAGAACCTTGCATTTTCAGGTAAACGAGTTCTTTTGAGTCTATGACTTAGGCCTTAAGAAAATAACAGGAACCTTGCCAAATTATTAAACCAGTAGAGATAGCTTAATTATGCAGATTATAATAACCTGACCTAAAGTTCCATTTAATTTATCTGTTAACTTAGTTTATTTTATCTTTTCTTTTTATTTATATTACAAGTCAATTAATCCCCCCTCTTGTGACACGCTTAGGTACTATAATATATATATTAGTCCCACGGTTCGACATCCGGTCGCTTGCAATTTCACTATACTACTACGACCGGGATTTGTTTGCAGCCCGACGTTTATTTTGAGTTTTTTTTAATTTCTTTTCTTTTATTTTTACACCAATTTAACCACTCACGATATAACGTCTGCAAAATGGCGCCGTTGCCGGGGACTAGTTTATTCTAGTCCCTAAGCCCCGGATTATTCACTTGTTATATTAGAATATTTTGTTATTTTTGTTTGTTGTTTATATTAATTATCTAATATATATTGTTTGTATTATTTTTTTTATGTTTGTTTCTAACCTGTTTATTTCTAATCTGTTTTATTAGTTTCGTTTTGTATACAGAAAAACACAAAAAAAAAAAATTTGTACGTGGCAAATGGAAGAAGCGCTCGAATATTGGCAGGATTTATATTGCTCCATATGTGGGGGAGCTCATGATTATGAGGATTGTCTCATATTTCAAGAGCAACTCTGGTTAGAAGATCAACCAGACTACCTGGAGAGAATCGCTCAACAACAGCAGCAACCAAAGAGCGAAACAGTTCAAGAGGTAGAACACCCCACTACAGACGAGCCAATCATGGAGTTTCCTCCCTCTGAAATCAATTACCGCTATTTTCCCTCCTTCTCTTGTAATACCAGACAATGAGGATACTTATATCCTCGAAAATGAAGAGAAGGAATTGCCATCACCTCCCACCAAGATATCCAAAGAGAACGCCACTATCACCTTCAAAGAATTAATTTTCTCTGAAGATGATATCAAACAGCGTTCTTTCTACGAGCCTCACCTACAAGAGGATGATGTTTACATCCTCCAATTTGAGGAAGAAAAATCATCATCGCCGGGTCTTCTGTTAGAACTACGTTCCCGGCAGTACCTCCTCAAACATCAGATTTTGTGGAGTATTAATTTTCTTATTTTATATGCCGAGGTAACGTTTTGTTTTGATCCAGGATAACAAAGCGGGCGTCTAGCCAAAGACGTTAAAGAAGGGCAGCTTCCCGGGAGGCAACCCGGGTGTACTTTTATTTTATTTTGCTTTTTTGCTCTTTTTAATTTTCAGGTTCTCTTTAAATTTTATTTTTGCTAACTTTTAACTCCGTTTATAGTATGGTTGCTTCTAGTGTCTTATGCAGGTGCACCTTCATATCCACACCGCAACCAAGCTACGCTACTTGAGGCTGAAGCTCAAGTGTGGGGGAACTCCTTTAACGACAAGCAAAAATAATATCAGGGGAGTACCAGTTTCTTTAATTATGCTTTTATTTTAAATAAAAACTGCAGAGGAGCGTTTATGTGCTTAAATGTTTATTTGTGATCTTTGTGTTATCTCTATTTTATCTACTTACCGAAAAGGTCTTCTGAAACCTTCCCTTGTTTTTCTGGTGAACAATGAGGACATTGTTCAATTTAAGTGTGGGGGAGTGTGCCCTTTTCGGTGACATTTTGTGCTTAAATGTTTAATCTCTCTCCTTATCATGCGTTTGTCCAATTCAAATATTGTAGACCCTTTATATGTGGGTTGTTCTCTTTAAGAATAAATATTGTTATGAATTGTAGGATAAATGGTACAAATTTTAAAATTTTGATTACTTTTAAGGAGCATTTTATATGCGGTGTGACCAAATAATCTGCAAATGTTGGATTTTATGCTCAGGGTTTCTTTCTGTCTTCTCTCTTAGGGATTGCTAAGGGCTGCTTCTCTGTAAAAAAAAGAAGAAAGAAGAATACAAATAATAAGGGACTTATGAGACACCATTGGTAACCAACAAAAGAGTTGAGTGTTCTTAAATACAAAGGCGTGCCTACATTTTCTCATCCCTTATGCAAAAGTGAAACAAATGCATAAATCTATTTTTCATTTTGTTTTCTCCTCAATGCCCATTCTTGAGAGAAGTTGGCCATGGTAAAAGTTCTCAGTCACCTAAACAAAAGAAACATTGAAGTACCTTAGATCATACCCCGAAACTCTATATTTTATTTTTACCCTGAGCACACCTATGCCACCAGCAGTTAATTTTTCACACTCCTCAATAAGTTAAAAATCATGTTTATCCTACCCTTCATAATAATATTTGTTAGTATTGAGCATTCCCTACCTACTTGGTTACGTGGTTTTGCTTGAGGACAAGCAAAAATAAGTGTGGGGGTGTGATAAGTGTCCAAATGAGCATGTTTTATAGGTGTATTTCATATATTATATTAGCACTTTTCTAGCTCATTTCTCCACTTCAGTTAGTTTTCCTCTAGTTTATGTTTTATTGTTTATCTCACAAAATTGGTTTAACATGAGGAAAACCAAGCCGGGAGTGAAGTAGACGAAGAGACGAACGCATAGACGCAAACGGCTCAGGAAACGGAGTCGAAACGAAGAATCTAGAGCCGGTCAAAGTTTGTAGAAAAAAATGAGTACCACATGTGTGTCCGCGTGGGATTAAGGCGGACAACACACGCGGTACCAACTTGTGTCCGCCTGGGAAATAGGCGGTAGCAGATGCGGACGGCGGAAGAAGAGTGACCGCCTGGGAAATGGGCGGAAGCGAGGGCGGACGGCCAGAGGTCGACACAGAGATGTCCGCATGCTTCATGGGCGGACGCCTAGGAGGACAACAAGCGGTCGTGAATAAAAATCGCGCGCGACCAGTTTTCTTCGCCCGTCGTCGTCGTCTCCAACTTGCTTTCGCCGACTGTCTGCAACTCGCCCGCTGCAACTCGTCCACTGTCTCCAACTTGCAGCGCCTACCTTAATTCACGCCTGTGTTCAGCTGTCTGTCCCCTGCAATAAATGAGCAATCAGTGAGCTGCAATCAAACGCAATAAATGTTCATCCACCGCCTCAATCAATTCCTCAACTTGCTCACGCGTCTGTTATCTCCTCTGCTGCTTCTTCCTTTCCCTATATAAACGCACGTAACTTCACCACAAACATGAATCAACACATCCACCACCCATACAATCCATCACCGTACCACTTCACCACACATCACACGTTCATCTCATTTCTCTCCTCCCGCCTTCTCCATTTTTATTTCACTTTCCACCATATTCACCTCTAGTCCTACGTATACAAAATAGCAGAGCGAGCTGGAGTGATTACAGATGATTTCTATTACTCTTGTTTCTGTTTATCTATTTAATATGTTAGGCTAGAATATTTATACTCTGGGAATGGTTATTATGTGTTTGTATTAATTATGCATTATTTTTACTGGTTTATTTATATACAGTTTGTTACGTTTTAAAGGTTATCTCGCACCTTTTTAATAAATGTCATGAGTTTATTAAATTGCTTTCCTAAGTCTATTTTGATCAAACCGGTGATAAATAGATAGGTTAATTAAGACGTAAAACTGGAGGAAACTTGTTATGATTTAATAAGTTAGTATTCAGTTGCAAATGTAATCCCTCAAATACTCCTCTGCCGTTTACAGGCATTTTGCTTGAACCTTGATTAGAACCTTGCATTTTCAGGTAAACGAGTTCTTTTGAGTCTATGACTTAGGCCTTAAGAAAATAACAGGAACCTTGCCAAATTATTAAACCAGTAGAGATAGCTTAATTATGTAGATTATAATAACCTGACCCAAAGTTCCATTTAATTTATCTGTTAACTTAGTTTATTTTATCTTTCTTTTTATTTATATTACAAGTCAATTAATCCCCCTCTTGTGACACGCTTAGGTACTAAATATATATTAGTCCCACGGTTCGACATCCGGTCGCTTGCAATTTCACTACTACTACGACCGGGATTTGTTTGCAGCCCGACGTTTATTTGAGTTTTTTTTAATTTCTTTTCTTTTATTTTTACACCAATTTAACCACTCACGATTAACGTCTGCAAAATGGCGCCGTTGCCGGGGACTAGTTTATTCTAGTCCCTAAGCCCCGGATTATTCACTTGTTATATTATAATATTTTTTATTTTTGTTTGTTGTTTATATTAATTATCTAATATATATTGTTTGTATTATTTTTTTTATGTTTGTTTCTAACCTGTTTATTTCTAATCTGTTTTATTAGTTTCGTTTTGTATACAGAAAAACACAAAAAAAAAAAATTGTACGGGGCAAATGGAAGAAGCGCTCGAATATTGGCAGGATTTATATTGCTCCATATGTGGGGGAGCTCATGATTATGAGGATTGTCTCATATTTCAAGAGCAACTCTGGTTAGAAGATCAACCAGACTACCTGGAGAGAATCGCTCAACAACAGCAGCAACCAAAGAGCGAAACAGTTCAAGAGGTAGAACACCCCACTACAGACGAGCCAATCATGGAGTTTCCTCCCTCTGAAATCAATTACCGCTATTTTCCCTCCTTCTCTGTAATATACCCAGACAATGAGGATACTTATATCCTCGAAAATGAAGAGAAGGAATTGCCATCACCTCCCACCAAGATATCCAAACAGAACGCCACTATCACCTTCAAAGAATTAATTTTCTCTGAAGATGATATCAAACAGCGTTCTTTCTACGAGCCTCACCTACAAGAGGATGATGTTTACATCCTCCAATTTGAGGAAGAAAAATCATCATCGCCGGGTCTTCTGTTAGAACTACGTTCCCGGCAGTACCTCCTCAAACATCAGATTTTGTGGAGTATTAATTTTCTTATTTTATTTGCCGAGGTAACGTTTTGTTTTGATCCAGGATAACAAAGCGGGCGTCTAGCCAAAGACGTTAAAGAAGGGCAGCTTCCCGGGAGGCAACCCGGGTGTACTTTTATTTTATTTTGCTTTTTTGCTCTTTTTAATTTTCAGGTTCTCTTTAAATTTTATTTTTGCTAACTTTTAACTCCGTTTATAGTATGGTTGCTTCTAGTGTCTTATGCAGGTGCACCTTCATATCCACACCGCAACCAAGCTACGCTACTTGAGGCTGAAGCTCAAGTGTGGGGGAACTCCTTTAACGACAAGCAAAAATAATATCAGGGGAGTACCAGTTTCTTTAATTATGCTTTTATTTTAAATAAAAACTGCAGAGGAGCGTTTATGTGCTTAAATGTTTATTTGTGATCTTTGTGTTATCTCTATTTTATCTACTTACCGAAAAGGTCTTCTGAAACCTTCCCTTGTTTTTCTGGTGAACAATGAGGACATTGTTCAATTTAAGTGTGGGGGAGTGTGCCCTTTTCGGTGACATTTTGTGCTTAAATGTTTAATCTCTCTCCTTATCATGCGTTTGTCCAATTCAAATATTGTAGACCCTTTATATGTGGGTTGTTCTCTTTAAGAATAAATATTGTTATGAATTGTAGGATAAATGGTACAAATTTTAAAATTTTGATTACTTTTAAGGAGCATTTTATATGCGGTGTGACCAAATAATCTGCAAATGGTTGGATTTTATTGCTCAGGGTTTCTTTCTGTCTTCTCTCTTAGGGATTGCTAAGGGCTGCTTCTCTGTAAAAAAAGAAGAAGAAAGAAGAATACAAATAATAAGGGACTTATGAGACACCATTGGTAACCAACAAAAGAGAGTTGAGTGTTCTTAAATACAAAGGCGTGACGCCTACATTTTCTCATCCCTTATGCAAAAGTGAAACAAATGCATAAATCTATTTTTCCTTTTGTTTTCTCCTCAATGCCCATTCTTGAGAGAAGTTGGCCATGGTAAAAGTTCTCAGTCACCTAAACAAAAGAAACATTGAAGTACCTTAGATCATACCCCGAAACTCTATATTTTATTTTTACCCTGAGCACACCTATGCCACCAGCAGTTAATTTTTCACACTCCTCAATAAGTTAAAAAGATCATGTTTATCCTACCCTTCATAATAATATTTGTTAGTATTGAGCATTCCCTACCTACTTGGTTACGTGGTTTTGCTTGAGGACAAGCAAAAAGATAAGTGTGGGGGTGTGATAAGTGTCCAAATGAGCATGTTTTATAGGTGTATTTCATATATTATATTAGCACTTTTCTAGCTCATTTCTCCACTTCAGTTAGTTTTCCTCTAGTTTATGTTTTATTTTTTATCTCACAAAATTATTGGTTTAACATGAGGAAAACCAAGCCGGGAGTGAAGTAGACGAAGAGACGAACGCATAGACGCAAACGGCTCAGGAAACGGAGTCGAAACGAAGAATCTAGAGCCGGTCAAAGTTTGTAGAAAAAAATGAGTACCACATGTGTGTCCGCGTGGGATTAAGGCGGACAACACACGCGGTACCAACTTGTGTCCGCCTGGGAAATAGGCGGTAGCAGATGCGGACGGCGGAAGAAGAGTGACGCTGGGAAATGGGCGGAAGCGAGGGCGGACGGCCAAGGTCGACACAGAGATGTCCACATGCTTCATGGGCGGACGCCTAGGAGGACAACAAGCGGTCGTGAATAAAAATCGCGCGCGACCAGTTTTCTTCGCCCGTCGTCGTCGTCTCCAACTTGCTTTCGCCGACTGTCTGCAACTCGCCCGCTGCAACTCGTCCACTGTCTCCAACTTGCAGCGCCTACCTTAATTCACGCCTGTGTTCAGCTGTCTGTCCCCTGCAATAAATGAGCAATCAGTGAGCTGCAATCAAACGCAATAAATGTTCATCCACCGCCTCAATCAATTCCTCAACTTGCTCACGCGTCTGTTATCTCCTCTGCTGCTTCTTCCTTTCCCTATATAAACGCACGTAACTTCACCACAAACATGAATCAACACATCCACCACCCATACAATCCATCACCGTACCACTTCACCACACATCACACGTTCATCTCATTTCTCTCCTCCCGCCTTCTCCATTTTTATTTCACTTTCCACCATATTCACCTCTAGTCCTACGTATACAAAATAGCAGAGCGAGCTGGAGTGATTACAGATGATTTCTATTACTCTTGTTTCTGTTTATCTATTTAATATGTTAGGCTAGAATATTTATACTCTGGGAATGGTTATTATGTGTTTGTATTAATTATGCATTATTTTTACTGGTTTATTTATATACAGTTTGTTACGTTTTAAAGGTTATCTCGCACCTTTTTAATAAATGTCATGAGTTTATTAAATTGCTTTCCTAAGTCTATTTTGATCAGACCGGTGATAAATAGATAGGTTAATTAAGACGTAAAACTGGAGGAAACTTGTTATGATTTAATAAGTTAGTATTCAGTTGCAAATGTAATCCCTCAAATACTCCTCTGCCGTTTACAGGCATTTTGCTTGAACCTTGATTAGAACCTTGCATTTTCAGGTAAACGAGTTCTTTTGAGTCTATGACTTAGGCCTTAAGAAAATAACAGGAACCTTGCCAAATTATTAAACCAGTAGAGATAGCTTAATTATGCAGATTATAATAACCTGACCCAAAGTTCCATTTAATTTATCTGTTAACTTAGTTTATTTTATCTTTTCTTTTTATTTATATTACAAGTCAATTAATCCCCCCTCTTGTGACACGCTTAGGTACTATAATATATATATTAGTCCCACGGTTCGACATCCGGTCGCTTGCAATTTCACTATACTACTACGACCGGGATTTGTTTGCAGCCCGACGTTTACTTTGAGTTTTTTTTAATTTCTTTTCTTTTATTTTTACACCAATTTAACCACTCACGATATAACGTCTGCAGCAAGGTCCCGGAGTGTAAATAATTCCGCTGTGATACGTATATATATGCTGTTAAGTTGCGAGACCACATTTGGATTGAGTTGGGGTGTTACACAGGAGCAATCCTTGAAGGGCGTCAAACTAAATGTCATAATAAAGACACAAGAATTACAACGGACGGAAGCGTGATGCGATGAACTCATCATGGATCCCAGTAATACCTCCAAACCATGTAATGGTATACGGATAAGCAAGCTTGTAATCAGCCTAGGATGAGCAATGCTCTAGGCAACGTGGCTAGTAAGCCAGGAACCCATTACAATACAAATTCAACGGTTGCAAAACCATTGGGAATCATAGGAAGAGCTGCCAAAGACGGCACCAGTATGATTGTTTAATAACCAATGAGCGAGGATACCCCTCATTAAGGTGGTACCGCAAGAGCGGTGAACACATAAATTCCAAGAAGGGAATACCGTCAGTGAATATCTGTTGACACACCTCTTTCAGAACTACTAATGTAGTGAAGCTTGAGCATATAGTTATTGCCAAGCAAAGTGGAAATATGCTATCAAAGCAATTATTGGAACCGAGGAGTAACCGGTTAGATGGAAACGTGAAGGATAAGTAAGTAACGCTCAAAGAGCTTGGAAATATGGCATAAATGGTGAAAATGCATGAGATGAAGCTAGCAACAGCGGATGCCATGTAAACCAATACCGTAAAATCAGTAAGAACATGGTGCGCAGCAAGCGACCAACATATGTGAATAAATTACACAATGGTATGGAGTTGATGAATAAAGAATGTAGACACACCGAGAAACAAAGAAACAATATTCATTCCTATTACTAATCTCATAAGAGATTTACTGCCAAGTGTTTACGCTTCTGCACTCTGTATGACTGAGTGTTTTGGTATTGCACTTGTGCAGTAATGATCGAGTGGGATAGCTAGGAAGATGGAAAGATGGAAGTTGTAGAAAAAGGTACAAGGAAACGTACGAAACCATAAAGACCGAAGCATAGAAAATGCAAGGTCATAATTCAGAAGCTATGGACAACAGAGGAAGCACTACAACTAAGTAGCGGCTCAACCCCAACCGACAATATGTTGGGAGAACTAAGTGAATAACCACTCAAGTACACAATAGTATGTACATTGATTCCAAAGAGCTAAATAGAAAACCTATAACTGATTGAGTCCGCGCACGGTAAACGAATACCACGCATGATTAATAAACCTTATTCCCAAGATAAAAAGGGATAAAAGGGTGATGTATAACACATTAAGGATAACGAGAAGGGTAAACAAACCCTAGGTTATCAGGGTTGCGCAGCAAAAGCTAGTGGGCCCAAATTCTAAGGTTTAATACACCTAGTGACTGAATGGATAGTTATCAACACCTTGAAGCCTTTAAGGCTAGAACCGAACCCGATTAAGAGTTAAATAAACTCCGATGGGAATTCTTGGTGCAGGGACTAACCAATAATATGGTTAAGACCATTTGACCAGAATACATTGTATAATAGACCGTATGGAAGTTAAACCACTCTATGACAGCCGAATGCCTTCGATCTATGTCCTATATTGACACATGGTAGATTACGTGGGCGTAATCCCTTTTTAAGGGGGGTAGGGCAAAAACCGCAAAATGTATGTTTTACGTGATAGGGCGTAAACTACAATGCGCATAGCACAAAAGTATTTGTTGTGATGATTGGTACTTATGTTACATAAACATATGTATACCACTCATATTGTAATTGTGGTTGATTGTGAGACTTGAGGTGGAAAGGAGTATTGATTGTGAGAAATTTGAGGTGAATGGAGTAGAGGAACTCCATGGGGAATGAGGACCCCGGTTGATAATAATTTGGGAAATGAGTATGTTTGAGGAGATCGATGAGTATGTTGGGAGATTTGAGGAGTATAAATCGGTATGAAACCGATGTTGAACCTATTGGGAAGTGAGTCCCCTAGGTAATTTGAGTTGGTTGTATTTGTGTATAATTTGAGGATAGAAATTGACTTAACTTGCAAATGATTTGAGGATAGAAACTGATGTTACTTGTGAACTAGTTTGAGAACTAACTTTCGAAATTCTTGGGTATAGTAGTTGAAGATAGGATTGAGTAACAATGGATGAGATGAGTAGTAAATGAGTAAATGGATTCTAGAAATTGGTAAATGTATGGTTGTATGATTATGACTAGGAAAATTAAGAAGATAGAAAACGAAATAATGATTGACTATTTGTTTGGGTGAATTGAGGTGGGAGGTGGAACTTGGTTTGCTAGCGATCAAGGGAAACCGAACACCAAAGTGGGGTGGATGGATAGTTCAACACCAATGCTGATCACATTGGGGTTGAATGACTCTTGAAGCTCCGTATAAGTGGCCACAAGTAATCACACTAGTAATAGGTGAAACTAACATAAATTGGAACTTGGAGATGCATTGAGTTTTCAAAATGAACTTCCAAATGATTTTGGCAAATGATTTTCTTCAAACTTGAGAATGAGGATTGGTTTTGAAACCACTCCCACGGGCGCTAGTGGATCTTTCATGGCTAGGCACGGGTATCCGGTTGAATCGTGGAGGTGAAGCTAGTTGTGAGTCGGTGGAGGTGTTGAATAGTTTTGAAACCATTACAACGGACGAGCAAGGGTACTAAGTGACCCGTAGGACGTTTGTAGTGTGTGTTTTGTATTTGTCCAAGGGCCGCCGGATATGAGTAGTCCGGTCAGGGAAGAGTACCCACTTTGGAGCCTGAGGATTCTCTAGAGTTGCAAATGAATTTTGATCATAACCAAAGGACCGTAGAGCCAGAAAGAGTAAGTGCTCAATGTCATGACGGCCATGAACCAGAGAGCGTAAGTGTTCAAATGTGACCGGTACCTGAGGGATCACTCGATTTGGGGGTGGACTTAGTGCCTAATTGTCTACGGATGGACCCCCATTGAGAGATTTGGGAAAAAGATATTTTTGGTTGCTATGCATGCTTGACATGTTGTGTGGATATGTGGTTTGTATTCAGTCAGTCATTGGAGTCTGACAGTTGTTGAGAGAGTATAACCTTAGTATTGAGCACCTTGGTGACTAACAACCTTAGACTCACTAACTTTGTGGGCAAAGTTCTTTAAGGGGGGTAGATTGAAATACCCCGGACTTAATTAGGGTGATTAAATTACTCTAATACGATATTAAGGGCCTATTAGTGCCTAATGAATTATGGTAAAAAGAATAAATCCAAAAGAAACAAGAAAAACGCTTAAAAAGCGAAAAACGCTAAATTGGGCGTTAAGTGACCCTAGGAGAAATACAACCTTAGGAAGGGTATTAAATGAAATTAAAAGACTTAATAATGCATAAATAATATATGGGAACAATTCCCTAAGAAAACGGATCCATAAAACGAATTAAAACCGCTAATAAAGCTTTAGCGCACATTTTTCGAGAAAACCCGAAAACGTGACTTTGAGTGGTCAAACGAACCTCGTAAATTATGGTTCATTAAATAACTATAAATAAACATTAATGGGGGTATAATATCCGTTAAAATTAAAGAAACAAGAAAATTCCAGAAAACGGGCCCGGTTAGTGAATAGTGCTAAAACCGGGTAAATAAATGAGTGTTTTCTGTAAAAGATGAAAAACGCTCCAGCTTGTACAATATATGTGGGCCAGTTTTTAATTGTTAAACAGCCCTCACTCACACACTCACCTAGCTAGTTCAGTAAAGAAAAAGAAGAAAAGTAAAAGCATAAAGTAAAAAGCAAAAAGTAATAAAACCTCTCTCTCACCCTTATTTCTCTATTCTCTCTCCGTCCCTCTTCTCTTCCACCGTACTCTTCCTCCTCCCTTACCCCATGCTGCCGATTTTGAGCTCTCCACCAAGCTTCAATGGCTTCCTCTCTTCTACATCATGCTCTAGCCAACTCCAAGCTCCAAATGCAAAACAAATTACATATTTGAACTCTCCTCATCCCCCTCTACCTTCTTCTCTTTTCGGAATTTCAAAAGGATGAGTTTCATCTCCATGGGTTTTCCCCATTTGAAGAGAAAAGCACATCATCTTGTAGCTTGGAGTCTCCTCTTTCTTCTAAGGTAAAAATTTCATTGAAAAACTCATTTTTGCTCTTCCTCCTTTGGTAGCCGATTTTGGCTCTCTCTCTTACCTTGTTTTTCTCTTGTTGTGGAGCTTTGCTTCAACCCTCCAATGGTGGGATAACCCCCTTCTTGATTCAAGGGTTAGAACCCCACTCAAAAATCTCCAAAGGTAAACCCTAACCTTATGTTTTAAACCCTTTAATTGAATTAAAATTTCCTAAGGGTTTAGATTATTAATTGGGTACATTTTTGTGTTTATTGAATGTTGGGATGGAGTTTGGCAACTCCATCCCCACTTGACCGAATTTGAGATGAGGAGGAGCAAGAAAGAATAATGGAAAGGTTTGTGAATTAAGGTAAGAAATCTACCTTAATACCTATATTAATTATTTTAGAATTGGGTTTGAGAGAAATAAAAGATGAAATAAAATTTGGAGCAATAATGTTCTTGATTGCGGTTAGTAGGATTTTGTGAAATGTTGGTTTGAATTAAGGGCCTTGGAGCCAAGTGATTTGAGAATTGTGTTTATATTATTGTTTGGTGGATTTTGATTTGGTATATTATGCGCTGGTAGGACCCTTCATGGGTGTGGCTAGCTTAGGATTGATTTTGGTGGTAATGGGTGAGGATGGACATGTTAAGTTTATGGGGAGGTTATGGTAAAATTTTGGTGAAAACACAAGTGTTTAAATGGTGACTTAGTGTATTGGGGGACCTAGGTGTTTGTAGTGTTGTTTAGAGTTGAGTGATAGCCTTGAAATGGCATTTGGAGAACTAGAGGAAATGAGGTAAAAATCTGTAGCAAATAAGTATTGAAATGCTTTGGAAAAGCAAGAAAAAGAGTTAGTGTTAGAATAGTGGAAGTGAGAGTTGGACTTGGGTTTTAGAATGGTGTATATCTAGGAATGAATTGGTACGGACATTAAGTGATTTGGTAAGCTTGGTAAGAGGTAAAAAACTAGCTAGAAGAAGTTAGAAAGGCAAAAGAGTGAAAAATGCAAAATGAGAGAACTTGAATTGTTGGATTTGAGCAAGAATTGGAGTAGGGATTTAACCAAGGATTTGAGGTGGTTTAAGGAGTGCTTTGAGGTGTTAAAATGTGTAGAAAACTTGTGGAAAGATTAGGGAAAGTTTGAGTGTGGTTTAAGGGTGGATTTGGGGTTGAAAAATGACCTTAATAGCAGTTTTTAGCAGGGTCCGGGACTTAGGATATGTACCAAGTCCCGGACCGCATCAAAAAGGCCCGAGAGTGAATGCAGGAATTGGTCCGGGATTAAGTCCAGGACCAGGGTATTAATTTAGGCCAAGAGTTCACTGAAACATTGGTCCGGGACTTAGGGTCCGGACCAAGTCCTGGACCACCCCCAGAATTCATCAGAGAGTGTTTTTAAGTGTTTTAAACATGGGGGATTGATTGGTATTGGTTTTAGATGATGTTTAGGAGTTGTTTGGTGACCTCCAAAGGTCCTAAGAAGCATAAACAAGTGTTGGAAGTGAATGAGTAAGTTGTGAGTTTAAGTAAATTAAGTTAAATCGAAATAACGGGATAACGGGGTAAGTACGGGAGTAGCACTTATGTGCGTACCGTAACACCGTAATAAAAATTGAACCATTTGACATGTAATTAGTGGTTCGAGAATGAGATTCGAGGAACAAGTGTGAGTCAAGGAACATGAGAACCCCCGGTAAAGATAAACCCCGGTGAAAGGTATGATTTCCTCATGCTTTGTATCCTAACTTGGTTACCCCGATTTGTGTGCTTGTTTGATTGTGTGATCACCTAACAAGATAAATGCACGAATCGGATTGTGTGTACCCTCTTGTGTTTGTAATGTAATGCTTGTGATTGGTTTGTTGACTAAACTGAAGTTTGTATAATTCATGAAATGTGGATTGCGAATGGATTGCTTGTATGTGAATGTGTGTTGTAGTGCGACCCATAGCAGGGTCTTGTTTGAGTAGTGACTCATAGGATGAGTCAAGTGCGAAATAACATAATGTGGGAACTCATTAAAACTATCGAACCAAGAAATGATAATCTAAACCTACAAACTCACTAGAACGTGAGAGAATTGTACGGGAAACTAGTAAACTCCCGATAACGGTTAGAGAACCGAAATGACTTAATCCACAAAACTAATAATGGTGGAAGTATTAAGTAACCTCTATTAGAGGATTAATGAGAGTTCAAACTATGAACCTTGAATGAGGTAAAACATGGTAAGGGATCACCAAACCCCTTGGAAATATAGTCGAACCCTAATGAGAGGAACCGACTTAAAAGAGCAATGTCACGAACATGAGAGTATTCCATAAGCTGGGTAAAACCCTAAATCTTAGAATACTAGACATTGAGAAATTCCCTAAGCCAATAGATTTCATCGAGAGAGATACCTCTAGGCTGATCCTTGTGATTGTGAAATGACTTTGAGAGAGGAGTTTGGGAATTTGAGTAGTCCGGTAGAGAACTGGACATTTGTGAACTTGAGGAACTAAACGCATAGATCCGTTTGTAATGTTGAGCCCGGAGCTGGTTGGGTCAGTATGTCGACCCTAGGCGGAAGACAGATCTGATACAGATGCCTACCTCCTATCCTAAACATGCATGACCGGAGTCAGTCCCGGATTCCTCTTCTCCCAAGTTCCAGTTAGCTGAAGTCTCATTGACTATTTGTTAGTTAAACCTCTCTCGGTATTAATCAACTAATAACAGGGAGTATTTATAACCTTATACAATTGTTTACTAAACATAGTTAATGAACAAGCTCTGAATCAATTCGTGTTAGTGTGCAATGGACACACAATAACAATACAATAAATCGGTTTCATGCTTAATCTTGCTTGGTCGTATCACAATAACATATAGCACACAAACCAAGGTAGACCTCGTTAGCAAACAAGCTACAAGAATCCCATACCGTACACCGGAGACTGGCTAGCTCTTAATACCACATTCGCCTAATCCGCCGTACGCCTCTGACTTATCTAGATCTGTAACCAGAACTAGTATTAGTATCCTGTGTCTTAGAACTAACTTGGTTCTCTTTTCAACTTAAACCTCTTCCTAGGTTAACCCGGGTATAATAATATACCGTTAAACAGGTTCGTTCATTTAGGAGCGTTTTTAAACTCAATCCTAATTCATTAACATACTAACGTCGTTAGCAGTTATTTAGTTGCACAGTTAGCAACTTTAGACTTATACGGACCTTATATTAGGTTTTAGTATTTCTCACTATTCATCCGTATTTCACTATTCATTTATACGGTCTCGAATTCAACTATTCATTTATACGGCCTCGTATTTTACTATTCATTTATATGGCCTCGTATGTTACTATTCACCGTATTTCACTATTCACGCATATGTATTTTACTATTCACGTATACGTCTCGTTTTTTACTATTCATATATATATGTAGTTACTATTCATGTATCCGTATTTACTATTCATGTATACGTATTTACTATTCATGTATACGTATTCTATTCACGTATACAAGTACTATTCATGTACACCAAAAATTTCGTATACGTCTGTATGATACTCCGTATCATACGTATTTATTACTTTTTCCAATATAACTTGTATTTTCATTAAAAATACTTTAAGTATTGATTTCTCCTTTACTTATTAAATTACGGGTATACCCCTCGTATACCTTAATTTATATACGGGTCTCGTTTAACCCCGTCTTAACTCTGTTTCTTTTACAACTTGTTTCTAAATTCTTTATTTAATTTCCTTAACCTTCTAAACACATAAAAATGTTTCTTTTACAACTTGTTTCTAAATTCTTTATTTAAATTCTTACTTAATTATTTATATTACTTACCCATAGTTTTCTCTTAATCTCTTTTTTACTCATAATAAGTTCTAAACTTGTTATTTTTATTTCTAATTTCTTCCAAAGTCTTACTTAATTAATTTCTTTATACTTTTGGTCAATTACCAAAATATACCCAAGTTTGACCAGTCTTTTATGGTCAAACCCCCTAACTTTCCATAATTTACAAAATTACCCCTAAAGTTAATTTAACTTAACTTTTTATTCCTTTATCCTTTTAATATCTAATCTTTTGCTACCAATTTTATTCTAGCTCCTCTAAACATTTTATAAACTGTCATTGACCAATTTTGACCATGTTGTACCAGGGAAATTACCATTTTACCCTTGTGGTCTTTTCTTTTATCCTAACTCATTTATTAACCAATTTAACTCCAACTAATTTCTAATTTTCGTAATTAATTTTCCTACAGATTTTAGAACATCAAAAATCATTTTAAACATCTCTAAATCACCAGATTAAATTATCTAATGTTATAGTATATATATACCACCCTTTATTTACCTTAAATATACCGAAAACCTTATAAATTCCTCATAACACTTATAAACTCTTTATAAATTGTAAACTTAATTCTACAATTATTTTCTCATCATCCAAACTCTCAAAAATTCCATATTGACCTCATATATTTTCGGTAATCACCATTAGGTACTAAAACTTCTTAAATTTTACATATTACTCTTAAATATACTAATCCCTTTAATTTAACTAAGTTAGATATTTTTTTCTAACTCAATTAATACCCTTATTTTTCGGTCACAATATAAACCATAGTTTATGATTTTTTCTTGTATATTATGATAGCTTATATTGAAGCTTATATCATAAGGAGTATAAATCTATTCGTAGATTTAATAAACATTAACTTTAAATAAGCTAAAAACTGAATATTAATCACCAAAATTTTGGCAATAAATAATAAGATGAAAAATATGTTAGATCATATATAGATCAACAATTATAACCTTGAAATAGGTAGTTGTAGGATTTACCTTGTATATTAACCATTAGCTTAATATTTAAGCTTGATTTCCTTAGAAATTTTGACAGCAATTTGCTAGAGAAATTGGCTCCAAAATTATACAAAACGATGAAGAATAGGATGAGTTAGTATCACATGCCAATCGGCTGTAACAAAAACCAAAGAACAAGAAGTTTTCAAGAAGGCAATGTTTTACCTCGAGAATCAAAGGCACTTCTTCGTGGTTTTTCCTGAGAATCTGGGGGCTCATGAACTATGGTTGTAAAGCTATTGAAAATAGGATTCCAATGAGCTATCAAGCTTGTGATTTGGAGTTAGGACGAGAACATTATGATTTCTACAAGGAAATGTGTTCTTTAAGGCTCAAAACTAAGAACATTGAGTTTTTTGGTGTGGTTTCTTCAAAGAGAGGATGAGCTACGAATTTGGGAGATCTCATATGACAGGTAAGAGTATGATTAATGATTCACCAAGGGGACAAGATGATTTGGCACTTCAAAGAAGTCTTGGTTATTGAAATAGTAAGAATTAAAGCACTTTTGTCCTAATGACTCACCTCTTCAAGTTGGCAGCCCTATGGCTTGTTTGATCTGATTTTTTTGTTTTCTTCTTATATTATGTAACATTTTATGAATTAATTTCGTTCATAATGACTTATACCATGTGTTTGGTATGTTACATAGCCAAAAATGCCTTAAAACACATTTTTTGTGCTTCCGGGTTCACATTGATTATGCAATTTGTTTTGGGTAGTTTAAATGTGTTCGTAGTACATTTACAACCTTTAGAAACTTTGTTCATGAAATAGCATGTTTCTAATTCTAATTTAAAGCAAGTCGTTTACTGGTTTCTCCTTAACTTTCGTCAGTTTAGTACCGGTTTTTGTGTGGACTTTTATACTTAATTTGTGTGTATACGCTATGGCTCATGTGACCATTTTATTGTTTTCCCCTTATTACTTATTGGTATTTAGGCTCATTAGCCTTTTCTTTCCATGTATACATGCTTAAAGCACATTTTCCTTTAAAGCACATTTTTGTGCTCTAAGGTGCATTTTCGGTTTAAACGCTAATTCCTCCTTATGTGTATTACTAATCTTAGAGGTATTTCACATTTTAAATCTCTTGGGAACTTATTTGTAGCTCCCTAATTTATTTGTGTTCTTTAAAACACCTTTTGCTCTAATTGTTCCCAAAGCATGTTTTGGTGTAAATTGTTGTTTAACACTTCTTCTAATGTTTCTAAGTCATGTTCTAGCATTAGTATATCCTAATTAGATAGTTCATTAATATATTAAGGTTTGGGGTATTTCAATCTACCCCCCTTAAAAGAACTTTGTCCCCAAAGTTCCTATGTATCTATATCTCTAAGAACATACAGGTAACTTCACACTAAAAGATCATATACATCACTCAATATCTGTATAGGCATTCTGACTCATAAGGTCTGCCATATATATATATATACCACACTTGTCACACAACATGTCTTTTGCATGTTTTAGTAATCACAATACTCTTTGTATATTCTTTGTTGTATACTCCTCAAATAACCGGTCCGGAGACAAAGGTTTTCATGTCCTCGAGTTCATGAGCGAGTAATACCAAAAATACATGTCAATTCCAATTCCACTTTAAGCTACTGCATCTACTCTTAACGTGGTTAATAGTGACCACTTGTAGGGAGTTTTAGGAATCATCCGACCCTGATGTGATCAGCATCAGTGTTGAACTATCCTTTCACCCCAATTTGTGTTCAGTTTTCCTTGATCTGGCCAAGATAAAGTTCTACCTCCCACGTCAACTTCAAACAATCAAATAATTATTCATGTAGCATTTTATATCTTTTAGTCCTTGTAGTCATAATTATAAATCAATACATCTCCAAATTATGGAACTCAGTCCATCAGTCATTCTTAATTCACCTCTCAGCAATTACTTAGAGAATTTAATTCCTACCAGGTTCTATATCGGTCTCATACCGATTCATACCTCATAACATTACCATATTTGGTCTCATATCAATACATATCATAGAGATTTTAATTCCCCTGGAGTTTCTACTCCTCTTTTCTTGAATTCTCGCACCGAAGTTAACGAGGTCATCCTCTAATACATCTGGTGTTCGCATCTAATTGTGCGTAATAACCACAACCACATAAGAATGAATACATGTTTTTATATAACATATGTATCAAACATCATAACTAATTGTATTGTGCTATGTACATTGTAGGTTACGTACTCAATACGTGAAATATAGGCTAAGCGATTGTACGCTCTACCCCCCTTAAAATGGATTACGCCCACGTAATCAACATTATATCATCCTTGAACATAGGTTCAAGATGTTTATGTGTCATGGAGGATTCTAGGTTCCAAGTAGTCCATCTCACATTATGATTGGGTCAGAGGGTCTTCACCATGGTAATGGCTTAGTCTAGCTCTGTATCAAGGATTCATATTGGTGTTCATACCAATCTTACAACTGTGTTCCAGTGTAGTCTCTAAGGCTCCAAAGTATTTGGTAGATAATTCATATATTTTATTCGACTAGAAGATGTGTGACACATCCTTCCTTCTTCTCCTTTGTTAGGTATATCAAACCCTTTTAAGATACGGTCCACTAGCTTCTGCTGCACGACTCTGATAATCTTGGGGCTTAGTTTGCCCTTTCTATCCTCTCTAATATGTTTACAGCTCCTTTGCATCCTTATAACTTAGGTATAAAACTCTCTTTAATGGACACGTGGTATCTTTATGTACACACGGTCATTCATGTTGTTATAGCTTGTCTATCCAGTTCTCTGGAGATCTAATGTTCATGCTCTTATCACGCCTTCCAGCGTCTGAATTGTTCCCTACTAACTGACTCTCAGTCTGAGATTCCTGTGTAACCTGGACTTACTATTTAGTGCTTATTGCTCTTTACAGTTTCCTCGAAAATCTTGAGACATATAAAATGTTCATACTTAGTAATCAGTGCTCCTCGCACTTCATAACTCTTAATTGTTTCCTCCTGGAATGAGTTCTTTGACTCTTTTAATCTCATTAGTTTAACTAAGTTCTTCCTCCTCCATTGTTCACGGTAACTTGCTGTTCTGTTGTGAGTTTGCATCGTTGACTGTCGTACGGAGTCGACTACTTCTCGTGTTTCTTACACTACTCATTTACATATATGGGGTACCTTACTGATACATTGCTACTTACCCGGCTAACTTATAAATAAGTCCATCAGGTCCACAAGCTCCTTTGGAGTGCGGTCGTCCCACATCTCGTTTAAGTATACTCGTAGTGTTCATCACACGCTTAGTTATAGCTAAATTGTGAAGTATTCTGTTGTCGATCTCCTCTTTCATCAATCCATGATAACGCATATGTCGTTCTTCTTGAACTTAATCAAGGAATATCCATCAACTGGGTTCCTAGTTGCATTATACCCTCTGTATTTAGTACGGACTCGATCCCTTAGTAATTTGAGGTCTCTTTCCTTAGAGCCTCTTATCTTATTTCTCATGTCGATCCACTAGGAATGCTCTTCCAGTTCCTCACGGAATGGACTGTGTGCTTCCTGTGAAATCTTTCATCACATGGTCCAGGCTACTGGCGTTACTGCACAGTCTGTCTCCCATTTCATCACCTTACTTACATCGGGTTTTAATTCATAAATCTCATTGCTTTCGTGTCAATACTTGATGGTTTACATATGTAATGGTCGCCTTGTCGCGCACCATAACTTAATCTACCTGATAGGTATTATTCTCATGGCCTCTACTACCGAAGTAGCTTTAGCTGTCTTATATTGCCCATTAATGGCACAATTCTTCAATCGTTTTACTTCAACATCTTGTCTTATATCAATCCCCTTCATGGTGTAAACAGACTAGAAGTTCTCTAATTTCGATGTTTGGCGGTTGCCGTATCGTGTTGTAAAATGGTTATCTCTTAATATCAAGGCGTTCTGCTTCAATCTCAAGTTCGTAAGTAGGCTAATTTCTCTCACATTCTTTCATCCTTTATGATGTTATTTACCATGTAATTTAACCGGTTACTGAAAAAGTCATCCGTTGAATCATAAGCTCTTTTGAGTGTTGGTCACTTGACGTGCCATATTGTGCACTCACAATGTTTATCTCTGACGATTGCTGATTCTTAAATCCTGGGTGTCGGATATGAGGTCTGTCTCTGCAGCCTTCTATATTATTTATGTGTAACTGGAATGTTCTAAGGTAATTTTAAGGTCTACGGTTCCCATTCTCCAATAGAGAGTATTCAATCTCTAAGAAGTGAAAGCCCTTTTTGAGGGGTTTATTCCCACTCAAGGCCTCACAACAAGGAGAGGTATCCCCACCCTAAAAGGAGTGGTTCATTCTTCACCTCCGTTATTGTATCATCTCACTATTCTCATTGGTGCCCTTTCCTGGCAATTCCTCCTCAATTTAGTATAGGTTTTTTTAACCACTCGTATGTACGAGTTGTAGTTCACTTAAAGCCTATATAAGCCTCTTTTTTTATGCTTCCCTGAGCCTCGAGCTCTGATGTAATTAGCATCCTTGGCTCGTGGGCCCTTAATGCTTGATTAATCTTAAGTGATAGCCGGTGTTCGGTTCACTGTTGTATTCTTAGTCATCTGTAGGTTATTCACGTAATTCCCTAGTTCTCTGAACTCTATTAATGTTAGGTCACATCATTGGATGTACTATTGGGTTTCACAATAAGTTGTTGTATCTCGCTTCCTGCTGTGGATGTTCGTTTAGGTAATTCGATGTTTTTCAGTGTCTGTGACAATACTTTCGCTCTCATAGACTTGCGTCTTTCAGCAATAAAGGATTAGTTCTCATTAGGCCTCTGCCTTCAGGTGTCTAAGTCGGATATTTACTCTGGATATCATGTGCTGCCACATCAATACTTTGTTCAACTTTCGTTGACTATGCCACCCGTTAATGACTAATCATACTTGGGTGTTAATGAGTTAGGCAAGCAATACTAACCATCGTTTATGGGTTCTTTTTCTGTTCAACTATACCAACTCTATGGTGTAGTGTTTTTAAGGTTCTCTCTTCCGTGATTGCACGTCTTTAATCCTCGGTAGGTCATTACTTAAATTTGTTTTCTCTGATTTTGTTTCTGGGTTTTCAAAATCTATCAAATGAAGAATGCGGTTAATGGTATTATTCTGGGTCATCCCATTTTATTGAAAGTTATTAGTCCTCTAAACTTCATTGTATGTCGTATACCTTCCTTGTAGGTTATTACTTACATCTGGTCTTCTACATTGTTTAGTCTCTTACGGTTCTTCCATTCAAGGTCGGCTTGGTTTTGGGTTGATGTTCTTACCTGTAGTGTCGGTTGTCTGTTGCTGATGCTCACGTCGTTTAGTCTCCTGACCAAGTCCAGCTCCCTGCTGACTGGTGTATTGATTCAGTTGTCATGGTTAGGCCGTCAGGCCCTTCCATTGTTTCGCTCTTCAGTCTTAAGGATTTATAATCCGGTGTTAATATGTATTATACCTGTGGTTTTTACCATTTGGTCTTCACGGCTTCCTATAAAGCTTCATTGCGGCAGCACTTGCCAAGGCAAGTGCGCCATGCAAGATGGACTATCGGTATTGTGTACGTCGGTAATGGTACATTCTCCTAAACTCCATGTAGGTGGTAGTCCATGGGACTCCTTCGTTGCCCTTTGTGGCTTTGGTTAATTGATTATCTGGGCAGCTTCCTGACTGCTTTTGTTAGTATAGTTACTTATCAGGGTATTCCTCTTTCTGAGGGGACCCTCTTTCTTTTGATTTCGCCTTGGTTCTCACTCTCGTTTCCACACCTTCGTCGTGGTTATCGAGTATTGCACTAGTACCAAAAACGTCTATTTCGGCGGTTGTAGATAAAACCGCCGAAATAGGGGCCCGAGATGTATGCGGTCTGTAAAGAAGGGGTCTATTTCGGCGGTTCCTAACAAAGAACCACCGAAATAGGCCCTATTTAATAATAAAAAAAATAAAAGAGACCTATTTCGGCGGTTCCTTCTACGAAACCGCCGAAATAGGTGTTTCTATTTTTCTTTTTTTTAATTAAAACGACCTATTTCGGCGGTTCTTTGTTAGGAACCGCCGAAATAGGTATTTTTTTTTTTTATTATTTCAGAGGGTCTATTTCGGCGGTTCCTAACAAAGAACCGCCGAAATAGGTCGTTTTAATTAACCCCCCAGCCCGCCTCGACACAATTACAATTTCATTAGCCCCTAATTAACCCCTCTCTCTCTGTTCTCCGCGGCGACTTGCGAACCGACGCCACCGCCACCACACTGCCGTCGCCCGCCCTCCTCCTCCTCCCGCCTTCGGACGTCGCGCCGTCGGTGGTCGTCGCGTCGGTGTCGTCGCCGCCGTCTCCCGCCCAGCAACAGAGGCGCTAGGTGAGTATAAACCCTAACTTTAAGTTTCGGTTTTGTTTAATTAATTGTTAATGTGTTGTTAAAATTGATAGATTGTTGTCACATTGTGATTGTGGATGCTGATATTTATTGTGTGTGTGAAATCTTTGCAAGATTTGGTTGTTAAACTAATAAATTTATGTATGCACACAAGGTGTTTGACGAAATGTCCGAGTGAATTTTTTTGCTGTTTTTGGCCCTTCTTTTAAGTATAGTTAGGTTAGCGTATTTGGGCTAGATTTATTATGCTTATATATGGGGTGGAACAATGTTTGAGCATTATTTGTTTAAGTATAGTTAGGTTAGCTTATTTGTCCACTTAAAATTACTTGTTAATTCACATTTCATAAGTAAATATACATTGTAAATATACATTGGTGAGTGAGATCTCTGCTAGTTATTTTTGCATAAATAAGCAACACATAAATCAGAAAAATTTCATAACTAAATTTGTTTTCAAGAAAAGGATTTTAAATATTGTATTGTTTATTTAATAGTAAAAGTGCGGTGGGGATCTTTAAATTATTTTTTCCTTATGCAATGAAAATGGCATGTATATTTTGTTTATCTAATTGCACAAAATTTGTACTAATCACAAATGTAAGTTTACTTGTTCGAACAAGTAATATAAGTTAAGCAATTAAGAGTTTCTCCTTGTCTTCATAAACAATGTAGTCGAGTTGATGAGTTATCATCTTTGACACTAAGTTCCCCACTCTCTGTAGATTGTATTAGAGTTATACTAAAAAAATTCTTATTGTGCTTGTTTGAATGAGCTAACGATAATGTTTATAATTTACATATTTGATTATGATATTATATTATCGTTAATACAAGAGTGTGATGCATAAGAGGTATATTGAAAATTATGGATAACATGTTAAACATGGATAACATGTTGCGCCCTCAATTCATATTTATTTTGCGTCTGCGTTGCCTCTGTAGAGATTGGTATTGCTACACGCGTCTCGCACGCCCGATTGAGAAGAGGGGCTGAAAACAATTCATTTAGGAACCGGTAAATTTTTTTAATTTAACTCTTCATTCTCTTCATTCTCTTCACTCACTGTAAATTTGCAACCTAACTGCATATAAGGAACAAACACAACTACTGAGTTTCTCTTGTGTCTATACGTATTTGTGTCTCTACAGATAAATACTTAAGAAGCTTCTTTACCATTTGATGGTAGATTGAAAGCGGAGCGGAGAACAATTCATTTTCGAACCGGTAATATAATCTAACTTATCATTTTTCTCTTTTGTACTTTGTATTTGATTTCACAAATTATTGGAATTTCGTTTGATGAATAAATTTGGTATATATTAGTTTGGTTTATGATAGAAATTTGTGTTGTTGAATAATTGGTGAATGCTTAATAATAGGCATGGTTGTGTCTTTTTTTACTTTGTATTTGATTTCCACAAATTATTAAAATTTGGTTTGATGGATAAAGTTGGTATTAGTTTGATTTGTGATGGAAATTTGTGTTGATGAATGGTTGGTGAATGCTTAATAATAAGCATGGGATAGGTAAAATTATGCAAAAGTCATGCCGATTTTTTTTAAATCTCTTCGTAATTAATATTGTTTGATGTATGTGTATATGTCTAACAATATCTAATTTTTTTTATCAGGTCTCACTACATTCAAGTCCGTGAATCACCTCTCTTGTTTCCCGCCTTCTTCCATTACTGTTGCACTTTCCTCCTCTGTGCACAAGTAAGTAACTAAACCTTATTTTTTGTTTAATAAATGCAATTATGTATTTAAATATAAGTGCTAGTACATAATTTAGCTTCATTCCCTATTTGTTGATGCATTTCTTTTGTAATTTATTTTTTGTTGCTTGCAGAGACATATCAGAAGTGGTATTGCTGCATCTCTCGCACAGAAGCCTACCTCTCAGGCACCAGTCTCCCCTGTCCATAAATCCTTAAAAAACAAGTACGTATTTTAACTCTCGATTCTTTGTTAATCTCTAAACCGGTTTGAACTTATACAGTGGAGAATTGAAATGTTGATTTGATGATCTGAATTTGCAATTGGTTTTCAGTTAGCTAGTAAAGAATTGATTTATTTTAATTGTTGGTTGCTGCCATTGTTGGAATGTTTGTGGTTGTGATGACTTTGGTGAGTGCTGAATAATAAGCACGGGATGTGTACAATTATGCAAAGGTCATGCCGAATTTTTTGTAGAAAAAGTATTCGTAATATTGTTTTAAACACCGGTTTCTGTTTTAGAAGTGCAACAATTTCTTAAATTTAAAATGCTAGTTTATTTTGTGTTTGCAACCTTAGAGTTAGGCTAGACTAATTGACAATCATCCCAGTCATGCTCCATTAGAAATAAACATGTGCAACTTAATACAGCCATATTCTACAAAGGCTCTAACTCACACCTGTGATCTGTTGCACATGTAGTATGGAGCGTGACTGGATGTATGGTGATAGAGGCGAACATTTTGACAAAATGCTGAAAGAGTTTTGCAAAGCTGCAGTGCAACACAAGGACAGGACAAAGGCGGAGAAAATTCCATGTCCTTGTGTTGATTGTGGTGTGGTTAGACATTATTCAAGCATCAACCTCGTACAACTCCATGTGAAGACCCGTGGTTTCATGCCACATTATAAAAATGGATTTTTCATGGAGAACTGTTGAAGATAATGCTTCATCTTCCTACAGTCACGATCGGTGTAACTCAAGAACCGAGCAGACATTCGATACTACTAACGAGTCAGAACTCCCAAGCGCTTCCGGAGTCAATGTTGACAGTGAGTCGACTTATCATGATGAACAAATTGACGAGATGCTTATAACGTTGAGGATAACTTTGTCGACCGGCCGGATGAGTATCAAAGGTTGTTGGACGCATCCAAAACGGCGTTGTATCCTACTTGCACTAAGTACACGAAATTGACAGCTATATTGAATTTGTTCAACCTGAAGGGAAGATATGGATTGAGTGACAAAGGTTTCACGGCATTCCTCGAGCTGATTCATGATATGCTACCGGATGAGAACGGTCTCCCTACCACCACGTATGAGGCAAAGAAATGGGTGTGTCCAATGGGAGTAGAGTACAAAAAAATTCACGCGTGTCCAAACAACTGTGTGTTGTACAGGGGTGAATACGAACATCTGGACAATTGCCCGAAATGTTCGTTGTCCCGGTATAAGCATAAAGATGGTGAGTACTCCTCCGTTCAGAAAAAAAGCCCTCCAGCAAAACTTGTTTGGTATTTGCCGATTATACCCAGATTCAAACGGTTGTTTGCGAATCCGAAAGATGCAAAGAACTTACGATGGCATGCGGAGGGGGTAGAAAGAGTGATGAGAAACTAAGACATCCAGCAGATGGGCCTCAGTGGAGAAACATCAATAGACGGTACAAAGAACATTTCGGACATGAAGATAGGAATCTGAGGCTTGGGTTATGTACTGATGGAATGAACCCGTACGGCACATTGAGTAGTCAACACAGTACATGGCCTGTTCTGCTAGTGATCTACAATTTGCCCTCATGGTTGTGTATGAAACGAAAGTACATCATGTTATCTCTCCTGATATCTGGTCCCAAGCAGCCAGGTAATAGCATTGATGTGTACCTTGCCCCTCTGATCGACGATCTGAAGCTATTGTGGAATGAGGGGACCGTGGTATATGATGCTTATGCAAGAGAGAATTTCACGCTCAAGGCTTTGTTGTTCTGTACCGTCAATGACTTCCCTGCGTATGGGAACTTGTCCGGTTACACGGTTAAAGGAACATTTGCATGTCCCATATGCGAGGAAGACACTTGTTCGGACCGTTTAAAACATTGTGGGAAGAATGTTTATATGTGTCATCGACGTCTTCTCCCCGAAGATCACCCTTATCGAGTAACGAAGAGAAAGTTGTTCAATGGTCAAGCCGAAACTCGTGTGGCCCGTCTACCTCTGAGCTCTGAGGAAGTGTACGAAAAGGTTAAGGACATTGCAAATGTATTTGGAAACACATCAAAACCGGCGAAAAACATTTGGAAAAAGTGTTCTATCTTTTGGGAACTACCTTATTGGCGTCATCTTTCTGTGAGACACTGCTTAGACATCATGCACATTGTGAAGAACGTTGGTGAGGCAGTGAGTGGGACTTTACTCAATATACCCGGCAAAACAAAAGACGGATTGAAAATCAGAAAGGACATGCAAACCATGGGTATACGAAAGGAGTTACACCCACAAGAGAATGGGAAACGAATCTACCTACCTCCTGCATGCTACACGCTCTCAAAGGCTGAAAAGATTAGTTTCTGCAAATGTCTGCACTCGGTAAAAGTACCGTCTGGGTACTCTTCAAACTGGAAGAACATTGTATCGATGAAGGATTTAAAACTTTTAGGCATGAAATCTCACGATTATCATGTACTGATGTTACATCTTCTTCCGGTCGCAATTCGAGGGATATTGCCATCTGATGTCAGAAATGCTTTAACTCGGTTATGTTTCTTTTTCAACGCTGTTTGCTCCAAGGCAATTGACGTAACCTCTCTAGATGATCTACAACGTGAAATTGTTATCACATTATGTCAACTTGAGATGTATTTCCCACCATCTTTCTTTGATATAATGGTGCATCTAATTGTGCACATCGTTCGAGAGATACAGTTCTGTGGTCCGGTATACTTACGGTACATGTACCCTTTTGAACGGTACATGGGTATTCTGAAAAGTAGAATGAAGAATAGGTATCGACCAGAGGGGAGCATTGTTGAAGCAACAGTGACTGAGGAAGTCACGGATTTGTGACCGATTATTTGAGTGAGGCAGAGTCTATTGGTATCCCAAAACCACGACACTATGGCAGGTTTAAGGGTAAAGGTGTTATTGGTAGAAAGATCGTGCAAGTTTCGCGTCTACTTATTCATCAAGCACATTTGTTTGTCTTACAACATCTTGAGGTTGTTGAACCTTATTTGGAAACCCATATGGTTGAGTTAAGGCATCAAAATCCTTTGAAAACCACATTTGGCTGACAAAGAACAAAACCGAGTTTTTATCCAATGGTTCAAAGATCATGTGTTGACATTAGCATCATCAGATCCAGAAGCTGTAAGCGAAGAGATCAGATGTTTGGCAATCGGACCTGAAACTAATATTACATCATTTGAGGGGTATGATATTAGTGGGTATACATACTACACTGCACGCCAAGATGCCAAATCGATAAACCAGAATAGTGGGGTAAAAATTGAAGCTGCTGCCACTGAGTACCACAGCGGTAACCGATCTCAACCAGTTAGTATAATTGGTATTATGGTGTCATCGAGGACATCTGGGAACTAGACTATGACATTGATTCCTTTCTGTTGTTCCGGTGCAAGTGGGTGGACAACCGACGGGGTACCAAAATGATGGAGGGCTTACCATGGTTGATCTTTCACGGTTACACGGTTATAATGATGATCAATTTGTTCTGGGAAAGGATTGCGAACAAGTGTGGTATGTTGAGGATCCGAAAGACTGCAGATGGTCTGTTGTTCTTCCAGGAAGAAGGCCGGTTGTAATCGAAAATGAAAATGAGGATAACGATGAAAATGGGACTGTAGAGGAAACATCCTTGTTTCCTACTGGATTACCGGATTCGATTGATGATACCGAAAACGATTTGCTCTACGCACGATCAGACCATGATGAGGGTGTTTGGGTAGAAAATATGAAATGATTTATGTTTTTGTACGTGTCAGGTAATGTTGTTAGTAGAATGTAGACTGTAATGTCATCTTAACTGTTATTGTTATGCATCATAGTATTTATGTTATGAGTTTATCTGATGAAAATGCTTTATTATTTTTTTGCAGTGGATGATCACCCTATGGATGACCCCATTGGACGGCTTCTCGACTGGAGAACCTGAGCCACAGCAGAATAGACCAAGTAAGCGGGTCACAAGAGGAGGAAAGAAGAAGAAGGACCAGTTAGCAGTACACGAGACTGAGGCTGGCCCTTCACAGCAGACCGAAGAGGAGTCAGTTGTCCCACCAGAGGCGAAGAAGCAAAAGAAGAGAGGTGCAACACGTGGGCTGAAGGCTAACAAGGGCCCTCCTACAAAACCGGTGGACTTCAATCAGTTCAACCAACCCCATGGAAATTGGAAGAATGACTTCACCGCTTACGGTAGCCATTTGTGAAGTCAATCAACTAAACCACAACTGGAAGCAGTGCCTCAATCATTAAAGGAGACTATTTTCAGCTCTTCAGTAAATCTCTAACTTGTTACTATGATATTGTGAAATAATAGAACATTTATGTTTACTTTACTAACTGAATGATCATGTACGTAGTCTCGTTCTCCGTGGATCCCGCACTTAAAAAGGATGTGCTATCAGCGATGTCGAAACAGTTCCGGGACCACAAGAATAAGTTGGCTGACAAGTTCATCTACAAGATGCCTGCTCCAGAAGATCCAGATGATCCAGATCATGGTGGAGACGGTGAGAGACCACCATGGTAGGTTTACGAGGGCATAACAGAAGAGCAATGGGTACAATTTGTTGAGAGGCATCACACACCGGAGTTCCAGGTGCACTTTATTGTCATACATACATAAATTATCTAATTTCTTATGTTTTTTTGTGTTCAATTTCACTAAACATGATCCCATTAATTTATGCAGGCTCTCCGTGCGCAACAACAAGCAAATGCTAAGAAGAATCTGTACCCTCACCACTTAGGTGGAAAAAGTATTGCTCAAAGGGTACCAGAATGGGAGCAAAAGGGATATCTGCCCACGGATGGCTCATTGGATGCCAGTGGTAGAAGAATGAAAGTGTGGGAGTAAAGCCACATTCCGAAGAACTCTACTCCCGAAAATCCTCAATACGATGAAGCCACGAGAGCAGTTATTGCTCAAATGGTAAGTGATATCATTTCATTTTTAGTCAAACTGTTCATTTCATTTGTATATGAGTTTATGTTAAACTAATAACTGTATTTGTGTGTTGTATTAGGGTGAATTAAGCTCTCAGCTCACCCAGGGCACATGAACCTCACAGAGGAATGATGATCCTCTTACACGCGCTCTTGGTAAGAAGGATCATCCAGGTCGTGCCATTGGGTTTGGTGGGCACGTTGGTATCTGCCAGGCATTTGGCGTACCCGGGTCCAGAAGTGCACAGGGAAAGACGATTAGCTATGAGGAGCACCTGAGAGCGTTGGCTGAGATGGAGCAGAGGATTACTCAGAGCGTCGACGAGAGGATCATTCACGCTATGTAAAGGCTTCAGCCATAGCAGCATGACAGCCAAGAGGTTTCTCGACCACCAGTTGAGTCACCCATTCAGCAGCAGAGTGCACCGGTAGTGAGAAGTAGTGTCCACTCGGCTGATCCGTTTCCCTATGCATCTCTAAAGGTTAGACTAACATTTTAATTGAGTACATGATGATTAAGATTTTTCACTTGATCACTAATATCATCATAGAGGAATTCTCAATTTTTATCTAAACAAGTTCCACATAACACTCAGGCACCCACTGAGTGCCATCTGTTTTTACAAATTGGAGTAGAAGAGGTCATGGTGGCATGGGGAAAACTTTTCCCGTCTCTTCCAAGTGATATTGTGCATGGTGAACCACTCCGGCATTACCATGTACGAGTGCTTCTGGACGAATTTGTTGCAGAGCATGCTGACGTCGGTTTACCGGTGCCGATCAAACAAAGACCTACCTTGCGTTCCGCACAAACTTTGACAGTGCAGTGGCCTGTACGATTGGTCAGACTCCCTGGATAGGTATTTACTCTTAACCGTTGCTATAAAACTATTGGTGTACCACCTTGCATCCATATACTTAATTAGACTAATATTATAGGATATGAGCCGACCGAAGACTGATAAGGGCAAAGGAAAAAGAATTGCTGCACCTGTGCAATCAAAGGCATCCACAAATTTCGTGCTTAGACCTGCTTTGGTGGAGAAAAGAATATTGGCCGGCTTGTCGACTAATATGCAGATTCTGCATTCATCGTTGTTGCTGCTACCACCTGATTGTGGTTCCCTCACTATGGAAGATCCCGAGCGGATATTTCACTATATAGTTCAAGGAGAAGATATACATCGATTTGGGATGTATATGTCCGACATCGAGGAGTGCTTCGGGAGGGATTGGTTGAATGTGTCGATTCTCAAGTCAGCCGCCATGTGAGTGACTTCTACCTTTTATATTTTTAATTCATTGATTGGTGATGAATTAGATGTTTGAATAAAAAGTTAATGACTAATGATATTGCCTCATAGGTGGGTGCATAATAAGGCGATCAATGTCTATGAAGATCACAGATTCGGATTCCTGTGTCCTGCTATGTGCAGTGAAGTCCAGATGACAAGTGATATGGAAGGCCTTATGCAATATATGACGAATGCCCTCTTTGAATGTTCTAACAAGTCATTTATTATGCTGCCATATCATTCAGGGTATGATATTTGACTATTTCTCTTAGTATTATCTAAAACATATAGTTTGTGTTAGTTGCTTAATGATTTCAACACATTGTGTAATTTGTGGACAGTCGACATTGGTCATTGCTTGTGTTGATGATGTTGAAGCACCCACGAATCTTGCAATTTGACTCACTTGGTACGAATGCCAAGAGACCGAAGATCTCCACCGCAATACTGGGGTAATTAGTTTGTTATCGTAAACAACAATTATTATTACTTAACATTAACTATTTCATAACTTGCTACTGATGCTTAAAACTATATATATTGCTGATGTATATAGTTCCATGAGAGCTGCATTATCTCTCCAGAATAAAACAATGAAGAGTAACATCCCTTGGAACACTGTCAAGGTACTCTATTAATTGATAAATTTGTTTTATAATGTTTAAACTTGTTTATAACTGTCTATATGTGCGTTTGTATAATGTCCGGTGCAGCCTGGGGGTTCAGAATGTGGATACTATGTCATGAGATTCATGAGTGACATAGTAGGAGCGTCGAACCTTTTACCAGAGCACTCGTTAGACAAGGTAACATTCTTTGAAAGTTTCAGTTATGCTCTTTACATGTTGTTAGACTTGTACGTTTTAGATTAATGTTCATTTTTTTTCAAGGCTTACGAAGAAGTGTTCAAAGGTGGTCAGTATGATGATGCTCAAATTGTTGAGATGCTTGAGGAATGGTCGGAGTTCATCTGCACAAGTTTAATGAATTGATGATTATGAAGATGTTTTGTGAACTTTTTGGAGTATGTAATTGTAACTCTGTACACTTGTGGATGGTGTAATGGTAGATTTGAATTGTAATGTTGTTTTTTATTTGTAATGAAAGTGTGTAATTAAGTGTAATTGCATTGGTTTTGTTAACTCTCAAATTGTGGTGCGTCGTTGGTATTAATTGGGACCTTTTATAACTTTTTAAATGTGTGCTGGAGCTCCCTGTATGGATGAAGCTTTATTACAGGTCTCATTGAACCAAATGCGGTGAATATATATATATATATATAAGCTGGGATGGAAAAAAAAATACCCCTATCTCGGCGGTTCTTAGAGCACAACTGCCGAGATAGACCCATGTGATTGACCGATGCTGAGTTTGACCATGAGTCTATCTCGGCGGTTGTTCTCTAAGAACCGCCGAGATAGACTCATGGTCAAACTCAGCATCGGTCAATCCCATGGGTCTATCTCGGCGGTTGTTCTCTAAGAACCGCCGAGATAGGTACACCTATTTCGGCGGTGCTCATTTCGGCGGTTCACAACCGCCAAAATAGGCCCATTGGAACCGCCGAAATAGGCCTTTTTTCTACTAGTGTTGACTCTCCTTAGGCACTACGTCGTAGTCCAATCTTGGAGTATGACTTGCATATGCATTCGTAGTCATCTGGGCTATTGCAGTTAGGTCTTTGCAACCCCTTTTTTTGTAGGTTCAGAGTTACACGCTTCATGGTTGACTTTTAGGTAGTCCCTATGCTCTTGCGCGGTATTATCCCACTGTTATTGCTCCCTTAGATTATTGTCTGGTGTTTCTGTCACTTCTGTTGTCCTCCCATTGCACTTGTAGTACTTTCCTTCTTACTGGTATGGCGGGGTTATATCGACTGCGTAGCATGTCGACCCAAGTTGCCGGTGATTATTATTCTCTCATTGGTAGGATTCCATGGGTAGCGCCTAATTCCATAACGAGGTGCTTCTCGTATTGCATAATGCTAAGTAATTGCCAGACCGGGTTTCCCCGAGTAAGAGAAAGCTTGTCTTCTCTCTGGCGTTCATTTCAGGTATCTTAGAACCAGGGGCGCGGAGGGCGGGTCAGGTATTATAGATATCCAATACACATCGGGGAATCCTAACTAACGCACCTCTCGCACTAACACTCAACCCTTATCCCAAAGTCCAAAGTTCCTACTCGGTAATTCCTAAGCTCGGTAATTTCCAGTCATCAGAGCGTAGTTACGCTCTGATACCACTTTTTGTAACACCCCATCTTCAAATACAATGATCGTCGCCCTAAGTCCATCTTGTACATTAACAACGCAACGGAAAAGTTCTACTAAGTTGGTGTTACCGCCGTTAGTCACCCACGTGACTAACTAGGCCTATTCTCTTTACAAGTCACGGTCTGACTAACCGGATATTTACTCGAACATCTAAAACATTACAATCCATAAATCACAACTTATACCGAGTATCTCATATCCTAATACATCATACTAACATCTCATCAATTTACTAAATGAGTGTACATGCACAACTCGTGTAACAAATGTAAAAGCAACCCGAGGTACTCTACCCGCTCCTACTCTCAGGTTGAGTCTTCGTCCGGTACCTACCTGTAAAGTTTAAATCACAGGCCCCAAGGGGCTCAGCACATGGCTGGTACAGAAAACGTGCAGCCAACAAGCTAGCAGGGTTACACACGACTACTTTGTCGTATACATGCAATTGTTTATTCATACAAATAATAATAAGAAGTACAATAACAAACAACACATCTATGTGAAACATTCATAGCTCAAATAAATCGAACGTCGTAATGGACGCCCATTAATGATGTAAGTTAGATTGCTAACTCCTGAGGCCTGAGAATTGTTTAGTTCTCGTGTTTAACCATACCTTAAGTGTCAACCGTTCTCTTATTAGAACTGGTTGTTCTCTAACTGAATTGTTTATTTTTGTCGGGTCATGGTAACCCTAGCCAATGAGTTATTAGCTCCATTGGGTTAATAAACATTATTCTTAAGTTATGAGGGGTGTAGGCTTGACCCTCCTACGTCTCCTAAATTTGCCTCCCAGCTCGAACTGTTCACTCGAGCTGGTCGGGTCAGTTTGTCGACCCTAGGCGGAAGACAGATCTGATACAGATGCCTACCTCCTATCCTAAACATGCATGACCGGAGTCAGTCCCGGATTCCTCTTCTCCCAAGTTCCAGTTAGCTGAAGTCTCATTGACTATTTGTTAGTTAAACCTCTCTCGGTATTAACCAACTAATAACAGGGAGTATTTATAACCTTATACAATTGTTTACTAAACATAGTTAATGAACAAGCTCTGAATCAATTCGTGTTAGTGTGCAATGGACACACAATAACAATACAATAAATCGGTTTCATGCTTAATCTTGCTTGGTCGTATCACAATAACATATAGCACACAAACCGAGGTAGACCTCGTTAGCAAACAAGCTACAAGAATCCCATACCGTACACCGGAGACTGGCTAGCTCTTAATACCACATTCGCCTAATCCGCCGTACGCCTCTGACTTATCTAGATCTGTAACCAGAACTAGTATTAGTATCCTGTGTCTTAGAACTAACTTGGTTCTCTTTTCAACTTAAACCTCTTCCTAGGTTAACCCGGGTATAATAATATACCGTTAAACAGGTTCGTTCATTTAGGAGCGTTTTTAAACTCAATCCTAATTCATTAACATACTAACGTCGTTAGCAGTTATTTAGTTGCACAGTTAGCAACTTTAGACTTATACGGACCTTATATTAGGTTTTAGTATTTCTCACTATTCATCCGTATTTCACTATTCATTTATACGGTCTCGAATTCAACTATTCATTTATACGGCCTCGTATTTTACTATTCATTTATATGGCTTCGTATGTTACTATTCACCGTATTTCACTATTCACGCATACGTATTTTACTATTCATGTATACGTCTCGTTTTTTACTATTCATATATATGTAGTTACTAGTCATGTATACGTATTTACTATTCATGTATACGTATTTACTATTCATATATACGTATTTACTATTCATGTATACGTATTCTATTCACGTATACGAGTACTATTCATGTACACCAAAAAATTTTGTATACGTTCGTATGATACTCCGTATCATACGTATTTATTACTTTTTCCAATATAACTTGTATTTTCATTAAAAATACTTTAAATATTAATTTCTCCTTTACTTATTAAATTACGGGTATACCCCTCGTATACCTTAATTTATATACGGGTCTCGTTTAACCCCGTCTTAACTCTGTTTCTTTTACAACTTGTTTCTAAATTCTTTATTTAATTTCCTTAACCTTCTAAACACATAAAAATGTGTTATTTATATTACTTACCCATAGTTTTCTCTTAATCTCTTTTTTACTCATAATAAGTTCTAAACTTGTTATTTTTATTTCTAATTTCTTCCAAAGTCTTACTTAATTAATTTCTTTATACTTTTGGTCAATTACCAAAATATACCCAAGTTTGACCAGTCTTTTATGGTCAAACCCCCTAACTTTCCATAATTTACAAAATTACCCCTAAAGTTAATTTAACTTAACTTTTTATTCATTTATCCTTTTAATATCTAATCTTTTGCTACCAATTTTATTCTAGCTCCTCTAAACATTTTATAAACTGTTATTGACCAATTTTGACCATGTTGTACCAGGGAAATTACCATTTTACCCTTGTGGTCTTTTCTTTTATCCTAACTCATTTATTAACCAATTTAACTCCAACTAATTTCTAATTTTCGTAATTAATTTTCCTATAGATTTTTGAACATCAAAAATCATTTTAAACATCTCTAAATCACCAGATTTAATTATCTAATGTTATAGTATATATATATACCACCCTTTATTTACCTTAAATATACCGAAAACCTTATAAATTCCTCATAACACTTATAAACTCTTTATAAATTGTAAACTTAATTCTACAATTATTTTCTCATCATCCAAACTCTCAAAAATTCCATATTGACCACATATATTTTCGGTAATCACCATTAGGTACTAAAACTTCTAAAATTTTACATACTACTCTTAAATATACTAATCCCTTTAATTTAACTAAGTTAGATATTTTTTGCTAACTCAATTAATACCCTTAATTTTCGGCCACAATATAAACCATAGTGTATGAATTTTTCTTGTATATTATGATAGCTTATATTGAAGCTTATATCATAAGGAGTATAAATCTATTCTTAGATTTAATAAACATTAACTTTAAATAAGCTAAACACTGAATATTAATCACCAAAATTTCGGCAATAAATAATAAGATGAACAATATGTTAGATCATATATAGATCAACAATTAGAACCTTGAAATAGGTAGTTGTAGGATTTACCTTGTATATTAACCATTAGCTTAATATTTAAGCTTGATTTCCTTAAAATTTTGACAGCACTTTGCTAGAGAAATTGGCTCCAAAATTACAAAAAGATGAAGAATAAGATGGGTTAGTATCACATGCCAATCGGCTGTAACAAAAACCGAAGAACAAGAAGTTTTCAAGAAGGCAATGTTTTACCTCAAGAATCAAAGGCACTTCTTCGTGGTTTTTCTTGAGAATCTGGGGGCTCATGAGCTATGGTTGTAAAGCTCTTGAAAAGAGGATTCCATCGAGCTATCAATCTTGTGATTTGGAGTTAGGACGAAAACGTTATGATTTCTACAAGGAAAGGTGTTCTTTAAGGCTCAAAACTAAGAACATTGAGTTTTTGGGTGTTGTTTCTTCAAAGAGAGGATGAGCTACGAATTTGGGAGCTCTCATATGACAGGTAAGAGTCTGATTAATGATTCACCAAGGGGACAAGATGATTTGGCACTTCAAAGAAGTCTTGGTTGTTGAAATAGTAAGAATTAAAGCACTTTTGTCCTAATGACTCACCTCTTCAAGTCGGCAGCCCTATGGCTTGTTTGCTCTGATTTTTTTTGTTTTCTTCTTATATTATGTAACATTTTACGAATTAATTTCGTTCATAATGACTTATACCATGTGTTTGGTATGTTACATAGCCAAAAATGCCTTAAAACACATTTTTTGTGCTTCCGGGTTCACATTGATTATGCAATTTGTTTTGGCTAGTTTAAATGTGTTCTTAGTACATTTACAACCCTTAGAAACTTTGTTCATGAAATAGCATGTTGCTAATTCTTATTTAAACCAAGTAGTTTAGTGGTTTCTCCTTGACTTTCGTCAGTTTAGTACCGGTTTTTGTGTGGACTTGTATACTTAATTTGTGTGTATACGCTATGGCTCATGTGACCATTTTATTGTTGTCCCCTTATTCCTTATTGGTATTTAGGCTCATTAGCCTTTTCTTTCCAGGTATACATGCTTAAAGCACAATTTTGTGCTCTAAGGTGCGTTTTCGGTTTAAACGCTAATTCCGCTTAATGTGTATTACTAATCTTAGAGGTATTTCACATTTGAAATCTCTTGGGAACTTATTTGTAGCTCCCTAATTTATTTGTGTTCTTTAAAACACCTTTTGCTCTAATTGTTCACAAAGCATGTTTTGGTGTAAATTGTTGTTTAACACTTCTTCTAATGTTTCTAAGGCATGTTCTAGCCTTAGTATATCCTAATTAGATAGTTCATTAATATATTAAGGTTTGGGGTATTTCATATTATACTCCCCAAATTTCTAATTTAAATCCATCATTTTATGTGATTGTTTATTAGGTATACTTATACCACATTAATCCCTTTATAATATATTCTCCTATACTTTATATAATGTCATATTATATCATTTTATACTTTATAATATATCAGCCCATAGTTTTGAAAATTCCAAACCAACCCATGACACTTTCGGTAATTTTAATTTCTTCCCCATTCATTTTTGATTATTTACAAAATCAACCCAAACATTATTCTTGTTACATTCCTACCCTTATTTTAATTTATAATCTAAGATTCCAAACATTATAATATTCACATATATATATATATATATGTATTCGAACAACACCCAATTTTTTTCCAAATTTATCCTATTTGCCCACAACTTTCTTTTTATTACATATTGCCCCTCTTTATTTTATAAACTTACAATTTAATATTTGAACTTTATACTATACATATTAATTATTTAAATCACAAATTCAACCCCAGATTTTTCCAAAATCTCGTATAGACCCTTAACTTCATTAAATCCCATTTTTCAACCCAAACTTTTGGTAATTACAATATATCCCCATAAATTTTATAAATGTTGCATTTTAATACTTAAAATATATATATTATAATCCTTAATTTATTAAATCATTAAAACTAACCCAAAATTCTTTTAATATTCAAACAGACCCCAAGGGTCCCAATATTCATGTCCTAGCCTCTACATTTCTCGGTAATTACAGGTAACCCCCATGTCTTTTTATAATTGTTATTTTGACTTAATATTTATTTAAACCACTAAAATACTTATTTTTATTATTTTAATTTGGTCAAACCCCACATGTGGTCAAGGTTGACCACCTAAAATACTCCTTTGACCCATATTTATATAATTTCTGAATTGGCTCCAAATATTTCTCTAGTTTTATATCTAGCACTTTAATTTCATAAAATTAGTATTTTATGTTTCTAAAATTCTAAAACAGCCCCCTTAAGGTTTTAACTACTGTTTTGGCCCTCTATATTTTATTTAATGACATTTTAACCCCATTAACAAGTCTTTTGTTCGTTTAAATACTTATAAGGTTTATAATCCATTTAAATCATATTATAACCTTATATATAATTTATGTACACCTAAATTCACCAATATTCACCTAAATTGTTCCTAGGTGATTTTGTTCACTATAATTACATTTTTGCACTAGAAATTTATATAATTCATTTAATCCCCCTAAAAGTCAATAATTAATATTTAAAAATTTAAATAACCATAATAAAAATGGCCTAACCACATGGCCTTAAACATAACATAATCTTAACCATAAAATGACATTAAAATGTCCATAAATTGTATATTATACCTGGCTTGTAACAGAATTTTCATTTAACTCATAAAAATCATTTTTCTTTTATTTTTAACTTATAATCTTGACGTTAATAGGTCCTTAGTACCTAGATTCACTAACCAAACACTTAAGCATCATTTACTACACATTTGTATGGTTTTAAAAGCATACATATATATATACATACTTTCGGCCCTATGTCATGTTACAAGGTAATGAACTTTAAAGTATTAAAAGTATTCTAAGTGTTCTTACCTTGTTTTTAATCACCAAGAAGTGTCCACAACACTTGTTTTCTCAGCACTATATATATACCTTAGGTTAGGTTATTGTTTATGACATTTTGCTTAAACCATGAATAAGCTCTTAGAACTTTAGTTAAGGAAGTTACCTCTTTAACTTAAATTTTTCCCTTTGGAATAATGCTTCAACAACTCAGCAATTCAAGGGTAAAATTTAGCACCCATTCGGCCACATATAAACAAAGTATAAGTCTTTAGTTAGTGAGTTCTCTAAGTAGCTAGTTTAAGGAGTTTAAGCATGGATTTTTGAACACCAAAGAGAGTGCTCTTACCTTGAGATTTGAAGAGGTTTTAGGCCATATTTTGGCCACCTAATAGAGCACAAGATGAACTTTAGTTTATGGCTGAAAGTAAGGAAAATAGAGGCTTAAAAGGCCATTTAAGCTTTCGTTTTTACCGTAAGTTGAAGGTCTTGGAGGAATGTTCTTGGAGCAGCTCTTGGCTCAAGAAAAGGAGCTGGAAATAGCCTCCATGTTTGTACAGAAATAGGTAGAAGAAGGTGTAAGAACAACTTGTGTGAATATGTTAGAGTTTAGCTGAAGATTGCCAAAGCGTAGCTGCCAACAAGAGTCGGTCTAAGAATTGATGCAACATAAAGAGAACAAGTCAGAATCAGTATGACTTTAGCGCACAATAACTCCCACTGCAGAACAAGTCATCCAGAGCCCGCCCACAGGCAAAGAGTTACGGTAGAGGTAGTTTGGTTGTCAACCAACTCGAATGGTCAACCAGTTTGCATTCATCTCATCTTATAAATGATGCTCAACTTAAGGGGGAACTTTATCTCATCTTGACTGAGTCGGTTCCCTTTGCCATCATCAGTAAAAAGGGGGAAATTGTTGGAACCCAAGGTTTTACTGATAATGGCAACAGAGTAAGTCTGGTGACAGAAGAAGTATCACTGATAATAGCATCAGAGAAAGTCTCGACGACGAAGGAGTCTGACTGCGGAAGGAGTCATTCTGCGGCATAATATTCTTTTGGAAAGTTCCGGAAGCTATAAGGCAAACCTCTACTGGTAAAACATGGAGAAATTCAAGGAAATATATGTCGCACACGTCCATATATGATCAGGCCCATAAATCAAGGCGGTCAAGGTTAAAGAGCACCAGAACGAGTCCCTCTACAAAGCAGTTGAGATATTTCCCACCCAATGCGTAGTGCGAAGACGTGGGACGTCGAGGAAACATCAGTTTACACATTATGGAAGTGGAAACTTCACGTATTATCAGTATTTAAGCACCTAGAAGTCATTTACAATCGTTGGAGCTTTCACTTCCACATTTAGAGAGAGAGTCATATTGAGAGAGATAATATTTTTGAGAGATCTTAGTGAGACTTTGTCATATTAGATTAGGTATTTATTACCTGTAGAACACACAAAACACTCTCTTTATTCCCTATTACACATTGATCTACGTCTAGAGTAGAGTGAGTGTTGGATGAGACAGAGTACCTCTGTCGAATCCCGAGATTGGAAGCTAGGTTGTAATTTACATTCAATTTCAATATAAGCAGAATCCTATCTTGTCAATTTTACACAAAAAGCTTCCGCATTATCTCCTTGGCAAATACTTGTCTCCAAGCAGAGTTAGGTTGCTAACACCTCAGACCTACTCGGTCAGCACCCCGATCCTTTCAAGTGGTATCAGAGCTACATGTCCTGAGTGCTTTTGAGATAGCGAAAGATACGCATGACACTTTGCATGTGGGATTCCTTTGGATTTACCTGAAATCTTGCACAAAGGCATACAACATAGAGGATGTCAGGTTGACTTGCTGTTAGGTATAACAAAGAACCTATCATGCCTCGATATAGTGTTGCATCAACAGTGATTCCTTTTTCATCTAGATGTGGCTTTTCAGTTGCGGACATCGGAGTAGGAGTCGCCTTGGAGTCTTGCATCATTTATTTGACGAGTAGCTCTTGGATGTATTTTTGTTAATGAATTTGGGTACCGTTGTTTAGTTGATTGATTTGAAGACCTAAGAAGAATTTCAATTATCCTAGGGCACTCATTTCAAACTCCTTACTCATTAAATTAGAAAAGAAGGTACTTAATTCTGGTATGGTGGATCCATAAATTATATCATCCACCACTAGTGGAACGCGAGGCTTTAATGACGGTGGTTTAATCACGGTTTAAACAGACACCGTGATTAATAGGAAGGCCGGAATTTATTAGCGACGATGATTGATTAACCCGTAATCAATAATCGATCGGAGGTTGGTGCGCCTTTTTTAGGAGGGACTTTAGATGACGGTTTTTAGTAAAACCGTAATCTAAAGTCCCGTGTTGACGCGCGCTTTACGGTCAACGGACTTTAGATTACGGTTTTACTAAAAACCGTCATCTAAAGTCCCTCCTAAAAAAGGCGCGCCAACCTCGTCAACGACGTCGTTTTGACCTGACGAAAAAAATTTCCCGTATTATTTGATTTATTCGACTCCGCGCGTAATCTAAATTACAGTTAACGACGTCGTTTTAGCAGTGTATTTTAGATTAATAAAAACTTTATATTAATGTGTTACCTATGTTTGAAACCCAACATATGGCAAATAATTATCGCGCTATTTTTTTAATTTCGTTACACTTTAGATTACATTTAACGACGTCGTTTTACCAGTGTATTTTAGATTAATAAAAACTTTATATTAATGTGTTACCTATGTTTGAAACCCAACATATGCCAAATAATTATCGTGCTTTTTTTTTTAATTTCGTTACACTTTAGATTACGGTTTTTGTGAGAACCGTCATGTAAAGTGTGACTTTAGTTTACGGTTTACATGTAAACCGTAATCTAAAGTCCATTTAAACATTTGCCTACACTCTGCACACTCTACTCACAGTAACTCTTCTTCTCTTTCGCGCTATCTTCCTCACTGAAATTGCCTCCTCTCTCCCGTCACCTTGCTAACGGCCATCGCCGCCGTCGCTCCCACCACCTTTGTCACTCCCATCGCGCCGTCACCACCCATCTACCACTGGTCTCACCGTCGACGTCTCTATCGCGTATTGGGTATGCGATCGCGATTGATTGTCGTTTTTTTCTAACTTTGTTCATATACATGCATTTCGATTGCAAGTTCTAACCTCGTTTGTATCGAATCCTGAGAGTGTAATGGCAAATGTTCTAACCTTGTTCATATATTTGTGCCCAGATTCACAGTTAATTGCGACCTAGTTCGTGGGCTGATTTCTACACTACTTGCCCACTTCGGTGCTTAGTTACGGTAACTTTGCAAACCAATCTGTAAACTGCTGTATTTATTTGTTCTTAGCATTTAGTATTACAATTAATACATAATAGTGTAGTTTTAAAAATGCTACTACTTAAAACTGCCACAGGAAAGAAAGTAAGTTCAAGTATATTACCGATTCCTGAAAAATGAATGGTACAGAACTGTAGCATATCTCAGTTTCATGAATGGAACAGAACTGTAACAAGTTGTTTGAGTTTTGGTCTGGATTTAAAAGCTTAATGGAATATTTAAGTAACTGGGTAAGGAGTTAGGAGAAGTATAATCAGTTGAAAGGAAAAAAACAGACAGGGAAGAAAGCAAGAACACAACTCAGTTTCTGTTTTGATTTCAGTTTGGATTTCAGCTTCAGTTTCGTATCAGATCAGGTTCTGACTAATTCTGCATCTGTAACAAAGTTGCCTTGGGTTTAGTTGAGTTAGAAACTTTATAACACACCAAATTGACAGGATCGACAGTTTAGAAAGGTTTGAGAATTCAAACACGTGAACAAACAGAGAGGAGTCATACACCAGTCTCTGTCTGTCTGTTTCTTTTCTTTCAGTTTCTATTTCTGTTTGAGTTCTGTGTGAATCTGTTCAGTAGAGGCAACAGAAAGATGTTGTCGTTTTTCTGTTTCTGTAAACTAAATACATCAGTGAAGATAAGTTTATGTATGTTACCAGTTCTAGATGGTGCGTGCGAATTTGACTTTGATAAAACTGATTTGGAGACGTTAGAAATATAGGGGAGATGCTGTCGATTTTTTTCCGCGGTTTAGCTAGCATTTAACCTTGATTTTTTGATGAATTCTAATGTTGTCGTTTTTCATTTATGCATCAGGACTACGACTTTATTTAGGCTTCCGACCTCAACCGTCTTAGCATCGGCTAATCGTCTACCAGAGGTAAGATTTATATATATACATATAATATTTGACAAACTACCAAACATAGTTATCCGCCCAAGATATACCTAATAGAGGTATATCTTCGGCAGTCCCTGTCGGGACTGTCCACGATTGTTAAATCACACACCTAGGGTGTGAATGTGCTTTTAATATGTACTTTATTGATTATTTCAGCAGTATCTCTTTATTGTTCTTCGAATGCATATATTATTGATTAATATCATAATATCGTGCATTTGAAGAACTGTAGGGAGATGCTGCCGAAATTTTCAATAAATTACATATTAAAAACACGTTCACCGGTGGGATTTAATACTCATGGATGGATTTAGGTTGATAAGATACAAAAGTGTAAAGACTCTGCACGGGTGACGGTATGAAATGGCTGCCTTCATATAAATAGCTAGAAGGAGATGGAACGTTCGTGGATTTACAGCGGAAATTTGGACGACAAGTTTTTAGAAGGAGTTGATAAGTTATGCACGGTGTTGGCGAACAATCTGAAACCTACAGACAAGGGATACATATTTTGTCCGTGTATCGACTGCCAAAACAATCTGAGATATCGCGGCGTTGAAACAATTAAGGAACATCTGATCCGCCGCGGTTTTACAAAAGATTTCCAAGACATAATCCGATGGCATGGTCAGAGTGCGTTCGATGTTATTAAGCCTGACGAAGGGGATAATGGTCAGGCAAACACAGAAACAGAACTTGGAGATGATACAGTTGCTGGTGATCCAGAAGACGTTACAGCGAACGTTGTGCCAGATTTCTGGGATGATGACATTGAGACTATGCTTGAAGATGTGGAACGACATTACTCTAACACGCCAGACAAGCATGAAAATTTGTTGGATTCATCCAAAACACCGTTGTACCCCGGGTGTGACCCTACAAAGTTAAGCAAGTTGAGTGTCGTCCTCAAGCTATTCAACTTGAAAGCGAAACATGGCTGGAGCGACGTAAGTTTCACTGACCTCCTGGAACTATTGAAATACGTTCTTCCGGTGGACAACGTTTTACCAACGACTACGTACTCAGCCAAAAAAATGATGTGCCCAATGGGTATGGGGTACCAGAAAATTCATGCTTGTCCAAATGGTTGCATGCTGTTTTGGAAATCGGATGAATTTGCTGAAAGCTGTTCAGCATGTGGAGCGTCACGGTATAAGAAACAACAAACTCACATCAGCGGTAGTAAGAAAGGTTCACCAGCTAAGGTATTGTGGTACCTGCCCATCATTCCAAGGTTCAGACGTTTGTTCTCCATTGAGAAAGACGCAGAGAATCTTCGGTGGCATTCAGTTCACAGGAAAAAGGATGGCAGATTGAGACATCCCGCTGATGCACCACAGTGGAGAAACATAGACGTAAAATTTCCTGAGTTTGGTAACGAACCGAGAAACCTAAGGCTAGGCTTGTGCACGGATGGGATGAACCCTTACGGTACTTTGAGTAGCATACACAGTACCTGGCCTGTGCTTTTGGTTATTTACAATCTACCACGTGGTTATGCATGAAACCAAGACACATCTTGTTGTCTTTGTTAATATTTGGTCCAAAGCAACCGGGCAACAAAATTGACGTATTCCTACAACCTTTGATAGAGGATCTACAACTCTTGTGGAATGAAGGGGCTACGGTTTACGACTCATTCAGTAAAGAGGACTTCAATTTGCGTGCTATGTTGTACTGCACAATCAATGATTTCCCCGCCTATGGTAATCTTTCAGGCTATTCAATCAAGGGGGCGTTGGCGTGTCCGATTTGTGGTGAAAACACTTGTAGCATTCGCTTGAAACATAGTGGGAAAACCGTGTATATGGGCCACCGAAAAATGCTTCCAAAAGGACATAAGTATCGAAAGATGGCGAAAGAGTTCGATGGGAAAACTGATCACAGCATGGCGCGCCAGCCTTTGACAGGTACAGAGATTTACAAAAAGTTGGATAATATTGTGAACAACTTCGGGCCGCCAACCAAAAGTGGTGAAAAAAGTGTCTGGAAAAAGAAATCAATATTTTGGGAACTACAGTACTGGCAGCATCTGGAGGTTAGACATTGTATCGATGGGATGCATGTCGAGAAGAACGTGGGTGAAAGTTTCACTAGCACCCTTTTGAACATAAAAGGAAAGACAAAGGATCATTTGAAAGGAAGAAAAGATTTAATTGAGTTGGGCATACGCACAGAGCTTGGCCCGCAAGAACGTGGAAAACGCACATTCTTGCCTCCTGCCTGTCACACTCTGTCTAAAGAAGAGAAACATAGTCTATGCAGTACCCTTTACAACATCAAGGTGCCATCAGGTTACTCCTCAAACATAAGAAACCTAGTGTCCATGACAGATTTCAAATTAGTAGGAATGAAATCTCACGATTATCATGTCCTACTTCAAGAATTTTTGCCAATTGCACTACGTGGGATCTTGCCGGATGCTGTCAGACACACAATCACAAACGTCAGTGTCTTCCTCAAATCCATTTCGTCTAAGGTTCTTGATGTGGACACTCTGTCTAAATTACAAAAGGATCTTATTGTGACAATGTGCCAGCTGGAGATGTATTTTCCTCCATCGTTCTTCGACATAATGATACATCTCCTCGTGCATCTTGTAAGAGAGATTCTGATGTGTGGTCCTTTGTACCTTCGCTACATGTATCCGTTCGAAAGGTACATGGGTGTCCTGAAGAAGAAAATGAAGAACCGTCGTCACCCAGAGGGTAGTATTATAGAGGGCACTATCACAGAGGAAGTTGTAGACTTCTGCACCAATTACCTAGAAGGTGTCGATACCATTGGACTTCCACGTTCTAGACACGAGGGCAGATTGAAGGGTGTTGGCACGGTTGGAAGGAAACTGAAAAGAATTGACATAGACACTCTTAACAAAGCTCATTTAGTTGTGCTAAGTCATCTTGAAGATGTTGAACCATACTTTGATGAACACTTGTGTGTTTTAAGAGCACAATATCCAAACATGAGTGACGTCAGACTACAAAATGAGCAGAATAGGACATTTGTCCGATGGTTCAAAGAGAGAGTGTTGTCCGATCAGTCCACGAATGTGCCTGAACTGATTAAAGTAGTTGCATTTGGACCAAATCTGGATGTAATTTCTTATGAGGGGTACGATGTCAACGGATTCACCTTTTTCACAGAACGTCAGGATCAGAAGTCAACGAATCAAAACAGTGGTGTAGAGCTTGAAGCTTATCAAAGCTTATATGACGTCGTGTCGTGGTCATAGTCCTGTCTCAGTACAACAATCATATTTCGGTGTTATACAAGACATCTGGGTATTGGACTACAACAGCTACGAAATGTGTGTTTTCCGCTGTAACTGGGTTAACAACATTCATGGCTACCGTGAGGAGGAGCATGGTATGAAACTGGTTGATCTGTCTAGAGCTACTCCCACGGTTGAGCCATTCGTTGTTGGGACGAAGGTTAAGCAGATATTTTATGTAACTGATCCCTGTAATCCTAGATGGTCTGTTGTGCTTAAAGGGAGAAGAGGAATAGTTGGTGTGGATGGTGTGGTTGATGAGGATGAGTATGATGCAGAAGATGAACCTCCAACTGTTCCTATTTCATTGGAAGAGGCTGAGGTCACAGGTCATCGTGAGTATATACGATCAGACCATAACGAGGGAATGTGGGTTGAGAGATAATGGTGTATGTAAGTTATTACTATAAAAATTTATATGAAATTACCACTCTTTTATTTATTGCTTGTTTATGACCATTATGAAATGCTTAATTTAATTCAAATTGTATTTCAATCCTTGCAGGCATGGCTGATCAGGACATGGCTGATGCAGAGTTCGATTTATTTTGTCGTGAGGATGAGGAAAATGAGCAGCGAATGGTACCGGTCCCATCTACATCTGCCGCTGCTGCTGTTGCCCCATCCACATCTGCCGCTGCTACTGTTGGCCCTTCCATGAGTGCACCTTCTACGAGTGCTACTCAGAGACCCAGAGGTAGAGGTCCGACCCGTGGGTTGAAACTGCAGAAAGAGGATCAGATTAGTCTTCTGTGGGACCAGTATGGGAGGTATGGTGGGGGCAGCAGGTCAGAGTTCGGTAGTATGCTAGGGACTCTGGCCAGATCACATTGCTGCATCAACCACACATGGAAACAAGTCCCGCAAGAAGTAAAGGAGACCATCTGGAAGAAGGTGCAAGAACGGTACAAGATCCCAGAAGAAGTGAAGAAGACCGTTCTTTCTTTGGTGTCCGGCAAAGCTAAATCATTCCGCCACTATTTGGTTGAGCATTGGATCAACAGGGTGCCCCCACGTGAGCCTCCGCCGTATGTTGTGTACAACGGCATGATCACTGAAGAGGAGTGGAAGGAGTTCGTTGAGCGGCACGCCACCCCCGAGTTCAGGGTATGTTTGTGTGTACTCTTTTCTTAATTAATGCTCATAATGCTTTATCCCTGATTTTCTAATTAATTTCCTGTTGTACTTTCTTAACAGCAAGTACAAGAACAAGCACGGCAAAACCGTGAAGCTAATCTCTACCCCCACACCATGGGACGAAGGGGATATGTGGGCAGCCTCGAGGGATGGAAAGAAGCTGGTTTGCTGACACGGAGGAACGAGGATGGAAGTGAATGCCCGATCGAGGATGTCTCTGAGGCGAGGAGGGTGCAGATGTACATACTGGGACGCCAGAAAACGACCAGCGAAGGTCAGAGGATATTTCCTAATGCTGCGATGGAACAACTGGCTAACCAAATTGTAAGTATTTGAAAGTAGCTGTTAAATAATTTACTTATATACTCAAGTGTTTGTTGATCTTAAATTTAGTGTTAACTTCTTTGAAAATTGGACAGTACGAAGCGGCACAGAGAGGAGAAGTAGACTTACACGCTCCTCCTTCTCAAGACGACGCGCTCAATCAAATGCTTGGGAAGAAGGATCACCCGGGGCGTGTTAGAGGATTTGGGGGAGAAGTACGTCAGAAGAACGTATTCCCGCCATCTGCTAGGAAGGGTCAGATGAGTGCTGCTGAAGTCGAGGCGATGGTAGAGCGTAAGTTCGCTGCTGAGCGCCAAGCTAATGACGAGAAACAGGCTGCTGAGCGCCGGGCTATCGAGGAGAGGCTGCAGGAAGCGTTGAATGCGATTGCACATGCGACTACTCAGCAGCAGCAGCTAGATCCTCCTCGACTATCTTCCTCGTCTAGTTGTGCTCCGGCCGCTGACCCGTACCCGTTTGCCAACATCCAGGTTAACTTTGTTTAACTATTTTTCTCCTAAAATAAAGTTATTTAAATAGTATTAGATTGGACTCACTTATTTATTTCACGTATTATCTCTGTTTATTAAAGGAGCAAAAAAATGTCGTCTCCAAATACCATTAGACGGGCACCCTGTAGATGCGGCCTACGGGACGGTGTTGCCATCAGGTCCACTCACGCTCATCAGTTTCGTACGTCTACCCCCATTCTACGCGCGTGTGACCTTGGACCTGATAGTTGATGGATTTGAGCATGCATACCTTCCGATGGCGTTTGACAACAAATGCACGCTGATCGAAGCGAAGGGAGACATATTGCCCTGGCCAGCATGTTATATTGTTGTCACCGATGAGGTAAGACTGTTTGACAACCATTTAGTATCTAATAAAATGCATTATTTAGCATTAAGTATCTAATCTAATCTATTATAGATCCCTGAGCTTCCTCGCCGCGTAACCCGGCCCAGACTAGAAGAGACCAGCGCGCCGGCGAATCCTGAGATCCCTGAGCTTCCTCGCCGCGTATCCCGGCCCAGAGAAGAAGAGATCTGCGCGCCGGCGAATCCTGTCAGAAGTACAAGGGTATGTTCTAGATAATTGTTTAATGTTACTATAATAATCAATTAGTAATTATCTTTACATTGATGCTTTACTGTTTGTGTGTGAAGGGTAAGAATCCAGTGAGTCGGGGTGCGAAAGGTAAGAATCCAGCGCCCGTCCGGGGTCGCACCAGGACTTCTGAGGCGCCTAAAAATAAGCTCACACTGCCACAAAAACTTGTTAATGTTTTGGGGCCCAAGCAGATGAATCTCTACGACAAGATCATGTTGAAGTCATCTCAAACTAACAACTTCATGATGACGCTTCCAAAGTCGATGTTTCACTACGAAGAAGATATGATGACGGCAATCAACTTTGAGGACATCAGAGAGATGATGTGTGGAGATTATCTGAACATTAACATTATTCAAGCTTATCTAAAGTAAGTGTTCTTTCCTCATACTGTAAAAACATATAGAATAAGTATCTATGAAGTTGCATTGGCTAACTTTTTATAGTACATGTGATATAATAGATGTCTGCTTGAGAGATGTGCTGAGAAGGACATGACCTCCATTACTGCGGTGTGCCCGGAGCGTTTATCGTACGACTCAGTCACTAGGGACCCGGGGAGGTTTTGTGAATACATGATTCATTGCTTCAATGTTGTTGATCAACAGAATAAATTATTCATTCTAATGCCGTATCACCAAACGTGAGTTCTAATATAAAATTACATACTAATTAGCTAACTTTTTTACCTTCATTTCTCATTTCATTTTGTATTTGACATTGTAGCCACCACTGGGCTTTGTTTATATTCTGCGCTGCCACCGCTACTCTGCTCGTTCTAGATCCACTAGGGCAGTGGACAGAATTCAACACTGAAGACTTAATCAAAGAGTAAGTTTTTATTACTATTTAATTGTTTGTAAGTTTTTTGAACCAAAATTAATGTACTTGTTCATTTTGCTAAACGCTTTTGTTAATATATGTAACAGTTGTTACAAAAAAACCCCTCAGGGAGAGTTTGGTGATTTGACCGTCAATTACATCAAGGTTTGGTAATTCATGTATTTCATTCGTGCTGCTATTATCTTTGTACAATTGTTTTACATTTGTGAATTTTGGTGATTTAGTGCCCTACCCAAAAGGATTCTAAGAGTTGCGGGTACTACGTGATGCGGTATATGTACGAGTTCTGCGGGTACTTCCCAAGTTTTAAGAATGATATTGACAAGGTAATACGAACGCTGTCTTGTATTTAATTCTTTCGGCAGATTTTTTGTGTCTTTATCTTAATCTCATTATGTGTTCCATTCCTTTTCTTGTTGCAGATTAAAGAGCATTATGCCAGATTCAAGACTTATGCTCCTGCCGACTTGTTGCATGTCAGAGAGAGCATGGCAGCCATGTTTATGAGAATGGAGTGGTAGACTAGCTAGCTCTGATGCTGTAACATATATTTTTTGTTAGTTGCTGCTCTGATTCTGTTAGTTGCTGCTGCAACAGATTATATTGTGTAACAAATTATATTTTTTGTTAGTTGCTCTGATTCTGTTTGTAATGAATTATGCTAGCTGCTGCTGTAACAGATTCTAGCTGTTGTATTGAATGTTTCTGTTGCAATTGTGCGCAGAAATGAATTTGCAATTGTTATCTCTGTTGCAATTGTGTAACAGATTGAATATGTTACAGATTTTCGATCTGGTGCTTTATTAGATGTTATCTCTGTTGCAATTGTGTAACAGATTGAATATGTTACAGATTTTCGATCTGGTGCTTTATTAGATGTTATCTCTGTTGCAATTGTGCGCAGAGAATGAATTTGTGTTGTTGGTATTTGATTCAGGGGTTCAATTGTGCAGTTTCTGCCCTCTGTTGCTTATCTGTTACAATTCTGTCTCTGTTGCAATTGTGTAGATTTGTAAAAAAAAATAAAAAAAAAAATTACACTTTAGATTACGGTTCTAACAATAACCGTAATCTAAAGTCCTTTGCGCGCGCGCCAAAAGACTTTAGATGACGGTTATTGCCAAAACCGTCATCTAAAGTGTCGACTTTACATTACGGTTATTTGTAAAACCGTGATCTAAAGTCCTTTGGTTCGCGCGCGCCAAAGGACTTTAGATCACGGTTTTACAAATAACCGTAATGTAAAGTCAATGACACGCGGGCCAGAAAAGGGACTTTAATTACGGTTTTAAACCGTAATTAAAGAAACTCCATCTTTATTGACGCCCGCGTAGATTACGGTCCAGAACCGTAATTATACACGGTTTTGGACCGTAATTAATGGGTCGCGTTCCACCAGTGCACGTAGATCTAAACAATGAGTATGTATTCACCTTTGGTGAGAGTAAAAAGAGTTTTGTCAACCTTACCTCGCATGAATCCATGAGACAACAAGTAAGATGAGAGACGTTCATACCATGCCCGTGGAGCCTGATTAGTCCATATAATGCTTTGTCTAACTTGTAGACATAGTCGGGGTGGATTGGATCTTCAAATCCCGGTGGAGGTTTGAGGTATTAGTCTCAGACCAACTCTGCTTAGAGACAAATATTTACCAAGGAGATAACGCAGAAGCTTTTTGTGTAAAATTGTTAAGATAGGATATGGGTCCTGACCGAGTAGGTCTGAGGTGTTAGTCTCAGACTAACTCTGCTTGGAGACAAGTATTTTCCAAGGAGATAACGCGGAAGATTTTATGTAAAATTGTCAAGATAGGATTCTGCTTATATTGAAATTCAATGTGAATTACAAACTAGCTTCCTATCTTGGGATTCAACAGAGGTATTCTGTCTCATCCAACACTCGCTCTACTCTAGACGTGGATGAGTGTAGAATGAGGAATAAAGGGAGTGTTTTGTGTGCTCTATAGGTAATTGATACCTAAGGAAAAATGACATAGTCTCACTAAGATCTCTTGAAAATGCTTTCTCTCTCAATATGACTCTCTCTCTCTCTCTCTCAAAATGTGGAAGTGAAAGCTCCAACGATTATAAATGACTTCTAGGTGCTTAAATACAGATAATACCCGAAGTTTCCACTTCCATAACTTGTAAACTGACCTTTCCATGACGTCCCACGTCTTTCCACTACGCATTGGGCGAGAAATATCTCAATTGTTCTGTAGAGGGACACATTCTGGCGTTCTTTAACCTTGATCATCTTGATTTTCAGGCCTGAACATATATGAAGCTGTTTGCCAGTTATTTCCTTGAATTTCTCCCCGTTTTGACAGTAGATGAAATACCCCTAACCTTAAAAACTTAATTAAATGATCTATTAATGATCTAAGATGGTTAATAAACATCTAAATACTATTGGGGAACAATCTAAAAGATCTCAACATGGCAAAAGATGCTTTAAGATCGGTAAAGCCAAAAATGTGCTTTAAGACACCATACAGATTGTATGACCTCAAATAGGATCCCAAGTGGATTCCTAAGTATTATAATGAAGTAATGAACATTATAAAACCATTCTCAAAGGAAACCAAGATCTAAAACATGTTCTAACACAAAACGTGCTTTAAAATTCCTTAAAGCACGTTTTTGAGAAAATTGACTTTCTGAGTGGGTTTTGAGTGGTGTTAAGCATTGGATTAGACCTTGATATACTAATGTACTATAATGTACCACATTGGAAGGTCTAAATCCAAAATTTCAAAAAAAAATCGAAAATATGGCATTCATTTGTGAATAGTAACCCAAATAGTGCATTTTTAAGCAAAATTGACTAAGTATGGTCAATGGTCAATTAATGACCACCCTAACCCTTTGGCTGTCGGCAGGCATGGAGGAAGGAAGACAGCATATTCTACTTTAGTGCTAAATATCTTCCTAATTTGGTGAATCACCATTTTACTATTCCTTTTTCTACTTTTCATTCATTAAATCACATTTCTTTTCTTTCTCATGCCTCTTGTCCCATTCCAGCCGAGCCATCTGCTCTTCCAAACCCTCTCAAGCTGTGTTCTTGAGTATGGAAGGAAAATCAATCTCTTAAGCACCTAAGGTAATGGTTTAAGGCATATTTTAGCTCTTTTTCTTCATCTTTTCATTACCTACACTTGGAGCTCATGATCTATCACTTTCCAAGGCTCATTCTCAGTGTTTTAAACATTGAACAATCATCAATTTCGGCTGAAGCAAGTCTAGGGACCAAGGTTTCCAAAATTTGCATTATAAGGTAAAAACATACCTTAAGCATCTCCTTTCTCCATCCGGTTTTCTTCTTCTTATTTTTATGAGTTTATTCACTCATAATCTTCATATTTACATGTTTATTCAGTTGGTTAACCATTTGGAGGAAGGGTGGCCGAAAATCAAAGGAAATACCATTCTTTAAGGGATTTTTCCAAGGTAAAACCTATTGCCATAGCAGCTTGTTGTTGTCTAGCTATTTCCTATGTTTATATGGTGAATTTAACACCATGTGGTGTGTTTAATACAGGCCGAAATCCTTTGGAAACTTCCTTCCATTTTTAAGGTGATTTTTGCCTTAAATCTTACATTAATTGTTCTTTATGGTTAAGCTCATGCTTGGAGTATAACCATATCTTATTTTGGTGTATTAAACATGTCTAAATGATGTGGAGATTTTTCCTCCAAGCTGCCGAGTTGTTACTAAGGATAAAACAAGGTATAAACACCTTAAACTTATGATTTTATGATTTCTTAGCTATATATATATATATATATATATATATATATATATTATGTGCCAAGAGTGGAGTTAATTATATGGGTTATTTTAACCTAAATATGGAAAAAAAATGACTAAGATAAATTAAGCTAGTCATTTAAGTGATTTAATTAACATAATGGTCAAATTATGACATTATGTGGAAAAATAAATAAACTACAGCAAGGCCGAGATTTAATTGTATAATTTGAGCTATTTATGTGTAATTTTATGTTATAAAGCAAAGTTGTAATAAGGCCATGTCATTAGGCCATTGTAATTTAAGTTTAAAGCTTATTTAGTTTAATTTATGCTTATATAATTAAGTTTGGGGTCAAATGGTAATTACTAGTAAAATATAAAGCCGTGGGCTTAATTTAGAGGAATTTAGGGTTTTTAAATGAATTTAATAAAAATTATAACATTTTATAAAGTTTTGGGTCAAAATTGTAAAAATAGAAAACTATAGGGTATAATTGGTAATTACAGAAAGTTTGGTTCCAATTTGGTATTAGAAGTCAAAGTTGACTATATAGGAGGCTTTGACCAAGTTTGGAGAATTTAAGAAATTAAAATACTACCTTATAATAAGATAGTTATTAAATTGTAAAAGATTTATAAGAGATGGGGTTATATTGTGATTTCCAAAAGCTTAGGGTACTAAATAGAATTTAGAACAGACCTTAGGTTGTTAGGAATTTTTAGAAGTTTATTTGGTTAAATTTGGAGTTTATATGTATTATATAAGTATAATATATGATATTTTATAACATTGTTACAAATGGGTAACATATGTGTATAAACCGAGAATTATAGAAAGTATAAGGTTAGAAATGATATTTATAACCTTTTGGTATAGCTTGGTAATTTTTGGAGTTATATATAAGGTTTTATAAAGATATATGTATAATATATAGTTTTAATGACATTAGAAAACTATGTATTATAAATTGGGATTAATTTGTAATTTATGGAAGTTTAGTGGGGAATAATAAAAACCGAGAGTTTAATGGGTGGTTGGTAATTTGTAACAATTTATAACTATAGGTTATAACTGTTTTAATGACATAAATGTCATAATATATGTTATATAACTATAATATAACACTATATAAAATATGTGGTGGATTTTGTAAATATTTAAGAAAACTAGGTGCTGTTCGGAAATATGGGCATTTTTAAATAAAAATTTATAATATGGTTTCTAATGTTATAAAGGGTGTAACATTTATAATATAAGAGATATTCATTAAAAGAGAATGAATATATTATAAAGATTTACCATATAATAAAGAGTCCCATAATATATATATATATATAAATATATGTTATGGAGTGGAAAATATAATATGGTTTAATAACCATGTATTATCATAATTAAAATGATATAAGATAAAGAGAAAAGAATTACAAACATTGGATATGGAAATTCTAATGTTAAGAGTATACATGAAATAATAAGGATTTATATATAATCCAAAGTATTTTTACATAAGAATTATACTCCTTTGAACTTGGAAAAACAAACCTTAGGAAAATAAATACAAAGGTGAAGTGTATAATGTATGATAAGATTTATACATGCAATATAGAAACAAACTATATAATATACAAGTGTATATTAAATTACATGCGATAACTAAATTTAAACTTTAAGTATATTAATATACAAAGATGAGACTACGCATGTAATATAACGTTTTTCCAATCCCGAGTTAAAGCTGAAAACCCGACAAACGTTTACAGTTAATGTCGGGGGATTAACCGGGAGGTATTAGTGACGGTACGGGGCACCGTAGAGTTATGTTTTTATACGGGATTCTAAGCAGTAGCGTTATGTATTATTAGACTGTTAGAGACGACAGGGGGAGCATCGGATCTAGCTGATTCATACTCCACGGTTATACATTCAGGGTGAACGGTATGTTGTTACGTGTCTCTGATTGTCTCTGAGGGCTTCCTCAGTTCAGACTTCTGTGTGATCTGTGATAAGATTGTTTGTCTGGATGTGTGAATAAATATGCATGAACTGTATATTTATAGCTACTTATTATTTACTGTTGCTGCGTTAATAGTATCGGTTCGTATATATGAACCTATATATATATAAACGAACTAGCGGCTATGGTGCTATCTTATATGCAATATAAGGATCGTCAGAAAAACGTTGTAGCACTAGGATAATAAGACATACATGTTATCCGAGACTTTATTACGGAGCACTGGCCTTTCTAAACGTCGCTCTCGTATCTAACACTGGATCCCCAGTTTACAGACTCCGGATTGGACTAACGACCTTAGTCTACTGTGTTAGAAAAATTGGTAATGCGATGCGATGGTATAATTAATTAACATAACAAAGCCAAGAGGATGTGGCTCTTGGTGCGCGCTGTGATCACAAAAACGATACTAGGATGTCCGTGTACGGGTCCGCAAGTATCAAGAAATTTCCCGTGAGCTAGGATGGCTCGTTGGTCGGAGACTCTACCGCTGGAGTGGCTACTGCCGTGGGTGACCCGCCATAGTATATGGGTAATTTAGAGACACGTCGTTTCTAACGAGACGTTGTCACTAGGTATAACTGAACACTTATTACAGTTGAGACTTGTACATTGGCGAACAATATTGGTTTCTATACCAAGGACGGAAGTTAATACTTGTTTATTATTCTCGTTGTTTCACCTTGTTGTTCATTGGTTATACTGTGTGGTTTATACTATGTGTATTGATGGTTGTGTTATTGTATGTTATTACTGTTAACTGTTTTACAGTTTAAATATTAAAACAATATTGCATGTAACGAACCTCATGCTCTCGACCAATTAATTGAGGGGTTTGAGGAGGCATGACGGGGCATGTGATAACATACTCAGCAGGGGCTGATTCCATACAACAAACCATTTTTATTTCAGGAGACTAGCTGGAGGGTCGACGCGGGGCGCGACAGTTGTGGTTTTACTGTTGGTTAAGAGTTGGTACGGTTTGAGACTACTATTGTTTTGGACTCGGGTTTTGTAAACCGAGGTGTATGTTGGATAGACGCTCACGTGTACGGTTTGTAATAAACTGTTGTTGTTGGATATGTTTTAGATTGTTTAAACACTACTATCTATCTCTTTTGGTCACTGCGGGAATACGTTTCGTATGTTGATTATCATGTAACTAGTTATCACCCGTATGGGCGAGTGATAACAGTGACACCATTAGAACGACAGTCTGTTATTTACCGCTGTGATTTATTTACTAAGTACGATGTTTATATTATGATTAGGAGCCGGATTAGTAGGGGTGTTACAGTAGAGGTTTGCCTTTCAGTATCTAGAACTTTCTAAGAGAATATTATCTCACTGGATGACTCCTTGTGCTGTCAGACTCCTTTGTCGCCCAGACTTACTCTGATGCTATACATCTTCTATCACCAGACTTACGTTGTTGCCATAATGAGCAAAACCTTGGGTTATAACAATCCTTGATAGGATCGGGATGCTGACCGAGTAGGTCTGAGGTGTTAGTCTCAGACCAACCCTACTTGGAGACAAGTATTTGTCGAGAAGATAATGCGGAAGCTTTTTGTGTAAAATTGTCAAGATAGGATTCTGCTTATATTTAAATTCAATGTGAATTACAACCTAGCTTCCAATCTTGGGATTCGATAGAGGTACTCTGTCTCATCCAACACTCGCTCTACTCTAGATGTAGATCAATGCGTAATAAGGAATAAAGGGAGTGTTTTGTGTGCTCTCTAGGTTATAAATAGCTAAGCTAAAGTGACAAATTCTCACTAAGATCTCTCGAAAATATTATCTCTCTCAATATGACTCTCTCTCTCTCGAAATGTGGAAGTGAAAGCTCCAAGTATTTCAAATGACTTCTACATGCTTAAATACTGATAAAACACAAAGAAACTGCTCCCATGATGTGTACAATGGTGTTTCCACAACGTCCCATGTCTTCTCACTACGCAATGGGCGGGAAATATCTCAACTGCTCTTTAGAGGGACTCGTTCTGGCGCTCTTTAAGCTTGACCGCCTTGATTTTTGGGCCCGATCATAAGTGAACGTGTATGACAGTTATTTCCTTATATTTCTCGAGATTTTAACAATAAAGGTTCACCTCATAGCTTCTAGAATGTTCCAGGAGAATATTATGTCACAGAACGACACCTTGTGCAGTCAGACTCCTTCGTCGCCCAGACTTGCTCTGATGCTATTATCAGTGAGACTTATTTTGTCCCCATACTTGTTATGTTGCCATTATCAGCAAAATCTTTGGTTCCAACACAAATTCATTTTTGAAATAATATATGGAAGGGAAGAAAAATGTGTTTTAAGGCATATTTTCTTACCTTAAGGCTTTTAAGGAGTTCCCCCAGCCCTTTGGGTTGGTTTCATCCAGGAATGGAGTCTTCAAAGTGGAGCTTTTATACCTTAGATGAAGAGGGAAGGCTCATTTTCGGATATATATAACAGAGAAGAAAGATTGAGTGTTTTATGTTATATTTTCTTACCTTGACTTACCAAGCTTCTTCCTCCTTGTTTCTTCAGATTTTTAATGGCCCATGCCCATGTATTTTCAGCTTAGACGATGAAGGGAAGGATGAGTGGTCGTTTCTTGTAAGAAAAGTGAAGTTTTGAGGTGAAAATGAGTGATATGGCTTAAACCTCCATGGATGAACTTTGGAGCCAGAACAAAACAGATGGAGATGGTGGAGTGCTGTTCTTGGTGGCTGGAAAGAAAGAAAGAAAGAAAGGATGTCGAGTGAGAGGGCATGGGCAAGAAGAAAAAGGATGACCAACATGGGTATTAGAAGTGGAAAAAGTCTTCACTTGGTGCCTAGGTATGTAAGACTAGTTTGTACTTGTTTGCTTTCTTTTATGTTAATCTTGCTTTTCTTTGTTTCTTTTTCCTAGCAGCAACCGAATGATATGGGGAAAGGGTAGAAAACTTTCCAATTTTGTGTGTGAGGAGAGGTGAGATGGCTTGTCTTAGGTGAGGCTAGTTGTACTTAAGTATTCATTTTAATTTCTAGCTTGCTTTTGATTTCTTTTCCTTGCCTAATCTCACTTTCCTTTTGTCTTCTTTTCCTACATGTTGCCGAGAGTATGAGGAGGGGCTGAAAGAGTTTTTAAACCAATGTGTAAGAGAGGATGAGAGGAAAGATGACTACTTGTACAAATGATATCTTATTCTATGCTTTAATTGTACTTACTAGTTTACTTTTCTAATTTTTTTGCTTTTCACATTCCCTCTTCTTTTTCTCTTATTGTGAACGGCTGAAGCATTCATGGGGGAGTTTTTTGAATTTTTATACATTGATGTGTGGCATTAATAAGTGTACTATGGACTTATTTCATGTGTTGAATGGTAACATGTGTTATTCTTGCTTTGAGGTGTGTATATAAGTGGTTGTTAGATTTAATAATTCGGTTTGACTATCTAACATTTTTCATATGATTATATCACTTTATTGATGACATAAGTACATGTATTAAGATGTTACATTTGATATTAATCTTTAGGAGTTAATTTCTCCTTAATAATGTTTTCTCTTTGGTTAGCGATTTAATGTATAGATTAGTGTCCACTTTGGACAATATACTTATATAATATTATTTATAATAAGTATTGCTCATTAGGTGGATAATTATTGATTATTCTCTTTATTTAAATTAATTCCTTATTAATTAAGGTAATAAATATTTGGGGTATTTCAGTCTACCCCCCTTTAAAAGACTTTGTCCCAAAGTCATCTAGAACGAATAAATAATGTAACTACCCAATGTAGCCTCAATGATATCTATCAACCCAACCTATCAATTCTAAGGTCTTGACACTTCCCCGAAGTGTTCATCAATTCCATTCATCCACTAATATTTCCAATCCAAATCCATATATATATATTTATATATATATATATATATATACATCACAAGTCACAGAGGACATAAGTACATAATCATCCAAGTGCTTAAGCGCACACATACAATCAACACATCAAGTATGCCCCGCATACATACAACAAAACAACACAAACCACACAAAAACTAGTGTAAGCCAAGAGACTCTACCCCCCTTAAAAAGGGTTATGTTCCTTGACCCCCAAAGTATCTAACAACCGCTATGAGAAGAGCGTTGGATACTTGGCTCGCATGGAGTCCTCTAACTCCCATGTCGCCTCCTCGATCTCATGGTTTAACCACAGAACCTTGACCATCTTAATAGTCTTGTTCCTAGTCTCCCTAGTCTTGGAGTCTAATATACGGACCGAAATCTCCTCGTATCTGAGTGTAGGGTCTAATTTGAGTCGCTCGGGCTCCAAGATATGCGAGGGGTGAGGCACATGCTGCTTCAGTTGAGATACATGGAATACGTCGTGCACTCTTCCAAGCTCAGCAGGTAGATCTAACCTGTAAGCTAATGGGCCCACTCGCTTTGTGATAAGGTACAAACCCACAAACTTAGGGCTAAGCTTTCCTTTCTGCCCAAATATGAAAATGCCCTTCATATAGGCAAAATTCTAAGGAAGACTCGGTCTCCAACTGCCAACTCGAGATCTCTCCTCCTGACATCAGCATAAGATTTCTACCTGTCCTAGGCAAGCTTCATATTCTTTCTGAAATGTAGAACATCCTCCTTCACTTGCTCAAGGTAATCATGGCCTAAGTAGATATTCTAGCTGGCCTCTTCCCAGTAGAGAGGTGTTCTACACGGTTCTCCATACAACACCTGAAATGGCGGCATCTATATGGATGCGTGGTAACTGTTGTTGTACGCAAACTCAATCAAATGTAGTCAATCTATCCAGCTGTCCTGGAAGTCCAAGGCGCATGCTCTCAGCATGTCCTCTAATGGCTGGATGGTTCTTTCACTTTGACCGTCCATCTACGGATGAAAGGTGGTACTCAGCTTCAATCTGGTACCCAACGCCTCCTGAACTTTCCCCCAAAATCTCGAAAGGAATCAAGAATCTCTATCTAACACAATAGTCTTAGGTACACCGTGGTACCTAATAATCTCTCTCTAGAAGACGTCCGCTAACTTCGGGACCTTCTAGATGTCCTTGATGGGTATGAACTTCACTACCTTGGTCAATATGTCAACAATGACCAAATGGTGTTCGCACCTCCCCTGGTCGGGGGAAGGCCGACTACAAAATTCATGGACAAGTCCTCAAACTTCCAGTAAGGAATGGGCATAGGCTGCACCAATCCTCTTGGCCTCCTGTGCTCGAAATTGACTTTCTCGAAAGTCAAGCAGCGGTTCATGAATACCGCTACATCCTTCTTCATGCCACTCCACCAGAAATGGACCTTCAGGTCCTTATACATCTTCGAGGAACCTAGGTGGATGGATAAGGAAGAGTAATGAGCTTCCTACAAAATCTTTTCTTTTAAGTCCGGGCTCGACTCTAGAATGCATAACCTTCCACTCAGTATGATCAGCCCATCATCACTGAGTTTGAAACCATACTTCTGCCTTTGGAAGATACATTAACTAATTGCTGTCGAATGATCTGTATGTACTGGTCGCCATCTTGGGCACAACGTACTTCGTCGACTAAGCTGCTGCTAGCTGACATCGCAAATAATGAGTGAGCTCTCCTGCTCAAAGCATCAGCTACTACATTAGCCTTGCCCTCTTTGTACTTCAGGTCGATGTAGTAGTCCTTCAGGAACTCAGCCCATCGCCTCTGCCTCATATTCATGCTTCATCAGCTAGCGGGAGGCATAAGTAACAACTTTGCCATGCTGCATGAGTACAAACCCTAGCCCCGTGCCTGAGGCATCACAATACACCTTAAACCCATCGGTCCCTTCAGGGATAGTCCGTATGGTTGCCAACGTCAGTATGTCCATCAGTGTCTGAAAGGAACGCTCACAATCATCTGTCCATATAAATTGAGCATCATTCTTCATCAAATTCGTCATAGGCTTGGCCACCTTGGTGAAGTCCTGGACGAATCTCTTGTAGTAGCCGGCCAAACCTAAGAAGATACAAATATCTATGACTGTCTTTGGTCTTGGCCAAGTCTTGATCGCCTCAATCTTCACTGAATCCATAAATATGCCACTAGCTGAAATGATATGCCCTAGGAATGCCACACTGTCTAGCCGGAACCCACACTTCGAGAAATGTTTGGGTTGCATAATGGTTTAGGTTGAATAATGCCTGAGCACTCAATGGGTCTTGAGTGTGGTGGTAACGCCGTGGTTGATTTAATCCCGCTGCTGTTTGAAATTCAACTGTTGGTTATTATGTTTAGAATAGCGTATTTGTAGAATTGTATTTTGGTTTGAGTTAATATATGTGGATTTCAATATTGTTCCACTGTGCTTCTTTAGTATTTATCAATACATATGGTCATTGGAACATTTCTTTACCAACTGATATTAGTTTTGTAATGAACTTTGTGCCTTTCTAACTCTGTTTTCGAATTGTTTTTCACAAGTCTGGATCTGTCTGAATGTCCGTCTGGACATCCATGTTCGGACAGGCCCCGATAACATTTTCTTTTTTGTTGTACTTGTGTGTCTGAACTTACATATTCATACAGCATGCAAGGACGAATCCAACTTGTAAGTCTCGACTCATGTCCGAACTTACACGTTCAGACCAACGTTCAGACCACGTAAGACATTTTATCGGAACTTGTGTCCGAACTTACATGTTCAGACACATGTTTGCATGAGCTATGTTTTAACTCTCAACTTGTGTCTGAACATCAATGTCTGGATACAAGTTTGGACGACTTCACTTTCTGGTTTTCTAACTCTTGACTTGTGTCCGAACATCAATGTCCGAACACAAATTCGGACGAAGCCTATTTTACAGTTTTAAGACTCGTTTGAACTCCGTTCTTGAAACCGTTTGCGGTGTTAGATTCGTGGCAACATGATCTTTCATTTAAGGTGAAATATAGGGTTTTACAAGGTGGTATCAGAGCTTGGTTTTCAACTGGAGAAAGACGGGATCAAGATTCACCAACATAAGTACAAACTTTCAAATGTCAAGAGCATGTCCACTCCTTGCTGAACAACTACCAAACTACATCTTGATGATGAGGGAGTCGGTGTCAATGCAATAGAATACAGAGGAATGATAGGGCCCCTCCTTTACATGACTGCCAGTTGTCCAGACATTCTCCACTCAGTCTGTCTTTGTGCTCACTTTCAAGCAGCACCAAAATAGTCTCATCTCAAGGCAGTCAAACGTATCTTTCGATATCTCAAAGGCACAAGTACACTTCATTTATGGTACCCTAATTCCCCTACTTTTACTTTATTTGGTTTTAGTGATTCTGATTGGGCTAGTTCCGTACAAGATCGAAAGAATACTTTAGGTAATGCACAATTCCTTGGTCTTTGCTTAGTTTCATGGTCCTCTAAAAAGCAAAACTCCATTGTACTTTCCACAACTAAGGTAGAGTATGTCTCTGCTGCAGCATGTTGCACACAACTCCTTTGGATGAAACAACAGTTGCAAGACTACCACATCACCTAAGATAAAATAACAATCTTGTGTGATAATAAAAGCACCATTACAATCTCTGAAAACCTAGTCCAACATTCAAGAACCAACACACATTGAAATTCGCTTTCATTTCTTGATGGACTGTGTTGAAGAGAAGCTAATTCAACTTGACTTTATTCCAATAAAGGATTAACTAGCAGATATCTTTACCAAGCCTCTTCCGACCACCAGATTCGAGGGACTCCGTTCAACAATCGGAATGACTCAATCAACGTAAGACGGTGAAATACCCCTAAATTAATTTAAATTAATTTAGGGGATTTCTTTTATTAAAAATTAAATTATGGTATGGAATAATGAATATTAAATTATTATATGGAGTTGTGAAATTTATTTAGGGGTTTTCTCCTACTTAACCCTAATTATTATACATTATTATATAGTATTATGAATTTAATAATAAGATTTATAAGTCAATAAATCTTGGGAAAATTATTAAACACTCCAAAAATATTATAAAGATTTTAGGAAGTGTTGGAACATTGTTTTGAAACATAAAAGTCAATATAAAATTCTAGAAACCTTAAAGCTTATTAAGCCTTGCTAGAGTTGACTTTTTGAGAATGGTCAAACCAGGCCATGAAACCTATACCAATAAATAGGTTATGAAAAACCATGAAGATCGATAAAAAGAACGTCAAAAACGGATCATCCTAGCCAAAGTTATGCTAGATTGAAGTTTTGAATCAAAATTTTAAGAGATGCCACGTGTCACTCTGTAATGGGTCGCCCACACTTAGCCGATTTCTTCCCTGATTTTCGGAACCGATTTCCCTTACTTTGCCCTAACTTTAGACGGCTATAACTTTTACATCTCTCAATATTTTTCCATGCCGTCTTCACCATTCTCTTCTCCTACAATTCCTCTTTCCAACCATTACTCATACAAACCCTAAATCCTTCTGAGTCAACCGGAAAATCGAGCCAAAGTAGCCACCTTGCGAAACTGTTTCCAGAATTCCAGAATTCCCTTCGTTTTCAGGTAACTTGCGTCAATCATAACTTCTCTTGTTAATCAACCAAAATTCAATTTCTTTAGCTCGTTGTAAAGATCTCTAATCCCCCTCTACAATTTTCGTGTTTATGCCCAAGTCTGATTCATAACCAGTTGGGAGATATAGAGGTCTAAAGTTTCGGTTTCAACAGCACATAAAATAACACCGAAACAGAAAGGTAAACTCGTGTTTTGTAACTTCAATATCTTTCTGTATGGTGCGAGTTAGGATTAGTTCTAGTTATCAATGTGTAGAGCTAAGTTTCATCTTTCTATTGAGCCAATTAACAAAGCCTAAATCGATCTGTACAATAACTTATAGATCCTCGAAGTTGGCTTCACGAACTGATCGGAAGTTCGAGTTTTTCCAGAATCCGTTCTCGAATTCTCCTCCGATATTGCAATTCCGGTGAGTGTTTCCTCATATTCTTCCGTTGTTGCTAATCTATACTTCATTGTCGACCAAACCCACGTGACAATTTGTTCAATTATGCATTATTTTGAGAGGAATTGTGGAAATCGAATTCGTAAACCTCAAACTCGACCTAACTCGAACCCAGAATCATATTTCGTGTATACTGCATTATAATTGGGGAAACCGGTAACAATAGAACCGAAATTTGATTACGAATCCATAGAAACAAGAATCACTCGATTTCGTTTTGTAGATTAGGAGATATTCGTGAATTAGTACTCGCCCTGCTCACTGACTTCGCTGATGAACTCGCGATACAGGGGCCGTCCGATCTCGTTCTAAGAGATTGGACCAAGATTAGATCTGGTGATTATAAGTTGTTTAAGTTTCTATAAAAAAATCAGTAAATAGCTCTAACTTGTTGATTTTAGTTAATGGCCTTCCCGAAGGTATTTTGACTTGAAATTTTAACCATAGGTTCCTTATTTTATCTAGTTTATATTGATGTAAATTATTATGGTTTTGGAGTTTTTAAACATAAGTTATGATTTTTACAAGTTACGGGTTTTCTGGAATTATTCGGTTAAATAAAGAAGATATTTTTATGAAATAAAAATTTTATAATATGTATAAAATGTTATAGTTACTGTATATTAAATTTGGGAATTTTTGGGCAATGGTAAAAGGTTTTAAAATTGTGTTTATGAGTTTTTCATAGGAATAACCTATAATATAAGGTTTTTAATGTATCAAAAATTAAAGTATGGTTTGTTAATTAACTTTTAAGCTGGGGAAAATAAAGGGAACTAAATTAACATTTTATACAGTAAGTTTATAAATGTTTTTTGTATTAGCTTTAAGAGAATGAAATTATTTACATATATGTATTTTTACTTACTTAAGTAGGAACTTATATAAATTAAGGAATTTAATTATCCTACATTTTATTTACTATGGGAGTTAATATTTTAAATAAACTAAGGAACAAATATATATATATATTTTTACACATTTATAAAAGGAATTAAGGAGTAACTTATAGTAAATCAGGAACTAATTAAATTACCACTTATAATAACTAAACATTATAAGAGCTAGAACCCTAAGATATGGTAAAAGAAATACTTTATGAAATATACTTAGAATACAGTTTAAGGTTGTTTTAATAAGATAGTTTAAATATGATAAATTACATAGGGAATGTCTTTTAATTTCCAATACGGCTATACTTATACATATGTAATAAATAAGGGAAACACTTTATTTAATAAGCCATATGTCGGTTGTAGTTATGCCTAAAAGTTATTAAACATAATTAAATACAATAAACTACATAAATAATGTTTTGAACAAATCATAGTATATATAAATATATACACATTTAACATAAATAAAATTAGATACCTTATAGGAAATATAATACGAAGGAATTAATAAGTTAAACTAAACCTCTACATAATGTTAATAGATGAATATTTATGAGGTGGTATTAAATTATAGTTATGTATTAGGCTTAAGAGTTACCGTTGAGTTTCCAAGGTTTATATATAACCATATTAAAACACATGTATAGTATTATTTGTCAACGACCAGTATGTAAATCTTAAATTGGGATTAAGTAATTAATAAGTTAAAACTTAGGAAAAATTGTGATTACATAAAATGTTGTACAAATAGATCTTATTCCATAATTAATGATAAGAAAATGTAATACGTTTACATCTAGATGTTCTTATTATATAAACCATAGTAAAATAAGTAAAAACTTGTACATCTAAACGTGAGGTGGATTAGTAAGTCTATATTTAATCATTTCTTAACATTTATAGTATTGAGTAATAACTTAATATTTTAAGTTAAAATCATTAAAAGGCTTATGATATAAAACGATATTAAACTATGATTAGGAGATTAATCTAAATAATATCCTTAAGTTTCTTAGAATTAGTTAAGCCATATAAAATACATTTTTACCAATATTCAGGATGTGAGTTTATAAATAAGTGATGTACATAATAGTTAAAGATTTACAAAAAGGTTGCAATAGAAATTTGATACTTAAAGTCATTGAACCTTTAATTAGATGAAACTAGGTTACATAAGAGATTATTGGTTTACCTTTTGACACTGGAGTTATTAATGTGTCATTGAGTATAAGGTATGAAGATTTTTCAGAATAGATTATCTTATTAAATAATTAACAATTTCACTTACGAACCAGAATTTAATTCTTTGATAAATTCTACCTTATGTAGATATATTGTCCATCCTAAATACAATAAAGGAAATTAATTTATTAAGTTATACCTTTGAAACCTTTAGGTTTTGTAAACAATTTAAACGTATTTAAGACTTAAGTTTAGTGAAGTTTAGTATAAAAGGTTTATACATAGCATATGGAGGGAATGTGTGTAAAAATAGAACATTTAGGAAATTAAATGTAAGTAAGGATACATAAAAGGTTATCTTAAAACACCTTATTATATAGTTATGATAAAGTAAATAATATACCCTGTGGATACTAAGTGTAAGAGTTCGATGAGTCTAAGTTAATTATAATATGGTTATTTCAAGATGAAAAGTAATTTAACATCTTATGACAAGATTTTTAGATGGTTGTAATTAAAGTTATTCTGAACTAAAGATAAGATAAATGAGTTTAGTAAGTCAATTAAGTTATAATAAAATGCGTCTACAACACTATGATTCAAATATACAAGATGTAGATCTTAAATAGGTTAAGGGGAAGACTTAAACATAATGGATTATCTAGTAGATATTGGTAACTTACATAATCATTTCATTGTGAAATATATATAGTATTCTAAGATGAACCCATCATAGGTCATAATACAATGTTTATTCTGAATTAAGGATAAAAGTATTGAGCCTAAGTTTTTATTGAAATTCTAAGATTGATTATATAATATAAAACACATTTATGATATAAAGGTCTCAAAAGTTTTAAAAGTGAGGATTATGGTTAAGTATGAATAAAGTGGATAAGAGTGGAACAATTAACAAGTGTTAGATGAATACATTCCTTGGTCTTACAACCTTGAGTAATACAACATTCTCAGATAAGTCAAAGGTTATACATAACATTTAAGTGAGGGATTAAAAGACAGTTGGGACTTAGAAATAAGAGTGAGGAGTTTATTTAAGCTTAACGTAGGCTACCAGTGATTGATGATAGACTACCTTTAATATTCTTCAGAGTACTGTTGATTGTTTGCGCAAGTTGACTAGAACTACTACAACGTTATCCAGGTATGATTTCTCGTACTCAGCTTGTTGTGTTTTGGACTCTATGGAATGTTTTGTATGATTTCTCGTACTCCGATATTTTTGATGATTGACTTGTGGAATGTTTTTGAAAAACGCTAACTGACTTTAAGAGGAATTTCTAAAAATAAGAAATGGTTGTGTGACTGACTCAGCTTGTATGACTAACTGAGCCGTGGATGTGGAACTCACTTGGGTTTTGGTTTCTTCTACTTGGTTGCTTGTTAGACATTGGCTGCTTAGGGTTTACGCTTCTGCACTCTGTAGGACTGAGTGTTTTGGTATTGCTCTGGGTAGTTGGTGATCTAGCGGGATTTTTGGAAAAGGTCAATCTTGGAAATCTTTCTTTCGACGTGCGCGCGTCTTCAATGGTAACAGTGAGGGGTGTATATCCCCTGTCCCAAAAAGGGACGTGATAGACAGTGAGGGGCTGTATATCCCCTGTCCCAAAAAGGGACGTGATAGACAGTGAGGGGCTGTATATCCCCTGTCCTTAGTGGACGTGATAAACAGTGAGGGGCTGTATATCCCCTGTCCTTAGTGGACGTGATTGGCGGTGGGGGCCATCTCTCCCAGTTAAAATTATTCCACTCTTGAGTATATTTTGTCTATGAGGATCATCTTCTGAAATGGTGGAGACATAAACTGTCTACCACGGGTTATGGATATTAATGTCACTTCTAGTCCTTTGTGACTACTTGAGTCTTTCTCTTCTTAACCAGAATTGGTTCTAACATCAACAATGGATGCTTACTAACTATGTGGTGTGACTACTTAAGTGGATGACTTGGTTTGGAAGTTCTTTATCTTTGTCTTGTTTTCCTTTCTCTTTAACTTGATTGTTTTGAAGTGCTTTATCTCTGTTTTACTTTTAAGAGTTTGTTTTCGTGTTACTGTTTATTTTGAAGAGTTATGTTTTATAAGTTTGTTTTTGGAGAATTGTACCAGTTCCATTCTAGGGAACTGACTCACCCCTCTCGGGGTGGGCTGCTTGGTTTCATCTTGCAGGTACAAATTGATTTACAGGTGGCCACGACGAGCATGAGTGATTGGGATGGGATTAGGTTTATGGAGAGTGAATGTGTTTTAGTATTGTTATGTGTATGTTAAGTTTTCTCGAAGTTCAGACCGTAACTTAGTTAATTGTAATGGTTGTAGTTGGTGAGGTTGGTACCGGGTGTTTGGAGCCCGATGGTCTGTAGCACCTTTAGTTTATTTTTCCGCTGTTGTTTTATTATTATAGGGGTGTTACAGAAAGTGGTATCAGAGCGTAGTTACGCTCTGAACCCGAGAAAACAAGCCGAGTGAAATACTTAGATTATAGGTGCACTTAAAACTGGGGAATTGGGGTAGAATTGGGAAGTGAGGATTCCAGTAAGGCACAACTCCTAACCCTTCTTAGATTAGTGAATGATTTCTTTATACACTTTTCTTTTTATGAATGTCTGTAGAGAATGGTGTGCTGTTGTTCTGTTCGAACATTAAACTACAGTAGAAATATAGGTTGGAATATCATCTATTGAGTACGATAAGATTTTGGTTGAGATAAACCAAATATTAAGCTATTTTTCAAAAGCATACTCATGGAGAATACATTGCTAAAAATGCAATCCTTTAAAAGCTAGTACACAAATTCCTAGAATTTTAAAGAATACTTTTGGTTGAAAACAGTATACAATAGAACTGTACATAACTAAATTAGTATTGATCTTATGTGAAAGTACTTCAACACCTTTAAGGTTTGAAAATAAATCTCATGAACTACTTGATATCAATTTATTACCTAAAGATAATGTTTAAGATAAATCTTAAGTCTAGAAAATTATTAAGCTAACAAGAACTAGTAGCGTATTAGAAAAGATCAACAGCTAAACTTGTAAAACACATTAAAACTCTATGTTAACTTTAGAAAGAAAACACATAAACCTAACACCCTACGGGAAGTGCCTGGTGCGACGAACTCCTAGGCTGAAAGTAGTGGGGGTGCACACCCACTTCTAGAAGTTTAGGGGCTAGACAAGCCTTGTCACCTAACTGTAAATAATCTTCTATGCAGGTGATGGATTGTGTTGAACTTGAGGGGAAGTGGTGGTAAGACGTTACCATCATGAAATCTTGAGCTAGGCATACTTCATTGCTAACCACAATGAACAAATCAATATTTGTATCTTAAGATCCGGTATTAAAACTCATAAATGTAAAGGGTTTATTGAGTTAAATCTTTGGTGAAAAATACCTATATATGGAGGAAGGGGATTAAGTTTGGGTACTCCAAGATACAACATCTACCCCTGGTTGGATCTAAAAAAAAAATCAATAAAAATAGTTACTTAAAGATTGAGTGAAGAGAAGAGTAATACTAAACTAAGTATCATTGATCCTTAAATACTTGAGTATTGAGCACCTTAAAAAAAATTTGAGAGTTACTTAAAGATTGAAAATTCTCATGTTTACTTGGAAGTTTAACATTATACATGTATAAAAGTTTAAAGGACACACTAAGAGTGATATTTACCAAAAGCCACCATTGTCTAAGAGAGTACTAAGATTTAATAATCAGAAGAATACTTACATAGAACAAAATTTATTTTATAAAGTTTTAACATATGGTTGGCTACTAAACCCTTGAAGATAATTTTGAAAGATTATCTAGGATTATTAAATGATCTGAAATATTATTTTAAACTACTCAAGTATGTTACACCTGAGTTATAGCTTGTTAATATAATTGATATGATAAATGATCATATATGGACATATAAATTCGTATCAGTCATTAAACGAATGGATAATAATCATAAGATAAAATTTTATAATCACCAAGGAAATACAAATACATAACAATCAAGAGATACAGATATATGTAACGATCATAGATAAAATCAACGGTGCAGTAAAATTTACAACAAAGCTGGTTAATAAGGTGTTGAATTCTTTGATTGTGCCGTTAGTAGCGGTACGAGGGCGTACCTTAGCTCTTTTAAGGGGGATATGCTGGCATACTCCTCCTTCGTATCTCATCCGGATTATGCCTCGTTGCATTGTTAGTAATGAGAGGTGTATGTATGTACGTAGTTTTACGTTGTGGCATAGTACTTTGTCATGTTTGTGTTGTGTTTTGCTTCAGTTTATACTTTGATTCACGTTGTTATGGTTTCGGTACCCTTGAGTGGAATGTTGAAATGGAGATAAAGGATTGGAATGGTATGGAATATCATTGAAGTTATTATTGTCTCAGCACACCCGAAGCGGTGTGAGTGCCTATTAGTTGAATATCATTGAAGTTATTATTGTCTCAGCACACCCGAAGCGGTGTGAGTGCATATTAGTTGATTGTTAAACTTCGAGGCGAAGTTTCTTTTAAGGGGGATATGCTGAAATACCCCTAAATTAATTTAGGGGATTTCTTTTATTAAAAATTAAATTATGGTATGGAATAATGAATATTAAATTATTATATGGAGTTGTGAAATTTATTTAGGGGTTTTCTCCTATTTAACCCTAATTATTATACATTATTATATAGTATTATGAATTTAATAATAAGATTTAAAAGTCAATAAATCTTGGGAAAATTATTAAACACTCCAAAAATATTATAAAGATTTTAGGAAGTGTTGGAACATTGTTTTGAAACATAAAAGTCAATATAAAATTCTAGAAACCTTAAAGCTTGTTAAGCCTTGCTAGAGTTGACTTTTTGAGAATGGTCAAACCAGGCCATGAAACCTATACCAATAAATAGGTTATGAAAAACTGTAACACCCCTACTACGCACATAACTATACTTGGAATCGCAGCGGAAAATAAACAACTAAACGGTAACTAAACGATTGGTGCTACAATGCCGTCAACCACCCACGTGGTTAACAAGGCTGAATAAATACAAATGTACCGGTCTGATGATCAGACTCCCGAGCATAGAACTAACAACCATATATTACATCAACATAATACCGAGTATTTACAAAATCCTTCACTGTATACCATCACTGTAATCCACCATAACAAGTATATAATACGCCACGGGAGCACAGGCGCATCCCGGGCAAACATCCAAAAGTACTCAAAAGTAAACTACTCTCTAGGATCTAGAGCCACTCTGCCTCTTCGATCCTCATCCTGCAATAAAAATATGGAGCCCCCGAGGGGGTCAGCACCTTTGCTGGTATGGCTAACGCGCAGCCCATCGGCTACCGGGATACGCGCAACCAATTGTCATGATGACATGATATTTATTTTAAAACACACAACATATACATATATAACATAACACAGGTATTGTACACTCATAACACACATCACAAACATACAATTCCTTTTGGAAGAGAACCAACACAGTTAGTCCCCATTGAGAGCTTAGAGAATGTTGCCATGCTCATACCTTGCTCGTTACACAACTCGTTACCGTCCGGTTAGATTGAACGGTTAACTTAACACAAGGTGCCTCGGATATAGTGATCCAAGCACACCGAAACAAAACACATAGTATGCCCCTGTGGCCCGACGTGAGTCAGTAAAATAGCCTTGGTTAAGCTAAAGGGAAGGTTAGAAACCAAATTGGAAACTTAACCATAACATACAGAGAGAATCGAACCGGTTATGACATCGACTCCCATACTCACACGCGTGGCCGGAACAGACCGGACTCCTCACTTCCCCCGTTAGCCCTTGTTAGTAGTTCATCATTGAACACAACAAACAATCACAATAATAGGTCAAGTCTTGTTAGACACACAGGGAAGAGAGAGTCACTTAACAACATAATAATATTTAACAACTGTAAACTCTTTACATGGTTTAATCTTACAAAGTCGTAAACACACAGAAAAACAAACAACACACAAGCCGGTGTAAACCGTTAGGCAACAGACTGCAAGAAAACCATACTTTGGTCCTTGCCTCGACTGATTTCCACCTTGAGAGAATCCTAAACACATTAGTAATGTCGGTTAATTATTTATTTAACTTCAAACTTACTAAGTATTTAACATGTTTGTATGACATGTTTTAATGCCTATTTTACCCTAGGTACCTTCATTATACACCCTAGGGTTAACTACATAAGTCACATTCTTTTCTGTTTTTTTTTTTTTACAAGTTTTAGGTCCGACCGGACTTGCCGACCGGACTTGTCCATGTCCGGTCGATTCCAGAGAGTTTCTCCCCTTCGGAAATTCAGCCCGACCGGACTTGCCAAGTCCGGTCCTATGTCCGGTCGATTCCAGTAACTCAATCCGTACAAAATTTTCTACTCCGACCGGACTTGTATGTCCGGTCCTATGTCCGGTCTATTCCAGAGTGTTTATTCTCTTTGTAAATTTAGCCCGACCGGACTTGTCCATGTCCGGTCCCATGCCCGGTCCATTCCAGAAACTAATTCTCGCAGGGTAAACAGGTCCCGACCGAGCTTGCAAGTCCGGTCGCAAGTCCGGTCGGCCCCAAATCTATGTTTTCCTTTTTACATTCAACTCCAAACTTCACCCCATATAACCTAGTACTCCCTAACCTCATTTGGGCACTTTAAACACAACTTAAGACACCCTTAAACACTCATAAAACTCATTATCTAATTCCTTAAGCCTTTACCCATTTCTTCACAAAATTCCTAACACTTACAATGTTTTCTCCAAGTTTTTCAAGTGGTGTTTCATACCTATGATAACTATCATCCCAAAATGCTTTCTCCTTATTTTAACATCATCTCCCAAGCATCACCTCTCACAACTAACTCCTTATATCCATCTTGACAATTCTTTTCCAAGTTCACACTTTCTCCTTATTTTACCAAAGTTTGCCTAAGTCTTACCTAAGTCCAAAATGACTTTGGTACATACTAAAACCTCAAGATTATGCCTAAGTCTTATTACCCTCTAGAACACTTCCTAGTTCATCATAATTCCTTTACAACATCTTGAACTCCTTATGCATTTCCTAAATTTCGACATAGCTTCTCCTAGCATTTTGTTACACCTTAGCACATTATTTCATCATAGAACACTAAGAACACCAAGAAACCTTCTTACACAACTTCACCAAATTCACACTACATCACAATATAGTGCATAACTTAAATTGCATGGCACTTAGGCCCTTAAATGCATGGCTCTTAGGCCCTTAAAGTGCTTAAATCTTAAACACTGAATTTCCACAATATATATGCCTTTAACCTGCGATTACATACAACAAGACATATGTTATTTTACTAGTCTCCTTGAGAACATTTACTAGGTCATTTACCATGTGCTCTTTAGGTAGTTTTAATAAGCAATTATAGCTCATTTCTCCTAAGGCATACAACATTAAGTTAGTAGATTTACCTCTTTTTCCACCACACCTTCTTGTTTCTTTACAAAACCGTATGGTATTTTGATTCTTTGACAAGTTCTAAACAATATACAAACATTATAATGAGTATTCAAGCTATAGGCTTCATCTCATTGTAAACCCTAATTTGACATTGTTTCAAAAACATTAATGTAGTTGTTTTACCTTGATCTTTGAAGAGAGTTTGAATATATAACAAGAGAGGACTCCACCTAGTCCATGAAGAGTTGAAATGAAGCTAGAACAAAGTCACACAATGAGCTATATCAATGTGTATTTTCGGACATGACAAAAACAAGGAGGAAACTTGATTTTTGTTTGAGATTCCTTACCTAGAAGCAAAGGAGAGTAATAATATGTCAAAATATAAGCTCAAGCTCCTTCAATGGTGGAACACCTTGGCACCGAAATGGAGCTCTTGGAGTTTTGAGAAGATAGGAATGAAGAGCTTGATGAGAGGAAGAGATTGGTGGTATTTGTTTTTGATTTGGACAAGTGAGCTAGGTTTAACAAGTGGTCAAAGTTGGAACTTCCATGGTGATAGTGGTATTACCGAGAGAGAACAAGGAAGAAGGAAGAAGAGAGGTGTTTGCAAACCGTGGGAATGAAGGAAAGAAATGAGAATGAAGATAGAAGTTGCTTTTAGAAGATATTTATGTTATAAAGTAAAAAGTAGTTTTACTTAGTTTGCTTTAATTACTTATTACCTTAACTAGAGAGTGGTGAGTCACCACACTTAAAAAACCGGCCCCCTTTATTAGTATGAGGGTTTTAGTCTTTGTTTGTCAATTTAATTACTTAACACAACATATGTTATAAACTAGCTTATAAAAAGTACTATTCACCTAAACAAGGCACTTAGAAGTGAAATTTTTGATTTCCCACTAATATAGCCACCCAAATGTGATACTATATAGTACACATGTATATTTAAGAGTAATGATGGACATTTAGCCATTCAAAACTCATTTACAAGACAATTTTTCAAAAACGTGCTTTAAGACTTCTTAAAGCACATTTTGTGTTTTAACTTGTTTTCAAGCTTGGTTTTCTTTGGTAATTGGTTTAATATGTTCATTAGTGTATAAATGAGGTCTTGGTAAGCTCATTAGGTCTTACTCAAGTTTATCCCAAGCTTAGAGCACATTTTAGCTCTTATTGACTTTAAAGCACATTTGTGTTTCCTTTTGTTTAAATTTGTTTACTAAGGTTTCTAAGACTCTTTTTAGTCTTATTACACCCTATTTAGGTGTTTAAACAACATAACTAGGTTTGGGGTATTTCAATCTACCCCCCTTAAAAGAACTTTGTCCCCAAAGTTCATACTTCCACATAACTTAAACATTAGAACATGAGAACATATATTAACAACACTTCTATATCACATTAACAACATCTTACATCATATCGGACACATGGTCCAAACAACAAAACATCACAACATCATTCAGACTCAGCGGTCTGTAATATTAACATATACAACATGATAATAACATGACAATACAACACAGACAATGTATTCAAATACATGTCATATACATAACCGAAACGGCTCTACCCCCCTTAAATAGGGGTACGCCCCGTACCCTATACATACAAATACTAAGAAGTAAACAACGACGGGTACTTCGCCTTCATCTTATCTTCCAGCTCCCAAGTGGCCTCCTCAACGTCCTGGTTAGACCAGAGAACCTTCACCAGTCTACAGACTTATGGCGAGTGTCTCGAGTCTTAGTGTCCAGAATCCGTACCGGAGTCTCCACTGATCGCATGGTCGGCTCTAAAGTTAGCCTTTCAGGCTGAAGCACATGAGACGGATGAGACATATACTTCTTCAACTGGGACACATGAAATACATCATGTACCTTGCCCAGCTCGGCGGGTAATCAAGTCTATAAGCTACCGGGCCGATCCGCTCCGTCACAACATAAGGACCCACATACTTGGGCTCAACTTGCCTTTCTGGCCAAAACGAAATACTCCCTTCATGGGGGATACTCTCAAAAATACCTGATCGCCCACGGCGAACTCCAGGTCACGTCGGCGCACATCTGCGTACGACTTCTGTCTATCCTGAGCTGCTTTCATATTATCCCTGATCTGGCGAACTTCTGCCTGAACTTGCTCAAGATACTCTGGTCCTATAATGACCGTCTCACTCGACTCATCCCAGCATAATGGCGTGCGGCATGGTCTACCGTACAATGCCTGGAAGGGAGACATCTTGATCGATGCATGATAACTGTTGTTGTACTAAACTCGATCAGATGTAACTTATCAATCCAGCTGGTCTGAAAGTCAAGTGCACATGCACGTAGCATATCCTCAAGTGTCTGTATGGTGCGCTCACTCTGACCATCGGTCTGTGGGTGAAACGCCGTGCTCAATTTCAGTTCAGTACCAAGTGCCTCTCGTGTAGACTTCCAATATCTGGATAAGAATCTGGTATCTCTGTCAGATACTATCGTCTTTGGTACACCATGATGTCTAACAATCTCTTTATCGAATAATTCTGCCAATCTTGCCACTTTCCAGGTGTCCTTCATCGGAATGAATCGAGACACCTTGGTCAGTCGGTCAACTACCACCCAAATCATATTCAGACCTCCCCTTGTAGGCGGAAGCCCTACTACGAAGTCCATAGATATGTCATGGAACTTCCACTCCGGCACTGGCATTGGCTGCACCATACCACCAGGCCGTCGGTGCTCAAACTTGACCTTCTGACAAGTGAGACACCTCAACACATAGTCATTACATCCTTTTTCATTCCAGCCCACCAGAAGTATCTTTTCATACCTTTATACATCTTTGAAGCTCCGGGGTGAATCGAAGTAGTAGAACAATGGGATTCACTCAATATGCGCTCCTTCAGCTCAGCGCTACTCCTGGGTATACACAATCTGCCATTGAGCCTAATCAGGTCATCATCGTGGAGTCTGAAGTCATACTTCTGACCCTCGAATGTGCCATCAATAAGCTTCTGTCTAATCTCCACCATATACTGATCCGTCATCTGAGCACTCCGCACCTCTTCAACCAAGCCAGTATGAGAGACTAGCGAATGGAGAGAGTGTGCTCGGCGACTCAATGCGTCAGCTACCACATTTGCCTTACCCTCCTTGTACTGTAAATTGATGTCATAATCATTCAGAAACTCAACCCACCTTCTTTGCCTCATGTTCAACTCCTTCTGAGTGAACAAGTACTTTAAACTCTTGTGGTCAGAATAGATCGTCACACTTACCCCATACAAGTGATGTCGCCATATCTTCAGTGCGAAGACAATGGCCCCCAACTCTAAGTCGTGGGTAGGGTAGTTCTCCTCATGCTTCTTCAGCTGTCGGGAGGCGTAAGCCACGACCTTCCCGTGTTGCATCAACACACAACCCATACCCCTGCCTGATGCGTCGCAATAGACCTCAAAACCATCTGGACCGTCTGGTAATGTCAGAACCGGTGCAGATGTCAGAGCATCCTTGAGACTCGCGAAAGCCCTCTCACAGTCGACTGTCCACTCGAATGGTGCATCCTTCTTCATCAAGGAAGTCATCGGCTTCGAGACACTGGAGAAGTCCTTCACAAATCTCCTATAGTAACCCGCCAGACCGAGGAAGCTCCTGATGTCGGTAACTGTCTTCGGCCTAGGCCAGGTGCGCACTGCATCTATCTTTGCCGGATCAACAGCGATCCCGGCCTCAGATATCACATGTCCAAGGAATGATACTTGGTTCAACCAAAATTCACACTTAGAAAATTTAGCATACAATTGGTTCTTTCTCAATGTTTGCAACACATCCCTCAGGTGGCTTTCATGCTCACCTCTGGATTTCGAATACACAAGTATGTCATCGATGAAGACTACCACTGATTTGTCCAACTGATCTTGGAACAAACGGTTCATTAAGTCCATGAACTTAGCTGGTGCATTTGATAAGCCAAACGGCATAACGGTGAACTCATAGTGCCCATACCTAGTTCTGAAGGCTGTCTTTTCTATATCACTGTCACGGATGGCAATCTGGTGATATCCGGAACGCAGGTCTATCTTGGAGAATACTGATGCTCCCCTCAGCTGATCAAATAGATCGTCGATGCGTGGTAAGGGTAACGGTTCTTCACCGTAACAGCATTCAGCTCCCGATAATCAATACATAGGCGGAGGCTACCGTCCTTCTTCTTCACGAAGAGACCGGCGCTCCCCATGGTGAACACTAGGGCGGATAAAGCCCTTGTCGAGTAGGTCTCTCAGCTGCTCCTTGAGCTCAGTCATTTCTGCTGGAGCCATACGGTAAGGTGCTTTCGCAATGGGTCCGGTGCCCGGAACTAAATCAATCTCAAACTCAACCTCTCGTGCTGGCGGCATGCCCGGCAGTTCCTTAGGAAATACATCAGGAAACTCCGACACTACCGGCACATCTGGGCTAAACTCAGGGTCTCTCTCTATGTCCTGGACATAGCAGAGGTATACATCACTCCCTCGTCGTAACTCGTGATACATAGCCATGGCGGTGATGATCTGAGTCGAAGGCTCCCTGGGCCTCTGGCGGTAAGATATGGTAACCCCAGATGGACTCCGAAGAAGCAGTCGATGCTCGGCACACAGGATTCTGCCCTTGTGCCGCTCCAACCAGTTCATCCCGACAATCACATCAAAGCCTAGTCCGTCGAACTCTATCAAGTCGATCGGAAACTCTTCACCCCTGATTCGAACAATAGCACCTCGGTAGTACGGGTACATCTGATCTGCTCTTTCGACGGGAGAGTAACCACGAAGTCTGGCATCTCTTCACCATCTAACCCCAGCCTCTTCGCAAATGATAGCGAAATGAATGTATGTGAGGCTCCAGAGTCGAACAAGATCGATGCATCCACGCCATTCACTGGAAAGGTACCGGTGAGGATTGTGCCGCTCTTGCCGGCTTCTGCCTTATTGCAGACACTCAGTATACCTCCCGTTCCGAGTGCACAGCCTAATTCATTGGCAAACTAATAAGTATTGGGTAACAACACGGTTTATATGCTTCAAACAACTCCACTTTATTCATTAACACACCCTTTTACAACATTCATTGGCTTATACTGTCGCCATGATTCACACTTACAACATCCTTAATACATACTGGTTTGTCACATAATTATACAAGGCTTAAAACTGTCTGAAGGTCAGATTCAAACGTCCGGGTTTCATGTGTGTGGCATTGATCACTGCCGACGGTGCGGTATTCAGTTTGATCCTGATGCCATGGTATAGCATCCTTGATTGCCCACCCATGATTAATACATCTCCGGATTTTAGCAGTAGCTCTTTGCGAGATCAGCACGCTTCTGCTCGCCATACACAAACACTGCGGTATCACCAATGGACCAAGACACCACGGGTACTCCCTTACTTAGAGACTCGGGTGACTCGTCCTTATCTGGTGTATACCTAACCGTCCACCTTTCTGGTAGAAGTTTACAATGCATAAATCTGCTTTTACACTTGGAATTGATCCGCTTCAACTTGTTGAGCAATTCCCACGGCGTGGTTAACGACCGCATGGAACTCCTCTGGTATACTTGCTACTGTTGCTCCATCTTCAGCTCGTACTTCTTGATATGACTTGGTGTAAGGGTTCCAGTCCTTACCCATGCACATCATCTTCAATTGCATCCTTGCTCCGTTCGGGTATTCGGGTGTGTAAAACCCTCCTGGTTTTGCTCCAAGTTCGTCGCATCGTCTGATGATATGGATCTGTGCCTCCGGTGTCAGGTATCCATTTAGAAGTATCATACCTGGCTGGATGACCTGACATTGCTCCAATGGAAAGTCGGTGATGTTGATGGTGGTTTCTCCAGGGTTCGGTGTGGGTGGGATTGGATAACATATATTGAAAGTTCCTTTAAGTTTAGAGTACTCTAATTAGGTAAATCTCACACTATACTTTATTCATTCACTCACATGGTTGTTTATTTAAACTCACTCACACACATGCATGAAATGCGGTATGCAGACACTTATTTCAGTTAACAATTTAGGCGGTACCTGGTCTAGAAGAGGGCCCTGGCGCCTCAGACCGGTCCACCACATTCAGGGTGGCCTTGTTGGACCCCGACCCCTTCCCCTTCTGGGACTCCGTGTACCTCTGATCTGGGGGTGGCTGGTTCGCCGTCTTCTGGCCATCGGTGGTCGTAGTGGCCTTACCCTTCCATTGCCCCTTGGGCCTGAAGTTCCTACTGTTCGGGTTCTGCCAGCATTCGTGGTCGCGGTGACCCATCTTCTTACAGTACCGGCACTGAACATCATTACCCTTGCAGTCCTTGCCGGGGTGGTCGCCGTTGCACCACTTGCAGTAATAGTGGCGCTCCGGTCCAGAGCCCGTGCTAGCTGCTATCACAATACACCATTAATACTTGTTTCACAACTTATTAACATATACTCTAACTTATCACACAGGTTTAGACAATTACCCTTAGGTGGGTAAGAACGTAGGGGCTTGGCCGCATACGCATAGGTGAGCTGCAGAGGCTCATCAGCAGTGGTGGTCTGGGTCTGGCCCTTGCCACCCTGTTGCTGTCCTTTCTGGGACTGGGGGTATGATTTCTTCTTCTTCCCTCCCCACTGTCCTTGCGTGCCTTGGCCCTCGTTCTGAGCCTTGCGCTTAAGCGCACTCTCCTCGTCCCTCAGACGGACGGTGATCTCCACGATAGCAGCGGCATGATAGCACTCCTATATTTAGGGTGTCAGTTATGCCCCGCCAAATAAATTCACATCACATTAACACACTGTACACACTTATTCACATTACACTGTAATTCCTTTACCTGCAAGGTGGTATATCCAGTAGGCCCCATGCCGTAGCGTAGGCGATAGTTCAGTCCGTTGTAGAAACGGTTCACAAGGATCCGGTCTGAGTAACCCAGATCCGGTAGCAGGTGGATAAGTCCGATGAAGGCTGAGTAGTACTCATCTACCGTCATCTTATCCCCTTGTCTCAGATTATCCAACTCCAGGCGCTTGGCCTCTTGCACATGTATCGGGTAGTATTTGGCTCGCAGCAGAGCCGTGTACTCCCTCCACTGGAACGTCGGATCAGCAACTCTACCCTCGCGCACAAGCTTCCACCAGTTTTGTGCCGAGCCTTTCAGGTAGTAAGCAGCAAGTCGTACTTTGACCTGCTCAGGGGGTGCTAGGGTTTCGAAGGCGGTCTCCATCTCGGAGATGTATGCCTCGAGCTTACGGGGATCGGTCTCCCCACTGAATGAGGGCGGCCTCAGATCAGCCAACGCCTTGACCCAATTGGTCTCTCGTGGCGGTGGTGGTGGTGGCTGAACTCCGGGCTGTTGCCCTTGCTGTATAGCAGCAACTAAGTCGGGTACCAGCTGAGCTACGGCGGCTGCAACTGCCTCAGCCATAGTCTGTGCCGTAGTATCATCACCCTGGTCACCTATACCTCCAGTACCGCGCCCGCGGCCTCTACCTCGTGGTCTACCTGCCATCTGTATTTATATGAACATCTCATTAGCATTGTGCTTGCACACTTATCGGTCCAACGATTGTAACGCTTCCCGATAATAAGGTATCTCCACACTTAGTTAGTGGTCAACCTTTCCAAATCTGTTCACTTAGGTATCTGTAGTTAGGTTTCCTAACTCGGTATATCCCTAAGCTCGGTATTCTAGTCATCAGAGCGATACTTCGCTCTGATACCACTTTTTGTAACACCCCTACTACGCACATAACTATACTTGGAATCGCAGCGGAAAATAAACAACTAAACGGTAACTAAACGATTGGTGCTACAATGCCGTCAACCACCCACGTGGTTAACAAGGCTGAATAAATACAAATGTACCGGTCTGATGATCAGACTCCCGAGCATAGAACTAACCAACATATATATACATCAACATAATACCGAGTATTTACATAAATCCTTCACTGTATACTTCACTGTAAACCGTCACCAACAAGTATATAATACGCCACGGGTGCACAGGCGCATCCCGGGCAAACATCCAAAAGTACTTCAAAAGTAAACTACTCTCTAGGATCTAGAGCCACTCTGCCTCTTCGATCCTCATCCTGCAATAAAAATATGGAGCCCCGAGGGGGTCAGCACCTTTGCTGGTATGGCTAACGCGCAGCCCATCGGCTACCGGGATACGCGCAACCAATTGTCATGATGACATGATATTTATTTTAAAACACACAACATATACATATATAACATAACACAGATATTGTACACTTCATAACACACATCACAAACATACAATTCCTTTTGGAAGAGAACCAACACAGTTAGTCCCCATTGAGAGCTTAGAGGATGTTGCCATGCTCATACCTTGCTCGTTACACAACTCGTTACCGTCCGGTTAGATTGAACGGTTAACTTAACACAAGGTGCCTCGGATATAGTGATCCAAGCACACCGAAACAAAACATAGTATGTGCCCCTGTGGCCCGACGTGAGTCAGTAAAATAGCCTTGGTTAAGCTAAAGGGAAGGTTAGAAACCAAGTTGGAAACTTAACCATAACATACAGAGAGAATCGAACCGGTTATGACATCGACTCCCATACTCACACGCGTGGCCGGAACAGACCGGACTCCTCACTTCCCCCGTTAGCCCTTGTTAGTAGTTCATCATTGAACACAACAAATAATTCACAATAATAGGTCAAGTCTTGTTAGACACGCACAAGGGAAGAGAGAGAGTCATACTTAACAACATAATAATATTTAACAACTGTAAACTCTTTACATGGTTTAATCTTACAAAGTCGTAAACACACAGAAAAACAAACAACACACAAGCCGGTGTAAACCGTTAGGCAACAGACTGCAAGAAAACCATACCTTGGTCCTTGCCTCGACTGATTTCCACCTTGAGAGAATCCTAAACACATAGTAATGTCGGTTAATTATTTATTTAACTTCAAACTTACTAAGTATTTAACATGTTTGTATGACATGTTTTAATGCCTATTTTACCCTAGGTACCTTCATTATACACCCTAGGGTTAACTACATAAGTCACATTCTTTTCTGTTTTTTTTTTTACAAGTTTTAGGTCCGACCGGACTTGCCGACCGGACTTGTCCATGTCCGGTCGATTCCAGAGAGTTTCTCCCCTTCGGAAATTCAGCCCGACCGGACTTGCCAAGTCCGGTCCTATGTCCGGTCGATTCCAGTAACTCAATCCGTACAAAATTTTCTACTCCGACCGGACTTGTATGTCCGGTCCTATGTCCGTCTATTCCAGAGTGTTTATTCTCTTTGTAAATTTAGCCCGACCGGACTTGTCCATGTCCGGTCCCATGCCCAGTCCATTCCAGAAACTAATTCTCGCAGGGTAAACAGGTCCCGACCGAGCTTGCAAGTCCGGTCGCAAGTCCGGTCGGCCCCAAATCTATGTTTTCCTTTTTACATTCAACTCCAAACCTCACCCCATATAACCTAGTACTCCCTAACCTCATTTGGGCACTTTAAACACAACTTATGACACCCTTAAACACTCATAAAACTCATTATCTAATTCCTTAAGCCTTTACCCATTTCTTCACAAAATTCCTAACACTTACAATGTTTTCTCCAAGTTTTTCAAGTGGTGTTTCATACCTATGATAACTATCATCCCAAAATGCTTTCTCCTTATTTTAACATCATCTCCCAAGCACACTCTCACAACTAACTCCTTATATCCATCTTGACAATTCTTTTCCAAGTTCACACTTTCTCCTTATTTTACCAAAGTTTGCCTAAGTCTTACCTAAGTCCAAAATGACTTTGGTACATACTAAAACCTCAAGATTATGCCTAAGTCTTTATTACCCTCTAGAACACTTCCTAGTTCATCATAATTCCTTTACAACATCTTGAACTCCTTATGCATTTCCTAAATTTCAACATAGCTTCTCCTAGCATTTTGTTACACCTTAGCACATTATTTCATCATAGAACACTAAGAACACCAAGAACACCTTCTTACACAACTTCACCCAATTCACACTACATCACAATATAGTGCATAACTTAAATTGCATGGCACTTAGGCCCTTAAATGCATGGCTCTTAGGCCCTTAAAGTGCTTAAATCTTAAACACTGAATTTCCACAATATATATCCTTTAACCTGTGATTACATACAACAAGACATATGTTATTTTACTAGTCTCCTTGAGAACATTTACTAGGTCATTTACCATGTGCTCTTTAGGTAGTTTTAATAAGCAATTATAGCTCATTTCTCCTAAGGCATTATACAACATTAAGTTAGTAGATTTACCTCTTTTTCCACCACACTTCCTTCTTGTTTCTTTACAAAACCGTATGGTATTTTGATTCTTTGACAAGTTCTAAACAATATACTAACATTATAATGAGTATTCAAGCTATAGGCTTCATCTCATTGTAAACCCTAATTTGACATTGTTTCAAAAACATTAATGTAGTTGTTTTACCTTGATCTTTGAAGAGAGTTTGAATATATAACAAGAGAGGACTCCACCTAGTCCATGAAGAGTTGAAATGGAGCTAGAACAAGGTCACACAATGAGCTATATCAATGTGTATTTTCGGACATGACAAAAACAAGGAGGAAACTTGATTTTTGTTTGAGATTCCTTACCTAGAAGCAAAGGAGAGTAATAATATGTCAAAATATAGGCTCAAGCTCCTTCAATGGTGGAACACCTTGGCACCGAAATGGAGCTCTTGGAGTTTTGAGAAGATAGGGATGAAGAGCTTGATGAGAGGAAGAGATTGGTGGTATTTGTTTTTGATTTGGACAAGTGAGCTAGGTTTAACAAGTGGTCAAAGTTGGAACTTCCATGGTGATAGTGGTATTACCGAGAGAGAACAAGGAAAGGAAGAAGAGAGGTGTTTGCAAACCGTGGGAATGAAGGAAAGAAATGAGAATGAAGATAGAAGTTGCTTTTAGAAGATATTTATGTTATAAAGTAAAAAGTAGTTTTACTTAGTTTGCTTTAATTACTTATTACCTTAACTAGAGAGTGGTGAGTCACCACACTTATAAAAACCGGCCCCCTTTATTAGTGTGAGGGTGTTTTAGTCTTTGTTTGTCAATTTAATTACTTAACACAACATATGTTATAAACTAGCTTATAAAAAGTACTATTCACCTAAACAAGGCACTTAGAAGTGAAATTTTTGATTTCCCACTAATATAGCCACCCAAATGTGATACTATATAGTACACATGTATATTTAAGAGTAATGATGGACATTTAGCCATTCAAAACTCATTTACAAGACAATTTTTCAAAAACGTGCTTTAAGACTTCTTAAAGCACATTTTGTGTTTTAACTTGTTTTCAAGCTTGGTTTTCTTTGGTAATTGGTTTTATATGTTCATTAGTGTATAAATGAGGTCTTGGTAAGCTCATTAGGCCTTACTCAAGTTTATCCCAAGCTTAGAGCACATTTTAGCTCTTATTGACTTTAAAGCACATTTGTGTTTCCTTTTGTTTAAATTTGTTTACTAAGGTTTCTAAGACTCTTTTTAGTCTTATTACACCCTATTTAGGTGTTTAAACAACATAACTAGGTTTGGGGTATTTCAAAAACCATGAAGATCGATAAAAAGAATGTCAAAAACGGATCATCCTAGCCAAAGTTATGCTAGATTGAAGTTTTGAATCAAAATTTTAAGAGATGCTACGTGTCACTCTGTAATGGGTCGCCCACACTTAGCCGATTTCTTCCCTGATTTTCGGAACCGATTTCCCTTACTTTGCCCTAACTTTAGACGGCTATAACTTTTACATCTCTCAATATTTTTCCATGTCGTCTTCACCATTCTCTTCTCCTACAATTCCTCTTTCCAACCATTACTCATACAAACCCTAAATCCTTCTGAGTCAACCGGAAAATCGAGCCAAAGTAGCCACCTAGCAAAACTGTTTCCAGAATTCCAGAATTCCCTTCGTTTTCAGGTAACTTGCGTCAATCATAACTTCTTCGTTAATCAACCAAAATTCAATTTCTTTAGCTCGTTGTAAAGATCTCTAATCCCTCTATAATTTTCGTGTTTATGCCCAAGTCTGATTCATAACCAGTTGGGAGATATAGAGGTCTAAAGTTTCGGTTTCAACAGCACATAAAATAACACCGAAACAGAAAGGTAAACTCGTGTTTTGTAACTTCAATATCTTTCTGTATGGTGCGAGTTAGGATTAGTTCTAGTTATCAATGTGTAGAGATAAGTTTCATCTTTCTATTGAGCCAATTAACAAAGCCTAAATCGATCTGTACAATAACTTATAGATCCTCGAAGTTGGCTTCACGAACTGATCGGAAGTTCGAGTTTTTCCAGAATCCGTTCTCGAATTCTCCTCCGATATTGCAATTCCGGTGAGTGTTTCCTCAAATTCTTCCGTTGTTGCTAATCTATACTTCATTGTCGACCAAACCCACGTGACAATTTGTTCAATTATGCATTATTTTGAGAGGAATTGTGGAAATCGAATTCGTAAACCTCAAACTCGACCTAACTCGAACCCAGAATCGTATTTCGTGTATACTGCATTATAATTGGGGAAACCGGTACCAATAGAACCGAAATTTGATTACGAATCCATAGAAACAAGAATCACTCGATTTCGTTCTGTAGATTAGGAGATATTCGTGAATTAGTACTCGCCCTGCTCACTGACTTCGCTGATGAACTCGCGATACAGGGGCCGTCCGATCTCGTTCTAAGAGATTGGACGGCCAAGATTAGATCTGGTGATTATAAGTTGTTTAAGTTTCTATAAAAAAAATTAGTAAATAGCTCTAACTTGATGATTTTAGTTAATGGCCTTCCCAAAGGTATTTTGACTTGAAATTTTAACCATAGGTTCCTTATTTTATCTAGTTTATATTGATGTAAATTATTATGGTTTTGGAGTTTTTAAACATAAGTTATGATTTTTACAAGTTACGGGTTTTCTGGAATTATTCGGTTAAATAAAGAAGATATTTTATGAAATAAAAATTTATAATATGTATAAAATGTTATAGTTACTGTATATTAAATTTGGGAATTTTTGGGCAATGGTAAAAGGTTTTAAAAATTGTGTTTATGAGTTTTTCATAGGAATAACCTATAATATAAGGTTTTTAATGTAATCAAAAATTAAAGTATGGTTTGTTAATTAACTTTTAAGCTGGGGAAAATAAAGGGAACTAAATTAACATTTTATAACAGTAAGTTTATAAATGTTTTTTGTATTAGCTTTTAAGAGAAATGAAATTATTTACATATGTATTTTTACTTACTTAAGTAGGAACTTATATAAATTAAGGAATTTAATTATCCTACATTTTATTTACTATGGGAGTTAATATTTTAAATAAACTAAGGAACAAATATATATATTATTTTTACACATTTATAAAAGGAATTAAGGAGTAACTTATAGTAAATCAAGGAACTAATTAAATTACCACTTATAATAACTAAACATTATAAGAGCTAGAACCCTAAGATATGGTAAAAGAAATACTTTATGAAATATACTTAGAATACAGTTTAAGGTTGTTTTAATAAGATAGTTTAAATATGATAAATTACATAGGGAATGTCTTAGTTAATTTCCAATACGGCTATACTTATACATATGTAATAAATAAGGGAAACACTTTTTAATAAGCCATAGGTCGGTTGTAGTTATGCCTAAAAGTTATTAAACATAATTAAATACAATAAACTACATAAATAATGTTTTGAACAAATCCTAGTATATATAAGTATACACATTTAACATAAATAAAATTAGATACCTTATAGGAAATATAATACGAAGGAATTAATAAGTTAAACTAAACCTCTACATAATGTTAATAGATGAATATTATATGAGGTGGTATTAAATTATAGTTATGTATTAGGCTTAAGAGTTACCGTTGAGTTTCCAAGGTTTATATATAACCATATTAAAATACATGTATAGTATTATTTGTCAACGACCAGTATGTAAATCTTAAATTGGGATTAAGTAATTAATAAGTTAAAACTTAGGAAAAATTGTGATTACATAAAATGTTGTACAAATAGATCTTATTCCATAATTAATGATAAGAAAATGTAATACGTTTACATCTAGATGTTCTTATTATATAAACCATAGTAAAATAAGTAAAATACTTGTACATCTAAACGTGAGGTGGATTAGTAAGTCTATATTTAATCATTTCTTAACATTTATAGTATTGAGTAATAAATATTTTAAGATAAAATCATTAAAAGGCTTATGATATAAAACGATATTAAACTATGATTAGGAGATTAATCTAAATAATAATCCTTAAGTTTCTTAGAATTAGTTAAGCCATATAAAATACATTTATTACCAATATTCAGGATGTGAGTTTATAAATAAGTGATGTACATAATAGTTAAAGATTTACAAAAAGGTTTGCTAATAGAAATTTGATACTTAAAGTCATTGAACCTTTAATTAGATGAAACGAGGTTACATAAGAGATTATATTGGTTTACCTTTTGACACTGGAGTTATTAATGTGTCATTTGAGTATAAGGTATGGGGATTTTTCAGAATAGATTATCTTATTAAATAATTAACAATTTCACTTACGAACCAGAATTTAATTCTTTGATAAATTCTACCTTATGTAGATATATTGTCCATCCTAAATACAATAAAGGAAATTAATTTATTAAGTTATACCTTTGAAACCTTTAGGTTTTGTAAACAATTTAAAACGTATTTAAGACTTAAGTTTAGTGAAGTTTAGTATAAAAGGTTTATACATAGCATAAGGAGGGAATGTGTGTAAAAATAGAACATTTAGGAAATTAAATGTAAGTAAGGATACATACAAGGTTATCTTAAAACACCTTATTATATAGTTATGATAAAGTAAATAATATACCCTGTGGATACTAAATGTAAGAGTTCGATGAGTCTAAGTTAATTATAATATGGTTATTTCAAGATGAAAAGTAATTTAACATCTTATGACAAGATTTTTAGATGGTTGTAATTAAAGTTATTCTGAACTAAAGATAAGATAAATGAGTTTAGTAACTCAATTAAGTTATAATAAAATGCGTCTACAACACTATGATTCCAATATACAAGATGTAGATCTTAAATAGGTTAAGGGGAAGACTTAAACATAATGGATTATCTAGTAGATATTGGTAACTTACATAATCATTTCATTGTGAAATAATAGTATAGTATTCTAAGATGAACCCATCATAGGTCATAATACAATGATTATTCTGAATTAAGGATAAAAGTATTGAGCCTAAGTTTATTATTGAAATTCTAAGATTGATTATATAATATAAAACACATTTATGATATAAAGGTCTCAAAAGTTTTAAAAGTGAGGATTATGGTTAAGTATGAATAAAGTGGATAAGAGTGGAACAATTAACAAGTGTTAGAAGAATACATTCCTTGGTATTACAACCTTGAGTAATACAACATTCTCAGACAAGTCAAAGGTTATACATAACATTTAAGTGAGGGATTAAAAGACAGTTGGGACTTAGAAATAAGAGTGAGGAGTTTATTTAAGCTTAACGTAGGCTACCAGTGATTGATGATAGACTACCTTTAATATTCTTCAGAGTACTGTTGATTGTTTGCGCAAGTTGACTAGAACTGCTACAGCGTTATCCAGGTACGATTTCTCGTACTCAGCTTGTTGTGTTTTGGACTCTATGGAATGTTTTGTACGATTTCTCGTACTCCGATATTTTTGATGATTGACTTGTGGAATGTTTTGGAAAAACGCTAACTGACTTTAAGAGGAATTTCTAAAAATAAGAAATGGTTGTGTGACTGACTCAGCTTGTGTGACTAACTGAGCCGTGGATGTGGAACTCACTTGGGTATTGGTTTCTTCTACTTGGTTGCCTGTTAGACATTGGCTGCTTAGGGTTTACGCTTCTGCACTCTGTAGGACTGAGTGTTTTGGTATTGCTCTGGGTAGTTGGTGATCTAGCGGGATTTTTGGAAAAGGTCAATCTTGGAAATCTTTCTTTCGACGTGCGCGCGTCTTCAATGGTAACAGTGAGGGGCTGTATATCCCCTGTCCCAAAAAGGGACGTGATAGACAGTGAGGGGCTGTATATCCCCTGTCCCAAAAAGGGACGTGATAGACAGTGAGGGGTTGTATATCCCCTGTCCTTAGTGGACGTGATAAACAGTGAGGGGCTGTATATCCCCTGTCCTTAGTGGACGTGATTGGCGGTGGGGGCCATCTCTCCCAGTTAAAATTATTCCACTCTTGAGTATATTTTGTCTATGGGGATCATCTTCTGAAATGGTGGAGACATAAATTGTCTACCACGGGTTATGGATATTAATGTCACTCCTAGTCCTTTGTGACTACTTGAGTCTTTCTCTTCTTAACCAGAATTGGTTCTAACATCAACAATGGATGCTTACTAACTATGTGGTGTGACTACTTAAGTGGATGACTTGGTTTGGAAGTTCTTTATCTTTGTCTTGTTTTCCTTTCTCTTTAACTTGATTGTTTTGAAGTGCTTTATCTCTGTTTTACTTTTAAGAGTTTGTTTTCGTGTTACTGTTTATTTTGAAGAGTTATGTTTTATAAGTTTGTTTTTGGAGAATTGTACCAGTTCCATTCCAGGGAACTGACTCACCCCTCTCGGGGCGGGCTGCTTGGTTTCATCTTGCAGGTACAAATTGATTTACAGGTGGCCACGACGAGCATGAGTGATTGGGATGGGATTAGGTTTATGGAGAGTGAATGTGTTTTAGTATTGTTATGTGTATGTTAAGTTTTCTCGAAGTTCAGACCGTAACTTAGTTAATTGTAATGGTTGTAGTTGGTGAGGTTGGTACCGGGTGTTTGGAGCCCGATGGTCTGTAGCACCTTTAGTTTATTTTTCCGCTGTTGTTTTATTATTATAGGGGTGTTATAGATGGTAGTCTCTCTTCTACCTTTGCTGTAATAATTAGTATGTGTTGTTTGCATACTGTTTGAGTCCATCCATGTCCTCATATCGATAGAATGTGTCTGTTTTTTTGTCCCTTAGTGGGTTTCATTAAAAAAAGAGGACAAAGGAAGGTACTCCGCTAACTTGTTTCTCCTGAACCAATATGGACCTCACCCACTCAGTTATTAAGCCTTTAACGGGGCTTTATCAGCTAACTTTCTAAGGGTGCAAAACCTAGGAAAGTTGGCCCAAAGCTGTTACATGGGTGGAAAGAAAATTCTAGAGGATGGAAACAATCCCTATGTGCTTAACTTGTTAAATCTTTATGAACTGCAAGTTTAGGGTTATAAAGTCTTCAAAATTGCAATATAATGCAACAGGGATCATTACATGTTATGAGTATGTGACATTGAAAGGTATTGTGGAATATGACAATATTGCTTGCCCTTATCGTCCATGGGTATGTTAGCGTGTGTATACACTATGGATACAGTCTATTTATTTATTTTTCTAGCTACGGATTGACTTAGGCTCTTTTGTAAACTTCCCCTATTGATGACAGCAAAAAAGGGGAAGTAATGAATCCTGTCTCTCTACGAACGGGTCACTCTGGTTATGTTCTAAATTGACTTTGTCTTTGTTCGACTAGGTCTTAGGTGAAGTTTGGATATTCACTTTCATTTTTACTTTATTGGTACTAGATCATGTTGGTTGTAGTTTTCTTAACTTAGGCATATATTCCCTTTTCCAATCTCTCTTAGAAGGTTGTTGTTTGCCGAATTGCACTCACCGATTCAGGGAGAACTCTAACAAGGTTACTCAATCTATGCAGTGATTAATGAGGAACTGGGACAGGGTCGGTTCCCCAAAAGTCTTGTTTCTCTTGTCTTGTTTTGCAGATTGACTCATTTGGGATTCACATAAAGAGTTTTGCTATCATCAGCAACATGGGGGAAACTATTGGAACGTGAAGATGTTGCTGAGATAGTTAATCACTACAACAGAGTCAATCGCTCGTTGCAAAACACAAACAAGTCACTTGATGTAAAACACAACAGTCTGTACAAACCAAAATGCAAGAAAGATTTCCTCAACCTTTTGTGACATTTAAGGAGTGAAGATATCAACTTTCAAAGTGCTCCAACGGTCAGAAGACCACCCAAGTCACTTCCAAAGTTTTTTCCTGAAGACTGGCACAACTCAACTCAGTCCACGCTCCACTAAGTTAGTTCTGGAAGTTCAGGAACTAACTCTCTGCAACGGTTAACTAAGAGATGTATAAAAAGGGTTGTAATCATTAGTTAAAATCCACGCTTTTAGCGAGATTTCATTGAGAGAAGTTTTAAGAGAGTTGCATTATGTTCTACAGAGAGAAAACATACCAAAGTTAGTTAGCATACAAAGTTAGACTCATTCTAGGTATGCCCTAGTTTCACTTCACTTGTCATTGAGCTGATCAGAGATTGTATCAGGCGAGTGATTGAAAAACCACGAAGTAGAACTCTTCTACTGAGTGGGCATTATAAGTTTTTTTATTTGAACAAGAAATAAAATAGCTAATTATGCGTATCTTGCTAGAGTTCAGTTAAGCCTTTCTATATTTCGAGTGCCCTCTAAATTAGCTTGTTTAAAGTTGTTTCACGTTTGAAGTTAGAGAAACTCCTTCCACACACTTTGTTTAACTTAGTGTTTCCACATCATCAATGCTACCTCTTACTTTGTTTGATTGAGTCAAACCATTTCAAAAACTCATACCTTGAGTTGGTTTGAGTCAGCTGTCTGATCCTACACATATGACATCATCATCATCATCATCATCATCATCATCATCATCATCATCATCATCATCATCATCATCATCATCATCATCATCATCATCATCATCATCATCATCATCATCATCATCATCTTTTTCTTATCCAGATTTGTCATTTTTAGCTACCTATAGGGCTATGCCCTTGCCTTTTTCCTTTTTTTTTATATTTTCAGAGTATCTTTGTTATAGCTTGAGCTCAAGCGCCATCAGTGATCCCAACATGTCAGCCAAGGACATCTTTGAGAGATCATGGACTTCTTGCATAGCATTAACTTTGCTATCGAAAGAAGAAGGAAGTGATCTGTGGAATTTCCTGATCTGATCCTCATTTGAGATAGTTCTACCAACCACAAGCATCTCATTGATTATTGGTGAACCTTGCGTGCATTTCAGAAATGTTTTCCTTTTACTTCTTTCTTAAATAACTCCCAGTGGGTGAGTAAAAGCTCAATGTGAGTTTTCTAGATTTCATCATTACCTTCTTAGGTAACCTTTAATGCTTCCCAGATCTCTTTAGCAGTTTTTGCAGAGGATATCTTGGAATATTGCTTAGGACGTAATGCACAGTGAACAATTCTTATGGCTTGTGCATTAAATGTTAAATTTTTTATCTGACCGTCTGTCATGTTGTCTAGAGATATGTCTGATCCTTGAGCATTTTGAAAGGTGTATTCTCCATGAGTTATCACCCTTCACATTCTTGGATCGTTAGATTTGATGTGAAACTCCATTTTGTTTTTCCAGTAAGTGTAGTTTTCTTCATTGAAGAGTGGTGGTCGATTTGGGGCCGACCCTTGTTCTAATGGTATTAGGGTTAAGTGAGACATTGATCCTCTTCCAAAGTAGTTAGCTTTCAAGAAGAGACCTGCTCTGATACCAATTGAAACTGACCGGTCCTTCGGATACATCATCGACCGGTTATGGATGTGTCGTTGAGTTTAGACAAGTTTAGTAGTTTACGTAGAGATGCTATAATTCACAAACTGGAAACTCCATTTCTATTAAGAATTTACAATCTAGAAATTCACTCAATCTCCCGCCGCCCAACCTATGGACTCCGGGATAGTTCTTGACTTATCACGAAAGTCCTCTACCCTTCCTAACAATAGGCCTACAGTTCCCCAACCGCTCCCCGACTAGTCAGTCCGCTAAACACCAAAAGTGTTAAGTTGATTACATAATCTCACCACACTCACTAAACACCGAAAGTATTAAGTTGATTACATGATTGTGCTTTCTTCATCCCGCCTTTGTTGTGAACTTTCACTAACTTGTGTGTGATCGTATGTGTTGTTGGTTTAGTTGTTCTTGGTTGATATATCTAGGTCTCTTGAGCAATTCTGATGTTGAGAGTCGTTGTTATGTTAATCTAGTGTCTCGTGTGTGCTAGGAACTCTACTTGAGCTCTGAAGACATGTGCCCGACTGCTAGGACACTAGTCATGACTAGAGTGTGCTTGTAACCTTGTGTGCTAAGCCACTCTTTCACGTGTTTACCTGAACTTCATACTTAAGTAAACATGTTAGATTAACAACACAGGTTTGCTCTCTTCAAAACCTAAGGAACTTCACTTAACAATGGGTTTTCCTTCAGACTGGCTTGCTCTAGTTATGAATTGTATATCATCAGCTAGATGTGCAATTATCATAAATGGAGCTCCTGGTCAAATTTTCAACCAAACTAGGGGTATTAGACAGGGTGTGACCGTTTGTCCGCTTTTTGTTTATTTTGGTCCAAGAAGCTCACACTTACTTTCTAAAAAATTCAAATCTTTACGGATGTAACACCCCAACTCAATCCAAATGTGGTCTCGCAACTTAACAGTATATATATAACATGTCACAGCGGAATTCTTTACAATCCAGGACCTTGCCACGGTCTGACTACAGAATATACCGAACATTAGTCTAACAACCTTAACCATTTACATAACCTTCTTACAATCCACTCACAACCTATACATCTTACTAACTCAATTGCCATACGAGTGTACATGCACAACTCGTAGGCCACACTGATCCCTTAACAGCTGTATCCTCTTCTTACTCTTGCGACGACCGCTTCCTGATGTTCACCTGTGTAGTAAAAAGAAGCCCCCGAGGGGGTCAGCACGAATGCTGGTACGATCCTCTCATGGCCCCCAAGCTAACGTGGCTACGACGACTAATTGTCGATAGCATGGAGGTTGATTAGATGCACAACATAATAGAAAGTGCAGTAAACAACAACTCAGATATGAACAATCAAAGTTCACACACAATGAACGACTTAAATGCGTTCCCTTAATTAGAGAGTTAGATATTTAACTCCTTAAGTATTGTTCTCTCTTAATCTTAGTCCATCCTTATCTTACCTCAATCTGATTCTTATCTTAATCTTAGAAACAACCATCCTTTAATCAAGTGGATGTAGCTTATCTTAATCTTAATATTACAAACATCCTTTAAAAAGGAATGGTTGCAACTTATCTTAACCTTACCTTAATCTTAATCTTAATATACAAATCATCCTTTAAAAAGGAATGATTGTAACTTAACTTAATCTCAATATACAAACCGTTCCTGGAAGGGATTGGTTGTAACTTATCTCATCTTAGGATACAAACCATTCTTTAAGTAGAAATGGTTGTAACTTATCTCAAATCTTATCTCAATTAAGTCAACCGTTCTTTAATTAGAATGGTTGTTCCTTAATTCATTGTTTATCTGTCGGGTCACGTAGCCCTAACCAATGAGTTATCAGCTCCATTGGTTTACATAAACAATATTGTTAGAATTAGTTGGGCATTTAGGTAGATCCCACTACACCATCTCAGTATGCCTCCCTCCTAAAACAAGAAGTCCGAGGAGGTCGAGTCTATTTGTCGACTCTAGGCGACGAGTCCGAGGACAAGTCATCTTTGGAAGACGGTATTTGATAAGGATACCGACTTCCCCCAATACACATGTGCCGGTACCATTCCGGATTCCTCACTCAAGTTCAGTTAGTAATAGTCTCAAGACCATGTTTGTTGGTTAACCTCTTTCGGTTCATATCGTCCCTCATTAGGGGGCGTTCCTTATTCTCACTCAATTTCTTACTAAACATTGGTTAGTAAGTTCTCACGGTATGTTGTGTTAGTTTTCAAACATCACACAACAATATAATATAATGTATATATTCCGGTTGCATGCTTTATCTTGTTTAGTGAGCACACAAAAACAAATAGCACACAAGCCGAGGGACACCTCGTTAGCAAGCAGGTCACAAGAAGAAACAACTGTACCGTTCACCGTTGGCCGTTCTTGCTTACTCTCCCGGAGTCCCATTCCAAGTCCTAAAACATTCATTCAGTTTTAGGTTGTTAATCACTTAACTCAATTCAACTTACTTATCTTACTTTACTTAACCTTAATGACCCAACCTAACACCTCTTAAGTCTTACAACTTAATCTTAAACTTTTAAGTTTATACTTAACTTAACTTAATCCCTTAAGTTCTTAGGGTCCTAATCATTACCACCCTACCAAAGGCATTCCTTTACCCATTACCATTCTTAGAATTCAAAATTTCTTTTTTTTTTAAGTGTTAAGGGTCGACCGACCCACCGACCGACCCAACCCCTGGGTCGGTCCATTACAGAAACTCTTCCGTCTCTTGAAACTCATCCGACCGACCCAAAGCTAAACCGACCGACCCAAACCCTCTGGGTCGGTCCCTGCCGAACATTTTCCTACTTAAACTTGCCCGACCGACCCACCGACCGACCCATCCTTATGGGTCGGTCTATTGCCGAACATTTCTGCTGGGTTAGCAAGGTCCGACCGACCCAGAACTGGGTCGGACCCTGGGTCGGTCCACTACAGATTCTTTAATTGCTTTCAATTCCAAACTCTTCCACAAGTGTCCTAATAGGTCCAACACCATCTTGGCACCTTAAACCCACCTTATAACCTCCTTTAAATACCTTAAATCATCCACCAAAATCCACCTTAGTCATTATGCATTTTCCTTGTAATAATGCTACTCTTGTAATGCTTTCCTCTAGGTTTCTAGGTGGTGGTTCATACTTAATGTAACCACTATGCCAATGTTTTCCTCACCACTATAACATCATCTCCCAAGCATCTCTCACTATCTAAAACTCTTTCAAGCATTTACTAAAAGTTCCTTCACAAGCTTAAGCTTCCATACACCAACACCTTATTTCCTTCCTAGTTGTTTACCAACATTTGCCTAAGTTCTAAATACTCAATTACATTCTCTTGATTCCTAAATCCCCCAAGGTAATGCCTAAGTCATTACCACTCATTCCAACACTTATCTTACCCTCTTCATCAAGACAACCTAAAGACTTCCTAGTACTTCCTTAGTCATTAATTCCCTTAGAACATATCTTAATCACCTTAAACATCATACCTTCTCCTTAAACTTATGCTCAAGTCTTATATTCCTCATCTCATGACTTTGGTGTGTTCAAACACCCACCTAAACTCTAAATTCCTCATAGACCATTCTAGGTCATTCTCATCCTTAAGAACTCCTTAGTTAACTCATTTCCACTCAAATTCTTCATAATGACTCCTAGTAAATCCTAGGTCATATTGATTCACCACCTTCACCTAAACACTTATTTTCTACTCAAATTTTGCCATAGCTCCTCTAGTATATTCTCATGCCCAAATGCATTGTTTTTCTCACACAATAACCTCACACACACCAAGTCCTTTCTCATCACATTCCTCATCCAAATCAACTCATTCACATCAACTCAATATATTGCAATAATCTTAAATTGCATAGCACTAAGGCTCTTAAATGACATGGCTCTTAGGCCCTTAAATGACTTAAACTTAAACACTGAATTTCCCACATATATAAGCTTTCAACCTGCAAATACACTCATCAATCTCATAGTAGTTATAATGCTCTTAAAATCCACCTTAAACTTATATTACTAACCATTCTCATTAGCTCCTTAATCACAAGTTCATAAGCTTGTTTAAGTTCTTTTTCCTTAGGTTATATAACCCAATACACAATGTAAGCTCTAAGCCACATTGGTATTTATCTAAAACTCATTCCTTAATCTTAAACCACCATTAGGTAAGCATTTTACCTTGTTTCCTCAAGCTTATCTCAATCTCCTCCTTAGACCTTCTTCTTGAATGAATATCGGCCACCACTCAAACTTCCTTGCCAATGTTCTAATCAATAACCAATGACTCATATGAGCACTAAACAATACACTAACCTTAAGGAGTAAACCCTAGGTTAAAATGTGTTCTAAGGTATTAAACTGAATGTTTTACCTTGGATTCTCAAAGCAAGCTTGGATATGAATTAAGTAGGACCTCCTCTAGCCCTTGGAGAATAAATCAAGCTAGAACAATGGATAAAAATGAATCCCCATGAGAAGGAATTTTCGGTATGTGTAGAAATGGTGGAAACATGGTTTTTCTTACATTTTCCTTACCTTAAGAGAATGGAGAAGCTAATGAGCTCTTCAAACTTGATTTTCCCCATCAATGGAGTTTTCTCATGGCACCAAAATGGAGCTTTGAAAGATTTGAAAAGATAGAAAGATAGGTCTTGACCTAACTAAGAATAATATGTTTTAGTTTTTGATTTGGAGCTAAATGAACTTGGTGAGCATTTGAGATGGAGCACCATGGAGGAGCTCTCACGGTTTGGAGCAAGAAGAGAAGAAGAAACGTGTGAAGAAGAATGAAGAGAGAAGAAGAAAGGTAGGCTAATATAAGGATATTTGCTTTAATAAAGCAAATAGTAACTTTCTTACTTATCTCTTCTTTTCCTTTCTCATTTGATGACTCATGTGGTGACTCCCCACTTAAAAACCGGCCACCCCTAATATAAGGCTAACATGGTCTTTGTTGACCAATTAATTGACTTATATTGATTAAAACTTAAAGTCACTAAATAGTTACTATTCACTAATCAAGGCACATAATCGGGAAATTTTTGATTTCCCATTGATTTAGACCTCCTAATGTGATACTAATTAGTACACATGTTGATTAAAGAGTAATGATGGACATTTAGCCACTCAAAACTCAATTCTAAGACAATTTCTCAAAAATGTGCTTTAAGACTTCTTAAAGCACATTTTGTGTTTTAACTTGTTTTCAAGCTTGGTTTTCTTTGCTAATTGATTTAAAATGACCATTAGGATATTACTAAGGTCTTATCATGATATTTGGGTACTCACCCAAGTCTCTCCAAGCTTAGAGCACGTTTTTGCCCTGATTGCCCTTAAGGCATTTCCTTGTGTTTTCCTTGGTTTAAATTGTCTACCAATCTTTCTAAGGCATATTTTAGCCTTACTACATCATGATTTGATGTTTACTTAGCATACTTAGGTTTGGGGTATTTCAATCTACCCCCCTTAAAAGAACTTTGTCCCCAAAGTTCCCATGCATCTTATCTTATTAGAATACATGCTTACCTCATTCCTTAGATCATATAGATCATACTTATGTATACTTAATCTCATTGGATCCTTAAGTCCACCATATGCTTATTCTTAAATATCACACAACATGCTTAAGCATGTGTAGCACTCAAAATTCCTTTTGTTCCTTTTGATGATTAAAACATTCACATAACTTCCAACGTATTCTCCCATGTCACCGGTCCGTAGACAATGGCTCATTCGTCCTCGTCACCATGGGCTAGAATACAAAACACGCTGCTCTCCCCATGTCACCGGTCCGAAGACAAAGGCTCGTGCGTCCTCGACTTCATGGGCGAGACTCAGTAAAAAGGTAATCCTTTTTACGAGGTCATGTGAGGAATAATTCCTCTAATTAAAAACAAGCAACTCCAATTTCATTTTTTTTATCCTAAGGCCTCTATCCTTAGTGTGATTTACTTGTGACCACTGGTAGGGAGTTTCAGGAATAATCCTACCCTGATGTGATCAGCATCAGTGTAGAACCATCCTTCCACTCCAATTTGTGTTCGGTTTCCCTTGATCCCTAGAAAATCAAGTTCCACCTCCCACGTCATTTTCAAACATCAGTTAATTCACTCATGTCCAATTCTTCTAATCATATCATCAGTAGTTCTTCTAATCATAATCAATACATCTCCAAAGTGTGAACTCATTCCCTCAAACATTCCCAATTCATTTCTTGGTAATTACCTCAAGACTTAAATTCCTACTAAGTTCCATATCAGTCTCATACCATATAGCATTACTATATCCTAACTCATGCTCATATCAAATTGTATCTCATAATGTTATCTTATCTTATCTCCCACATAGTCTCATATTGACTCATACCTCAAATACTCTTACTCCTTAATTCTCCTTAATCCTCTTCCTTAATTCTCTTAACTTGTACCACACCGGAGTTAACAAGATAAGTACTTAATATGTATGGCATTCACATCTTCTGTGTGCAATAACCATGATTTATCTCAAAATGTTTATGTAAAACATATTCATATTCTTTTGGTGCTATGCACACCGTAGTTTATGTACTCAGTACACAAACATACGCTAAGCGGTTTTCGCTCTACCCCCCTTAAAATGGATTACGCCCACGTAATCAACATTATATCATCCTTGAACATAAGTTCAAGATGTCTAATTCTTACCAAGCATTCTAGCTTCCACGTTATCTATCTTACTTATAATTCGATCAGAAATGACTTAGTCTCTGTATCGAGGATTCTTAACGGTACTTATACCGTATTCTTAACTTAGTTTGGTCTAATCTCAAATAGTGGTCTGCTAGCTTCCGCTGCACGACTCTGATAATCTTAGGCCTTATTGTCTCAATGGACACGTGTTATCTTTATATATACACGGCCTTAATGAGTTGTAACTCGTCTATCATTCTCCTTGAAGATCTTACGCTCATACTCTTAGTATTTTCTCGAATGTCTAAATTGTTTCCCCTCGACTGATCTTTGGTCTCGGGATGATTCTTAATCTCAAACTACTGTTTAGTGCTTATTGCACTTTACAGTCTAATCTTACTCATCTTTAGACATGTCCTATGTCTATACTTAACAATCCGTGCTTCTCGCACTTCATAGTCCTTAATTATCTATTCTCTGGTTCCTCCGTGTTGCTGGTTCAACTGAACTCTTCTCTTCGACTGTTTGTGGTAGTAGCTGCTCTTGTCTGATCTTGCGTCGTTGTCGGTGGTACGGAGTCGACTACTTCCCGTGTTCCTTACACCACTTTCACATCATGGGGTACCTTACTGGTACATTACTACTTACCCAACTAACTCATAAATGAGCGTGTCAGGCCTGCAAGCCCCTGTGGGGTGCAGTCGTCCCACGTCTCGTTTTAGTAAACTCATAGTGTCCGTCACACGTTTAGCTATTGCTAATTATGAAGTATTCTGTTGTCGATCTCCTCTTCATCGTTCCATAATAACATTTATTGTTCTTCTTGAAGTTAATCAAGGAAATCCATTATTGTGTTCTCGGGTATGGTATGCTCTAGCTCCTTCCTGTATTCCGTATTGATTCGGTCACTTAATATCTGAGGTCTCTTTCCATAGAGCCTCTTATCTTCTTCTCATGTTCATTCAATTAGGAAAGCACTTCCAGTTCCTTAAGGAATGGGTAGTGTGCTTCCTGCGAAATCTTACCTAACCAGGTCCACACTACTGGCATCAACGCTCAGTTCGTCTACCATCTTATTTTCTTACTTATGTGGTCTTAACTCATAAATCTAATTGCCTCAGTGTCATATTTGACGGCTCATACATAATGGTCGCCTTACCGCGCACCATGACTTAATCCACTTATCTAACTATTGTACTCACGACCACTACTACCGTGGTAGTTGGCCTTTACCATGTTGCCCATTAATGGTGCAATCTCGTACTCACTTATTCTAATGTCTTAACCTTATACTCAATCCCTTCTTGGTGTAAACACACTGGGAATTCTCTCATTCCGGTACTGGTAGTTGTCGTACCGTGTTGTAAAATAGTTGACTCTTGATATGAAGATGTTCTGCTCCAATCTCAGATTCGTGAGTAGGCTAATGTCTTTCGCTTTCTTTCATCCTTAGTGATGTTGTCTACCATGTAGTTTAACTGGTTACTGAAGAAGTCATCCACTGATTCACAAGCTCTTCTGAGCATTGCTTAATTGACGTGCCATAATGTGCAGTCACAATGTTTACCTCTGACAATCATTAATTCTTACATCCTGGGTATTGGATATGAGGTCTATCTCTGCAACCTACCTTATTACTCAAGTGTATCTGGTATGTTCTAAAGTAATCTCAAGGTTCATGGTTCCCATTTCCTAAATAAAGTGTATTTCACCTCTAATAAGTGAAAGCCCTTTTGAGGGGTTCATTCCCACTCATGGCCTCACAACAAGGAGAGGTATCCCCACCCGAGAAGGCATGGTTCGTTCTCCGCTCCTGTCCTTAGCATTATCTCAATATTCTCATTGGTACCTTTTCTTGGTATTGTTTTTCCCAATCTAAATTATAGGTTTGGTAACCGTTCATATCTACACACTGTAGTTTCTCATGGCTTAAATAAGCTCTCTTATAACTTACTGCGCCTCGGGCTCTGATGTGGTTAACATCCTTGGCTCGTAGGCTCCTAATGCTTAATGTCTCAGTTCATTATTTGTACTCTTACTCATCTGCAGGTCTTCCTTATGAGATTCTGGTTCAGGAACTTCATCCACCGTTAGGTTACATACTAAATGTAATATCGGGTTTCATGGTAAGTTGCTGCATCCTGCTTCCGGCTATGGAAGTTGTTCAGGTGTTCTGAGGTTACTTAATGTCTTTGACAATGCTGTCATTTTATTAGACTTATGTCTTTTAATAGTCAAAGTTAGGTTCGCATTAGGCGTTTGCCTTAAGGTGCTCAAGTTGGATATCATCCAGTCATCTTATACCTTCATCTCAACGCTTCGTTCAACTTCTGTTGACTACGCCATCCGTTGATGAACAATCATACTTGGGTGTTAATGAGTTAAGCAAACAGTGTTAACTGTCATTCATCGGTTGTTTGGTTCGACTATGCCCGCTCTGTGTGGGTAATCCGCTGAGCTTCCCTCTGTCGGGATTCTACATTTTAATCCTTAGTAGGTTATAGCTTATGTTCATTTCTTTTACCCTTATTTTCTGGGTCGTCCAACATCTTCATTGAAGAATGTTGTTATTGGTATCCTTAATGGTCACTCTGGGAGTCTTATCCCGTTTTCGTTGTAAGCCGATGCTTCAACAGTCTCAATAGTATCTTATAACATCCCTTGTATATCATTGCTTATATAGTGTTTTTGCTCGTGATACCGAGCAATCTCTTAGGTTTTCCCCCTTGAAGTTTGAGATTGGTGTTCTTACCATACTGTCGGTTGTTGTTGTAGTGGGTTATACCGTTGCTTATTTATATGGTTTAATACTTTGTCCAAGTTCCGCTCCCGGCTGACTGTGTGTTACCTTATCTCATCATGGTCAGGCCGGCGGGCCCTTCCAAGGTCTTATTTTTCTGTTCTCGTGGATTTACAATCCGGTATTAATATGCGTCTCAACTGTAGCGTTCTCCAATCTTGCCATGATGGCTTTCCGTGTAGCTTAACCGTGGTAGCACTTGCTATGGCAAGTGCGCCATGCAGGATGGGCTATTGGTACAAGGTACATCGGTAGTGACACTTCCTTCTAATTTCCATGTAATTGGTAGTCCTCGGGACTCCTTCGATAATTTCTTATTTGGATAGTCGACCATCCTGCAGTTTCCTTGTAGTTTGACGGTACTGTCATCTAATAGGGCGTTCCTCTTTCTGAGGGAACCCCTTAATATTTTGTTATGTCTTAATCCTCGCTCCTGTCTCCACACATTTTGTTGTGGTTACTAAGTAATGTGTTTCCTTTAGGCACTACATTGTAGTCCTATTCGGGTATACAACTTGTATGAGTTCCTATCGTCATCCGCATTATGTCGGCCAGGTTTTGTAACCTTCCTCATTGTATGGGGTTTGGAGTTTCCCGTTTCTAACTGGACTTTCCAGTAATCTCAATCCTCATGCTTTGTATTATCCCACTGTTATGCTCACTCGGACCGCTGTCCGGTACCCATGTCGTTTATCATTTCCTCATCCATTGCCCGTGTAGTGCTTTCCTTATCATTGGTATGGCGGGTTATTTCGACTGAGTAGCATGTCGACCCATGTTGCCGGTAATTACCGTTCCCTTACTGATAGTATTCCTTAGGTCATGCCTGTTCTCTATTGCGCTCCACTAAAAACCTCCAAGTTCTCCATAACTGTTGTACAACAAATGTTTCTCGTATGCTTACTGTTGCTAACTGCCAGATGGGTTTCCCGAGTAAGAGAAGGCTTTCTTCTCTCTGGCGTTTGTTCCACATATTTAGGGTAGGGATGTGGAGGGCGGGCCTAGTTACTATGGATATCGGTAAACGCCGGGAAGTCCTGGCTAACGACCTCTAACTCTATCTCTCAACCCTTAACCTAACTCAATCTCAACCCATCATGTTTCCTAAGTTGTATTTCTTGTCTTCAGAGCGTAATACGCTTGATACCACTTTGTAACACCCCAACTCAATCCAAATGTGGTCTCGCAACTTCAAACAGTATATATATAAACATGTCACAGCGGAATTCTTTACAATCCAGGACCTTGCCACGGTTGACTACAGATATACCCGAACATTAGTCTAACAACCTTACCATTTACATAACCTTCTTACAATCCACTCACAACCTATACATCTTACTAACTCAATTGCCAACGAGTGTACATGCCAACGAGTAGGCCACACTGATCCCTTAACAGACTGTATCCTCTTCTTACTCTTTGCGACACCGCTTCCTGATGTTCGACCGTGTTATTAAAAAGAAGCCCCCGAGGGGGTCAGCATTCTGGTACGATCCTCTCCTTTCCCCCCAAGCTAACGTGGCTACGACGACTAATTGTCGATAGCATGTAGGTTGATTAGATGCACAACATAATAGAAAGTGCAGTAAACAACAACTCAGATTGAAAACAATCAAATTTCACAACACAAGACTACTTAAATGCGTTCCCTTAATTAGAGAGTTAGATATTTACTCCTTAAGTATTGTTCTCTCCTATCTTAGTCCATCCTTATCTTACCTCAATCTGATTCTTATCTTAATCTTAAACCAACCATCCTTTACTCAGAGGGATGTAGCTTATCTTAATCTTAATATTACAACCATCCTTAAAAAGGAATGGTTGCACTATCTAACCTTACCTTAATCTTAATCTTAAGTACAAATCATCCTTAAAAAGGAATGATTGTAACTTAACTTAATCTCAATATACAAACCGTTCCTGGGAAGGATTGGTTTTAACTTATATCTCAATCTTAGGATACAAACCATTCTTTAAGTAGAAATGGTTGTACTTATCTCAAATCTTATCTCAATTAAGTCAAACCGTTCTTTAACTAGAATGGTTTTCCTTAATTCATTGTTTATATCTGTCGGGTCACGTAGCCCTAAACCAATGAGTTATCACTCCATTGGTTTACATAACAATATTTGTTAGAATTAGTTTGGGCATTTAGGTAGATCCCACTACAACCATCTCAGTATGCCTCCCTCCTAAAACAAAAGTCCGAGAGGTCGAGTCCTATTTTGTCGACTCTAGCGACGAGTTTCCGAGGACAAGTCATCTTTGGAAGACGGTATTTGATAAGGATACCGACTTCCCCCACTAATACCACATGTGCCGTACCATTCCGGATTCCTCACTCAAGTTCATTAGTAATAGTCCTCAAGACCATGTTTGTTGGTTAACCTCTTTCGGTTCATATCGTCCCTCATTAGGGGGCGTTCCTTATTCTCACTCAATTTCTTACTAAACATTGGTTAGTAAGTTCTCACGGTATGTTGTGTTTTTTCAAACATCGCACAACCTATAATATATATGTATATATATTCCGGTTGCAATGCTTTATCTTGTTTAGTGAGCACACAAAAACAAATAGCACACAAGCCGAGGGACACCTCGTTAGCAGCAGGTCACAAGAAAACAACTGTACCGTTCACCGTTGGCCGTTCAATTGCTTAATCTCTCTTCCGGAGTCCCATTCCAGTCCTAAAACATTCATTCAGTTTTTAGGTTGTTAATCACTTAACTCAATTCAACTTACTTATCTTACTTAACTTACTTAACCCTTAATGACTCCCAACCTAACACCCTCTAGTCTTACAACTTAATCTTAAACTTTTAAGTTTATACTTAACTTAACTTAATCCCTTAAGTTCTTAGGGTCCTAATCATTACCACCACCCTACCACAGGCATTCCTCATTACCCATTATACCATTCTTAGAATTCAAAATTTCTTTTTTTTTTTAAAGTGTTAAGGGTCGACCGACCCACCGACCGACCCAACCTCTGGGTCGGTCCATTACAAAACTCTTCCGTCTCTTGAAACTCATCCGACCGACCCAAAGCTAAACCGAAACCGACCGACCCAAACCCTCTGGGTCGGTCCTTACCGAACCCATTTTCCCTACTTAAACCTTGCCCGACCGACCCACCGACCGACCCATCCTTATGGGTCGGTCTATTGCCGAACCATTTCCTGCTGGGTTAACAAGGTCCGACCGACCAGCCCAGAACTGGGTTCGGACCCTGGTCGGTCCTCTACAAAAACCTTCCTCTTTATTGCCCTTCCAATTCCAAACTCTTCCACAAGTGTCCTACATAGTCCAACACCATCTTGGCACCTTAAACCCACCTTATACCTCCTTTAAATACCTTAAAATCATCCACCAAAATCCACCTTAGTCATATGCATTTTCCCCTTGTAATAATGCTACTCTTGTAATGCTTTCCTCTAGGTTTCTAGGTGGTGGTTCATACTTAATGTAACCACTATGCCAATGTTTTCCTCACCACTATACATCATCTCCCAAGCATCTCTCTCACTATCTAAAACTCTTTCAAGTATTTACTAAAAGTTCCTTCACAAGCTTAGCTTCCATACACCAACACCTTATTTACTTCTTAGTTTTTACCAACATTTGCCTAAGTTCTAAATACTCAATTACATTCTCTTGTTTCCTAAATCCTCCAAGGTAATGCCTAAGTCATATACCACTCATTACAACACCCTTATCTTACTCCTTTTTATCAAGACAACCTCAAAGACTTCCTAGTACTTCCTTAATCATTAATTCCCCTTAGAACATATCTTAATCACCTTAACATCATACCTTCTCCTTAAACTTATGCTCAAGTCTTACATTCCCCATCTCATGATTTTGGTGTGTTCAAACACCCACCTAAACTCTAAATTCCTCATAGACCATTCTAGGTCATTCTCATCCTTAAGAACCCTTAGTTAACTCATTTCCACTCAAAATTCTTCATAATGACTCCTAGTAAATCCTAGGTCATATTGATTCACCAACCTTCACCTAAACACTTATTCTCTACTCAAATTTTTGCCATAGCTCCCTAGTATATTCTCAATGCTCAAATGCATTGTTTTTCTCACACAATAACCTCACACACACCAAGTCCTTTCTCATCACAATTCCTCATCCAATCAACTTATTCACATCATACTCAATATATTGCAATATCTTAAATTGCATAGCACTAAGGCTCTTAAATGACATGGCTCTTAGGCCCTTAAATGACTTAACTTAAACACTGAATTCCCACATATATGAGCTTTCAACCTGCAAATACACTCATCAATCTCATATAATTAAATGCCTTAAAATCCACCTTAACTTATATTACTAACCCATCCTCATTAGCTCCTTAATCACAAGATCATAAGCTTGTTTAAGTTCTTTTTCCTTAGGTTAATATAACCCAATACACCAATGTAAGCTCTAAGCCACATTGGTATTTATCTAAAACTCATTTCTTAACCTTAAACCCCATTAGGTAAGCATTTTTACCTTTTTTCCTCAAGCTTATCTCAATCTCCTCCTTAGACCTTCTTCTTGAATGAATATCGGCCACCACTCAAACTTCCCTTGCCAATGTTCTAATCATAACCAATGACTCATGAGCACTAAACAATACACTAACCTTAAGGAGTAAACCCTAGGTTCAAAATGTGTTCTAAGGTATTAAACTGAATGTTTTTTACCTTGATTCTCAAAGCAAGCTTGGATATGAATTAAGTAGGACCTCCTCTAAGCCCTTGGAGAATAGAATCAAGCTAGAACAATGGATAAAAATGAATCCCCATGAGAAGGAATTTTCGGTGATGTGTAGAAATGGTGGAAACATGGTTTTTCTTACATTTTCCTTACCTTAAGAGAATGGAGAAGCTAATGGGCTCTTCAAACTTGATTTTCCCCCCTAATGGAGTTTTCTCATGGCACCAAAATGGAGCTTTGAAAGATTTGAAAAGATAGAAAGATAGGTCTTGACCTAACTAAGAATAATATATGTTTTTTAGTTTTTGATTTGGAGCTAAAATGAACATTTGGTGAGCATTTGGAGATGGAGGCACCATGGATGGAGCTCTCAACGGTTTTTGGAGCAAAAGAAAGAAGAAGAAATCGTGTGAAGAAGAGGAATGAAGAGAGAGAAGAAGAAAATGTAGCTTATAAGGATATTTTGCTTTATAAAAGCAAATAGTAACTTTTCTCACTTTACTCTTCTTTTCCTTTCTCATTTGATGACTCATGTGGTGACTCCCCACATAAAAACCGGCCACCCCATCAATATAAGGCTACAACATGGTCTTTGTTGACCAATTAATTGACTTATATTGATTAAAAAACTAGTCACTAAATAGTTACTATCATTCACTAATCAAGGCACATAATCGGGAAATTTTTGATTTCCCATTGATTTAGACCTCCTAATGTGATACTAATTAGTACACATATTGATTAAAGAGTAATGATGGACATTTAGCCACTCAAAACTCAATTCTAAGACAATTTCTCAAAAATGTGCTTTAAGACTTCTTAAAGCACATTTTGTTTTAACTTGTTTCAAGTTTGGTTTCTTTGCTAATTGATTTAAAATGACCATTAGGATACTACTAAGGTCTCATCATGATATTTGGGTACTCACCCAAGTCTCTCCAAGCTTAGAGCACGTTTTTGCCCTAATTGCCCTTAAGGCATTTCCTTGTGTTTTCCTTGGTTTAAATTGTCTACCAATCTTTCTAAGGCATATTCTAGCCTCACTACATCATAATTTGATGTTTACTTAGCATACTTAGGTTTGGGGTATTTCAACGGAAATTTCATAGGGATCAAACCCAATTTCAGTAGCCCATCTATAAATCATTTAGCTTTTACTAATGACTTTTAATTTTTTTTTGGAGTTGCCTCAATTTACAATGCTACCTTCCTTAAAAATATCATCCATAAATTTCTCACTTCTTCAGGTTGTCAGGCTAACCATGATAAATATGAAATTCTTTTCAATAGGAAACTCAATCCTGCTCTAAAGAGTCAAATTTCAAATGTATTGGGGTTCAAAGAAGTGTCAAGTTTCTCAAATTATCTTGCCCTTCCCAAAAAAAATTAGGAGAAACAAGTCTCTAATTTTTTAGTACATTGTTAGTTCTATCCAAAAAATAGTAAATTCTTTCGTGTTGTTATGGTGGAAAGTGTATTACAAGCTATTCCTATTACACAATGGCTCTATTTTTACTTCCCTAAACCATCGTTACCAAGATAGACTCAATTATCTCCAGCTTTTGGTAGGGAGGAAACAAGAGTAAAAAAATGCATTGGATGAAGTGGATTAATGTTTGTAAAGTTCCTGATGAAGGTGGTATAGGTTTCAAAGTTGTGGAAGATTTCAATAAAGCTATGCTTACTAAACAGCTATGGAGATTAGTCTCAAACCCATAATCTCTTATGGCAAAGACCCTAAAAAGTCTTTATTTCCCTAAAACCTATCTTAGTGAAGCGGTTCTCACAAAAAAAGTGAGCCACATTTGAAGATTCTTATAACTTAATATTGGAATTCTCAAATTTGGTAGTAGAAAGCTAATAGGTCGAGGGGATACAACTCCATTTTGGAACTTCTCTTGGGTACCTAGAAAAGGATCCTTTCACATTTCTTCTCCTAAACCTCCTCAAATCAAAAACAATAAATTGGTTTTAGACTTCATAAATCCTGATCAAATGTCTTGGAATACATAAAAACTTAAACTCTTCTTTAGTCACTCAGAGAGTGAGTTCATCTCTTCCTTTCATATTAACCCTTCTAAAAAAGATCAATGGATTTGGAATCTAACAAAATACCAAAAATAACGTGAAATCTGGTTATTTGTGGATTCAAAAAAGAAACGAAAACGGTCAAACTTCTACCTCAGAAAGTTGTTTTGATATTAGGAAAAAGATTTTACACCACATCTTCCCACCTAGAGCTAGACTTATCCTGTGGAAATTCTTAAACAATATTTCCCCTTATCAAAAAAACATTGGTAACCGTATATGTGGCACAACTGAGTGCTTCTTTTGTGGGGACATAGATAATACTGCTCACTGTTTCTTTCAGTGTTGTGCTATTTCTAATCTTTAGAAGAATATAATCAACTTACAAGATGTTCCAAGTGATATTATAAATTGGTTCTTAGACAAGGCAAAAGGCTGGGGGAGAAACAAATTTTCAATGGTGAATAATCCCATGTGGGTGATTTAGGATGCTAGGAATAGATGTAGACATGATACTTCAGTTGCTTGGTTGACTGCTATTGAAGAAAATAAAGCTTTCATAAAAGCTTACAAAACTTCTATTACTACTCGTCATCATGTCCAGGGTGTAATGTTGAGTGACTTTTATCTGCCTATGGATTTTATTTCAGTTGCCTTTGAAATGACAAGCAGCAGAGATCAACAGTACCATATTAGAGGAATTTGGGATCAACTAAAGGCTTACCCTTAATAGCTTACAACAAGAACATGGAAAGAACATGTAAAGTGCAGTTAGCAGTAATCAAAACAGCATGTATTGTAGTGAACTTGCTCTTGGAGGTGGTGTAAGGCTCAATTTTTAACCACTATCCTATGTTGATTATGGTTGATTAGGATTTGGCCGGGTTCTAGGTCCACTTATAACCTAAAATTAATAAAAATATCGTAAAACACTAATGAAAAGTCCTAAGTTAGCTCACGGGAACCTAATTAGAGTCGCCACCTAATTTTAACCAAGATTAAATTAGGAAAGGTAGAGTTCGGGCTCAGGGGCTTGGTATATGACTTATTCAAGGTTCAAATTACATTCATTACCCCTCCTAGGTCGTTTTTCCTCTACTTACCTTATTTACGGGCTTTTTATGAGGTTGTTTTACCTAAGTTCACATGTTTCTAATTTTTTGTGTTTTTAGCATTTTTTGATAGAAATTTAAAGTGAAAGTTGAAATTACCTAAACTAGGGTTTTGAAGGTATAATTAGGTCAAATTTTTATTCCGTCCGTGGCCACGAACCACAAGTCCAAACCCACGGACCCTAGTTAACCTAGTTATACAAAAATGTCAAATTGAAAAGAAAATGAAATTTTGAAAAGTCCGGGGCCACGGATGTACGTGGGCCTGGACATGATTTGAGAAAACCCTAAAAGTTTTAAAATTATTTACTGCCATGGTCTAGGGGTGTCCGTGGCCACGGACTGGCAGTTTGGGTCCCGAACATGCCATCCATAGGCACCGATGACCCTCGGACGGCGACGTTCTGGTGATTCTCGGCTGTGTTTTTGGCTCAAATTTTATGGGTGTGTAGCCTATGAGATTCAATTTGAAGCCAAATTTAATAAAAAACTTGGTGCCCCAGTTATCAGACAAGAACAAAGGAAAACACTAATTCATAAGCCGAAAAAGTTTGGTTCAAACTAAAATTTTGACAGAGGGTAATTAAAGTCGAAAGGAGTTAGAAAACCTGTTTTCTTACCTTATTTGACCTCATAATGGAAGTGATCCTACACGTTGGGATCTTCGGGAGCCTCGTTGATGGTGAATCCAAAAACAATTTGACCCGGGCTTCTGACTCCTTTTTGTTGTTGATGTTATTCACGTTATGGGGTTGTTTTGGTGAGGGTTTGATGATCGTAGTGGTTGAAGGGATTGGAAAGTGTGTTTTGTTGATTTTGGTGAGATTTCAGTGTTTGATTATGACTCGGGAGTTCAAAACGTGGGAGCTTGGAGATGGCTATGTTTTCTGATTGTCTAGGGTTATTGGAGTTCTGGTTTTATTGAGGGATAAGGCTCCTTTAGTAGGCCTCACTAAAAATAGAAAAATCCGGTGATAGAAAAATCCGGTAAAAACCGAGATTTTCCGATGTCTTAGCTCAATGGTTTTCCAGAATGAATTTGACTATGAAATTTTAACCACGTGTAAGGGAAGAGATTTTTGATTTTTTTTGAGGTGGCATTGGAATTTTAGGATATTGGAATATTGTTAAATTCAATTTCTCATGAGATTTAATCAGAATTTGTGAGAAAACTATTGAAAATTGAAAAATCAAAATTCCAAAGCCATTATGCTCAAAATGTCATCCCCTATCTTGTATTAAAAGTTCAAAGCATTACGAGTTGATTTGAGCCATTTTTGGAGGAGAGAGAAAGCCTATAGGAGATCTTAGAAGCCTTGAATATTATGAAAATGCCCTTGAAGATGACTAAGCTGTCACTAACACTTTGGAACACGCTGAGCGAACCTGGATTCCTCATCATTTGACCAATGTGTCCCTTGCTACACTAGCCTTAGAAACCCTACACCGAGGGGGTCAAAATTTTGGGTATAACAGATTGCCCCCCGTTAACTAGACTTTTTAATCAATATGAAGAGTCTAGTTGATGCTTGAGTGATACCCAAAAATTTTGGATCCTAAAAGACCCTGCATGCCATTTTAAACCAGTTGTGTCGAGCTATTCTGAGGTGCTGACTACCTAAGGAGAAAGAGATGTTGTTCAGCTATTCTAAGACGCTAACTACCTGAAATGATGATGCTTCATCGATGTTAAGTCAAGATCGTTAAGTTTTGATGATAGCAAACCTTGTATTGTATGTTTAATATGTTTGTTAAGCTTTAAGATTCAGATAGACAGGCAAAGGAGTGGCTTAGCACGCAAGGTTGCAAGCGCACTCAATTCATGACATGTGCTCAACCAGTCGGGCACCCATCCATGAGAGCTCACGCTAGAACTTATAGTAGACACATGATGTCAAGCATCACATGACCATATCTCTTATGCTTCAGAAGTAAAACAAAGGCAAAAACACTACAACAAGATCGACATATCTATGCAGACCAAAATATCCACATAATCAACTAGCACATGACAAGAGCTTAACACATTAGTGAGCAAAAGAACAAGATAAGTCAAGGGCTATTAATCAGAATGATTACATAGCCATAATGAAGTATATAGAGAGCATTCATGAGTATTAATGAGCCAGATAAGATCAGACAAGTTGAGTACACAAGTTGTACTCGACCAATTGAGAGAGCTGCCGCCAATGTGTTCAATCATTAGACGACTCGTGTTCTGATGACTCGTGTTCTGATGACTCCAGATCAAGTTGAAGACTCAATACAAATCTAGTGAGGTTGTTATGTGAAAGGCAGGAGTTGTAGTCGACTCCTAGAGTCTAGGGGGGTTATAGGACGTTAGTTATATCTTAACCAACCCTATATATACTTGCATTTATTTTCATATGTAAGCAAGCTTGAAAAAGAGAGAAAAAATATAGAGAAAATTAGAGCAAGTGTGAATCAGACTTAAGTATGTGTGAGAGCTAGAGAGTTGGTGAGCTGGTTAGGACTGGAGCTGAGTGACAATGCTTTATATTTGATAGACTGAACAGTCTGGGAGCGGTTGGGGAACCGTAGGTTGCCTGTCAGGAGAGGGTAGAGGACTTTGAGATAAAGTCCTAAACTGTCCCGGAGTCTGTGTGTGGGGCGAGGGAGATTAAGTGAATTTCTGTGTGTAAATTCTCAATCAAAATGGAGTTTCCAGTTTAAGTTTAACTCGTGTCTTTTCTTTACTATCAAGTAGTTTTCTTAAGACAACGATATGTCCACAATCGATCGAGGACGCATCAGGAGCGTTAGCCATTTTCATTTGGTATCAGAGCAGGTCTCTTCTAGAAAGCTAACTGCTTTGGAAGATGATCAAAATGTCTCTTGCAAGCCTACTAGCGTCAGAAGAAGGTTCTGCACCAAATCGGCCACCACTCTTCAAAGGAGATAACTACACTCACTGGAAGAATAAAATGAAGTTTCACATCAATTCTGATGATCTAAGGATGTGGAGAGTCATATCACACGGTGAATACACCTTCTGAGATGCTCAAGGACAAGACATACCGGTTAACAACATGACGGATGATCAAATCAAGAAGTTGGTATTCAATGCTCAAGCCCTAAGGATTCTACACTGTGCACTACTACATGAACAATACTCCAAAATAGCCTCAGCTAAAACAGCTCAAGATATTTGGAAAACTCTTGAAGTCATGTAGGAAGAGAATGATGAGATCAAAAAGACTCGCATTGAGTTGTTACTCACTCATTGGGAGTTATTCAAGAAGAAAGAAAAGGAGAGCATTTCTGAAATACATACAAGGTTCACCAAGCTGAACAACGAAATGCTGGTGCTTGGAAGAACTATCTTAAATGTGGATTAAATTAGGAAACTCCTCAGATCTCTTCCTGCCTCCTTCGACAGCAAAGTCAATGCCATGCAAGAAGTTCATGATCTATCTAAGATGTCTTTGGCAGACATGTTAGGTTCCTTAATGCCGTTTAAGTTAAAACTATAACAACGAAACTCAGAAAATTCATCAAAAGAAAAAGGAAAAGGCATTACCTTTCAGGTAATTGAAAACTCCAAGACAGGAGAAGATAATGATGAGATGGTCATCTATGCTAAGAGGTACTTTTGAAAGTTCATAAGAAATAACATAAGGAAAGGTAAAGAGCCCAATGAGACCGACGATCATCATAAGAAGAACAATGACAAGTGTTTTGGGTGCTCAAAGCGTGGGCATCACATCAAAGACTGTCCTCAACGATCCCGAGAGGACAACGATAAGGTCAGGAAACCTGTCTGAAGTTCGTTCAACAAAGGGCCTAGGAAAGAAGCGTTTGTTGCTGCATGGGGAGAGTCAGAGCTAAGAGACAACAATCAAACCTCAGATAGTGATCTCTTGAAGGATGAGAAGGCTCACCTATGCCTTGAGGAAGTTTTCCTCATGGCGCAAGAAAAGGACACATCAGAATCAGAGGAAGAAGAACAAAACAAGGTAAATTACTCTAAACTCAGAAAGTTAATTCTAAAAAGTTGAACTTCTAGGACTTAAAAAATTTTCTCTCATACTAGTTGATCAGTTAGAGGCATTGGAAAATGAAAACAAGGAACCGTTGGAGGAAAATTAAAAATTGAAGGAAAATTTGGACAAATATAAGGTAGAAAACCTTATGAAAGCACTAAAGAAACTACAAACTGACTATAGTGAAATTCTTGTCACTCATGAAAAGATAAAGCTAGGAAAACAACATGAAATCGATGAGTTGATTGCTGCTCTTAACACAAAAGAAAAAGAACTAGCATTAATCAAAGAAAAACATGCAAAGCTAGAAACTGTTTCTAGGACACCCATGTCGAGAAAAAAATGACCAATCGGGTATCTGTTAGGGACCAGTCGTAGAGATGTCTGCCATCTATGCAGACAACCTGGTCATCATGAAGCCAAATGCTATAGAACACGATTTATGAGGCATTGTCAACTCAAGAAAATAGGATTAAAATGGGTAGTAAAAACGATCCTAGAACAACGATTGTTGATGGAAATGGGTCTAATCCTTCTGTGGACCCTCACCCCACACCACTAACTTGTTAAGTATAGAATCGAGTGGGAGTAGACCCCTGCTGGTACATCGACAGTGGGTGTTCTAAACACATGACAAGAGACAAAATGAAGTTCTTCTCACTCGAACCAAGAAGCCAAGGAACCGTTTCCTTTGGTGATAACAAAAAAGGAAAAATAATCAGTGTAGGTAAGGTTAGTTTTACTTCAGATTATGTCATTGATAATGTAAATTTAGTTAACGTTTAAAAATTAATTTGCTTAGTGTATCTCAAATATGTGACTAAGGAAATTCAGTTCACTTCTATCCTACTCATTGTAGCATAGTAAGTCATAACAATGGTAAGGAGGTGTTAAAGGGAAAAAAGTGGAAAAATGTTTGTGTAACTAGTTTAGAGGATATTGACAGTGTAAATCTTCCATGTTTGATTGCCTCAATAGATGACTCCACACTATGGCACAATAGACTAGGGAATGTTAGCATTTCTTTGTTAAGAAAACTTGTAAGGAAAAGTTGGTAAGAGGTCTCCCTGAGATTAAAGAATTTGAGACCAATCTTTGTGATGCATGTGTTAGAAGCAAACAAACTAAAACCTCTTTCAAATCAAAGAACATGGTAAGTACATCCAAGCCACTTGAATTACTTCACATGGACTTTTGTGGGCCTATGAGAATCATATGTTTTGGAAGAAATTGGTATGTGTTTGTAATTGTTGATGACTACTCACTATTTGTTTGGACAGTTTTCATTGCTTCCAAAGATGAAGTTTTTGAGAAATTTCAAGTCTTTGTAGGAAAATTCCAAGTACAACTCAACCATAAGATCAAGGCGCTTCGGTCTGATCATGGGTTAGAATTTAAAAATCAACGATTCATGGATATGTATAAACATCATGGAATCAATCACACATATTCAGCACCATGGACACCCCAACAAAATGGGGTAGTTGGGCGTAAAAACAGGACATTACAAGAGGTATCCAGGGCCATGCAGTTAGGGAGTAGTCTTCCTCAAGTCTTTTGGGCAGAAGCAGTGGAAACTGCATGCTACATCACAAATCAGACGCTCATACGACCTATCCTCAACAAAACACTCTATGAGCTACTCAAGGGTAGAAAACCAAACATAACTCACTTTAGGATCTTTGGTTGTAAATGTTATGTCCACAACAATGAAAAGAAACCCTTAGGAAAAGTCGATGCCAGAAGTGATGTGTCCATCTTCCTCAGATATTCAGAAAGGAGTCGGGAATGTAAAATCTACAACAAAAGGACATTGAAGATGGAAGAAAGTGTACATGTAGTCTTTGATGAGGCTAAAGTTCATAAGATCAAAGAATCTGAAAGTGATGATGAAATTGGATTTGATCTAGCTGAACAAGATCACACAGACAATCCTAATGATGAATCATCGACCATGGAAACTTTGCCTGACAGGCCAGTGACGGGTCCACAACAAGTCAACGAAGAAAACAATGATGTCGAAGATCCTCTATCACCATCAACTATTCATCAATCTCGTATTCTATACAAAGATCATCCATTGGAGAACATCATTTTAGACATCTCCAAGGGAATTTAAACGAGAGCACAAACTCGTAATCTTCTAGCTTTCTCAGCGACGGTCTCACCCATTGAACCCTAAAATATCAAAGAAGCTCTTCAAGACTCAAACTGGATTAAAGCAATGCCAGAAGAATGAAAGCAGTTTGAAAGATGCAAAGTCTGACATCTTGTGCCTCATCCCTCACATCAAGGAGTACTTGGCACAAAATAGGTCTTTAGAAACAAGCCTACATGAGATGGGAGAAGTCATTAGGAATGAAGCTCGTCTGGTAGGTCAAGGATATCATCAACAAAAAGTGATAGACTTCAAAGAAACCTTTGCTCCAGTAGCAAGGATGGAGTTCATCCTATTACTAATTGCATTTGCTGCACATAAAGGAATCAAACTCTTCCAACTTGACATCAAGAGGGCTTCCTCAATTGGTACGTCAAAGAGGAAGTGTATGTTGAACAACCTCCAGGTTTTGAGACACAAGAGGGAAAAGACATGGGGCTCAAGCTTGACAAGGCTCTCTATGGGCTCAAACAAGCTCCAAGATCATGGTACGGCCGTTTGTCCTCATATCTTTTAGAAAACCACTTTAAGAGAGGTAAGGTAGACAAAACCTTGTTTGTTTACAACAACAAAAAGGACTTCTTAATTGTGCAAGTATATGTTGATGATATAATCTTTGGAGCTTATGATGAGAAGTATTGCAAGAAATTTGAGGCATTGATGAAAAAGGAATTTGGAATGGAGGCATGTAAACCTTTTGACACACTTATGGTAGTTGGCTAAAAAATTGGCATCATGACTGGTGACCGTCCGGTCGACCAGCAATCATACATGGAGATGATTAGTTCTCTACTATATGTAACTGCTAGTAGACCTGACATTATGTATAGCATTTGCTTATCTGTCAGGTTTCAAGCAGATCCAAGAGAAAGTGACCTCACAGTTGTGAAAAGAATCATACGTTACCTCAAAGGGCCCATGAACATTGGTATCTTCTATCCTAAGTTTACTAATTGTAACATTGTAGGATTTTCAGATGCAGATTATGGAGGATCTATCACCGATAGAAAGAGAACATCAGGGGCAACATTCTTTGTTGGATCTAGCTTGATCTCATGGGGATCAAAGGAATAACAAAGCGTGGCAATCTTAACTACTGAATCATAATACATAGCTTGCAGCAAGCTGTTGTGCTCAACCCTTATGTCAAAACAGGTACGTTGCCAATTATATGTGATAATACAAGCGCCGTCACTTTTTTAAAACATTTTGTGCATCATTCTTGTACCAAGCATATTGACATTAGACATCATTTTCTTAGAGATTGTTGTGAAAAGGAATTAGTTGGTTTAAAGTACATTTCTACCGAAAACCAACTAGCATACATTTTTAGTAAGCCACTAAGTAGAGAAAAATTCAACTAGATTGTTCATGGTCTTGGAATGATATTCATTAATCACGATTAGGCTGTCTTTTGATTCCCACGATTGGTTACCGACACGTGAGCAACACCTTTACTTAGTCGTTCAGTATTCAACGTATAGTTTACTGCATGGGAACTATATCAAATGACTACTTGAAATAGATATGTCAGCATTTCCACAAAAGTAAGGTAGAATAGAGAGAGTGCAACGGATAGAAACGGGAAAAACTCAATGGATTGATGGAAAACCATCACGACCGCTGCCCGTTATGAAAAGTACCATTAGGACATGTCATCGAGAGGACGAGAAGCGGTCACCGACTGTTACTCGATATCTATAAAACGGCGATGAGAGTCTTGCTCTCATCATGCTGTTTGCCCTCATTTTCTAAACTCTCCAAGCATTCAAGCAACTTCTCTTCTTCCTTACAAACACTCTAGAAAGCTCTGTGTGAAAATTCCCTTGCCTCACAGCCACTCTAAGAACTCTTCAATCAAAAAGTTAGTAAATTCCAACAAATCCTTAGATCAAAGATGACACCAAAATATGCACTTCGTTCCAAGAAGAAGGCTGTTCTCAAGGAGGCTTCACCAGCATAAGTGGCCGACATATAACCGACAGAACATCTGAGAGAATCACCGCCCCCTAGTCTATCTAAGGAAGAGGAAGACCAACTTGTTTGTAGGGTAATGGATGAAGATGAACTGCGACAAGAAGAGGTAGTCTATATAAGCTCCCATCTACCTAAAGTTCACCATCTCATTCAAACAAAAATTCTCAAACCCAAAATCCTTCCTACCACAACCCATACCAAAGAACCAACTATGTCTTCTCCCACTCCATCACTAAAAATCACCACCAAGCAATCTAAAGCCAAAAATCCTAAGGTCTTTAAAGACCAAGACCTTTCTACTGCTACCACGAGTCATGTAACTCGTGCAACTCCGCCTCCAAACGCACTAAAATCCAGCAAGAAACTCCAAAAGAAGCCCACTTTACGCCTGAAGGAGCAACTCACAGGTTGCACTTCACCGACGATGAGAAAGCCATTCCCTCAGCAGTCGTCGAGGATGTTATTCACCAAATAGAGGAGGAGGAAATTCAAAGTGATGAGAAGTCACAAAAGGAAGCTACAATAGAAGAAAGGGATCAAGAAGAAGGTGTTACCGCACAAGACTCAAGGACGAAATAGAGCCAATCGCTCAGACTGCGACACCAGTCACAAACCAGTCACCCACACCTCAAATATCTGGTCGTGAAGATGAGAGCGACACATAGTCCTCACCAATCATACCGATGATCAAGCAGTGTGAGCAATCCACACAGACCAAAGGCAAGCAAAAGATGGTGCTGTCACCACATGCTCAAGAGCTCGAGGAGCTCTTCCAAGCCAAGAAGGGAATTGTGAAGCCTCAGCCACCTCAAACCCTCAAGTGCCTAAAAAAGCTCAAGGATTTAGAGCCAGCCCTGATCAAGGCTGAGAACATCAACGACAAGTCCTGTCCCGTCTTGCCAAAGACATTAGACTTGGACTAGATGGACAAGATGGGTCTTGGATAGATCTAGGAGCTGTTGGAGTTTCAAGGACGTGTAGACTTCTTTCAGGAGCCTGCCACCGTCTACACCGAGTTGCTTAAAGAGCATGTGCGACATCTTTGACCACTTTAGAGCGATGATGATGATGACTACCTCATGTCCACAGTCAAAGGCATCTCCTTCAACATCACAAAGTCTTGGATCTGCAAGACTTTCGGTTTGGAGCCAGAAAGGTTAGTTGATTGAAAAGACACGACCTAGAATGACTTGGGTCATCAAGGAGGGAAAATGGTCTAGCTGCTCAACAAAGGAGCCACCATGAAGAACTTCCATGCAGTGGAGAGTCTATCCCTGACAGGGTTCTATTCAGTAACCTCACCCACAACATCACCCCGCGGAACCATCATACTCCCATCATCAATGCTCGAGATGTGAGACTGTTATACGCACTCAAGACCAAGGAGAAGATTGATCTTCCGGTGATGATTCTGCTCACCATAGAGGAGAGCCGCTATGTGAACCAAGGTCTGGTGCACGGGGGAGTGGTAACCGCGGCACTGGAGCTGAATGGCGTGGATACGAGTCGTTTCCACGAGTGTGCACGCACCGCTCAGGACTGCATCTGCTCAAAGACACTGTCCAAGATGGGGATAAAAACCAAGGGTGATAAGCTAGTGGTCACTCAGAAGCCCACCAAGAGTGTGGACTCAAGGTCAGAGCCTCGACCAATAGCAAGGAATTAGTATTCAAGAGGAAGCGAAGTATCTCACCAGTCCACGACAAGTCAGGGACCAGTCTGGATACTTCATGTTGGAAAGTTCTATAGAGTGTTGGAGTTACTCTTACTGTTGTGCAGGCTGTCTCCAGAGAACCAAGTGTTGATCACATGGTTCAAGGAGCTATATACTTCATAGATTCCAACCTCTAGCCTGAGTGTTCTTAGTCTCTTAGAGACATGAGTGAAGACCGTGAAAGAATTAGCTTTAAGATAGATTTTTTTCTTTCAATTAATGTTTACTGCCATTGATTATCTGTTTCCAAGTCAATCTTTTGATATTAATGAAAATACAACTGTGACTTTGTCAACATGAATGATATAACTTGTTTACGAAATAATTTATTGCATTAGCTGCTTCTTACTTGATTAAAAATTCCAAATGATCAGAGATATTCAGTCCCATCCATTCCACTAATCCAAGCTCTAAACTTGACACCTAAAGCCTACAAATATTGTCCACAAGATGTAGCACCTCATTTATTACCACTCACCAATTAGTCGTTGAGCATATCTCAAGCATCTATAAATCCTTGCTCGGTTAATTTGCCACTCACAAACATTGCTTCACTTCTCATAAAATGGCACAAACTCCCCAAAACTCATATAGCTCAAATGAGAAAATAGTCCAATCCATCATTCGCAAGTTCATGTTCACACAACACCCCAAGAAATACTTTGCTTAAAGCTTTGTCCAACCAATCTCCGACTTATACACAGATTCATCTAGAACCTCAAGTAGTACTCCATCTCAGTCTTGAACTCCTCACTGCATGGAGTTCATAGTAGATTCTGAAGAGTCAGATCTCTCCACCACAGCTGAATCACCTTTGTTAAAAGCCTTTTCAGATAATGAACCTTATAGCCTAGATGTCACCAAATGGGATACCCAAACATATCATTCTATCTAGCTTATCTCGATTATAGTTATAGTTTGTAATCTATGGAATGTAATGGCCTTATCTAAACGTTTTGTCGTCTAGTTGCTCCCTATTTTTGGTGTATGGCAAAGGGGGGAAAGAAAGATATGTACTTGTGAACTTATGACTATTTTCCTTATGTTATGTAATTATCTTAGCGGAGAACTCTCTACAATGGTTATTGTATAAAAGCTGTCATCTTTGTTGTTCAAAATAATCTCTCAACCCCTAACAAACTTAGGGGGAATCCTTCTTAGGGGGAATCTCATGAATTTTCAAATTACCAAGTACATATGATTTTGTATCATTACCATCATCAAAAAGGGGGAAATTGTTATGTCAAGATCCTTTAGTTTTGATGATCGCAAGCCTTGTATTGTATGTTTAATATGTTTGTTAAGCTTTAAGATTCAGATAGACAGGCAAAGGATTAGCTTAGCACGCAAGGTTGCAAGCGCACTCAATTCATGACATGTGCCCAACCACTCGCGCATATGTCTAGGAGAGCTCACGCTAGAACTTCTAGTACACACAAGAAGTCAAGCATCACACGACCATATCTCTTATGCTTCAGAAGTAAAACAAAGACAAAAACACTACAAGAAGATTGACATATCTATGCAGACTCACATATCCACATAATCAACTAGCACTCGACAAGAGCATAACACATTAATGAGAAAAAGAACAAGATAAGTCAAGGGCTATTAATCAGAATGATTACATAGCCATAATGAAGTATAGAGAGAGAATTTATGAGCATTAATGAGCCAGACAAGATCAGACAAGTTAAGCACACAAGTTGTGCTCGACCAATCGAGAGAGCTGTCGCCGATTCAATCACAAGGCGACACGTGTTCTGATGACTCCGGATCAAGTTGAAGACTCTCAACAAATCTAGTGTGGTTGTTATGGGAATAGCAGGAGTTGCAGTCAACTCCTAGAGTCTAGGGGGTTATAGGATGTTAGTTATATCCTAACCAACCATACATATACTTACATTTATTTTCGTATAAGTAAGTTGAAAAAGAGAGAAAAAATAAAGAGAAAATCAGAGCAAGTGTGAATCAGACTTAAGTGTGTGTGAGAGTGAAATACCCCGAACTTAATTATAGTGATTAAAATTATTCTAATACGGTATTTAAGGGCCTAATAGTGCCAAAGGAACATTGGTGAAGAAAATAAAACCAAAAGAAAAGAGAAAACGCTTAAAACGTGAAAAATGTAAAAGTGAGTGTTACATAACCATAGGAGGTATGTGACCTCAAATAGGATCCTAGATGGGTTTCTAAGGCTTAATTATGCCTAAATAAATGTGTGGGTACAATTCCCGAAGAAAACGGATCCATAAAATGGGTTAAAATCACAAACGAACCTTAAAGTGCGTTTTTCGAGGAAACTGAGAAAACGTGACTTTAAGCGGGTTAAATAGACCCGTAATAATTATAAATTAAATATCTATAATTAGACATTATTGAAGGTCTAGAGCCATTAAAATTAATTAAACGAGGAAATTCCGGAAAACGGATCCGGATTAGTGAATAGTGATAATTCGGGAACTTGTGGGGTATAAATTGTAAATAGACCAAAGTACTCTTTCCCCCTTGCAAATAAAAAAACTGGAATCTCTTATGTGTGTATGTGGGAACGTTTATATCAGCCCTCTCACACCCTCTCCAATTCCTTATTAGCTAGAAGACAAAAAAATAAAACAAAAAGTACAAAAGTAAGGTGGAGTATCTCTCCTCCCCCATCCTACTCTCTCTCTTACGTACTCCCTCCCTCTTATCTGAATTCTTTCTTCTTCCCCAAGCCTCTAATGGAGTTTTTGGAGAACTCACACCAGCCCTCACTTCCTCCTCATATTTCATGGCCTAAACAAGGTTGAAACACAAAGATAACTACACCACTAGATTTCCCTCACCTTGGAGAACATTTCTCTCTTTTAAAAATCAAAAACTCCAACCTTCATCTCCATGGAAGAACCTTCATTTGAAGAAATGAGAAACTCATGGTGAGCTAGAACAACCCTCTTGCTTCTTAAGGTATAAAGGATCTCAAAAACCTCTCTTTTTGTATAGCCTTTCCTTAGAACCAAATTCTCTAGATTTTTGAGCCCTCTTATGCTTCATGTGCGAGATGATTTTTGGAAGGTAATGCCTCCTCTAAAGCCTTGAACACTCTCTTGAAATTTAGGGCTAATTCTAGAGTTGTGTATTTACTAGTGTATGTGTGTATTCCATTGAATAATGGGTTGTAGCTTGGTCAAATGGTAGACAAGAAACAAAGGAAAGGAGAAGGAGAGAGGAGAAAGGAAGAAAAGAAAGGAAGCTAGCAAATTCAAGGTAAATGAGCTAAACCTTGAGCTAGTTTATATGTAGTGTAAAAACGGAATTTTAAAGCTTATGTAAGAGGAGAGTACATTGTTTGGGTATTGATTATGTTGCTATACATGAAGTAAAAGATTTAAGTATATTAGTGTGGTTAAAATGATGGTTAAAGGCTTGGAAGCCAAAGGGAAATAAATGTGTATGTGTAGGAATTAAGGGTGTTGCTAGTGCCTAAATTGATGTGGATATTGGAATTGAATATGTGAGATGAAATATGCATGTGGAAAAACTTAAGATTATAGGAGAGACTCTATCAAAATTGCTCTAGAAATTTGATGACTTAAGTGCGTAGATAAGGAGAAAAGAACCTACGGATAACAAGGTGTTGTAGAGGTGAATTTAAGTGGCTAAATTGCCTTGGTTTTGGATTAGAAGAAAATGATGTACTTGGGTGAATTTGTGAATGAGAAATGATGTAAGTGTGTGCTAGAATAGCATTAAGTGTAGACCATGGAAGAGTAAGGAAGAGAACAAAATCTATAACTTAGAAAGCTAGAAACTAAGTTGTTGGTTTTAGGAAAATGTAAGGGTGGAATTGGTGTAAAATTTACATGGAAATGAGTAATGTGCTTAGTAAATGATTTGGAGAAGTTTAGAGTGTTAAATTAGTGTTAAAACATGCTTGATGATATGTGGAAGTATTGGGGAAGAGTTTGACAAAGAAAGAAAGTAAGAACAATCAAGTAAAATGTCATAAACTTTCACCTTTGCTATGGTCCGGGACTTAGGTCCACGTTAATGTCCCAGACCAGCCTTAAAATCCTGCCGAAAATTCACTTCTGTACTGGTCCGGGACCTAGGTCCATTGTAAAGTCCCGGACCAGCATGAAAATCAAGCTGAAACTACACTCCAGAGGTGGTACGGGACTTAAGCCCCTTACAAAATCCCGGACCAGTCATAAATTGTAGCTGAAAGTCCATTCCAGTGTTGGTCCGGGACTAGGGACCCGGACAAGGTCCCGGGCCAACGCAATATAGCTTTATAAAGTGTGTAAATGGTAACTTAAGGTGGGAATTTGAATGGTATTGATATTATAAGATAGTTAAAACTTAATTAATGACAAATAAAGGTCATTAGGAGTGTAAACAAGCTTGAGAAGTAAATTGAAGTAAGTAACAAATGTAAGTAAGTTTGAAATGTAAAGGGTAAGTAATTGTAAGTTGGGAAACTCTAAAGATTAAAGGAGTAAGGTTAATTATAGAGAATTAACTGTCCGACTCCGTGTACGTTATAGGATTTGAATGGTAGGACTCGGAAGGAAAATCAGGGATCGAACAACTAAAGCGAAAGGTAGGATTTTCTCATGTCCTGTATGGTACCTTGGTTACCTGATTTGTGTGTTTGTGTGTTATGTGTGACCACCTAAACAAGATAAAATGCATGAATTTGGTTATTGCACTTTCTTGTGCTTGTAGTGTATTGTTCCTTGTTGGACTGTATTCCGAATTCGAAGTTTGTATAATTTATGAAATGTGTGAATGTGGATGAACTACTAGGATGTTGAGAATATTGTGCTTGGTGGAATTATGGCTGAATTGGAAGCGTTGATTGATTGGCTGTGACAACCTCGATTGGTTGGATGTTTGTGGGCCTCTCACTAACTCCCTAACCATCTAACACTCTAACCTTGAGAATTGAGTAATTTGGAGTATTTGAGAAGCCCAATATAGTTTCGGCCATGCGTGAGGATGAGGAGACACAAAAGGCTGGATCTAATTCCTGGCCTTAATCTTTTTCATGGTCCAAATCCCTTAAATGGGTAGCAACCTGGATTAGTGAGCCAACCTAAAGCCCGGTGGTAGGATATCGTAGTCCCTGCCCGAAGGTCATACTGACTTGATGTGAGTATTAAAGTAAGAAAGTATTTGGTATTGTAAGATCATGGCTAGTGTAAGTCACTGATCTCGAGTAAAAGAGTAAAGTACATCCGATTAACACGGATGAGTAAGTAACTAACTAGTATTGTGTATGAACTTGAGAATTGTATCTCAGTACCTTGGTAAGTATGTATGGTTGATTTGTGATTGTCTTCCTTTGTATGTTTCGGATTGTATCTATGTATGCACTATGGTATGACCGTATTATTGTTCATTATAGCATGTATGCAAGTTGTAGACACCAAAAATTCTCACCCCATTTTATTACTTATTTCTGAAACAAAAATCAAAGATAAAAATAAACATGCTTCTAGAAACAAGGCGATCGTCCCCGTTTTCAACCAAATGAATTTCTCTTGTCCTGACATCTAAACCTCACATTCCTATGGGAAATGAGCACGAGCTTTTTACTGCAATCCATTTTAACCAACTTCATTTTGTATACTTATTTTGTTGCTTTTGTTTTAAAATATTTCACTGTTTTGTTATTACCTTGTATTATTTTGTGTAACCGATTTTCTTTTTTTTTTTTTTTTTTTTACTTTCTTTTTTGTCTTTTTTTTTTTTTTTTTAATGTTTTTTAGTTAATATTTTATTATTATTTATTATTTGCTGTTGACTTTCTCCGTTTTATCGTTACTATTTTTATTATTTCGTGTGTCCTTTTTTACTACTAATATTTTCCATTTATTTTAAGTGTTTTATCCTCATTACGAGCATTAATTTTCATTATTTCATGTACGTGTGATATTATTTTTAATTGTATTCCATACTTTCATGTCATTAGATTAATCATCTCATTTTATTGTATATACTCCCTTCTGGATTCGTCGCATTTTAGAAGAGTTATCCAGTTGAATTTAGAGCTCTTGTATTATTTCTCCCAAGAATATACTGAAATCTGACATAGCGTAACTGGTTAAGGTACTAGTCATAGAACCCATGGGTCTTGCGTTTGAATCCTGGCATGGGCATTATTGCTTTTTATTTTCCTCTCAGCTTCGATTAGGGTTTAGGTAATATATTCTCGCATGAGTATACCGAATTTTGTCCGGGTGTAGTTGGGCGAAGTACATTGGTGGAACGGGGAGAATCCGAGTTTGAAACTCGGTAGTAGTACTTCTCGCCATTTTTTTGTTTCGTTCCTTTTCTCCCTTTTAGTCGGCCCAAATAAAACCAATAGGACCTAAATTCAAAAACCAGCCCAAATGAAACCCTAAATGGACATCTGTCTGCCCCCTCCATTATAAAACATCCTTAAAAAACCTACAGTACTCACATGTTTTTCTTAACCCAGCAGACACAGATCCCATCGTTCTCATTCCTTTCATCTGCTCAGTTTTTTGAATCTTCATCTCCGTCCCTAGTTTCATTCTCGACACAAAAAAAACCCAGGGGAATTCCCCACTGTTGAGAACATACGCCTGAAAACTCTCAAGCTTCTTCCTGGATTTCAAATCGACATTCTCTAATTTTGCCTGATTTCTCTTTACGTCAGTTGGCAACTGGGTAAGTCGCTTAGTGCATTCCTCACCTTCTTCCTCTTCGTTGCTCTGTGAACTGGATTTTTGACGCACGTCTACGACCTTCTTCATCAGTTTCGCTGTTCTTTATTTAACAAACCTGCACAAGAGGATCCGGGCCGGTGATGGTTTAACGAGAAAGAGATTCATGACATTCCAGAGTTTCCTTTCTCTAATGTGCATGCCGTTTCTCTGCTCATTTTCTACGTGGCTTCTAAATATATTTCAGTGCTTAAGCTTTTATTCTTTCACTTTGCTCGCCGAATTCGGAGAAAACTCCACAGTTTTGCGCATATTCATAGTTTCAGTTTTGCTCTTTGTGTAATTTGGCCAAATGAACTTAAGACCAACGATGGTCCGAGAAGATTCAACGTGGTTTGGACTTTGTTTCACATTCTTTCTCTTTTGTCTCGTATGCATCTTCGTTATACTGCTAGTTCAACATTCTGTTACCATCTTATTCTGCTCTTACTTTCAAAGCCCTTGAATCTCGTTGTGTATGTCAATCGCAAATGAGTATCAAGACCGCTAGGAAATGTTCATTGTCGTTTGCTGCTGCAACAGTCTGTTTTCAAAAGCATTTCAGTGTTTAAGCATATACGCATTTTTTTATTCAGTGGATATGTTGTCACGAAGTTCATCTGGCGACTCTATGAACTCCGAATCTTGCAAAGTCTCTTAGTCTCAGGAATAGAATCACCCTATGTTGAGACGAAGGTCTTGGTTCTTAATTCCGATTCCTCATTCTCTGTTTATCTACGTACTGATATTGTATATGTTGGTCTGAAGTTTATAAGAAACATCGATGCGTTAAAACCATATTTGGGGTGATGTCGTATCACCTTCTGGGGTACCTATTTCATTTTGCTTCTGTTTAAGTTTTGTAAGACCTGGCCGAAGCCAATACTAGACAGTTCATGTACGTCTCAGGTGGGGTTTCGATTGTTTCTGGTATTGTATATAGTTTTGAAGCTGTTCTGGGCCTCACCTTTTGTTTCCTCTATGTTTCAGAATACGGGTAAGATACCCAAGGTAGCTCCTCACCAGTGTAATCTGTTATATCATTGTTTTGAACTCATATTCTCTTTGTTGGGTTCAATTCGAAGAAGGCTATCACCTACCATAGCCAGTATATATCTTCACTGTTCCACTCCTTAAACCCGACACTTGCTCAATTTTTTTTCTTTTCATTATGTTTGTTGATCTATCTGTCTGAACTAACTCACCCTATTTCCTTCTGTTGGATTTTTTTCTTTATCTTGAAGAAACATTCCCTTTTGCTCTTCCTACGGTATCCCATCCTTATTTGAATCTGTTAAGTGTTATATCATTTGACTGTATGTCTTAGTGAACCCGGATCTGTGTGCTGTCTGACTCATGTTTATATCATGCACTCATCTGTTCCTCATGTATTTTTTGTTGTTTTTACCTGTAAACTTTGTTCGATTGTCTTGGTTCGCAAGTGAGTCTGATTTAATCCTAACAGCTAGTATCATTTTGGTTATAGTCATCAGATTTTGTTAAAGAAAAGCGCTAGTGTAGTTAGGTTGCTTTAATCTGTTTAAAGATATTGTCATCACATCAGTTTAGGGATTCATACTCTCTTACAGATCATAGGCAGAAAGCTTGTTTGCGTTTGTTTTGGGAGTTCAAGAATAAATCCACATCTTACCCTTACTTTCGTTGATAGACCTATCAGTAAAGCAGTAGAAGTGTGTAAGGTTATCTTTGTGCAACTTAGATTAATTAGCAGTTTAGAGTAAGTAATTAGTTAAGGACTCCCAAGAAGGAATGTGTGAATAAAACAAACTGTTTAGTGACTTAGTATAAGCTCGGTTAATGTTTGATTTCAATGACCTTAGGCTCTGATTCTTATGAATATTTCAGAATATCCACCTGTTCTCTGTTTCTTTGAGTTTGGCTGTCGGACATCACTAATACTGTTATATCGCTCACCTAGTTCTACTCTTTAGATATATCGTTGTACCATACTCGTATGTGCTCGGTGTGCATTGCTTTACTTCTTTTTAATTCCTTTCCCCTTTGATCATTTACATTATGTCATACGTGTATATACCTGGTATGTTATATGCTTTACTTTAATTCATTGCATTTTATATTCGTTTGTTATGTAAACCCTAGATGGCCCCTTAGGTTAACCCTTTTTTCTTTTTGATCAAAGTCTTGGAAGGTACCCCACAACTAGCTCATTTCTATTTGCTTGGTGGGGGAACAATACCATCCAACACTTTGAAAATCTTTTAAGCCTTTGAAGGTACCCCACTGTTAGCTCATTTCTATTTGCTTTGTGGGGAACAATACCTTCCACACTTGTAAAGCCTATCCCAAACCACCCCTTAATTTCACGAAAAAACTTTACCAAAAAAAAGAATAAATTCAAATCCAAAATCAAATCTGATTCCAAAGTCCAATTTCAATTCAAAGCCCATTTCGAGGCCCAAGCCCATTTCGAGGCCCAAGCCCATTTGAGGCCCAAACCCATTTTGAGACCTACTTCAAAAATACAATTCAAGACCTCATTCATGAGTTTATTTCAAAAACCCAAAATCAGGCCCAAAATTTCATAAGCCAATTTGGCCCAAAAAGTCCATCAGGCTCAAAAATTCAGTCTTTGACCAAAACTGAACTTTGACCTTGACCCAATTTTGACTCCGTCTAACATTGACCTTGGCCTAACTTTGACTCGTTCTAACTTTTATCTTGACCCAATTTTGACTCGGTCCAACTTTGTCCTTGACCCAACTTTGATTCAATCTCACTTTGACTCGGCTCGTTTTCCAATCTCGGCCCACATTCAATTCACACCCAATTCAATTCAATTCAGTCTGATCCGATTCAATTCAAAACCAACTTGTAAGTCTCATTCAAACTCAAAAAAAAATCTCTAAAAACATTACTCATTAGTCAGCTTTATTTAAATCCCAAACCTTCTTTCTCAAGTTTCAAACAGTCATTTTATTCAAACTTCATCAAGTTTTCAAAAGAAGCCATTTTGTGGAATTTTAAAGGAAAAACTCTTCTCACATCACAGAAAACTCTTCTCAAATGCTGAAAGTTCTTCTCACATATACAGAAAGTTTTCTCCTAAAACATTTCTCAAAATCAGTGTTTCTTCATCAAGAATTCCGAATAACTTCAAAAGTTTTCCAACTCAGTTTTCAAACTCAAAAATAAACCGTTTTGGGAACAAGAAATGTTTGACCCCTTCAAAATATTTTCTTCCTAGTTAGAACATCACTTGTCTTCCTTTCCAAAATAAAAATCCGAGGCGGGGCACTGAGGTCGTGATCTCCCTTGTCACAGTCTGGATCTCTTTAGGCGGGGCATTAGGGTGACAAACCTCCCCTAATTGCAGCCTAGATTTTTACAAGGCGGGTGATAGGGAAGTAACGGCCTTCCTAGTTGCAGCCGGGATTTTAGAATTGTCTAACTCCCTTCTGCTCGATTTCAGTATTTTCGGCTTTTAATGTTTTAAACCCAGGAGTTAGAGACGTTATTAGGGTTTGACCGAGAACATCTCATTCATGGTGTTTCTCTCTAAATCCTATTTTTCGACATAAATTCATTGCCCCATCTTTCGAGCCTCGGCACTTGCCATTAATTAAGTGTCACGTTCGAGGGGGTACATAGGGTAATCCCTCAGGATTATCCACCCTTTTATAACAAAAAATGAATTTTCAATTTTAAGAACTTAAGAGACAATTTTGACAATCATTCCTTTAAACAATTCAGTCCACCATCATTTCACTGTAAATTTGAAATATCCCAAAACATCAACCCTTTCATAATCTCATTTCCGAAAAACTTGGGATCTCCACCCAAATTCCAATTGCCCCACACATACTCAAATCATCACTCAAACTCCAAATCATCTCAAACTCAAATCATCTCCCAAATCCCAACATTCTCTCAAACTTCTAAAGTCTCATAGGCCCGAGCGCCTCACAGACTCAATCATTCTAAGATTTCAATGTCTCACGGACCCGAGCGTCTCATAGATTAACCTCTCAAACCCGAAGCTTCAAACATCTCAAAAAACTCCAAAATACCCGGAACTACGTAAGGTCTGATCTCAATAGGGAGTTGAGTACGTAGGCAACCCACACAGGGTGCGACCCCATTCCAATCCAAAAAACCCCTTTTTCCAACTCTAAGGTGGTATTCATGTCTTTCAAACACTCAAATCCCCTCCGACTCCCACAAAACCTCGAAATCTTCAACTCTCAAAACCAAACTCCCAATCTTAATTATTTCCTCAATATCAGCATCTTCCCAAATCTTCATTCTATTCTCATCCGAATTCACCAAATCCTCTTCATTTGGCGCTAGCTTGGCAGACAAGCTCGCCTCATCTATCCTCTTTCCTCTCTTCCCGTCCTAATCCTATAATTGCCTTTTAACTGAATCTTTCTACAAAGGTTTTGAAAGAAGGTAATCCCAACAATTGGAGACCGAGGTTTCCTCGGGCACCAATCCGTAGTCGTGGTCATTGCCACTTCTGAGGGGTGTAACCCAGTGCGAATCCACAATAGAATCTCTAGTATGATCAGATAAGTCCTATCCATAGGCAACAAATCATCAGAGTCAATTAACGGTTCTTAGAACCCTCCTTCTCCTCCCTTCCTAGTTCCTTAGGTTAAACTAGGTGGCGACTCTAGTCAACTCCGCCTTATAGAGGCATAAGTCCGCTTGGAGCCCATTGAGAGCCGGTGTAGTGCTCACTACTAGCATTCCCCTTATGCTTTCTGGGAAAGACAGACGATTTAGTATGTATTTGAGGGCTGCCAGATTAACGGGTTTTCACCCTCTATAGAATGACACTTTCTAGGATCTAGGCTTCTTAGTCAGAACCATTTAGATAGACCCCCTCATATCGGAAAAAATCACCCTCCGTAGAATGGCGACTCTGCTGGGGAATACTTGAGTAAGTTTTTCTCAAAACTCAAGGAAGACTGAACTCCATTCAAAGTTGTCGGGACTTCCCCACTTCATTCAAAACCTTCAAGAGATTCATTTCAAAGCCTCTAGGATTATTCTACTCCACTCTTTGAGTGTGTATCTGATGAGGACAGATAGGAGTTATTAGATCCTCAACAAACATTTCAACAATTGGGTTAATAATTAGCTCACACTTAGAAAGAGACACTTAGGAGTAAATGAAGCTAACTTCCCTTTAGGTTAATAAACAACCAATTTGGAATCACTAATCTCAAGATAAAACACTTAGTATATAGGTTGGTGCTAACTTCATTTGGTTTATTTACTGCTTTCATATTTATATTGCGATTGTGGGGTGCATGGGGTGGGTAGCTTAGGACATGCATTCCTCTGTGTCACCCGATTTACCCACGATGTCACGGGATCCCGACTGGTCCACGGTTGATTCCCCATGAGCTAGGGTCACTCTCTTAGTGAACAAACCCACGAGGCGGTACGGTCTCCGACCAACACCTTGAGCTCATGATCCAAAAATATCCTCCATTATCCGAGTCAAAGCAGCATATAGTGAACTCTGAGCCTTCAGTGTCCAGCTACCTGGTACGGTGTCAAAGACGGGTTTATGGGAGTCACCCCCTTGTATGCCGCCTGTCTGACCACCCTTCTGCCTTACCCTAAAGATTGCATGGGCTCAAATCTCCATTGTTCATCTGCACCACGGGTGTCTCTAAAGCCCAATGTCACGCTATACGTCCATAGAGGATCCCGTATTTACCAGATACCCATACATGGCACAACGTAGTCAGTGAATAATTTGGACTTTAGACACACCTGACCGCGCAGACGAGACGAGACCTGTTCCCATGCAGTACTTCCCCGAGTTTCCCGAAAGGTGAGCGTGTTGCGGATCATCACTGGCCGTGGCGTATGTTTCCCAATCATCTTGGGTGTCCTGACCTTTCGAACTTAAGCACTCCGGACTTTCTTGATAACGTGCCCCATAAAGGCATTGCAGAGAAAAACCCCGAGAGATGATAGTGAAGGGACGATGGTTCCCCCGGTGTGACGGAGTCATAATTGACCAGAAAAGTGATTATCCCAACACTAACACTTACAACTCTACATCAAACAATAGCCACGATTTATTTATGTTGTACATATGTGCAAACTCTTTTCAAACGAACTCATACTTCCGAAAAATTTTGTTCGGAATCTCTCACCAAAAGTCTTCGAAACCACTTGTGAAAATCCTTCAAAATTGTTTGCAGAATTTCTTCTAAATCACTTGTACAACCGTTTGAGATTTTTTTTGTAAAAACCGAATTTCAAAAACAGCCCTTTTAAAACCGTTTTATAACCCCTCTATTTATAAATATTTCTTTCTCCGTTTTCATTTCCGAAATGGGCGTCATACTGGTATTACAAAACTGCACTCCCTGAATCTCACGCATCACCTTCTTTCCCGTCTTTTTCTCTTCTTTACATATCTTTTGTAGGGGTAGCCATGATGAACCTACTAGTGCCTGTTCCAGGAGAGAAGAAGAGACAAAGAGACGTCTTAGAACAACAAAGGAACGAGGCAGTCAAAATAGAGCAAGCCTGTATCTCTCTTTACCAGCAAGAGCGTGTTCAAGAAACAGAATTCGCCATAGATTTGAAGAATCGGTGCATGGGAATGAAAGACACCGGTGAACCACTATTTGTGAGTCTGGCCCACCTAGGCATCAAGCATAACATCGACTACGAAGCACTGCACGAATCAGTCAGGTATTGGGACCCAGAGGACCACTTATAACGATTTGCTACTGAGGAGTTGGTCATATTACCGGCCGAAATAGATGCCTTTTTGAAGGTTAAGCCTTACCAGAAGATGCCTCGTATACCAGTTGACCGCACCAAATCACCTGCCTTCGCAGCAAGATTCCTTGAAGTCGATATCATAGAGGTAGAGAATTTCGAAAGCATGAGTCTAAGTTTAAAATAGCTCCTTGATCATTTCTGTAAGCCTCATCGCCCACTAAGGACTCAAAGGCGTGTACTGGATCTCTGTATCACGGGGCTACACCTCTTACGACAAGGTAATCTAAGGATGAACCCGAAGATAATCTTTTTGTTAAAAACCTACGAGGATGGGCTCAGCATCGGAACGTATGTGGTGGCTGAAATTGCCAGAGCTCTGGACCGTTGGAAGGAAGCCGAGGTCCGAGAGAAGTTCTTCATAGGAAGTGCTTTCCTCTTGCAGATATGGCTTTTTGATCACCTACGATTACCCCACTTGGCAAAATACTAGACGGCCACCATGTGCACATTCCGGGCCGCAAGAAGAGCAGTTGAGAGACCAACAGAGGGATGAAGAGCCTATTTTTGCGATGTTCGCCTCCATTCACATTTCATGTGGGTACTGAGCGATTGGGATGTCCAGGGTGGAACTGTCAGATCAGCGGAGCATAATGGTGTGATTCTAATTGGTCTGGACCATTTTGTCACCATCTACCCATTAAGAGCAATGCAACAATTCGGCCGCGAGCAGACTATCCCAGGAGCAGAAGCTTCGAAATTCAAAAGTCACCGATTCACCGATGTGTCGACAAACTATGTCGCCCAAGCCTATGACACAGGAGCCAAGTGGGCTATCTTCAATGAACGAGAGACAGATCTCAGTTTAAGCAACTCTTACAAGATTTGGCTCGAGAAGCGAGTGGACCGTATAGAGAAGTTTCCGTACTCTCTTGATCGCCCAGTGATTAATCAAGACCCCACCACGTCAATCGCGGTGAACTTGCAGCCTGGCCCGACGAATAATCAGCTAAGGAAGAAACAGCGCGAGGAGTCAAAACAGAAGAAGATCATTGGATGATTCCTCTAGCGGTAGTAGTTTATTATATAGCTAGTGGATGTATCCCTCTTTTGTAATGATTAGCCAACTAGCGGATGTATCCCCCTTTTGTAATGATTATCCAACTAGAGGATGTATCCCCCTTTTGTAAAGATTGGCTAACTAGTAGGTGAATCCCCTTTTTTAATTACTAGCCAACTAGCGGATGTATCCCCCTTTTTTTCTGTTGTAATTAGCTAATTAGCAGACCTACTTCCTTTTTATGACTGACACTTATATTTCCCCCTTTGAATCAGATTGTAACCCCCTTTTCTCTCTTTATATATGCAACTGCGGCTATGTAATTTCGGTATGACAAACATTTTGGAAATGAAAACTAGACTCGTGCGCCTTTTCTTCACAATCGAAAGACATAGAAAACCTTCTTTCGCAAAACATTTTACATAAATGTTGGGGACGACCTTCTCCCAATCTACCTTTTTTTCAAATGTGCATTCATACTAATGATCTCCGTACTATTCCACAGTATAGTACCGTTGACCGCAGATTGTGAAGATTTTTGAGTCTGATTCCGAACCAGTCTTCCAACATTACTTGACTTTGGAAGAGAGACTCTAGGGGTAGGCGGGCTAGCGATAGCGCAACCGAAACTTCATCGGAGACTATGGATTCAAACCTGATTAATCCAACCGCCTCGGAAGGTACCCCAGCCATCTCGGCCATTGAGGCGAGTGCGAGTGCAGTCGTAGGAGCTAGCGGCAGTGGGTTACGTCTTCCTGATCCGAGTGTTCTACACCGCATGCTGGAACAGTCCACGAGGAATGAGATTATGTTGAAACAGACCGTGGAAAGGCTAGAAGAGCAATTGCGCCAAGAGAGGGCAGCCAAAGGAAAGGACCCATACCTTACTGACCCTGACGATGATTATATTGAGGACATTCCTTACCACAACCGATGCTGGAGAAATCAAAACCCTATGTTCAACAACACCATACCACAACCAATCACAGGGAGAGAACGTACCATCATCCACCCAGTGACCACAACGCTCCAAACAGTTAACCTACTTTCTGGAGCTCTGATGCCTCCTCCAATCCTGACCACGGTTCCTACAGTACCAACCACCTTCCCTAGACTACCACCGCTCCCACCCTGACCACAGCCAATCTATATCAAGCCAAACAATCTGAACTCATTCACCCCAACTCACCACACCCTGACCCAAGATCAGTACACCGCCCCCGGATGTGCTGTCCGTTTCGAGGAAGCAATTCCCCATACCCAACTGCTACCACAACCGTCCAATCATTTGATTCATGGCTACAGCCAAGCCCCACCTGCTGAGCACCTTCCAATTGACTTCGGTCAAATGAAGAAATCCCTAAAAGAAGAGCTACTAGCAGAGATGCAGCTCGGGGAGTGACCCAAGATGTTGGGTTTCCGTCATTTCCAATTGAAGCCAAACTCCAAGTTTCCCGAGAATCTGAAACTGCCAGAAATCTCTAAATACTCCAGGAAAGGGGACCCTAGGCACCATCTTGCCCAGTTTGACCGGGTCATGACTATGTATGGGCTAGATGATGAAATGAAGATAATCTGCTTCCCTAGTTATCTCGAAGGGTCTGCCCAAACTTGGGTGTCAAGGATGACTTCTCGGAAAAAAAGTTGGAAGAGGTCTACCAAGCTTTTGTGGAGTAGTATAGCTATAACACTCACCTGGGGGACACCCGGAGGGACTTAGAGACTATGAGACCAAGAAATCATGAGACAGTGATGGAATTCATCACTAGGTGGAGAGAGAAGGCGGGCCAGATGTTAGACCGCCCCAGTGAAGATGAGCAAATAAGAATCATCATTGATTGTCTAGAAAATCCTTACTCGGATCACCTCAAATCCTTGGGGATTTGTGATTTCAAGCATCGAAAAGCAGCTGCCACGGCCGCAGAAGAACTAGCTCTAGCTGGAAAGTTGAAAGGCCTAAGTTTCTAGGGATCATTTCCCTGACAGTCAAACTACCAAAACAAGTATTCTAAGACAGACACGGGCAGCAAGTTTTTCCCTCACCCGTCAACCAATCAATCCCAACCACCTGTGGTTCAAGCCCAAGTTAGTGGGTCGACCTCAAACTATTCTGTAACTCCACCACCGAGCAGTTACCAATCCCAGCCAAAGAGAAATTACACAAGTTTAGGAATGCCGATGGGCAAAGCCTATGAGAAGTTGAAGAAGAGCGGATTCCTACGGAGACATCCGAATCCGAAACCTGGAGTCACTTAGATGGGACCTGACCTCAACAGCCTATGTGAGTATCACATGATCAAGGGACATAGTACAGATAATTGTCGGGCCCTGCGACATGCCATCCAGGACTTGATCGATGCTGGAGAGGTGGAATTCTCAAAAGCAAATCCAAACACTCAGAACAACTTTATCCCCGGACATGTGAATATGTTGAGTCTGATGGGAGAAGGAGAAGAAGAGTGAGACATTAGCTAAATCATAAGTATCAATGTCATCCAGAACTCTTCTGAGTCAGGAAACTAGAGTACACCCCCTCTGATCGTGCTATCCCCGGAGCTAGACGCCTTCCAAGTTCACCGTCCAGAAATTCAGCATGATATTCAACCGCAGATAAATGAATATCTAGCCATGACGCATGAAATTCGAACCACAGTTGAGCGTCTGGTAGGACAAGGAAGGGTGTCTATAATCACTCTGCTGATAGTTGGACGACATATGGAGAAGAACCTTGAGTTACTGTTATACCCAAAATTTCAACCCCCCGGAAGAGACTCTCTACTAATAGGATAGTAGCGAGGGTTCCCGGTTCGATCGGCACATTTCAGAGTACTAGGGACAGCTTAGTCATCTCCAGGGGCACTTTCGTAATTTTTCAAGGCTCCTAAGCCCCCTATAGGCTTTCTCTCTCCTCCAAATAAGGGTCAAATCAATTCAAAATGCTTTGAAATTTTAACCCATGACAGAGGATGACATTTGAAGCATAATGGCGTTGGAATTTTGATTTTTCAAATTTCCAATAATTTTCTAGCAATTTCTGATTGAATCTGACGAGAAATTGAATTTAAAAATATTCCAATATCCAAAAAATTCGATTCCACTTTAGAAAATTCAGAAATATCATTCTTTACCCATGGGTAAAATTTCATAATCAAATTCCTTTTGGAAGCCCTTGAGCTAAAACGTCGGTAAATCTCGGTTTTTACCGGATTTTTCTATCTTTAAGGAAGCCTATATAAGGAACCTTATCCCATGATCAAATCAGAACCTCAAGAACCCTAGACCCTTAAAGAAGGCAGCCGTCTCATTCTCTTCACGTTTTTACACATCCAAGCACCAAAATCACATCAAAAATCCCCCGAAATCACCATCTAAACACATTTTTCAACTCCCAACACATCAACAATCATCAAACATCAACCAAACCACCTCCAAAACGTGAAGAACACCTTCAACAATCAACAACCAGAAGCTCGGGTCGAACTCAATCCAGAACTGGCACCATCGGAGCCTCCGAAGAATCCCGACGTGAAGAATCCTTCTGAATTCGAAGGTAAAATAGGTTGCAATTCTACTTTTCTAACTCTCCACGACCTTATTCACTCTCTGTCAAATTTTGGGTTCAAACTAACTTTTTTACGCTTCTGTATTGCTAATTACTTTTGTTTTTACCTTGTTACTTGTTCGTCAAGTTTCGTATATAATTCGACTTCAAACTGTGATCTTTTGATTACTAACATATTGTACAACTTTCAGGCTACACATGCATAAATTTTGAGCCAAAAACACCTTCGGGAACCACCATAAAACCCCCGTCTGTGGGTTGTCCGGGACCTCGGACCTATGGTCCGGGACCACGGACGGCGGCGGGATTTTAAAATTTCAAAAAATTTAGGTTTTGCTAATCTATGTCCGGGCCTACGGGCATCCTGTCCGTGGCCCCGGACTTTTCAAATTTTTATTTTCTGTTTAATTCGACTTTTATTTTCACATAGATTAACTAGGGTCCGTGGGTTCGGACATTAGGTCCGTAGCCACGGACGGAAACAAAATTTGACCTAATTCTGCCTCCAAAACCCTAGTTTAAGCTTTCTTAATTTCCACTTTTATTTTCAGTCAAAAAATGCTAAAAAACACAAAAAACCAGAAGCTCGCGCACTTAGTTTAAAACGACTCATAATAAGCCGTAATTAAACTAAGTAAAGGAAAAATGACTTCTAGAGGTAATGAAAGTAATTTGAACCCTAATTAAGTCGAATACCAAGCCCCCGAACCCGAACTCTCCTTTCCTAATTTGATCTAGGTACAAATTAGGTGGCGACTCATAATAGGTTCCAGTGAGCTAGCTTAGGGGTTAATAATTAATGTTATATGACATAGTTATTAATCTTAGGTTATAAGTGGACCTAAAACCAGAATAGATCCTAATCAGCTTAATCAACATAGGGTAGGGTTTAAAATCGAGGCTCACAGTTACTCGTGGGACTGAATTTTGAAGCATGAGAGCTCTATAACACTATGAAAGCATTGGAGGTGGTAGAAGCATGGTGCCGGCAGAAGATTGCAGAAAGGCGAGGAAGGAGAATCTCTGAGTGCAATGTCATCATGATCACCGACGAAGATGAAAATCCACCGACTATAATCCCTAATAAAGTACCATTTCGGATAGTAGATGAGGAAAAATACGATGATGACTTGGAAAAAATCAATCACTTAACCCGCTCAGGAAAGCATTTCAAGCCCGCTGAGCTCACAGAGGAGCCAGAAACATTGCAACAGAAGGTCCATGACCTTACTTTGAATGAACCGGAAAACAAGTTGGTGGGAGAAGAAGAGCTGTTGAGAAAATTGAAGACTTCCAACATACCTATCACAATCTAGTCCCTACTGATGATTTCAGAAGAGCACAAAGATGCAGTAGCTCGGCACTTGGGAATGGATAAGAAGCGGCCGGCGTCGATTGAAAACATCATAGCTCACCTATCCTGGACTTCGGACCTCTCCATAACGTTCACCGACGACGAGATCCCTCGTCAGGCGGGAAAGGCCCTCTACATAACTGTGAAGGCTGGAGGATTCCAGGTCCCCAAGACTTTGATTGATGATGGGGCTGAGGTGAATTTCTGCCCGCTCTGAGTAGCCCGTCATATGGGACTCAACGCCTTCAAGCCAGTAGACATGACGTTGAGTGCCTATGACAACAGCCATAAGAAGGTTTTGGGAACCATCTCCCTGCCAATCCTGAGTGAGGATGTCTCCCTGACCATCGATGCGATGGTCATAGACATATCCTCCACCTTCAACCTTCTGCTGGGGCAGGAATTCATCAATCAGGTTAAAGGAGTCCCTTCAGTCGTCCATCAGAAGCTAAAATTCAAACACGGGGGACGAATCGTGGAGGTTTTGGGAGAGGCCAGAGCTGAGTCCCTACTATTTGAGATTAATACACCGGGGGGTCAAGAGTTGACGCTCGGGGGCTTCACAGTGGTGAGACCACATTCACAGGTAAGTCAAACTTCTTCCATCACTCCTCTCTACTTTGACCCTAGTGTCTATAGCCTCGCATCGCAGCACATGATGTCTCGGATGGGCTACAAATGGGGGAGTGGACTAGGCAAGGAGCTGTAGGGCATGGCGGAGCCACTAACAGCACATATTGGAGGTCGAGGAGCCGGGTTAGGATTTACGGAATTGTCAGGTATGATGTTGACAGATTCACATGTAAGAATTCCCACAGATTTTTTCTTATTAGTTAACCTTGAACCATATGTATCTGTGAGTTGTGATAAGCAGAAAGCAATTCAAGCTTAGGGAAATCAGGAGACAATGGAGTGGGGGAACTGGTGGACCACTTTATTCTACTTAACTCATGCCTTGAAGACCGTGACGACAAGGGATGCGACCAAGGAATGCCCAAGGATGCAGCGGAGAGCAGTGTCACGGTCAAACCAGTCATCAAGGACCCCGCACCCTCGGTAGATGGCCAAGGAGCGTGTCTTGTCGTCTATCATAAGAGAAAGGAGCTGATTTCCCAGGAGCCATATTCAATCAGTCTAGTTGATAGTGATAGCAGTAGCAGTAGTGATAGTAGTAGTGATAGCAGTAGTTCTCGTAGTGCTGATGATGAGAGTGATATGTGTCTCAATTTCGATGAAGGAGACAGAGAGTGGGAGCCACCATTTATTTTCTGCTGTAAAAATGGTGGCAATTTTCTAGCGATCAGTGAGTTACCCTGCTCTTCGAATATTAATGAAAGTTCAGTTTATTCAGAAAATTCATCTCTTTTGTCACTTGATTCAATGCAAAACTATGAGGCTGAAGAAGTGGAATATGACGAGGAGATTATGCCTCCCACAGAAAAATATTCCACCCACACTCAGATTGTGGAGGACACTGTCGCAATAAATATCGGAACACCTGATAACCCCAAAACTTTGCAAGTCGGTTTGGGTCTGAATGAAATAGAGAAACGTGACTTGACTTCTCTACTAACTGAATATGTCGATGTTTTTGCTTGGAGTTATGCAGACATGCCTGGAATCGATCCTGACATTGTCCAACATCGAATACCGTTGTACCCAAATGCCAAACCTAAGAAACAACGTTTGAGAAGAATGAAACCTGAGCACCAATTGAAAGTGAAAGAGGAAGTTGAGTAGTTGCTACATGTCGGCTTTATCCGGGTCATCAACTACCCCGATTGGTTAGCCAATATCGTAGCCGTCCCAAAGAAAAATGGAAAGGTGCGAGTGTGTATTGACTTCCGGGACTTAATCGAGGCCAGCCCCAAAGACAGCTTTCCCTTACCCCACATTGATATCCTTGTCGATAATACTGCCCAACATGCACTACTGTCATTCATGGATGAGTTTTTAGGTTACAATCAGATCCGAATGGCCGTAGAAGACCAGGAGAAAACGTCCTTTGTTACGCAGTGGGGGAACCTTTTGTTACGTGAACATGCCCTTTGGCTTGAAAAATGTCGGAGCCACGTATCAAAGGGCTTCCACTACCTTATTGCATGATATGATTCACAAGGAAGTGGAGGTATACGTAGACGACATGATCGTCAAAGCTGCCCAACGGGGGGACAACTTGATAAACCTGAGAAAGTTTTTTGATCGGATGTGGAAGTACCAAATGAAGCTAAACCCCGAGAAATGTACATTCGGAGTGACCGGAGGAAAGCTTTTGGGCTTCATGATCACTACCCGAGGAATTGAGGTAGACCCAAATAAGATAAAGGCCATTCAAGAAATGCCTCGTCTGAAGACCGAAAAAGAAATCAGAGGTTTCTTAGGCAGAGTTCAGTACATCAGAAGATTCATCATGCAGCTATCCGAGACCTGTGAGCCTATCTTTCGTCTGTTGAAGAAAGATGCGTCTAAAGTATGGAATGAACAGTGTCAAGCGGCAATCGAGAAGATCAAAACCTATTTGCAGAACCCGCCAGTCTTGGTACCGCCCAAGGAGGGTAAGCCAATGATTCTTTACCTGACAGCTCGGGAAACATCCATGGGGGCCATGCTAGCCCAAGAGCAAGGATCCACACCGCGTGAAAAGTCTATTTACCATATCAGCAAAAAATGGGTCGATGCAGAAACACGATACTCTGACATCCACAAATTTTGTGCTGCTTTGGTCTGGGCTACGAAGAAGCTGAGGCACTACCTGTTAGGGCAAGAGGTTCATCTTATCGTACGCATGAACCCTATAAAGTACCTGCTGGAAAAGCCAATTCTTGACGGTCGCTTATCCAGATGGTCCCTATTGTTGTCTGAGTTCGATATCACTTTCAAAATTCAGAAGTCAATCAAAGGGAGTGCCATAGCCGAACACCTAGCAGAATGCCCGGTAGCATCCGAGTTCTTTGGGAATGACGATTTCCCGGACGAGCAAATCATGACATTACGGAAAACCCGTTGGAGGTTGTACTTTGATGGCGCCGTCAATCACAAGGGAAAAGGGGCCGGAATCCTGCTAATCCATCCTAATGGGAACCTTCTTCCGGCTGCAATAAAAATCAACTACCTAGTCACCAATTACATGGCCGAATATGAAGCCTGCATCCTGGGACTCGAGATGGCGTTAGAATTGCAAGTGGAGGAGTTAGAGGTCTTTGGTGATTCTAATCTCATTATTTCACAAGTCCACCAGACTTGGGAGATCAGAGAAGAACGATTGATCCCCTACCACGACTACCTTTCACACCTAATCACCTGCTTTCAAAACGTGACCTTCAAGCATGTGAACTGGAGCCAAAATATTTTTGCTGACTCGTTGGCTTCGTTGGCCTCAATAATCCAACTTCCGAGTGGCTCATTATATTTTCCCTTGTGGATAACTATGACTAATGTACCCTCATTCGAAATTAGAGCCATCGAAGAAAAGGAAACCGAAGATGAGTGGTTCGTGGACATTGAGAATTTCCTCAGAAAAGTAGAGTACCCGTCAGAAGCCACTAAGCAGGACCACATTGCTCTGAGAAGAATGTCAAATCAATATGTGATCTGTGGAACTAGGGTCTACAAGAGAATGCCGAATGGAATTCAACACTTATGTGTGACCCGAAAAGAGGCTGATAAGATCATCGGGGATGTCCACGAGGGAGTATGTAGGACCCATGCCGGAGGACATTCTCTATCCCAGAAAATCCTCATATTAGGGTACTATTGGACAACAATGGAAGCTGACTGTCACGCATTTGTGAAAAAGTGCGCCAAATGTCAGGCACATGCTAACTTGCAACACCTACCCACCCTACCCCTAACAGCCATGGTGGCCCCTTGGCTGTTCTCTATATGGGGAATTGACATCACAGGGAAAATTCACCCTAAAGCTTCCAATGGACATCGCTACATCCTTGTGATGATAGACTATTTCAGCAAATGGGTAGAGGCACTATCATTCGTAAACATCGGATCAAAGCAAGTTGCCCAGTTCATCGAGCGAGATATCATATGCCGATATGGTGTCCCTTCAGAATTCGTATCAGATAACGGTCCCCAGTTCGACGGAGATACTATCCAGGTCATGGAAAAATACAACATCCGTTACCATAGGTCATCCCCATACAGACCTCAGACCAACGGAGTAGTTGAGGCTGCCAACAAAGCCGTAAAAAGTGCGCTGTCAAAAATGGTTGAAACTTACAGAGATTGGCCGGAAAAGCTACATTACGCTCTCTGGGGTTACCGAACCACTGTCAGAAATGCAACCGGAGCCACCCCGTATTCCTTGGTCTATGGGTCAGAGTGTGTTTTGCCAATCGAGCTTGAAATTCCAACTCTTCGGTCACTAATGAACTGAAAATTGCTGAAAGTGACTGGCTACAACAACGCTATGACAGCCTAGCTCTTCTCGATGAAAAACGCCTACTGACATTATATCACATCCAGGGTTACCAGAAAAGAGTGGCTAGAGCGTTCAACAAAAGGGTCAAAGAACGAAACATCCAAGTGGGTGATCTCATCCTAAAAGAGATGGGAAAGGATTTTCCAGACCCAAGAGGGAAGTTCAGACCGAACTGGGTGGGCCCTTATCTGGTCAAGGAGATAACCCCTCACGGCGCTGTATTACTGACAGACTTAGATGGAGAAGAATTTCAAAGTCTTGTCAATCTCGATCGGCTGAAATGATATTATGTCTGAACCGTCACAAAAATCCAAAAAAAATGCATTCATTCAAAAAATCCAAAAAAATGCATCCACAAAAAAAACATCCATAAAAAATGCATCCACACAAAAATCCAAAAAATGCATCCACACAAAAGTTATCATTATCATCTCCATTAGGTTTAACTTAATTACATTTGCATTCGCATATCCCCAGTCTCGAGACGTATCTCAATCTTTAATTCTAGGAAAGTCACATAAGTCATCAAAGGCCGCCGAACTCTTGTATCATTTTCCCTGAAGAGGTCTTGAAAGGATCTCCAACCTCCCGTGAGAGTCGAGTGCATGAGAGAAACACAGAGCGTGCAAAACCCAGAGTGCTTGACGCATTTAGATTTCGAAGCACCATGTGAGGATCCTCAATCACAGAACCAAATATTGATGAGAAAAGTGTGTTACCATTCATGTCAAAATTTGGGAATAGTAGAGGAAACAATTATCTGTCAATAGGGACGACGAGGCACCTAGGATCGAAGAAAACCTCCACAAGGCTAAAAGCCTTATTGACCCTGAAAATGATCCCTTAGTGAACCCCGCTGATCATTTCATTGAGAATCTTTTCGAAAACAGCTCCACGATATACCACCCCACATCACGGAACCATTCACCCCTGCAAAAGAGGATAAAAGAGCTGGAGCCATGGTTCCTTCCCCACCATTTAAAGCATGGAGGAAAGCTTGAAAGAGATACCCAAAGAGGATGAAAATGAGAGAAGCAGAGCACAAAATGCTCAAAATAGTAAAGAGAGGAAATGAAAATCTCACACCATTCGATACCTCCACACTTGATAAATAGATGAGACCAGAAATGTCAAACACGAAGAAATGCAAATAGACTACTCAAAGAAAGTAGCAAGTAAAAAATGAGAACACATAATAATCCGCACAAATGCGAAAGGAGTCCAAAATCACTCCATCCATGGCAAAGGTGAAGCATATCCTTCGTTGCACCAAAGCTCCACACTCCTCCAACGAATCCTCCAGTCCCATGTCACATACCCTGCAGCCCCGTTATAACCCATCGAAAGACCTCCGACTTAGAGATGGTATTTGCTTGATTTGAAAAGTACCAAATTCGAAACATGAACGGCTACGACGCGTCTGTTCTTGTCAATACAGTCGTGCACAAACGAGTGTCAAAGAAATCAGTAAGGTAGAGAAAAAATGAGTGTTCATCACCCCGATTAAAGAAAGCCTAACTAACCTTAAGAAAGGAAACAGAAAGGTATAAGAGATCCCGAGAGACCTCTTTCAGGAAGATTTTTCAATAAAGAAGTGGCTCAGAAATGACTAATCTCACTTAACTAGAATTCTTGGCTGAGCTCACCTTGACACGACATCCTCTTTGCATTCAATGGTATCCAATTTCAAAAAATGCATATAGAATAGATTTGCATCCATCGGTTCGGACATAATATCCTATACCACGAAAAGAGAAAGATGAGTATGCTCGTTTAGAAAGGGAAACCACAGCACAGAGCCTATCTCCTTCACCAACCGGCACGACAACCACTCTCAGAAACTACGCAGCCATCAAAACAAAGGATTAAAAGTCTTTGGGCGCCGTTCAAAGAAAATGCCCCACAAGACATTCCCCCTCACCACCAAACTCCTCACTCGCCAAAATTCATGAACTACGTAAGGTCTGATCTCAACAGGGAGTTGAGTACGTAGGCAACCCACCCAGAGTGCGACCTCGTCCCAAACAAAAACCCTCCTCCCCTCGAACCACAATGCCATTGCCATCACTCTATGAAGAAACCCGCCTCAACCGAGAGGATCATCTCGGGGCTAAACCAGAGCCATATGACCGTACTGGAACCACCCGATCACAATGGAGCCATCCGATCATACCGGAGCCCTCGGATCATATCGAAGCCAAACCCATCAACCATCCTAGAGTCGTTGCTCACAAGGGAGTCGTATATCAAACCAGAGCCATCTCAGAGCCATACCGGAGCCACCCAATCACAATGGAGCCATCCAATCATACCGGAGCCCTTGGATCATATCAAAGCCAAACCCATCAACCATCCCAGAGTCGTTGCTCACAAGGGAGTCGAATATCAAATAAGAGCCATCTGACCGCACTGGAACCACCCGACAGCAATGGAGCCATTCGATCATACCAATGCCATTTGATCATAACAAAGCCATTCGTCCATTTCAAATCCACCGAGATCCCAGAGTCGCTCATTCACAAAAAACCATCCATTCAAAAACCAATCACAAAATCACAAAAACCAAAAACTCGAAAGCCAAACCGAAGCCATCTCGAACTCTAGAGCCAAGAGTCATACCAAATCCTGAAACCACAGTGCACATCGGGCCAAGACCACCAAAAACAAAACAAAAACAAAAGTCCCACACTGACAAAGTCAAAGGCGACATCGGCAGAAAGCATTCGACCATCGCATCCCTCATGAAGGAAATCAAAAAGCATCCAATTCCGGGTCAACCCACAACCAAAATCAATCCCAAATCAGTCACTCAAAGTAGCGAGTTTCGTACAACTCCATCAAAGTATTATAGGCTCGGAATAAGTCTTATAGCTAGACGTCAAGAGGTTTAGTTGTGGCTCGTCATAAGTCCTCGTACTTTCAATTTGCATTATAGGCTCGTCATAAGTCCTATAGCTAGACGTCATGAGGTTTAGTTGAGGCCCGTCATAAGCCCTCGTGCATCCAAATCTATCAATTCTTACTATAATAGGCTCGTCACTCGTCATAAGTCCTATAGCTAGACGTCAAGAGGTTTAGTTGAGGCTCGTCATAAGTCCTCGTACTTTCAATTTGCATTATAGGCTCATCATAAGTCATATAGCTAGACGTCACGTGGTTTAGTTGAGGCCCGTCATAAGTCCTCGTGCATCCAGCTCTATCAATTGTTAGTATTATAGGCTCGTTATAAGTCCTATAGCTAGAGATCAAGAGGTTTAGTTGAGGCTCGTCGTAAGTCCTTGTACTTTCAATTTGCATTATAGGCTCGTCATAAGTCCTATAGGTAGACGTCAAGAGGTTTAGTTGAGGCCCGTTATAAGTCCCCATGCATCCAAATCTATCAATTGTTAGTATTATAGGCTCGCCATAAATCCTATAGCTAGACGTCAAGAGGTTTAGTTGAGGCTCGTCATAATTCCTCGTACTTTCAATTTGCATTATAGGCTCATCATATGTCCTATAGCTAGACGTCAAGAGGTTTAGTTGAGGCTCGTCATAAGTCCCGTGCATCCAAATCTATCAATTGTAAGTATTATAGGCTCATCAAAAGTCCTATAGATAGACGTCAAGAGGTTTAGTTGAGGCTTGTCATAAGTCCTCGTACTTTCAATTTGCATTATAGGCTCGTCATAAGTTCTACAGCTAGACATAAAGAGGTTTAGTTGAGGCCCGTCATAAGTCCTCGTGCATCCGAATCTATCAATTGTTAGTATTATAGGCTCGTCATAAGTCCTATAGCTAGACGTAATGAGGTTTAGTTGAGGCTCTATATAAGTCCTCGTACTTTCAATTTGCATAATAGGCTCGTCATAAGTCCTATAGCTAGACGTCAAGAGCTTTAGTTGAGGCCCATCATAAGTCCTCGTGCATCCAAATCTATCAATTGTTAGTATTATAGGCTCGTCATAAGACCTATAGCTAGACGTCAAGAGATTTAGTTGAGGCTCGTCATAAGTCCTCGTACTTTCAATTTGCATTATAGGCTCGTCATAAGTCCTATAGCTAGACGTCAAGAGGTTTAGTTGAGGCTCATCATAAGCCCTCGTGCATCCCATTATCGTGTAATTTTCCCGTCGCATTCATACAGTGTTCCATTTGCAAATGCATCTCGGTGCATGTATAAAACCTTAGTAAGAATTTTTGGCGCCCCGTCAACCTTGATCCAATTCTGCAAGCCTTCTATTGCAAAATTGAATCAAGGGGAGCCATCTGTAGACTCCAAAAATTCTCACCCCTTTTTATTACTTATTTCTGAATCAAAATCAAAGATAAAAATAAACATGCTTCTAGAAACAAGGCAGTCGTCCCCGTTTTCAACCAAATCAATTTCTCTTGTCCCGACATCTACCCTTATATTCCTATGGGAAAGAAGCACGAGCTTTTTACTGCAATCCATTTTAACCTACTTCATTTTGTATACTTATTTTGTTGCTTTTGTTTTAAAATATTTCAATGTTTTGTTATTACCTTGTATTATTTTGTGTACCCGATTGGTTCATACTTTTTATTATTATTTATTATTTCCTGTTGACTTTCTTCGTTTTATCGTTACAATTTTTATTATTTCGTGTGTCCTTTTTTACTACTAATATTTTCCATTTATTTTAAGTGTTTTATCCTCATTACGAGCATTAATTTTCATTATTTCATGTACGTGTGATATTCTTTTATTTTATATCTCTTTACGTTTTTTAATCTTATTTTTAATTGTATTCCATACTTTCATGTCATTAGATTAATCATCTCATTTTATTGTATATACTCCCTTTTGGATTCATCGCATTTTAGAAGAGTTATCCAGTCAAATTTAGAGCTCTTGTATTATTTCTCCCAAGAATATACTGAAATTTGACATAGTGTAACTGGTTAAGGTACTAGTCATAGAACCCATGGGTCTTGCGTTTGAATCATGGCATGGGGATTATTGCTTTTTATTTTCCTCTCAGCTTCAATTAGGGTTTAGGTAATATATTCTTGCATGAGTATACCGAATTCTGTCCTACTGTAGTTGGGCGAAGTACATAGGTGGAACGGGGAGAATTTGAGTTTGAAACTCGGTAGGTAGTACTTCTTGCCGTTTTTTTGTTCTGTTCCCTTTCTCCCTTTTAGTCGGCCCAGATATAACCCATAGGACCTAAATTCAAAAACCAGCCCAAATGAAACCCTAAATGGACATATGTCTGCCCCCTCCATTATAAAACATCCTTAAAAAACCTATAGTACTCACACGTTTTTCTCAACCCAGCAGACACAGATCTCATCGTTCTCATTCCTTTCATCTGCTCAGTTTTTCAAATCTTCATCTCCGTCCCTAGTTTCATTCCCGACACAAAAAATAAACCCAAGGGAATTCCCCACTGTCGAGAACATACGCCTGGAAACTCTCGAGCTTCTTCCTAGATTTCAAATCGACATTTTCTAATTTTGCCTGATTTCTCTTTAAATCGGTTGGCAACTGGGTAAGTCGCTTGGTGCATTCCTCTCCTTCTTCCTCTCTGTTGCTCTGTGAACTGGATTTTTGATGCACGTCTACGACCTTCTTCGTCAGTTTTGCAGTTCTTTATTTAACAAACCTGCACCAGAGGATCCGGGCCGGTGATGGTTTAACAAGAAAGAGATTCACGACATTCCAGAGTTTTCTTTCTCTGACGTGCATGCCATTTCTCTGCTCATTTTCTACGTGGCTTCTAAATATATTTCAGTGCTTAAGCTTTTATTCTTTAACTTTGCTCGCTGAATTCGGAGAAAACTCCACAGTTTTACGCATATTCATAGTTTCTGTTTTGCTCTCTGTGTATTTTGGCCAAATGAACTTAAGACCGATGATGGTCCGAGAAGATTCAACGCGGTTTGGACTTTGTTTCATATTCTTTCTCTTTTGTCTCGTATGCATCTTCATTATACTGCTAGTTCAACATTCTGTTACCGTCTTATTCTGCTCTTACTTTCAAAGCCCTTGAATCTCGTTGTGTATGTCAATCGCAAAGGAGTATCAAGACCGCTAGGAAATTTTCATTGTCGTTTTCTGCTGCTACAATCTGTTTTCGAAAGCATTTCAGTGTTTAAGCATATACGCCTTTTTTTATTCTGTGGATATGTTGTCTTGAAGTTCATCTGGTGACTCTATGAACTCCGAATCTTGCAAAGTCTCTTAGTCTCGGGAATAGACTCACCCCATGTTGAGACGAAGGTCTTGGTTCTTAATTCCGATTCCCCATTATCTGTTTATCTGCGTACTGATATTGTATATGTTGGTCTGAAGTTTATAAGAAACACCGATGTGTTAAAACCATATTTGGGGTGATGTCGTATCACCTTCTGGGGTACCTGTTTCATTTTGCTTCTGTTTAAGTTTTGTAAGGCCTGGTCGAGCCCAATACTAGACAGTTCATGTACGTCTCAGGTGAGGTTTCGAATGTTTCTGGTATTGTACATAGTTTTGAAGCTGTTCTGGGTCCTCACCTTTTGTTTCCTCTATGTTTCAGAATACAGGTAAGATACCTAAGGTAGCTCCTCAACAGTGTAATCTGTTATATCATTGTTTTGAACTCATATTCTCTTTGTTGGGTTCAATTCGAAGAAGGCTATCACCTACCATAGCCAGTATCTATCTTCAGTGTTCCACTCCTTAAACCCGACACTTGCTCAATTTTTTTTCTTTTCATTATGTTTGCTGATCTATCTGTCTGAACAAACTCACCCTATTTCCTTCTGTTGGATTTTTTTTTCTTTATCTTGCAGAAACATTCCCTTTTGCTCTTCGTACGGTATCCCATCCTGATTTGAATCTGTTAAGTGTTGTATCATTTGAATGTATGTCTTAGTGAACCCGGATCTGTGTGTTGTCTGACTCATGTTTATATATGCACTCATCTGTTCTTGATGTATTTTTTGCTGTTTTTACCTGTAAACTTTGTTCGATTGTCTTGGTTCGCAAGCGAGTCTAATTTAATCCTGACAGCTAGTATCATTTTGGCTCTAGTCATCAGATTTTGTTAAAGAAAAGGGCTAGTGTAGTTAGGTTGCTTTAATCTGTTTAAAGATATTGTCATCACATCAGTTTAGGGATTGATACTCAATTACAGATCATAGGCAGAATGCTTGTTTGGGTTTGTTTCGGCAGTTCAAGAATAAATCCACATCTTACCCTTACTTTCGTTGATAGACCTGTCGGTAAAGCAGTGGAAGTGTGTAAGGTTATCTTTGTGCAACTTAGATTAATTAGTAGTTTAGAGTAAGTAATTAGTTAAGGACTCCCAAGAAGGAATGTGTGAATAAAACAAACTGTTTAGTGACTTAGTCTAAGCTCGGTTAATGTTTGATTTCGATGACCTTAGGCTCTGATTCTTATGAATATTGCAGAATATCCACCTGTTCTCTGTTTCTTTGAGTTTGGCTGTCGGACATCACTAATACTGCTCTATCGCTCACCTAGTTCTACTTTCTAGATATATCGTTGTACCATACTCGTATGTGCTCGGTGTGCATTGCTTTACTTCTTTTTAATTCCATTCCCCTTTGATCATTTACATTATGTTATACATGTATATACCTGGTATGTTATACACTTTACTTTAATTCATTGCATTTTATATTCGTTTGTTATGTAAACCCTAGATGGCCCCTTAGGTTACCCCTTTTTTCTTTTTGATTAAAGTCTTGGAAGGTACTCCACAACTAGCTCATTTCTATTTGCTTGGTGGGGAACAATACCATCCAAAACTTTGAAAATCTTTTAAGCCTTTGAAGGTACCCCACAGCTAGCTCATTTCTATTTGCTTTGTGGGGAACAATATCTTCCACACTTGTAAAGCCTATCCCAAACCACCCCTTAATTTCACTAAAAAACTTTACAAAAAAAAAGAATAAATTCAAATCCAAAATCAAATCTGATTCCAAAGTCCAATTTCAATTCAAAGCCCATTTTGAGGCCCAAGCCCATTTTGAGGCCCTAACCCATTTCGAGGCCCAAGCCCATTTCGAGGCCCAAGCCCATTTCGAGGCCCAAGCCCATTTCAAGGCCCAAGCCCATTTCGAGGCCCAAGCCCATTTCGAGGCCCAATCCCATTTTGAAGCCCAAGCCCATTTCGAGGCCTAAGCCCATTTTAAGGCCCAAGCCCATTTTGAGTCCCACTTCAAAAATACAATTCAAGACTTCATTTAAGAGTTTATTTCAAAAACCCAAAATCAGGCCCAAAATTTCATAAGCCAATTTGGCCCAAAAAGTCCATCAGGCCTAAAAATTCAGTCTTTGACCAAACTGAACTTTGACCTTGGCCCAACTTTGACTCGGTCTAACTCTGACCTTGACCCAACTTTGACTCGGTCTTACTTTGACCTTGACCCAATTTTGACTCAGTCTAACTTTGACCTTGACCCAATTTTGACTTGGTCCAACTTTGTCCTTGACCCAACTTTGATTCAATCTCACTTTGACTCGGCCCATTTTCCAATCTAGGCCCACATTCAATTCACACCCAATTCAATTCAATTCAGTCCGATCCGATTAAATTCAAAACCAACTTGTAAGTCTCATTCAAACTCTCAAAAAAAAAAATCTCTAAAAACATTCCTCATTAGTCAGCTTTATTTAAATCCCAAATCTTCTTTCTCAAGTTTCAAACAATCATTTTATTCAAACTTCATCAAGTTTTCAAAAAGAACCATTTTGTGAAATTTTAAAGGAAAAACTCTTCTCACATCATAGAAAACTCTTCTCAAATGCAGAAAGTTCTTCTCTCATATACAGAAAGTTTTCTCCTAAAACATTTCTCAAAATCAGTGTTTCTTCATCAAGAATTCCGAACAACTTCAAAAGTTTTCCAACTCAGTTTTCAAACTCAAAAATAAACCGTTTTGGGAACAAGAAATGTTTGACCCCTTCAAAATATTTTCTTCCTGGTTAGAACATCACTTGTCTTCCTTTCCAAAATAAAAATCCGAGGCGGGGCACTGGGGTCGTGATCTCCCTTGTCACAGTCTGGATCTCTTTAGGCGGGGCATTAGGGTGACAAACCTCCCCTAATTGCAGCCTAGATTTTTACAAGGCGGGGTGCTAGGGAAGTAACGGCCTTCCTAGTTGCAGCCGGGATTTTAGAATCGTCTAACTCCCTTCTACTCAATTTCAGTATTTTTGGCTTTTAATGTTTTAAACCCGGGAGTTAGAGACGTTATTAGGGTTTGACCGAGAACATCTCATTCATGGTGTTTCTCTCTAAAATCCTATTTTCCGACATAAATTCATTGCCCCATCTTTCGAGCCTTGGCACATACCATTAATTAAGTGTAGTGTTCAAGGGGGTACATAGGGTAATCCCCCAGGATTATCCGCCCTTTTACAACAAAAAATGAATTTTTGATTTTAAGAACTTTAAGAGACAATTTTGACAATCATTCCCTCAAACATTTCAGTCCACCATCATTTCACTCTAAATTCAAAATATCCCAAAACATCAACCCTTTCATAATCTCAAATCCGAAAAACCCGGGATCTCCACCCGAATTCCAATTACCCCACACATACTCAAATCATCACTCAAACTCCAAATCATCTCAAACTCAAATCATCTCCCAAATCCCAACATTCTCTCAAACTTCTAAAGTCTCATAGGCCCGAGTGCCTCACAGACTCAATCATTCTAAGATTTCAATGTCTCACAGACCCGAGCATCTCATAGATTAACCTCTCAAACCCGAAACTTCCCGAAACTTCAAACATCTCAAAAAACCCCAAAATAACTGGAACTATGTAAGGTCTGATCTCAAAAAGGAGTTGAGTACGTAGGCAACCCACACAGGGTGTGACCCCATTCCAATCCAAAAAACCCCTTTTTCCAACTCAAAGGTGGTATTCATGTCTTTCAAACACTCAAATCCCCTCTGACTCCCACAAAACCTCGAATTTGTCAACTCTCAATACCAAACTGCCAATCTTAATCATTTCCTCAACATCAGCATCTTCCCAAATCTTCATTCTATTCTCATCCGAATTCACCAAATCCTCTTCATTTGGCGCTAGCTTGGCAGAAAAGCTCGCCTCATCTATTGTCTTTCCTCTCTTCCCATCCTAATCCTATAATTGGCTTTTAACTGAATCTCTCTAAAAAGGTTTTGAAAGAAGGTAATCCCGACAATTGGAGACCAAGGTTTCCTCGGGCACCAATCCGAAGTCATGGTCATTGCCACTTCTGAGGGGTGTAACCCGATGCGAACCCACAATAGAATCTCTAGTATGATCAGATAAGTCCTATTCATAGGCAACAAATAATCAGAGTCAATTAACGGTTCTTAGAACCCTCCTTCTCCTCCCTTCCTAGTTCCTTAGGTTAAACTAGGTGGCAACTCTAGTCAACTCTGCCTTATAGAGGCATAAGTCCGCGTGGAGCCCATTGAGAGCGGGTGTAGTGCTCACTACTAGCATTCCCCTTATGCTTTCTGGGAAAGATGGACGATTTAGTAGGTATTTGAAGGCTGCCAGATTTACGGGTTTTCACCCTCCATAGAATGGCAATTTCTAGGATCTAGGCTTCTTAGTCAGAACCATTTAGATAGACCCCCTAATACCGAAAAAATAACCCTCCACACATGTATAAACAAAATGAGCTCCATGTATGCAACCCAGTAGTCGGCGTACCCCCGTTAGCACGCGGGGTATGCAAATTTCATATGTAGCTTTTGTTGAGCCCCTTGGACACTGTTTTTAATTTATAGTAATGAATTGTGCTCGAGTGTGTAGCCCTTTCAAGTGGCCGGTGTACCACGTTGTATATGTAGTTGTACTATGAAATGAGTAAGCCTGGATAGGCGTGAGTAAGGAGTTGTACTTGTAGTTGTTTGTATAACCGGTGTGTATGGGTCATATGTTATGAGTATATATTAGTACTCGGTACAATTGGTTAGTGATGTAAAGACTCGGTAAAGTATGGATTGTAAAAGTAATTGAATCAGGTTGGAAATTGAAGTGTGAGTTGTATTGTTTGTACTCGGGTAGTCCGGTCCATCAGACCGATGCTGTAATGGAAGTAGGCCTTGTTAGTCACGTGGGTGGCTAACGGCATTGTATCACCCGCCGTTGTGTAAGGAATTATCCGTTGCGTATGTATGGAGGTACGAAATGATTAGATGGTAACGACGGGATTAGCGGTAGGGGTGTTACAAAAAGTGGTATCAGAGTGAAGTATCGCTCTGATGACTGGAAATACCGAGTTCAGGAGATACCAAGTTAGGAATTAGGAGCTTAGGGCTAAGGGCTGAGTGATAGCGTGGGAGATATGCTAGTTATGAACCACCGGTGTCTACCGGATACCTACAATATCATACCCACCCTCCACATCCTCCGTTGTATTACTTGGGAAAGAACGCCAGAGAGAAGGAAAGTCCTCCCATACTCGGGAAACCCGATATGGCAATAATGAAATATTCCTATAAGAGGAAAGGACCTATCATATAGTAGATTCCAAGAATTCGAAATGCCGGAGACGGATCCCGTTAGAACAACAATACCCGCACTTAATAGCGATAGAATGAGTACTCTAACCATACGGAGACTGGAACTTATGACAGCACGGGGCAACATGCTTAGCAGTCGCGAGAACCTGGCTGGTCAAACAGCAGCTGGAAGAGAATCACCAACCGTGCAATGAAACGGAAAAAGAGCAGTAACGAAACCCGAGACACAAGTCTGTGGGACAATAGTAGCTAGATAGTACCACCAATGGTATACTACCTGACTAAGGACATAGTCGGGAGTAGTTAACTCCCAAAATTACAATGCCAAGAGGTTGCAATACCTGGCCGACATAGCTCAGACAGCTACAAGCACATTCACAGGATATAATCCGATAGGACTACAGAAGTAGTGCCTAAACAAGTTAGAACTCGGTAACCACAATAAATGTGTGGGAACGAGCGACAAGGAAAACACAGAACAGATAAATAGGGATCTCCAAGGATTGGAGAAGCACCCTGATCAATGACACCCATGTCAAGATCACAGAGAAGTTGCTCAAAAGATTGATTAACCCAAGTAAAGGATCAGTGGATAAATGGAAGAGCCGACCAGACTACCGAATACACAAGGATACAATACAGTGATCGGTATAGGTTAACCTAAAATCCACCAGTACCACGCACTTGCCACTACAAGTGCAGTAATAACAAGATTATTCAAGAAGACTTTTTGCAACAACAAGTACTTAGTAAAGTACCGTGATCGCAATGACACAACTACAGGATCACAAATTCTAAGGACTTAAAGAATGAAACCTTGGAAGGGCCTAACGGTCCAACCATTGTAGTGAGGAATATACCAGTCAGCGAGGAGCTAGACTTGGTCACAATCAACTGGCATTAAAATGCCATGAAATTTTTTCTTTCAAACCCAAATTTTTCTTTCAAAACTCAAATATTTCCTTTAAACCCCCATATTTTAAAACCAAACCAGAAGATTCACCATAAGATATCATAGGACAACATAAGAGGAGTTGACAACAGAATACTTCACCTAGGCATGTGCCAAACACTACGAGTGTACAACAATGAGATGTGGGTCGACCGCACTCCGATAGGAGCCTGCGGGCCTGATAGACCCACTTATAGGTTAGTCGGGTAAGTAGCAATGTATCAATATGGTACCCCACTTATGTATACAAGTGGTGTATAGAACACGAGAAGTAGTTGACTCCGTTCTACGAACCGTAGGTAAGTTTAATCAAAACAGTTGGACACCTCGGACGATCGAATAGAAGGAACTTAGTTAAGCTAACGAATATGAAGGAACTCAGAGAATTCATGTAAGGATCGTGGACAAGAATTAGAAGGTGCAAGGATCACAAATTACTAAGTATAGACATTGGAAATGTCTCAAGAATTTTGGAACAAATGCGTGAAAACTAGAATGAATACCCAGCCTCAAACAGTAAGGCAGATGCCTAACGTATACACATCAATGTTCAACGAACGGGATAAAATTCTTTGAACAATCACAAAGACTACTAGGAAGTATAATTCATCACTGAAGAAGGTATTAAACCCAATGCAGAACGTAAAGGAGAAAGCATTAATGACCTACCTGACAGTGGGAGACATTGCAACCCTAAACGGGAAGGTTCGGTATGAGGTACCGCAAGCAATGTAGTTGGATGAACCCACTCATAATTAGTAGCATGATGTAATGGTAACTTAATAACACCCAAGAGCAATCCTTGAGGGGTGTCTGAGTTAACAACAGCTGAACGAAGAGTCGTGTCGTAATAACAACACAGGAGCTAAAATGAACACTCGGTTAGAATACCGAAGGGATTCCACCTAACGGGAAATACCCTAGATCCTTAAGAGGCACTGATTAATACCTGATTGCCTAAGGGGCCTCCCATGAACGGAAGCGTGATGCAATGACAGTGCCATGGAGCCCAGTAATACCTCCAACCGTATGATGTTATACGGAGAAGCAGAAATGAGTATAAACAGCCTGTAAGGAGCATAGCTCGCAACATTATGGCTCAAAAGCCATGAACCAACTACGTCATGTAGATTCAGAAGGTTGTAAAACCCACGTTGAATATTAAGAAGAATTGTCAAGAATGACACCAGTAATAGAAGAGATAATATCTCATACAATGAACGGAGTGACAATCGAATCGCTCGACTTGAATTCAATGTAATGAGTAGCTTGGAGTAATGACTACCTCATTGTCACTACCACTAGAGCATCATCCTAATATACAGTTAACAAGACTCTTAGTTGCCCTTCATGCTTTCTGTAGTAATAGTAACATAAAGGCATAAGAATCTAGATGATGACAACACGGACCTAGCCCACACTTGGGCACTACGAGAAATTAGACGAGTAAAGATACCTCTCGTTACCATAAGGCTGCCAATGCGGAGATTATGTGAACCCTCAGAAAAGGCTTTCACTTGCAACAACATCCAAACTAACGCATGTGATTTTTGCCAAGAGATAATTTGAACAAGGAACTGGAATTCCCAAATTAGTATGACTAGAAAGAAGCTTTGATAGTAACGATTGAAAACCAAAGAGTAGACAGTTTAGAAGCAAACACAAAATGTGTACACTGTGCATTGTAGAGTAATAATGCTCAAGGAGCATAGAGACTTTAAGGAGTAGTATACACCATAGTCAACCAAACAAATGATGAACCCATGTATGAATGGTGGAAATATCTGAGCGGAAGCTAACATGGTAAAACCTCGTGACGCTTGTGAGTGGAAACAAACCCGTCAACAAGAACTTTCACTTGTCAGTGATGGTATACTCTTCTATTAGAGAATGAGACCTGTAAACCCTTAGAGTATCCTTGGGATGTCTCATTGATGTGCATAGAGAAGCAAGAATGCACAACCAAACCTTATATCCAATGCCAGGGTTAACAAAACAGTGAACATCAAAAACAACAATGTGAGTGCGTATCTTGACACATCAAAAGACCAACGCTCAAAGGAGCTGGTGATCCAATAGACTACTTCATCCTTGGTCAACCAAGTCACTTGGTAAACGGTGTCATAAGTGATGCAAGAATGCGAGGTAAACTAACCTTCACATAAACCCGAAATGGAAGTAGAACATCTTCACATTGACAAGATAATGACATTACAGTATGCTATGGTGACCGCCATACACATGAACATAGAAACTCCCAATGTGTTCACAGCACAAGGGGATTGAGCATAAAACGTAACATTGAAGTGTACGGCTGAGTAATGGTGCCAACAGCAATGGCAATGAGTAAAGGAAAGCTACCACAGTAGTAGAGGCCGTGAAGACAATGTTGTATAATGAGTAAGAATATAGTGCGCAACAAGTGACCACTATGAGAATGTAGTTAGACAATGACATGGGAAACAGACCATGAGCTAGACTCAATGGAGTCGAGATGCAGGAATTGGCTGATAGACTAGGCGTTAAAGCCCATAGTCTGAGCCATATAACAAAGATCTCACAAGGAACACATTGTTCATTCCTAACGCAATTGCACAAGGAACTGAAGGCGTATACGTAGTGGATCAACTCGATCAGAGGAATAATAGCTTGGGATAAGAATACCCAATTGCAAAACAACGACCATATTAAGTACGGAAGACTTACAAACGCAACAGCGAACATGGCGCACACCAGTTTTAGCGTAAATCTAACAATAAACCGTGCGGCCTTTCGGCCAAAGATGCATGAGGAACGTTGGAGACGCCAATAATCACAACATGTAAATTCCACCGGAATAAAAGCAGAAACGAATCATAAACACTATGATGATCGACGCTTATGAAATGAAAGATCGTGCAATAAAACAAAACCGGTATAACACTACATGAGTGAATAGCCAGAAACCAATGATCACAGGAAGCACTACATATGCGTAGTAGCTCAACCCCAACTGACAACAAGTCGGAGGAACTAAATGAGTAATCATAGAAGCATACTGTAGTATGTACGATAGATTTCTAGAAACTGGATATAAAATCTACAATACAATGAGTTCGCGTACGGTAAGAGACACCACGTGCCGGTTGAGAAACCGCTTACCCCAAGATAGAAGGGATAATAAGTGGATGTATAACACAGTTAGAATAACAAAAAGGGTGAATTACGCTCAAAAGTTATTAGGGTTACGCAGCAGAAGCTAGTGGGCCCTAGCTTAGTGGTTTAATATACCAAGTAAGTATGAGAGAATGGCTAATTATCAATGCCCTGAAGCCTGATAGGCTAGAACCGAACCGGTTATAAGTTAAATAAACTCCAATGGGAATTCTTGGTGCAGGGACTAAAGCCGTTAGTATGGTTAAGACCCCTTGACTAGAAACCATAGTATAATAGACCGCATGAAAGCTAAGACACTTCAGGATGCCCGAATTTAGTGAACTTATGTTCAATGATAACATATGATAGATTACGTGCGCGTAATCTCTTTTAAGGGGGGTAGAGCGAAAAATCGCTTAGTGTATGTTTCACATATCAAATACGCAAACTATAGTGTGCATAGCACAAATGAGAATTGTTTTGATGTCTGGCACGTATGTTACATAAACATATGCACCCATTCAGAGCTTAGTTATGGTTATTGCGCACAAGTGATGTGAATACCATGTATATAAAAAATACCCATCTTGTTAAATCGTGTGTGAGTATACAAGGAGAAAGGATTAGAGAAACTCCTGGGGAATGAGAATCCCTATAGTATGTGTCTAGCTGACATTAGACATGGCATTGTGATGCATGAGTCGGTACAAAACCGAGGTAGAACCTAGAGGGAATTGAGTTCCCTAGGTAATTGTTTTGAGACGAATTGAGAATGATTGGTGGATGGAGCTCCACAAGCATTGTATTCCTTGATTAAGTTATTTGGAAGTAAATTGAGAGCGATTGATAACCTAAGTTCTTTGATTGGAGAGTAAAATTGAGGATGATTGATGGACTGGATTCCATCCTTTGCAGATGTATGAATTTGTAATTATGACTAGGAAAATTAAAAAGATAGAAAATGGAAGTAATTGAATTATTTGATTATTTGAAACTGATGTGGGAAGTCGAACTTGATCCTGATTAGATCAAGGGAAACCGCACACAAATTGGGTGGAAAGATAGTTCAACACTGATGCTGATCACATCAGGGTCTAATGATTCTTGAAGCTCCCTTCATGTGGTCACAAGTAATCATGCATAGAATAGGTGTAATGAGTATAAATTGGATTCGGAGTTGATTGTGTTTCAAAAGGATTCCTAACTAATATTTGCAAGAAGTTTTCCTTCATACCTGTGAATGAGGATTAGTTTGAACCCTCTACCACGTAACCAAGGGTTGTGGTCCTTTATTTGATGACCGGGAGAACGGTGGTAGTGTATTGTGTTGTATTATTCCAAGGGCAGCGGGACGTAGAGAAGTCCTGTGTCTAGATGACTTAAGTGCATGCGGGATCATACGGAAGAGTATTCTTGCATTTCTTGGGGATAGCTTTGCATTGTTTGTATGCATATAAACCTGTATTGTAAAACCAGATGGTTGGTTGTAACGCGGATTGTAGTGATTGTAATGCTTACAATTGTATTGTGGAGTGCTTGCACGGGGTCTATTTTGCTTGCATGGTATTGTATGTAAATACCTTGGGTAACAGATCTGAGAATCCGTAAGGAGTAGTAATGTATGACTTTGACAATTGAAATGTCAAATGAGTAAATATAGTAATCCTTCAACTTTGAACAACTTTGAGGGTAAAGTTCCTTAAGGGGGGTAGATGGAAATACCCTGAACTTAATTATAGTGATTAAAATTATTCTAATATGGTATTTAAGGGCCTAATAGTGCCTAAGGAACATTGGTGAAGAAAATAAAACCAAAAGAAAAGAGAAAACGCTTAAAAAGCGAAAAATGTAAAAATGAGCGTTACATAACCATAGGAGGTATGTGACCTCGACTAGGATCCTAGATGGGTTCCTAAGCTTAATTATGCCTAAATAGATGTGCGGGAACAATTCCCAAAGAAAACGGTCCATAAAATGGAGTAAAACCACAAACGAACCTTAAAGCGCGTTTTTCGAGGAAACCGGGAAGACGTGACTTTAAGCGGGTTAAATAGACACATAATAATTATAGTCGATTAAATATCTTTAATTAGACATTATTGAAGTTCTAGATCCATTAAAATTAATCAAACGAGGAAATTCCGGAAAACAGACCCGGATTAGTGAATAGTGATAATTCGGGAACTTGTGGGGTATAAATTGTAAATAGACCAAAGTACTCTTTCCCCCTTGTAAATAAAAAAACTGTAATCTCTTATGTTTGTATGTGGGCACGTTTTTATCAGCCCTCTCACACCCTCTCCAATTCCTTATTAGCTAGAAGACAAAAAAAGTACAAAAGTAAGGTGGAGTCTCTCTCTTCCCCCGACCTACTCTCTCTCTCTCTCTCACGTACTCCCTCCCTCTTTTGTGAATTCTCTCTTCTTCCCCAAGCATCTAATGGCGTTTTTGGAGAACTCACACCAGCCCTCACTTCCTCCTCATCTTTCATGGCCTAAACAAGGTTGAAACACAAAAATAACTACACCACTAGATTCCCCTCACCTTGGAGAACATTTCTCTCTTTTCAAAAATCAAAAACTCCAACCTTCATCTCCATGTAAGAACCTCCATTTGAAGAAATAAGAAGCTCATGGTGAGCTAGAACAACCCTCTTGCTTCTTAAGGTAAAAAGGAACTCAATAACCTCTCTTTTTATAGCCTTTCCTTACAACCGAATTCTCTAGATTTTCGAGCCCTCTTATGCTTCATGTGCCAGCCGATTTCTGGCCTTCAAAATTACAGGAGACTTGTTGTTTTGCTAGCCTAACACTTCCTCTAAAGATTGGAAGGTAATGCCTTCTTTAAAGCCTTGAACACTCTCTTGAATTTTAGGGTTAATTCTAAAGTTATGTATTTACTAGTGTATGTGTGTATTCCATTGGACATTGGGCTGTAGCTTGGTCAAATGGTAGACAAGAAACAAAGGAAAGGAGAAGGAGAGAGGAAAAAGGAAGAAAAGAAAGGAAGCTAGCAAATTCAAGGTAAATGAGCTAAACTTTGAGCTAGTTTATATGTAGTGCAAAAACAGAATTTTAAAGCTTATGTAAGAGGAGAGTACATTGTTTGGGTATTGATTATGTTGCTATACATGAAGTAAAAGATTTAAGTATATTAGTGTGGTTTAAATGATGGTTAAAGGCTTGGAAGCCAAAGGGAAATAAATGTGTATGTGCAGGAATAAAGGGTGTTGCTAGTGCCTAAATTGATGTGGATATTGGAATTGAGTATGTGAGCTTAAATATGCATGAGGGCAAAGTTAAGATTATAGGGGAGACTCTATCGAAATTGCTCTAGAAATTTGATGACTTAAGTGTGTTGATAAGGAGAAAAGAACCTAGGGATAGCTAGGTGTTGTAAAGGTGAATTTAAGTGGCTAAATTGCCTTGGTTTTGGATTATAAGAGAATGATGTACTAGGGTGAATTTGATAATGAGAAATGATGTAAGTGTGTGCTAGAATAGCATTAAGTGTAGACCATGGAAGAGTAAGGAAGAGAGCAAAATCTATAACTTAGAAAGCAAGAAACTAAGTTGTAGGTTTTAGGAAAATGTAAGTGTGGAATTGGTGTAAAATTTACATGGAAATGAGTAATGTGCTTAGTTAATGATTTGGAAAAGTTTAGAGTGTTCAATTAGTGTTAAAATATGCTTGATGATATGTGGAAGTATTGGGGAAGAGTTGGACAAAAGAAAGGAAGTAAGAACAATCAAGGAAAATGTCATAAACTTTCACCTTTGCTATGGTCCGGGACTTAGTTCCATGTTAATGTCCCGGACCAGCCTTAAAAATTCTGCTGAAAATTCACTTCTGTACTGGTCCGGGACCTAGGTCCATGGTGAAGTCCCGGACCAGCATGATAATCAAGCTGAAACTACACTCCAGAGGGGTCCGGGACTTAAGTCCCTTACAACTTCCCGGACCAGTCGTAAATTGTAGCCGAAAGTCCATTCCAGTGTTGGTCCGGGACTAGGGACCCGGACAAAGTCTCGGACCATCACAAAATAGCTTTAAACAGTGTGTAAATGGTAACTTAAGGTGGGGATTTAAATGGTATTGATATTATAAGATAGTTAAGACTTAATTAATGACAAATAAAGGTCATTAGGAGTGTAAACAAGCTTGAGAAGTAAATTGAAGTTAGTAACAAATGTAAGTAAGTTTGAAATGTAAGGGGGTAAGTAATTTTAAGTCGAGAAACTCTAAAGATTAAAGGAGTTAGGTTAATTATAGAGAATTAACCGTCTGACTCCGTGTATGTTATAGGATTCGAATGGTTGGATTCCGAAGGAAAATCGGGGATCGAATAACTACGTTGAAAGGTATGATTTTCTCATGAACTGTATGCTTCCTTGGTTACCTGATTTATGCGTTTGTGTGTTATGTGTGACCACTTAAACAAGATAAAATGCACGAATCGGGTTATTTCACTTTCTTGTGTATGTAGTGTATTGTTCCTTGTTGGAATGTATCCGAATTTGAAGTTTGTATAATTTATGAAATGTGTGAATGTGGATGAACTACTTGGATGTTGAGAATATTGTGCTTTGGTGGAATTGTGGCTGAATTGGAAGCGTTGATTGAGTGGTTGTGACAACCTCGATTGGTTTGATGTTTGTGGGCCTCTCACCAATTCCCTAACCATCTAACACTCTAACCTTGAGAATTGAGTAATTTGGAGTATTTGAGAAGCCCGATATAGTTTCGGCCACGCGTGAGGATGAGGAAACACAAGAGGTTGGATCCGATTTCTGGCCTTAATCTTTTCCGTGGTCTAAATACCTTAAATGGGTAGCAACCTAGATTAGTGAGCTAAGCTAAAGCCCGGTGGTGGGATATCGTAGTCCCTGCCCGGAGGTTATACCGACTTGACTTGAGTATTAAAGTAAGAAAGTATTTGGTATTGTAAGATCATGGCTGGTGTAAGTCATTGATATCGAGTAAAAGAGTAAAGTACATCCGATTAACCCAGATGAGTACGTGACTAACAAGTATTGTGTATGAACTTAAGAATTGTATCTCAGTACCTTGGTAAGTATGTATGGTTGAATTGTGATTATCTTCCTTTGTATGTATCGGATTTTATGTATGTATGCACTATGGTATGAAAGTATTGTTGTTCATTATAGCATGTATGCATTTATAAATAAAATGAACTCCATGTATGCGACCAAGTAGTCGGCGTACCCCCGTTAGCACGCGGGGTATGTGAATTTCATATGCAGCTTTTGCTGAGCCCCTTGGGGCACTATTTTTAATTTCTAGGTACCCAAGAAGTTGATGGTCGTTGTGAGAGCCCAGTCGCTATACTTAGTAGCTAGGGTTGACTTAATTATAGTAATGAATTGTGCTCGGGTGTGTAGCCTTGTCAAGTGGCCGGTGTGCCACGTTGTATATGTAGTTGTACTATGAAATGAGTAAGCCTTGATAGGCGTGAGTAAGGAGTTGTACTTGTAGTTGTTTGTATAACCGGTGTGTATGGGTTGTATGTTATGAGTCTATAATAGTACTCGGTACAATTAGTTAGTGATGTAAAGACTCGGTAATGTATGGATTGTAAAAGTAATTGAATCAGGTTGGAAATTGAAGTGTGTGTTGTATTGTTTGTACTCGGGTATTCCGCTCCATCAGACCGATGCTGTAATGGAAGTAGGCCTTGTTAGTCACGTGGGTGGCTAACGGCATTGTATCACCCGCCGTTGTGTAAGGAATTACCCTCTGTGTATGTATGGAGGTACGAAATGATTAGACGGTAATGACAAGATTACCGGTAGGGGTGTTACAGAGAGCTAGAGAGTTGGTGAGCTGGTTAGGACTGGAGCCGAGTGACACTACTTTGTATTTGACAAACTGCACAGTCAAGGAGCGGTTGGGGAACCGTAGGTCAACTGTCAGAAGAGGGTAGAGGACTTTGGGATAAAGTCCTAAACTGTCCCGAACTCCGTGTGTGGGGTGAGGGAGATTGAGTGAATTTTTAGGTGTAAATTCTTAATCGAAATGTAGTTTCTAGTTAAGTTTATCTTGTGTCTTTTCTTGACTATCAAGTAGTTTTCTTAAGACAATGATACATCAACGATCGATCGAGGACGCATCAGGAGCGTTAGCCAGTTTTAGTCGAGCTGTTCTAAGGCGCTGACTACCTAAACAATGAAAGAAAAATGGTGTCGAGCCATTCTAAGGCGCTGACTACCTAGGAGAAAAGCCTAAATGTGCTGGGCTATTATGAGGCGCCAAGTACCTAAAATGTGAAAGGTGGACAAAACTAAGAATGAGTAAACTAGACCGAGCATTTAAGGTATCGAGAACCTGAAAGTGAATAAACCAAACCGAGCATCTAAGGTGTCGGGGACCTAAAATGGATAGACTATGCCGAGCATGAAGGTTTCGGGAACCTAAGTGGATGAACTACGCCGAGCATGATTATGTCGAGAACCTAAATTGGATACACTACGCCGAGAATGAAGGTATCAGGAACCTAAAGTGGACAAACTATGCCGAGCATGAAGGTGTCAGGAACCTAGAGTGGATAAACTACGCCGAGCATGAAGGTGTTGGAACCTAAAGTGGATAAACTATGCTAAGTGTGAAGGTATCAGGAACGTAAAAGTGAATGAACTACGTCGAGCGTGAAGATATCGGGAACCTAAAATGGATAGACTACGCTAAGAATGAATGTGTCGGGAACCTAAAGTGGATAAACTACACCGAGCGTGAAGGTGTCGAGAACCTAAAAGTGAATGAACTACGCCGAGCGTGAAGATGTCGAGGGTTCCCCAGTTCGATCGACACAATTCAGAGTACTAGGGATAGCTTAGTCATCTCCAGGGGCATTTTAGTAAATTTTCAAGGCTCCTAAGCCCCCTATAGGCTTTCTCTCTCCTCCAAAGAAGGGTCAAATCAATTCAAAATGCTTTCGAATTTTAAACCATGATAGAGGATGAGATTTTGGGCATAATGGCATTAGAAGTTTGATTTTTCGAATTTACAATAATTTTCTAGAAATTTCTGATTGAATCTGATGAGAAATTGAATTTAAAAATATTCCAATATCCAAAAAATTCGATTCCACTTTGGAAAAATCAGAAATATCATCATTTACCCATGTTTAAAATTCATAATCAAATTCCTTTTAGAAGCCCTGGAGCTAAAACATCGGTAAATCTCGGTTTTTACCAGATTTTTCTATCTTTAAGGAAGCCTATATAAAGAACTTTATCCCTTGATCAAATCAAAACCTCAAGAACCCTAGACTCTCAAAGAAGGCAGCCGTCTCATTCTCTTCACGTTTCGAACTCCAGAGCAACAATCAAACACCGAAATCTCACCAAAATCAACACCAAAACACATTCTTCAACTCCCATCACATCCACAATCATCATCAAACCACCACCAAAACGTGAAGAACACCACCAATTCTCAATAGTCAGAAGCTGGGTTCGAATTCAATCCAGAACCGAGATCAACGAGGCACCGAAAGAATCCCAACGTCAAGAGTTTCATTGTTCCAGTAGCCAAAACAGGTTGTAAACGCACTTTTCTAAACCCTTACAACTTTATCAGTCTTTAGTCAAATTTTCGGCTCAAACCAACCTTTGTAGGCTTCTGTATTGCTAATTGCTTTTGCTTCTACCTTGTTACTTGTTTGCCAAGTTTGGTGCATAATTCGACTTCAAACTGCAATCTTTCAATTACTAACGTATTGTATACCTTTCAGGCTACAAGTACATAATTTTTAAGCCACAAATACCGTCGGGAACCACCAGAAACCCCCTGTCCGTCGGTGGTCTGTGACCCCAGACCTCTGGTCCGCGACCACGGACGTGTTGTCCGTGGCCACAGACACCCATGGACGGCGGCGGGAATTTTAAATTTTCAAAATTTAGGTTTTCTGAAATAATGTCCGGGCCCACGGACATCATGTCCATGGCCCAGGACTTTTCAAAATTGTGTTTTCTGTTTAATTCGACTTTTATGTTCTCATAGGTTAACTTGGGTCCGTGGGTTCGGACATTAGGTCCGTTGCCACGGACGGAAACAAAATTTGACCTAATTCTGCCTCCGAAACCCTAGTTTAGGAATTTTTAATTTTACTTTAATTTTCTATCAAAAATGCTAAAAAACAGAAGCTCACACACTTAGGTTAAAACGACTCGTAATAAGCCGTAATTAAACTAAGTAGAGGAAAAATGACTTTTAGGGGTAATGAAAGTAATTAAACCCTAAATAAGTCGTATACCAAGCCCCCAAACCCGAACTCTCCTTTCCTAATTTGATCTAGGTTAAAATTAGGTGGCGACTCATAATAGATTACAGTGAGCTAGCTTAGGTTTTAATAATTAATGTTATATGACATAGTTATTAATCTTAGGTTATAAGTGGACCTAAAACCTGACTTGATCCTAATCAATCTAATCAACATAGGATATGGTTTAAAAATCGAGGCTCACACTACGCCGAGCATGAAGGTGTCAGGAACCTAAAGTGGATGAACTACGGGAAGTGTGAAGATGTTGGGAACCTAAAATGGATAGACTACGGCGAGCATGAAGGTGTCGGGAGCCGAAGCTCCTAGCTGGTATACTATGGGAACTTATTGCCACTACCCACCAGCTAAGGTGTAGGGATAACCTCTAGATTACCAAGGGGACTTATTGCCACTGCCAACTAGTTGTTACTCCATAATGAGTTGACACAAAGATAGGGGACTTATTTCCACTTCCGCTTCAACTCCCCTGAGTATTTAAGGTATCGGGAACCTAAAATGAGTGAAAGAGGGTGTGCGTGGTAGGGCTTATGTGTGCCTAAAGTAAGTGAAAGCAAGGTAAGATAGGTGCAGGGTAGGGCTTATATACGCTTCGGATGTTTGAATGCAAGGTAAGTCTTATGGGAACCAAAGTGAATGAAAGTAAGCTAAGCCTTATGGGTGGCTAAAGTGAATGAAAGCAAGATAGGTCTTGTGGGGGCCTAAAGTGAATGAAAGCAAGGTAGGTCTTATGGGTGCTTAAAGTGAATGAAAGCTACATAGGTCTTATGGGTGCCTAAAGTTTGGCAATAAAATTCTAACTTGGATTATGAAATGATAATGGTCTGATGAAAATGATTGTGATGAATACTAATTGTGAAAATGTCTAACATGACTAGGGGTGTTCAAGGTACGGTTAACCACATATGCGGTTAACCAAATACAAGTTAACCAGCTAATACAGTTTTTCAAAATTTGATACCGTTACCATTCCATTTACATCAGTTAACCGCATTCAGGTTAACCATCTAATGCAGTACGGTAATTCAGGTTAACCATTAACATTTTGTTTACGTAGTCTTAGAATATAAGACAAAATCATTTTGCTTATATTCAAACAACATAGTTTACAACCTGCTTTATTAACACACTGATAACAAAATACATCTCAAAAGATTTGCCATGTTCTTCACCACACATAATATATTACGTCTTAGGTATGCAGTGCCCTTTTTCTAGATAATCGTTGTTCAAGTTTTCAAAAGATAAGTTAAAGGATATACAAAAGGCTACCACCAAGCAAATAATTTCAAAATATCAACGCCAAAATAGAAGACTACCCAAAAGCGCCATCCTCTACTTCAGTGACATAAAACATGTACCGTGTTTGCTACATCATACAATAGACATAGTGAGCAAATTAAAAAGCTGTCACAATATATTCAATTTAGTTTAGCTTTAGTATAACAAAAACTAGATAAATATGTTTGCTATTCATTTCAATTAAGTTAAATTTCAGCATAATTAAACTACCATCTCTTATTAACTAATAAAACAAATACTATCACATACTATTAACATGATTTAGTTTTTGTATAAGAGAACCTAAAATATCAGTATGTTATTTATTTTAGTGCAACTTCTTTCAAAACAAGTAAACTAGCATCTTTGTTTTAATCACTAAAACAGATATATCACAAACTATTCAGTTCTGTTTTATTTAGCACCAATACGTGTGACATTCAATCAAATTTGGTTTGATGATCAACCCAACTAATCTAAATTTTGGCTTCAATAAATATGCCAAATACTGTCATAAAATATATGATTCAGTTTAAGTACGAGGAACCTGGAAAATGTGTTTGTTATTTATTTAGTGACAAAGGGACTTGAAACCTCACCAAGTAGTCCGCAACCAGCTGAAATAGTAGTTCCTTGTAGATGTAGAACGATTGCAATCAGAAGCTGGAAAATAATAAGATAATCAACATGAGCAATCAGCTTAATATCATATTCATAAATATCATATAAACATAAACTTATACCGTCGAAACCAAAGTAGATTGAAGCTTACAAAGTAGCATTTGAGCTAAAAAAGACTCATCATCCAGAATAGATGACTCTTCAATCATGATTGTCGGCTGGTATTCAATTAATTCTTTCATTCCTATAAATTAATATACATGTAAGTGATAGGCATGATATTAAAAAAATGATAATAAACTTATAATAAGTCTCACCTTCTTCCATATCCTCTAATTCATGAAGGATATTATCTATCCTAATGGATTTAGTAGATGTTCGCATCCAATCTTGTGTGCATACTAGAGCTTCCACCATTCTTGGAGTCAAAGAGGTGCGAAATTAATCTAGAACACGACCTCCCGCGCTAAAGGCTGACTCTGAAGCGACGGTCGAGACTGGCATAGCTAACACATCTCTAGCCATTTTAGCAACTATGGGATACCTTATATTGTTGTCTTTCTACCATTGCAAGATGTCAAAATCACCAACCATTGGCTCACGCTGCTCATCCAAATATTTATCCAACTCAGACCTGTTTGCATTGCAATCCATAGTGCTCATATCATGTGTTAGAAATTTCATACTGAGTCGTGGAAGAGTTGCCTCACAACCAGGTTGGTCCATCAATCCCGGATCCACATTCAGAAATGAAGATGTTGATCCATGCTTCTTAGTCTTCGTTTCAGGCATTGAAGAAGCATAAAAAACAAACAAGTCCTTCAATGTGTCCTTAATGTTGCCCATCAACCAGATAGCATTGACTTCATCATAAGCATTTGCACCATCCAATCAACATATGTCATCTTATATCTCGGGTCAACAATCAAAGCAACAAACAAAAAGTTGTTCAATTTATGAATGTTACCCCAATATTTAACATGCTTCTCTTTCATTTGTCTACCCACTTTTCTAACAACTTCACCTGATCTTGACAATAAGTGGAAATAAAATCACCAACTTCATAAATTTCAGGTTCACAAATGTTACCTGTTACAAAGTGACTTGTTGAAAATTTCATAGTGGCGTCATAGAAGATCTTTAGAAACGGCAAAAAGATATCTCCTCACTTACAATCATCCTTAGTATGATGACCATCATACTTTTTGAGCTCATTATGACAAGTAGCATTCTTGATGCGCAAACTATTAAAAGTCTTCTTGAACTTCACAGCAGTCTTAAGTATGATGTAAGTGGAATTCCACCTTGTTTCAACATCCAAGCAAACAAGCCCTTTACACTCTATTCCCTCATTTTCCCACAAGTTCTAAGAGATTGAAGTCTAGTTGGAGAAGACCTTACATATCTCACAAAGTTCCAAACTTTTAAATTAAATCCATCGAGCTCCTTCAGGCCATCCCTCACAACCAAGTTAAGAATATGAGCAGCACATCTCATATGCAAATACTTACCATCTAGAACACTACTATCCCAATGATCAATTCTTCTTCTCAAATATTGAATAGCCACATCGTTTGAACTTACGTTATCCACTGTCACTGTCAATATATTTTTCAACCCCCATTCAAGTATGCATGATTCCATAACCCTACCAATGGATGCACCTGAGTGACCAGCAATAGGCAGAAATTGATAATTCTATTATGTAATTTCCACTTGTCATCAATAAAGTGAGCTGTAAGACACATGTAACCCATGTTTTGACCTAATGCCAGGAATCAGTAGTCAAAGACACTCTAGAAGTCATTTTACTGAAATAGTCTTTCAACTTGTTCTTTTCTTTAATACACATACCAAAACAATCTCTAGTAATGTTGTTTCTTGAAGGAATGACAAACATAGGTGCAACAATCTTTCAAAATAGTCGAAATCGTTCTTTTTCAATAAATGAAAAAGGCAGCTCATCAAGCACAATCATTACAGCTAAGGCATTTCTCGCAGCTACTTGATCAAACTTCCACACTTTAGCATCATTAACCATTTCAGCTGTCCCATATTCATGAATAATTGTTCTACGCTCCAATTCAATAAAATTTTGTTTCTTATCCACATTAGAAGGAAACGACTTGCATCTACTCAAGTGATTGCTCAATCCACTTGTTCCGTTCTTCGGAATATATTTAACCAACTATTTGTAATGTACATAACTCTGTTTTAAAGGATCATCAGATTCAACAAAATGTTCCCAATGAGCAGAAGTTCTTCTCCTTTTAGGCTCATGATCATTGCAACTTACTTTAGATTGGACAGGTTGGTGTATTTGTGATTATGCCTTTCAGTTTCCTCCACATCAACTTCTGGGAAACTTGACATAATTCTACAGACAAAGAAGATAACTATTAGATATTAAAATAATTTAACATGACATATTCACGCAAACTAATTAAGCACTTTTACTTCAGAATTGTCAAATGAATAAATATAACCTTACATTCAAAACCTAGGTCATTGATTAACTGTAGAAATCAGAAAGTACCAGCAACTATGGACAAAGTTAGGCAAGCCAAGGTGTTATTGGTTGCATAATGCATATGGTGGTTTAGTCGACAGTAAATAATAGCAGCAATAGTTACTACTCATAGTAGTAAGCAGCAGTAAAGTACTCTAAGAGTCAATAGCAACAGTAGCAAGTGGTGGCAGTGGTAACCATCATCGTGGATAGTACAGGAGGTGATGGGGTAAACAATCACAAGAGGCGGCATACACTGTTAGTGCTGAGTTTGTGTTTTAGTCGTCGAGCCGGTAGAAAACTGGAAAAGGCAAGCGCCTCGACAAGTTTCACCTTTTCGGTAAGCGGTAAATCAAATTTTTAATTCTCAACCCTAACGTGTTTGACTGAGGATTTTGGCAGCCATCTCACTTTAAAGTATGAGATGGAGTTGGCCAATTTTTAAAGGTTTACGTAGGCCAAAACCAGCCCATATATATATATATATATATGAGGTGGATTTCTTAATCACGTACATCAATATGAAAGTCTAATTTATATATGTTATGTTTATAATACTAATATATATTTATATTATATTTATATAACTGGTTAACCGTGGTTAGCCGTGGAATAGAAATTACATACTGTTATCTAAACCGCAATTGTTTAATTATACCGGTTCGGTTAACCTACCGCCAAATACGGTACGGTATAAACACTTGACGGTACGGTACTACGGTAACTGACTTTTTTGGGCACCCCTAAACATGACTATGATGAGGTGTATGTAGAAAGTGTAAAATGAAATCAAAATGCTAGTAAGGATAAAAATTGTCCAAATCAAGGGATTTGTCGAAGAAAGTGCACAACGTGTCAATGTTTGAGAAAAAATTTGTTCATTGAAAAGGAAAGTGAAATTATTACTTCCTGACTAAAGATTTCAGATTTGCGATTTGCTTCTTAGGAGATGAACATGCCGCTGATGGGAATATGTGGTGTGAGTGGTGGTTGGGAATTATGACTAGCCTGTGGTGTATGATGTGGAGCTAAAGGGTTATGTGCGCATGTGGTGTATGATATGAAGGTAAAGGCTTATATGTGCTTGTGGTGTGATGGTGGTGGTGATCTTTGAGCTTTTAGGTTACGGTTGTGCTTGTAATTGTTGGAACCAACAATTACCCCCCAGTATTTTTCCTTAAGGCAATATGAGATTTAGAGCTTATGGCAATCGATCGAGACGATCGATTGCCCCCAGTATTTTTTTATTAAACGTGTGAATGAGTCTTGTCCTCATAAGGTTAAGGCTTATATTTTGATGTGGTGCTTCCTAACCTACACTCAATGTGTTTGGTGTTTGCACTCATTTCTTGCTTACGGTTACAACTTCTAGAATATTGAATTTGACATTTGTTAGATTTACACATTCGATATGTTACTTTCACGTGATTAGACACAAAACTACAAAGTCGGAAGTCTTTGAAGCTTATAGCATGGCCATGGGGTGTGATGAAAGACAATGGGACCATGAAGGGATGTTTAAGGTATGTAGAGCTAAAATAGGTGACCAAAGCTGCAACTTGCTCCTTCTCTCGGATTTATCTTCCTTGTCTTTAAGTCGTCTGGCTGCTTTGTGGTGATGTTGTTTTTGAGCTTCTGGACTTGGACTTTTGAAGTCGTCATTTACACCATTTCTCTTCTTCTTGTCATTCGGATTTCTTCGACGCATTTACGGGTTTGCCCTTTTTATCCTTTCTTGACTTTGCCTTCAGGGTTCTTGTGTCTTCCCGGTTATGAGCTTTAAGAGTTGTTTTGATGTGACCGCTTTGGATCCTGTGTCACTCTGGGACCTTTTGCAGATTGCTTCATCATGCTGGTAGCTGCTTTACTTCTTTGGACTGATGAAAACGTTATCTGAGTGCTAGACTCCTCGCTTCCTTTGGTCACTGGGTTGGATATTCATCATAGGTTGGCTTGTTTTGTAGAGCTTAAAATATCGAAAAGGGATATATGAAAGGCTCAGCAGGGGTGCTTAGGGTTTAATGACAGGGTTCACAAGCTTTTTGGTTGTGTGGTGCTGTACCTAGGTGTTTCGTCATTCTTGGCAGTTGTGTATCTGTTTTATGTTGCTATTCTCAGGACTAAGCGTAAATTTACAAATTATCTTCTTTAGTCGGAGTTATGTCGTTTACCTTACCTTTGAATATGGTCTCACCGGATTCATGTAAAAATGACACACTCGTTCGCTCATGGTTTTACCACTTAAGACACTCTCACAAAATTTCACTCAGAGACTGAAATACCCCAAACCTTAATGTGTTAATTAATTAGGTAATTATAATTTTCTAAGGCTAATTAAGTCCTTATGATCATGGGTGAAGAAAGGAAAACCAAAAAGAAAAGGGAAATGCGTAAAAGTCCCAAAATGTGAAAATACGTATTTAATTATTTTAGGAGGTACATAACCTTCATTAAAGTTATAAATATATTTTTATACCCTAATTACACATTAAGAACATGTGGGAAAAATTCCGGAAGAAAACGGATCCAAACAATGCGTTAAAACGCTAACGGAGTCTTAAAGCGTGTTTTTTGAGAAAACCCAAAAACGTGACTTTAAACAATTAAATGACCCCGTATAAATCACAGTTGATTATGTAACAATAATTAAATATTAATGGGAGTTAAATAACCATTAAAATTAAAGGAATGAGGAAATTCCGGAAAACGGTCCCGGTTAGTGAATAGTGCTAAACCGGGTAAATAAACGAGCGTTCTGTTAAAAAACGAAAAACGCTCCAGTGTGTATACATTAGTGGGCCGGTTTTATTTATGTAAACAGCTCACTCACACATGACTAGTTAACTAGTTAATAAAGTAAAAAAAAAACAAACACCACTTATACCCCCACCCTCTCTCTCTCCTCTCATTTCTCTCTTTCCTTTTCTCTTTCCTCTCTTTTCTCTCCCAGCCGGTTCCTCCCTCCCTCTCTGCCGATGGAGTTCTCCAACCAAGCCAACAATGGCTTCCTCCATTTCTCTCCATGTCCAAACTCCATTTGAGCTCCAAATCAAAAACAAATCACATATTCTTCTTCCTATCATCCATCTCTATCATCCTATCTTTTCGAAATTCCAAAAGGATGAAGTTGACCTCCATGGGTTTTCCCCATTTGAAGAGAAAATGGCACCAATGTGAAGCTTGGAGTCTCCTCTTCCATCTAAGGTAAAAATTCCCAAGAAAAAGTCATTTTTCCTTCATCTCATGGTGTAATCGATTTTTCACCATTTTTGATACCTTGTTTTTCTCCTTGTTCTTGAGCTCCAAATTAATCCTTCAATGGTGGAGTAATCCCCTTCTTGATTCAAGGGAGAGAATCCCTCTTAAAAACTTCAAAAAGGTAAACCCTAACTTGTGTTCTAAGCCCTTTGATTTGATTGAGTTTTCTAAGGGTTTAGATAATTAATTGAGTGTGTTTTGTGTTCTTGGATGTTGGGGTGGAGTTTGGAAACTCCATACCCTCTTGACCGATTTTGAAGAGATGAGGAGCAAGAGGTGAATTAAGGAGACTTGTGGAATTAAGGTAAGGAATCCACCTTAAACCTTGTTTAAAATTGTTTAAGTGTTTGGGATGGGTAAACAAATTAATGAACCCAAAATTGTGGATTAAAATCTGTGTAGTAATGTGTTTAGTTTGTTTTGGAGAGGTTTGTGAATTAATGTTGAGTTGAGGGCCTTAAGAGCCAAATGTTTTGAGTTGTGATTGATATTGTAGTTATGGAGCTTATGGTGGTTATGTTGTTGTTGGTGGAATTTGAGGATTTGTAATGTGCTGTTAGGACCCTTGAAAGGGTGTGGCTAGACTAGGAATGAGAAGGATGAAAATTGATGATTTGGATGTATAAGGTTTATGGGGAGGTTATGGCAAAATTCTGGTAGAAAATGAGTGTTGATGATGGTTTTATGGATGAGAGAATTTAGGTGTTTACTTGGGTTGTTTAGTGTTGAGAGAGTGCAAGAATGATAGCAAAATGGTGCTTGATGATTTGGGATTTCAAGGAAAAGAATGGGTGTTTGTAACTTGTGAAACAAGGATTGAGTATAGGTTTATTAGAAGTGCAATTCTAGGAAGAATTTGCCTCTGTTAGCTGAATTTTTGGGTACGTCCGAACTTCCGTCCGGACTTGGAAGTTCGGACATGCCCCGTCGTTTTACAAATTTTCTAAGTTTTAAGTTGTGTCCGAACTTCCGTCCGAACTTGGAAGTTCGGACACTCGAAAAATTTTCCCAGGTTATTTTGCTTTGACTTGTGTCCGACCTTCGATGTCTGGACACAAGTTCGGACGCCTATAAGTTTTCTTCAGATTTGGCCTCGACTTGTGTCCGAACTTGGAAGCTCGGACACAAGTTCGGACGGGTAGAAAATTTTCTTTGGTTTTTGCTTCGACTTGTGTCCGAACTTCGAAGCTCGGACACAAGTTCGGACATTCGTCAGTTTTCACCCATTTGAGTCTCGACTTGCGTCCGAACCTCGGAAGCTCGGACACAAGTTCGGACATAGTGTAATTTTGCGCAAAAAATTTGTTTAAGGGTAGGAAATGATACCCAATGATGGGGATTGATAAGTAATGATGTTATAAGGTTGTTAAGGATATATTTAGTGAGTTATAATGGTAATGGAGAGGTGAAAAGTTGTAATAAAAATGTAAAGTTATAAAACTACCGAACGGCGTTAACCATGGGCGCATTAGTCGTTAAATAGTTATATTACCCCGATGTTAATGGAGATAGTTATAATGTTACCAGTTGTTCAAAGATTTTCAAGGAACATGTGATGGCACATTAGAATGCACCTTCGGTGACAGGTATGGTTTTCTTGCAACCTGTGTCCTACCGGATTACACCGGCTTGTATGCCAATGTGTTTTTCTGTGTGTTTGCCACCTTGCAAGATAAAGCATGAAATGAGTTTATAGTAATTCATTATTATGGCGTAATTAATTCCGATACCGTTTAACCCTAATTATGTGTTAAGTAATAGTTACCGACCTTAGGTTCACATAAGAGATCGGTATTCAGAATAAACGTCCCAACCCATGGGAACGTTCTAACTATGGCTATCCGTGCGTTTGTGTATGTTGTGACTATGTGTGATGTATGTGACTTTGTTTTGTGTGTTGTTGTTATCGGATACAGTTATCCATGTTTGTTAAAAAGGGATGTTACTTCCCTTATGTGTCTAACAGAGTTAGTAACACTATGTGAGTATGTATGTGACAAGTTCCATAAAGGAACCTTTAACTAATATGTATATGTTATGTATGGTGAGGTCCGGTCTCGGTCGTTCCGTCGTGCATATTGTTTGGGAGTTGATGTATATATGTGAATTAACTCCCATCCTGTTATGTTAGGTTGTTTTCCTTCATTGGATTTCGACCTCCCATTAGCTTAGCCAAAGCTTACCTACCCAACTTCCAATCGGGTAGGGGGAAATCATGTTTAATGTTGGTAGGGTGTTGATGCCTAAGTTCGCTTCGACTCCCTCTTTATTATGTTACGGTTGTTTTCTTCCTTGAATTACAACCACCCACAAGCTTAACCAAGGCTTACCTACCTCATCATTATTGGAGCTAGGGGGAAATTGTGCAAGGTGTGATCGGTCCTATATGAGGCCGCCATACCTAAGTAAAGAAAATGTATGTATGTTGTGCTCGGGCTTATATCACCCCGGCACTCCCTAAGTAAAGTTTATGTTCTCTAAGAAGAATGGAATTAAGTTTGTGTATGTTATTAAGTGAAATGTGTTGTTACGTTGTGTGTGCTAACCTTGTGTTTGTGTTCTGTTAACGGATGTGTGCTTTTAAGCATGATGTATGTGCGTAATGTGTGCATGTTTTAAATAAAATCAATCACATGCTAAGACGACAATTAGTTGTGCGTGGCCCGGTAGCATGCGGGCTGCGAGATTACCATACCAGCAAAGGTGCTGAGCCCCTTGGGGGCCACCCTTTTCTTCTTTTTCCTGTTTCAGGTACAAGGAACTGAAGCCGTTCGAGAGTAGGACGGGGTAGTTGTCGTATGTGGTAGTCAGTTAAATGTGGGGGTATTGTAGGTTGTACTAAGACCGAAATTGTGTCGGCGGAGGTTAGTAAATACTCGGTAAAGTTGTAATGTACGGTATAAAGAATGTTGGACATGGAACGGGATAATATGTAGTTGCTCGGGAGTTTAGTCATCAGACCGGTCACAGACCGGTACGATGTATGTATGTTAGCCTTGTAGCCACGAGGGTGGCTAATGGCGTGTAACACCAAAGAGTTAAGTGATGTTGTGAGTTGAGATTTCCGCTGTGATACGTTATTAAGTGTCTTGTTAGTAGTTGGGGTGTTACAAAAAGTGGTATCAGAGCGAAGTATCGCTCTGATGACTGAATTACCGAGCTTAGGGAGTACCGAGTTAAGAGTTTAGTGCTTTGGGTTAAGGGTTGAGTGATAGCGTGAGAAGTACGCTAGTTAGGAAATGCCAGTGTGTACTAGATACCTACAATATCCATCCCGCCCTCCACAAACCCTATTTTATAACTTGGGAAGAACGCCAGAGAGATGGGAGTCATCTCTTACTTGGGAAAACCCGATCTGGCAGTTGATATTTACCTCTGTAAGTACGGAGAACCTGTCGTACGGTAGATTCTGAAAGGTGTGAATCCCGAAGACGGTTTCCATCTGAACAATGTTTGCCGCATTTAATAGCGAAAAGTGAAGAATCTTATGCTTAAAGGAATAGATTTCCGGCAACCTGGGTCGACATGCGGAGCAGTCGAGAACAACCAGCTTGTAACGCACCCATCGTGCAACAGTGGAGAAGCTACGAGATCATGAATGTTAACTAATATAGCAACGGTATACCAACCGATTAAGGAACTACAACGTAGTACGAGGAGGATACAATACTAAGAAAAGGGGGTCTCCCAGAAAAGGGAAACACCCTAGTCAATGGTTATCATGTGAAGACAGTGAGAGGTACCCAGAAAATTTATTGTTAAGGCTGCAAGATCAAGTAAGGGCCAGCAAGGCCACTGATATTAGTGCGGATGAAAACAATACCGCAACCAATGTGTATTGAACCGATAACCAGCTAGCATGGCGCACTTGCCATGGCAAGTGCTGCTATGACAAGGCTGTACGGAAAATTTTAGACAACTATCGGTACTTAGTAAAGTACCATGAAGATAAGTGGGATTATCATAACCGTGGAAGGGCTTAATAGCCTGACCTCAGTACTTGGAAATACACCAGTTAGCAGGAAGCTAGACTCGGTTAAGGCAAGGAAATGTTGTAAAACCAGGAGAATTTTTCTTTCAACTTAAATCCATTTTCAAAACCTTTTTCAAAACCAGATTTTCTTCCAAACCCAATCTATTTTAATTCTTCTCTTTTAAAACCAGACCAGAAGACCTACACGGGCCTCAGTGCCACATGATAGGTAAGTCATACCCAGTTACGTTTAAATAACCGGATGGAAACCGGTAGACCCAAGGGTAGCAAACCGAGGAATGGATTGAGTTCATAACAATACAACAGTGGATAAACTTTCCCTGATTATGTCGGGAAGCACGGAATGCATATTATCATAGGATAATATAAGAGGAGTTAACAACAAAATACTTCACCTAGGCGTGTGACGGACACTACGAGTGTACCAACAGTAATGTGGGACGACCGCACTCCGATAGGAGCTTGTGGGCCTGACAAACCTTCTTATGGGGTAGTCGGGCAAGTAGCAATGTATCAGTAGGGTACCCCACATATGTATACGAGTGGAGTCTGGAACACGGGAAGTAGTCGACTTCATACTACGGTCCGCAGTAAGAGTCGAACAAGAGTAATGGATTACATCGAATGGCTGAAGTGAAGGAACCCAGTTAAGTTAAGGAGGCTAAAGGAGTTAGTGAATTTATTTCAAGGAAATGTTTAAGAGTCGGGAAGTGCAAAGGGCATTGATTAGTAAGCAAAGAAATCCCATATGTCTCAAGGATCTGGAAGGATGAACACAATAGCTGGAGTAAGTACCCAACCTATATATGGCGAGGCAGATGCCTACTATGGACACGTTAATGTGCAACAATCGGGATGAGACTCCCGGAATGATCACTTAAACCAAGGGGATATCAATCTCACTGGAAAGGATATTTAACCCAGCCAAGAACGTAGGCAATGTAGTTAATTAAATGTACTCAGAAGTGAAAGTCAGATGTAATGGCATAACCTAGTAACACCCAGGAGCTGTCCTTAAAAGGGTGTTTGGATCAACAGTGTTGAACGAAATAACGTGACTGAAACGCAAGGGTTGAAACTAACACCCAGCCTAAGCATAGGTCGTCAGGAGGAAGTCTGACATCCTTGAAGGGGCATCCCATGAAAGGAACCGTGGTGCAACGGCCTTGTCATGGAGCCCAACACTACCTATAGAACATGTAATGTTATATGGAGAAGTGAATATGTGTGGATGGCCTACAACGGGCAGAGATCGAGGCAATAAGGCTTAAAAGCCACAAAACGAATGTGTTAAGAAAATGTTATTGATCACAGAAGTTTACATTATATAAGTAAGTAAGCGGATAACGAACCACTGCTTAAAGTGTGGGGATACCTCTCGATATTATGAGACCGCAACAACGGTAGTTATGTGAACTAAGTTCAGGGAATGTGTTAAGAATTGACCATGTTATTACTACGAAAACAGTTGCACCAGTTGTGGAGACCGGAAGGGTAGTAAGTCTAATAGCAACCACCATAGGGGTAATGCTAATTGTGTAATGAACAACGCTCAGGGAGCATAAATACGCGAGGAATAGCGTATTCAACAAGCAGCCAAACAAATGGCGAAACACAGTGAAATGGTGGAAGCTAATATAATGGCGGATGCAGTGTAAGTTAATGCTATACAATGAGTAAGAGCACGGTTCGCAGTAAGCGACCGTTGCATAAGTATTGTTAAATAATAATGTGACAAATAAAACCAGTTATGAGTTAAACTCAATGGACATACAAGTAAGTGATGATACGCAAACTGGGCAATAAGTCAATGGTCGGTACTATGTGATAAGGAACTCAGTGTGAATTCCTATTGCAATCGCATAAGAGATTTACTGTCAAGAGTTTACGCCTCTGCACTCTGTAAGACTGAGTGTTTTGGTATTGCTCTTGTGCAGTAATGATCGAGTGAGATAGCTAGGAAGTTTAGGAAATGTTAAATGTGATAGAAGAACAAGACTTATGGTGTGATAAAACCGATGCATAAGAGAAGCACGGTCGTACCAATCAAAGGGTACTTGATTGGCATAAGTGACTACAATAACACGATTATTAAACATCGGTATGGAATATACCTCAAGTGTTGGAAATAACCGAAAGAGTACTACACACTAGGTAGTTACTCAAACTCAACCGACTGTAAGTCGGAGGAAGTCAAGTAAATCCTTGTGGAATACAACAAATTATCATGGAAGTGGATAGTAAGTTTTGTAACTCACCGAGTTCACTCATGGTAAGAAATACCACGCGTCGGTTGAGAACCCGTTATTACCAAGATGAAGGGGATAATCGGCGATGTACAATACGGTAAGAATAATGTGTGGGGCAAACTAAGCTCTAAATTATCAAGAGTCGCGCAGCAGGAATAGTGAGCCCGCGATTCAAGTGTTGGATGTGCGATGTGAATATGAGTGAATGGCTAATTATTAACGCCTAGAAGGTTCATAGGCCAGAATCGAAACTGGTTATGAATTAGATAAACTCTAAAGAAAATTCTTGGTTAGGGACTAAACCGCCAATATGGCTAAGATCCTCAAACCAGAACACATTGTATAATAAACCGCGTGGAGATAAAACACTAAACGATGGTAGAACGTTTAAACTAGTGATTAAGTGATTGATTACGTGGGCGTAATCCCTTTTAAGGGGGGGTAGAGCGCGAAACCGTTTAGTGTGTTTTACCGTACAAGTGTACGTGAACTATGGTGTGCATAGCATAAAATAATTTGTTTTGATGATTGGTGTGTGTGTGTTACATAAACATACACATTCATTCATGGTTTAATTGTGGTAATTGCGCACAGAAGATGCGAATACCATTGTGATAAGTGTGTTCATTGTGTTAACGGATGTATGTGAAAGTATAAGTATAAGGGAGTAGAAAAACTCCCGGGGAATTAAAACCCCGACAGTATATGTTCAAATGATACAAATGTAATATTGTGTAGTATATTTTGATAAAAATATATAGATATGTGTATATATACAGTGTTGTGATTTATGAAAAGGTATGACACCGATATAGAACCTAGTAAGAATTAAAATTCCCTAGGTAACTCGGATTAAGTTGAATTTGGGTGATGATTGATAGATGGAGTTCTATCCCTTGGAGATGTAATGATTACGACTAGATGGATTAAAAGATAGAAAATGGTATATGTTTGAATTAGTTGTTGTTTGAAATTGAAGTGAGAGGTGGAACTTGATTATCATGAGATCAAGGGAAGCCGAACACAAATTAGAGTGGAAAGATAGTTCAACACTAATGCTGATCACATTAGGGTTGGATGATTCTTGAAACTCCCTATAAGTGATCACAAATAACCACATCAAGAATAAGATGCAGTTAGCAACAATTGGACTTGGAGTGGTATTGAGTCTTCAAAGAATTTTAAATTGGGTTTCAAATTTTCAATTGGTATTTTCAAGACTTCAATTAATATTCTAAGATTCTTAAGTGGTATTTTCAAAGGAAGGACTACTTTTACTTGGCCTTGTAAAAAGGATTTTCAACTGGTATTTTCCAATAAAGGATTTCATTCTACTTAACCTCATATAGAGTATTTTCGTATTACTTGCTCACGAGCTGAGGACGTATGAGCCTTTGTCTTCGGACCAGTGACATGAGAAGTATATTTTAAAGATGTATGCAATTGTTTTTGATCTCCCAAAGGAACGGGGACCAGAGTGTCCATCGCGACCGGTTCTGCGGGATCACAGTGTATATGTACTCAGCATGGGTCTCGAACCCATGAAGAGATGGAAAAGGAATTTCTGGTTGATATACATGCTATGACATGTTGTGTGGTATGTGTAATAATTATCATTTTGACCTTGAGTCCTAGTGTGGTTAAGTTCCGGAAGTGTTATGTTATGAAGACCTATGTGTCTAAAGGATGTGGTGTTATCAAGACCTACGGGTCTAAATGTTGTTATGTTACCCAGACCAAGAGTCTAAGGGTTCTTACGTATGTGCAAATGTTGTTAAGGTACCCGGACCATTAAGTCCGAGGATACTATGTAAGTAGGTTATGTCATGTTATGTATGTAAGGATGTGTTACCCGGACCGTTAAGTCCGAGGTTGTGATGTAAAGTATGTTTGTTATGGAAGTTTATGTTGCAAGTAATCCCTGTGTTCTAATTCAAATGACGCTAGGGAAGTGTGAACTTCAAGGACGAAGTTCTTTTAAGGGGGGTAGATTGAAATACCCCAAACCTTAATGTGTTAATTAATTAGGTAATTATAATTTTCTAAGGCTAATTAAGTCCTTATAATCATGGGTGAAGAAAGGAAAACCAAAAAGAAAAGGGAAATGCGTAAAAGTCCCAAAATGTGAAAATACGTATTTAATTATTTTAGGAGGTACATAACCTTCATTAGAGTTATAAATATATTTTTATACCCTAATTACACATTAAGAACATGTGGGAAAAATTCCGGAAGAAAACGGATCCAAACAATGCGTTAAAACGCTAACGGAGTCTTAAAACGCGTTTTTCGAGAAAACCCGAAAACGTGACTTTAAACAATTAAATGACCCCGTATAAATCACAGTTGATTATGTAACAATAATTAAATATTAATGGGAGTTAAATAACCATTAAAATTAAAGGAATGAGGAAATTCTGGAAAACGGTCCCGGTTAGTGAATAGTGCTAAACCGGGTAAATAAACGAGCGTTCTGTTAAAAAATGAAAAACGCTCCAGTGTGTATACATTAGTGGGCCGGTTTTATTTATGTAAACAGCTCACTCACACATGACTAGTTAACTAGTTCTTAAAATGTCAAAAAAAAATACAAACACCACTTATACCCTCACCCTCTCTCTCTCTCCTCTCATTTCTCTCTTTCCTTTTCTCTTTCCTCTCTTTTCTCTCCCAGCCGGTTCCTCCCTCCCTCTCTGCCGATGGAGTTCTCCAACCAAGCCAACAATGGCTTCCTCCATTTCTCTCCATGTCCAAACTCCATTTGAGCTCCAAATCAAAAACAAATCACATATTCTTCTTCCTCTCATCCTCCTCTATCATCCTCTCTTTTCGAAATTCCAAAAGGATGAAGTTGACCTCCATGGTTTTTCCCCATTTGAAGAGAAAATGGCACCAATGTGAAGCTTGGAGTCTCCTCTTCCATCTAAGGTAAAAATTCCCAAGAAAAAGTCATTTTTCCTTCATCTCATGGTGTAATCGATTTTTCACCATTTTTGATACCTTGTTTTTCTCCTTGTTCTTGAGCTCCAAATTAATCCTTCAATGGTGGAGTAATCCCCTTCTTGATTCAAGGGAGAGAATCCCTCTTAAAAACTTCAAAAAGGTAAACCCTAACTTGTGTTCTAAGCCCTTTGATTTGATTGAGTTTTCTAAGGGTTTAGATAATTAATTGAGTGTGTTTTGTGTTCTTGGATGTTGGGGTGGAGTTTGGAAACTCCATACCCTCTTGACCGATTTTGAAGAGATGAGGAGCAAGAGGTGAATTAAGGAGACTTGTGGAATTAAGGTAAGGAATCCACCTTAAACCTTGTTTAAAATTGTTTAAGTGTTTGTGATGGGTAAACAAATTAATGAACCTAAAATTGTGGATTAAAATCTGTGTAGTAATGTGTTTAGTTTGTTTTGGAGAGGTTTGTGAATTAATGTTGAGTTGAGGGCCTTAAGAGCCAAATGTTTTGAGTTGTGATTGATATTGTAGTTATGGAGCTTTTGGTGGTTATGTTGTTGTTGATGGAATTTGAGGATTTGTAATGTGCTGTTAGGACCCTTGAAAGGGTGTGGGTAGACTAGGAATGAGAAGGATGAAAATTGATGATTTGGATGTATAAGGTTTATGGGGAGGTTATGGCAAAATTCTGGTAGAAAATGAGTGTTGATGATGGTTTTATAGATGAGAGAATTTAGGTGTTTACTTGGGTTGTTTAGTGTTGAGAGAGTGCAAGAATGATAGCAAAATGGTGCTTGATGATTTGGGATTTCAAGGAAAAGAATGGGTGTTTGTAACTTGTGAAACAAGGATTGAGTATAGGTTTATTAGAAGTGCAATTCTGGGAAGAATTTGCCTCTGTTAGCTGAATTTTTGGGTACGTCCGAACTTCCGTCCGGACTTGGAAGTTCGGACATGCCCCGTCGTTTTACAAATTTTCTAAGTTTTAAGTTGTGTCCGAACTTCCGTCCGAACTTGGAAGTTCGGACACTCGAAAAATTTTCCCAGGTTATTTTGCTTCGACTTGTGTCCGACCTTCGATGTCCGGACACAAGTTCGGACGCCTGTAAGTTTTCTTCAGATTTGGCCTCGACTTGTGTCCGAACTTGGAAGCTCGGACACAAGTTCGGACGGGTAGAAAATTTTCTTTGGTTTTTGCTTCGACTTGTGTCCAAACTTCGAAGCTCGGACACAAGTTCAGACATTCGTCAGTTTTCACCCATTTGAGTCTCGACTTGCGTCCGAACCTCGGAAGCTCGGACACAAGTTCGGACATAGTGTAATTTTGAGCAAAAATTTTGTTTAAGGGTAGGAAATGATACCCAATGATGGGGATTGATAAGTAATGATGTTATAAGGTTGTTAAGGATATATTTAGTGAGTTATAATGGTAACGGAGAGGTGAAAAGTTGTAATAAAAATGTAAAGTTATAAAACTACCGAACGGGGTTAACCATGGGCGCATTAGTCGTTAAATAGTTATATTACCCCGATGTTAATGGAGATAGTTATAATGTTACCAGTTGTTCAATGAATGAACAATTTTCAAGGAACATGTGATGGCACATTAGAATGCACCTTCGGTGACATGTATGGTTTTCTTGCAACCTGTGTCCTACCGGATTACACCGGCTTGTATGCCAATGTGTTTTTCTGTGTGTTTGCCACCTTGCAAGATAAAGCATGAAATGAGTTTATAGTAATTCATTATTGTGGCGTAATTAATTCCGATACCGTTTAACCCTAATTATGTGTTAAATAATAGTTACCGACCTTAGGTTCACATAAGAGATCGGTATTCGGAATAAACGTCCCAACCCACGGGAACGTTCTAACTACGGCTATCCGTGCGTTTGTGTATGTTGTGACTATGTGTGATGTATGTGACTTTGTTTTGTGTGTTGTTGTTATCGGATACAGTTATCCATGTTTGTTAAAAAGGGATGTTACTTCCCTTATGTGTCTAACAGAGTTAGTAACACTATGTGATGTATGTATGTGACAAGTTCCATAAAGGAACCTTTAACTAATATGTATATGTTATGTATGGTGAGGAATCCGGTCGTTCCGGTCGCGCGTATTGTTTGGGAGTTGATGTATATATGTGAATTAACTCTCATCCTGTTATGTTAGGGTTGTTTTCCTTCATTGGATTTCAACCTCCCATTAGCTTAGCCAAAGCTTACCTACCCAACTTCCAATCGGGTAGGGGGAAATCATGTTTAATGTTGGTAGGGTGTTGATGCCTAAGTTCGCTTCGACTCCCTCTTTATTATGTTACGGTTGTTTTCTACCTTGAATTACAATCACCCACAAGCTTAACCAAGGCTTACCTACCTCATCATTATTGGAGCTAGGGGAAATTGTGCAAGGTGTGATCGGTCCTATATGAGGCCGCCATACCTAAGTAAATAAAATGTATGTATGTTGTGCTCGGGCTTATATCACCCCGGCACTCCCTAAGTAAAGTTTATGTTCTCTAAGAAGAATGGAATTAAGTTTGTGTATGTTATTAAGTGAAATGTGTTGTTACGTTGTGTGTGCTAACCTTGTGTTTGTGTTCTGTTAACAGATGTGTGCTTTTAAGCATGATGTATGTGCGTAATGTGTGCATGTTTTAAATAAAATCAATCGCATGCTAAGACGACAATTAGTTGTGTGGCCCGGTAGCATGCGGGCTGCGGGATTACCATACCAGCAAAGGTGCTGAGCCCCTTGGGGGCCACCCCTTTCTTCTTTTCCTATTTCAGGTACAAGGAACTGAAGCCATTCGAGAGTAGGACGGGGTAGTTGTTCGTATGTGGTAGTCATGTGAAATGTGGGGGTATTGTAGGTGTACTAAGACCGAAATTGTGTCGGCGTGAGTTAGTAAATACTCGGTACAGTTGTAATGTAAGTGTATAAAGAATGTTGGACATGGAACGGGATTAATGTGTAGTTGCTCGGGAGTTTAGTCCATCAGACCGGTACGATGTATGTATGTTAGCCTTGTAGCCACGAGGGTGGCTAACGGCGTGTAACACCAAAGAGTTAAGTGATGTTGTGAGTTGAGATTTCCGCTGCGATACGTTATTAAGTGTGTTGTTAGTAGTTGGGGTGTTACAGAGACTTGTACACACGCTTAAATGAAAGATTAAAGATAAACTCGGATTACCCCAAACATTGATTTGTGGTTTATGACAACAATTCAATAGATGTGGGCTTTGAACCATTTTGTGGGTTTGTTTGAATGTTTTGGGGTGAGCTGTGGAGTTTGGCGAGGCATGTTCAACTTTCTAGAAACAAAATACATATCTTTGCATTCCATTGTGAAATGATTATTTCATGAACCATTTTCTTAGAAGAAATTTGTGTGAAACAATTTTTTTTTTTGCCATTTAGACTTAATAAGGTCGTTCACTTGTGAACATGAAGAAGAAGATGATTTAACAAAATCGATGCATCTTATTTGTGGTTTTAAAACAATCATTATTTGAAAACTCTGAGTGATGCATTTGAAAGATGAATATTACGCATGCAAAACTAAGACTCCTAATTGAACTCGAATGTTGCCAATCTCTTTGACGTTCAGAAGACTTAATCTTTGATTGTGATTTGTTGTCAGGAGCACGCAGAGATGATAGTGATCTTCTTCTTCTTGAACTCTAAGTAGGCTTTGCACAAAGTCTAAACTAGGAATGCCTATAGACTATGCATGAGGCACTCGGGCCTGAATCTTTTTCGAACTAAGAGTCAGAAGCATGGGGTGAAATAGCTTTATGAATGGGGATAGGCACTCAGGCCTGGATGGTTTGAACGTGGGTAGGCCCTTGGGCCTCGATAAATTGAAAGTGAGGCACATGGGTCAGAATGATTCATAAGTTCTCAATTGGCACTTGGCCGAAGTGTTGTGAGAATGTGACGCTTGGGCGAAGTGTTGTGAAAATGTGGTACTCGGCCCGGAATGTTTTGAGAATGTGGCACTTGGGCCACAATGTTTTCTTGACTAGGAATTGGCGCTAGGGCTGGAATGCTTTGAGAAAGTGGCGCTTGGGCCGGAATGTTTTGAGAATGTGGCACTTGGGCCAGAATGTTGTGAGAATGTGGGTAAACACTAAGACCCGAATGAATTGGAAGAGAGGCACATGGGCCGGAATGATTCATGAGCTATAAACTGGCGCCTAGGCCGAAATGTTTAGAGAATGTGGCAATTGGGCCGGAATGTTCTGAGAATTTGGCACTTGGGCCAAAATGTGTTTGGGCTAGAGGTTAGGCTCATGGGCCGGTTTGATTTCTAAACCACGTTCTAGATGTGAATTGGAATTTGGGCCGAAATCTAAACGAATAATTCTGATTTGCCCAAAAAGATGATACCTAGATCAAGGATTTTGGGACAAGGCCCGAACAAGAAGTTTACCAAGACAAGAATGGGCCTTTGGGCCGAAAAAGTTCAATGAAAGGTTATTGGTTTTACAGTCTGGTGGACTACTTCAAGTTTAGGTGGATTTCTTTTGTGGGCCTAAAACTAAATGGATGATTCAAATTAGGCCGAAAGAGAAATCACCTAGATCTAAGGTTTTGGGCCAAAGCCTGGACAAATGACTCACACATTTAAACCAAGCAGGGCCTTTGGGCCACAAACAATAAAACCACAAATTTGGGTTGGGCTGAGTTGGTGTTGGAAAAGTTCCTGTCAGTTTCTAGGCTTGGTAGTGTGACGATCACACAAGAAAACAAGGTTTCGCACAAGTTCAACATGTCCTCACTAGACGAATTGGGTATGGATTGACCCGGAGAGATGCTTGGGGCGTGGGCCTAGGTCACCGCAAAGGAATAGGGCTTGCACGGTATTCTCTTTGGGCTTCCCCACTTTTTCACATCACCTAAAGGTGTCCGTCTACGCTTGGGTCTTTAAATGACAAACATGGGCTAGGTAAGGGCACTGCCAGGAAAATGCTTGGGGCTAAAGCCCATGTATTAGGGGGATGTGGTTAGACGACATCCTCATCTTTTCCTCTACTAATTCACATCGCCTTAAAAGGTGTTAGTCCCTGACAAGGGACACCTAAGGCGGGTCCCGGGGTGAAATCTTGCGTGGACCCTCGCTCTCATACGATGCAAAAGTACAGGAATTTAAATTGCCCACGAAAGTAAACAAACAACATAAAGTCGTAGATAAACAATTTTCGAGTAAAACCCTCTTTCTTAAAATTAAACAAGTTAAAATTAAGAGTTTGTAACCAGCAGTGTCGCCATTCCGTGACCCTCCATTTTTGAACCACAATCCTATGTTGATTAGCATCTGGTCGGGTCCTAGGTCCACTTATAACCTAAGATTAATAACTATGTCGTAAAACACTAATTACTAAGTCCTAAGTTAGCTCACTAGAACCTAATTAGAGTCGCCACCTAATTTTAACTTGGATTAAATTAGGAAAGGTAAAGTTCAGGTTTGAGTTCTTGGTATTCAACTTATCCAAGGTGCAAATTACTTTCATTACCCCTCCTAGGTCATTTTTTCCTCTACTTGTCTTAATTACGGTTCTTTATGTGGTTGTTTTACCTAAGTGCACATTCTGATTTTTTTTGTGTTCTTAGCATTTTTTGACAGAAAATTAAAGTGAAATTTGAAATTACTGAGACTAGGTTTTTAGAGGCAGAATTAGGTTAAATTTTGACTTTGTCGGTGGCCACAGACCTTATCTCCGAACCCACGTACCCTAGTTAACCTAGTTATACAGAAAGGTCAAATTGAAAAGAAAATGCAATTTTGAAAAGTCCAAGGCCAAGAACATGGGCCCGTACATGATTTGAGAAACCCTAAAAGTTTGAAAAATTATTTCCCGCCATGGTCCAGTGGTGTCCGTGGCCACGGACTAGCAGTTCGGGACCCTGGACATGTCGTCCGTAGGCAAGGACAACCCTCGAACGATGGCGTTCTGGTGGTTCTCGGTGGTGTTTTTGCCTCAATTTTTATGGATTTGTTGCCTACAAGATTTTAAACAAGTTAGTATTTGAAAGAATTCAATTTGAAACTGAATTAAATACAAAACTTAGTTAGTGCCCAAGTTATCAGACAAGAACAAAAGGAAAACGCTAATTTATAAGCCGAAAAAGTTCGGTACGAACTAAAATTTTGACAGAGGGTAATTAAAGTTGAAAAAAAAAGTAATAAAAGTTGTTTTCTTACCATATTTGACCTCGTAATTGAAGTGATCCTTCACGTCGGGATACTTCGGGATCTTCGTTGATGGTGAGTCTGAAAAGACTTCGACCCAGGCTTCTGACTCCTTGTTATTTATGATGTTATTCACGTTTTGGTGTTGTTTTGGTGAGGGTTTGATGATTGTAGTGGTTGAAAGGATTAGAAAGTATGTTTTGGTGTTGATTTTGGTGAGATTTCGGTGTTTGATTGTGACTCGGGAGCTCAAAACGTGGGAGCTTGGAGATGGTTAGGTTTTTTTTATTGTCTAAGGTTCTTGGAGTTCTGGTTTGATTGAGGGATACGGCTCCTTAAGTAGTCCTCACTAAAGATAGAAAAATCTGGTAAAAACCGTGATTTACTAATGTCTTAGCTCAATGGCTTTCCCGAAGGAACTTGACTATGAAATTATAATCACACGTAAAGGAAGATATTTCTGATTTTTTTGAGGTGAAATTGGAATTTTTGGATATTGGAATATTTTTAAATTCAATTTCTTATCAGATTCAATCAGAAATTGCTAGAAAATTAACGAAAATCAAAAAATCAAATATTTGAAGCCATTATGCTCAAAATGTCATCCCTATCATATGTTAAAATTTTGAAGCATTATGAGTCCATTTGAGTCATTTTCAGAGGAGAGAAAGCCTACAAGAGATCTTAGGAGACTTGAACATTACAAAAATGCCCCTGAACATAACTAAGCTGTCGCTAGCACTCCGGAACGTGCCGATGGAACCAGGATTCCTCATCATTTGACCAAAGTTTCCCTTGCAACACTGAAGCTTTAGAAACCTACATCGGGGAGTCAAACTTTGGGTATAAAAGGTGGTAACCACTACAGCTGCTTTGAGATCATCAATGAAGATATCGACCAAATTCTGTTTGGGTCTAAGGAAGACAATGTGCTGGAAATTAAGAGTGGAAGACTCAAGTTTTAAAGACATTGTAATTCTCTTGTAAGTTATAAGTGTAATATCTCTAAGGATCTCTTTAATTATCCTACTTTGTTAGTCTTAGAGCTTTCAATGACTCCCCTAATGGTACAAAAATTTGGGAAGGGAATAACATTCCACACCGAGTTATATCAGTTTGTAAATTGGACAGGCAGCCTAATAAGTAATCGGTTTCTTTCAGTGTTATGAATGCAAATATCCATTGAAAAAAGTATAATCCTTATCATGTCATCGTTTTTAAATATTATGAGTGTCACTTAAAAGAATTCCTGAAACTCATATGTGTTTTCAATAATATATTGAGTTTATTTGATGATAGTTATTTAGATGCTAGATGATTTAATTCTATAAAAAGAAATGTAATAATTATTAGAGAAGTTATCTACAAAGTTGTTATTCAATGGGATCCATTAAAACACACACACTTTAAGCTGTAGACTATCTGTTAGAATCAGTTATTACTCCACGACATCAGTCACTACTCTACTACTTCAGTTTCTAGATTATAGGTCTCCACTACGTGTACATATATCTATATATATATATATTGTTAATAATACAATGATAATAGTGTGATTGTTATTTTACTCATATTAACATGGTATCAGAGGCGGAGAAAGAGAGGTGGGTGTTCCCCCCCCAACTCCCTTGGGTACATGCTAAATTCAGTTTAATTTTTTTTATTATATAGTTTATTTATGTTATTAGATATTTGGTCGCCCCCATAACATTTTGTAAAATTTCACTATGATAACACCAAATTGTATTTGTTATCAAATTTATTTCTATTAATATGTAATATTTGTTCTTGTATTATATTGTAAAAATCATTTTAAATCAACAGTAGATTAGAAAACTCTTATTATTTTTATTTTAGCAACACAGTCTAAAGTAAACCAGATTATTATGTTAGTCATAGTAATCATGTACCCTACTATCCATTATACCAGTGTTTTTAGTTTTATATTACAGATTTTCTTAAATTAAAATAATATATAACTGGGACAATTACATGCCCCACCCATGACATTTGGTGAAATTACACACTCCACCCACTAGGTTTCAAAAACTACTTTCCCTACCCATGTAGTTTCCCTCGCTTTACGTCCATCAATTTTTCTAATTTTTGTTTAATTTAAAAGAAGCTTAAACATTGTCTGAAATAGATGAAACTTTACATGGATGAAGCTAAAGTGTTATATTTTGATCTTATGTCAAATCCGAAGTTTTTTAAGCTCACATGTGACCCGTGAGACCCAATGGAATATGTGACATGTGAGTGCATTTTCATTGGCTCCCACAAATCACATTTGAGCTTAAAAAACTTTAGATTTGTCACAGAACCAAAACACAACACATTAGCATCGTCCGTGTAAAATTTCTTCAATTTTGAACAACGTTTAAGCATCTTTTAAATTGAACAAAAATTAGAAAAGTTGGTGGATGTAAAACGAGGGAAACCACATGGGTGAGGAAAGTAATTTTTAAAACCTCATGAATGGAGTGTATAGTATTGCCAAACGTCATGGGTGGGTCATGTAATTTTCCCTATATAATTTTTAGAAGAAGTTTTAGAAAAAAAAACTACTAGTTAAGAACTATTGTTCTATATTATTGACATAAACTTATACTTTTGTATACCTGTTTTTTAAACAAGAAATAAAAAAGGTAAAATAAACTTCTTTATTTATTAGTTTATTTTTTTCAAATTTAATATAATTTTTTTGTCAAACTGTATATCTAATATCAATTTTTAAAATATCATTAAATATAATGAAATTTTATATTAATTTAAAAATTAAAATTCATTTGAAAATGTTAATTTATATTATTAAAAAAATTCTTGCCCTCCTCAATCATTTTTTCTGGGTCCGCCCCTGCATGGTGTCAGCCTTTTACTTCTCATCAGATCCCCTTATCCCTCACCCGTATCTCAACAACCTCTCCTAGACTTGATTTCTTTTTCTCTCTCCTTGCACATCTTTTATCCCTTCAAATCTTTCCTGCTTCTTCATCCTTGCTTCCTATCTCCATCGTTCATGGCTCCATCCTTCCTTTCCTACTATGCGCTTCCCTCGCCCCCCCCCCATGCGACTGACTCCCCACCTCACATCCCTTCCTCCATGCAAACCCCTTCTCCAGGCGCCATTACAGTGAATCAAGCTCTCTACGTCAACTTCGTCACAAATCTTGTATGCATCAAGCTCACTCAATCCCCACCCAACTACGCCATGTGGCGTCATCTCTTTCTTGTCACCCTAGGAAAATTTAATCTGCTTAACCACATGGATGACACTCCCCCTCCACCTATGGCAGCTGGACCTTGCTCATTAATCAAGTCCACAAGATCTTTCATTAACCCTTGATGAGTTTGTAATATTTAGAATGTCCTTTTCTTTGGTTTTAATTTGTGAACAATGATGATATTGCTCCACTTAAGTGTGAAGAAGTCTCTCTAAATATTAACAATTTCACTTATGTAACACCCCTACTACACACTTACTATTAACTGGAGTCGCAGCGGAAAATAACAACTAAACAATGACTAAACGATTGGTGCTACAACGCCGTCAACCACTCACGTGGTTAACAAGGCTGAATAAATACAAGTGTATCGGTCTGATGATCAGACTCCCGAGCATAGAACTAATAATCATATATACATAAACACAATATCGAGTATTTACTTACATCCTTCACTGTAAACCATCACTGTAAACTGTTCACAACCAAAATATATATCGCCACGGGAGCACAGGCGCATCCCGGCCCAACATCCAAAAATAATCAAAAGTAATCCTGCATCCTAGAATCTAAAGCCATTCTGCTTCTTCGATCCTCATCCTGCAGTAAAAGAAATATGGAGCCCCCGAGGGGGTCAGCAACCCTTGGCTAGTATGGTTAACGCGCAGCCCATCGGCTACCGGGATGCGCGCAACTAATTGTCATGATGACATGGCATTCATTTTAAAACATACAACATGTACATATATATCACAACATGAGTATTGTACACAACATCACACATAACATACAAGAACAAATCCTTTTAGGAAATGAACCAACACAATTAGTTCCCATGGAGAGCCTAGAGAATGTTGCCATACTCATGCCAAGCTCGTTACATAACTCGTTACCGTCCTGTTAGATTGAACGGATAACTTAACACAAGGTGCCTCGGATATAGTGATCCAAGCACACCGAAACAACACATAGTATGCCCCTGTGGCCCGACGTGAGTCAATAAAATAGCCTTGGTTAAGCTAAAGGGAAGGTTGGAAACCAAATTGGAAAACAACCATAACATACAAAGAGAATCGAACAGGTTATGACATCGACTCCCATACTCACACGCGTGGCCGGAACAGGCCAGACTCCTCACTTCCCCCGTTAGCACTTGTTAGTAGTTCAACATTGAACACAATAAACATTTCATAAACAATTGGTTAAGTCTTGTTAGACACACACAAGGGAAGAGAGAGTCATACGTAACAATACAATAATATTTAACAACTGTAAACTCGTTACATGATTTAAGTCTTACAAGGTCATTAACACACAGAAAAACAAACAACACACAAGCCAGTGTAAACCGGTAGGCAACAGACTGCAAGAAAACCATACCTTGGTCCTTGCTTCGATTTGTTTCCACCGTAGGTCACTCCTATACATGATTAATAACGTCGGTTAATTAATTTACTTAACCTCAAGTTTACTAAGCATTTTACATGACTATATGACATGTTTAAATGACCAACTTAACCTTGGTTACCTCCATTATACCCCCTAGGGTTAACTACATTTGCCACATTCTTTACTGTTTTTTTTTATAATTTTTGGTCTGTCCGACCCACCGTCCGACCCACCAACTGGGTCGGACCCTTCCAGTGATTTTCGGGTTTGAAAAACTCTACTTGTCCGACTCAACCATATGGGTCGGACCATTCCAGAACATTTACCGACCTTTAAAACACACCCGTCCGACCCATGTCCGACCCAAGCCCTCTGGGTCGGACCGTTCCAGAACTCTTACTGGCGTCTAACAGAGGTTGTCCGACCCAAACTTGGATCGGACCCCTGGGTCGGACGCCACCAGAACATGCCCAAACATTGTCAAATCTTCACTAAACTTTTCCTCAAGCCTTCTAATGTTTTCCAACACCATTTGGCACACTTATTCTCTCATACAACATCCTTAAAACCCATCTTCTTTCTCCTTATACACTTACTCATTTCTTACAAAAATTCCTAACACTTGTAATGTTTTCTCCTTAGGTTTATAAGTGGTGTTTCATACCTATGATGATCACTATGCCAATAATGTTTCCTCACCACTACTACATCATCTCCCAAGCACCTTTTCTTCCTAAACAACTCCTTGAACATCTTTACAAGTTTATAGCTTCCCATGCAACAAATCACTTCATCCTTTCTCACCAACAATGCACAAGTCCTAAATACAATCTCACCATGATCTTGAAATGTCCCAAAACATTCTTTTGCATTCTAAATCCTCCAAAACATTGCCTAAGCCCTTTTTACATCTTTGAACACCTTAATGCATGTTCCATCCACTAGTTAAACACTTAACCATCCTAAACATTTCCTAACTTACCTAACTCATTTTAAACCCTTAGAACTTCTTATACATTATCTAAATTTCGACATAGGTTCTCCTAGAACATTACTAAACCAAAACACATTGTTTTCACCATTAAACAACCAAGAACACTTAAAAACCATCAAACACATTCTCATACACAAACTTCACTCATTTAGCACTACATCACAATATAGGGCATAATTTAAATTGCTTGGCACTTAGGCCCTTAAATAACATCGCTCTTAGGCCCTTAAGATGCATAAATCTTAAACACTGAATTTCCACAATATATTTGCCTTTGACCTGAAAATACACTCAACAATACATATGCCTTTTACTAAGCCCTTGAAAGCATTTTTCTAAGTCATTTTCCATTAGCTCCTTAAACCATTTTCATAAGCAATATGAGCTCATTTCTCCTAAGACTTTAAACCATGTTAGGTTAGCACATTTACCTCTTTTCCTCACAAACTTCTTTCTTTTTTCCTTGACTAAATTGGCAAGGCTTTTAGTTGCTTGTCAACTTCTAAACATTATACAAATGATATAATGAGTATACAAGCTTTATGCTTCATCTCATTGTAAACCCTAGTTACATATTATTTTAAAGCATTAAGATGATTGTTTTACCTTGGAATGGAAAGAGAGTTTGGATATGTAGCAAGAGAGGACTCCACCAAGCCCTTGGAAGATTCAAATGAAGCTAAAACAAGCAAGGTAAGGACACCATCAATGGTGATTTTCGGACAACACACAAACATGAAGGAAATGTTTTTTTCTTTGAGTTTCCTTACCTAGAAGCAAAGGAGAACAACAATATGTGAAAAGATGAGCTCAAGCTCCTCCCATGGTGATTCCTCTTGGCACCGAAATGGAGCTCTAGGGATTTTGAGAAGATAGGAATGAAGAGCTTGATGAGACTAAGAGAATGGTGGTCTTTGTTCTTGATTTGGCAAAGTGAGCTAGGAGTTACAAGAGGTTGAAGATGAAGAATGGTGGTGGTACTATTGCAAAACGTGAATGGAGAATGAAGAAGAGATAGAAGAGAGCTTGGAACCGTGGGAAATGAGAGAATGAGATAAGTTTGCTTTTTAAGAGATATTAAGTAGTAAAGCAAATAGTAACTTGCTTTATCATTTGTTATTTATTTTGTTAACTTACAAGGTGGTGACTCACCTCATAAAACCGGCCCCCTTAATGTTACTAAGGGTATTTTAGTCTTTGTTGGCCAATTTAATTACTTATACAAACATATGTTACAAACTAGCTTATTTTAGTTACTATTCACTAAAACAAGGCACATAGATGTGAAATTTTTGATTTCCCATTGATATAGACTTCCAAATGTGATACTATATAGTACACATGTTAATTAAAGAGTAATGATGGACATTTAGCCATTCAAACTCATTTACAAGACAATTTTTCAAAAATATGCTTTAAGACTCCTTAAAGCACATTTTGTGTTTTAACTTGTTTTCAAGCTTGGTTTTCTTTGCTAATTGGTTTAATATGTTCATTAGTATATAAATAAGATCTTGGTAAGTTCATTAGGTCTTAACCAAGCTTATCCCAAGCTTAGAGCACATTTTGGCTTTTATTGACCTTAAAGCACATTTTGTGTTTATTATGGTTTAAATTGCTTACTAATGTTTCTAAGACTCTTTTTAGTCTTACAACACCTTATTTTAGTGTTTAAACAACATAACTAGGTTTGGGGTATTTCAATCTACCCCCTTTAAAAGAACTTTGTCCCCAAAGTTCATACTTCCACATATCCTAAATATTAGAACACAGGAACACATATCAACAATACTTCCATAACAACATTAACAACATCTTTACATAACATCGGACACAAGGTCCAAACAACAAAACATCACAACATCATTCAGACTCAGCGGTCTGTAACATAACAGGGTAACAACATGACAACACAACACAGACTATGTATCCAAGTACATGTCGTACACACATAACCGAAACGGCTCTACCCCCTTAAATAGGGGTACACCCCGTACCCTATACATACAAACGCTTAGAAGTAAACAATGACGGGTACTTCGCCTTCATCTTATCTTCCAGCTCCCAAGTGGCCTCCTCAACATCCTGGTTAGACCAGAGAACCTTCACCAGTCTCACAGACTTATGGCGAGTGTCTCAAGTCTTAGTATCCAGAATCCGTACCGGAGTCTCCACTGATCGCATGGTCGGCTCTAAAGTTAGTCTTTTAGGCTGAAGTACATGAGACGGATGAGACATATATTTCTTCAACTGGGACACATGAAATACATCATGTACCTTGCCCAGCTCGGTGGGTAAATCAAGTCTGTAAGCTACCGGGCCGATCCGCTCCGTCACAACATATGGTCCCACATATTTCGGGTTCAACTTGCCTTTCTGGCCAAAACGAAATACTCCCTTCATGGGGGATACTCTCAAAAATACCTGATCGCCCACGGCGAACTCAAGGTCACGCCTGCGCACATCTGCGTACAACTTCTGTCTATCCTGAGCTGCCTTCATGTTAGCCCGGATCTAGCGAACTTCTGCCTGAACTTGTTCCAGATACTCTGGTCCTATAATGACCGTCTCACTCGACTCATCCCAGCATAATGGCGTGCGGCATGGTCTACCGTACAAAGCCTGGAAAGGAGACATCTTGATCGAAGCGTGGTAACTGTTGTTGTAGCTAAACTCGATCAGATGTAACTTGTCAATCCAGCTGGTCTGAAAGTCAAGTGCACATGCACGTAACATATCCTCAAGTGTCTGGATGGTGCGCTCACTCTGACCATCTGTCTGTGGGTGGAACGCTGTACTTAGCTTCAGCTCGGTACCAAGCGCTTCCCGTGTGGATTTCCAGTACCTGGAGAGGAATCTGGTATCCCTGTCAGACACGATAGTCTTCGGTACCCCATGGTGCCGAACAATCTCCCTATCAAAGAGCTCTGCAAGTTTTTCCACTTTCCAGGTGTCCTTCATCGGTATAAATCGAGCCACCTTGGTCAGTCGGTCAACAACAACCCAAATCATATTCAGACCTCCCCTTGTAGGCGGAAGCCCTAATACGAAGTCCATAGAAATATCATGGAACTTCCACTCAGGCACTGGCATTGGCTGAACCATACCACCAGGCCGTCGGTGCTCAAACTTGACCTTCTGACAAGTGAGACACCTCAACACATAATCATTCACATCCTTTTTCATTCCAGTCCACCAAAAATAACGTTTCATACCCTTATACATCTTTGAAGCTCCGGGGTGAATCGAAGTCGTAGAACAGTGGGATTCACTCAGTATGCGCTCCTTCATCTCAGCGCTACTCCTCAGAATACACAGTCGGCCATTCAGCCTAATCAGGTCATCATCGTGGAGTCTGAAGTCGTACTTCTGACCCTCGAATGTGCCATCAATAAGCTTCTGTCTAATCTCTAACATGTACTGATCCGTCATTTGAGCACTCCGCACCTCTTCAACCAAGCTAGAATGAGAGACTAGCGAATGGAGAGAGTGTGCTCGGCGACTTAGTGCGTCAGCTACCACATTTGCCTTACCCTCCTTATACTGCAGATTGATGTCGTAGTCATTTAGAAACTCGACCCACCTTCTTTGTCTCATGTTCAACTCCTTCTGAGTGAACAAGTACTTTAAACTCTTGTGGTCAGAATAAATTGTCACACTTACCCCATACAAGTGATGTCGCCATATCTTCAATGCGAAGACAATGGCACCCAATTCCAAATCGTGGGTAGGGTAGTTTTCTTCGTGTTTCTTCAGCTGTCGGGAGGCGTATGCTACGACCTTCCTGTGTTGCATCAACACACAACCCATACCTCTACCTGATGCGTCGCAATAGACCTCAAAACCATCTGGACCGTCTGGTAAAGTCAGGACTGGTGCAGATGTTAGAGCATCCTTGAGACTCTGGAAAGAACTCTCACAGTCGACTGTCCACTCGAATGGTGCATCCTTTTTCATCAAGGAAGTCATCGGTTTCGAGACACTGGAGAAGTCCTTCGCAAACCTCCTATAATAACCTGCCAGACCGAGGAAGCTCCTGATGTCGGTAACTGTCTTCAGCCTAGGCCAGGTGCGCACTGCATCTATCTTTGCCGGATCAACAGCGATCCCGGCTTCAGAAATCACATGTCCAAGAAAAGACACTTGGTTCAACCAAAATTCACACTTTGAAAATTTTGCATACACCTGATTCTTTCTTAATGTTACACTTACTCATTTCTTACCAAAATTCCTAACACTTGTAATGTTTTCTCCTTAGGTTTCTAAGTGGTGTTTCATACCTATGATGATCACTATGCCAATAATGTTTCCTCACCACTACTACATCATCTCCCAAGCACCTTTTCTTCCTAAACAACTTCTTGAACATCTTTACAAGTTTATAGCATCCCATGCAACAAATCACTTCATCCTTTCTCGCCAACAATGCACATGATCTTGAAATGTCCCAAAACATTCTTTTGCATTCTAAATCCTCTAAAACATTGCCTAAGCCCTTTTTACATCTTTGAACACCTTAATGCATGTTCCATCCACTAGTTGAACACTTAACCATCCTAAACATTTCCTAACTTACCTAACTCATTTTAAACCCTTAGAACTTCTTATACATTATCTAAATTTCGACATAGGTTCTCCTAGAACATTACTAAACCAAAACACATTGTTTTCACCATTAAACAACCAAGAACACTTAAAAACCATCAAACACATTCTCATACACAAACTTCACTCATTTAGCACTACATCACAATATAGGGCATAATTTAAATTGCTTGGCACTTAGGCCCTTAAATAACATGGCTCTTAGGCCCTTAAGATGCATAAATCTTAAACACTGAATTTCCACAATATATTTGCCTTTGACCTGAAAATACACTCAACAATACATATGCCTTTTACTAAGCCCTTGAAAGCATTTTTCTAAGTCATTTTCCATTAGCTCCTTAAACCATTTTCATAAGCAATATGAGCTCATTTCTCCTAAGACTTTAAACCATGTTAGGTTAGCACATTTACCTCTTTTCCTCACAAACTTCTTTCTTTTTTCCTTGACTAAATTGGCAAGGCTTTTAGTTGCTTGTCAACTTCTAAACATTATACAAATGATATAATGAGTATACAAGCTTTATGCTTCATCTCATTGTAAACCCTAGTTACATATATTATTTTAAAGCATTAAGATGATTGTTTTCCTTGGAATGGAAAGAGAGTTTGGATATGTAGCAAGAGAGGACTCCACCAAGCCTTGGAAGATTCAAATGAAGCTAAAACAAGCAAGGTAAGGACACCATCAATGGTGATTTTCGGACAACACACAAACATGAAGGAAATGTTATTTTTCTTTGAGTTTCCTTACCTAGAAGCAAAGGAGAACAACAATATGTGAAAAGATGAGCTCAAGCTCCTCCCATGGTGATTCCTCTTGGCACCGAAATGGAGCTCTAGGGATTTTGAGAAGATAGGAATGAAGAGCTTGATGAGACTAAGAGAATGGTGGTCTTTGTTCTTGATTTGGCAAAGTGAGCTAGGAGTTACAAGAGGTTGAAGATGAAGAATGGTGGTGGTACTATTGCAAAACGTGAATGGAGAATGAAGAAGAGATAGAAGAGAGCTTGGAACCGTGGGAAATGAGAGAATGAGATAAGTTTGCTTTTTAAGAGATATTAAGTAGTAAAGCAAATAGTAACTTGCTTTATCATTTGTTATTTATTTTGTTAACTTACAAGGTGGTGACTCACCTCATAAAAACCGGCCCCCTTAATGTTACTAAGGGTATTTTAGTCTCTGTTGGCCAATTTAATTACTTATACAAACATATGTTACAAACTAGCTTATTTTAGTTACTATTCACTAAAACAAGGCACATAGATGTGAAATTTTTGATTTCCCATTGATATAGACTTCCAAATGTGATACTATATAGTACACATGTTAATTAAAGAGTAATGATGGACATTTAGCCATTCAAAACTCATTTACAAGACAATTTTTCAAAAATGTGCTTTAAGACTCCTTAAAGCACATTTTGTGTTTTAACTTGTTTTCAAGCGTGGTTTTCTTTGCTAATTGGTTTAATATGTTCATTAGTATATAAATAAGATCTTGGTAAGTTCATTAGGTCTTAACCAAGCTTATCCCAAGCTTAGAGCACATTTTGGCTTTTATTGACCTTAAAGCACATTTTGTGTTTTCTATGGTTTAAATTGCTTACTAATGTTTCTAAGACTCTTTTTAGTCTTACCACACATTATTTTAGTGTTTAAACAACATAACTAGGTTTGGGGTATTTCAACTTAATGCCACATTTGTTTTTGTTCTCTTATTTTGAAAGAATTATCTCCTTTAGGCGCCAATAAATATTGAATCTCCAGGTGAAAAGTTTTGTTGAGGTTTTTAAAACAAGCCTGATGGCCACCTCAAGAATCCTTTTGCTTTTGGCTATTTGTATGTATAGCTTTATCTAAATTTAATCCACTTTCACTGAAATTCGATGGATTAGCTGATTATGAAAATTGAATTGGTCTAGTTTGGGATCTTGGGAATTATATGAAAGTTTGGAATGAAAGGATAAGGCAAGGTACTCACTGATTTGAATTGAATTTTCTGAACAAAAACAGGCCTCTTCATTCGGTCATTAAGTCCTTGGGGTGCTTCATGACCCATCTACCTAAGGTCTTGTAATCTGGGATAGCAGACCCAAAGCCGCTACAGGGGTGAAGAAAAAAGCCTAAGGGGATAAATTAATGCGTAAATGGCATAATAGAATATTAAAGCAAAAACGGAACTTGAAAAGTTAAAGTATAATTAAATTTTGCCTATTCTGATCATGAGTATGCGGTGTTGAAAGGTATCACAGAATAAGGCGTTACTTCACACCCCTTGTGATTCAAAGGTTAGAGGAAGAAGCGGTGGAAGATCCTAGACTATTCTGTTTTTGTTTCTTTAATCTTACTTCTCCATGCTTTTAACTCCATTCTTTTTCACTAATTGTGAAAACCTACAGTAAATAGCAGAACAATTCTTTTGATTGTCATTTTGCTTATTTTTCATTTGCAGTTGTTTGATCCTGAGTTTTGATACCACAACCCTTAAGACTAGTTATATTCTGTATTTGCTAGAGGACAAACAAAAGCTAAGTGTGAGGAAGTTTGATAAGCATGCAATATATATATGCACTTTTATGGTTTATTTTACTTAATATTCGTAATCAATTGGTTTATATTTGACACTTATCTTAATATGTTTCCAATATTTATATTTTGATGAGAACTGATATATTTTATTTGCTAAATATAGGAAAAAAAATTTAAATTTAAATTCTACATTTTACAATATATATGTATATATGTATGTATGTATATATGGTGGTGTGTATATATAAATGTGTGGTATATGGCTGGAAAAAGAGGAGCTACATGATTGATTCCTTTTATTTGGAAAATGGTAGGAGCCACATATGAATGCAAAGACAGAGATGGGCTGACGTTGTTAATTGGTTTTTGGGGCTGCATGGGATCGACTTGGACGGGATTGGATTGAAAAAAAAGATTCCACATCATTATTGTATTTATTATCCTTATCAATCAAATGCGTGAAGAAATATAAAAATAAGACGGGCGCACGCAACCCTACAGTGGAGACAATTGTTCCATAGCCTGGGAGAGAGCGCCGCTTCTGGAGTATACGATCGACATACATCATCGCTCTTCGCTAACAACAATTCACTCTCGTCCCAACCATTCACGTCCATATACATCCAATTCACCAATCGATCGAGAGTCATACTACTCCCGACTTCCAACCGATCGCTGCACCATCCATCATGATCTCTCGTTTGCTTTCATCGAATCACCTCGCACACCATTACTTCATCACCATATATCCCATACACACCATAGCACTTGCGCGGGAGTATACGTTGCCCCAGACCGGAGTTAAAGAGAACAACAGCAGCAGTAGTTGGTTGCGCAAGGAGGAACGACGCAGAGCTGAAACAAACCGACTGTAATAGTAAAATCGGAGTGAAATTCTAGACTTATCCATGTTAATTGTTTTGGTTTTGAATTATTTTATGTTCGTTTTATTTGTTGTTTACATTATGAATCATAAGTTTAGCTTCCCGGGTTAGGGAAGTGAGTCTTTTTAGTAGAATTCTCATTTGGTAAGTTTATCACCTATTATTATAATTTTGTACTAGTTTGGTTCCTGTTCTTAATGCGCTTGAATTTTCTGGCCAATTTTTTGAGTGATTTTTGTATAGCTTTTATCAAAATGCGGTGCTGAGATTAAGTTCTAGACATAGAAAGACAAACCGGATTAACGACTAGAAGCATGGTTTGCCTATAGGTTAATCTGTCTCCAATAGGAATTGTGTTTAATGCTTTTAACTTGAATTAACTTGTGCATGGTTTGTGGCTTGTTATTTCATTTAATTAGGGTTAGTTGCACAGGGACCGGTCAACGAACTATTTATAATTATTGAGTTTATTGCATGATGTAACGCCCCTACTTAACATAATTACAGCGGAAATAAAATACTAAAGGCGTACAGATCATCGGGTTCCAAACACCCGGCACCAAACCTCACCAATTTACAACTTACAATCCACAAAAGCTACGGTCTGAACTCGAGAAAAACTTAACACAAACATAATAGAAATTAAACATATTCTCTCTCCACAAAACCTAGTCCCATCCCAACGCTCATTCTCTTCGTGGCCACCTGTAAATCAATTCGTACCTGCAAGATGAAACCAAGCAGCCCACCCCGAGAGGGGTGAGTCAGTTCCCTGGAATGGAACTGGTACAATTCTCAAAAATAAACTTATAAAACACAACTCTTCAAAATAAACAGTAACATGAAAACAAACTCTTAAAAGTAAAACAGAGATAAAGCTCTTCAAAACAATCAAGTTAAAGAGAAAAGAAAACAAGACAAAGATAGGGATAAAGAACTTCCAAACCAAGTCATCCACTTAAGTAGTCACACCACATAGTTAGCAAGCATTCATTGTTGATGTTAGAACCAATTCTGGTTAAGAAGAGAAAGACTTAAGTAGTGACAAAGGACCAGGAGTGACATTAATATCCATAACCCGTGGTAGACAGTTTATGTCTCCACCATTTCAGAAGATGATTCCCATAGACAAAATATGCTCAAGAGTGGAATAAACCAATTGGAAGAGATGGCCCCCACCGCCAGTCAGTTGCCACAAGGGCGAGGTAAACAGACCTCCGATGTCAGTTGCCACAAAGGGCGAGGTAAACAGACCTCCGCTGTCAGTTGCCACAAAGGGCGAGGTATAGCAGACCTCCGCTGCCACCGACCCGTTCTCAGTCATCGGTGAAAAGTGTGTGCACCACTTATTAGAAATAATCCATACTCAATACCAAGAATAACTTTCCCCATATTCCCCACTAGATCACCAACTACCCAGAGCAATACCAAAACACTCAGTCCTACAGAGTGCAGAAGCGTAAACCCTAAGCAGCCAATGTCTAACGGGGCACCAGATAGAAGGAACCAATACCCTTGTAAGTTTCACATCCAAGGCTCAGTTAGTCACACAAGCTGAGTCAGTCACACGACCATTTCTTATTTTTAGAAGTTCCTCTTAAAGCCAGTTAGTGTTTGTAACGCCCCAAAATTCCTATATCTTCTTATCATATTGAACATATACAAGTGGTAGTAGCGGAAGCATTAAACTAGCGGGGCGCTACCGCCACGTTCACAACTTCTGTGAACGCTAAGGCTTAATAACTTACATATCCAAATTTTAACAAAGTTTACAAACTGACTTTAAAACATAAAACCAAAACTCCAGAAGACTAGGTGAAAGTCTCTAATCCCTTAGCCCACACTCTAGAGCTCCTTTAAGTCATCTTCATTTCCTGAATCTGTGGTCATTCAAACAATCACAGAGAAGGGACCACAGGGCATAATGCCAAAAATCAGCAACGCTGAGTAAAATCAAAGCTACCATCAAAAGAAGTAGTATATCAAAATAGCCACTGATCATAGCCACTCTTAATCATTTAATAGCTCAAGTAATATTCAGAATAGACCAAGTACTTATCATGATAATTCAAGTATTAACAATAACAGTTTGAGTACATCAATAAGCCATCAGATATATTTAGTTCATAACCAACCAATATATATCAAGTAGGATAATTAACCACCCAAATACTCAAGTAATAACAACATGGTGTCCAAGTATGCTTAGATAGGATATAATCCAATTCATTTAATTGATTATCCATTCAACTCCTCCATTTCTATCCAAACCAGTTCAAGGGACGAATCCCGATCTTTAAGGCGATCCAACCTTTAATCGGTTCAAGGGACGAATCCCGATCTTTAAGGCGATCCAACCTTTCCCAAACGCACTCCAGGCCCTAAAAGATGTGCACACCCCCTATAGTACCTTTAAACTATAGTGTAGGAAACCATGAAGCATCTCATGGAGCCCAAGGCATACCATGAGTCCAATAATTCATAAGAAGGCAGTTACTGCTCAAGTTCCACATATGGCCATATATCTCAACAATCCATTCCAATGAGTTACTCATTGAATCCTTAATCAGAATATAACAATTTAAAGTATAACAAGAATCAAGTCAAGTCACTTAACAAAGCCCATTTCATAATTTCAAACACAAGGGACATAACAATAATCAAACACACTTAAGGAAAGGCTATGATCACATAATCTTACATGGCACCTTCGGCCAGATCACACAGTATCAAATACTCAGTTTAACAATTCAAACAACCATAAATCATACCTTAAGACAAGTCTTGATCAAACAAACAAATCATATCCATTTCAGTATTATTAACTATCTCATCTAGATTAGCTTAAGACATAATTTAACTATAGATTACAACCTGAATCAAACCATAATTGGTTCCTAACATTTTCGGTCATAACAACACAATATTAACCAGATTAGCTTAGGAGTTAATCCAACCATAAACAACCTTCTAAGACAGTACATATAAGTTCCTAACATATTAGACTTTAAGACCTTAAGTCCAGCTTAGTTTAAACTATCATATTCATCCTAAAATCATGCTATACATCTCTTTAATAGTTCATCCAATTCTGCCATAATAGGTTACTAATGACCAGAACAATCAACAATCATGTTTTTAGCCCTAGGACACATCTAGTTTACACTAATTAACTTCCAACTGAAACCGGTTGTACTAGACTAATTCACCAGATTAGCTCTTCTAGTAATCACACTTAACATTTTCAAGTTTCTATACTTTACCTATGTTACTCGGCCATAATGATCAGATAGGTTCTAGGTTAGTTAAGCACCTAAAACACTTGATTAATGCTCTAGAATTCCACCCACAAATCTGGTGAAAAACAAAACTCTTTAAGACACCATTTATCCTAGATTATAACAACACCAGATTAGACTCAAGATCATCCAGAACAATCATAATTACCTCTAGGTATTCCCACTTACTAAACAGCAGCAAAACACCATAAACAAGCTTTAAGCAATCAGTAATCAAAGGTAGGTTGCAAACACATCATTTTCTTCCTTAAAACACTTTTCTAACTCTTCTAGCTTTAGGCTAATAAATACCTACGAATTTTAATTAGATAATATAGGGGTAATACTCCTGTACAACATACAGATTTATTAAGGGATGGTAACCATGAAGTTACAAAAACAAACCATAACAATTTCAGCCTCAATAACACACATATAACCAGATAAGTTTCAAGATCAATTAAGCTTAAAACCATGCTTAAACATCACAAATCAACTCCCATGTATTCGGTTATATAGGTTAGGTCTTTAAAGCACCTTTTTCTTCCTTAAAGCTTATTTCCAACTCAATGGTTTTGTGCCCCAAAATACCAACGAATTTACATAATCCATAAAGAGGTACTAGTCTTTGAAACATATAGATTTGTGAAGGGATAGTAACCTTGAAGTTACCTTAAGAATTGATGAAGAAAACCTTCTTTAAGACCTTGGAAACTCTTGCTGGAACTAGGACATCCTAAGACACCTTTGGAGCACCTAACTTGGACATGGAAATGGAGTGAGTTCTCATGGTTTCTCCTCTGATTTTCGGCCACCAACAGCTAGGAATGGATGGTTAACTTCTAGGAACACCTTACTTCAAGGATTGGAATTGGTATGGAGCTTTCTCCCCCTTCCTTCCTTTCTCGTTCTAAGCTTTCTTTCTACATGGGTTTCTTCCTTCTTTGCCTTCTTCTTACTGATTACAATGGGTTTAAATGGTGGATGAATGATTTGGAAAGGTAAAGATGGTACAAGGATCTCTCTTCTTCTTCTTTGCTCTCAGCCAAGAAAAGAACAACAAGGTAAGCTTTATTTCTCTTCTTCCCTAATGAAGGACGAAATATTGATGCTGGATGGAGTATTTTGGAGTGGTGGCTGATGGTATTTATAGGCAAGGGCTGATCCTTGTCAATTTCCTCCTTGATTAAGTAAACTTCTAAGTGGTGACACCTTAGGCTCCATTTGCTAGCTTCTGATTGGCTCATAATAAGGCTTAATATAAGAAAGACAACACATGGGCTGACTAAGGGAGGTGGGCAGCAGCCTATTCTCATTGGACCAAGGTGTGGTCTAATAGTGTGGTGACACCTCCTACTAGGCTGCATAGGTGTCGGGCTCCTATTGGTCCTAGTGTTAACCAATGTTAATTTGACACCTCGTGCTTGCCACCTCGTGCTTGCCATCTCATGCTTGCCACCTCGTGCTTAAAGACGTCCTACTTGCCTACTAGCTTGGTCGTGCTTAAGACGTCCTACTAGCTTGCTAGCTTGCTGAGTCACCTACTTGCTTACTAGCTTGATGAGTCACCTACTTGCTTGCTAGCTTTCCCAAGCGGCTGCATCACCTACTTGTGTGTTTACTACATAAGCTAGCTGCTGCATCACCAACTAGCTTGGTTGTCACAATGTTATTGAAGCATTCTAGCTAGCTACTTTTAAAACAATACAAGAAGTGCTATTAAGGACTTTTCTGGTCCTAATATGTACTTATGCCAATATTAGGGTTTAAAAGTGCTTTATAGCTTATTAAGACTTAAACAGCAACATAAATCATTCCTTAGAAACTTGGGGATTTACATTCACTCCCTCTTAAGAAAAGCTTCGACCCCGAAGCTCCAACTATTCCCAACACATTCAACCAATATGATCAAGACATAGCCAATAACCACAATATGAACCATTAAGGTCAAGACATAACCAATATTCACTTATGTATTCATTCATAGCAAAAATCCAAACATAAGCAGAAAGCATTCCTTAATTATTCAAAACAAAGCACACATCTCATACCTCACTTTACAAGCCTCGTATCAAAACCTGCAAGTTAGTTTAACAAATATGCAAAAACAACGTGCCTTACTCTCCAACCCATTCAACCCATCCTAGGTTCATTTTTAATCCTTAATCAAGAGCGTCCTTGCTCTGATACCACTTTGTAACGCCCCAAAATTCCTATATCTTCTTATCATATTAAACATATACAAGTGGTAGTAGCGGAAGCATTAAACTAGCGGGGCGCTACCGCCACGTTCACAACTTCTGTGAACGCTAAGGCTTAATAACTTACATATCCAAATTTTAACAAAGTTTACAAACTGACTTTAAAACATAAAACCAAAACTCCAGAAGACTGGGTGAAAGTCTCTAATCCCTTAGCCCACACTCTCGAGCTCCTTTAAGTCATCTTCATTTCCTGTATCTGTGGTCATTCAAACAATCACAGAGAAGGGACCATAGGGCATAATGCCAAAAATCAGCAACGCTGAGTAAAATCAAAGCTACCATCAAAAGAAGTAGTATATCAAAATAGCCACTGATCATAGCCACTCTTAATCATTTAATAGCTCAAGTAATATTCAGAATAGACCAAGTACTTATCATGATAATTCAAGTATTAACAATAACAGTTTGAGTACATCAATAAGCCATCAGATATATTTAGTTCATAACCAACCAATATATATCAAGTAGGATAATTAACCACCCAAATACTCAAGTAATAACAACATGGTGTCCAAGTATGCTTAGATAGGATATAATCCAATTCATTTAATTGATTATCCATTCAACTCCTCCATTTCTATCCAAACCAGTTCAAGGGACGAATCCCGATCTTTAAGGCGATCCAACCTTTAATCGGTTCAAGGGACGAATCCCGATCTTTAAGGCGATCCAACTTTCCCAAACGCACTCCAGGCCCTAAAAGATGTGCACACCCCCTATAGTACCTTTAAACTATAGTGTGTAGGAAACCATGAAGCATCTCATGGAGCCCAAGGCATACCATGAGTCCAATAATTCATAAGAAGGCAGTTACTGCTCAAGTTCCACATATGGCCATATATCTCAACAATCCATTCCAATGAGTTACTCATTGAATCCTCAAATCAGAATATAAATTTAAAGTATAACAAGAATAAACAGTCAAGTCACTTAACAAAGCCCATTTTCATAATTTCAAACACAAGGGACATAACAATAATCAAACAGCACTTAAGGAAAGGCTATGATCACATAATCTTACATGGCACCTTCGGCCAGATCATACAGCATCAAATATCTCAGCTTAACAATTCAAACAACCATAAATCATACCTTAAGACCAAGTTTGATCAAACAAACAAATCATATCCATTTCAGTTCTACTATTAACTATCTCATCTAGATCAGCTTAAGACATAATTTAACTATAGATTACAACCTGGATCAAACCATAATTGGTTCCTAACACTTGTTCGGTCATAACAAACACAATATTAACCAGATTAGCTTAGGAGTTAATCCAACCATAAACAACCTTCTAGACAGTACATATAAGTTCCTAACATATTAGACTTTAAGACCTTAAGTCCCAGCTTAGTTTAAACTATCATATTCATCCTAAATCATGCTATACATCTCTTAATAGTTCATGGCCAATTCTGCCATAATAGGTTATATGACCAGAACAATCAACAATCATGTTTTTAGCCCTAGGACACATCTAGTTTACACTAATTAACTTCCAACTGAAAGCAGTGTACTAGACATCTAATTCACCAGATTAGCTTCTCTTAGTATACAACACTTAACATCTTAAAAAAATTCTTACTTTCACCTATGTTACTCGGCCATACAATCAGATAGGTTCTAGGTTAGTTAAGCACCCAAAACACTTGATTAATGCTCTAGAATTCCACCCACAAATCTGGTGATTAAACAAAACTCTTTAAGACACCATTTATCCTAGATTATAACAACACCAGATTAGACTAAAGATCATCCAAAACAATCATAATTACCTCTAGGTTATTCCCACTTACTAAATAGCAGCAAAACACCATAAACAAGCTCTTAAACAATCAGTAATCAAAGGTAGGTTGTAAACACATCCTTTTCTTCCTTAAAACACTTTTCTAACTTTTCTAGCTTTAGGCTAATAAATACCTACGAATTTTAATTAGATAATATAAGGGTAATACTCCTGTACAACATACAGATTTATTAAGGGATGGTAACCATGAAGTTACACCAAACAAACCATAACAATTTCAGCCTCAATAACACACATATAACCAGATAAGTTTCAAGATCAATTATCTTACAAACCATGCTTAAACATCACAAATCAACTCCCATGTATTTGGTTATATAGGTTAGGTCTTTAAGGCACCTTTTTATTCCTTAAGCTTTTTCTAACTCAATGGTTTTGTACCCCAAAATACCAACGAATTTACATAATCCATAAAGAGGTACCAGTCTTTGAATACATATAGATTTGTGAAGGGATAGTAACCTTGAAGTTACCTTAAGAATTGATGAAGAAAACCTTCTTTAAGACCTTGGAAACTCTTGCTGGAACTAGGACATCCCAAGACACCTTTGGAGCACCTAACTTGGACATGGAAATGGAGTGAGTTCTCATGGTTTCTCCTCTGATTTTCGGCCACCAACAGCTAGGAATGGATGGTTAACTTCTAGGAACACCTTACTTCAAGGATTGGAATTGGTATGGAGCTTTCTCCCCCTTCCTTCCTTTCTCATTCTAAGCTTTCTTTCTACATGGGTTTCTTCCTTCTTTGCCTTCTTCTTACTGATTACAATGGGTTTAAATGGTGGATGAATGATTTGGAAAGGTAAAGATGGTACAAGGATCTCTCTTCTTCTTCTTTGCTCTCATCCAAGAAAAGAACAACAAGGTAAGCTTTATTTCTCTTCTTCCCTAATGAAGGACGAAATATTGATGCTGGATGGAGTATTTTGGAGTGGTGGCTGATGGTATTTATAGGCAAGGGCTGATCCTTGTCAATTTCCTCCTTGATTAAGTAAACTTCTAAGTGGTGACACCTTAGGCTCCATTTGCTAGCTTCTGATTGGCTCATAATAAGGCTTAATATAAGAAAGACAACACATGGGCTGACTAAGGGAGGTGGGCAGCAGCCTATTCTCATTGGACCAAGGTGTGGTCTAATAGTGTGGTGACACCTCCTACTAGGCTGCATAGGTGTCGGGCTCCTATTGGTCCTAGTGTTAACCAATGTTAATTTGACACCTCGTGCTTGCCACCTCGTGCTTGCCATCTCATGCTTGCCACCTCGTGCTTAAAGACGTCCTACTTGCCTACTAGCTTGGTCGTGCTTAAGACGTCCTACTAGCTTGCTAGCTTGCTGAGTCACCTACTTGCTTACTAGCTTGATGAGTCACCTACTTGCTTGCTAGCTTTCCCAAGCGGCTGCATCACCTACTTGTGTGTTTACTACATAAGCTAGCTGCTGCATCACCAACTAGCTTGGTTGTCACAATGTTATTGAAGCATTCTAGCTAGCTACTTTTAAAACAATACAAGAAGTGCTATTAAGGACTTTTCTGGTCCTAATATGTACTTATGCCAATATTAGGGTTTAAAAGTGCTTTATAGCTTATTAAGACTTAAACAACAACATAAATCATTCCTTAGAAACTTGGGGATTTACAGTGTTTCCCAAAACATTCCACAAGTCACTCAGCAAAAATAACGTAGTACGAGAAATCGTACAAAACATTTCAGAAAGTCCAAAACACAACAAGCTGAGTACGAGAAATCGTACCTGGGTAACGTTGTAGCAGTTCTAGTATACTCGTGCAAACATTCAACAATTCTCTGAGGAACATTAAAGATAACTTACTATCAATAACCCGTACCCTAGGTAAAACTTAAATAAATTCCTCTCTCTTATTTCCAAACCTCAATTACCTTATAAGCCCTCGCTTAAATGTTATGTACAACCTTTGACTTATTTTAGAAGGTTGTATAGCCCAAGGTTGTAAGACCAAGGAATGTATTTTACTAACACTTGTTAATTGTTCCACCCTTATCCACTTTACCCATACTTAACCATAATTCCTACATAAAAGACCTTTATAACATAAGTGCATTATATGTTATTCAACCAATCTTAGAATTTCAATAACAATTCTTAAGCTCAATACTTTTATTCTTACTTTAGGACAGACATCGTATTATAACCTATGATGGATTTATCTTAGAATACTATACTATTATTCCATAAGGTAATGATTAGGTATTTTATCAATATTTACTAGATAATCCTTTATGATTAAGTCTTCCCCTTAACTTAATTAAGACCTACAACCTGTATATCGGAATCATAGTGTCGTAGATGCATTTCATTACAACTTCATTGATCTTAGAATTTAGAGACAACTACTAGACTCAATTATTTTATCTTTACTTTAGAATGACTTAATATTATAACCATTTAATTATCTTGTCTTAAGATGTTCAATTACTCTTCATCCTGCTGAAACAACTATATTTTAATTAACTCAAACCCTTCCAACTCTTTTACTTAGTATCCACAAAGTATGTTATTCGCTTAATTATTACCTATATAATATGGTGTTTTAAGATAACCTTTTATGTATCCTTACTTACATTTAATTTCCTAAATGTTCTATTTTTACACACATTCCCTCCATATGCTATGCATAACCCTTTTATACTAAACTTCACTAAACTTAAGTCTTAAATACGTTTTAAATTGTTTACAAAACCTAAAGGTTTCAAAGGTATAACTTAATAAATTAATTTCCTTTATGGTATTTAGGATGGACAATATATCTACATAAGGTAGAATTTATCAAAGAATTAAATTCTGGTTCGTAAGTGAAATTGTTAATTTTAATAAGATAATCTATTCTGAAAAATCCCCATACCTTACACTCAAATGACACATTAATAACTCCAGTGTCAAAAGGTAAACCAATATAATCTCTTATGTAACCTAGTTTCATCTAATTAAAGGTTCAATGACTTTAAGTATCAAATTTCTATTTGCAAACCTTTTTGTAAATCTTTAACTATTATGTACATCACTTATTTATAAACTCACATCCTGAATATTGGTAATAAATGTATTTTATATGGCTTAACTAATTCTAAGAAACTTAAGGATTATTATTTAGATTAATCTCCTAATCATAGTTTAATATCGTTTTATATCATAAGCCTTTTAATGATTTTATCTTAAAATATTAAGTTATTACTCAATACTATAAATGTTAAGAAATGATTAAATATAGACTTACTAATCCACCTCACGTTTAGATGTACAAGTATTTTACTTATTTTACTATGGTTTATATAATAAGAACATCTAGATGTAAACGTATTACATTTGCTTATCATTAATTATGGAATAAGATCTATTTGTACAACATTTTATGTAATCACAATTTTTCCTAAGTTTTAACTTATTAATTACTTAATCCCAATTTAAGATTTACATCCTGGTCGTTGACAAATAATACTATACATGTATTTTAATATGGTTATATATAAACCTTGGAAACTCAACGGTAACTCTTAAGCCTAATACATAACTATAATTTAATTCCACCTCATATAATATTCATCTATTAACATTATGTAGAGGTTTAGTTTAACTTATTAATTCCTTCATATCCTATTTTCTATAAGGTATTTTATTCCTTTTATTTATTTATTTATCGTATACATATATATATCCTTCCTATTATATTTCTCACAAGGAATGTTATTTCCTTCATCTATTTTTATTTATATATATATTATATAATATATAATATACATATACCTACATATATTAAGATTTATCCAGAACATTCTTTAAGAAATTCTATTGTATTTAAGTATATCTAATACCTTTTAGACATATCCAAAACTGATTTATGGTTTATAAAATAGAGTATTTCCCTTAAAAGCTAATACAAACACATTTATAAACTTACTGTTATAAAATGTTAATTTAGTTCCCTTTATTTTCCCCAGCTTAAAAGTTAATTAACAAACCTTACTTTAATTTTTGATTACATTAAAAACTTTATATTATAGGTTATTCTTATGAAAAACTCATAAACACAATTTTTAAAACCCTTTACCATTGCCCAAAAATTCCCAAATTTAATATACAGTAATTATAACATTTTAGACATATTATAAAATTTTTATTTCATAAAAATATCTTTTTAATTTAGCCAAATAATTCCAGAAAACCCGTAAATTGTAAAAATCATAACTTATGTTCCAAAACTCCAAAACCATAATAATTTACATCAAAATAAACTAGATTAAATAAGGAACCTATGGTTAAAATTTCAAGTCAAAATACCTTCGGGAAGGCCATTAACTAAATTCAACAAGTTAGGGTTTAATTCTGGAAATAATATAAAAACTTATACTTTTAAAATCGTACGTTTTAATCGTGGCCGTCCATCTTTATTAACTGAGATCGGACGGCCTACAACTCTCGAGTTCATCAGCAGGAACAACGCAACACACGAGTACTAATTGTGGATTTCTCTCGACTCACAGAATGAAATTCGATGATTCTGGTTTCTATGGATTCGTAATAAAATTTCGGTTCCAATGATGCTAATTTCCCCAATTTTAATGCAGAGTTCACCAAGATTCGAATTTGATTCGAGAGTTAGGGTTCTTAAGGTTACCGAATTCAATTCTGTCAAATTCTCCTAATCTAGAGCGTAATAGGTTAAATTACAACATGGGTTAGATCGGAATTGTAAAACCGGTTAGCATAATCGGAGGAATTTGAAGAAAACTCACCGGAATTGCTCGAATCGAAGCGATTCAAGATCGGGTTTCTGGAAAACTGTTCGAACTTGAACGTTTGGGTAGCCTACTTTGCGACTCTATAACTCGAGTTACAGATTGAGTTAGACTGTGTTCTTTGGCTCAATCGAAACATGGGACATAGATCTACACAATGATAACAATAACTCAATCTAATTTGCATTATACAGAAAGAAAATTGACCCGAAAGTTTCGAGTTTACCTGTCGTTTTTCTACGATTTTATGTGCTGAAAAATCCGAGACTTTGGGCGACTATATCTTCCAAACGGTTACGAATCAGGCTTGGGAATAAAAATGAAAGTTGTAGATGGATTAGAGATCTACACAACGGGCTAAAGAAATTGAAATTTGGTTGAAAGACGAGGAAGTTATGGCAAGACGAACTTTACCTGAAATCGAATGAAAACTGGAATCTGGGTTACGAACTCGAAAGCTGGCAACTTTGGATCAACTTTCCCGTCGATGTAGAATGAGTTAGGGCTTGTATGAGTTATGATTGTAAAGAGGGAATTAAGGAGAAAAGAATAGAGAAGACGGCACTGGAAAATTCGAAGTAACGAGTGAGATATAGCCGTCACAAGTTAGGTCAAAATCGGGTGGTTGTTGGAGAAAAACAAGGAGATAGAATCGACTAAGTGTTGGGGCGCACGAGAGGCTGACACGTGGCACTTCTTAAAATTTTGATTCAAAACTTCAATCTAGCATAACTTTGGCTAGGATGATCCGTTTTTGACGTTCTTTTTATCGATCTTCATGGTTTTTCATAACCTATTTATTGGTATAGGTTTCATGACCTGGTTTGACCATTCTCAAAAAGTCAACTCTAGCAAGGCTTAATAAGCTTTAAGGTTTCTAGAATTTTATATTGACTTTTATATTTCAAAACAATGTTCCAACACTTCCTAAAATCTTTATAATATATTTGGAGTGTTTAATAATTTTCCCAAGATTTATTGACTTATAAATCTTATTATTAAATTCATAATACTATATAATAATATATAATAATTAGGAGAAAACCCCTAAATAAATTTCACAACCCCATATAATTAATATTCATAATTCCATATAATAATTTAATATTCCTCATTCCATATAATAATTTAATACTTAATAATATTATTAAAGGTTTAATAAAAGAAATCCCCTAAATTAATTTAAATTAATTTAGGGGTATTTCACATGAAATAGTGAAAATTGATATTAATTGAATTTGATAGAATAGACAAGTGGAATAACCCGGGGAGCATTTTTAATTCACTAGATTTTTAAACCGATATTTGTTTTGTTTATTTTTATCGTTTTATCATTTTATGTTTGTTATATGAGTTAAATTAATTAAAACCTGAAAAAAGTGAAAATTTCCCATTTTTTCTTAGTTTATTCTAGTTTCTGAGTTAGATTAATAATTTTTCAGTTAATTGAACGAGGACCATGAGTTTGACAACCCACTTAATCACTATACCCGCAAAACAATAGGTACACTGCCTAGGTAGAGATAGTAACATTTTTTGCTAACAAGTTTTTGGCGCCGTTGTCGGGGACCACCGACACGATTAATTGATATTTTTATTTATTTGATTGAGATATTATTTTAGTTCTTGTCCTTTAATTTTATTAAATATTTGTCTTTTATTTATTATTTTCTTCTTTTATTTTAATCTGATTAACTTACATTATGGATTCAATTTAAGTTCTTCATCTATTTCCGTTTTCAATTTAATCTGACGTGTTCTCCTTTAACATTATTTCTTTTTGGGGGTTGCTACTCGCAATACAAAATTACTAATCACCGCAGTATAATTTTTTAAAAATCATTTTAATGTTGTAAATATGTAACAAAGTGTGGGTGTAGTTTTTTTCATTAATTGACATCCACTTGTGATTCAAATAAAGAAGTTTATACTTGATGAATAGTGATTTTACTAAGTGCAGCACAATTTTTTTTCCAAACTATCCGGAATACATTGCAATGTGTTGGGGCGCCCGCTTTTCTTCAAAAAATAAAATAAAAATCGATATATGAAATAATTTTTACAGTCATTTCATTGTTACTAAAATGCCCAAAATCGTGTCAAATATAGACACTATGAAATACCCCAAACCTTTAAGTGTTAATTAATTATGTAATTATGACTTTTAAGGCTAAATAAGTCCTTAAGAAACATTGATAGACTATTTAAACCAAATAAAACCTAAGAAAACACCATAAAGTCAATTTAAGCATACACTTGCTCTAGACTTGGTGTAACCTTGTTTAAGACCTAAAGGTCATCCCTAGACCTTATCAATATGATAATGAACATGTTAAATCAATTACCAAAGAAAACCAAGCTCAAAAACAAGTTTAAACACAAATTATGCTTTAAGGAGTCTTAAAGCATGTTTTTGAACAATTATCTTGGAAATGGGTTTTTATTGGCTAAATGCCCATCATTACACTTTAATCAATATGTGTACTACTTAGTATCACATTAGCAAGCCTATATCAATGGGAAATAAAAAACATTCACAAATATGTGCACTAATTATGAATAGTACCCAAATAGTGCCCAAAATGAGTCAAATGACTTCTTTAAGTGGTCAATGGTCAAACTAGGCCATATATATCCTAAATAAGTGAAGGGGGATGGTTTTGAAGGTGATGTGTCACCATAACACGCCAGCCAACTAAAGAAAGAATAAGGAAATAAAGTAAAGTTACTATTTACTTTATAAGTGAAATATCTCACAAAGTAATCTCTCTCACCTCACTTTCTTCATTTCCTTCCTCCACCCTATTCTTCTTCTTCCTTCCGCTCCAACACTGTGAGTTGCACCCTCCATTCTTCCTCCACCTTGACTTGCTCACCAAATACTCATTATTGCTCCAAATCAAAAACTAAGCAAAGATTACTCTTAGTTGGAGCAAGACCTTCATTCCTATCTTTTTAAACATTCAAAAGCTCAAGTTTGATTCCATGGAGAATCTCCATTGAAGGAGGAAAAGCTTATCTTCTTGCACCTTGTTGTTCTCCTTTGTTTCAAGGTAATAAAAGTCAAAGAAAAATCAAGTTTCCTCCATTTTTGTACATTACCGAAAATGGATTCTCATGGGGTTTTATTTTGCTCCTTGAATTAGTCTTGTTTTAATCTCCAAAGGAGCTAGAAGGAGGTCTTGCCTTGTTTCCATGTCAAAGTCCATTCCAAATTCCAAAGGTAAACATCAATTCTAAGTATAATAAGTACTCCTTGTGACCTATGGTTTTGTTCATGATTTTAAGTATAACACTTAGTACTCATTACCCTTAATTGTGTAATTTATTTGAAGATTGTCAAGTAAACAAAAGTTCTTGCCGGTTTTTCAATCAAGAAAGACAAGTGAATAGAGGAAGTCTTAAAGAGGAAAAAGGTAAATGATCTATCCTAATGTAGATTAGTACCTTAGGAATTGAGCTTGCATTGTTTATAAGCAATATAAAGAGCCAAAGGAAAATAAGTTAGTAAAATAACCACAAGGTGGATTATAAGGGCATATGAGATTGTTGTGTGTATTTGTAGGTTGAAAGCATTTAGTTTGTGGAAATTCAGTGTTTAAGATTATTGTAATTTAAGGGCCTAAGATTCATGTCATTTAAGGGCCAAAGTGCCAAACAATTTAAGTTTACGCACTATATTGTGATGTAGTGTAATTTTGGATGTAGTTTGTGTGTAAAGAACATTCATAGTGGATTTGAATGTATTTGATTGTTTAAGGATGAAAAACCATATGTTTGTGTGTAAGAACATGCTAGAGAAGCTATGGCAAAGTTTAGTTGATAAATAAAGAGTTTTAAGTATTTTAAGGTTATTTTATAACCTAGGGAGTACTAGGAATCATTAAAGGTTCTATTGTGAAAGAAAGTGAATTAAGGGGTTCTTGAGTGTTAAAATGACTTAGGAATTGTCTTGGAGGATTTAGAGTGCAAAAGGGTGATTTTGATACACCAAAATCATGGAATGAGTGTTGTTAGGACTTGTGCAAAAGTTGGTAATAAATGAGGTATTATGCCTTTTAATAACTTAGGTGTGAACTAGAGAACATAACCTTGGTATATCTTGAGAACCTTGAGTAAAGGAAGTGTGGATGAATAAAGATGCTTGAGTATTAGTCAAAATGGTTGAGAGGAAACATTTTGGTTGGTTATGGTGTTAGGCAAAGTTTACATGTTGGAAGTGTAAGAAGCTAAGTGTAAGCGTTAAGCACTTTGAAAAAAGTTGAGTAAATGATTGAGTTTAGAAGTGAGTTAATCAATTAGTTTGGTGGGTGATTTAAGAGGGTATTAATTTGTCAAAATGATGTAGGAACATACTAGGACACTTGTGGAAAAGATTGGAGTGAAATAAGCACTTTGGGAAGTGGTTTTGCAGCCGACGTACCCAGGGGACCGACCCAGTCTGGGTCGGTGGAGCTGAAACTGTGAACTCGGATGCACTCTGCACACGATCCACCCAGGCGACCTACCCTAGAGTGGTTCGGTCGGCCATTGTAAAAAAAAAAGTTGTGCCATTAGTAGTACACCATTAGGAGATGATGAAGAGTAGGTGATTTACATGATTAAGATTAAACTACAAGGACTTAGTGGTTTTTAATCGGAAATCATAATGTGAAATTAAGAACTAAAAGTTTTATGTTAATGGTAACATTAGAAAATGTTAAATCACTAGTGTTAATTAATGAGAAACCTTGAGATAAGGTGTGTAATAAGAGATAGGTTAACGGAAAGTAAGAAATGACAAGAGAACGTCATAGGTAATGACAAGTAGTCCAAGTTAATACCGAAATTGACCGTTCTGACTGAATGAATTATAGGAACGAGAACTAGTCGAAATGGCAGCTGTAACAGCCCAGTAATCAACCCACTTGTGTGATATTATCCGCTTTGGGCCACAGCCCGCACGGTTTTGCTTCCGGGGTACCATCCCCAAAAGGCCTCACACCAGAGTGGCCCTGCGGAAGCGGAAAGCTTGCCCATGGTGGATATTGTCCCCAGTGGGGTTTTGTTCCAGAGGGTCAACATATACACCTCTCCAGAGGCCTCACACAAGGCAAGAGTATCCCTACACCTATAAGGTGTGGTTCGTGCGCTCTCCCAATCGATGTGGGAGGTGACCCCTACACTGGGTATCACACTCTACCCCCCTTGGGAGCCCAGCGTCCCCGCTAGCACACCGACCTGGGCCTGGCTCTGATACCATCTGTAACAGCCCAGTAATCAACCCACTTGTGTGATATTGTCCGTTTTGGGCCGCAGCCCGCACGGTTTTGCTTCCGGGGTACCATCCCCAAAAGGCCTCACACAAGGCAAGAGTATCCCCACACCTATAAGGTGTGGTTCGTGCGCTCTCCCGATCGATGTGGGAGGTGACCCCTACACTGGGTATCACAGTCCACAATAATGAAAAGAATCCCTTAGGAAAGTCTGATGCCAGAAGTGATATAGCCATCTTCCTTGGGTACTCTAGAAGGTGTCGGGCATACAAAGTATACAACAAAAGGACACTGAAGGGGGAAGAAAGTGTGCATGTGGTCATTGATGAGGCTGATGTTCACACAATCAAGATATTCGAAGAAGATGAAGAACTTAGATTTGATCTAGCTGATCAGGATCACACAGATAATCCCGAAGATGAATCACCGAATGAATAAAACCTGCCTGACAGGTCAACGACAGGTCAACAACAGGTCGACGATGGAAACAATGATGTCGAAGATCCTCTATCACCATCAACCATTCATCAATCTCATACCTTGAATAAAGATTATCCATTGGAGAACATCATATCAGATATCTCCAAAGGAATTCAAACCAGAGCACAAGCGCAAGATCTTCTAGCATTCTCAATGACAGTTTCACCCATTGAACCAAAAAATGTCATAGAATCCCTTCAAGACTCATATTAGATTAAGGAAATTCAAGAAGAATTGAATCAGTTTAAAAGATGCAAAGTCTGGCATCTTGTGCCTCGTCCTACATGTCAAGGAGTACTTAGCACCAAATGGGTCTTTAGAAATAAGCTAAATGAGATGGGAGAAGTCGTTAAAAACAAAGCTCGTTTGGTAGCTCAAGGATATCGTCAACAAGAAGGGATAGACTTCTCATAAACATTTTCTCTTGTAGGAAGGATGGAATCCATTCGATTGTCGATAGTGTTTGCTGCACATAGGGAATCAAACTCTTCCAACTTGACATCAAGAGTTCCATTCTAAATGGGTACGTCAAAGAGGAAGTGTTTGTTGAACAACCTGTAGGCTTTGAGACACAAGAAGGAAATGACATGGTACTCAAGCTTGAAAAAGCTCTTTATGGGCTCAAACAAGCTCCAAGATCATGGTATAGTCGTCTATCATCTTATCTTTTAGAAAACCAATTCAAGAGAGGAAAGGTGGATAAAACCTTGTTTGTCTACAATAAAAAAAGGATTTCTTAATTGTGCAAGTATATGTTAATGATATAATCTTAGGAGCCTCTGATGAGAAGTATTGCAAGAAATTCGTACTTTGATAAAGAAGGAATTTGAGATGAGTGATCCAGGAGAATTGAAGTTCTTCTTGGGACTTCAAGTCAAGCAGGACAGCGAAGGGACTATCATATCCCAGGAGAAGTATGTAAAGGATTTACTGAAGAGATTTGGAATGGAGGCATGTAAACCGTTTGACACACCCATGGCAGTTGTCACGAAGAAGGGTATCATGACTGGTGACCGACTGGTCGACCAGCGATCATATAGGGAGATGTTTAGTTCTCTACTATATCTTACTGCTAGTAGACCTGATATCATGCATAGCATTTGCTTATGCGCCAGGTTTCAAGTAGATCCAAGAGAAAGGCACCTCACAACTGTAAAAAGGATACTACGCTATCCCAAGGGGAACATGAACCTTGGTCTCTTCTATTCTATGTTTACTAACTATAACATTGTAGGATTTTAAGATGCAGATTATGGAGGATCTATCACCGATTGAAAAAGCACATCAAGAACAACATTCTTTGTTGGATCTTGTTTGATTGCATGGGGATCAAAGAAACAACAAAGTGTTGCAATCTCTACTGCGGAATCTGAATACATAGCTGTTGCAAGCTGTTTTGCTCAACTCTTACAGCTCAAACAGCAAATTGGTGATTATGGAGTCAAGACAGCTACGTTGCCAATCATGTGTCATAATACAAGCGCAATCTCTATTTCTAAAAATTTTGTGCATCATTCTTGTACCAAGTATATTGACATAAGACATTATTTTCTTAGTGATTGTTGCAAAAAATAATTAGTTGGTTTAAAGTATATTTCTACTGAAGACCAACTAGCTGACATTTTTACTAAGCCATTAAGTAGAGAAAAATTCAACAAGATTGTTCATGATCTTGGAATGATATTCATTAATCACAATTAGACAGCCTTTTTTATTCCCACGATCGGTCACCAACACATGAGTAACACCCTTAAACTAGTCATTCAGTAGTCAACGATCAGTTTAATGCATAAAAGTTATGTCAAACAACTACTTGAAACAGATATGTCATTTTCCACAAAAGTGAGGATAGTTTAGAGAGGGTCCAACGGATAGAAACGGGAAAAAATGCCAACGATCGTTGACAGCCTATCACGACCGTGCCAGTTATGAATAGTACTGTTGGGACATGTCAGCGAGCGGACGAGGAACGGTCGCTGACCATTACTCAATATCCATAAAATGGCGACGGGAGTTTTGCTCCTGGCACACTATTTCCCTCATTCTCTCTAATCTCTCAATGCATTCAAAGTAATTTCTCTTCTCTTTTACAACACTCTCGTGAGATTAAGTGCAAAAATCCCCGTCTCACAGCCACTCTATGGATTCTCTAGTGAAAAGTTTATAAACTCCAAGCAAATCCCTCAATCAAAATGGAACCTAAATCTACACTTCGATCCAAGAAGAAGGTTGTCCTCAAAGAAGCCCCATCAGCATAAGTGGCCGACATACTACGGACAGAATCTCTAAGAGCATCACCGCCCCCTCACCTATCAAAGGAAGAGGAGGATCAACTTGTGCGTAGGGTCACAGATGAAGGCGACCTACTCCAAGAAGAGGTAACCTATATAAGCTTCCATTTACCCAAAATTCATCATCTTATTCAAACCGAAATCCTTAAGCCAAAAATCCTTCCAACTCCTACCTCCATAGAAAAACCAACAATGTCTTCTTCCGTTCCATCACCTAAAATTTCCACCAAACACTTCAAAGCCAAAGATTCCAAAAACCGAAATCTTTCAACTACTACAATGACTCCCGTAACTCTTGCAACTCGTACCTTAAAACGTGTCAAAATCCAAAAAGAAACTCCACAAAAATCCCACTCTACCCCTGAAGGAGCAACTCGCAATTGCAGATCACCGATGACGAGGAAGCCATTCCCTCAACAATCATCAAGTCTGTCGTTCGACAGATAATATAACACCCCTACTGCTAATCTCATCATGAACACTTAATCTTCTCGTACATCATTACATTCACAACGGATAATCCAATACTACGGCGGGTGAAACAATGTCGTTAGTCACCCACGTGACTAACAAGGCCTAATTAAATACAGTAACGGTCTGATGGAGTGGAATAACCGAGTACTTAAACAAATACAACTCATTTCATTTCTAAACCGAGTCTTATATGATCCACAATCAATACAATACGTACAACCCAAATATACCGAGTCCTTACTTTCTCAATGCCGATAACACATTCGGACTTACCCTACCAATACATACAATTACAAATGTATTTAAATCTGCTACCCATGCTTAACCGCAACCCCGTCCTACTCTCGAACTGTAATCGTCTCCATCATTCCTGAAAAAGAATGGGTGGACCCACAGGGGCTCAGCACCTTTGCTGGTATGGTAGACGTGCAACCCGCTACTACCGGGTCACACCCGACTAATTCTCATCTTAGCATGTGATTGTTTTTAATTAAATGAAAACATGAAGTGCAATAAACATACAACATGCTCGCAATCAACAAGTATTCAAGCAATAGAATACAAACAACAAGGATATCACATCAAGTTCATTATACTTAATTACCTTGTTCTTAAAGCCTTGAGAAACCCCATCTCAAGTAAGTATCATTCTCATTATTCACTAACGTAACCATTTCAACCGGATAGTTTTACTTATATCCTAGATCCTTAGACACTCTCGGTCCCGATCTAGTTTTCTCAATTATTCTTCTCTTGAATAATTCATAAGTTAAACCTATTAGGCCTCCAGGCAAAGACACATATAGATCTCACCATCGGGCTTTATACTCTCAACATAGAATTAGAAACATTCTCTCATGTTTCCTCTTTCCAAGCCCATAATACCCAACTTACCTCTTTAGACGGATAAGCTCTGCCAGTCTCACTCCAATCGGGCACCACTATGTGGCACACGGTCTCGCAGGGCACCACTCTGTGGCACAAGGCCCTGTAACAAGGGAGTTCGACCATGGAATCAGAAACAAACGCTCTGTTGTTTCCTCTTCCTTGCGCATGTGACTCACAATCCCCCTAACCCAACTCTCAGGTCAGTAACAATATATACTCATGTATCTAAATATATATTAGTCAGTAGCATCTCTCTCGATGCCATCTCACAACTTAGGAGCTTTCCTAATTCATTGCATTCACCGATTTAAGGGTTACCTCTGTGCTTCCATTATTTAGAAATTATGGTTATTTTCTCACCCTAAGTCACATCCTTACATAGGAGGTCGACTAATCATTATCGGCGAGTTCCCTACCCCGTATGTCATTTTTCTTATTTCGAGTATATTGATGAGTGTGAGTTATCGTGTTCTCTAATTGATAGTTCTCATGTGTTTTCCCACGTTCAATTATTTCGTGGTTCGACTCATTCTACGAGTATCTAACCAATCACTTATCATTTTCTAGTCGGTCTACAACGCTTAGTTAGACCACGCATTCGGGCAAGGATGGTTAGTCACACAGCATGCATCAAGATATATATATATATACCAAATGCAGTAAACTTTTCCGTGCTTTTGTCTTATTAGGTTGGCACACATAACAAGCAACACACAAGCCGAGCGTAACATGGTAGGACACAAGTTGCAAGAAAACCATACCATTCACCACGGAATTACTCTAGCGTTAGTCTCACGCTCCCCTGGTAATTCACGAAAAACTGGCTACATTACAACGTTTCTATTAATGTTAAAGGCAATACAGAAGTTTAAATGACTATTGTACCCGTAGTTAACCCCGTTGTCCCGTTAATCCTTTGTTCAAGTGACCTTCTGTTCTCAACTTACTTAATCAATCTATCACTTATGTATACTCCTAACAACCTTTACATGTCATTAAACAAATTATAATTATCTTATAATAGCATTGCCATTCAATTCCCCATCATTTATTGCCATAAAAACATTTGCATAACTATTTTGGGGGTGGTCCGGGACTTGGTCCGGCCCCTAAGTCCCGGACCAATACAGAACTAGACTTTTGGGTGTAAATTTAGCCTGGTTTGAGACTAGATCCTAGACTACAATCCCGGACCAATTCACTGGTTCACTTTCACCTATATTTTTCAAGTGGTCCGGGACTTAATCATTAACCTAAGTGATGGACCATAGCAGAAACACATTTTCAGTAGTTTTTTAATGGTGGTCCGGGACTTGTTCCTAGACCTAATTCCCGGACCCTACAACAAACTGTCAAAGTTTATAGTTTTTAATTTCTATTCTAAAACTAATTCTGACCCAAATCTTTTCCAATCATTCCACATGTTTCCAAACATGTTCTAACACCCTAAACACTCTTTAAACCTTCTTAAATCCTTGGTCAAACCTTTCATTCAATTCTTGATCAATTGCTCCAATTCAATTCTAATTTTCTGCACTTATACCCACTAGTGCGTTCCAAAACATTCCCATGACAGTTTTCAACCTTCTCCTAACCATTTGACCATTCCAAATCCCTCCTAGTCATTTGCACTTTCATTACTCAAGTTCAAACCTTATTTTCAAAGTCTTACACACTAGTTTCTTTTCTAGAAATTCCAAGACATTCATACTCCCTTTTGCTACAGATTTTTGCATAAATTCATCCCATCATTCAACCAACACCTCAAGGTGTTTAATTAATTCAAACTAATCCCTTTCCACTCTTAGTTAACCTTAGGTTCTTCGACTTGCAATATCACCTAAAAGTACTCAATTCCTACATAAATTTTGCCATAGTTCCCTTACTATTCTATCATGCCCAAATGCATTTTTTCCATTGTCTTCATCACCTAATCCAAGACTTTCATAATTCAACATAAGCTAACCTAATTCAAGCTCAATAACCAAATCCATAAGGATTCCACCAGCACACAATTCATTCCAAAATTTATTAAACACAATATGATGCAATAATCATAAACGTTTGGCACTTAGGCCCTTAAATTAACATAATTTAAACAACCAACTACCCTAGCTCAATGGCATTATGTCCATTTTCTCAATTCGTTTTCAACTTCAATTATACCCATCTAGATATAATTCTCTACGGATACTAATACAAGGTTTAAGGTAGAGCATTTACCTTAATTCCTCATTTCTTCTTTTTCTCATTTCTCTTCCTTATTTCTGTTGCTTGGAACTGGCCAAGGGGGTGTGTATCCCTTGTTAACCTCTAACCAACATCCCAATAAGGATAATGAGTAATAAATACACACCTAAACTCATTGGAATAACCCTTCAACACTAAGGGGGGGGGGGTACTTAGTGCACTAAAATGAGAAGTTTACCTTGGAACCCTAGGATAGTTTCCTATAGGGAATTAAGACCGGGCTTCCACCAGCTTTTGAAGCTTGAAATTTAGCTCATACAACGAAAGAAACAGGGCACATGAGCAGCCCAAAATCGGTAAGGTATAAGAGAGGAGAGAAAAATGAGTTTTCTTTGGATTTTCTTACCTTAAATGAAAGAGAAGGCAACCTAGCTCCTTAAAATCTGATTTTCTCTTCAAATGGGGCTTTACCCATGAAGGTCAACTTTACCCATTTGAGATTTTGTAAAGAGGGAAGGGTAGCCGTTGATGAAAGGAGTAAGAATATGTGTTTATTTTTGGATTTGGAGCATGGAGTTGGCTTGGGCAAGAGGAGAAGAGTGGGGAAGCCATGTCAGAAGCTCCAAAATCATCAGACATGGGAGAAAGAGAGGGGGAGCCACCGGCTGGAGAAGGGGGGAAGAAATGGGTGTGAGAGGAGAGAGAGGGCAAAAAGTGTCTTATCTACCTTTTTCCCCTTTTTTATTTCTTCTTTTCTCTTCTTTCTAATAGCTTATTAATTGAGAGGGGACTTAAATACTAATAAATCCGGCCCCACTGCAGTAATTAAGCTGGGGCGTTTTCGTGTTTTTACAAGAAATGCTCCTAAACTCCCCGTTTTGGCACTATTCACTAACCGGACCCGTTTTTTGGGTTTTTCTCGTTTCTTGAATTTTAATGGTTATTTAGCTTCATTAATGTTTAATTATAGTTATATGGTCAGCTACAAAGTCGTGTTTCTGGGTTTTCTCAAAAAATGTGCTTCAAGAATTGTCCCCACATATTATTTTGGCATAATTAAGCCCTAAGAATCCATTTAGGACCCTAATCGAGGTCACATACCTTCTATGGTTGCGTAACGCTCATTTTTATATTTTATGCTTTTTTAGCGTTTTCTCTTTTCTTTTGGTTTTACTTTCTTCACCAATATTCTTTAGGCACTATTAATCACCATATTTAAGTGTGGGGTATTTCAATCTACCCCCCTTATAGAACTTTTCCCACAAAGTTGGTGAATCTAATATTGTTAGTCATTTAGACATATCATGTGCCAAGGTCATTATATATATAACCCTGCAGCTCAAAGTTAGTCCAACCAGTGTGTACATACCAGTACAACTCCAAGTAATCAACAAAACACTTAACAAACGTGTGTACATACCAGTACAATGCAAACATACATCACAGTACAATTCAACGTGTGTGCATACCAGTACAACCCAAAACAATTAACAACTATGCACATATTCGCGTAACGCAAACGTACATCACAGTATGATTCAACCGTGTGTACATACTAGTACCACACCAACACACATAACAGTACTGCATAAATGGGTGTACATACCAGTACAACCCATGTACAAAACAGTACAATACCACGTGTGTACATGCCAGTACAACACAAACGTACATAACAGTACAATACCAATCTGCACCCAATTCATGCTAATTGCATCTATCCTAATAGGATTACTTGTGACCACTTACAGGGAGCTTCAAGAATCATTCAACCCTAATGTGATCAGCATCAGTGTTGAACTATCCTTCCGCCCCAATTTGAGTTCTATTTCCCTTAATCACTAGTAAATCAAGTTCAAGTTCCCATTTCAGTTTCAACCAATCAGATAATTCAATCATTTACAATTTCTATCTTTTTAATCATTCTAGTCATAAAGACAAAGTAATACATGTCCAAACGATGGAACTCAGTCCATCGATCATTCTCAATTCACCTTAGAGCAAATCACCTAGGAAGTTCAATTCCTACTAGGTTCTACATCGGTTTCATACCGACTCGTATCTCATCATATCTAATAGAGATTGGTTTCATACCGACTCATACATCATACATCCATGTCTAATCTCAACTAGACATATATCATCGGGATTCTAATTCTCTCTGGAGTTTCTTTACTCCTTTCCACTTGTATTCTCACGCCGGAGTTACAAGATAGGTACATTTATATCAATGGTATTCACATCTCTCGTGCGCAATTACTATAATTACGCTGTGGATGAATACATATAGTTATGTAACATACGTACTAGTCACCAAAATAATTTCTTTTGTGCTATGCACACCGTAGTTTCCGTACTTAATACGTGAACATAAACTAAGAGGCTTTTCGCTCTACCCCCCGTAAAAGGGATTATGCCCGCATAATCTACCATATGTCATCATTGAACATTAGTCTAAGGCATTCAACCGCCATGAAATAATTTTGAAATACCCTGAACTTAAATATTGTGATTAAAATTATTCTAATATGTATTTAAGGGCCTAATAGTGCCTAAGTAATTTTGGTGAGGAAAATAAATACAAAATAAATGAGGAAACGCTTAAAAAAGCGAAAAACGCTAAAATAAGCTTTAAATAACCATAGGAGGTACGAGACCTTGGTTACTGTATTATGTGGATTCCTAGGGCTTATTCATGCCTAATTAGTATGCGGGAACGATTCCCGAAGAAAACGGATCCAAATAATGTGTTAAAACGCTAATAGAGCTTTAGCGCACGTTTTTCGAGAAAACCCGAAAACATGACTTTGAGTGGTCAAACGAACCCATAAAAATTATAATTCATTAAATAACTATAATTAATCATTAATGGAAGCTTAATAACCAATAAAATTAAAGAAACGAGAAAATTCCGGAAAACGAGCCCGGTTAGTGAATAGTACCAAAACCGGGTAAATTAAAGAGTGTTTTCTGTAGAAGACAAAAAAAGCTCCAACTAGTATCACTGTGTGGGGCCAATTTTTTAAGAATTAATTAACTCCCTACACACATACACATAACTAGCTAGCTAATAAAGAAATCAAAAAGCAAAAAGGAGAAAAAGGTAAAAAGCAACTTACACACTCTCTCACCTCTCATTCTTTTCCCCTTTTCTCTTTCTTCTTCTTTTCCCCTCCCAGCTGATTTTTCTCCTCTCTCTCTGGCTGGGGACGATTTTGGAGCTCTTCAACAACCAACAATGGCTTCTCCTCTTCTCTTGCATGCTCTAGCTTCATTAAAGCTTCAATCACAAAAATAAGTACATATTCTTCATCCCCTCATCATTCTCTACCATTCTCTCTTTTCAAAATCCAAAAATGATGAAGTTCATCTCCATGGGTTTTGGCCATTTGAAGAGAAATGGTACCAAATTGAAGCTTGGAGTCTCCTCTCTCCATTAAGGAAAAAATTTCCATCAAAAACTCATGTTTCCTCCATTCTCCTTTGTAGCCGATTTTTCCCCATTTTTAATGCTCTATTTTTCTCTCTCTTTTGAGCATCATTCCAACCTTCCAATGGTGGGGGGATCACTCTCTTGAATCAAGGGCTAAAACCCCTCTTAAAAGGTCCAAAAAGGTAAACCCTAACTTATGGTAATTTAAGCCTTTCGTTGGATTAATGTTATTCCAAAGGATTATAAGTTTAATTATATCCTTTTTGTGTAATTTGGGTGTTGGGATGGAGTTTGACAACTCCATTCCCATTTGGTCGATTTTGAACAAGAGAGAGAAGGAGGAGATTGGAAAAGAAAGGAAGGAATTATGAGCTTAAGGTAAGAAATCCTTCTTAATGCTAATTTTAATGCATTAGGATAATGGGAATGGGTAAATCAATGAAAGAACCCAAAATGTTGTATTAGTATTGTAGTTGATGGAAGTTTGACAGTATTTGTGAATTAATGTTTAGATTGTAGGCCTTTGAACCAAATAATTTGTGTATGTGTATTGGTATTGTTGTTTGATGAAGTATTGGTAAATATGATTGCCTTGATTGCTGGTAGGACCCTTGTATGGGTGTGGCTAGTTTAGGAATGATTTTGGTGAGAATGGATGAATATGGATAAGTTGGAATTGTAGGTAAACTATGACAAAATATTAGTAGGAAATATGCATTTTTGGATGACTAGGTGAATGGGGGAACCAAGGAGTGTATTGGGTTGAGTAGAGATGTTTAGTAACCATGGAGTGGTAGTTGTAGTATGAGAATCAAAGGGTGTAAAATCTGTAGCAAGAAGTGTTGTAATGCATTGGAAAATCTAGGAAGAACTAGTGTGCAAGATTTAGTAAAATGAGTGTTAAACTTGGGTATAGATAGTGCAAGTATCTAGGAATGAATTGGAATGGTAAAATGAAGTTAGAACAAGGTGCAAAGTGCAAAGAGAAGTGTTGGAATGCACAAGTGTACAAAGTGTAAAAATGAAAATGGAAATTTGTAGAAATTTAGCAAGAAGTTGAGTAAGGATTGGACCAAGGATTTAAGGAGTTTTAAGGAGTGTTTAAGTGTGTTTAAACATGTATAAATCATGTGGAAAGATTATGGAATGATTAGAGGTGGATTAAGGGTTGATTTGGGGTTGAAAAATCAACCTAGTAGAAGTGTTTAGCAGGGTCCGAGACCTAGGATATGTACCAAGTCCCGGACCGCATCAAAAAACATGTCGAGAGTAGAAACTGCAGGTGGTCCGGACCTAGGTCCAGGACCAAGTCCCGGACCAATAGATAAAAATGGCCGAGAGTAGTTTTCATGAATGGTCCGGCACCTTGGGTCCGGACCAAGTCCCGGACCACCCCCAAAAAGTTGCCGAAAGTGGTTTTTAGGGTTTAAACCATGGGGGATTGATTGGTAATGGTTTTAGAAGTTGTTAAGGCCTTGTTTGGTGACCTTTAAAGGTCCTAAGAAGTGTAAACAAGTTTGAGAAGTGATTAAGAAAGTTGTGAGTTTAAGAACATTAAGTTAAACCGAAATAACGGGAAAACGGGGTAAGTACGGGAGTAACAATTATGTACATACCGTAATGCTTAATATTAATAGAACCATTTGGCATGTAGTCAGTGGTTCGAGAGTAAGACTCGAGGAACAAGGGTGAACCAAAGGAACGTGAGGACACCCGGTAATGTTAACCCCGGTGAAAGGTATGATTTCATCATGCTCTGTATCCTAACCTGGTAACCCCTATTTGCGTGCTTATTTGATCACCTAAATAAGATAAATGCACGAATCAGATTTTAATGCACTTACTTGTGCTTGTTTTATATTGTTCTTGTTATATTGCCTTGAACATTTAGTTTGTATATTTCATGAAATGAATGGATGAGAATGGAGTGTACGTGTATCTTGTTGTGTACTTGTGTAATGTATTATCTCTTGGTATGGATGTGATGACTTCTACTAATTCCTAACCACCTAACTCCTAACTTGAGTAATGAATAAAATGGAATGAGTAGAAGTCCGAAATAGCATCGGCCACGCGTGAGGATAAGGAGGCACAAGAGGTTGGATCCGATTCCTGGCCTGAATCCTTTCTATGGACCAAACCCCTTAAATTGGTAGCATCCTAGATTGGTGAGCCACCCTAAAGCTTGGTGGTGGGACGGTGTAGTCCCTGCCCGGAGGTCACACCAACTTAACTTGAGTAAGTAAGTAAGTAAGTAAAGTATTTGTGAGCCTCGATTTTAAACCCTGTCCTATGTTGATTAAAGTTGATTAGAATCTAACCGGGTTTTAGGTCCACTTATAACCTAAGAATAATAATTGTGTCATACAACATTAATTATTAAAACCTAAGCTAGCTCACTGGAACCTATTATGAGTCGCCACCTAATTTTAACCTAGGATAAATTAGGAAAGGTAGAGTTCGGGTTCGAGGCCTTGGTATTTGACTTATTTAGGGTTTAATTACTTTCATTACCCCCTAGGTCGTTTTTCCTCTACTGAGTTTATTTACGGCTTACTACGATGTTGTTTTTAACCTAGGTGCGCGCTTCTATTTTTTTTATTTTTTAACGTTTTCTGACAGAAAATTAAGGTGAAATCTGAAAATACCTAAACTAGGGTTTCGGAGGCAGAATTAGGTCAAATTTTAATTTTTTTCGTGGCCACGGACGCACTGTCCGAGACCACGGACCCCAATTGAATTAAATAACTCTGAAAACAGAACTCAAATAAAAACACAAATTTGAAAAGTTTGGGGCCACGGACAAGATGTCCGTAGGCCCGGACATAGTTTAACAAAACCTAAATTTTTAAAAATTTAAAGTCCCGCCGCCGTCCGTGGGTGTCCGTGGTCACGGACAATCCGTCCGTGGTACCGGACCATGCGTCCGAGGTCATGGACTACCCAGGGACAATGGGTTTTTGATGGTTCCCGACAGTGTTTTGAGCTCAAATTTTATGGGCGTGTAGCCTGAAAGATGTACAAGACGTTATTGATTGAAAGTTTTCAATTTGAAATCGAATTCAATGCGAAACTTAATGAACAAGTAATTTGACAAAAGCTTAAACAAACGGCAATACAGAAGCCGAAAGGTGTTGGTTTAAGCCCAAAATTTAACAGAAGACCGATGAGGTCATAGTGAATCAAAAGAAGGAGGTCCCAACCTGTTTTACCTTCTGTGTCAATGAGATTCTTCTTGTCGGGATTCTTCGGAGGCTCCGATGATGCTGGTTCCGGATTGAGTTCGATCCCTGCCTCTGGTTGTTGATAGTTGATGGTGTTCTTCACGTTTTGGAGGTGGTTTGGTTGATGTTTGATGATATTTGATGTGTTGAGAATTAAAAAACGTGTTTAGATGGTGTTTTTGGGGAATTTTCGGTGTGATTCGGGTAGCCGGGTATGGGAAAACGTGAGAGAGAGAGAGGGAGAGAGAGTGAGGGATGTGCTTTCCGTATTCCTAGGGTTCTTGAGCTTATCTGATTCTCATTTTATCAAAAGACCTATCCCTTTATATAGACTTTCTTAAAGATAAAGAAAATCTAGTAAAAGTAAGAATTTTTGGCATTTTAATTAAATGACTTCCCAAAGGATTTTTGCTGTGAAATTTTAACCACGTGTCAAGGATGGCAATTTATGATTTTTCTGAAGTGGAATCGGATTTTTTAAATGTTGGAATATTTTTAAATTGAATTTCTCGTTAGACTCAGTCAGAAATTGCTAGAAAATTATTGGGAATTCGAAAAATCAAAATTCTAACGCCATTATGCTTAAAATGTCATCCTCTATCATGGGTTAAAATATCAAAGTATTTCAAGCTGATTTGGGCATCTTTTGGAGGAGAGAGAAAGCCTATAGGAGGTCTCGGGAGCCTTAAAAATTACGAAAACGCCCCTGACAGTGACGAAACTGCTCCCCATGCCCTGGAATGCGCGGATCGAGCCGGAATCTCTCATTACTTACTTGAAATGCCCCTCACAACACCAAAACCTCGTAGACCCTAACCGGGGGGTCAAAATTTTGGGTATAACAGATTGCCCCCCATCAACTAGACTTTGTAATGGATGTAAAAAGTCTGGTTGATGCTTGAGTGATGCCCTAAAATTTTGAATTCCATTGAATCCTCCATGTTGTCCGAAGCCGCATTGACTACGTCTTGCTATTCGGAGGTGCCGACTACATAAACAATAAAATGTTGTCAAGCTGTTCTTAGGCGTTGACTACCTATAAGTGAAAATGTGTGTAACGCCCCTATTAAACATATTTATAGCGGAAATAAAATACTAAAGGCGTATAGACCATCGGGTTCCAAACACCCGGTACCAAACCTCACCAAAACACAACTTAATGATTACAATGTCACAGTCTGAACCATGAGAAAACTTAACAAAAATAAGCAGTAAACAACATATAAACTCTACAAGCCTAATCTCATCCCAATCACTCTTCCTCTTCGTGGCCACCTGTAAGATAACACGTACCTGCAAGATAAAACCAAGCAGCCCACCCCGAAAGGGGCGGGTCAGTTCCCTGGAATGGAACTGGTACAATTCTCCAAAAACAACTTATAAAACATAACTCTTCAAAATAAACAGTAACTTGAAATTAAACTCTTGAAAGTAAAGCAGGGAAACAAGGCACTTTAAAATCACCAAGCCAAAGATAACAAGTTAAGGATAAAGATAAATGATAGAAAAGGTAAAGTTAGTGAAACACAATCACATCATGTGTTAGTGAACATCCATTTCCTTAGTTAAACCCAATTCCCATTAGGAGTAGAAAAACTCAGATAGTCACAAAGGACTAGGAATGATAAAACAGATCCAAGAACTAAGAACTCAAGAGTGGAATAGTTTCAACTGGGAGAGATGGCCCCCACCGCCAATCACGTCCTTTTAGGACAGGGGATATACAGCCCCTCACTGTTTATCACGTCCACTAAGGACAGGGATATACAACCCCTCACTGTCTATCACGTCCACTAAGGACAGGGGATATACAGCCCCTCACTGTCTATCACGTCCACTAAGGACAGGGGATATACAGCCCCTCACTGTTACCATTGAAGACGCGCGCACGTCGAAACCGCAAGAACCAGCTCATGGATGAAACGATATCCAGAGTCAAAAGAAAGATTTCCAAGATTGTCCTTTTTCCAAAATTCCCACTAGATCACCAACTACCCAGAGCAATACCAAAACACTCAGTCCCACAGAGTGCAGAAGCGTAAACCCTAAGTAGTCAATGTCTAACGGGGCACCAAATAGAAGGAACCAATACCCATGTAAGTTTCACATCCAAGGCTCAGTTAGTCACACAAGCTGGGTTAGTCACACAACCAATTCTTTTTAGAAATTCCTCTTAAAGTCAGTTAGCGTTTTCCAAAACATTCCCCAAGTCAATCAGCAAAAATATCGGAGTATGAGAAATCGTACAAAACATTCCATAAAGTCCAAAACACGTCAAGCTGAGTACGAGAAATCGTACAAAACATTCCATAGAGTCCAAAACACAACACGCTGAGTACGAGAAATCGTACAGAACATTCCATAAAGTCCAAAACACCACAAGCTGAGTACGAGAAATCGTACCTGGATAACGCTGTAGCAGTTCTAGTCAACTTGCGCAAACAATCAACAGTACACTGAAGAATATTAAAGGTAGTCTATCATCAATCACTGGTAGCCAACGTTAAGCTTAAATAAACTCCTCACTCTTATTTCTAAGTCCCAACTGTCCTTTAATTCCTCACTTAAATGTTATGTATAACCTTTGACTTGTCTGAGAATGTTGTATTACTCAAGGTTGTAAGACCAAGGAATGTATTCTTCTAACACTTGTTAATTGTTCCACTCTTATCCACTTTATTCATACTTAACCATAATCCTCACTTTTAAAACTTTTGAGACCTTTATATCATAAATGTGTTTTATATTATATAATCAATCTTAGAATTTCAATAATAAACTTAGGCTCAATACTTTTATCCTTAATTCAGAATAAACATTGTATTATGACCTATGATGGGTTCATCTTAGAATACTATACTATTATTTCACAATGAAATGATTATGTAAGTTACCAATATCTACTAGATAATCCATTATGTTTAAGTCTTCCCCTTAACCTATTTAAGATCTACATCTTGTATATTGAAATCATAGTGTTGTAGACGCATTTTATTATAACTTAATTGAGTTACTAAACTCATTTATCTTATCTTTAGTTCAGAATAACTTTAATTACAACCATCTAAAAATCTTGTCATAAGATGTTAAATTACTTTTCATCTTGAAATAACCATATTATAATTAACTTAGACTTATCAAACTCTTACATTTAGTATTCACAAGGTACATTATTTGCTTAATTATTACTTATATAATAAGGTGTTTAAATATAACCTTTTACGTATCCTTACTTACCTTTAATCTCCTAAACATTTTATTTTTACACCCATTCGCTCTATAGACTATGTATAATCCTTTTGTACCAAACTTCAATAAACTTAAGCCTTAAATACGTTTTAAATTGTTTTACAAAGCCTAAGGTTTCAAAGGAATAACTTAATAAATTAATTCCCTTTATTGAAATTAGGATGGACAATATATCTACATAGAGTAGTATTTATCAAAGAGTTAAATTCTGGTTCGTAAGCGAAATTGTTAATTATATAAAAATTCTCATATTTTATATTCAAATAACCTATCATTATTTGCCATTACCGTAAAGTATATCAATATAATATCTTATGTAACCTAGTTTTATCGAATAAAAGGTTCAAAGGTTTTAAGTATCAAATTCCTATTTATAAACCTTCTATAAATTCTAACTACTAAATACCTCACTTAAATGTAAACTCACATCCTAAGTATTGGTAATAAATGTTATAAATGTATTTCATATGACTTATCAACGCCAGGAAACTTAAGGATTATTATTTAGATAAATTTCCAAATCATAGTTTAATATAGTTTTATATCATAACCCTTTTAATGATTTTATCTTAAAACATCAAGGTTTATTCCAATACCATAAATGTTAAGAAATGATTAAATCTAGACTTACTAATCCACCTCACATTTAGATGTAAAAGTATTTTATTTATTTATTATTGTTTATATATTAAGAACATTTAGATGTAAAAGTATTACATTTATTCATTAATTATATAGTAAGTTCTATTTGTGAAAAATCTAATTACAAATATTCCTAAGTCCCAACTTATTAATTACCTAACCAAAATAGATTTACATTATGGTCTTTGACAAACAATATTACACATGTATTCTAATATGGTTTATATAAATCTTAGAAATCCAAGATAACTCTTTAAGCTCAATTTCATAACCCCAATTCAATACTAGCTCATATAATATTCTTTTAATAGTATTATGTATAGGTTTAGTTTAACTTACTAATTCCTTCGTATTATATTTCCTATAAGGTATCTAATTTTATTTATGTTAAATGTGTATATATTATATATACTAGGATTTGTTCAAAACATTATTTATGTAGTTTATTGTATTTAATTATGTTTAATAACTTTTAGGCATAACTACAACCGACCTATGGTTTATTAAATAAAGTGTTTCCTTTGTTTATTTAATATATATATATAAGTGTACCCGTACTAGAAATCAACTAAGACATTCCCTATGTAACTTATCATATTTAAACTATCTTATTAATACAACCTTAAACTGTATTCCAAGTATGTTTCGTTAAGTATTTCTTTTACCATATCATAGGATACTAGCTCTTATAACATTTAGTTATTATAAGTGTTAATTTAATTAGTTCCTTGTTTTACTCTAAGTTACCTCTAAATCCCTTCTATAAATGCGTAAATATATATATTCCTTAGTTTAATTAAAATATTAACTCCCATATAATATAGTAAGTAAAATGTAGGATAATTAAATTCCTTATCTTGTATAAGTTTCTACTAAGTAAGTATATATACATATATGTAAATAATTTCACTTCTCTTAAATGCCAATACCAAAACATTTATAAACTTACTGTTATAAAATGTTAATTTAGTTTCCTTTGTTTTCCCCAGCTTAAAAGTTAATTAACAAACCATACTTTAATTTTTGATTACATTAAAAACCTTATATAATAGGTTATTCTTATGAAAAACTCATAAACACAATTTTTAAAACCTTTTACCATTGTCCAAAAATTCCCAAATTTAATATACAGTAACTATAACATTTTATACATATTATAAAATTTTTATTTCATAAAAATATCTTTTTAATTTAGCCAAATAATTCTAGAAAACACGAAACGTGCAAAAATCATAACTTATGTTTAAAAACTCCAAAACCATAATAATTTACATCAAAATAAACTAGATTAAATAAGGAATCTATGGCTAAAATTTCAAGTCAAAATACCTTCGGGAAGGTATTTAAACTAATTCAACAAGTTAGGGTTATTTACTGAAATTTATAGAAAACTTAATCTGAAACGTTTTAATCTCAGTCGTCCAAATCTCTTAACTAAGATCCGACGGATACTGAACGCCGAGTTCTTCCCCGATTTCCCCTTGATACCCGAGTACTAATTCGCGTTTTTCTCACAATCTACAGAACGAAATCGAGTGATTCTTGTTTCTATGGATTCGTAATTAAATTTCGGTTCTATTGGTACCGGTTTCCCCAATTATAATGCAGTATACACGAAATACGATTCTGGGTTTGAGTTAGGTCGAGTTTGAGGTTTACGAATTCGATTTCCACAATTCCTCTCAAAATAATGCATAATTGAACAAATTGTCACGTGGGTTTGGTCGACAATGAAGTATAGATTAGCAACAACGGAAGAATTTGAGGAAACACTCACCGGAATTGCAATATCGGAGGAGATCTCGAGAACGGATTCTGGAAAAACTCGAACTTCCGATCAGTTCGTGAAGCCAACTTCGAGGATCTATAAGTTATTGTACAGATCGATTTAGGATTTGTTAATTGGCTCAATAGAAAGATGAAACTTAGCTCTACACATTGGTAACTAGAACTAATCCTAACTCGCACCATACAGAAAGATATTGATGTTACAAAACACGAGTTTACCTTTCTGTTTCGGTGTTATTTTATGTGCTGTTGAAACCAAAACTTTAGACCTCTATATCTCCCAACTGGTTACGAATCAGACTTGGGCATGAACACGAAAATTGTAGAGGGATTAGAGATCTTTACAATGAGCTAAAGAAATCGAATTTTGGTTGATTAACGAAGAAGTTATGATTGACGCAAGTTACCTGAAAACGAAGGGAATTCTGGAATTCTGGAAACAGTTTCGCAAGGTGGCTACTTTGGCTCGATTTTCCGGTTGACTCAGAAGGATTTAGGGTTTGTATGAGTAATGGTTGGAAAGAGGAATTGTAGGAGAAGAGAATGGTGAAGACGGCATGGAAAAATATTGAGAGATGTAAAAGTTATAGCCGTCTAAAGTTAGGGCAAAGTAAGGGAAATCGGTTCCGAAAATCAGGGAAGAAATCGGCTAAGTGTGGGCGACCCATTACAGAGTGACACGTGGCATCTCTTAAAATTTTGATTCAAAACTTCAATCTAGCATAACTTTGGCTAGGATGATCCTTTTTTAACGTTCTTTTTATCGATCTTCATGGTTTTTCATAACCTATTTATTGGTATAGGTTTCATGGCCTGGTTTGACCATTCTCAAAAAGTCAACTCTAGCAAGGCTTAATAAGCTTTAAGGTTTTCTAGAATTTTATATTGACTTTTATGTTTCAAAACAATGTTCCAACACTTCCTAAAATCTTTATAATATTTTTGGAGTGTTTAATAATTTTCCCAAGATTTATTGACTTATAAATCTTATTATTAAATTCATAATACTATATAATAATGTATAATAATTAGGGTTAAATAGGAGAAAACCCCTAAATAAATTTCACAACTCCATATAATAATTTAATATTCATTATTCCATACCATAATTTAATTTTTAATAAAAGAAATCCCCTAAATTAATTTAAATTAATTTAGGGGTATTTCAGCATATCCCCCTTAAAAGAAACTTCGCCTCGTAGTTTAACAATCAACTAATATGCACTCACACCTTCTGAGACAATAATAACTTCACAATAATAGGCAACACGCTTCGGGTGTGCTGAGACAATAATAACTTCAATGATATTCAACTAATAGGCACTCACACCGCTTCGGGTGTGCTGAGACAATAATAACTTCAATGATATTCCATACCATTCCAATCCTTTATCTCCATTTCAACATTCCACTCAAGGGTACTGTAACACCCCAACTACTAACAACACACATAATAACATATCGCAGCGGAATTCATAACTCACAACATCACTTACTCTTTGGTGTTACACGCCTTAGCCACCCACGTGGCTAACAAGGCTAACATACATACATTGTACCGGTCTGATGGACTAAATTCCGAGCTACTACACATAAATCCCGTTCCATGTCCAACAGTCATTATACACTTACATTACAGCTGTACCGAGTAATTACCAACTAACGCCGATACATTTTCGGTCTTACTACACCTATAATACATCCACAATTCTCATGACTACCACATACAACTACCCTACCCCCCTCCTACTCTCGAACGGCTTCCAGTACCTTGTTCCTGAAAAGTATGGGAGCCCCAAAGGGGGTCAGCACCTTTGCTGGTATGGTAATCCCGCAGCCCGCTTGTACCACCGGGCCACGCACAACTATTTGTCGTCTTAGCATGCGGTTGATTTATTTCAAACATGCACAAACTCACATACATATGCTTATAAGCAAACAATCATTAATAGGGCACAAACACAAATTAACCCACACACTCAATAACAGTACACTTCACTTTATAACATACTCAACTTAATTTCTCTCCTCTGAGAGGATATAACTTTATTTAGGGAAGCCGGGGTAATATAAGCCCGAGCACAACATACATACATTTCCTTTACTTGAGTGGCGGCCTCTATAGGACCGATCACAACATACATAGTTTCCCCCTAACTCCAATAGTGATGAGGTAGGTAAGCCTTGGTTAAGCTTGTGGTGGTTGTAATTCCGGAGGAAGAACACCGTAACATAACAAAGAGGGAGTCGAAGCGAACTTAGGCATCGACACCCTACCAACATTATGCATAATTTCCCTCCTACCCGATGTGGAGGTCGGGTAGGTAAGCTTTGGCTAAGCTAGTGGGAGGTCGAAATCCAATGAAGGAAAACAACCTAACATACCAGGATGGGAGTTAATTCTCATATATGTATTAACTCCCAAACAACACACGCGCGACCGGAACAACCGGATCCTCTCCATACATAACATACTTATTAGTTGAGGTTCCCTTGGAACTTACCACATACATACCACATAGTGGTTACACTACGGTTAGACACATATGGGAGTAAATCCCCTTTAACAAACATGAATAACTGTATCCAATAACAACAACAACATATCCAACAAGTCACATACACCACTCATAATAACAACATACACTAACGCACGGATAGCCGTAGTTAGAACGTTCCCATGGGTTGGGATGTTTATTCCGAATACCGATCTCTTATGTGAACCTAAAGTCGGTTAACTATTATTTAACACATAACTAAGGTTAAGCGGTATCGGAATTAATTACGCCACAATAATGAATTACTGTAAACTCATTTCATGCTTTATCTTGCAAGGTGGCAAAACACACAGAAAAATACTTTGGCATACAAGCCGGTGTAATCCGGTAGGACACAGGTTGCAAGAAAACCATACCTGTCACCGTGGGTTACTCTACCGTGTTCCCGAGGGTTCACTCCAACGCGTCATCTCACGCTCCCCGGGTAGTTTTGAACACTGATAGTAATGCAAATGTTTTATTAACAACAAAGTTTTACGGTATGTTAACTTCTATTACTCCCGTACTCACCCCGTTATCCCGTTATTTCGGTTTAACTTAGTGTACTTAATTCCTTAACTTACTCACTCACTTCCAACACTTGTTTATACTTCACAGGACCTTTATAAGTCACCAAACAACTCCTTAACATCTTATAACGTCATTTCCAATCCATTCCCTAGCTTATAACCCACTTAAAACTCTTTTTTTTTTCATTTCTGCACTGGTCCGGGACTTCATACGGACTTAAGTCCCGGACCAGAAGGGTAGTGTACTCTCGGTAAATTGCATATGGTCCGGGACTTGGGCATGGAGTTAGGTCCCGGACCAAACAAACAGAGCACTCTCGGGGGAAATTTTAGGGGTGGTCCGGGACTTGGTCCTGGACTTAAGTCCCGGACCCTGCTACAGATTTCACAATTTTGACAGTTTCTTCCTCTGTTACAGGTTCTCTCTTTACCCATTGATTAACCAACCTTCACCAACTAAAATCTTCATGTTTTAGTGCCTAATTACCCACCTAAACCACCTTAAACCAAACACCAAGTACACTCACCAATCTAGTTAATTTTACTTAGATTCTTCTCGCTTACAAAGCTAGTTATCCTCACTTGTTTTCTATCGGCTTGTAACAGATTTTGGTTTCCCTTTTAAGCCTTTCAAACCTCTCCTACTGATGCCATAACTATCACTCAAATGACATTATTTTGCTCCCAGCACACTCCTCTTCTTAGTTAGGCTCTCAAAACTTAAACCACTCAACTTAACCTTCTTAAACAACCTAGTTTCTTCCTTTAAACAGAACACTCAAACCATCCACCCTAGGTGAATTTTGACAGCACCTATTTACTTCCTAAGCATTTTCACCACACTACAAAAGTTCACAACTCCCACCTGTTTGGTTTAAACACAAACAACACATAAAAATCCCACTTGTTCACACATGTAAACTAGCTTAACTTCTAGGTTTATTTTACACACTCTAACACATTAATACATCCTGTTTCAAATAACAATATTACAGTCCCAAGGCTACACAAGCTCAAGGTTATTTTTTTTCAACATCAACACCAACTTCACAAGGAAATAAAACCAATACAAGGTAAGCTCTTTACCTTGCTTTACTTTCAGTTTTCACTCCTCTTCTTCCTCTTTATCTTGTTCCCTCTTTCTCCTCTTGTTTTCCACACCACACACAAGGGCTTTGGATTGCCAACTACAACCGCAGCCCATCACACACATACAACAATCAATTCACTTTTCCTCCACAAAACCTAATAATATTTTAAGAGCTAGTTTTCAAAGTTTAATCTAGATTTTACCTTAGAGAACCCAAATGGGTGGCTTGGCAATCAATTGGAGAAGTTTTCCAACACCCACAAAAACATACGGTCTCGACTGAAATGAGGGGAAATCCCAACGTGAGGGAAAAATCTCACAAATGGCAAGAATGAGCTTGAAATGATCTAAACACTTACTTATTAATACCTTAAGGCACTAAGGAAGAGAAGAAGGGTTGAAATCAACTCTTCACACTTCAAAAGCTCCAACGTCAATGGAGATGAAAATGGAGGAATCGAAACTTTGTTGGGTGGAAATCGAAGCTCTCACCGAGAGGAGTTCAACGGTACAAATTTCGTGTGATTCGGTGGAGGAACGAGCAAGATAGAGTTGAAACAAGGAGAGGGTTTGGTGCTGTTGGTGTCGCACGTACAGAGGAAGAAGAAGAAGTTGCAAAGCTCTGGAGTAAATCGTGAATGAGGAATAGAAGGTGAGAGGTAAGTATTTTATTTTACTTTTTACTTTATACTATTTACTTTACTTATTTATTTATTTGTCTTGTTATTACTTAATAGCTAGCAAGCTATTATGGGTGTACACTTATTAATTAAAACCGGCCCACATTAAATAATAGCCCGGGTTTTTCGTCTTTTACAGAAAACGCCCATTAATTTACCCGGTTTTAGTACTATTCACTAACCGGGTCCGTTTTCCGGAATTTTCTCGTTTATTTAATTTTAATGGTTATTATACTCCCATTAATGTTTAATTATTGTTACATAATCAACTATTATTTTTACGGGGTCATTTAACTGTTTAAAATCACGTTTTCCGGATTTTCTCGAAAACGCGTTTTAGGACTCCGTTAGCGTTTTTACGCATGGTTTGAATCCGTTTTCTTCCGGAATTTTCCCACATGTTATTAATGTGTAATTAAGGTATAAAAATACATTTATCACTCTAACGAAGGTTATGTACCTCCTAAAATAATTAAATACGCGGTTTCACGTTTTGTGACTTTTACGCATTTTCTTATTCTTTTTGGTTTTTATTTCTTCACCAATAATCTTAAGGACTTAATTAGCCTTAGAAAATTATAATTACATAGTTAATTAACATATTAAGGTTTGGGGTATTTCAATCTACCCCCCTTAAAAGAACTTCGTCCTCGAAGTTCACACTTCCCTAGCATCATTTGAATTAGAACACCGGGATTACTTGCAACATAAACTTCCATAACAAACATACTTTACATTACAACCTCGGACTTGACGGTCCGGGTAACACATCCACATCCATATATATAACATACTTACATAGTAATCTCGGACTTGATGATCCGGCTACCTTAACAACATTTGCACATGTATAACAACCCTTTGACTCTTGGTCTGGGTAACATAACAACATTTAGACTCGTGGTCTTGATAACACAACATCCTTTAGACACATAGGTCTTGACAACATAACACTTTCGGAATTCAATCACATTAGGACTCAAGGTCCAAAATAATAATTATTACACATACCACACAACATGTCATAGCATGTATATCAACCAGAAATTCCTTTTCCATCTCTTCATGGGTTCGAGACCCATGTTGAGTACATATACACTGTGATCCCGCAGAACCGGTCGCGATGGACACTCTGGTCCCCGTTCCTTTGGGAGATCAAAACAATTGCATACATCTTTAAAATATACTTCTCATGTCACCGGTCCTAAGACAAAGGCTCATACGTCCTCAGCTCGTGAGCAAGTAGTAGGAAAATACCCTCTATGAGGTTAAGTATAATGAAATCCTTTATTGGAAGGATACAAGTTGAAAGTCCTCTACGAGGTCACATAAAGGTAGTCCTTCCTTTGAAAATACCACCTAAGAATCTTAAAATATTTATTGTCTAGAAAATACCAATTGAAATTTGAACCCAATTTAAAATTCTTTTGAAAAGCTCATACAACTCCAAGTCCAATTATTGTTAACTGCATCTTATTCTTGATGTGATTATTTATGACCACTTATAGGGAGTTTCAAGAATCATCCAACCCTATGTGATCAGCATCAGTGTTGAACTATCTCTCCCACCCCAATTTGTGTTCGGCTTCCCTTGATCTCATGATAATCAAGTTTCACCTCCCACTTTAATTTCAACAACAACTAATTCAAGCATGTACCATTTTCTATCTTTAATCCATCTAGTCGTAATCATTACATCTCCAAGGGTGGAACTATGTCCATCAATCATCTCCCGATTTATTTTAAATCAAGTTACCTAGGGAATTTAATTCTCACTAGGTTCTACGTTGGTGTCATACCTCTTCATAATCACAATACTGTATATATACATATATATACTTTTATCAAAATACAATACACGGTTTTACATTTAGTATTATTTGAACATACATAGTCGGGGTTTTAGTTCCCCGGGAGTTTTTCTACTCCCTTATACTTGTACTTTCACACATATTTGTTGACACAATAAACACACTTATCGCAAGGGTATTCGCATCTTCCGTGCGTAATTACCACAATTAACCATGAATGAATGTGTATGTTTATGTAACACACACACCAATCATCAAAAAATCATTTTGTGCTATGCACATCATAGTTCACGTACACTTGTACGGTAAAAGACACTAAGTGGTTCTGCGCTCTACCCCCCTTAAAAGGGATTACGCCCACGTAATCAATCAGTTAATCACTGGTTTAGAACATTCTACCGTCGTGAAGTGTTTATCTCCACGCGGTTTATTACACAATGTGTTCTGGTTTGAGGATCTTAGCCATATTGGCGGTTTAGTCCCTAACCAAGAATTCTCATTAGAGTTTATTTTAACTCTTAACTGGTTTCGATCCTGGCCTGTGAGGCTTTTAGGCATCATTAGTTTGTCATTCACTCATGTTCACTATTCACATTCATCGTTTGACTCACTGGTTCACCAGTTTCTGCTGCGCAACTCTTGATAATTTAGAGCTTAGTTTGCTCCATACATTATCCTTACTGTATTATGCATCCCCGATTATCACCTTTATCTTGGTAATAACGGTTTCTCAACCGACGCGTGGTATTTCTTACCGTGAGCGAATTCGGTGAGTTACAAACTTTCTATTCATTTCCACGATAATCTATTGTATTCTACAATGATTTACTTGGTTTCTTCCGACTTACTGTCGGTTAAGTTTGAGCTACTACCTTTTGTGTAGTACTCTGTCGGTTATTTCCAACACTTGAGGTATGTTCCATACCGATATTCAACAATCGTGCTACTGTAGTCACTTATGTCAACCAAGTACCCTTTGATTGGTACTACCGTGCTTCTCTTATGCATCGGTTTTATCACACCATAATTCTTGTCCTTCTATCACATTTAACATTTTCAGACTTCCTAGCTATCTCACTTGATCATTACCGCGCAAGCGCAATACCAAAACACTCAGTCATACAGAGTGCAGAGGCGTAAACTCTTGACAGTAAGTCTCTTATGAGATAGCAATAGGAATTCATACTGTGTTCCTTATCACATAGTACCGACCACTGGCTTATTGCCCAGTCTGTTTATCATCACTTATCTTGTATCTCCACTGGTTTTAACTCATAACTGGTCTTATTCGCCATACAACTATTTAACAATGCGTATACAACGGTCGCTCACTGCGCACTGTGCTCTTTGTCATCGTATAATATTAACTTACACTGCATCCGCTATTATATTAGCTTCTGCCATTACACTGTGTTTCGCCATTTATTTGGCTGGTTGCTGAATACGCTATTCTTCGAGTCTTTATGCTCCTTGAGCGTTGTTCATTTCACATCTAGCATCCCACACGTAATGGTGGTTGCTATTCGACTTATCACTCTTTCAGTCTCCACAACTGGTACAACTCTTTTCATAGTAACAACATGGTCAACCTTTAACACATTCCCTGAACTTAATTCACATAACTACCGCTATTGCGGTCTCACAATGTCAGAGGTATCCCCACTCTTGAAGCAGTGGTTCGTTATCCGCTTACTTACTTATATAACATGAATCTCTGTGATCAATAACATTTTCTTAACACATTCCACTTGTGGCTTATAAGCCTTATTGTCTCGAGCTCTACTCATTGTAGGCTGTTCACACACATTTACTTCTCCGTACATATTACACGGTTTATAGGTTGTATTGGGCTCCATGACAAGGTCGTCGTTCCTTCCATGGGATGCTCCTTCAAGGATGTCAGACTTCTTCCTGACAACTTATGCTTAGTCCAGGTGTTAGTTTCAACCCTTGCGTTTCTGCCACGTTATCTCATTCAACCATTGTTGATCCAAACACCCTTTTAAGGATAGTTCCTGGGTGTTACTAAGTTATGCCATTTCATCTGGCTTGCACTCATTTGTATGTTTAATTTACTACTTCGCTCTGCGTTCTTTGTTGGGCTAAATATCCTCTTTAGTGAAATTGATATCTCGGGAGTCTCATCCCGATCATTGCACATTAACATATCCATTTTAGGCATTTGCCTCACCATATGTAGGCTGGGTACTTACTCCAGCTATTATGTTCATCCTCCAAGATTCTTAAGACATGTGCGATTTCTTTACTTACTAACCAGTGCACTTCGCACTTGTTCACCTTTGAACATTTCCTTAAAATGAACTTACTGATTCCTTTAGTTTCCTTAACTTGACTGGGTTCCTTTACTTCAACCATTCGATGGTACTCCATTGCTCTTGCTTGACTTTTACTTCGGACCGTAGTATGGAGTCGACTACTTCCCGTGTTCCAGGCTCCACTCGTATACATACGTGGGGTATCCTACTGATACATTGCTACTTACCTGACTAACCCATAAGTAGGTCTGTCAGGCCCACAAGCTCCTATCGGAGTGCGGTCGTCCCACATTACAGTTGGTATACTCGTAGTGTCCGTCACACGCCTAGGTGAAGTATTCTGTTGTCAACTCCTCTTATATTATCCTATGATAATATGCATTCCATGCTTCCCGAACTTAATCAAGGGAAGTGTATCCACTGTTGTATTATTATGAACTCACTCCATTCCCTCGGGTTGTTACCCTTGGGTTTACCGGTTTCCATCCGGTTGTTTAAAAGTAACCGGGTAAAACTTACCTACCATGTGGCACTGAGGCCCGCGTAGGTCTTCTGGTTTGGTTTTAAGAAAAGAAGAATTGAAATAAAATGGGTTTGAAAGAAAATCTGGTTTTGAAAAGAGTTTGAAAGAAAATGATTTTAGGTTTAAAGAAAAATTTCCGTGGTTTTACAACGTTTCTTGCCTTATCCAAGTCTAGCTTCCTGCTGACTGGTGTGTCTCCAAGCGCTGAGGTCAGGCTAATAAGCCCTTCCACGGTTATGATAATCCCACTTAACTTCATGGTGCTTTACTAAGTACTTTGTACTTGCTAAAAAAAATCTCCCACACAACCTTGTTGTAGCAGCACTTGCCATGGCAAGTGCGCCATGCTAACTGGTTATCGGTTCAATACACACTGGTTGCGGTGTTGTTTTCATCCGCACTAACATCAGTGGCCTTGCTGGCCCTTACTCGACCTTACAGTCTTAACAGCAATTCCTTGGGTACTTCTCAGTGTCTTCACATGACAACCATTAACTAGGGTGTTTCCCATTCTGGGAGACCCCTTTTTACTTAGTATTGTATCCTCCTCGTACTACGTTGTAGTTCCTTAATCGGTTGGTATACCGTTGGTGTGTTAGTTAACATTGTAGTCCCGTAGACACTCGTCTCGGGTTCTACTACTTCACTTCAACACTGTTGCACGGTTATTGCTTGCAAGCTGGTTGTCCTCGACTGCTTCGCATGTCGACCCAGGGTGCTGGAAATTCCATTCCTTCATGCATAAGATTCCTCACTTTTCGCTAACAAGAGCGATTAATATTGTTAAAATGGAGACCGTCTTCGGGATTCACGCCTTTCGGGATCTACCGTGTGACTGGTTCTCCGTACTTTAAGGACACTTAACAACAGCCAGATCGGGTTTTCCCGAGTAAGAGATGACTCTCATCTCTCTGGCGTTCTTTCCCGAGTTATAAAATAGGGTTTGTGGAGGGCGGGATGGATACTGTAGGTATCCAGTACACACTGGTATTTCCCTAACTAGCGTACTCCTCACGCTATCACTCAACCTTTAACCCAAGGCACTGAACTCTTAACTCGGTACTTCCTAAGCTCGGTATTTCAGTCATCAGAGCGATACTTCGCTCTGATACCACTTTTTGTAACACCCCAACTACTAACAACACACTTAATAACATATCGCAGCGGAATTCATAACTCACAACATCACTTAACTCTTTGGTGTTACACGCCGTTAGCCACCCACGTGGCTAACAAGGCTAACATACATACATTGTACCGGTCTGATGGACTAAATTCCTGAGCGACTACACATAAATCCCATTCCATGTCCAACAGTCATTATACACTTACATTACAGCTGTACCGAGTAATTACCAACTAACGCCGATACATTTTCGGTCTTACTACACCTATAATACATCCACAATTCTCATGACTACCACATACAACACTACCCTGTCCTACTCTCGAACGGCTTCCAGTACCTTGTTCCTGAAAAGTATGGGAGCCCCCAAAGGGGGTCAGCACCTTTGCTGGTATGGTAATCCCGCAGCCCGCATGCTACCGGGCCACGCACAACTATTTGTCGTCTTAGCATGCGGTTGATTTATTTCAAACATGCACAAACTCACATACATATCATGCTTATAAGCAAACAATCATTAATAGGGCACAAACACAAATTAACCCACACACTCAATAACAGTACACTTCACTTTATAACATACTCAACTTAATTTCTCTCCTCTGAGAGGATATAACTTTATTTAGGGAATGCCGGGGTAATATAAGCCCGAGCACAACATACATACATTTCCTTTACTTGAGTGGCGGCGTCATATAGGACCGATCACAACATACATAGTTTCCCCCTAACTCCAATAGTGATGAGGTAGGTAAGCCTTGGTTAAGCTTGTGGGTGGTTGTAATTCCAGGAGGAAGAACAACCGTAACATAACAAAGAGGGAGTCGAAGCGAACTTAGGCATCGACACCCTACCAACATTATACATAATTTCCCTCCTAGCCCGATGTGGAGGTCGGGTAGGTAAGCTTTGGCTAAGCTAGTGGGAGGTCGAAATCCAATGAAGGAAAACAACCCTAACATACCAGGATGGGAGTTAATTCTCATATATGTATTAACTCCCAAACAACACGCGCGACCAGAACAACCGGATTCCTCTCCATACATAACATATACTTATTAGTTAGAGGTTCCCTTATGGAACTTACCACATACATACATCACATAGTGTTACTAACTCGGTTAGACACATATGGGGTGTAATATCCCCTTTTAACAAACATGAATAACTGTATCCAATAACAACAACAACATATCCAACAAGTCACATACACCACTCATAATAACAACATACACTAACGCACGGATAGCCGTAGTTAGAACGTTCCCATGGGTTGGGACGTTTATTCCGAATACCGATCTCTTATGTGAACCTAAAGTCGGTTAACTATTATTTAACACATAACTAAGGTTAAGCGGTATCGGAATTAATTACGCCACAATAATGAATTACTGTAAACTCATTTCATGCTTTATCTTGCAAGGTGGCAAAACACACAGAAAAACACTTTGGCATACAAGCCGGTGTAATCCGGTAGGACACAGGTTGCAAGAAAACCATACCTGTCACCATGGGTTACTCTACCGTGTTCCCGAGGGTTCACTCCAACGCGTCATCTCACGCTCCCCGGGTAGTTTTGAACACTGATAGTAATGCAAATGTTTTATTAACAACAAAGTTTTACGGTATGTTAACTTCTATTACTCCCGTACTCACCCCGTTATCCCGTTATTTCGGTTTAACTTAGTGTACTTAATTCCTTAACTTACTCACTCACTTCCAACACTTGTTTATACTTCACAGGACCTTTATAAGTCACCAAACAACTCCTTAACATCTTATAACATCATTTCTAATCCATTCCCTAGCTTATAACCCACTTAAAACTCTTTTTTTTTCATTTCTGCACTGGTCCGGGACTTCATACGGGACTTAAGTCCCGGACCAGAAGGGTAGTGTACTCTCGGCCTTTAAATTGCATATGGTCCGGGACTTGGGCATGGAGTTAGGTCCCGGACCAAACAACAGAGCACTCTCGGGGGAAATTTTAGGGGTGGTCCGGGACTTGGTCCTGGACCTAAGTCCCGGACCCTGCTACAGATTTCACAATTTTGACAGTTTCTTCCTCTGTTACAGGTTCTCTCTTTACCCATTGATTAACCAACCTTCACCAACTAAAATCTTCATGTTTTAGTGCCTAATTACCCACCTAAACCACCTTAAACCAAACACCAAGTACACTCACCAAATCTAGTTAATTTTACTTAGATTCTTCTCGCTTACAAAGCTAGTTATCCTCACTTGTTTTCTATCGGCTTGTAACAGATTTTGGTTTCCCTTTTAAGCCATTCAAACCTCTCCTACTGATGCCATAACTATCACTCAAATGACATTATTTTGCTCCCAGCACACTCCTCTTCTTAGTTAGGCTCTCAAAACTTAAACCACTCAACTTAACCTTCTTAAACAACCTAGTTTCTTCCTTTAAACAGAACACTCAAACCATCCACCCTAGGTGAATTTTGACAGCACCTATTTACTTCCCTAAGCATTTTCACCACACTACAAAAGTTCACAACACACAACTCCCACCTGTTGGTTTAAACACAAACAACACATAAAAATCCCACTTGTTCACACATGTAAACTAGCTTAGCTTCTAGGTTTATTTTACACACTCTACACATTAATACATCCTGTTTCAAATAACAATATTACAGTCCCAAGGCTACACAAGCCCAAGGTTATTTTTTTTCAACATCAACACCAACTTCACAAGGAAATAAAACCAATACAAGGTAAGCTCTTTACCTTGCTTTACTTTCAGTTTTCACTCCTCTTCTTCCTCTTTATCTTGTTCCCTCTTTCTCATCTTGTTTTCCACACCACACACAAGGGCTTTGGATTGCCAACTACAACCGCACCCATCACACACATACAACAATCAATTCACTTTTCCTCCACAAAACCTAATATATTTTAAGAGCTAGTTTTCAAAGTTTAATCTAGATTTTACCTTAGAGAACCCAAATGGGTGGCTTGGCAATCAATTGGAGAAGTTTTCCAACACCCACAAAAACTACGGTCTCGACTGAAATGAGGGGAAATCCCAACGTGAGGGAAAAATCTCACAAATGGCAAGAATGAGCTTGAAATGATCTAAACACTTACTTATTAATACCTTAAGGCACTAAGGAAGAGAAAGGGTTGAAATCAACTCTTCACACTTCAAAAGCTCCAACGTCAATGGAGATGAAAATGGAGGAATCGAAACTTTGTTGGGTGGAAATCGAAGCTCTCACCGAGAGGAGTTCAACGGTACAAATTTCGTGTGATTCGGTGGAGGAACGAGCAAGATAGAGTTGAAACAAGGAGAGGGTTTGGTGCTGTTGGTGTCGCACGTACAGAGGAAGAAGAAGAAGTTGCAAAGCTCTGGAGTAAATCGTGAATGAGGAATAGAAGGTGAGAGGTAAGTATTTTATTTTACTTTTTACTTTATACTATTTACTTTACTTATTTATTTATTTGTCTTGTTATTACTTAATAGCTAGCAAGCTATTAATGGGTGTACACTTATTAATTAAAACCGGTCCACATTAAATAATAGCCCGGGTCGTTTTTCGTCTTTTACAGAAAACGCCCATTAATTTACCCGGTTTTAGTACTATTCACTAACCGGGTCCGTTTTCCGGAATTTTCTCGTTTATTTAATTTTAATGGTTATTATACTCCTATTAATGTTTAATTATTGTTACATAATCAACTATTATTTTTACGGGGTCATTTAACTGTTTAAAATCACGTTTCCGGATTTTCTCGAAAACGCGTTTTAGGACCCCGTTAGCGTTTTTACGCATGGTTTGAATCCGTTTTCTTCCGGAATTTTCCCACATGTTATTAATGTGTAATTAAGGTATAAAAATACATTTATCACTCTAACGAAGGTTATGTACCTCCTAAAATAATTAAATACGCGGTTTCACGTTTTGTGACTTTTACGCATGTTCTTATTCTTTTTGGTTTTTATTTCTTCACCAATAATCTTAAGGACTTAATTAGCCTTAGAAAATTATAATTACATAGTTAATTAACATATTAAGGTTTGGGGTATTTCAGGTACCGAAATCAAAGTACCGAAACCATAACAACGTGAATCAAAGTATAAACTGAAGCAAAACACAACACAAACGTGACAAAGTACTGTGCCACAACGTAAAACTACGCACATACATACACCTCTCATTACTAACAATGCAACGAGGCATAATCCGGATGAGATAACGAAGGAGGAGTATGCCAGCATCCCCTTAAAAGAGCTAAGGTACGCCCTCGTACCGCTACTAACGGCACAATCAAAGAATTCAACACCTTATTAACCAACTTTGTTGTAAATTTTACTGCACCGTTGATTTTATCTATGATCGTTACATATATTTGTATCTCTTGATTGTTATGTATTTGTATTTCCTTGGTGATTATAAAATTTTATCTTATGATTATTATCCATTCGTTTAATGTCTGATACGAATTTATATGTCCATATATGATCATTTATCATATCAATTGTATTAACAAGCTATAAATCAGGTGTAACATACTTGAGTAGTTTAAAATAATATTTCAGATCATTTAATAATCCTAGATAATCTTTCAAAATTATCTTCAAGGGTTTATTAGCCAATCATATGTTAAAACTCTATAATATAAATATTTTCTGTGACTTTTCAAGTTTCAATTGTTTTTATAATTAACTATAGTATTCTAGACGAACCATTAGGTATTTACTTCATAAAATTTACTTATTATATATTTACATAATTTCACACAAGGCAGAGTTTTAGGAAGTTCTTATTAATTATAATGTAGCTCCAAAAATCTGATTCCTTTATCTTAAAATTTATATATTTTTTTTAAGGTAGGGACTCTATATATAAAATTTTAAGTCAAATGAACTAGTCTAATGAAAACTCACTCACTCTTGGTAATTATTTTTCTTAAGGTTTGTTCTATATAAGTATTATTCTGATCATTAGATGTTAGTACTCTCTTAGATAATGGTGGCCTTTGGTAAATATCACTGTTAGTGTGGCTCCCAAAATTTTATACATGTATAATGTTAAACTTCCAAGTAAACATGAGAATTTCCAATCTTTAAGTAACTCTCAATTTCTCACTAGATGCTCAATATTCCGAGTATTTAAGGATTAATGATATTTAGTTTAGTGTTACTCATGTGTTTTCACTCCATAAGTAAGTATTTTTCACCAAGGATTTAACTCGGTAAACTCTTTACATGTATGAATTTAGTACTGGATCTTAATATATAAGTTTTGAATTGTTCATTGTGGCTAGTAATGAAATATGCCTAGCTCAAGATTTCATGATGGTAACGTCTTACCACCACTTCCCCTCAAGTTCAACACAATCCATCACCTGCGTAGAAGATTATTTACGGTTAGATGACAAGACTTGTCTAGCCCCTAAACTTCTAGAAGTGGGTGTGCCCAACCCACTACTTTCAGCTAGGAGTTCGTCGCACCAGGCACTTCCCGTAGGGTGTTAGGTTTAGGTGTTTTCTTTTAAAGTTAACATAGAGTTTTAATGTGTTTTACAAGTCAGATGTGATCTTTCTAATACGCTACTAGTTCTTGTTAGCTTAATAATTTTCTAGACTTAAGATTTATCTTAAACATTATCTTTAGGTAATAATTGATACCAAGTAGTTCATGAGATTTATTTTCAAACTTTAAAGGAGTTGAAGTTTCACATAATATCAATGCTAATTAGTTATGTAAGTTCTATTTGTATATTGTTTTCAACCAAAAGTATTCCTTAAAATTCTAGGAATTTGTGTACTAGTTTTTAAAGGATTGCATTTTTTTTGCAATGTATTCTCCATGAGTATGCTTTTGAAAAATAGCTTAATATTTGGTTTATCTCAACCAAAATCTTATCGTACTTAATATAGGATGTTCCAAACTTATAACTATATATATATATATATATATATTTTTTGTAGTTTATTGTTGGAACGGTATAACAACACATCACACTCAACAGACATTCACAAAAGAAAAGTGTGTAAAGGAATCGTTCTCAATTCCAAAAAGGGTTAGGAGTCGTGCCTTACTGGAGTCCTCACTTCCCAATTCTACCTCAGTTTCCCAGTTTTAAGTGCACCTATAATCTAAGTATTTCACTCGGCTTATTTTCTCGGGTTCAGAGTGTAACTACGCTCTGATACCACTTTCTGTAACGCCCCTATTGAACATATTTATAGCGGAAATAAAATACTAAAGGCGTACAGACCATCGGGTTCCAAACACCCGGTACCAAACCTCACCAAAACACAACTTAATGATTACAATGTCACGGTCTGAACCACGAGAAAACTTAACAAAAATAAGCAGTAAACAACATATACACTCTCCAAGCCTAATCCCATCCCAATCACTCTTCCTCTTCGTGGCCACCTGTAAGATAACACGTACCTGCAAGATAAAACCAAGCAGCCCACCCCGAAAGGGGCGGGTCAGTTCCCTGGAATGGAACTGGTACAATTCTCCAAAAACAACTTATAAAACATAACTCTTCAAAATAAACAGTAACTTGAAATTAAACTCTTGAAAGTAAAGCAGGGAAACAAGGCACTTTAAAATCACCAAGCCAAAGATAACAAGTTAAGGATAAAGATAAATGATAGAAAAGGTAAAGTTAGTGAAACACAATCACATCATGTGTTAGTGAACATCCATTTCCTTAGTTAAACCCAATTCCCATTAGGAGTAGAAAAACTCAGATAGTCACAAAGGACTAGGAATGATAAAACAGATCCAAGAACCAAGAACTCAGAGTGGAATAGTTTCAACTGGGAGAGATGGCCCCACCGCCAATCACGTCCTTTTAGGACAGGGGATATACAGCCCCTCACTGTTTATCACGTCCACTAAGGACAGGGGATATACAGCCCCTCACTGTCTATCACGTCCACTAAGGACAGGGGATATACAGCCCATCACTGTCTATCACGTCCACTAAGGACAGGGGATATACAGCCCCTCACTGTTACCATTGAAGACGCGCGCACGTCGAAACCGCAAGAACCAGCTCATGGATGAAACGATATCCAGAGTCAAAAGAAAGATTTCCAAGATTGTCCTCTTTCCAAAATTCCCACTAGATCACCAACTACCCAGAGCAATACCAAAACACTCAGTCCCACAGAGTGCAGAAGCGTAAACCCTAAGTAGTCAATGTCTAACGGGGCACCAGTTAGTCACACAAGCTGGGTTAGTCACACAACGAATTCTTTTTAGAAATTCCTCTTAAAGTCAGTTAGCGTTTTCCAAAACATTCCCCAAGTCAATTAGCAAAAATATCGGAGTACGAGAAATCGTACAAAACATTCCATAAAGTCCAAAACACGTCAAGCTGAGTACGAGAAATCGTACAAAACATTCCATAGAGTCCAAAACACAACACGCTGAGTACGAGAAATCGTACAGAACATTCCATAAAGTCCAAAACACCACAAGCTGAGTATGAGAAATCGTACCTGGATAACGCTGTAGCAGTTCTAGTCAACTTGCGCAAACAATCAACAGTACTCTGAAGAATATTAAAGGTAGTCTATCATCAATCACTGGTAGCCTACGTTAAGCTTAAATAAACTCCTCACTCTTATTTCTAAGTCCCAACTGTCCTTTAATTCCTCACTTAAATGTTATGTATAACCTTTGACTTGTTTGAGAATGTTGTATTACTCAAGGTTGTAAGACCAAGGAATGTATTCTTCTAACACTTGTTAATTGTTCCACTCTTATCCACTTTATTCATACTGAAATACCCCAAACCTTGATAAGTGGTTTAAATATCAAACTATGGTATGTAAAGGCTAAAAAGTGCCTTAGTAACATCAGTGAACAATTTAGACCATAGTAAATGCAATAAAGCATTAAGACACAGTTTGAGCAAAAACATGCTCTAAGCTATGAGTGAACTTGGTTAGGACCCAAAGAGCCTACCAAGACTTAGTAATGTTCAATTATGATTTAATAAGGCTAAATAAGTCCTTAGGAAACCTTGGTGGGCAGTTAAACCAAATAAAACACAAGAAAATACCTTAAAGTCAATATGAGCAAAAATGTGCTCTAAGCTTGGGATGAATTTGTATAAGACCTAATGGTCATACCTATACCTTATTTATATGTTAATGAACATATTAAATCAATTACTAAAGAAAACCAAGCTTGAAAACAAGTTAAAACACAAAATGTGCTTTAAGGAGTCTTAAAGCACGTTTTTGAAAAATTGTCTTGTAAATGAGTTTTGAGTGGCTAAATGTCCATCATTACTCTTAAATATACATGTGTACTATATAGTATCACATTTGGAAGTCTATATCAATGGGAAATCAAAAATTTCACTTCTATGTGCCTTGTTTTGTGAATAGTGATTTTTATAAGCTAGTTTGTAACATATAATGTTATAAGTGATTAAGTTGACCAACAAAGACTATAATACCCTTATGTAATAAAGGGGGGGCCGGTTTTCTTAAGTGTGGTGACTCACCACTCACTTGTTAACTTATTAAAGAAATAAAGATGACTAATATAGTTACTATTTGCTTTATAAACACAAATATCTTCTAAAAAGCAAACTTATCTCATTTCTCTCATTCCTTCTCCATTTCACACGGTTCCAACTTCTTCTTCCTCTCTTCTTCTTGTTCTCTCTCGGTAATACAGCACCACCACCATGGAAGTCCACCTTTGAACTCTTGTAAAACCTAGCTCACTTAACCAAATCAAAAACAAACACCACCATTCTCTTCCTCTCATCAAGCTCTTCATTCCTATCTTCTCAAAATTTCAAGATCACCATTTCGGTGCCATGGAGTTCCACCATTGATGGAGCTTGAGCTTGTCTTTCCACATATTATTGATCTCCTTTGCTTCTAGGTAAGGAATCTCAAAGAAAAATCAAGTTTCCTCTCCTTTTAGTACATGGCCGAAAATTCACCTCACCATGGTGTCTTTACCTTGTTTGTTTTAGCTTCATTTGGATCTTCCAAGGGCTAGGAGGAATCCTCTCTTGATACTTATTCAAGTTCTCTTCCAATTCCAAGGTAAAACAATTACCTTAATGTGTTAAAACAATATGTGTAACTAGGGTTTACAATGAGATGAAGCATAATGCTTGAATACTCATTCTATTATTTGTACATTGTTTAGAAGTTGACAAACAACCAAACACCCCACCGGTTTTACAAGGAAACAAGAAAGAAGTTGTGAGGAAAAGAGGTAAACAAGCTATCTCAATGTAGTTTAAATGCCTTAGGAAAATGAGCTTGATTTGCTTAATAAAATACCTAAGGAGCCAATGGCAAATGAGCTAGTAAAATGCCCTCAAGGAGTTTATTAAGGGCATATGTATTGTTGGGTGTATTTGCAGGTCAAAGGCATTACTTATGTGGGAAATTCAGTGTTTAAGGTTTATGCAATTTAAGGGCCTAAGAGCCATGTTATTTAAGGGCCTAAGTGCCAAGCAATTTAAGTTATGCACTATATTGTGATGTAGTGCTCAATGTGTGAAGTTTGTGTGTAAAAATGTTCTTGATGGATTTTAGGAGTTCTTGAATGAAATAAAGTAAAAACCTAAGTGTTTGGATGTGAGTATATACAAGAGAAGCTATGGCCAAATTTGGGAAATGTGTAAGAAGTTCTAAGTGTTTTAAGTGAGTTTTGGTGAACTAGGAAGTGTTAAAGGTGAATAAATGTTTACTTGAGAAGAAAACATGTGTTAAGGTGATTTAGAGTGATGCAAGGATTTAGGTGTTATCTTGGAAGTTCTAGGAATTCAATGTGTGTTTTGAGGATGTATTTAAGTCTTGGAGGAGTTTGTTTAAGGTTTAGGTAATGTTGATATCCAAGGAATAAGTGATGATTAGGTAAGATGTGAAAAAGGAGATTTAGTTAGTAAGAAAAGAAGTTTGAGAGATGATGTTAAGGTGTAGAGGAAACACCTTGGTGTAGTGGTCATTATTGGTGAACTACCACTTATAAATCATAAGGAGAAAACATCCCAAGTGCTAGGAACTTTGTAAGAAGTTTGTGGAGGATAAAATGGTTTTGGTGAGTGATTTAAAGAGTTTAGCACATGGATAAAGGTGTGTTTGAAGTGCCCAAATGAGGTTAGGGTATACTAGGATATGTGGGGTGAAGTTTGGAGTTGAATGTAAAAGGAAAACAAAGATCTGGGGCAGACCGGACTTGCGACCGGACTTGCAAGTTCGGTCGGGCCCAGTTTACCCTGTGGGAATTAGTTTCTGGAATGGACCGGACATAGGACCGGACTTACAAGTCCGGTCGGAGTGGAAAACTTTTGACGGAAATGTATTCTGGAATCGACCGGACTTGGGTAAGTCCGGTCGGCAAGTCCGGTCGGACCAAAAACATGGTTTAAGGTTAGGAAATGATATGTAATGATGGGGATTGATAGGTAATGATGTTATAAGGTTGTTAAGGACATGTTAGGTGAGTTTTAAATGGCAATTAAGTGGGTGAAAAGTTGTATCAAAATGTAAAAGTAAAACAAGTTAAAATGTAAAGTTATGTAACTAAGTTAACGGGGAAAGTTAAGCATTAGACATTAAATAATCAAGCAAACCCCGATGTTAATAAAAACACATGTGATGTTAACAGTTGTTCGAGAATCGCTCGAGGAACATAAGTGGACGTGGTAAAGTGGACTCCGGTGACAGGTATGGTTTTCTTGCAACCTGTGTCCTACCGGATTACACCGGCTTGTATGCCAATGTGTTTTTCTGTATGTTTGCCACGTTATGAGATAAATCATGAAACGAGTTTACAGTCGTTATTGTTATTGTATGTTTACGTGCCGATACCGGTAACCTCGAATGCGCTTGAAGGGCTAGTTGACCACTATTAGGTAAACGTAGGAGAACGGTATCCGGTGATAACGTTTCCGACCTAAGGAACGTTCTAACCACGGCTATGCGTGAGTTAGTTATGTAATGTTTGTGTGTGATGTTGGTGTATGAATGTATGACTCTCCCTTCCCTTGTGGTGTCTAACAAGACTTAACCCAATGTTGTGATTGTTTAACTAAGTTCAATGATGAACTTCTGACAAGTGCTAACGGGGGGAGTGAGGAGTCCGGTCTGTTCCGGCCACGCGTGTGAGTATGGGGGTCGTTGTCATAGCAGGTTCGATCCTCTCCGTATGTTATGGTTGTTTTCCAATTTGGTTCCCAACCTTCCCTTTAGCTTAACCAAAGCTATTACTGACTCACGTCGGGCCACAGGGGCATACTATTGTTATGTTTGTTTCGGTGTGCTTGGGTCACAATATCCGAGACACCTTGTGTTAAGTTAACCGTTCATTTAACGAGACGGTAACGAGTTATGTAACGAGCTTATCATGAGACTGGCAACATTCTCTAGGCTCACCAGTGTATTAGCAATGTTTGGGTCGGTTCCTAAGAGAACCACTCCCGTTATGTTATGTATTCTTGTTGTGATGCAATATCTATTGCGGTATTATGTTGTGCACGTGGAAACGTGCAAAGTGTTGTTAAGTGTTGTATGTAGTGTATGTTGTAGGTTGTATAATGTGGAGTGTGTGGATCATGGATATGATTCCCAGTTTGTGATAAGAGGCGTTTAAGGATAACCCGATTTAAGGGTATGTGTCGTCTATTAAGGAAGTAGCTCCATTAGAGGAGGAACACTCTAGGGATGATGAATACCATGAGTGACTTATTAAGTAAGGATATATTATCCGTTTGTTGAGCCCGTTGAGGCGAATGATTATGTGTTGTGTTTACAGTTGCATGTATGATTTAAAAATAATCAACCGCATGCTAAGACGACAATTAGTTGTGCGTGGCCCGGTAGCATGTGGGCTGCGGGATTACCATACCAGCAAAGGTGCTGAGCCCCTTGGGGGCCACCCTTTCTCTTCTTTTCCTATTTCAGGTACGAAGTGCTGGAAGCCGTTCGAGAGTAGGATGGGTAGTCGTTGTACATGGGTAATCATTAAGTGTATGCATACAGTAGGTGTAGTAAGACCGAAATTGTTGTCGGCATCAGTTTATAAATACTCGGTATAGTTGGAAGGTGTATGTTGTTGTTGTGTTAATGGAAAGGGATAGTAATGTGTAGACGCTCGGGAATTTAGCCCATCAGACCGGTACAATGTGTATGTATTAGCCTTGTTAGCCACGTGGGTGGCTAACGGCGTGTAACACCAACGAGTTAAGTAATGTGATGAGGTTGTTTTTCCGCTGCAGTTTATTGTAAGTGTGTTAATGTTGGATGGGGTGTTACACATACTTAACCATAATCCTCACTTTTAAAACTTTTGAGACCTTTATATCATAAATGTGTTTTATATTATATAATCAATCTTAGAATTTCAATAATAAACTTAGGCTCAATACTTTTATCCTTAATTCAGAATAAACATTGTATTATGACCTATGATGGGTTCATCTTAGAATACTACTATTATTTCACAATGAAATGATTATGTAAGTTACCAATATCTACTAGATAATCCATTATGTTTAAGTCTTCCCCTTAACCTATTTAAGATCTACATCTTGTATATTGGAATCATAGTGTTGTAGACGCATTTTATTATAACTTAATTGAGTTACTAAACTCATTTATCTTATCTTTAGTTCAGAATAACTTTAATTGCAACCATCTAAAAATCTTGTCATAAGATGTTAAATTACTTTTCATCTTGAAATAACCATATTATAATTAACTTAGACTTATCAAACTCTTACATTTAGTATTCACAAGGTACATTATTTGCTTAATTATTACTTATATAATAAGGTGTTTAAATATAACCTTTTACGTATCCTTACTTACCTTTAATCTCCTAAACATTTTATTTTTACACCCATTCGCTCTATAGACTATGTATAATCCTTTTGTACCAAACTTCAATAAACTTAAGCCTTAAATACGTTTTAAATTGTTTTACAAAGCCTAAGGTTTCAAAGGAATAACTTAATAAATTAATTCCCTTTATTGAAATTAGGATGGACAATATATCTACATAGAGTAGTATTTATCAAAGAGTTAAATTCTGGTTCGTAAGCGAAATTGTTAATTATATGAAAATTCTCATATTTTATATTCAAATAACCTATAATTATTTGCCATTACCGTAAAGTATATCAGTATAATATCTTATGTAACCTAGTTTTATCGAATAAAAGGTTCAAAGGTTTTAAGTATCAAATTCCTATTTATAAACCTTCTATAAATTCTAACTACTAAATACCTCACTTAAATGTAAACTCACATCCTAAGTATTGGTAATAAATGTTATAAATGTATTTCATATGGCTTATCAACGCCAGGAAACTTAAGGATTATTATTTAGATAAATTTCCAAATCATAGTTTAATATAGTTTTATATCATAACCCTTTTAATGATTTTATCTTAAAACATCAAGGTATATTCCAATACCATAAATGTTAAGAAATGATTAAATCTAGACTTACTAATCCACCTCACATTTAGATGTAAAAGTATTTTATTTATTTATTATTGTTTATATATTAAGAACATTTAGATGTAAAAGTATTACATTTATTCATTAATTATATAGTAGGTTCTATTTGTGAAAAATCTAATTACAAATATTCCTAAGTCCCAACTTATTAATTACCTAACCAAATTATAGATTTGCATTATGGTCTTTGACAAACAATATTACACATGTATTCTAATATGGTTTATATAAATCTTAGAAATCCAAGATAACTCTTTAAGCTCAATTTCATAACCCCAATTCAATACTAGCTCATATAATCAATGTTTTTAGGATCGCGATCCTAGCGTAGGATCGTTGGTGACCCCTAGGATCGGATCGTGGGATCGAATCGTGGGATCGTTCGATCCTACAAAAAGTGAGTAAATATTGTTCAAAATTATACATATGTTATAAACAACTTCTATTTAAAGCATAAAGTTTAATTTGAGTAAGAATATATAACATTATTGAATTAAAAAAATAAAACTTAGGACCACAACAATGATAGCACGCTTACAAAATTGAAATATAGATAAGCAAACCATATGAATTCTCATAATATTGTCCATAAAAAAGATAAATTTAATAAGATAGGTTAAACATAAATCAAATCCACAGACTATATAATTTTTATGTGCGTTTTTATTTCTTTCATCATCCTCCCAACAAACATTGTGAGCTACAAGTTATTTATTAACAAAATCATGGGTTTTCCAATTCATCCTCATTCAAAAGAGTAAGTAAGCAATGGAACACAAAGCCAAAATGAGTTTTAACAGCTTATTGTTTCAATTATAAATCAAGAAGAAAAAGATAAACTGTAAACAAAGTTGGGATCGTAGGATCGTATTATGGATCTAGAGTGTAGGATCGTAGAATCGTGCAATGGAATCGTGATCCTTTGACGATCCTACATGGCTCCGATCCTACCTGTGATCCGGATCGTAACTATGAATTTGGATCGTAAAATCGTAGGATCGTGGGATCGAATCGCGATTCTGTGAACATTGCATATAATATTCTTTTAATAGTATTATGTATAGGTTTAGTTTAACTTACTAATTCCTTCGTATTATATTTCCTATAAGGTATCTAATTTTATTTATGTTAAATGTGTATATATTATATATACTAGGATTTGTTCAAAACATTATTTATGTAGTTTATTGTATTTAATTGTGTTTAATAACTTTTAGGCATAACTACAACCGACCTATGGTTTATTAAATAAAGTGTTTCCTTTGTTTATTTAATATATATATAAGTGTACCCGTACTAGAAATCAACTAAGACATTCCCTATGTAACTTATCATATTTAAACTATCTTATTAATACAACCTTAAACTGTATTCCAAGTATGTTTCGTTAAGTATTTCTTTTACCATATCATAGGATACTAGCTCTTATAACATTTAGTTATTATAAGTGTTAATTTAATTAGTTCCTTGTTTTACTCTAAGTTACCTCTAAATCCCTTCTATAAATGCGTAAATATAATATATATATATATATATATTCCTTAGTTTAATTAAAATATTAACTCCCATATAATATAGTAAGTAAAATGTAGGATAATTAAATTCCTTATCTTGTATAAGTTTCTACTAAGTAAGTATATATACATATATGTAAATAATTTCACTTCTCTTAAAAGCCAATACCAAAACATTTATAAACTTACTGTTATAAAATGTTAATTTAGTTTCCTTTATTTTCCCCAGCTTAAAAGTTAATTAACAAACCATACTTTAATTTTTGATTACATTAAAAACCTTATATAATAGGTTATTCTTATGAAAAACTCATAAACACAATTTTTAAAACCTTTTATCATTGCCCAAAAATTCCCAAATTTAATATACAGTAACTATAACATTTTATACATATTATAAAATTTTTATTTCATAAAAATATCTTTTTAATTTAGCCAAATAATTCTAGAAAACCCGAAAAGTGCAAAAATCATAACTTATGTTTAAAAACTCCAAAACCATAATAATTTACATCAAAATAAACTAGATTAAATAAGGAATCTATGGCTAAAATTTCAAGTCAAAATACATTCGGGAAGGTATTTAAACTAATTCAACAAGTTAGGGTTATTTACTGAAATTTATAGAAAACTTAATCTGAAACGTTTTAATCTCAGCCGTCCAAATCTCTTAACTAAGATCCGACGTATACTGAACGCCGAGTTCTTCCCCGATTTCCCCTTGATACCCGAGTACTAATTCGCGTTTTTCTCACAATCTTCAGAACGAAATTGAGTGATTCTTATTTCTATGGATTCGTAATCAAATTTCGGTTCTATTGGTACCGGTTTCCCCAATTATAATGCAGTATACACGAAATACGATTCTGGGTTCGAGTCAGGTCGAGTTTGAGGTTTACGAATTCGATTTCCACAATTCCTCTCAAAATAATGCATAATTGAACAAATTGTCACGTGGGTTTGGTCGACAATGAAGTATAGATTAGCAACAACGGAAGAATTTGAGGAAACACTCACCGGAATTGCAATATCGGAGGAGAATTCGAGAACGGATTCTGGAAAAACTCGAACTTCCGATCAGTTCGTGAAGCCAACTTCGAGGATCTATAAGTTATTGTACAGATTGATTTAGGATTTGTTAATTGGCTCAATAGAAAGATGAAACTTAGCTCTACACATTGGTAACTAGAACTAATCCTAACTCGCACCATACAGAAAGATATTGAAGTTACAAAACACGAGTTTACCTTTCTGTTTCGGTGTTATTTTATGTGCTGTTGAAACCAAAACTTTAGACCTCTATATCTCCCAACTGGTTATGAATCAGACTTGGGCATGAACACAAAAATTGTAGAGGGATTAGAGATCTTTACAACGAGCTAAAGAAATCGAATTTTGGTTGATTAACGAAGAAGTTATGATTGACGCAAGTTACCTGAAAACGAAGGGAATTCTGGAATTCTGGAAACAGTTTCGCAAGGTGGCTACTTTGGCTCGATTTTCCGGTTGACTCAGAAGGATTTAGGGTTTGTATGAGTAATGGTTGGAAAGAGGAATTGTAGGAGAAGAGAATGGTGAAGACGGCATGGAAAAATATTGAGAGATGTAAAAGTTATAGCCGTCTAAAGTTAAGGAAAAGTAAGGGAAATCGGTTCCGAAAATCAGGGAAGAAATCGGCTAAGTGTGGGCGACCCATTACAGAGTGACACGTGGCATCTCTTAAAATTTTGATTCAAAACTTCAATCTAGCATAACTTTGGCTAGGATGATCCGTTTTTGACGTTCTTTTTATCGATCTTCATGGTTTTTCATAACCTATTTATTGGTATAGGTTTCATGGCCTGGTTTGACCATTCTCAAAAAGTCAACTCTAGCAAGGCTTAATAAGCTTTAAGGTTTTCTAGAATTTTATATTGACTTTTATGTTTCAAAACAATGTTCCAACACTTCCTAAAATCTTTATAATATTTTTGGAGTGTTTAATAATTTTCCCAAGATTTATTGACTTATAAATCTTATTATTAAATTCATAATACTATATAATAATGTATAATAATTAGGGTTAAATAGGAGAAAACCCCTAAATAAATTTCACAACTCCATATAATAATTTAATATTCATTATTCCATACCATAATTTAATTTTTAATAAAAGAAATCCCCTAAATTAATTTAAATTAATTTAGGGGTATTTCAATGTGTCAAGCTATTCTAAGGCGCTGACGAAAATGAAATAATGTCAAGCGGTTCTAAGGCGTTGACTACCTATAATAAATGAAATAAAGCAATGTCAAGCGATTCTAAGGCGTTGACTACCTAGGATGTGAAGACTGGATACGCAAATGCAAGAATGCTGAAATGCTAACGATGCTAATGATGCTGATGATGATGCTGATGATGCTGATGATGCTGATGATGCTGATGATGATCGGATGCTTCTAGGGACCGAAACCCGCGCCAATGCTCCTGGCTGGACCCAATGTGGACTTATTGCCATCGTCCCCCAAGCCAGTGTGCAGGGATAACTCCTGGTAAAAACCATGGGGACTTATTGCCTTTGCCCACCATTTGCTGATCCCAAAGTAAGCTGACATTACACAGCAGGATTTATTGCCATCACCTCGCCAACTTTTCTGTCGCCAGGTCTTGTGACACGCCTGGATAATGCAACTAGGTCTTATGATGAGCCTATATGAATGAGAAGAATGCAATGTGTTTGATGAGAGTGGGTAAGCTAAAGGGTCTTATGATGAGCCTAAAGGAATTCAACTAGGTCTTATAACGAGCCTAAAGGTTGGGATCTAGGTCTTATGACGAGCCTAAGGATGGAATTTGGGTCTTATGACGAGCCTAAGGATGGTTCTAGGTCTTATGACGAGCCTAAAGGAATTCAACTAGGTTTTATGACGAGCCTAAAGGTTGGGATCTAGGTCTTATGACGAGCCTAAAGATGGATATAGGTCTTATGACGAGCCTAAGGATAGAATCTAGGTCTTATGATGAGCCTAAGGATGGTTTTAGGTCTTATGATGAGCCTAAAGGTGGATCTAAGTGAAAATGTGTTGAGTGTTTAAATGTGAAGGAAGGGCTTAGGTCAGGCCTGAGGATGTTTGAATGTGGAGGTAGGGCTTAGGACGGTCCTGAGGATGTTTGAATGTGGAAGAAGGGCTTAGGACGGGCCTGAAGATGTTTGAATGTGGAGGTAGGGCTTAGGACGGACCTGAGGATGTTTGAATGTGGAAGAAGGGCTTAGGATGGGCCTGAGGATGTTTAAATGTATAAGAAGGGCTTAGGACGGGCCTAAGGATGTTTGAATGTGGAGGTAGAGCTTAGGACGGGCCTGAGTGATATGAGAGGGTTTTAAAACCTTTGGGTTTAGGGTTTTTGGGCCTCCATCGGTGTCATTGTTGCAATTGTTGGAACCAACAATTGCCCCCAGTATTTTTTCCTTGATTCGATCTGAGTTTTATTTAGGATTTGTGGCAATCGGTCGGAACGATCGATTGCCCCCATTATTTTTTTGATTAACTGCGCATAAACAAGTCTCGTCCTCACAAGGTCAAGGTTTATCTAGATGTGGTGCTTTCTATCCTACACTCAAAGTGTTTAATGTTTACACTCGTGCCCTTCTTTTGGACAAAACATCTCAACCATTGAATTTAACATTTTGTTGGATTTACATGTTTAACCTGTTACTTTCACATGATTGGATACACAACGGTTAAGTCAGAAGTCTTTTAAGCTTGTAACGTGGCTATGGGGTGTGATGAATGACAACAGGACAATGGCTGAATGTTTAGGATATGTGGAGCTATAAGGGTGACCAAAGCTGCAACTTGCACCTTCTCCCGGACTTGCTTTCTTTGTCTTGAAGTCATTTGGCTACTTCGTGATGACTTCGCTTATGAGCTTGGAACTCTGGATTTTTAAGTTGTTCCTCGCACCTTCTCTTTTTTTTTATTTTGGATTTCTTTGAGGCTTTTCAGGTTTGCCTTTCTTTGAATCTCTTTTCCTTCGGGGTTCTTGTGTTTTCCGGTTTTGAACTTTGAGAGCTGTTTTTGATGTTAGCTCATTTGGATCCTGTGTCACTTTGGGAACATTTACAGATCGTTTCACCGTGTTGGTAGCGGTTTTGCTTCTTTGGACTTGTGAAGTTGCTGTTCGGAAGTCGGGCTCCTTGCTTCGTTTGGTCACCGGGTCGGTTATTCATCATTGGCTGGCTTGTTTGTGGAGTTTGTAGCGTTGAAAAAGAGAACGCATATGAAAAGCTCAACGGGGGTGCCTAGGGTTAATGTCAGGGTTCACAAGCTTTTTGGCTGTGTGGTGCTGTACCAAGGTGCTTCGTCATCCCTAATAGTTGTGTATCCGCTCTTTGTTACTTTTCATAGGTTTACGCGTAAATTTACAAATTATCTCCTTCGGTCGGAGTTATGCCATTTACCTTACCTTTGAATGTGACCTCTCTGGAGTCGTGTAAAAGTGACACGCTATTTCGCTCTTGGTTTTACCGCTCAAGGCACTCTCGCGAAGTTGTACACTCAGAGACTTGTTTGCGCATTTAAACAAAATAAACAGACATTATCGTTCCTTAACTCAGATTGCCCCCAGTATTGTTGTGGGGTTTATTGACAAGCCTCTTGAATGATGGTGGTGAGTGGTGAGACACATGGGATGTATATGATGAAGATGGTGTTTGTATGAGGAGATGATTGTTGAATGATTCATTTTTCCTTTTGTGGCAGAAATTTTTGGTTTAAGCTTTGGTGAAGTGGTGGAAAGGTGAAGTGGTAAGACGCATATGAGGGTTATGACGAGGGTGGATGGAATGATGAAATGACTTATCTTTGACCTTGTTTTGACAGCAAAGATGCATACCTAACTTGTAACAGCGGACAATGATTTTCTACTTGCAAGAGGTTTCTCAAATAACACTAAACGAAACATGCAGCAAATGTCAAAGCACGAAAACATCGAAAGAGAACTCAAGTTTGACAATGCAAATGAACAAAAGAACATGAAGTACATAGAGAAAATATAAAACCCTAAGACTACTGCTCTAGAGGAGGTGGACGTGGGAAGATCGAATACATATGAGTCATAAAATCGTCCATACGTCCCTTCATGCATATCTGCCTACGCTCCATGCGACCCTGAGTAATGTGAAGAGATCTGATATCCCTCTGCAAGCTCTCAAGCGTAGCCGGCTGCGGTGGTGGAGCTTCTAGGGCGTAGTAGGAGGAGAGTGGTGTAGGGTACTTGGTGCCCATGTAGCTTGACCCCTCACCCTGGTAGGTGTATCCTCCTGACGAGTCCTCGTTCTGTGGGACGTCCTCGGGTTTTGGTGCCTGCTGTCTCTGCCTGGGCCGTATTGGTCATCGAGAAAAGACTCTGGCCTGTTGTGGGAAGGCCCAACCCTGATCAGCTGGGTAGCTAAGGGACGTCAGCATCTCCATGGTTTAGGTAGGATATAGAGGCTCCCAATCATCATTCCTCGTCGGGACCCATGCACACTCGCATAGCCACTGAATGAAACTCGGGTAAACTAAGGCATGGCGACCGGCCCGGGCTGCTACCATCAGGTGGTCTCTCATCAAGACCGACAACGGGATCAAGCCCTCCTCTGAGTCAGGTGGATGCTGAATGTACCTCATAAGGAAGCAATAGCGAGCGGAGACGTCGTTACGCGCTTTTGGCAACACGTTACGGGACAAGACCTCCAATAACACCATGTTAAGAGCAGTAGGTAAGGCGGAGGGGAGGATCACCTGCTTCCTTGGCTGATCCCTCGTGGAAGAACGAACACCCTCTGACAGAGTAGAGTGCTGCAGATAGAACTGGCGTGCCTCGCTCTCCAAGGCTGCAATCGCCTCTAGTCCCCTGTGCTCAGGATCACTAGGATGCAAGCCGTAAAAATGCACAAAATCATCTAAACCCACAGTAATGGGCTGACCACGTACATAAGATACCACAACCCCAGTATCGTCCTGGTCCAAGTTAGCATAGAACTCTATGACTAACTCTCTAACATAGCTCTTCGGGCAAGTAAGAAACCCCACCCAATGAAGGTGCTGAAGCAGGTGATCGACATCAAAAGTGGCGATCACCTCATCGCTGAAGAGATGCTCTTGCTGGAGGGAAATATCCTGATTCTCATGAAACCATCGCTCCTGCTGAGCTCCTCTGAAACGGGTATGGTCATAGGTAGGGGATGCCTCTCTGCGGCGCCTGCGACGTTTCTGAGAGCCTGATGCCCCAGCCTCAGCTACCTCACGGGAACTCCTACGACCCTTCATGGTATGCTTGAGAATTCAACGAAAAAAAGACATAATTCTGCAGGAATTTTGACAGAGTTTCCCCTAGATTTTCATGAATCCTGTGCTCTCAAATGCACTCCACACCATATAATCAGTCCTAGGATCTACCATTCATGCAAATTTCTAACATTCCACGAGCTAGAAACGCAAGGAACCTCATTTTGCACTTAAAACACACTAAACCGAAATGGGTGATTCTTGGCAATTACGAACAGTTTTAACCTTCCAAACGAACTTTTCATGTTTTAAAATGTCGTTTTAAAGCTAGTTGGCCATTTAAAACATAAAATATCAAACTTCAAAAATTTGACCCGAGAACCACCATTGTCGTCTTCTTTCTAGCTCCAAATTTCGTTTTACTTTGTTTCTTCACCAAAATGGACAAATGAGTAGTCACAATGTAGAGAAAACTTACCCAAATACAGTGGTGGTGAAAGATTTTGGGTTGGAAATCAGGAAAGTGCCAAAAACGAGCCGAAACAGTCCGCCCCGGACTTGACTTTGGACATAACTTTCCGCCCCCGTAAGTGCTTGAAATGAGGTGATCTTGGTATGGAAATGCTCAGAATTGAAAGAGTAATGTTTTGTGAGCAAAATGGTGGTGGAATGGAGTGATTTGGTCAAGCAACGAGTGAGATATGGAGGAGAGAAGTTAGGGTTTTGGAAATGGTGAGTGCTGGAATGGAAATGGGCATTTTGGGACGAATTCCCGATTTGAATCGGCTGGGGGAGGACACTAAGTGGAACGGCGTCGTTTTGAGGTCAAACGGGCGCATCTGAGTCAACGTCTGGGGCCTCGGACGGCACGTCCAGGGTCACGGACGCCCTTTTTTTTGGAAAGTTATTTGCTTGTCTTGAAAAGTAATTGATTAATTGGATATATGAATATTTAAAAGAAAACTAAGCAAAACAAAATATTCTCTTTATTCATCTCGAAATTAAAAGAAGAATAATCTATAGAGTTCTAAGAAAACATAAAATGCCTAGGATTAAATGTCTAAAACACAAGCTTCCTCTTGACAACTCTTGGCTCGGCTACCCCCACCTTTCTTCGTTTGAATGCATCTACCTCCTCCTTCGACCGTATAGCCATTTCCGATAACTTGCTGAGAGCTCCAAGTCTTCAGGTGCTAGGGGCTTTACCACTTGAACTTCCCCTTTAAGTCGATCCATCATGATCGCATGAAGAGCCTCATGGTCGTATGCTTTCCTTGGTGCTTCATATAACAAACCCTTGGGTCGGTTTTGGGCTCGCCCGATCTGAAGGCTGGAACACCACGGGTGGATGTCATGAAAGCTCTCAAAACTAGGTAACAAGATCCCTCCGTAATAACCTCCACACATTCGAACTCCTTCAATTTTCTAAGTCGAGACTATCCATCGGACCTGATGTCCCTGCTGAATAGAGTCCAAGAAAGCCGGTCATCCGTTAACTGGCTCCTCGGGGGTGCGTCTTCTAGGGAGATGCTGAATCGTGAACATTTGGTTGTACTTAGGAATCAGCTTGAGCCGCTTGAGAAGTCAAACTTGCAGAAGATGAATGCTTCCCTCAAAGAAGTACGGGGTATCCTTTGACTTGGGCCATGAGTCCAGACTCTGAATAATTTGTGCGACTATCAATGGTCCCAAGGCGAAACCAGCTCGAACCTGTAGAAGCAAAGGGAAAACCTTTCGGTGTATGGCCATGTATGGGGTTCTGAAGAGGTCGATAGCGAGCAACTCGAGATCGAGAAAATTCCTCTTGTGCTCTAAGGAGATCTCGGAGGTAATGAAGTCTGAAAGAGTCTCCACTGGCAATCCCTCGGGCCCTACCATTCCTAGCAACTGAGTTGGACTTAGCCCAAGTATATGGGAATGGGCCTCGATCGGTGAGGGTGTCAAGTTTGGAACTACTGGGCCAGCTAAGGTGTTGGCCCCCAGAAGTGTGTCGAATTCCTCAGGTAGTAAAGTTAACTCGTTATCTCCAAACTTGAAGAGGTGTTTGACCGGGTCCCAATGGTTAATTGCTGCTCTCAGGAAACCTTCATGCAGCCGCGTCTGGGATAAATATGCTAGAGCGTGGAGGATAGAAAACTTATTGACCTTATTTGACCAATTGAACACATCTTTCATAGTTCTGTCACAGGACTAGATGAATTCGAAGCAGTGAGCCATGGACTTCTTCTTCTATTTTATCAAGAAAAGAAAACACGTACAGGGTATCAATCAGCACTCAACTTTGCTTATGGGCCACAAACAACTAGGACTTTGAACTGGGTTGGGCCAACTGTGGGGTGAATCCCTATCCGTTCTAAGTCTAGTCATGGGCCAATCACAAGAACAAACAAGGTTCCACATAAATTCAAAATGTCCTCACCTGACGCTCTAAACAACTTGGGTATGGATCGATCCGGAGAGGTGCTTGGGGCGCGGGCCCAGGTCACCACAAAAGAATAGGGCTTGCACGCCATTCTCTTCGGGCTTCCCCACTTTTTTCACATCACTTGAAGGTGTGCGTCTACGGTCGGGTCTTTGACTGACCAAACAATGGGCTAGGTAAGGGTACTGCCAGGAAAATGCTTGGGGCTAAAGCCCAGGTATTAAGGGGGTGTGGTTAGACGACACCCTCCTCTTTTCCCCCACTTATTCACATCACCTAGAAGGTGTGAGTCCCTGACAGGGGACCCTCAAACGGGTCCCAGGGTGAAATTGGTTTATGTGGACCCTCGCTCTCATATGATGCAAAGGTACAGTGAAATACCCCAAACCTAAGTATGCTAAGTGAACATCAAATTAGGATGTAGTAGGGCTAAAATATGCCTTAGAAAGATTGGTAGACAATTTTAACCAAGGAAAACACAAGAAAGTGCCTTAAAGGCAATCAGGGCAAAAACGTGCTCTAAGCTTGGAGAGACTTGGGTGAGTACCCAAATATCATGATAAGACCTTAGTAATATCCTAATGGTCATGTTAAATCAATTAGCAAAGAAAACCAAGCTTGAAAACAAGTTAAAACACAAAATGTGCTTTAAGAAGTCTTAAAGCACATTTTTGAGAAATTGTCTTAGAATTGAGTTTTGAGTGGCTAAATGCCCATCATTACTCTTTAATCAACATGTGTACTAATTAGTATCACATTAGGAGGTCTAAATCAATGGGAAATCAAAAATTTCCTGATTATGTGCCTTGTTTAGTGAATAGTAACTATTTAGTGACTAGTTTAAGTTTTAATCAATATAAGTCAATTAATTGGTCAACAAAGACCATGTTAGCCTTATATTAAGAGGGTGGCTGGTTTTTATGTGGGGAGTCACCACATGAGTCATCAAATGAGAAAGGAAAAGAAGAGATAAGTAAAGAAGTTACTATTTGCTTTATTAAAGCAAAATATCTTATATTAGCTTACTTCTCTCCTTTATTCTCCATTTCTCTCCTTCACCCACGGTTTCTTCTTCTTCTCTCTGTTCCAAAACCGAGAGTGTTGCTTCTCCATGGTTCTCCATCTTCAATCACTTGCCAAATACAACTCCAAGCTCCAAATCCAAAACAAATTGCATATTTGTCTTAGTTAGGTCAAGACCTATCTTTCTATCTTTTCAAATCTTTCAAAGCTCCATTTTGGTGCCATGAGAAAACTCCATTGATGGAGGAAAATCAAGTTTGAAGAGCTCATTAGCTTCTCCATTCTCTTAAGGTAAAGAAAATGTAAGAAAAACCATGTTTCCATCATTCCTTATACATGGCCGAAAATTCTTTCTCATGGGGCTATGTTTTTATGCCTTGTTCTAGCTTGATTTATTCACCAAGGACTAGTGGAGGTCCTATTTCATTCAATGCCAAAGTCTACTTTGAGACTTCAAAGGTAATCATCCACTTTTATGCCTTAGAACACATTTCTAACCTAGGTTTTTATTCCTTGAGGTTAGTGTATTGTTTAGTACTCATATGAGTCCTTGAATATTGATTAGAACATTGGCAAGGGGAATTTAAGTGGTGGCCGAGATCTATGCAAGAAGAAGGTCTAAGGAGGAGATTAAGATAAGCTTGAGAAAACAAGGTAAAATGCTTACCTAATGGTGGTTTAAGTTTAAGGAATGAGTTTTAGATAAATACCAATGTGGCTTAGAGCTCACATTGTGTATTGGGTTATATAACCTAAGGAAAAAGAACTTAAACAAGCTTATGAACTAGTGACTAAGGAGCTAATGAGAATGAGTTAGTAATATAAGTTTAAGGTGGATTTTAAGAGCATTATAACTACTATGAGATTGATGGGTGTATTTGCAGGTTGAAAGCTTTTATATGTGGGAAATTCAGTGTTTAAGTTTAAGTCATTTAAGGGCCTAAGAGCCATGTCATTTAAGAGCCTTAGTGCTATGCAATTTAAGATTTTTGCAATATATTGAGCTTGTTGTGAATGAGTTGGTTTGGGTGATGAGATATGATGAGAAGAACTTAATGTGTGTGAGATGGTTGAATGAGGAAAAAAATAATGTGTTTGGGCATGATAAGATACTAGAGGAGCTATGGCGAAATTTGAGTAGAAAACGAAGTGTTTAAGTGGTAGTGGTGAGCTAATATGCCCTAGGGTTTACTAGGGAGCATGAAAAGAAAATTGGGTGGAAATGAGTTGACTAAGGAGTTCTTGAGGTTTAGGATGACCTAGAGATGTCTAGGAGAAGTTAGAGGAATGGTGAGTGTTTTGAGCACACCAAAATCATGAGATGAGGAGTATAAGAAGTGTGCATAAGATTAAGGAGAAGGTATAATGATTAAGGTGATTTGATTATGTTCTAAGGGGAATTAATGACTAAGGAAGTACTAGGAAGTCGTAAAGGTTGTCTTGATAAAAAAAAAGGGTGAGATAAAGTGTGGTAATGAGTTATAATGACTTAGGCATTACTTGGAGGATTTAAGAATCAAGAGAATGTAATTGAGCATCTAGGACTTAGGCAAATGTTGGTAAACAACTAGGAAGGAAATAAGGTGTTGGTGGATGGAAGCTTAAGCTTAGGAAGGAACTTTAAGTAAGTGCTTAAAAGAGTTTTAGATAGTGAGAGATGCTTGGGAGATGATGTTATAGTGGTGAAGAAAACATTTGGCATAGTGGTTACACTAGGTATGAACCACCACCTAGAAACCTAGAGGAAAACATTACAAGTGTTAGCATTATTACAAGGAAAAATGCATGATGACTAAGGTGGATCTTGGTGGATGATTTAAGGTATTTGAAGGAGGGCTTAAGGTGTATTTGAGGTGCCCAAATGAGGTTATAACATATTAGAATATATGAGGAGAAGTTTGGAGTTGAAAAAGAATTTAGAAACAAGTTTCTAGAGCCGACCGGCCTTAGGACCGGACTTGCAAGGTCGGTCGGGCTCTGTTACAATACCGGGAAATGTTTCTGGAATAGACCGGACATGGGACCGGACTTGTCAAGTCCGGTCGGGCTTGAATTTTGTACGGATATAAGTCTCTGGAATCGACCGGACATAGGACCGGACTTGTAAGTCCGGTCGGAGTGAATTTTCCAATGGTAAAAGGGTACTGGAATGGACCGGACTTGGCAAGTCCGGTCGGTAAGTCCGGTCGAGCCTAAAAACAAAAAAAAAAAAGAAATTTTGAATTCTAAGAATGGCAATGGGTAATAAGGTATGCCTTTGGTAGGGTAGTAATGATTGAGACCCTAAGAACTTAAGAGATTAAGTTAAGCATAAACTTGAAAGTTTAAGATTAAGTTTGTAAGATTAAGAGTAAGACCTAAGAGGTGTTAGGTGGGGATCATTAAGGAATTAAGTAAGTTAAACAAGTTAAGTAAGTCATATTAAGTTAAGTGATTAACAACCTAAAACTGAATGAATGTTTTAGGACTTGGGAGTTTGGACTCCGGAAGAGAGTAAGCAGCCGAACGACCAACGGTGAACGGTACAGTTGTTTCTTCTTGTGACCTGCTTGCTAACGAGGTGTCCCTCGGCTTGTGTGCTATTTGTTTTGTGTGCTCACTAAACAAGATAAAGCATGCAACCGGAACATATTATATGTATATTGTATTGTTGTGTGATGTTTGAAAACTAACACAACTTACCGTGAGAACTTACTAACCAATGTTTAGTAAGGAATTGAGTGAGACTAAGGAACGCCCCCTAATGAGGGACGATATGAACCGAAAGAGGTTAACCAACAAACAGGGTCTTGAGATAACTACTAACTGGAACTTGAGTGAGGAAACCCGGGACTGATCTCCGATCATGCATGCTAAGGAAAGGGGGTCGTTATCTATAGTAGATTCGACCTCCGATTAAGGACTTGTCTTCGGACTTGTTGCCTAGGGCCGGTTGCCGGCTCAGCTACGCTGGACTCCCGTCCAGAGTAGGTGGCATTAAGATGGTGCGGTGGGATCACCTAAATCCCAGGTTCGAATTAGATACAACCAATCCCTTCCAGGAAAGGTTTGTATACTGAGATTAAGATTGAGATTGAGATTAAGATTAAGGTAAGATTAAGTTAAGTTACAATCATTCCTTTTTAAAGGATGATTTGTATTATTAAGATTAAGATTAAGATAAGCTACATCCACTCCTTATTAAAGGATGGTTGTTTCTAAGATTAAGATAAGAATCAGATTGAGGTAAGATAAGGATGGACTAAGATTAAGAGGGAACATTACTTAAGGAGTTAAATAACTAACTCTCTAATTAAGGGAACGCATTTAAGTCGTTCGTTGTGTGTGAACTTTGATTGTTCATATCTGAGTTGTTGTTTACTGCACTTTCTATTATGTTGTGCATCTAATCAACCTCCATGCTATCGACAATTAGTCGTCGTAGCCACGTTAGCTTGGGGGCCATGAGGGGATCGTACCAGCATTCGTGCTGACCCCCTTTGGGGGCTGTTTTTACTACACAGGTACATCAGGAAGCGGTCGTCGCAAGAGTAAGAAGAGGATACAGCTGTCAAGGGTTTAGTGTGGCCTACGAGTTGTGCATGTACGCTCGTATGGCAATCTGAGTTAGTAAGATGTATAGGATGTGAGGGGGTTGTAAGAAGGTTATGTAAATGGTTAAGGTTGTTAGACTAATGTTCGGTATATTCTGTAGTCAGACCGTGGCAAGGTCCTGGATTGTAAAGAATTCCGCTGTGACATGTTTATATATATACTGTTAAGTTGCGAGACCACATTTGGATTAAGTTGGGGTGTTACAAAAAGTGGTATCAGAGCGTAGTTACGCTCTGAAGACAAGAAATACCGAACTTAGGAGAATGTTGAGGTTGAGATTGAGTTATGGGTTAAGGGTTGAGAGATAGAGTGAGAGGTGCGTTAGTCGGGACTTCCCGGTGCTTACCGGACATCCATAGTACCTAGACCCGCCCTCCACATCCCTAACCCTGAATTTGTGGAACAAACGCCAGAGAGAAGAAAGCCTTCTCTTACTCGGGGAAACCTGATCTGGCAGTTAGCTAACAGTAAGCAATACGAGAAACAATTTGTTGTACAACAGTTATGGAGAACTTGGAGGTTTTTAATGGAGCGCAATAGAGGAACAGGCGCTACCTATGGAATTCTATCAATAAGGGAACGGTAATTACCGGCAACATGGGTCGACATGCTACGCAGTCGAAATAACCCGCAATACCAATGATAAGGGAAGCACTACGGGTGTAATAGAAAGGAAAAGGGAAGCGACATGAGTACCGGACAGTGGTCCGAGGGAGCATAACAGTAGGATAAAACCAAGCATAAGGATTGAGATTACTGGAAGGTCCAGTTAAGAACCGGGAACTCCAAACCCCATACAATGAAAAAGGTTGCAAACCTGCTCAACATAATGCGGACGACGATAGGAACTCATATAAATTGTGTACCGAAATAGGACTACGATGTAGTGCCTAAAGGAGAATCATTACTCAGTAACCACAACAAAATGTGTGGAGACAAGAGCGAGGATTAAGACATAAGAAAGTATTAAGGGGGTTCCCTCAGGAAGAGGAACGCCCTGGTAGAGGACAGTACTGTCAAACAACAAGGAAACTACCGGATGGACGGTTATCCAAAATAAGAGATTATCGACGGAGTCCCGAGGACTACCAATTACATGGAAATTAGAAGGAAGTATCGCTACCAATGTACCTTGCACCAATAGCCCATCCTGCATGGCGCACTTGCCATAGCAAGTGCTACCACGGTTAAGCTACACGGAAAGCCATCGTGGCAAGATAGGAGAACGCTACAGTTGAAACGCATGTTAATACCGGATTGTAAATCCATAAGAACAGAAAAATAAGACCTTAGAAAGGCCCGACGGCCTGACCATGATGAGATGAGATGACACACCAGTCTGCTGGGAGCAGAACTTGGACAAAGTATTAAACCGTATGAATATTAGCAACGGTATAAACCACTACTACAACAACCGACAGTACGGTAAGAACACAATCCCGAACTCCAAGGGGAAAACTTAAGAGATCGCTCGGTGATCCGAGCAAAAACACTATATAAGCAATAATATACAAGGGATGTATCATAAGATACTATTGAGACTGTTGAAGCAACGACTTACAACGAAAACGGGATAAGACTCCCAGAGTGACCACTAAGAGTACCAATAACAACATTCTTCAATGAAGATGTTGGAAAACCCAGAAAACAAGGATAAAAGAAATAAACGTAAGCTATAACCTACTAAGGATTAAAGTCGTACAACCCTGGAAAAGGAAAGCTCAGAGGACTACCCCCACAGAGCGGGCATAGTCGAGCCGAACAACTGATGAATGACAGTTAACACTGTTTGTTTAACTCATTAACACCCAAGTATGATTGATCATCAAAGGGTGGCGTAATCAACAGAAGTTGAACGAAGCGTTGAGATGGAAGAATAAGATGACAGGATGATATCCAACTTGGACACCGTAAGGCAACCGCCTAATACGAACCTAACCTTGACTATTAAAAGACATAAGTCTAGTAAAATGACAGTAGTGTCAAAGGCATTGAGTAACCTCAGATCACCTGAACAACTTCCCTAGCAGGAAGCAGGATGCAGCAACTTATCATGAAATCCGATACTACATTTAGTATGTAACCTAACGGTGGATAGTGCTCAAAGAACCAGAATCTTATAGGGATGACCTGCAAATGAGTAAGAGTACAAATAATGAACTGAGACATTAAGCATTAAGAGCCTACGAGCCAAGGATGTTAACCACATCAGAGCTCGAGGCGCAATAAGTTATAAGAGAGCTTGTTTAAGCCACGAAGGGACTACAATTTGTAGATATGAACGGTTACCAAACCTATAACTTAGATTGGGAAGAACATTACCAAGAAAGGGTACCAATGAGAATATTGAGATAATGCTAAGGACAGGAGCGGAGAACAAACCATGCCTTTTAGGGTGGGGATACCTCTCCTTGTTGTGAGGCCATGAGTGGGAATGAACCCCTCAAAAGGGCTTTCACATATTAGAGATAAAATACACTTTATTTAGAAAATGGAAACTATGAACTTTGAGATCACCTTAGAACATACCAAATACACTTGAGTAATAAGGAAGGTCGCACAGATAGACCCCATATCCAACACCCAGGATGTAAGAATTAGTAATGGTCAGAGATAAACATTGTGACTGCACATTGTGGCACGTCAATTAATCAATGCTCAGAAGAGCTTGTGATTCAGTGGATGACTTCTTCAGTAATCAGTTAAACTACATGGTAGATAACATCACTAAGGATGAAAGAAAGCGAAAGAAATTAGCCTACTTACGAATCTGAGATTGGAACAGAACATCTTCATATCAAGAGCCAACTATTTTACAACACGGTACGACAACCGCCTATACCGGAATGAAAGAACTCCCAGTGTGTTTACACCAAGAAGGGATTAAGTATAAGGTAAGACATTAGAATAAGTGAATAAGAGGTGGCACCATCAATGGGCAACATGGTAAGGGCCAACTACCACGGTAGTAGTGGTCGTGAGTACAATAGTTAGAAAGGTGGATTAAGTCATGGTGCGCGGTAAGGCGACCATTATGAATGAGCCGTCAAGTATTGACACTGAGACAATTAGATTTATGAGTTAAGATTAGCATAAGTAAGAAAATAAGATGGTAGACGAACTGAGCGTTGATGCCAGCAGTCTGGACCTGGTTAGGTAAGATTTCACAGGAAGCACACTACCCATTCCTTAAGGAACTGGAAGTGCATTCCTAGTAGCATAAAAATGAGAAACAAGATAAGAGGCTCTATGGAAGAGACCTAAGCTACTAAGGAATAGAATCAATGCAGAAGGGAGCTGGAGCATACCATACCCAAGAACACAGTAAATGGACTTCCCTTGATTAACTTCAAGAAGAACAATAAATGTTATTATGGAACGATGAAAGAGGAGATCGGCAACAGAATACTTCATAATTAGCAATAGCTAAACGTGTGACGGACACTATGAGTTTACTAAAACGAGACGTGGGACGATTGCACCCCACAGGGGCTTGCAGGCCTGACACGCTCATTTATGAGTTAGTTGGGTAAGTAGTAATGTACCAGTAAGGTACCCCATGCATGTAGACGAGTAGTGTAAGGAACACGGGAAGTAGTCGACTCCGTACCACCGACAACGATGCAAGATCACACAAGAGCAGCTACTACCACAGACAGTCGAAGAGAAGAATTCAGTTGAACCAGCAACACAGAGGAACCAGAGAACAGATAATTAAGAACTATGAAGTGCGAAGAGCACGGATTGTTAAGTACAGACATTGGACATGTCTTAAGATGTAAGGGATTAAGACTGTAAAGCGCGATATGCACTAAACAGTAGTTTCAGACTAAGAATCATCCTCAGACCAAAGGTCAGTTGGGGAGAACAATTTAGATATTCGAGAAAATACTAAGAGTATGAGCGTAAGATCTTCAAGGAGAATGGATAGACGAATTACAACTCATTAAGGCTGTGTATATATAAAGATAACACGTGTCCATTGAGACAATAAGGCCTAAGATTATCAGAGTGGTGCAGCGGAAGCTAGCAGATCACTACCTTTGAGATTAGACCAAACTAAGTTAAGGAAACGGTATAAGTACCGTTAAGAATCCTCGATACAGAGACTAAGTCATTTCTGATCGAATTATAAGTAAGATAGATGACGTGGAAGCTTGAATGCTTGGTGAGAATTAGACATCTTGAACTTATGTTCAAAGATGATATGACGCTGATTACGTGGGCGTAATCCATTTTAAGGGGGGTAGAGCGAAAACCGCTTAGCGTATGTTTGTGTACTGAGTACATAAACTACGGTGTGCATAGCACAAAATAATTTGAGAACATGTTTTACATAAACATTTTGAGATAAATCATGGTTATTGCACACAGAAGATGTGAATACCATACATATTAAGTACCTATCTTGTTAACTCCGGTGTGAGTACAAGTTAAGAGAATTAAGGAAGAGGATTAAGTGGATTAAGGAGACTTAAGAAATAAGAATATATGAGATATTATTTGATATGAGCATGAGTTAGGATATGGTAATGCTATGTGGTATGAGAAAGTGGAAGTTGATATGAGACTGATATAGAACTTAGTAGGAATTTAAGTCTTGAGGTAATTACTAAGAGATGAATTGGGAATGTTTGATGGACTGAGTCCACACTTTGGAGATGTATTGATTATGATTAGAAGAACTAAAAAGATAGAAAATTGGACATTAGTGAATTATCTGATGTTTGAAAATGACGTGGGAGGTGGAACTTGATTTTCTAGGGATCAAGGGAAACCGAACACAAATTGGGGTGGAAGGATAGTTCTACACTGATGCTGATCACATCAGGGTTGGATGATTCCTGAAACTCCCTACCAGTGGTCACATTAAATCACACTAAGGATAGAGACCTTGGGATAAAAATGAAATTGGAGTTGCTTGTATTTTTAATTAGAGGAATTATTCCTCACATGACCTCGTAAAAAGGATTACCTTTTTACTGAGTCTCGCCCATGAAGTCGAGGACGCACGAGCCTTTGTCTTCGGACCGGTGACATGGGAGAGCAGCGTGTTTTGTATTCTGGCCCATGGTGACGAGGACGAATGAGCCATTGTCTACGGACCGGTGACATGGGAGAATACGTTGGAAGTTATGTGAATGTTTTAATCATCAAAAAGGAACAAAAGGAATTTTGAGTGCTACACATGCTTAAGCATGTTGTGTGATATTTAAGTATAAGAATATGGTGGATCCAATGATCCAATGAGATTAAGTATACATAAGTATGATCTATATGATCTAAGGAATGAGGTAAGACATGTATTCTAATGAGATAAGATGCATGGGAACTTTGAGGACAAAGTTCTTTTAAGGGGGGTAGATTGAAATACCCCAAACCTAAGTATGCTAAGTGAACATCAAATTAGGATGTAGTAGGGCTAAAATATGCCTTAGAAAGATTGGTAGACAATTTAAACCAAGGAAAACACAAGAAAGTGCCTTAAAGGCAATCAGGGCAAAAACGTGCTCTAAGCTTGGAGAGACTTGGGTGAGTACCCAAATATCATGATAAGACCTTATTAATATCCTAATGGTCATGTTAAATCAATTAGCAAAGAAAACCAAGCTTGAAAACAAGTTAAAACACAAAATGTGCTTTAAGAAGTCTTAAAGCACATTTTTGAGAAATTGTCTTAGAACTGAGTTTTGAGTGGCTAAATGCCCATCATTACTCTTTAATCAACATGTGTACTAATTAGTATCACATTAGGAGGTCTAAATCAATGGGAAATCAAAAATTTCCCGATTATGTGCCTTGTTTAGTGAATAGTAACTATTTAGTGACTAGTTTAAGTTTTAATCAATATAAGTCAATTAATTGGTCAACAAAGACCATGTTAGCCTTATATTAAGAGGGTGGCCGGTTTTTATGTGGGAAGTCACCACATGAGTCATCAAATGAGAAAGGAAAAGAAGAGATAAGTAAAGAAGTTACTATTTGCTTTATTAAAGCAAAATATCTTATATTAGCTTACTTCTCTCCTTTATTCTCCATTTCTCTCCTTCACCCACGGTTTCTTCTTCTTCTCTCTGTTCCAAAACCGAGAGTGTTGCTTCTCCATGGTTCTCCATCTTCAATCACTTGCCAAATACAACTCCAAGCTCCAAATCCAAAACAAATTGCATATTTGTCTTAGTTAGGTCAAGACCTATCTTTCTATCTTTTCAAATCTTTCAAAGCTCCATTTTGGTGCCATGAGAAAACTCCATTGATGGAGGAAAATCAAGTTTGAAGAGCTCATTAGCTTCTCCATTCTCTTAAGGTAAAGAAAATGTAAGAAAAACCATGTTTCCATCATTCCTTATACATGGCCGAAAATTCTTTCTCATGCGGCTATGTTTTTATGCCTTGTTCTAGCTTGATTTATTCACCAAGGACTAGTGGAGGTCCTATTTCATTCAATGCCAAAGTCTACTTTGAGACTTCAAAGGTAATCATCCACTTTTATGCCTTAGAACACATTTCTAACCTAGGTTTTTATTCCTTGAGGTTAGTGTATTGTTTAGTACTCATATGAGTCCTTGAATATTGATTAGAACATTGGCAAGGGGAATTTAAGTGGTGGCCGAGATCTATGCAAGAAGAAGGTCTAAGGAGGAGATTAAGATAAGCTTGAGAAAACAAGGTAAAATGCTTACCTAATGGTGGTTTAAGTTTAAGGAATGAGTTTTAGATAAATACCAATGTGGCTTAGAGCTCACATTGTGTATTGGGTTATATAACCTAAGGAAAAAGAACTTAAACAAGCTTATGAACTAGTGACTAAGGAGCTAATGAGAATGAGTTAGTAATATAAGTTTAAGGTGGATTTTAAGAGCATTATAACTACTATGAGATTGATGGGTGTATTTGCAGGTTGAAAGCTTTTATATGTGGGAAATTCAGTGTTTAAGTTTAAGTCATTTAAGGGCCTAAGAGCCATGTCATTTAAGAGCCTTAGTGCTATGCAATTTAAGATTTTTGCAATATATTGAGCTTGTTGTGAATGAGTTGGTTTGGGTGATGAGATATGATGAGAAGAACTTAATGTGTGTGAGATGGTTGAATGAGGAAAAAAATAATGTGTTTGGGCATGATAAGATACTAGAGGAGCTATGGCGAAATTTGAGTAGAAAACGAAGTGTTTAAGTGGTAGTGGTGAGCTAATATGCCCTAGGGTTTACTAGGGAGCATGAAAAGAAAATTGGGTGGAAATGAGTTGACTAAGGAGTTCTTGAGGTTTAGGATGACCTAGAGATGTCTAGGAGAAGTTAGAGGAATGGTGAGTGTTTTGAGCACACCAAAATCATGAGATGAGGAGTATAAGAAGTGTGCATAAGATTAAGGAGAAGGTATAATGATTAAGGTGATTTGATTATGTTCTAAGGGGAATTAATGACTAAGGAAGTACTAGGAAGTCGTAAAGGTTGTCTTGATAAAAAAAAAGGGTGAGATAAAGTGTGGTAATGAGTTATAATGACTTAGGCATTACTTGGAGGATTTAAGAATCAAGAGAATGTAATTGAGCATCTAGGACTTAGGCAAATGTTGGTAAACAACTAGGAAGGAAATAAGGTGTTGGTGGATGGAAGCTTAAGCTTAGGAAGGAACTTTAAGTAAGTGCTTAAAAGAGTTTTAGATAGTGAGAGATGCTTGGGAGATGATGTTATAGTGGTGAAGAAAACATTTGGCATAGTGGTTACACTAGGTATGAACCACCACCTAGAAACCTAGAGGAAAACATTACAAGTGTTAGCATTATTACAAGGAAAAATGCATGATGACTAAGGTGGATCTTGGTGGATGATTTAAGGTATTTGAAGGAGGGCTTAAGGTGTATTTGAGGTGCCCAAATGAGGTTATAACATATTAGAATATATGAGGAGAAGTTTGGAGTTGAAAAAGAATTTAGAAACAAGTTTCTAGAGCCGACCGGCCTTAGGACCGGACTTGCAAGGTCGGTCGGGCTCTGTTACAATACCGGGAAATGTTTCTGGAATAGACCGGACATGGGACCGGACTTGTCAAGTCCGGTCGGGCTTGAATTTTGTACGGATATAAGTCTCTGGAATCGACCGGACATAGGACCGGACTTGTAAGTCCGGTCGGAGTGAATTTTCCAACGGTAAAAGGGTACTGGAATGGACCGGACTTGGCAAGTCCGGTCGGTAAGTCCGGTCGAGCCTAAAAACAAAAAAAAAGAAATTTTGAATTCTAAGAATGGCAATGGGTAATAAGGTATGCCTTTGGTAGGGTAGTAATGATTGAGACCCTAAGAACTTAAGAGATTAAGTTAAGCATAAACTTGAAAGTTTAAGATTAAGTTTGTAAGATTAAGAGTAAGACCTAAGAGGTGTTAGGTGGGGATCATTAAGGAATTAAGTTAAACAAGTTAAGTAAGTCATATTAAGTTAAGTGATTAACAACCTAAAACTGAATGAATGTTTTAGGACTTGGGAGTTTGGACTCCGGAAGAGAGTAAGCAGCCGAACGACCAACGGTGAACGGTACAGTTGTTTCTTCTTGTGACCTGCTTGCTAACGAGGTGTCCCTCGGCTTGAGTGCTATTTGTTTTGTGTGCTCACTAAACAAGATAAAGCATGCAACCGGAACATATTATATGTATATTGTATTGTTGTGTGATGTTTGAAAACTAACACAACTTACCGTGAGAACTTACTAACCAATGTTTAGTAAGGAATTGAGTGAGACTAAGGAACACCCCCTAATGAGGGACGATATGAACCGAAAGAGGTTAACCAACAAATAGGGTCTTGAGATAACTACTAACTGGAACTTGAGTGAGGAAACCCGGGACCGATCTCCGGTCATGCATGCTAAGGAAAGGGGGTCGTTATCTATAGTAGATTCGACCTCCGATTAAGGACTTGTCTTCGGACTTGTTGCCTAGGGCCGGTTGCCGGCTCAGCTACGCTGGACTCCCGTCCAGAGTAGGTGGCATTAAGATGGTGCGGTGGGATCACCTAAATCCCAGGTTCGAATTAGATACAACCAATCCCTTCCAGGAAAGGTTTGTATACTGAGATTAAGATTGAGATTGAGATTAAGATTAAGGTAAGATTAAGTTAAGTTACAATCATTCCTTTTTAAAGGATGATTTGTATTATTGAGATTAAGATTAAGATAAGCTACATCCACTCCTTATTAAAGGATGGTTGTTTCTAAGATTAAGATAAGAATCAGATTGAGGTAAGATAAGGATGGACTAAGATTAAGAGGGAACATTACTTAAGGAGTTAAATAACTAACTCTCTAATTAAGGGAACGCATTTAAGTCGTTCGTTGTGTGTGAACTTTGATTGTTCATATCTGAGTTGTTGTTTACTGCACTTTCTATTATGTTGTGCATCTAATCAACCTCCATGCTATCGACAATTAGTCATCGTAGCCACGTTAGCTTGGGGGCCATGAGGGGATCGTACCAGCATTCGTGTTGACCCCCTTTGGGGGCTGTTTTTACTACACAGGTACATCAGGAAGCGGTCGTCGCAAGAGTAAGAAGAGGATACAGCTGTTAAGGGTTTAGTGTGGCCTACGAGTTGTGCATGTACGCTCGTATGGCAATCTGAGTTAGTAAGATGTATAGGATGTGAGGGGGTTGTAAGAAGGTTATGTAAATGGTTAAGGTTGTTAGACTAATGTTCGGTATATTCTGTAGTCAGACCGTGGCAAGGTCCTGGATTGTAAAGAATTCCGCTGTGACATGTTTATATATATACTGTTAAGTTGCGAGACCACATTTGGATTAAGTTGGGGTGTTACATACAGAAATTTAAATTTTGCACAAAAAGTAAACAAACAATATAATAAAGCCATAAATAAACATTTTCGAGTTAAGCCATCTTTCTTAAAATTAAACAAGTTAAAATTAAGAAGTGGTCCCCAGCAGAGTCGCCAGTCTGTGAGCCTCGATTTTAAACCCTATCCTATGTTGATTAAATCTGATTAGAATCTAACCAGGTTTTAGGTCCACTTATAACCTAAGATTAATAACTATGTCATACAACATTAATTATTAAAACCTAAGCTATCTCACTGGAACCTATTATGAGTCGCCACCTAATTTTAACCTAGGATAAATTAGGAAATGAAGATTCCTACTTGTCGGTGCTGAGTCTGCAACTCAGAAGGTGTCGATGGTCTGAGTTCAGAACTGAGGACGAACAGGGAGAAAGAAGGGAAGACCAGAATAGCATAAAGGTAGAACCTTTATTATAATCACGTATAACAATGGTTACACAATCACGTAATGCGAATACCAACCCTCACGTCAAGAACACTATCTTGACATAACTCACACGTAACTTGAGTTCTGAACTCAAGTTACTTACAACGAAATCAGCAGCAAAACTCTCTCTGAATTGACTCTATAATCTCGCTATCTCTCTCTCTCTCTGATTTTCTCTAAATTTACCCTTACTATTGTACTCGCAAATTACATTGTATTTCTTATTTTCTCTTTGTGTAAATCCACACTCTATGACCTAGACTTCCTTCCCCTTATATAGATACAGAGACCGTGTGAGAGTTTATCATTCAAGATTTTATCTTTAACAGCTAGATAAAATCTTGTTAAATATTCTATCTTCTTCTCTGTTCGTCAGTTCAAGACTGACGAGCTCCACTTCAGGCTAGTCTTAAAACGGGCTTCAATATTGAACTGAGTTTGCCGATCAAAATAACATCAACAATTTCCCCCTTTTTGATGCGGCAAACTCGGTAAGTCTTGAACTTCTTGAACTGATGAATGTTCCCCCTGAATCGTTGTATACATTCAAGACTAATTGGTAAACTCTGTAAGTCTTGAACTGATGAATGTTCCCCCTGAGTTATAGAGTGCGTTCAAGACCACTTTCCCTCTTTTGCCAAATCAAAAAGGAATTAATTCATAAACCTTATGAATTGGGGGTAGTGATGCGTCATGGTCAGATCACTGGGAAGGAGATGATAATTCTGAAGGAGGTGAAGTGCCTTCTTGACGAGTCCGGTAGGGCCGACTTGACTTTAGTACCCAGACTTGTTTGATCTCAGTTGTTGACTCAGACTTAAAGTGATTGATAGGAACCCACCTTTTAGTGTGCGATCTTTTGATTTCGAATGAGTTCTGCCTTAATGATTTTTCACGCAATTGTTTTTTCAACAATTTGGGACACCATCTAACCTTGTGTCCTAGCTGATGGCAATATCGGCATGAGTGTAATCTTGGCTGATGTCTCGCAGTTACAGTCTATAACTTCTCAGTCGTAAGACTGAGAATGTCTCAGACTTATATCCCAAACCGCATTTGTCTGAGTTATTATTCCGCATCATTTGCTTCAAATTCGCCTTCCCGGTATACCAAGTTGGATTAGCAGGAGTCTGAAGTTCTAACTTTCGATTTGCCTTGACTACCATGTCTGAGAGAGTTTCGCATTGTCTTTTTAGCGATTTGTTGCTATCGAAAAGAGAATTTATCTCTTCCTGTGCCCAACAAGGAAGAGTAAGAATCCTAGTTTCCAAAGGACTAACAAAGTTAATCCTTGGCTTATCTAGACTCTCAATGACACGATTTTTGCTTTCAGTCGAAGACTGACTCAAACTTTTCACCTTAGCCCTGAGTTCTTTAATCTTAGTATCATACTGATTCTTCAAGGATTTTATTTCAGAGAGTGCAGAGGTTAGCTGAATAAATATCTCTTCTTTCTCGAGAGTATCCTTCCAGTTTTCCTTCTCCTTTATGTTATACTCAATATTGATGTCATCATCTTCGTGAGCAATTGCCGTCAAACACATCTGCGCACACTCCCCAGGTTCTGAGTCTGTATCTGAGATATCCTGTCCCCATGCAGCTGCAGCTGTATCTATGTGTTTCTTAATCTTCTTCTGAGAATTTTCCTTCTGTTGGAGAGGACAATCCTTGACAACATGACCAGGCTTGTTACACCTAAAACATGTGTTTTGTCCCTTCGTTGACTTACTCTGTTGGCTTGACCTTTGTTTTCTACTACTCAGCCTCTGTATTATGTTCATAATCTTAGTGATTTCCTCATCTACGTCACAATCCTCATCTTCTGATATTGTTGTAGTATCACGTGCGTTTAGAGCCAGATCCTTAGTTTGAGTAACAATGTTACCTCTCATCTTACCTTCGTACACCGTCAGTTCTGATCCCAGCTCTTCGAAAGACAACTTGGAAAAATCCTTTGTGGACTCCAAAAGTGTGGTAAAATTTAGCGAGTCTTTACCAAGGCTATCTAGAAATCTTTCGTTCACCATATCATTGTCAAGACCTACCCCGACAGTTTTGAGCTCACACAAAATCTTGTCAAATCTCTCAAGTGTGTCAGATATAGTCTCACAGTCTGACATCTTGAAGTTATTAAGCTGTCTCTTGAGCTGTTTGCCCTTAGCCTTTTTAACCGAATCTGCTCCAGCATATGTGGTTTTGAGAAATTCCCAAACCTCCTTAGCAGTGCGCAAGCCCAAGACTCTCTGTTGGTCTGAATCTGATAATGATGACATGATAACCCTTCGAGCTTGTCTGTTCTTGCTTATCAACTTATTATCGCTCTCACTCCAACTGGATCTTGGTTTTTCTTTGGTGACGCCATCCTTCTCAATTGTTGGCTTCAGGTCACCTTCAGTCACTACGTCCCATAACTGCAGATCAATAGAGATTAATTGATCCTCCATCTGTTCGCACCAACTGGTGTAGTTGAACTTTGTCAGATTTGGAGGCTTAACATAGTAGGAATTCATCACGATCAACCCTGAAGAAGTTTCTTCTGCGTCTAGGGTTACCTTGCTCTGATACCAATTGAAGATTCTTACTTGTCGGTGCTGAGTCTGCAACTCAGAAGGTGTCGATGGTCTGAGTTTAGAACTGAGGACGAACAGGGAGAAAGAAGGGAAGACCAGAATAGCATAAAGGTAGAACCTTTATTATAATCACGTATAACAATGGTTACACAATCACGTAATGCGAATACCAACCCTCACGTCAAGAACACTATCTTGACATAACTCACACGTAACTTGAGTTCTGAAATCAAGTTACTTACAACGAAATCAGCAGCAAAACTCTCTCTGAATTGACTCTATAATCTCGCTATCTCTCTCTCTCTGATTTTCTCTAAATTTACCCTTACTATTGTACTCGTAAATTACATTGTATTTCTTATTTTCTCTTTGCGTAAATCCACACTCTATGACCTAGACTTCCTTCCCCTTATATAGATACAGAGACCGTGTGAGAGTTTATCATTCAAGATTTTATCTTTAACAGCTAGATAAAATCTTGTTAAATATTCTATCTTCTTCTCTGTTCGTCAGTTCAAGACTGACGAGCTCCACTTCAGGCTAGTCTTAAAACGGGCTTCAATATTGAACTGAGTTTGCCGATCAAAATAACATCAACAGGAAAGGTAGAGTTCGGGTTCGGGGGCTTGGTATTCGACTTATTTAGGATTCAATTACTTTCATTACCCCCTAGGTCGTTTTTCCTCTACTGAGTTTTTTACGGCTTACTACGATGTTGTTTTTAACCTAGGTGCGTGCTTCTGTTTTTTTATTTTTTAACGTTTTTTGACAGAAAATTAAGGTGAAATCTGAAAATACCTAGACTAGGGTTTCAGAGGCAGAATTAGGTCAAATTTTAATTTTGTCCGTGGCGACAGACCCACTGTCTAAGACCACGGACCCCAATTGAATTAAATAACTCCGAAAACAGAACTCAAATAAAAACGCAAATTTGAAAAGTCTGGGGCCATGGACAGGATGTCCGTAGGCCCGGACATAGTTTAGAAAAACCTAAACTTTTTAAAATTTAAAATCCCGCCGCCGTACGTGGGTGTCCGTGGTCACGGACAAACCGTCCGTGGTACCGAACCATGCGTCCGAGGTCATTGACTACCCACGGACAGTGGGTTTTTGATGGTTCCCGAAGGTGTTTTGAGCTCAAATTTTATGGGTGTGTAGCCTGAAAGATGTACAATACGTTAGTGAATGAAAGTTTTCAATTTGAAATCGAATTCAATGCGAAACTTAATGAACAAGTAATTGGACAGAAGCTTAAACAAACGGCAATACAGAAGCCGAAAGGTGTTGGTTTAAGCCCAAAATTTAACAGAAGACCGATGAGGTCGTAGTGAATCAAAAGAAGGAGGTCCCAACCTGTTTTACCTTCTGTGTCAATGAGATTCTTCTTGTCAGGATTCTTCGGAGGCTCCGATGATGCTGGTTCCGGATTGAGTTCGACCCTAGCCTCTGGTTGTTGATAGTTGATGGTGTTCTTCACGTTTTGGAGGTGGTTTGGTTGATGTTTGATGATATTTGATGTGTTGGGAATTGAAAAACGTGTTTAGATGGTGTTTTTGGGGAATTTTCGGTGTGATTCGGGTAGCCGGGCGTTGAAAAACGTGAGAGAGAGAGAGAGGGCTGTGCTTTCAGTCTTCCTAGGGTTCTTGAGCTTATCCGATTCTCATTTTATCAAAAGACCTATCCCTTTATATAAACTTTCTTAAAGATAAAGAAAATCTAGTAAAAGTAAGATATTTTGGCATTTTAATTAAATAACTTCCCAAAGGAATTTTGCTGTGAAATTTTAACCACTTGTTAAGGATGGCAATTATGATTTTTCTGAAGTGGAGTTAGATTTTTTAAATGTTGGAATATTTTTAAATTGAATTTCTTGTCAGACTCAGTCAGAAATTGCTAGAAAATTATTGGGAATTCGAAAAATCAAAATTCCAACGCCATTATGCTTAAAATGTCATCCTCTATCATGGGTTAAAATATCAAATCATTTCAAGCTGATTTGGGCATCTTTTGGAGGAGAGAGAAAGCCTATAGGAGGTCTGGGGAGCCTTAAAAATTATGAAAACACCCCTAACAGTGACGAAACTGCTCCCCATGCCCTGGAATGCGCGGATCGAGCCGGAATCTCTCATTAGTTGGTTGAAATGCCCCTCACAACACCAAAACCTCGTAGATCCTAACCGGGGGGTCAAAATTTTGTGTGTAACAGAATTGTATGAGTAACGGTCTTGGCTAGTGTAAGTCAATGACCTTGAGTAAAAGAGCAATGTACACCCGATTAACCCGGGTGTGTAAAGAAGCTAACAAGTATTGTGTATGTATTGGAGAAGTATACCTCTGTAACGGTAAGTATGAATGGTTGACTTGTATTGTCTTCCTTGTGTGTATTGAATGAAAATATGTATGCTTGCGATGTATTGTAATATTGTGTGTGAAAGCATGTACGTATGTATGAGTAAAATGAATAGCATGCGTTTGACCTAAGTAGTCGGCGTACCCTCGCTAGTACGTGGGGTATGCGGTTGTCCTATGTAGCTGTGAGCCTTGATTTTAAACCCTATCCTATGTTGATTAGATTGATTGGGATCTAGTCGGGTTTTAGGTCCACTTATAACCTAAGACTAATAACTATGTCATATAACATTAATTATTAATACCTAAGCTAGCTCACTGGAACCTATTATGAGTCGCCACCTAATTTTTACCTAGATCAAATTAGGAAAGGAGAGTTCGGGTTCCGGGGCTTGATGATCGACTTAATTAGGGTTCAATTACTTTCATTACCCCTCTAAGTTGTTTTTCCTTTACTTAGTCATGTACGGCTTTAACCTAAGGTTGATTTACTAAAGGAGATGACTTCTGTTTGTTTTGTGTTTTTTAATGTTATTTGACAGAAATTGAAAGAGTAAATTAAACTAACCTAAATAAGGGCTTCGGGACTTGAATTAGGTCAAAAGTTCTTCTGTCTGTGACCCCGTACTTGTTGTCCGTGACCATGGACTTATAACAGAAAATAACATCAGGAACACGAAAATAGCAAAAAACAGAGTTTTTTTTAGTGTCCGGGACCCCGGACATAAGGTCCGTGACCCCGGACATCATATACAGTGTTAAAATCATCAAATTTCAAAAAATATTATTTCCCGTCCGTGGCCTCAGACACCCCATCCGGGGCCTCGGACAGGGTGTCCACGGCTGCGGACGCCTACCGGACGGGCTCGTTTTTAGGGTTCCGGGTGGAGTTTTTTGCTCAAATTTTGAGCGTATGCTCCTAATGTTATTCTAAACCTGTTGGTGACTTCAAATTTCAGTTTTGAGGTTGAATTTTAGGGGAAACTTGGTGAGAAAGTTATTGACTAATAACGCAAACAAACAGTCATTCGAGAGCCGAAAAAAGGTCAGTTTGATCCCAAAATTTAACAGAGAGTTAATAAGGTTGTGGAAAGTTAGAAAATTAAAATTATAACCTGTTTTACCTTCGAATTCAAGATGATTCTTCACGTTGGGATTCTGTGGAGGCTCTGATGATGCCGGTTCTGGATTAAGTTCGACCCGAGCTTCTGTTTGTTGATTGTTGATGATGTTCTTCATGTTTTGGAGGTCGTTTGGTTTATGTTTGATGATTGTTGATGTGTTGGGAGCTGAAAAGTGTGTTTAGGTGGTGATTTCGGGGGATTTTTCATGTGATTTTGGTGCTTGGATGTGTAAAAACGTGGGGGACTTGTGACGGCTAGGTTTTGTGACTTTCTAGGGTTCTTAGGGTTCTCATTTGATCATGGGATAAGGTTCCTTATATAGGCTTCCTTAAAGATAGAAAAATCCGATAAAAACCGAGATTTACCGACGTTTTAGCTCAAGGGATTCCAAAAGGAATTTGATTATGAAATTTTACGCATGGGTAAAGGATGATATTTCTGATTTTTCTAAAGTGGAATCGAATTTTTTGGATATTGGAATATTTTTAAATTCAATTTCTCGTCAGATTCAATCAGAAATTGCTAGAAAAATATTGGAAATTTGAAAAATCAAAATTCCAACGCCATTATGCCCAAAATATCATCCTCTATCATAGGTTAAAGTTTTAAAGCATTTTGAATTGATTTGACCCTTCTTCAGAGGAGAGAGAAAGCCTATAGGGGGCTTAGGAGCCTTGAAAAATTATGAAAATGCCCCTGGAGATGACTAAGCTGTCCCTAGTAGTTTGAGATGCACCGATCGAACTGGGAACCCTCGTTACTTGACCAAACTAGCCTATTAGTAGAGACTCTCTTCCGGGGGGTTGAAAGTTTGGGTATAACAGATTGCCCCCGTCAACTAGACTTTGTAATGGAAATGAAAAGGCTAGTTGATGCTTGAGAGATACCCCAAAATTTTGGATCTTTAAAGACTTCACATGCAATTGAAATCCGATAAGTTGTGTCGAGCTGTTTTAAGGCACTGACTACCTATGAGTAAAGTGAAAGGATGTCTAGGGATTCTAAGGCGTCGACCACCTAAAGGTAAGAATGAAGTAATGTCGGACTATTCTAAGGCGTCGACTACCTATACGGATGATATGATGTCAGGCTATTCTAAGGCGTTGACTACCTATAATGAATGAGATGATGTCAAGCTATTCTAAGGTGTTGACTACCTATAATGAAAAGATGTCAAGCTATTATAAGGCGTTGACTACCTATAATGAATGAAAAGATGTCAAGCTATTCTAAGGCGTTGACTACCTAAAGGTGATTGAAAATTGGTGTGGGGTCGAGTTCTTCCACTCAGGTGAATTCGTCTACTTGGATGAGTTCTTCTACTCGGGTGAGTTCTTCTACTCGGGTGAGTTCTTCTACTCTAGTGAGTTCTTCTACTCTGGTGAGTTCTTCTACTCTGGTGAGTTCTTCTACTCAGGTGAGTTCTTCTACTCGGGTGAGTTCGTCTACTCGGGTGAGTTCTTCTACTCTGGTTAGTTCTTCTACTCTGGTGAGTTCTTCTACTCGGGTGAGTTCTTCTACTCGGGTGAGTTCTTCTACTCTGGTGAGTTCTTCTACTCTGGTGCTGGAAGGTGCAAGACTGCAGAGGTGATGGTCTTATGCAAATGATGAAAACTGATTACTGGAGTTCCAAACATGGCAATGATGATAAGGTGTATGCAATCAAAATGTATGAAAGATACTTGTTCAAAACAAGAAACTGTCGAAAAAGGTGCCAAACGTGGCAATGTTGAGGTGTTATGCAGAAGTTGTAAAATGCAACTAAAGTGCTTGTTGGAAGCTTGTCCAAAACAAGGAACTGTTGAAAAATGTGCCAAACATGGCAATGATGAGAATTGAAAATTGTCTAAAGCAAGAAATTACTGGAGAATATGCCAAACATGGCGACGATGCAGATTTGTTCAACGTAAGAAATTACCAGAAATATGCCAAACATGGCGATGATGCAGATTTGTCTAAAGCAAGAAATTGCTAGGAATATGCCAAACATGGTGATCATGCAGATTTGTTCAAAGTAAGAAATTACCAGAAATATGCCAAACATGGCGATCATACAGATTTGTCCAAAGCAAGGAATTACCAGAAATATGCCAAACATGGCGATAATGCAGATTTGTCCAAAGTAAGAAATTACCAGGAATATGATGAGTTTTATGAAACCGAAGAAATTGCTAAAAAAGATGCCAAACGTGGCAATGTTTAAAGAAAATTCTGTCTACTGAAAAGGAAAGTGAAATTATCGTTTCCTGCCTAGAGATTTCAGACTTGTAATTTGCCTCCTAGGAGATGAACATGCCGTCGGTGGGGTGTGGAGATCTTTTGAGTGGTGATCAGGGCTTATGACAGGCCATGGAATTTATGTGGAAGTGAAGGCTTATGTGGGCCTGTGTGGTATGATGTGGAGGTAAGGGCTTATGTGGACCTGTGTGGTGGTGATGGTATTAGTGGTGTTCAAGTTTTGGGTTTCAATTGGTGTTGTCATGGCAATTGTTGGAACCAACAATTGCCCCCAGTATTTTCCTTAGGACAATCTGAGCCAGTGTTCATGTCAATCGATCATTCCGGTCGATTGCCCCTAGTATTTTTCTTTTAAACGTGCAAACAAGTCTCATCCTCACAAGGTCAGGGCTTATGCATTGATGTGGTGCTTCCTAACCTACACTCGACGTGTTTGATGTTTGTACTTGTTTCTTGCTCACGGTCATAACTTCTAGACCATTGAATTTGACATTTGGTGGATTTACGCATTCGATTTGTTACTTTCACGTGATTAGATACACAACTATTAAGTCGGAAGTCTTTTAAGCATATAGCGTGGCCATAGGGTGTGATGAAAGACGACGGGATCATGGAGGGATATTCGAGGTATGTGGAGCTTAAATAGGTGACCGAAGCTGCAACTTGTGTCTTCTCTCAGATTCATCTTCCTTTTCTTGAAGTCGTTTAGCTGCTTCATGTTGACGTTGTTTTCGAGCTTCTGTACCTGGACTTTTGAAGTTGTCCTTTACACCATTTCTCTTTTCGTCATTTGGATTTCTTCGAGGCACTTCGGGTTTGCCTATTTGTTTTATCCTTTCTTAACTTTGCCTTCGGGGTTCTTGTGTTTCCCGGTTTTGGGCTTCGAGAGTTGTTTTGATGTGAGCTCTTTAGATCCTGTGTCACTCTGGGACCATTTGCTGGTCACTTCGTCATGCTGATAGCGGTGTTGCTTCTTTGGACTGATGAGAATGTTATCTGAGAGTTTGAATCCTCGCGTCCTTTGGTCAGCGGGTCGGACATTCATCATTGGCTGGGTTATTTTGTGGAGTTCATAATATCAAAAAAGGGATATATGAAAGGCTCAGCGGGGGTGCCTAGGGTTTAATGTCAGGGTTCACAAGCTTGTGGCTATGTGGTGCTATACCTAGGTGCTTTGTTATTCCTGATTATTGTGTATCCACTCTTTGTTACTTTTCACAGGTCTAAGAGTAAATTTACAAATTATCTCCTTCGGTCGGAGTTATGCCGTTTACCTTGCCTTTGAATGTGGTATCACCGGAGTCGTGTAAAATTGACACACTCATTCACTCATAGTTTTTCTGCTCAAGACACTCTCGTGAATTTCTCACTCAGAAACTCGTTCACACGTTTAGACGAAAGATGAAAGATAACGAACTTCAACTCAGATTGCCCCCAGTATTGATTTGGGGTTTATGACAACAATTTAAAAGAAATGGATTTGGAACCGCTTCGTGGATTGTTTTGGATGTTTTGGGGTGAGTTGTGACGTTTGGCAAGGCATGTTCAAATTTTGGGAGACAAAATACAGGTCTTTGCATTCCATTGTCGGGAAATAATTATTTCATGAACCATTTTCTCAAAAGAAATTTATGTAAAACAGAATCCCTTTTTTTACCATTTAGACTTGAAAAAGCCATCCACTTGTGAACATGATGAAGAAGATGATTTAACAAAATCAATGCTTCTTATTAGTGGTTTGAAAATGATCATTCTTTGAAAACTATGAGAGGTGCATTTGGCAGGTTATGCAATAGAATGCATGGGAACCCTGAAATTTCTGTTGAGTCTGAATCCTGCTGAACCGTCTGAAGTCGGCATGCTGAAGACTCGAGCTCTTGACCGTCGTTAAGATTACTGTGTTCGTATTCTTCTTGGACTCTTAGTAGGCTCTTCAAAATACCTGAACTAGGAATGCCTATGGATGACGCATGAAACACTTGGACCTGAATGTGAGGTGCATGGGTTGAAACAGTTTCATGAATGTGGATTAGGCACTCAGGCCTGGATGAATTGAAAGTGAGGCACACATGCCAGATTGATTCATAAGTGGGTTGGCACTTGGGCCGGAATGTGTTGTGAGATTATGACACTTGGGATAAAATATGTTTGACGATGTGGCACTTGGGCCGGAATGCTTTGGGAATGTGGCACTTAGGCCAAAATGTGTTTGGGAATGTGGCACGTGGCACTTGGGCCAAAATGATTTGGGATTGAAGTAAGACATACGGGTCAGAGGGACTTCTAGACTAGATTGGATATGTGAGCCTGAATGCTCTTAATTTGGAAGTGAGGAACACAGGCCGAAGGAAACTGTATGAAGTATGAATGGGCCACTGGGCTGAGAGAGGGACTTTGAAGTCCGAGATTCATTTTGAAGCTCTTGTTGGGCCTACGGGCCAGAAACTAGAATAAATGAGTTGCGCAAACTATCTTGAGTTTAAATGGGCCGAAAACAGATGGTTCTGATTGGGCCTGAAAGCTGGTACCCAGATCTAGGATTTTGGGCCAAGACTCGAATAGAAAGTTTACCTAGACTAGAATAGGCTTTGGGCCGAAATGGAGAGGCCTGATTGATTTTCATGTCTTGTGGATTATTTTAAGTGGATTTGTTTTTCGGGGGCCTAGAACTAAATCGGTAATTCAAATTGGGCTGAAAGATAAATCACCTAAATCTAAACTTTTGGGCCGAAGCCCGATCAAATAACTCACACATTCAAATCAAGCAGGCCTTTGGGCCGCAAACAATAAAACCGCGATATCGGGTTGGGCTGAGTTGATGTAGGAAAGTTCCTATCAATTTCTAGGCTGGGTAGTGGGCGGATCATGCAGGTAAACAAGGCCCACACAAATTCAACATGTCCTCACTAGACGTTAAAATCAAACCGGGTATGGATCAATCCGGAGAGGTGCTTGGGGCATGGGCCTAGGTCGCCACAAAGGAATAGGGCTTGCACGCTATTCTCTTTGGGCTTCCCCACTTTTTTCACATCACCTGAAGGTGTGCGTCAACGGTCGGGTCTTTGACTGACCAAACAATGGGCTAGGTAAGGATACTGCCAGGAAAATGCTTGGGGCTAAAGCCCAGGTATTAAGGGGGTGTGGTTAGACGACACCCTCATCTTTTCCCCCACTTATTCACATCACCTAAACGGTATGAGTCCCTGACAGGGGACCCTCAAACGGGTCCTGGGGTGAAATTGGTTTGCGTGGACCCTCGCTCTCATATGATGCAAGGGTGCAAAAATTAAAGTGCCCACAAAAGTAAATAAGCAAAGTAATAAAGCCATAAATAAACAACTTTTCGTGTTAAACCCTCTTTCTTAAAATTAAACAAGTTAATATTAAGAATTTTGTCCCCAGCAGAGTCGCCGTCTGTGAGCCTCGATTTTAAACCCTATCCTATGTTGATTAGATTGATTGGGATCTAGTCGGGTTTTAGGTCCACTTATAACCTAAGATTAATAACTATGTCATATAACATTAATTATTAATACCTAAGCTAGCACACTATAACCTATTATGAGTCGCCACCTAATTTTTACCTAGATCAAATTAGGAAAGGAGAGTTTGGGTTCGGGGGCTTGATATTCGACTTAATTAGGGTTCAATTACTTTCATTACCCCTCTAAGTCATTTTTCCTTTACTTAGTCATGTACGGCTTTAACCTAAGGTTGATTGACTAAAGAAGGCGACTTCTGCTTTTTTTGTGTTTTTTAACGTTATTTGACAGAAATTGAAAGAGTAAATTAAACTAACCTAAATAAGGGCTTCGGGACTTGAATTAGGTCAAAAGTTCTTCTGTCCGTGACCCCGGACTTGTTGTCCGTGACCATGGACTTATAACAGAAAATAACATCAGGAACACGAAAATAGCAAAAAAAAAACAAAGTTTTTTTAGTGTCCGGGACCCCAGACATAAGGTCTGTGACCCCGGACATCATCTACAGTGCTAAAATCATCAAATTTCAAAAAATGTTATTTCCCGTCCGTGGCCTCGGACACCCCGTCCGGGGCCTCGGACATTGTGTCCACGACTGCGAACGCCTACCGAACGAGCTCTTTTTTAGGGTTCCGGGTGGAGTTTTTTGCTCTAATTTTGAGCGTATGCTCCTAATGTTATTCTAAACCTGTTGGTGACTTCAAATTTCAGGTTTGAGGTTAAATTGTAGGGGAAACTTGGTGAGCTAGTTATTGACTAATAACGTAAACAAACAGTCATTCGGGAGCCGAAAAAAGGTCAATTCAATCCCAAAATTTAACAGAGAGTTAATAAGGTTGTGGGGTTAGAAAAGTAGAATTATAACCTATTTTACCTTTGAATTCAAGATGATTCTTCACGTTGGGATTCTTCGGAGGCTCCGATGATGCCGGTTCCGGATTAAGTTCGACCCGAGCTTCTGTTTATTGATTGTTGATGATGTTCTTCACGTTTTGGAGGTGGTTTGGTTGATTTTTGATGATTGTTGATGTGTTGGGAGTTGAAAAGTGTGTTTAGGTGGTGATTTCGGGGGATTTTTGATGTGATTTTAGTGCTTGGATGTGTAAAAACGTGGGGGACTTGTGACGGCTAGGTTTTCTGACTTTCTAGGGTTTTTAGAGTTCTGATTTGACTATGGGATAAGGTTCCTTATATAGGCTTCCTTAAAGATAGAAAAATCCGGTAAAAATCGAGATTTATCGACGTTTTAGCTCAAGGGCTTCCAAAAGGAATTTGAATATGAAATTTTACGCATGGGTAAAGGATGATATTTCTGATTTTTCTAAAGTGGAATCAAATTTTATGGATATTGGAATATTTTTAAATTCAATTTCTCGTCAGATTCAATCAGAAATTGCTAGAAAATTATTGGAAATTAAAAAAATCAAAATTCCAACCCCATTATGCCCAAAATGTCATCCTCTATCATGGCTTAAATTTTCAAAGCATTTTGAATTGATTTGACCCTTCTTCGGAGGAGGAGAAAGCCTATAGGGGGCTTAGGAGCCTTGAAAAATTACGAAAATGCCCCTGGAGATGACTAAGCTTTCCCTAGTAGTTTGAAATCCACCGATCGAACTGGGAACCCTCGTTACTTGACCAAACTAGCCTATTAGTAGAGACTCTCTTCCGGGGGTTGAAAGTTTGGGTATAACAGCAGCGTAAGCTGAGCCCCTTGGGGCACTGTTTTTATTGTACAAGTACCCGAAGCTATGGTGGTCGTAGTAAGAGATTGGCGGCTGTGCTTAGATAGCTGGGGATGAATTGTAGATAGTAGAGAATTGTGTAAGGCTTGTAGCCTTTGAAGTGCCGGTGTGCCAACGGCTACACCATTATGTATTCGGAAAGTATGTGGAGTTGTGAGGAATGGGTAGGATGTTAGGCTCTTAGTGAGTATGTATGTACATGTGGGAAGTATTGTACCTTGGTATTGGACTTAGAAGACTCGGTATATTGTATGGTAAATATTGAGTAATTATTGAATGAAGGATTGTTGTATTCGGTTTGTAATTGTAGTATGAATTGTAATTGTTTAAGTACTCGGGTATTCCGGTCCATCAGACCGATGCTGTAGTGGTAGTAGGCCTTGTTAGTCACGTGGGTGGCTAACGGCATTGTATCACCCACCGTTGTGTAAGGAAGTATCCGCTGCTTAAGTATGAAAGTATGAGGAGATTAGACTGTAATTACGGTATTAGCGGTGGGGGTGTTACAAAAAGTGAGTATCGCTCTGATGACTGGAAATACCGAGTTTAGGAAATATCGAGTTAGGAATTAGAAGCTTAGGGCTAAGGGCTGAGTGACAGCGTTAGAGATACGCTAGTTAGGAACTCCCAGTGTGTACCGGATACCTACAATATCAGTCCCGCCCACCGCATTCCCCATTGTATAATTTGGGATAGAACGCCAGAGAGAAGGAAAGTCCTCTCATACTCAGGGAAACCCGATCTGGCAGTTGTGAAATAATCACACGGTAAACAAGAATCCGATGTATAGTAGATTCCAAGAGTTGGAAGTCCCGGAGATGGTTCCTGGTTGAACAGCAATAGCACTCGCACTTAATAGCGGTATAATGAGAACACTAACCCTAAGGAGACTGCAACTTGTGACCGCACGGGGGGACATGCTTAGCAGTCACGAGAACCCGCCTGGTCAAATAGCTACGGGAAGAGAAGCACCCACCGTGTAACAAAACGGAAAAAGGAACAGTAACGAAACCCGAGACACAAGTCTGCGGGGCAGTAATAGCTAAATAATACCACCAACGGTATGCTAGTTGACTAAGGACATAGTCGGGAGTGGTTAACTCCAAAACTAGAACTCCAAAAGGTTATAATACCTGGCCGACATAGCTCAGACAGCTACAAGAACATTCACGGGATATAATCCGACGCAACTACTGAAGTAGTGCCTAAACAAGCTAAGGCTCGGTAACCATGATAAATGTATGGGAACGAGCAACAAAGAAATACACAAGGCAAATAAATAAGGATCTTCAAGGATTGGAGAAGTACCCCGGTCAACGGCAGTCATGTCAAGATCACTGAGAAGTTACTTAAAAGATCGAGTATCCCCAACATAAATCAATAGATCAAAGAAAGAGTCGACAAGACTACCAAATATGAGTGGAAACCATACCGTGACTGGTATAGGTTTACCCAAAAATCACCAGTACCACGCACTTGCCACGGTAAGTGCAGTAAGATTAGGAACATGTAGAGGAACCCTAAGACATCACAAGTATTTAGTAATGTACCGTGACCGCAATGAAGCGACTACAGGATCATACATCCTAAAAACTGGAAGAATGAAACCTTGGAAGGGCTTGACGGCCTGACCATTGCACTAAAGGACACACCAGTCAGCGAGAAGCTGGACTTGGTCAAGACCTCAGACATGGCCATGCCATGAACTTCTTTTAACACCGAACTGTTATTTCAAAACCCAAAGTTTTTCTTTCAAAACCACAACCCTTCTTTTAAACCTTGGATTTTTTTAAAACCAAACCAACAGAATTACGGTGAGTATCATAGAATGATACAAGAGGAGTTGACAATAGAATACTTCACCTAGGCGTGTGACGAGCACTACAAGTGTACCCAAATATGGGATGTGGGACGACCGCACTCCGAAGGAGCTTGCGGGCATGACAGATAGTCGGGTAAGTGGTAACGTACCAATTAGGTACCCCACGTATGTATACATGTAGTGTACGAAACACGGGAAGTAGTCAACTCCGCCCTACGGACCATGAGTAAGTTCAAAGCAGAAAAGCTGAACACCTTAGACGGTCAAGGAGAAGGAACTCATCTAGGTAATAAGTATAAAGGAACTCAGAGAATCCATCTGAAGATAAGGAATGAGGATTAGGAAGTGCAAAGAGCGCAGACTAGTAAGTATGGACATTGGATATGTCTTAAAGGCTTCAAGCAAATACATGACAGCTGGAATGGATACCCAGCCAAAACGCAATAAGAAAAATGCCTAACGTGAACACAATGATGTTCAACAAATGGGACGGAGTTCCCAAGAACAATTACAAAGATTACCACGAAGTATAATTCATCGTTGGAGAGGGTTATTAAACCTAGTTTAGAACACTAGGAGAAAGTATTATCAGTCTACCCAAGAGCAGGAGACGTTATAACCCTAAAGGGGATAGCTCAAAATACGATACCGCAAGACGGCACAGTGGACATAACATATCATAAATATTAGCCGGATGTAACGGCGAAACCCAACAACACCGAGGAGCAATCCTTGAAGGGTGTCTGAGTTAACAACAGTCAAACAAAGCGTCATGATAAGAGCACGGGAGCTAGAACGAACACTCGGTTAGGACACCGAAGGGATTTTTCTTAACAGGAAATACCCTCAACCACTAAAAGGCACTGATTAACACCAGATTGCGTAAAGGGCCTCCCATGAACGGAAGCGTGATGCAACAACTTGCCATGGAGCCCAGTAAATACCTTCAACCCTATGACGGCATACAAGGAGGTGGAAACATGTATAAACAGCCTACAAGGAGCATAGCTCACAACAATAAGGCTCTAAAGCCATAAAACCAACTACATTGTGTAGATTTAAATGGTTGCAGGACCATATTGAATAATAAGAAGAACTACCGATGAGCAGGATGACGATCGAATCGCGCTATTTGAACTCAATATGGTGAGTGACTTGGAGTAATGGCTACCTCAGTGTCACTGTCACTGGAGCATCAGCCCAGTATACAGTTGACGAGACTCGTAATTGCCTTCATGCCTTTTGTGGCAATGGTAGCACATAGACATAGAAATCGTGATAATGCCAACACTGGTCTAGTCCACACTCGGACACTACGAGAAATCTGAGGGAAGGTACCTCTCGTTAACGGAAAATCACCAAGGCCGTGATGAGGTGAAACCTTAGGAAAGGCTTCCACCTACCATAACAAGGCTTGCGCATGTAGTTATTGCCAAGAGAATATCGAATAAGAAAATGAGATTTCCAAACCACTACGCCTAGGAAGAGGCCTTGAGAGCAACTATGAAAACCAAAGATGGATCGGTTTGGAAGCAAACACAGAATGTGTATAATGTGGACTGTAGAAGCACATCGCTTAAAGAGCATAGAGACTTGAAGGAGTAAGTGTACTCCATATGCAACCAAGCATATGGTGAACCCTTGTATGAATGGCGGAAGTACATAAACAGAGACTAACATAGTAAACCTTGTCATGAGACTTATGGGTGGAAACAAACCTCTCAACAAGAACTATCACTTATCAGTGATAGAATACTCTTCAATTGGAGAACGGGACCAGAAAACCCTTGAAGTTTCCTTGGGATGTCCCAGTGATGTGCACAGAGGAACAAGAATGCACAATCAAATCTTATATCCAATGCCAGGATTTAGAAGGAAGTGAGCGTCAAATCAACCAATATGAATGCACTTTTTGACATCGAATGACCAAAGCTCAAAGGAGTTAGTGACCCAACAGATCACTTCATCCTTGGTCAACCAAGATACTTGGTAAATTGTATCATAAATGATGAAGAAATGTGAGGTAAGCTAACCTACACATGAAACCTAAATGGAAGAAGAACATCTTCACATTAAAATAACGATATTGCGGTATGCTACGACAACCGTCATGTAAGCGAATCTAGGGAACTTCCAGTGTATTTACACTGTGAAGAAAAGTTATATATATAATGTAACAGTGGAAACAGTGCGCCGTGAAAACAACGCTCTGTAACGAATAAGAACATGGTGCGCAGCAGGCGACCAGTTTGTGTTAATAACCACACGATGACATGGAGTTGTAAATACGAGATGACAGGCAGAAATATTCATCCCTATTGCAATCACATAAGAGAATTACTGTCAAGCTGAAATATCCCTAAATTAATTTAAATTAATTTAGGGTATTTCTTTTATTAAATACCCTTGATAATATTATTAAACAATAAATTATTATATGGTGTTATAATAATAAATGTTAAATTATTATGGGATAAACATTAAATAATTATATGGAATTATGGAATATTATTTGGAGGATTTCTTATGTTTAAATACAATTTAAATTAATTAATTATATGGTATTATGAATTTAATAGAAATATTTACAAGTCAATAAATCTTGGGAAAATTATTAAACACTCCAAATATATTATAAAGATTTTAGGAAGTGTTGGAACATTGTTTTGAAACATAAAAGTCAATATAAAATTCTAGAAACCTTAAAGCTTATTAAGCCTTGCTAGAGTTGACTTTTTTAGAATGGTCAAACCAGGCCATGAAACCTATACCAAAAAATAGGTTATGAAAAACCATGAAGATTGATAAAAAGAACGTCAAAAACGGATCATCCTAGCCAAAGTTATGCTAGTTTGAAGTTTAGAGCCAAAATTTCATAAAGTGCCACGTGTCAGCCTCTCGAGCGTCCCAACACTTAGCAGATTTTTACCTCCTTGTTTTTCTCCAGCAAACAACCGATTTGACCTAACTTGTGACGGCTATATCTTCTTCATCTTTCAATATTTTTCGAAGCCGTCTTCTTTATTCTCTTCTCCTTTGAATCATCTTACAACCGTAACTCATACAAACCCTAAGTCCTTCTACATCAATGGGAAAATCGTTCTCAAGTTGGCACCTTTCACAGTCGTAACCCAGATTTACAATTTCCTTCGAATTCAGGTAAATTCGTCTCGCCATAATCCTTCGTTTCTCAACCAAATTTTGATTTCTTTAGCTCGTTGCGTAGATCTCTAATCCGTCTACAATTTTTATGTTTGTGCCCAAGCCTGAATCATAACGTTTGGAAGTTATAGTCACTCAAAGTTCCGGATTTTTTCAGCACATAAAATCATACCGGAAACAGAGAGGTAAACTCGTAACTTTCGGGTCGATTTTCTTTCTGTATAATGCGAGTTAGGATTATTTCTAGTTATCCATGTGTAGATCTAAGTTTCATCTTTCTAATGAGCCCAAAAACAAAACCTAACTCGATCTGTGCAATAACTTATAGATCCTCGAAGTGTGCTTCCCGAACTGGTCGGAAGTTCGAGTTTTTTCCAGAAAAACGATTTCGAATCGCTTCGATTCGGGCAATTCCGGTGAGTTTCCGATCAATTGCTCCGATAATGTTGTTGGTAGTGTTGTTTTCGACCTAACCCGTGTTTTAATTGAATCAATTACGTACTATATTAAGGGAATTGGTCGGATTTGTGTTCGAATCGAACTCAGAACTAGTAAGAACCCTAACTCTCGAATCAAACTCGAATCTTGATGAATACTGTATTAAAATTGGGGAAAACGGTACCATTAGAACCGGAATTCGATTTCGAATCCATAGAAGCAAGAATCGTTGAATTTCGTTCTGTAGATCGAGAGATATAGGTGAATTAGTACTCGGTTTCGATTTGGGTTCTCTGAAGAACTCACGCAACACGGGCCGTCCGATCTCAGTTAATAAAGATGGACGGCCACGATTAAAACATACGATTTTAAAGTATAAGTTTTTTATATTGTTTCCAGGAATAAACCTAACTTGTTTAATTAATTTAAGTGCCTTCCCGAATGTATTTTGACTTGAAATTTTAACCATAGATTCCTTATTTAGTAGTTTATTTTGATGTAAATTATATGGTTTTGAGTTTTTAAACAGTAAGTTATTTTACAAGTTCGGTTTTCTGGAATTATTGGCTAAATTAAAGGATATTTTATGAAGTAAAAATTTTATAATATGTCTAAAATGTTATAGTTACTGTATATTAAATTTGGGAATTTTTGGACAAAGGTAAATGGGTTAAAAATTGTATTGTGAAATTTTCATGAGATTTTCTTATAATATATGGTTTTTAATTTAACAAAAATTAGGGTATAGTTTGTTAATAAACTTTTAGGGATTGGAAAATATGAAAAGACTAAATTAATATTTAGTAGCAGTATATTATAAATATTTTGGTTATTCATTTTTAAGTAAAGTAAAAACTATATATATATATGTTTATAATATAGAAAGGAAAGGATAGAAACTTATATTAAATTAAGAAAACTAATTAATCTACATTTCTGATTACTATATAATATGGAAGCTGTATATATACCTATGGAGGTTAAGGAAATATTTTATTTTATAAACTTTATGTTATAGGTGGATTGGTTAAAGGTTAATAATGTAATTAAATACAATAAAACTTCTTAAGGAATGTTTTGGGAAAAACCTAATGTATATGTATACTCATGTGAGAGGAATTAAATAGAGAGTATGTTAAACAAGGATTTAAATTAATTTACATTTATTCTATTATACAGTTGGGAGTTAATATATTAACGTTAACTTGGAAATACTTTATTTTATAACCTATTTATATAATACGTTAATAAGTGTAAGGTTAATCGAGGTAATTAAATAAAACTACTTAAATAATGTTTTAATTAAATCCTAGTGTAACTATACTATATTAGACATAATTAGAGGAATAAAATACCTTATCCTATAGGTAACCTAAGCAAATAAAATGCCTCTTGAAGACTAGATGTGTGTGAGTTGTAAAGGTGATTTAGTTTAATAAATTCTTAAGAATGTTCTGGATAAATCTTAATATTTATGGATTTACATATATATTAATATATTGAGAATAGAGGGAAATAACATTTCTTGTGGGAAGAATAATTAGTAGAGTGTATATATGTACCGCAATAATTAGTCAACGTTAATCTAAAGGTTTAATTAAATTAACCCCATGTCTAAGAGTAAGTAATTTAAAATTCGTTAGTTGTATCTGTTAGACAAGAAAATTCGATGGCGTAGTGGGTTAAGTTTAATCTGGAACTGAGTCGAGGTTGCACGTTCGAAACCTCGCATAATCCTTTTAGGGAACTTAATTAAAACAACGAAAACGTAGCGCGGGCTTGGGCTAACCTACTGGGCCCAAGCCTGTGAACTCCGAAAGCCCACTTTAACAATTCAAAGAGAGTTTGGGCCACTCTCAGGAATAAATTCTAAATCATTCCAAACTAAACGAGATGGGCCTAACAAAGGATTTAGTTAACAAGTCAAGCCCAAACCTCTGTAAGAGAATAATGGTCAACCTGAAACTAGTAATCAGTAAGTGAAGAAGACTGTTAAGTTTATAAGTCTCTTAACTAATCAACACTGGAACCTTAATATAGGTTACTTTTGGGGAATCACTTATACGAGCTAGTTTGTATTCACATACCAGGTACGATTTCTCGTACTCCGATCTTTGCTGATTGACTTGTGGAATGTTTTGGAAAACGCTAACTGACTTTAAGAGGAATTTAAAAAAAAAGAAATGGTTGTGTGACTAACTCAGCTTGTCTGACTAACTGAGCCTTGTATGTGAAACTCACTTGGGTATTGGTTCCTTCCCTTCGGTTGTTCCACTGGACATTGATTACTTGGGGTTTACGCTTCTGCACTCTGTAGGACTGAGTGTTTTGGTATTGCTCTGGGTAGTTGGTGATCTGGTGGGAATTTGGAAAAAGTCATCTTTGGTATTCTTTCTTTGACTCTGGATTTGTTTCATCCATGAGTGGGGTCGTTGCTGTGGCGTGCGCGCGTCTTCATCGGTAAACAGTAAAGGGCTGTATATCCCTTGTCCTGAGAGGACGTAGTTAACAGTAAGGGGCTGTATATCCCCTGTCCTTAATGGACGTTCTTGGCGGTGGGGGCCATCTCTCCCAGTTGGTTTCATTCCATTCTTGAGTTGCTGGTTTTGGTTTTCTCTCATTCATTCCTAGTCCTCGTGACTACATGGGTCTTTCTACTCCAACTTGGAAATGGATCTAACATAAGTAATGATTGTTCACTAATTCTTGGTGTGGTGTTATTTACTAACTTTACTCTTCTGTTATTTGTCTCCTTTGAAATGTTATGTTTGACTTGGTGTTTTAAAAGGGTGTTTTGTTTCGCTATTTTGTTTAAGTGCTGTTTTCAAGTTATTGTTTATTCTCAAGTTATATTAAAGTTTTGTTTTAGAGAATAGTACCAGTTCCATTCCAGGGAACTGACTCACCCCTCCCGGGGTGGGCTGCTTGGTTTAATCTTGCAGGTACAAATTATTATACAGGTAACCACGAAGAGTGTGAGTGACTGGGATGGTATTAGGATTTTTGGAGAGGTTGTTGTAATTTATTTATGTTTATTTCATGTTGAGTTTTCTCGAGTTCAGACCGTAGCTTTTGTAAGTTATAAGTTGTAATTGGTGAGGTTGGTGCCGGGTGTTTGGAACCCGATGGTCTGTACGCCCTTCGTATTTTTATTTCCGCTTTAAATACGCTAAATAGGGGTGTTACAGAAAGTGGTATCAGAGCGTAGTTACGCTTTGAACCCGAGAAAACAAGCCGAGTGAAATACTTAGATTATAGGTGCACTTAAAACTGGGGAACCGGGGTAGAATTGGGAAGTGAGGATTCCAGAAAGGCGCGTGACCTTTACCCCATACTTAGTTATTATTTACATTTCACTGCACGTACCTACGAACCGTCCTTAGGACGTTATAAAAATTACCTACTTTACTACATAGACATTTAGACTCAACAATACGCCTCTGAGTAACGAATCCGTCAATATCAGCTAAATGTCGGGAAGAAGAGGAAGAGGAGCAGGTTCCTCAGGAGCAGGATCTTCAGGAGGCCTTGGACCCGACGCTGTCACTCCAGAGGTCATAGCTCAGATAGTGACGGCTGCACTAGCTCAGCAGCAGGCTCAGATCCCACAGCCGCCACCACCACCACCTAATGGACCCCGAGAGTTCAACTGGCTGAAGGCAGTCAATGACCTTCGCCCTCCAACTTATGAAGGCCAGCCGGAACCGAAGACCTTAGAGAAGTACATCGACGAGATGCAGAAGGCCTTCACCTCTATGCACGTTCCAGCTAATCGCCAGGTGGACATAGCGGCCTACTTCCTTCAGGGACCCGCGCACCGATGGTGGCAGACTGCCAGAGCCGAGCTGACGGCCCAGGCGAACTTTGACTTTCAGGCATTTCTAGTGGCCTTGAGAGCTAAATTCTACCCATCTTACCTCCAGAAGAGGATGAGGAGCGAGTTCGAGCAGCTGAAGCAAGGAAATTCCTCAGTTGCTGACTACTATAACAAGTTCGTGGAATTACTGCTGTGATTGGAGAGGGAGCTTACGCTCCGAGGTACCTGGTGGATAAATTCCATTCTGGCTTGGACTTCAGGATCATGAACATGATCGGTTCCACCAGAGGGATGACCTTACAGGTAAGGAACATGATTTAGAAAATTTGGTATGCTAAGATTCTCCATTAACATGTATTGTAACGACAGGAACTAGCTGAGGACGCAAACGATTGCGAGACCACTATTGCCTATCAAAATTCTGTGCTAGGCAAGAGGAGGAATGACAATGGAGGAAGAGATGGGAGAGGACCCCCTCAGACTCACGAAAGGAGGGGCAAATTTTTCAAGGGGGGGAATGAGAAGGCCATCGTCCCTTCTAACGCTAATGCTAAACCTCTTCGCCACGAACCACCTAAGGGTGAGAAAGGTTGGATCTACAATATGTTACATTTTATTTTCCTATCTCGTTACTAACTCTGACCAGGAACAGGAAATCAATTTGTGAGAAGGTACTTCTGTAAGTGGTGTAAGAAGGACCACCCGGGCAAGGATTGTAAGGGAAACCTGGTGAATTGCAACTACTGCGGCAAGATGGGGCACAGATCATTTGAATGCATCATGAACCCGGACTCCAGGAGATACAAGCCACGCACCGGGTCAGCGGCTGAAGCCCCACCTACTAACACTAATGGAGGAGGAGGTAGAGGTAGTACGGGAGGTGCTGGACCATCTACCAACCGCCCTGCCCAGACACAGAGGCCGGGACAGAACTACCCTCAGAGGCCAGGCAAAGCACCGGTCCTCAACCTGGTGGACCGGGTGGAAGCAGCGAGGGATGACCTGAGTTCATATGGTGAGGAATACCTTCCTATCGAAGGAGCTTAGACTTTTATTCCATTCTTGTTTCTATAGACTCATGTTTCTTCGTATTGTAAAGGGATGAACTACAAATCCCTCCTTCCTTTATATTTTTGTTCGAAACCAAGTTGTGAACCTTATCCTAAACTGCTTAATAAGAATCATTGTTTTCATTCAGCTTTTGATATTTGCTTTCCCATATTACCTATCTCCACACCCAACATCCCCTTTGAAGCCAAACCACACCCACCAGAGAAATGTGAGGTCTTGAGACCCGGGATGATCTTACTACGAGAGTACCTGACCCCAGCAGTCCAGTATGCATTGATCCTCAAGATCAGGGAGTTAGGTGTGAAGGAAGGGAATTTTTACACTCCTACCTTCAAGAATGGTTCAACCATGAAGTTGAAGCTCATGTGCTTAGGCAAGAAGTGGAACCACACCACCAAAAGCTATGAAGAGGCGGAGGTGCCACCGATCCCGGAGGAGTTGCAGACCATCATTGGAGCTGCAGTGAAGATCGCACAAGAATTGGAGGATGAGCCCGTCCCAGACATAACCTCAGACGTCTGCATCATCAACTTTTATGGGAAAGAAGGTAAGCTAGGGTTGCATCAAGATAAGGATGAATCCCTAGAATCCATCACCAGAGGAGTTCCAGTGGTTTCCATATCACTTGGAGACGACGCGGAGTTCCTATTCGGTGACCAGAAGAGGATGGACCTCGCTACCAAGATCATCCTAAAGTCAGGTGATGTACTGATCTTTGGAGGGGCAGCTAGACTCATCTACCATGGAGTGAAGAGAATCAAACCCAACACAGCCCCCACATCCATTATTAACCAGACTCACCTGAAACCTGGCAGATTGAACCTGACCTTTAGACAGATCTAGCTATGTATTTTACAATTCAGCATTGTAATCATTAAACTACTCAAGCTTGCAATAAGAATGGAAATACTAAGAATTCATTTCTTCATGTAGGCGCTGGAAATTTTGAGATCAAGCTGAATGTGTTGAACCAGGCTCAAGCAAAGAGCAATGGAATGGTCATCACAGGTATAAACGTTAACCCTGAGTAATTACCTTGGAACGTTTACCCAAAATCTTAAAAACCTATTCTACAATTTCAGGAACGTTCCTAGTTAATGGAGTGGAGGCCACAGTCCTGTTTGATTCTGGTGCCTCCCACTCCTTCATATCACAAGCGTTTCATGATAAGATCGATGCTTCGACCGAGGATATCCACGACTGCTCAGTCTTGCTGCCATCCAAAGAACGGATCAAGTGTAGTAAGCAGTGCAAGAATTTGAGCATACACATCAAGGGAGCGGACTTCCTTCTGGATGCCATAGTCTTCCCTGGCATGGGATTTGACATTATTGTGGGCATGGACACGCTACAGCGGTATCGAGGCAGACTACATTGTGCAGAGCACCGTCTCCTCCTGAAGTCAGCTACAGGGACCACCGTGTCGTACCGAATGCAGCCTAAGCAGCCGACTGTGAAGGTTGTATCGGCTCTATCCCTGATGAAGGAGGTATCCAAGGGCGCGACTGCTTACTACTGTTATGCCCAGGATCTGAGGACGGATCCGAAGTTCCAGAGCAATGTTCCCATTGTGTCGGAGTACCCCGACGTTTTTCCAGAGGAGCTACCTGGACTACCACCGCTGAGAGAGGTCGAATTCAATATTGACCTCATACCTGGTACGGGACCGATTGCTAAGGCTCCCTACCGGATGGGCCCTGCAGAGATGGTTGAGTTGAAGAAACAGCTGCAGGAGCTACTAGATAAAGGTTTCATCAGACCCAGTGTCTCACCTTGGGGGTCCAGTGCTTTTCGTCAAGAAGAAGGACGGGAGCATGAGACTCTGCATTGACTATAGAGAGTTGAACAATGTCACGATCAAGAACAAGTACCCACTGCCCAGGATCGAGGACTTGTTCGACCAGCTGAGGGGAGCCAAGGTGTTCTCCAAGATCGACCTGCGTTCCGGATATCATCAGATAGCTGTAGCTGAGCCAGACATAGAAAAGACAGCCTTCCGGACCAGATACGGCCACTATGAGTTCACAGTAATGCCGTTTGGACTGACTAATGCACCGGCGAGATTTATGGACTTGATGCAGAGAGTCTTCCAAGCACAGTTGGATAAGTCGGTGGTCGTATTCATAGACGACATTCTGATCTTCTCCAAGAGCAAAGAAGAACATGAGCGGCATTTGAGGACAGTTTTGGAGACTCTGAGGGAGAAGCAGTTGTACGCCAAGTTCAGCAAGTGTGAATTTTGGCTGGACAAGGTGTCATTCCTTGGACACGTGATCTCGGCTGAGGGAGTTTCTGTAGACCCAGCTAAGATCGAGGCAGTGAAGAGCTGGCATAGGCCTCGTACTGTGACGG